>CM057345.1:153797691-155192774 GCA_030015575.1 Agapanthus africanus | reverse complement strand
TATTGCCAATAGTATCATTTGTGAAAAACTCATTTTCTAAAAATGTGGAATACTGAGAAACAAACACTCTTTGTTCCTCCTTGTGGTAGAAAAGATATCCATACGAATATTTTGGATATTCCATAAATTTACACAAAACCGATCGTGTCTCGAGTTTGTCTGGGTTCTGTTTTTTAACAAAAGCCGGACAACCCCATATCCTAACTCGTTTAAGAGATAGTCTCTTCCCATACTATATCTCATATGGAGTGGTAGATACGGTTTTGGTCGGAACCCTGTTTAATAGATATATTGCAGTCTCCAATGCATGCCCCCAGAACGAAAGTGGTAACTCAGCATCACTCATTATAGAGCATACCATATCTAATAGAGTACGATTTCTCCGTTCTGACTCACCGTTGTGCTGTGGTGTGTACGAAAGAGTGAGCTGAAAGAGAATCCCATTCTCTTTTAGGAAATCTAGAAACTCTGTGCTTAGGTACTCACTTCCTCGATCCGATCGAAGTTTTTTGATACTCAAGCCTGTTTGTTTTTCTACTTCAGATTTATACTCCTTGAATTTTTCGAAGGCTTCAGACTTATGTTTCAATAAGAACACGTGTCCGAATCTCGAGAAATCATCAGTGAAAGTTATGAAGCATGAAAAACCACCTCTCGCATGTGTAGACATTGGTCCACATACATCACTATGTATGAGGCCTAAGAGTTCGGTAGCTCTCTCTCTGTATCCAGTAAATGGAATTTTGGTCATTTTACCCTTGATACAAGACTGACAAGTCGCATAAGATTTATATTCAAACGGGTTTAAATATCCATCTTTATGTAGCTTGGTTGGTCTTGTTCCGTTAATATAACCAAGTCTACAATGCCAAATGAAAGCTTCATTTATGTCTGAAATCTTTCTTTAGTTTGTGTGTTGTATATTGAAAACTGTGTATTGATTCAGGACGTATATCCCGTAATTTAATGTACCAGACCCAATCAACTGTTGATTTAGGTTAATGTTCATAACATTACTTTGTAACACAAAATTATATTCTTCATTGTCCAATAACGATATAGATATAATATTACATAACATGGAAGGTACAAAATAACATGGGTTCAAAACCAATATACATCCAGACGGCAAACCAAGGTGATACTCTCGCACTAATACAGCATGTACAGAGAAACCATTTCCAACTCGGAGAGTGTGATCACCTTTCTTCAATAGTTTGCTATTTCTCAGCCCCTGCACACAATTACAGATGTGAGATCCTGACCCGGTATCCAATACCAAGGAAGCAGGGTTAATTGAAAAACAGTTTTATGTTATAAACACACCTGAAGCAGAAACATCACCATGCTTCTTCTTCTTGAGATCGGCGAGGTATCCAACGCAGTTTCTCTTCCAGTGCCCAATCTTGTAGTAGTAGAAGCATTCCCCTTTTCCTGATGCAGCAGCTCCTTTCATGTCCTTCCCCTGTGCCTTTTCACTCCACCTCTCGGTTTTATGGGATTCTTCTTCTTCTTTCGCTTATCCTTAGCTTTCGGAACGGAAGACAAAGATAGACCAACAACTAGAGCAGGGGTTTTCGCTACTTTTAGCGTGCTCTCTACACTCCTCAACATATTGAGAAGTTCAGGAAGTGACTTCTCCAGATTGTGCATGTTGAAGTTCACTATAAACTGAGTAAAGGCAGAGGGAGACTGTAGAACAATATCAACATACTGTTCATTCTCCATTGACCATCCCAGGTCCTCTAGTTCTTTAATAAGTCCTATCATCTTCAACACATGATCACCTACAGACGTGCCAGCAGCTATCCTCATCTGAGATAACTTTCTAGATGCCTAGTAACGGAGAGTACGAGATTGCTCCCCATACATATCCTTTGTATGAAGAAAAATGGATTGTACATCCATCTTCTCGTGCTGCTTCTGATGTTCATTGTCCATCCAAGCATGCACGGGGCATTTGGCTGTGGCGCAACCTATATCCCATATCTTGCGGATTTCCTTATCCGCAATTGAAGAATCAGGTCCTGAGACGGGAGGGGGTGGAGCAGTAAGAACGTATGCGACCTTATCATAGGTCAGGGCAATATTTACGTTCCTCAGCCATTCTTTATAATTCAGTCCCGTGAGTTTATTTTTGTCTAATAGAAGTTTAAGTCCCGTCATAGGTATCTGCCATTATGAGAGAGAAAAGAAGACACTCAGCGATTGCTCTTGCATGATTAGATTGGTTATTAATCTTATCTAATCGATGTCTCCCACTGCTTTTTATCAAATTTTCCTTCAAACCTTAAAAAGAAAATTAGCCAGGATTAATTACATTCTAAAAGTTCGCTAACCGGTCAGCCAGGCCAGTGTCGGTACTCCAAGGGAGGTTCCCCGTACTTTCGCACGGACCTAATTAAAATAAATCCCGTTTCCCTAGAGGCTTAACCCCATTGACACCTACTGGATTAGCTAATTGTAAAGTGCAAAACTCTTCCGGGAATAACTTTTACTCACAGTGGGATCGGGATACAACTATCAAATAGAAGGTATGCAATCTCATTGCAAATTTCAACTCTTGAAATTCCCGATATGATTTTTACCCCTAGTGTCATATGACCTTAACTATGGTCAACAAATCATAAGCACTAGTCAAGTTCTACCCGCCATTTCGTGATTGATTTAGACCCACCCGCATGACCCTTAACTATGGTCAACAAAACCATACGAATGTCCTAATCGATCGCATCATATGCTTTGTAAGAAGACATCACTTAGCTACCGTACACCACGCCTTAACTATGGTCAACAAATGTGGCACGAATACTAAGCACTCTACTTCCTAAAATGGCGGAGGGCTACGGATGGTTTTGATGAAAACCTTTAACATTTTGAACTTGATATCGTTGTAGAATCGAGTGAAAGGAGTGGTTTAAGCTCTGGTTAAAAAATCGAATAGTTTTTTAGTATATTTCTAGTTTTGCTAAAGAGGTCACTCCCGGTGAAGGGATCTCGGCTCTTTCCTCATCGAATGAGGTGCTGGATATTCATCAGGGAATACCACTATGCAAAGCAAAAATTAGATCAACTATCAAAACAAATCGAGTGCTTTGTAACATTTTCTAGTTTCGCTAAAGGGGTCACTCCCGGTGAAGGGCTCTCGGCCCTTTCCTTATCGAATGAGGTGCTGGATATTCATCAAGTAATACCACTATGCAAAGCAAAAACTAGAGTTACCCTTTTTGAAAAAGTTTGATTCTACAACATCTTTAGGTTTTTTTTTCTTAATATTAATCACATTAATGTTTTCCTATCATTTACGTTTACTAAACATCATAGAAAAGAAACGAAAATAGAACGTACGCTTATGCCATCCGCATTCGTCATGGGGCCCCGTCATGCACCGTTAGGTTACTTAACTAACGGTAGAACGGGAGGATGGACTAGCGCGGGTGCAAAACATTAGCAACATTTATTATATATCTCATATATAAATAGCCATTCGTCGCACGCAATTATAAACATTCAAAATCACAGATGAATACATTGGATATATTAGGAATTCCGTATTTCGTTTAAACCCTTAACGAAAGACAGATTCCATGGTCATGAAGAATAGCCAAACCCCACTCTAGACCCCTACGGGTGCGGCAAACTACCCTCCAAATTCCCGAAGTGAAGCAACCTTCCTCAATAAAATGAGTAGGCCACTCGGCACTTCGAGAACCCGGTAGTTTGTGCACCCCACCTTGGGTCTATCCTTGGAGCAAAAACAGTAAAAAGAAATAATATAACGGTGGCTACAACCTTAACCCGGATGTGCCCCGCAAAAATAATATTACATCACTTTTACAAATTACATGAATGATAGAAAAGAAAAACACTCTTCTCACATCCCCCGGCTATTCATCCACGACAATCCAACATATTCATATATACATACCATCACATGATATACATATGTGCAACCCCCACTAATCGACGTATAGCAATTAGTGGACGTTTCAAACACATATCAAAAACAGCAAACCCGATTAGCCAAATACTTAGAATTTCGATCGACATGCTAAAACTGTGTCAACACCTTGCACAATCCGGTACACAAACACCTTTGTGTAGAAACAACACATGCCAGAAACCATATTTCCTCATTTAAGATATACTGGAGAAAAACGAGCCGAGTCGGCCCCTACTCGGCCGCGGAACGGTGGCTAAACACTGAGTTTGGCCACGGTTCCGCATCGTTCTCGGCGAGTTAGGTCATCGTTTTTCTTCAGTTGTATTAAAAAACCCTGCTTGTATTTTAAGGCCTACAAAATGATTTTTTGAACACTTTAAAAAATCGACAGCAAGCATGGTCAGAAAAATGATTTCGGGCAAAATCCGTCAATCGAAGTTCTAACAATTTGCTAACAAGCTAGTTATAGTTTAGTTAGTCTCTGATATCATGTTAGTGGATGTTGCACACCATCACAACACTTGTGAGGAGGCGGAAGTGGCAAACAAAAATTTTCTTGCATGCAACATCGACTTTTAACCCAAGATCATATACTAAACCACAATTAGTAACCCTATCTAGAGTTGTTAACTACTATGATAGGGATTATACCTCAAGAACCGGTCCTTCGGGTTTTCTTTCCGCTGCGACTCTTAGCTCCTTGGATGCTTGGGATGATCTCGATCTTCAGTCACCTTTAGGAAATAGATTATCCACCCGTGAGCTTTGGAACAAGCTTCAACCTCTTCTCAAGAGGTAACTAAGAAGTCAAATGTGCTAAAAATGACTACATAGATGACGTAGAGATAATATAGAAGATTATTTTGATCTCTAAGCCTATGTTTCACATGAAGGTTTTGGCTAGAGGTTAAGGGGAGGAGAAAATTTGGAGAGAGAAGGTGTATGTTAGAATGAGCAAGTATCCAACCATGAACAAATAATATGGCTATGGTTTTAATTATTGAAGCATGCATTATTTTTCTCCAAAAATAATGCACCATACTTCAACAGTAAACCCAAATGAATATAAAATGCAATGAGCCATGCTTTCATCCATGCTTGAAAAAGTCTCCAAATTCCACCTCATCATTTTTATTTTCACGAAATAAAAATCCAATATGAGGTGTCTCCTTCTAGAATGTATTCTTGTACAATTACAAAAATACCCCTCACCGTATATCGTATAAATATACCCATATTCGTATTCCGAAAAATACGAATACAATGAGATACCAATAATACAATAATATAACACCAGTATCCGGCTTAAACCAAAGCCTACCAGTATTATCCTTCCGATCATCATTCGTGTAGCCAGTACACAAACATGATCGAAACCCTTCTGTAACAACTTACGGCCTCTATATCTTTTCCCTGAACCAGGAAATCCTCTGTGTGAGACTCTAAAGAATCGACAGTATGCTGGAAGTGGGTTTAACCACAAGCACGTCAGCGGCACTAACGCATTGCGTAATGGCTACCCAGGTACATGATGAAAAGGTGGCCGACGAGTGAACTCATCCCAACCCCAACGAGCCTGTAAGCAATACTTACCGTACAATCCAGTCTCTTCGTCTGATACGTCGCATATGAAGTCTAGGGGTGGTAAACGTCAAACACCAGTGACTTGATAAGTCATGCTGATGTATGGCTCATAACGGTTTGAGAAACTACTGATAACTCTTATCAGTAAATCTCGACAACCCTGGTCAGGGATTTGCTGTTATGGCCGATAAAGCATAGCACGATGATTGTTTCACTTTTCCGCGTGTCGTTTTTAGTTCTAAAGTTAACCGCAATCCAGACGGTGTCGCGTGTAGCTAGCCGCGATGAGTAAGGGCCGTCCGCAGGGAGATGGTGCGTTTTGCGTTCTTGTTATGACGAGTTAATGCAGGGTTCGAAATTGTTCGTTTCTACCCTAAGTGTTATGTATGCAAAGTATAAGTTGTTAGGAATAGAGATAGGTTAGTGTAATTTAGGGAAGTCCGTACTCAATCCTTTATACCGAGCTTGACTATTGAAGCTAGAGCAATCGGCAACAACTTGGATTAGGGTGCTTAAGCACGGTATTGGTGAAATCCGGCTTATTGACCCTTGTCCGTCCATTCTTGTCTCTTGACTTTCGCCTCCGGCCAAACCGAACGCAACCAATCACGGTTAGAGATCACCGATATCTTGGTAGGGTAGGGTGCCTAACGGAGCGCTTGCGTAAGGTTTGGGCGGAGTTCAATTGGCAAATATCAGGCAAAAGAAATGAGCAAATAGAATTCCTAACTTACATAACCATTCTTTTTCCTAACAACACCATTATTCACAAACCATCAAAACAACAATAGAAAGAGTAAATGAAATGAAATAAAAGGAATAACACAACATTGCAAGTAAGTAAATGGCAAGAAATAAAATGCAAGTAAGTAAAAGAGATAGAAAATGAATACTAAGAACCCATGTGCAAAATGAAAGCTTTATTAACTTCAAATGATGATACAAACCTTGAGTTCAATAACCAAAACTTAAACTTGCAAACTCAATGAAGAGGTTGCAAGATCAAGAGAAGGTAAAGAACTCAAGGTGAACTGGCTACTATATACATAGCTTCAAAATGATAAGAGAAACAAAGAGTAAACTTATAGCTCAAAGTAAATCAAACTCCCCCTCTCCTCTTGCTCACTGATTTGGCATTTATAGGCACAAAGTAAAAATAAATAAATAATATAGTAAGGATGATGTGACAGCAAAAGATAGATAGAAGAAAAATAGAGCACATTGGGCAATAATGGACCGGTGGTGCCAGGCTTTTTGGTCATCTCACCGGTTCAATCTAGGGAAAATGGGCACGTGTTGGTGTGGTGATCTCTAGTGCACTCAACAAGTCCACTGGTAATGTTTGATTTCTTCATAGAAGCCTGGGTTGTACTCAGTAGTTTTGGAGGGAAATCTATGATGCTTTAAATCACATCGCATCTTTTAGTATTTATCACACATCACCTCACATGTGCCCACTTGTGCCATGGGCAGCCCCACTATGGTCCATGTGCCAAAGAGTTATGTGCACACTTGTATTGTTTTGGACCAAAATTGTGTACACAGTTATTTGTTACAAAAGAACTCTTTGGATATCGATCGGTTCGCAGTTCCGGTTGCAGTGTCGGCTGACAAATGTTATATCCGTGAATTTGAGTGTATTTCCAGTATTTTGTCACGAATACCTGTAATCTGTATTTACTGAGCAGACACTGGTTAATAGTACCGATATATAACAAAACAGATAATGAATGAGTGGTATTAAAATGCAGTTTTCTGAGATGAACAAATACCCCAAACTTATCTTTTGCTTGTCCCGAGCAAAACAAAATCCT
Organism: Agapanthus africanus; assembly: GCA_030015575.1. Taxonomy (NCBI): domain Eukaryota; kingdom Viridiplantae; phylum Streptophyta; class Magnoliopsida; order Asparagales; family Amaryllidaceae; genus Agapanthus; species Agapanthus africanus. Next base: position 155,185,433 of record CM057345.1, on the reverse strand, counting down.
AGCTTCACTTTCGCAGGGAACGCGATTGCACTGAGCTCGTGCAACATGCCGTTAAACCTCTAGTTTTCCCTAGTAAAAGGAGTGTTGTCTCCTGAGGGTTTTCAGCAGATTACACCCATAAAATCCCGTCAAGATAGTTTCACAAGTTAACGTCGATTCTACTCCTACAGTTTACTATCTAGGTTAGAAATTCTATCATCCTAAATTAGAAATATTCAACCCTTATGTTTCACACCTCCTATTTATTCAACCTTAGATCTTATACGTTTTTACAGTTTAGAAAAATCTCGGTTTCTCTTGAGTTTTCCTTCTAAAGTGCGGTCTCCAATCAGGGATTTTTATCATCTTTACGAAAAACATAAGTATTATTCTTTATTCCTATCTTTCCTCCAAATATCGATTGTATACCCCTACGTGTGTGTAAAATTTCACCCTTATAATTAAGAATTCAATTCAAGCTATAGTACCCTTGCCCTAAACCTAATACTACTTCTTTTCGTTAATGATGGACGGTTTTGCTCACACACCTTTCATGCGACTATTAATACTTCTTGAGGTACTAACAGCCGATTACTGAATGTGTGAGATTAAAGTGTAAATAGCAGTTTTCAGGTCTTGACTTTATTTATTTTTTCTTTTTTCTCTTTATTTTTTCTTTTTCAAGACCGGATATATTTTTAAAAGATGCTCTTTTGTGGTTAGCTTTAAATACCGTTTTTTCTTTCATACTAGGTTTTCAGGCAAGAGTATTTCTAGGTATTCTCTACTATCCCAAGTTTTAAGGTGCGTGTATGTGCAGTTTGTAGGGTATATAATTTCTAAATTTGAACTCAAGAATAAAAACTATTTTTCAGACTTATCCTTCAGTAAAGCTTTCAATACTTTTCCTTCATCTCGACTTAACTCAAGAACTGAACTCAAGATTACCTACTTCTAAAAAAACTGCAAGGACGTATAATTACCAAGGTTAAACAAAAGGAGGGTTATTTTTAGGGTTTTCAATTCCTAAGCCTAGAATTTAGTTATTTCTAACGTATCAACTAAACTTTCGGAATAAAAATCTAAGTTACCCTATTAGCTAACTTGACGACAAAGTTTTTATATTTTTGTAAATTTTTTTGATTTTTATGGGTTTTTAAATAAGTATGCAAATGCAAAATATACCCATGAATGCGAAGGTAGAAAGCTTACTGAGCACACCCCCAAAGTTAAACTTGACAGTGCCATCACTGTCAGGCCACACCAAGAGGGTCAAAATTGTCGGCGCTCCCCTATTTTTTTATACAAAACAAAAAGCAAACCAAAAATATATACACAAAAAGATCCCCCTAAACTTAAATGAAACAGTGTTGCCACTGTTTAAGCGTTGATGTTCAGAGTTAGGGGGGAGAGAACAGTATTAATATATAGAAGGCCTTACACAGGCCAAAAGTTAACACCAATCATTCAAAAATTTTATCGCAATAATGTGTAGGTTGGTGAAAGAATGCGGAGAGGAAAGAAATGGAGAATACGTGAGACCGTATGGGGATAGAAGCGGTATATGGTCCTAGTATATGAGGAGAAGAATGGCGGATGGGAAAAAGAAATGGAATACGAACTTGAGGGTGAAAATGGAGTGAATAAATGAGTACAATTTGTAATGACCGATGTGTAAAAAGCGATTGTACTAATCTATCAACCCGAAATGGGGTCAAACTTCTCAAGATTCATGAGAAAACATGGGTAGACCGAACTTGGTAAACCAGACACAGAAAATGAAAGTGATACGGTGTCTTGCGAGGCGGGAACGATGGAAAGGATGGAGAGGGGTGATCGAGGAATGGTATCGGTTAAAAATTCATGAGGGTGTACATGATTGAATTGATTTAGCGTGCTTGCGCTTTCTAAAAGATAGATCAAAAATATTTGTAACCGCAATCAAGAACGGCGTCGCATGAAGCTAGCCGGTGAGTACGGGTCGGTCCACAGGGATTTTGTGAATTTCCGATTCGTTCTTACGAGTTAATTCCGAAGGGTGTTCGGTTGATTATTAAATCTAAAATCCTAAATTATTCTACCTAGGGCAATTAACTGAAAGTTATAACTAGGGCAGTGAAATAAAATCTATACTAGGGCAGAAAAATAAATTTAATCTAGGGCATGAATTGAAATTATCTAGGGCAAGAAAATAAATAGATCTACTTACTTTACAGATAGATCTCTCCAGCCATTTACGCAGGGTTGTCAGATCTGAATAGATGAGTTGAAAAGAAACACCGATGCTCTCCAAAAGAGTTCTGGAATTTTTATTAAAAAAGAGGCATAAAAAATTACAATCTGTAGAGTTCCTATTTATAGAGAATAGGAAACCCTAGGGTTACATTTGATCCGCATGTTTATAATTACAAAAATAGCCCTAGAAAGACCGGTCAAAGACATAAAGAATTATAGTAAAAAATTTATTCCATACAGGCTCCATACTAACGCGGAACCGCGGCCTGGGTAGGCTTTGGGCCGCGGTTCCGCGGCCCAATAGTGAGATCACTGCTTGAGTTTTCTTCATATGGCTCTGGGCTTTTTGGGCTTCTTGTTTCTTTGGTAATTTTCTCAAATAGGCTTCCAGGTTTCTTCCAGATATTCCAGTGAATACTTGTATTAGACTTTTAATCGTTCTCTGACATCTTAGACCTTGCACTGCCTTGTACTTTGTGAACTTTATCTTTCATGTCGGCTTGATCAAGATCCTTCTATTTGTTGGTCAAAAGTCCCTTTTTACATCGTCTTTTGTCTTTTTCACTGTTTTCTGTCCAAGAACCTGTAACCTGTAACATGTAGCAGACATGCGTCAAAAGCACCCGTTTATTTATAAAAAGAATAAGAATGGGGAATATAATAATACAATATTATGGTGTGAACAAATACCCCCAAACTTATCTTTTACTCGTCCTCGAGCAAACTTATTTTTTATTCACTAAAATCCTAACCACACTTTCGCAGGGAAACGCGATTGCACTGAACACGTGCAACAAGCCGTTAAACCTCTAGGTGTCCCTAGTAGGAGGAGTGTTGTCTCCTGAGGGTTTTCAGCGGATTACACCCACAAAATCCTATCAACTCGGCCCATTGACTTTTGTTTTCCAATTAGGTTTTCTAACAAGGAATTCTATTACCTTTTGACTCGTAAATTATCCACCCATATTCTTTACACTTCCTCATTATTTAACTTAAGATTATATATGTTATGTAGACCTACTTAGCTTTCGGCATTTCTTAAGTTTTCCTTCTAGGGTTCCATCTCCACTTAGGAATTTCTATCAACTCTACTAAAGATACAAGTTCTAATATTCATTCCTCTCTCTTATCTGAATTCCAATCACATATGCCCACGTGTGTGTATAAGTCACCCCTACACTTGGAAATTCAAATCAAGCAATCATACTCTCGTCCGTTGTCCAAAGCACTTCTTAATTGGTGAATTTTTAAATGAAATTTGCTTACATATCCTTCATGCGACCGTTAATACTTCTTGAGGTACCAACAACCGATTACAAGATACGTTAGCACTTTAAAGCGTACTTCCTAGTTTTGCAACACCCAAGGCTTTAGCAGTGACTCCCAAACCAGTTGGTCTAAGGCACGAGGTGATGAAGCACCCTCGCTAAATATTTTTCTATTTTTACAGCCTTAAGTAATCACAAAACCAGTGTCCATTTTTTTTTTCTTTATTCACTTTTTTTTTCGTTTATTTTCTTCGTACTAAGGACTTTAAACAAGAGCATTTCAAGGTCTCTTCTACTATTCCAAGTTTCAAGGTGCGTGATTGTGCAAATTGTAGGGTATACATTTTCAGAATCTAGACTTAAGTTAGGAACTATTTTTCAAACTTATACTCTAATAAAAGCTTCAATATTTTTCCTTCGTTTTGACTTAGCCCAAGAAGTGAACTCAAAATTTGCCTATTTCTAAATAAACTACAAAACATATACTTTCTACCGCTAAACTTTAAGGAAGGTTATTTTTAGGGTTTTTAATTTACTAAATCTAAGATCTAGTTGTTCCTAGCCAGTTAACCTATTCGTCAAACTCAAGTCAATTAGCCAAAATTGAATACAAATATTTTAATAATTTTTGAAAATTTTCAATTTTTTATGGGTTTTCAAATAAGTATGCAAATGCAAAAATATGTACAAATGAATGCGAAGGAAGAAGACGTACCGAGCATACCCCTAAACTTGAACTTGACAGTGTCCTCACTGTCATGCTAAACCAAGAGGGTCAAAATACCGATACTCCCCCGTTTATTTATTTATAAATTTTTTTTTATATTTTTAATGTTTGGAAATTTTTTTTTTTAATTTTTTTATAGAAAAGAAAACAAAAAAATATATACAAATATACAAAGATTCCCCCAAACTTAAGCTTGGCCTTGCACAAGCCAAAGGTTAACACCAACCATTCAAAAATCTTATCGTGGTAATGGGCTAGTTGGTGAAAGAATGGAGTAGAAAGAAAAGAGATAGAAACACGCGAGACCGTGTGGGAAGAAGAGAATATGGTCTCGGTTGAGGAGAAGACTGGCGGAAAGGAGAAAGAAGGGACGCGCGATCTTGAGGGTGTAAATCGAGTGAATAAATTAGCGCAATTTGTGATGACCGATGTGTTAAAAGCGATTGCGCTAAGCTATCAACTCGTCGAGAAATGGGATCAAATCCCTCAAGATTCAAAAGAAAACATGGGTACGCCGAACTTGGTATAGGAGATGAAGGCGTAACGGTCACTTGCACGGTCGGAACAATAGGAAGGAGGGAGGGTGATATAACAGTCAAAGTGTCACGACCCAAAATTGGCCCGTGACGGCCCTAATACTACGCAACGCCTAAAGACGCAACGTAGTAAAAGAAAGCCAAACCCAGAAATCTAAACCAAGAGAAATACGGAAAAGATAGTATAAGTTTTTGAAACATTTGAAATCACAACCCAAATTCTTTAAAAGTCTTACTTTCTTTCTTTAAAATTTTAGCAACACCCCCTTTTAAAAGAAACTAGGCAAGATGAATACAACACAAAATAAAGACAGTAGAGAAAAAGCTGTATATAAAAGACATCAAATCCGCAATAATACACATATCGTCCTCACCAAGTCGCTAAGTCAACAATACAATAGTAGATGGAGAGTACAAAATACAACGAATGTACAATATGAAATACAGATAATCATCTAACCCACCTAAGCAAAATAGCACTGTGAGCTGATGCGGTATCTGGAGCAAAAGATGATAGCTGAATAGAGAAATAGCCTGCCTCGACTACTCTGGGGAACAACCTGAAACACCTGTGGCACAACGGGGGTGAGTTGCCAACTCGTGAATAGAAGATAACATATGCAGGTAATCGCAGGAATGCACGTACAGCATGAATCTAAAATATGCGATTACAGTAATAACATGTCATACAAATGCTGAAATAAGGAAAGTACAGTAGCCGGTACAATCAAAATGTGAAGCTATAGTAACGTGACAGTAATATGTAGTAACTACGCCAATAAGGATATGAAGATATAGTTATGCAACAATCATAAGGGTATGCAACGGGTACTACCACTATATGAATATGTGCATAAGGTAGATAAGGGTGAGATATAGGGTGGAATATGTCATTTCCACGGAAACCTGACATCGTGGTAGGATCACAATCCATCAAGACACTCACATCCCAAACATCAAATCGGCCCCCAAACTGGGCTCTCACATCACATAGATCTCACATCACCTTAAGTACAAAATCGAATAGCTCTCCTATGTCTCGAATGTATAAATCGACCATATCTTTCATATCCAATAACCAATCTCAATGAATCACCTAATAACCCAAGTCCAATCTCAAGTAATCTCTAACATCCTAAACATATATATGTACAGAAATAAATATGATGGGGGCAATACACATATATTAGCGTCCCATTCCACTAATATTGGTGTAAATGTATATATAACAACGGCTAAATCCCCTGTTATATATACAAAAGGTATTAAAAAAAAATATCATGAAAAGAGTGTGCCAAGCATCGACACAGAAATCCTGTATATCGGGCTCCGTCAGTCCGGATCGGCCCACGGGGTCCGTCTGCGGTGTCAGCCCTCGGCCCCGGCAGTACAGATCATCCCGCATCCATCTCTCGACTCTGGCCAGTATCCTCCGGACAACTGCCAGGTCCAACCAATCACCGGTAGGTACTCGCCCACCTCCAGGCTCAATCGGCAAACCCATCGATCTTCTTGCCGAGGGGAACCATACCGGGCCCGACCATGTACTCTCATACGGCAACCACATCTCGTATGGAGCATATAATCAGCACCGATAAAACTCATGGGGGACGCGCAAATATCATATCAAGGAAACCGGGTTGTTCCATGTATGCATAAATTCATGAACCCCCGCGGTTCCCAAATCCCGAAAACATCATATAAAATACAGATAAACAATGCGCAAATCCAGGAATAAATATATACGATATATCTGAATGCGAGCAGGTAAACAAAAGTATATAGCTGAACCAGATGTATGCAAAATCAATAAGGTACAGCCAAGTATAGGTATCTACCTATAAGAACTGATGTCGTATACCCCCTGGGTATATGTAGCATATGTAGGAAATCCCCCCCCGGTATAACTAAAATATCTAAAAGGTATACCTGTAGCTGTATCGCAAGGTGTAACTGTACCTATCACTAAAGGTATGATACACTATAGGTATACCGGTAAGCTAGATGTCATGTGTGACAAGCAATAGTATCTATAAGGGGTTGTGTGTGACATGGCAATTATTGACGGTGTGTGTGTAGCATACAATCCATGCTCGTGCAACATGAACCGTCAATAATATGTGCAGTGTCCTACGGCTGCTAGTCACAGTATAACAATATCAAGGAAATAAAGTAAAGGCGCAATTCTACAATGACGTAGAATGTGCGACAGGTATTTGAATCCTAGCCCAGACGCATAACGCCATGCGGGCGATTCCCCTGTAGATGTTAAATCTACTCACCTACACTCCACGCTGGGTGAATCCTATCATCTGCTCCCCCTGTAGCCGTGTCCGTAGTCCCTGCCTGCAAACCTGCAAATAAGGCATGAAAATCACATATAAGCCAAATATTCCGTGAAACGCGATATCGAACCAAAACGAGAAACTCGCGTCGCGAACTAAACGCGTGTGTGCACGATACGCTGAATCGGGTGTGTACGCGTCTAAAACCATCGCGACACGCCGCGATACGCTGGATCATAGAACCCATTCACGTATCGCGCGTATCGCGCAAACACAAAGGACACCAAATACGGTATATAGTCCCAGATTTTCCTACAGGTCAAATCTCACAAAACTAGACATGCCAAAACACTACAATACACTGCAGACAACCCTTCCCAAAACCCCAGCACCCCACTCCCCTTCCTGGCCGCAAATTGCGGCCAGAATGAATTAATTGGCGGCCCGAGTAGGGAATTAGGGGGTCGTCTTCTGGTGGTGTGTTCTAGACCTAGGTATCATGTCCCAGTCTCCTCAATTTTAACCTGAAGGCATCGGGTCACAAGCAGATTCCAGATATCACAATTTTCACTTAAAATCACCAATTTGCACAATATGGAAAACCTATGGTATTTTAGTGTAATCTGGGGATCTCTCAGTTGAAGTGGCCCTATTAGCACTTAAATAAACTAGGGTAGCTATCACAATCAACAATTTCAAAAAATTCCACTTTAACACCATAATCTAGCACTAAATTAGCTAATTTAACACTAACCGACACCAATAAGCATACAAGCTAGGAAAAGGAGATAAGGGTACAGAAAATATACCCTATTGGACCTTAAAGAGCCCTAGAAGGCAGGTGAAGAAGTGGAGAAGGGCTTCTGCAAGAGCTGGGGTTCCTGTTGCTGCTGTTGCTGATGCCTGCCTCTGCTGCTGCTGCTTCTGATGAATGTTGAAGCTGATGGTGCTGTTGTTGTTTCTGTTGTTGGTGTTGCTGCCTCTGGTGCTGCTGCTGCCTCTGCTGTTGCTGTCTTTGTTGCTGCTGCTGCTGCTGCTGAAAGTGTGAGGGTGTGTGTGTGTGTTGTTGTGAGAGAATGGGAGTGAGAAAATGAGATGGAGAAATGAGAACACAACAAGGACCCCTTCTCACTCTCTCTCATAATGAGGCATGGCTCATGCCATGATGCCCATGCTCACTCTCTCTCTCCTCAAAGTCAACCAAATATAGAAATTCCATTTAAAAACCCTTTTTGAATTCATTTTCACTTTTTAACAACCATAACACTTAAACAATATTAAAACTAGATTAGGGAGAAATGGTTAGTTAACCATGGTTGCTAATCATGTTTAACCCCAAAAACAACCCTAGTTATCATGCACAAGTGTGTGTGTGTGCCTAACAAAATTCTAATAAAATACACAATAAATAGGATAAAATATTTAAAACTTAATTTGGTAAACTTTTTGCTAGAAACCATATATTAAAATATAATTAGCTACAAAACACATTCTAAGGTGTTACAATCTCCCCCCCTTAAAAGAAATTCGTCCCCGAATTTAAAAATATACTGATACGCGTACCTTCAAAGGGAAGATTACAACTCCCAAATCTCGCTCGCAGCCTCCAAGTGATTATCTCACTATACGGCTACGTCCAAGAAAACCCTTCACAGATGGCAAGACCCTTGACCGATGCTCCTCCTCCTGCCGAGCCATTAACACAATTGGCTGCTGGTGAACGAAAGATCGCGTCACGCTAAATGGTCTGGTGCCAAATCATGTGAGAAAGGTCAAGAAGGTAATTGTAGAGTATCATCACAAGGAATACGGGGTGAAAATCCAATAATCTGGGCGGAAGTGCCAATTTAAAGGCAACGAAACTAACTCGCTTATAGGATCTCAGAAGGACCAAAATCCTGGGACAAGCTTCCCAAAATCCAACACCGTCATTCATCGGAAAGTCCATAGGAATACATGATCTGTCCATGCGAACTCGAGTCTATGACCAACACAGTCGTCACAAGACCTCAGTTCGAAATGGACAATTCCCATCCTGACCTAACACAACTGGACCGTCTCCGAAGTCTCTAGACTAGCTGGGGTCCAAAGTCCTACTTACGCGGAGTTAGAAGAACAACAGACTGGTGATCGACACGACCTAACCCCTAAGCCTAAGGGTGGCCAATTGGAGTGTCTCCTGATAACGGCTATCGAAGGAGAACCCTAACGATGGCGAGCGACGATCCCCAACCGCTGTCAACAAAAGCACAAACACACAATTTTAACAAAACAACTGAGCAAACTGAGTATAACCGGACGACAAGAATCTGAATGGAGTCACACCCTGGCTAAACTTGGTGGAAACCATAGTGAAATTCATGGAGATCTGCTCCCATTCCTGCTTCGGAACGGTAAAAGGTTGCAACTCTCCAGCCGACCTCAGATGCTCGACTCAAGCACACAACAAGACTGACACCTTAAAACCTGAAACTTCTCCTTACATCCCTGTCCACTCGTAACTATCTCATAAGTCATGCCAAAGCTGGTGGAACTTGGATGATTACAGAGAGTTGGCTGATGTGCTTACTCTAGGATTGCACGTCTCTATCAGATAATGTCAAGTACACAAACGTGTCCCTAACTTAGCACATCATTGTCACAATCAAGGTCTCCGACCCATTTCCCAGCCGATTATGCTCAAGTATCACTGACGAACGAGTATCGGCGGGCGGTGTCTCGCGGAACGATTTAAGGAAAGTGGTCGGGTGCGGACATGAGCAAGCTGTCCCCTCCATAGAGACGAACTTAAGCTGTACTCAACGATCACACAAGAACTGTAAATCTCCAGAAGACTATCATAACAATCAAAATCCGCTGCAGGAAGATGTCCATTAAGCTCTAGTGGTCCGTGGGACATCTGACACGACTCTCCAACAAGTAGTGTCTCCAAATCTCCAACGCAAAACCACCGCGGCCATCTCCAGATCATGAGTGGAATATCCTTCCCGTACTTCCTCCAAATGTAGGGAAGCAAAAGCGATAACTCTATAGTGTCACCTCAGTACACAATCGAACCCACTCAAGAAACATTACAGTTAAACAACAAAGTCGCCCGAACCAAAAGCAAAGAAAGAACTGATGCAGTTGTTAACCGAATCTCCAACTGCTGAAAACTCCGTACACATGCCTCAGTCCACAGAACAAAAACCTCCATCTTAGTCAATTCAGTCGACGGTGCAGCACTACTCTCCTAATCCTGCACGAAACGGCGGTAAAAACCTGCTAAGCCCAACAATCTGCAGATCTCCGTCCTGCACACAAGTCTGGGCCTAAGCTGTACGGTCACAATCTCCCTCGGAACCATACGAAACCGTCTCCCGTGACTAAAAGACCTAGGAGTCAACACAAAACAAGCCTGAAGAAACACTCCGAGAATTTAGCAAACTGCCGGTGCTCTCCCAGTATCTGCATAACAAATTCTCAAGTGCTGCTCCTGTTCCTCAAGACACATTAAATAGACCAGAATGTCGTAAATAACACAACGACTACTGGTCGAGGAACGGCCTGAAGAAATCTGGTTCATCACATCTACGAATGCTGCTAGGGTATCAGTAAATCCAACAACTCACAAAAACACACAAAGCCCGTGGCATGCACAAGGCAGTCTTCGGAATGCCATCACTCCAAACCTACAATAATGATGACCTGATCCCAAGAAAACTTAGAAAAATGTCTCGCATTCTGGAGCTGATCGAAGAAATCGTCAATGTGAGGTAAGGGACACCCATCCGCACCGTAAGCCGGTTCAATTGACGATCCGTCGATACACAACCTCAAACTGCCGTCTTCCTACTCGACGAACAGAAATCGGAGCCTCCAAAAGCGAAACACTCAGACACACAAAACTCCCCAAACCACAACTCTACAGCTGATCCTTTAAGCTCCCTCAGCTTCGCCGGCCCATCTGGAACAGCGTCGGAAAAACTCTCGCACGAAAGGAACCCGGTCCAACAATCACACTGTGGCTCCGGTATCACGAATGAACGCCAAGAATCCACGACATCTCCTCAGTAGCCGACTAGCGAAAAAGGCTGAATTCAAGCTGTGAGAGGCGGCACAACTATCCGCCGGCACAACAAGAACCGACTTGCCGGGAAAACAACCCTGACTGTTTCCTCACGGTAGTCCACAGATGCCTAACACGTAGTTAACCAGTCCGTGTCCAGGAGAACGTCAAATCTAACATCTCTAGACAGATCAAGACGACGGACGAACCTCCATCTCGGTTGGCACATAACTGAAATACGCGTCGCGCAACAAAAGGATCGCTGACAGAAGTTAAAACAACTACTACTAATCTACCCGACAACGGTACAAGCAAGAAGACAAACGAATACATCAAAAGAACATATAAATCAAGAATACCTGAAAACTCCACATTGGACGTCTGCGCGTCCCGATGAGTAGAAGCGAACTCCTGTGTCTGCCCTCTACACGCAGCTGGATGAACTCCTCTGGTAGACTGAGCCCTCTGAGCGAATCTTCCACGTCCACGGCCTCTCTGAATACGACTCTGACGAGGTGCTAAGGAACAATCCCTGACGAAGTGCTGAAGGCTCCCGCATCGGAAACATCCACGCGCTGACTGCTGACCATCCTGGGGATGAGAGCTGAACGACTGTCCTCGTCCTAAGCCTCTGCTACTCCCACGGCGGCCACGAAATCTGTCTCGACAACCAAACCTCTGCCTCTGGGCTGGTACGCTGGTACGAGGCCTCCACTGTCCTGGAACTCTCTGAGCCTCTGGAATATGCGCCTCGTCAACTGGAGCTGCAACCACTGGTGCTATGTAGGTGATGGACTGCTGCATGCTGATCGTAAGGGACAGCTGAGTAACAGGGGTGACAACCTCCTGTCGTAGCTCCCGAATGACATCAACCAAAGAACTCATCGTCTGGCGGAAGTCCTGCATCTCTACCAAAAGTCTATCCATAGTATAGATCGTAGGCTGATCCGTCTGCACCTGTGCAACTAGAGTGCCATCCTGGTCAGTACTCGTCTCACCCGAGCCAATTCTGACCTCGGCCCTCGCTGCATCTCTCTGAGTCCCCATAGTCATCGGCGGCAAGGCTATGAATAGATGTAAGATTCGATAAGAATAAGGAATCGAATCTTAAAGATAGGAAATCATCAAGGAAGGAATTTCAAGCAAATTTGTACTTAGGTCACTTAATGCGAAGTACCGCATCGTGGGTATGCTGCAGACATACACACTCTACGTTACTTTGCTTAAGCAACCTACTCCATCATACTAAGGTCACCCTACACTCCGAAAGGTAAAACCTAACGCTCTGATACCAACTTTGTCACGACCCAAAATTGGCCCGTGGCGGCCCTAATACTACGCAACGCCTAAAGACGCAACGTAGTAAAAGAAAGCCAAACCCAGAAATCTAAACCAAGAGAAATACGGAAAAGATAGTATAAGTTTTTGAAACATTTGAAATCACAACCCAAATTCTTTAAAAGTCTTACTTTCTTTCTTTAAAATTTTAGCAACACCCCCTTTTAAAAGAAACTAGGCAAGATGAATACAACACAAAATAAAGACAGTAGAGAAGAAGCTGTATATAAAAGACATCAAATCCGCAATAATACACATATCGTCCTCACCAAGTCGCTAAGTCAACAATACAATAGTAGATGGAGAGTACAAAATACAACGAATGTACAATATGAAATACAGATAATCATCTAACCCACCTAAGCAAAATAGCACTGTGAGCTGATGCGGTATCTGGAGCAAAAGATGATAGCTGAATAGAGAAATAGCCTGCCTCGACTACTCTGGGGAACAACCTGAAACACCTGTGGCACAACGGGGGTGAGTTGCCAACTCGTGAATAGAAGATAACATATGCAGGTAATCGCAGGAATGCACGTACAGCATGAATCTAAAATATGCGATTACAGTAATAACATGTCATGCAAATGCTGAAATAAGGAAAGTACAATAGCCGGTACAATCAAAATGTGAAGCTATAGTAACGTGACAGTAATATGTAGTAACTACGCCAATAAGGATATGAAGATATAGTTATGCAACTATCATAAGGGTACGCAACGGGTACTACCACTATATGATTATGTGCATAAGGTAGATAAGGGTGAGATATAGGGTGGAATATGTCATTTCCACGGAAACCTGACATCGTGGTAGGATCACAATCCATCAAGACACTCACATCCCAAACATCAAATCGGCCCCCAAACTGGGCTCTCACATCACATAGATCTCACATCACCTTAAGTACAAAATCGAATAGCTCTCCTATGTCTCGAATGTACAAATCGACCATATCTTTCATATCCAATAACCAATCTCAATGAATCACCTAATAACCCAAGTCCAATCTCAAGTAATCTCTAACATCCTAAACATATATATGTACAGAAATAAATATGATGGGGGCAATACACATATATTAGCGTCCCATTCCACTAATATTGGTGTAAAGGTATATATAACAACGGCTAAATCCCCTGTTATATATACAAAAGGTATTAAAAGAAATATCATGAAAACAGTGTGCCAAGCATCGACACAGAAATCCTGTATATCGGGCTCCGTCAGTCCGGATCGGCCCACGGGGTCCGTCTGCGGTGTCGGCCCGCGGCCCCGGCAGTACAGATCATCCCGCATCCATCTCTCGACTCTGGCCAGTATCCTCCGGACAACTGCCAGGTCCAACCAATCACCGGTAGGTACTCGCCCACCTCCAGGCTCAATCGGCAAAGCCATCGATCTTCTTGCCGAGGGGAACCATACCGGGCCCCACCATGTACTCTCATACGGCAACCACACCTCGTATGGAGCATATAATCAGCACCGATAAAACTCATGGGGGACGCGCAAATATCATATCAAGAAAACCGGGTTGTTCCATGTATGCATAAATTCATGAACCCCCGCGGTTCCCAAATCCCAAAAACATCATATAAAATCCAGATAAACAATGCGCAAATCCTGGAATAAATATATGCGATATATCTGAATGCGAGCAGGTAAAAAAAAGTATATAGCTGAACCAGATGTATGCAAAATCAATAAGGTACAGCCAAGTATAGGTATCTACCTATAAGAACTGATGTCGTATACCCCCTGGGTATATGTAGCATATGTAGGAAATCCCCCCCGGTATAACTAAAATATCTAAAAGGTATACCTGTAGCTGTATCGCAAGGTGTAACTGTACCTATCACTAAAGGTATGATACACTATAGGTATACCGGTAAGCTAGATGTCATGTGTGACAAGCAATAGTATCTATAAGGGGTTGTGTGTGACATGGCAATTATTGACGGTGTGTGTGTAGCATACAATCCGTGCTCGTGCAAAATGAACCGTCAATAATATGTGCAGTGTCCTATGGCTGCTAGTCACAGTATAACAATATCAAAGAAATAAAGTAAAGGCGCAATTCTACAATGACGTAGAATGTGCGACAGGTATTTGAATCCTAGCCCAGACGCATAACGCCATGCGGGCGATTCCCCTGTAGATGTTAAATCTACTCACCTGCACTCCACGCTGGGTGAATCCTATCATCTGCTCCCCCTGTAGCTGTAAGTCCATATTGCGACCCCCGGTGCTTACGGGGAGGCGGAAACGGTATAAAAAACGAATTTTTATCGCAAGAGGCAACATGGACTAAACTAGGTCGGTATCGTTGCTAAACTAAACTAGCAAATACGCTAAAGAGAGTTAGCTACTCGGAAGAAGGTTATACCTAAACTTGAACTCCTTCTTCTTGAGATCTTGTAGAGGTTGATGGTTCTCTTTTCGTCGCCTTCTTCCGTCGAAGATGGATCCACCTCGAAGGTTCGACCTTTGGGCTCTTCCTCGATCTTTGAGTGATTTAGGGTTCTCGGCTTGCTAAACCTTGAACCTAGAATGAGTAGAGAGTAACTAGGGTTTGCTTTTCCTTTTTAAAGAGAAGGATTCTCAACACATGAGAAGGTTTCTCTTTGCTAGAGGAAGAAGAAGATGAAAATGAGGAGAGAGAGAGGTTATGATAGAATGAGCTATATTTCTCTTTCTTGCAACCATAATGCAAAAGAAAAGAATTATCTAAATGATAATAATTGAAATAAGAATAGTTGATGGTAATTTTGGAATGACCACTATCATGCTTCTTTAAATGAAGTGTAAGCATGAATCAAGGAGGATCTTTCAAAGCATGATGGTGGTCAATGGTCAACAAGTCAACAAAAAAACAACCATAACATAATTCTCATTTAATTACTATTAGATAATATATAAATCCATTAGGGTTTGGAAAATGAAGACTGTTAACTGTGCATACGCACCCGTTCCGAAACCCTAATGAAAAACCTCATCCTCCGCCTCAAGCAACTGTGCATACACACCTGTATTCTCGTTCCGAGGAACAAGAATACCAAGAGATAAAAGCAACCCCAAAACGTATACCGGTATCTGGCTCAAACCAGAGCCTGCCAGTATAATCCGTCCGGACTCCAAACGTGCACAAGTGCGCGGATGAGAACGAACCCTGTCGCAAAACCATGCGACCTCTACTCTGTTTTGCCCAGAGGCGAATACCCTCTGTGTGGGACTCTAAAGACTCGACACTACGCTGGCAGTGGGTTTAACCACAGACCGCAAGCGGCACTAGCTGTGCGTAACGGTCCCCAGGTAGATGCCGACAAGAAGGCTGACGAGGTGAAACCCCATCTGAACTCCTACTGAGTCTGAATGTGACATTCTCCGTACAGTCCGGTCTGTTCGTCTGATACATCGCATGTCGGGCCTAGGGGGCGGTAAAACGTCAGTCCCCCAATAGCGGTACAAGTCGTGTCGGAGTGAAGCCCAAAACACCCTGAGATAACACTGGAACCTACCAGTATATCTCGCTTGCCCTGGCCAGGGACTACTCGTGTAATGGCTCTCCTAGACACAGCGCGATGTCAACCCCCAATACCGGGAGAGACGAATCCTGTCTAACCGTCACTGCCTCCAAGTGTTTCGGGACTGCACCCAACCACCACCTGTTTGCACGACTCCTTTGAGCCGTGGTAGGGTAGTGATCAAAGTGCAGTGGGAACACACTCGAGGCGAAGTGCCAGTGTCAAGTCAGCGGACTAAGCTGTACTCATGTCACCTGGGAACTGATAACTGACGATAGGTATAATACCAACCTGTCAGTTCCCGACGAGTCCTGTCCAGTGTACTCGTAACCCAACGAGCACCCGTATACTATCTCCAGTACGACGTACTGATGGCTGTGGGACAGACCATCTCCCATACTGGGATGAGAAGCGCATACGCTAGTCTACTCCGGAGTATCGATGCCCTGTCTCGATAGTCCTACGACTAGGGACCTGTATAAGGATGTGCCTATAGATTACCCAGCCCCCACTAGTGTGACTGCCATCACAACGCTGGTAATCAAGCAAAGATCCTAAGGGCTCCACTAATGCGTATAAGTGATATACTGAAATAAACACAAGTACACATTAAAGTAGAAACAAACCAAGTAGCATACTACTATATTGAGCAAGATTGTTTATACAAGGTGAATATCCCAAGCTTCCATCAAGTAATATACAAACTAGTATGATACAGTAATGGCCTCTAGGGCATATACACTAACAATCTCCCACTTGCACTAAGGCCATGAACTGGCGTATCGAAGACCTATCATCTCGATCAGCCGCTCGAACTGAGTCTGGGGTAGGGCCTTGGTGAATGGATCTGCAGTGTTCTCTTCTGAAGCAACCCTCCGAACCTCGATCTCCTTGCGATCCACGATCTCCCTGATCAGGTGATACCGCCTCAAGATGTGCCTGGATCTCTGATGGGACCTGGGTTCCTTTGCTAAAGCTATAGCCCCGTTGTTGTCGCAATACAGAGGTACTGGGTCAACAATGGATGGAACCACCTGAAGTTCTTTTAAGAACTTCCTTATCCAGACAGCTTCTTTTGCGGCATCAGATGCAGCGATGTATTCCGCTTCCATAGTCGAGTCTGCAACGGTTTCCTGTTTGGAACTCTTCCAACACACCGCCCCTCCATTGAGGGTAAAGACAAAACCCGACATGGACTTGGAATCATCCTTGTCACTCTGGAAGCTGGAGTCAGCAAAGGCCTCAATCTGGAGGTCTTTTCCGCCATACACCAAGAACATCTCCTTAGTCCTCCTCAGGTACTTGAGAATGTTCTTTACCGCTATCCAATGTTTCTCCCCAGGGTTTGACTGATACCGGCTTACTACACTCAGTGCATAAGCTACATCCGGTCTGGTACACAACATCGCATACATTATAGAGCCTACCGCAGAAGCGTAGGGTATAATAGACATGCGATCCCTCTCCAAATCAGTCTTGGGAGACATCTCTTTAGAGAGGGTGATCCCGTGACAAGCCGGTAGGTTACCGCGCTTGGAATCTTCCATGCTGAATCTTTTCAGTATGGTGTCGATGTACCTGGACTGTGAAAGTCCTAATATTCTCTTGGATCTATCACGATGGATCCGGATCCCCAGGATGTAAGAGGCATCACCCAGGTCTTTCATGGAGAACCTTTGTGACAAGAAACCCTTGACAGATTGTAGCATAGGAATGTCATTTCCTATTAAGAGAATGTCATCCACGTATAAAACAAGGAATACTACAGTTCTCGCTACAAATCTACTATAGATGCATGGTTCATCTGGATTTTTGATAAAGTCAAATTCCTTGACCGTCTCATCAAAACAGATGTTCCAACTCCGCGATGCCTGCTTTAGTCCATAGATGGACTTAAGCAACTTGCACACCTTTCCGCTGCTCCCACTCTGAATGAAACCCTCTGGCTGATCCATATAGACACACTCCTCTAAATTTCCATTTAGAAAAGCGGTTTTTACGTCCATCTGCCAAATTTCATAATCGTGGAAGGCAGCAATGGCAAGAAGGATCCGAATGGATTTCAGCATAGCCACTGGAGAAAAGGTTTCGTCATAGTCCAAGCCAGGTCTTTGATGGAAACCCTTTGCTACAAGTCTAGCTTTATAGGTCTCAACCTGTCCATCTACACCAATCTTCCTTTTGAAGATCCACTTGCATCCTACGGGTTTTACCCCGTCTGGAGCAATGTCCAACGTCCATACTTTGTTGGTGTACATGGACTCCATTTCGGTCCGCATTGCATCCAGCCATTTTACCGAGTCAACGCTCTGAACGGCCTGCTGGAAGCTAGTAGGCTCATCATAGTCTATGATGCAATCCTCTCTATCCCCGTCTATGAGAAAACCGTAGTATCTCTCGGGCGGATGAGACTGCCTACTACTCCTGCGGAGCGGCGTAGGAATGTCCTGTTCATTTGAACCCTCTGGTTCCACTAAGCTTTCAGTAATAGTCTGTGGTTCTGGAATTTCTTCCAGTTCTACTGCGCTCCCACTTAATTCTTTTTCTAAGAACTGATGTTCTAGAAAGTGGGCATGACGAGAAACAAGAACTTTTTGTTCCTCTTCGTAGTAGAAGAGATATCCCTTAGAATTCTTTGGATATCCCACAAACTTACACAGTACTGAGCGTGCCTCGAGCTTGTCCGCATGCTGCTTTTTAACAAAAGCTGGACTTCCCCAAGTCTTAATGTGACTGAGATGGGGTCTCTTCCCACACCACATCTCATATGGTGTAGTAGGCACAGTCTTAGTAGGAACTCGGTTCAAAAGGTACGCAGCTGATTCTAGCGCATACCCCCAGAATGATCGCGGTAACTCAGCGTTACTCATCATGGACCGTACCATATCCAATAGGGTTCGGTTCCGTCTCTCCGATACACCGTTATGTTGTGGGGTGTATGGAGGAGTAAGCTGAGAGAGAATCCCATTCTCTTTTAAGTAATTCAGGAACTCGGCACTTAAGTATTCTCCACCTCGATCCGATCTTAGAATCTTGATACTTTTGCCGGTTTGTTTTTCTACTTCATTCTTAAATTCCTGGAATTTTTCAAAAGCTTCGGACTTATGTTTCATTAAGAAGACATAACCGTATCTTGAAAAATCATCCGTAAAAGTAATGAAGTAAGAATAACCGCTTCGCGCATGTGTAGACATTGGACCGCACACGTCGCTGTGTACGAGTCCCAAGAGCTCGCTCGCTCTTACTCCGTGTCCAGTGAACGGAGTCTTTGTCATCTTTCCTTTGAGACAGGATTGACAAGTGGCATACGATTGATATTCGAACGGATCCAAATATCCTTCTGTATGTAACTTAGTCAACCTTCTCTCATTGATGTGACCCAGTCTACAATGCCATAAGAAAGTCTGATTGATATCTGGAGACTTTCTTTTGTGTGTATTCTGGACATTGAAAATCTGTGGTTGGTTTAATACGTATATACCATTGCTCAATGTACCTGACCCAATCAGAACTTGATTAAGGTGAATGTTAACAACATTACTTACAAACGCAAATTCATAACCTTCTTTAGAAACCAAAGATACAGAAATGATATTACAAGTTGCGTTGGGTACAAAAAAGCAATTACGCAAAACCAAAACATGCCCATCTGACATTCCCAGGTGATAGCCCCCCACGGCTTTAGCATCCATGCTAGCTCCGTTCGCAACTCTGAGGGTCATGTTACCTGCCTTCAAAACCCTACGGTTTCTCAACGCCTGCAAAGAATTACAGATATGAGATCCTGATCCGGTATCCAATACCCAGGAAGTAGAGTTTATAGAAAGACAGTTTTCAATAACATACACACCTGAAGCTGAAGCCGCAACCTGCTTCAGTTCCTGTGTCCTGGCTTTCCAAGCCCTGCAATCTTTCTTCCAGTGTCCACTCTTGTGACAATAGAAGCACTCTTCCTTTCCAACAAGCTTCCCCGCAATCTTTGTTGCCTTTTCCTTTCCCTTCGTACCCACTTTACTAACACCGCCTCTTGGTTTGGCGGGGGCTTTCTTCCTCTTTCTCTTGGCTTTCGCCTTGGACCTAGAGGAAGAAGATCCTCCTACAAACAAAGCGGGTGTTTCCCTACCCTTCTGTAGGGTGCCCTCTGCACTCCTCAGCAGGTTGAGGAGTTCTAAAAGTTCAACTTCCTTTTCTTGCAAGTTGAAATTCAGTATGAACTGGGCGTAAGTGGATGGAAGGGACTGGAGAATTATATCCGTATAGAGTTCACTGTCCAACGTGGTCCCAAGTTCCGCGAGCTCCTCAGTGTAGCCAATCATCTTAAGCACGTGGTCCGCTACCGATGATCCGACGGCCAACTTTGTCGAAAATAACTTCTTCGACACTTCATATCTTGCGATACGAGACTGCTCTCCATACAGTTCTTTTGTATGAAGAAATATGGATTCCAAATCCATATTCTCGTGCCTCCTCTGATGGTCGTTGTCCATCGAGGCAAGTACGAGGCATCTGGCCTTCGCGCTGTCAATCTCCCAAGTCTTACGGATTTCCTTATCCGCGACGCTGGAGGTGGGACCTAGGACGGGGGGAGCTTTGGTGGTAAGAAGATACCCCAGCTTGTCGTAAGAGATTGCCAATTTGACATTCCTGAGCCAATCTTTGTAGTTTGGCCCTGTCAATATGTTTTTATCTAGAAGTAACTTAAGTCCAGTCATTTCGATTTGGTCGCTGCAGGGGGAGAGAAGAAACACTTAGCACGATGCTCTTGCAAGTTTAGAATGGTTTTTAATTTGTCTAAACAGGATGGCTCCCACTGTCTCTCGAATCCCTCCTCAAACCACAAAGGAAGAATTAGCCGGGATCAATCCCACCGTACAATACTTGCTTAACCGTTCAGCCAGGCCAGTGTCGGTACTTCGAGGGAGGTTTTCCAACGTTTTCGCGAAGTTCCTTAATTTAAGAACCTCTTTTCCCTGGGGGCGTAGCCCTGCTAACACCTTTCTAGGCACCTACTAGGTTTATAGCATTGATCGTTTAGTGAGAAATTTCCCGAGGAGTAGCATATACTCACAGTAGGATCGGGATCCAAATATCATCGCGTGACGAAAATGAAGGAATCCTACCATAATCATCACACTCCAAATGGTATGCAAATCTAGCAAGTTTCAGTACTTATGAAACTCCCGATGTGGATTTTTGCCCCATGCTCTTATGACCTTGACTTTGGCCAAAATATCATAAGTCACATGTCAAGTTCTACCCGTCACTTTCCAGGTTAATTTGGATCCATCCGTACATACCCTTGACTTTGGCCAAAATGGCAGCACGACTGTCCCAAACCAACGCATCTATCTATGCTACACATGAACACCCAATAGCTACCAATCACTATGCCTTGACTTTGGCCAAAATACACAGCTTGAATACTATTGCCTATTCATGCGAAACGACGGAGGGCTACGAATGGTTTTGGTAAAACCGTGAACGTAGTGAACTTGATATAATCGATGGAACGAGATAGCTTTTAGAAGGAGTGGCTCAAGCTCCGCATTTAAAAGTTAGTTTTTGAAAAGAACCGAGTGGTTTTTCGAAAGTGTTCCAACGACTTTAGCTTGGTTTATTATCTTGCATTAGTTCTTTTAATGCGTGATATTCTTGCATTAGTTCTTTTAATGCGTCCCATCATTTAATCCTACCATTGCAGAAAACAACCAAAATATGACGTACGCTTATGCCATTCGCATTCGCCACGGGGTCCCGTCATCACTCGTTAGGTTACTTAACTAACGACAGAGCGGGGGCTGGGCTAGCGCGGCTGTAAAACATAAGCAACGCCTAAATAGAAAGCAATGATAGACATTACAGATCACAGATGAATACATTGGATATACTAGCAATCCGCAATCCTTTCGAGCCTGCAACGAAAAGCGGATTACACGGTCGCGGTGAATAGCAAATACCCCACCCAAGACCCCTACGGGTGCGGCAAACTACCCGCCAAGAACCCGGTAGTTTGTGCACCCCTCCATGGGTCTATCCTAGGAGCAAAAACAGTAAAAAGAATTATACAATGACGGCTACAACCCCGACCCGGTTGTGCGGCCAAACAAATAAAATTATTACATCAATTTACATTTACAATGAATGAAAGAAAAACAAAAGCTCATCTCACATCCACCCCGGCTATTCACCCGCGACAGTCCAACACATTCATATACACATTCCAATATCAAACACAGATCATGTATAACCCCGACTAATCGGCTTATAGCGATTAGCCGACGTTCAATACATGCAAGTATCACAGATATAACCAACATAGCCAAAGTGCAGTGAAGTTCGGAAAAATACGGAATTATAGGACCCCAAAAGTGAATTTCTGTTCTGGAAACTCTGGGCACATATAATATATCTGAAAAATCCCAAAACCAACACAGAAGAACACTGCACAAAAAACGATGCAGAGAGGACACCAAACAGCGGCGGTTTGAAGGAATCATGCTATCGGTTTTGGTGGGTGTTCTTAGAAAACCCTGAGACGATTTTTAGAGTATAAAGTTTTTCATTTAGAGCAGAAAAAAATTCAACAGAAAGTTAGGGTTTTGGTTTTTCCGGTTTTGTGATTTTTCGGTTTCGAACTTCCATACACTTCGCTACCAAGCTAGTTTAAGTTTAGTTAGGCTCTGATACCACTGTAAGTCCATATTGCGACCCCCGGTGCTTACGGGGAGGCGGAAACGGTATAAAAAACGAATTTTTATCGCAAGAGGCAACATGGACTAAACTAGGTCGGGATCGTTGCTAAACTAAACTAGCAAATACGCTAAAGAGAGTTAGCTACTCGGATGAAGGTTATACCTAAACTTGAACTCCTTCTTCTTGAGATCTTGTAGAGGTTGATGGTTCTCTTTTCGTCGCCTTCTTCCGTCGAAGATGGATCCACCTCGAAGGTTCGACCTTTGGGCTCTTCCTCGATCTTTGAGTGAACTAGGGTTCTCGGCTTGCTAAACCTTGAACCTAGAATGAGTAGAGAGTAACTAGGGTTTGCTTTTCCTTTTTAAAGAGAAGGATTCTCAACACATGAGAAGGTTTCTCTTTGCTAGAGGAAGAAGAAGATGAAAATGAGGAGAGAGAGAGGTTATGATAGAATGAGCTATATTTCTCTTTCTTGCAACCATAATGCAAAAGAAAAGAATTATCTAAATGATAATAATTGAAATAAGAATAGTTGATGGTAATTTTGGAATGACCACTATCATGCTTCTTTAAATGAAGTGTAAGCATGAATCAAGGAGGATCTTTCAAAGCATGATGGTGGTCAATGGTCAACAAGTCAACCATGGTCAACAAGTCAACAAAAAAACAACCATAACATAATTCTCATTTAATTACTATTAGATAATATATAAATCCATTAGGGTTTGGAAAATGAAGACTGTTAACTGTGCATACGCACCCGTTCCGAAACCCTAATGAAAAACCTCATCCTCCGCCTCAAGCAACTGTACATACACACCTGTATTCTCGTTCCGAGGAACAAGAATACCAAGAGATAAAAGCAACCCCAAAACGTATACCGGTATCTGGCTCAAACCAGAGCCTGCCAGTATAATCCGTCCGGACTCCAAACGTGCACAAGTGCGCGGATGAGAACGAACCCTGTCGCAAAACCATGCGACCTCTACTCTGTTTTGCCCAGAGGCGAATACCCTCTGTGTGGGACTCTAAAGACTCGACACTACGCTGGCAGTGGGTTTAACCACAGACCGCAAGCGGCACTAGCTGTGCGTAACGGTCCCCAGGTAGATGCCGACAAGAAGGCTGACGAGGTGAAACCCCATCTGAACTCCTACTGAGTCTGAATGTGACATTCTCCGTACAGTCCGGTCTGTTCGTCTGATACATCGCATGTCGGGCCTAGGGGGCGGTAAAACGTCAGTCCCCCAATAGCGGTACAAGTCGTGTCGGAGTGAAGCCCAAAACACCCTGAGATAACACTGGAACCTACCAGTATATCTCGCTTGCCCTGGCCAGGGACTACTCGTGTAATGGCTCTCCTAGACACAGCGCGATGTCAACCCCCAATACCGGGAGAGACGAATCCTGTCTAACCGTCACTGCCTCCAAGTGTTTCGGGACTGCACCCAACCACCACCTGTTTGCACGACTCCTTTGAGCCGTGGTAGGGTAGTGATCAAAGTGCAGTGGGAACACACTCGAGGCGAAGTGCCAGTGTCAAGTCAGCGGACTAAGCTGTACTCATGTCACCTGGGAACTGATAACTGACGATAGGTATAATACCAACCTGTCAGTTCCCGACGAGTCCTGTCCAGTGTACTCGTAACCCAACGAGCACCCGTATACTATCTCCAGTACGACGTACTGATGGCTGTGGGACAGACCATCTCCCATACTGGGATGAGAAGCGCATACGCTAGTCTACTCCGGAGTATCGATGCCCTGTCTCGATAGTCCTACGACTAAGGACCTGTATAAGGATGTGCCTATAGATTACCCAGCCCCCACTAGTGTGACTGCCATCACAACGCTGGTAATCAAGCAAAGATCCTAAGGGCTCCACTAATGCGTATAAGTGATATACTGAAATAAACACAAGTACACATTAAAGTAGAAACAAACCAAGTAGCATACTACTATATTGAGCAAGATTGTTTATATAAGGTGAATATCCCAAGCTTCCATCAAGTAATATACAAACTAGTATGATACAGTAATGGCCTCTAGGGCATATACACTAACAGTAGCCGTGTCCGTAGTCCCTGCCTGCAAACCTGCAAATAAGGCATGAAAATCACATATAAGCCAAATATTCCGCGAAACGCGATATCGAACCAAAACGAGAAACTCGCGTCGCGAACTAAACGCGCGTGTGCACGATACGCTGAATCGGGTGTGTACGCGTCTAAAACCATCGCGACACGCCGCGATACGCTGGATCACAGAACCCATTCACGTATTGCGCGTATCGCGCAAACACAACGGACCCCAAATACGGTATATAGTCCCAGATTTTCCTACAGGTCAAATCTTACAAAACTAGACATGCCAAAACACTACAATACACTGCAGACAACCCTTCCCAAAACCCCAGCACCCCACTCCCCTTCCTGGCCGCAAATTGCGGCCAGAATGAATTAATTGGCGGCCCGAGTAGGGAATTAGGGGGTCGTCTTCTGGTGGTGTGTTCTAGACCTAGGTATCATGTCCCAGTCTCCTCAATTTTAACCTGAAGGCATCGGGTCACAAGCAGATTCCAGATATCACAATTTTCACTTAAAATCACCAATTTGCACAATATGGAAAACCTATGGTATTTTAGTGTAATCTGGGGATCTCTCAGTTGAAGTGGCCCTATTAGCACTTAAATAAACTAGGGTAGCTATCACAATCAACAATTTCCCAAAATTCCACTTAAACACCATAATCTAACACTAAATTAGCTAATTTAACACTAACCGACACCAATAAGCATACAAGCTAGGAAAAGGAGATAAGGGTACAGAAAATATACCCTATTGGACCTTAAAGAGCCCTAGAAGGCAGGTGAAGAAGTGGAGAAGGGCTTCTGCAAGAGCTGGGGTTCCTGTTGCTGCTGTTGCTGATGCCTGCCTCTGCTGCTGCTGCTTCTGATGAATGCTGAAGCTGATGGTGTTGCTGTTGTTTCTGTTGTTGGTGTTGCTGCCTCTGGTGCTGCTGCTGCCTCTGCTGTTGCTGTCTTTGTTGCTGCTGCTGCTGAGAGTGTGAGGGGGTGTGTGTGTGTTGTTGTGAGAGAATGGGAGTGAGAAAATGAGATGGAGAAATGAGAACACAACAAGGACCCCTTCTCACTCTCTCTCTCATAATGAGGCATGGCTCATGCCATGATGCCCATGCTCACTCTCTCTCTCTCCTCAAAGTCAACCAAATATAGAAATTCCATTTAAAAACCCTTTTTAAATTCATTTTCGCTTTTTAACAACCATAACACTTAAACAATATTAAAACTAGATTAGGGAGAAATGGTTAGTTAACCATGGTTGCTAATCATGTTTAACCCCAAAAACAACCCTAGTTATCATGCACAAGTGTGTGTGTGCCTAACAAAATTCTAATAAAATACACAATAAATAGGATAAAATATTTAAAACTTAATTTGGTAAACTTTTTGCTAGAAACTATATATTAAAATATAATTAGCTACAAAACACATTCTAAGGTGTTACAATAAGGTTCAGGAGGATGAATTGGAAAATTAGACACATCAAACAAAAATGATTCAACCTCAATATTATCCTCAAGACTCTCCTCAATACTATCCTCAATATTTAACTCTTCCATGCCGTTATCATCAAAATCTAGACGCATATGAGATTCGGGAGAAACATTTAATAACTCAGGATGATAATTTGAACATAAAATTTCAAGCAAATCGACAGGTTCATCATCCGAAATATTCCCGGCGTCTATATCCTCAATCAAGTGAAAATCAATTTCTTTAGACACCTCCTCAAAAGCATGGATGTTTATCAATGTAGGTTCTAGAGTGGATGTGTAAAGGTTAAACGGATTAGGTGCGGTTTCACTCGAAAGGGGTTCTTCACAATTTGGCAAATCAAGTACTACAAAATCACACAACTCATTTTTATTTTCAACAGGTGAACTATTTAGGGCAATCAATGGAAAATAGGAGTTGTGGGCTTCAATTGGGTATGGGTAGGTTTGATTTGGAAATCCTCTCTCATTCTCACTCTGTCCAACCGCCTCCTCATACATTGAAAAATTTGGAGCTAGCGGGAAACTAGCTACAGGTTCACTCGGTTGCATAAGGGTGGCCATGGACGCTTCCACATTCCTCACCATTTTGTTTGTTGCAACAATATAAGCCTCCAACGACTCTTCCAAACTAGACTTAGGTGGTGAGGGGGTTTCAGTAAAAGATTCAAAATTGGTTGGATATGCGAAACTCCTTAATGGCTGTGTCGAAACAGTGTCTAGTGAAGGTGGGAAGGTCGGGTATGACTGGTAGGAAGTGGGTGGTAAGACAGGGATAGGGTCAACATATGGATAAGTAGGTGAATAATCGTGCGAATCCCTAAAACTAGATGAGTGGAGAGGGGTGAAAGATCGACTACGAGATTGAGCAATATGCTCAGCAATGGACATCGGGCTAGGAGTGACAGAAGGACTTGAAGAAGTGGTATCAACATATGTAGGTTGTAAAGGTTGACTCGGTTGACACAAAGTGGGTTGAAAAGTCAAACTATTTCTCCTAGACGCCTCTATTTGATCTTTCAACGAAATTTTTGGCAAGGAGGGATCGTTTTTAAATTGACCGAACAAATTGACGTACGACGCAAAATTATGTTCGGGATACCAAAGTTCGGCTAATGATTTATTGTGTGGGGTACCCATGTTAGAAGAAGAAAGGTGATAAGAAGGAAGGTTGGGTTGTGCTAGGATTTATTTGGGGCTAAAAAAATTTTGCAAGTTCTATAAAATATTTGTCCTTTTTATTTTCATTTTTTATTGATTTTTTCTTTCTCTTTATTTGGAAAAATTTTGTTGCAAAAAGGTTTTAGAGAATATATGCAACAGCAAAATATTTTATAGAAAAGATATGCAACAGCAAAATATTATTTACAATCTATTTTATTTCAAGTGGGGCCCAAAAATCCCGCACAAGACTGTTATATGGGTGGGAATATATTTTTAAAGTGCACAGAATCTTGCAGGAAATTTAACAAAAGATATATCGAAACATTTAGAGGAGAGATCAGAAGACTTACAGAGGTTTTTTTTTTTTTAACCGTAGAGGAAGTTTGGGGATCTGATCCTCTGGTATGACCGCGGAACCGCCGCGTATGGCAGCCTCAGACTGCGGATCCGCCGCGGTTTGGTGGCTTCGGCTGTTTTTTTTTTTGCTCTCCAGATCTCCGCGGTTCTTCTTGTTTTGCTTTCTGGAAATTTCCAGATCCGTCTCGATTGTATATCCTGCAAGATTCAAACAACAAAGTACCCTATCCAAAAATAACAGATGATATATTTTTATATTTTTTTATGATTTTTCAGATTTTTGTTATTTTTTTAATTTTGATTAATCCGAAATTGCAAAAAGGAAATAACACGCCATCCCCGGCAACGGCGCCATTTGATTGAATTGATTTAGCGTGCTTGCGCTTTCTAAAAGATAGATCAAAAATATTTGTAACCGCAATCAAGAACGGCGTCGCTTTGCAGCTAGCCGGTGAGTACGGGTCGGTCCACAGGGATTTTGTGAATTTCCGATTCGTTCTTACGAGTTAATTCCGAAGGGTGTTCGGTTGATTATTAAATCTAAAATCCTAAATTATTCTACCTAGGGCAATTAATTGAAAGTTATAACTAGGGCAGAGAAATAAAATTTATACTAGGGCAGAAAAATAAATTAATCTAGGGCATGAATTGAAATTATCTAGGGCAAGAAAATAAATAGATCTACTTACTTTACAGATGGACCTCTCCAACCATTTACGCAGGGTTGTCAGATCTGAATAGATGAGTTGAAAAGAAACACCGATGCTCTCCAAAAGAGTTCTGGAATTTTTATTAAAAAGGAGGCATAAAAAATTACAATCTGTAGAGTTCCTATTTATAGAGAATAGGAAACCCTAGGGTTACATTTGATCCGCATGTTTATAATTACAAAAATAGCCCTAGAAAGACCAGTCAAAGACATAAAGAATTATAGTAAAAAATTTATTCCATACAGGCTCCATACTACCGCGGAACCGCGGCCTGGGTAGGCTTTGGGCCGCGGTTCCACGGCCCTATAGTGAGATCACTGCTTGAGTTTTCTTCATATGGCTCTGGGCTTTTTGGGTTTCTTGTTTCTTTGGTAATTTTCTCAAATAGGCTTCCAGGTTTCTTCTAGATATTCTAGTGAATACTTGTATTAGACTTTTAACCGTTCTCTGACATCTTAGACCTTGCGCTGCCTTGTACTTTGTGAACTTTATCTTTCATGTCGGCTTGATCAAGATCCTTCTATTTGTTGGTCAAAAGTCCCTTTTTACATCGTCTTTTGTCTTTTTCACTGTTTTCTGTCCAAGAACCTGTAACCTGTAACATGTAGCAGACATGCGTCAAAAGCACCCGTTTATTTATAAAAAGAATAAGAATAGGGAATATAATAATACAATATTATGGTGTGAACAGTACACAGTCAATGAAAGGGATAAGATGAATTGGAAAATCCAACTCATCAAGTAAAACTGGTTCATCCTCAAAAATTTCCTCAATATTCTCCTCAAAAATTAACTCATCCATGCATTTATCATCAATATCTAGACGCTTATGAAGTTCGGGAAAAACAGTTAATGACACAGAATGATGTCCGCACTTAATTGAAAGGACATGATGAATTGGTGAGAAAAACTCATCCAAAATTGCGGGTTCATCATGCAAAATATTCCTAGCGTCGATATCCTCAATCAAGTAAAAATCAAATTTCTCAAATACCTCATCAAAAGCATGGATTTCAATCAATTGTGGTTCTAGGATGGAGGTGTAGAGGTTGTTGGGTTACCCTTGCACCTAGTCTAGTATTTGGTAGCATCACTCATGCCAATTTAAAAATTAGATAGGTGCAAACCTAACTAACCATGAATCTTGCTAGAATTTCTAGGGTAACAAAAATTGCATCACATACAAAGAAGTAAAGAGATAGGGATTACAACCTTTGTAGTCCGTTCCTTCACTTCATAAGCTCCGTGTTGAGGTCCCTTCGCTGCGATCATCATGAACTCTGACACTCGAGTGGCTCCATGAGGTAAATGAGACACCTTGCTTGTAGTCTTCATGATCCAAGATGATCTACCCTGAGAAATCTCTAACCCAAACTTACACTTCACTAATGAAGTAATTAGAGAAGTGAACACCCTAATCTAAGTGGGTAGGATAGATGAGGATGGTGAAATAGGAATTTTGCTCTCTTTTGTTTTCAATTTCTCACAATTAAACATCACAAATGAAAAGGCTAGAGAAGCTTTTCTTTTAGCAAGAAGAAAAAGAAGATGAAGCAAAAGCTTTTGTGATGAATAATGAATTAATTGTTATGGTTACTTATTCAACCATGAGTTAAGCATGAAGGAATTAACTCATGTAGAGAATAAACTAGAGTTAATGGTTTGGATTGGGTTAACAAATATCTATACAAAATATCAAAGCTAAAGACAAAGTCAAAGCTTCATGGAAGCTTCATGCAAAAGCTAACCCTAATCCAAACCCTAACCAAGTTTAAACCCTAAACCAATGTTGAATTTGTAACCCTAACATGTTACAATATTATATATCACATATACAATATATTTTGTAACAAAAGAAAATAATACAATTAACATATATCACATATATCAATGTATTATCCCGTAAGAAAATGAATCAATAAAGCGAGCTTATATTAGTTAACGTAATGTAATATATCACATATATAATTATACATTAAATTATCGAATCAACTCTTGATCCGACAATCCGGCTATTTTGCATATAACCGACTAATATAACATGTACCATTTCATCGAATCAACACTTGATCCGATGACCCGGCTATATCACATATACCCGGCCGATATCTCATATCGCAAGAATAGAATACGGTATCTCATATCGTATTATTCTCGGTCCCGCACATATCACATATGTGCTCCTACTCCGTTTTGCCTGAGCCTGGAAATCTCTGTGTAGGACTCTAAAGAATTGTCAATACGCTGGCAGTAGGTGATGATCATATCAAACACTCACAAGCTGAAAGCGGTCAGCTAAACGTAACAGCCACCCAGGTATTGAGCGATCAGAAGATCAACAAGCAAGCTTATACATTCTCCTGTGAATCCATTCAGTAACACTACCGTACAGTCCGGTCTCTTCGTCTGATATGTCGCATATCAAGTCTAGGGGTGGTAAACGTTAGACCCCAGTAACCGATAAGTCGTGTCGATGTGAGGCTCATAACAGGTCGAGAAACTACTGATAACTCTTACCGGCAGCACTCCATATCAGCCCTGGCCAGGGACTTCCAGTTATAGCCAATCGAACACAGCACAACATCAACTCCCTATACCGGGAGAGACAAAACCCCTCCTATCGCTCATTGCCTCCATGTGATTCAGGACTGTACCCAAAAGACACCGTTTTGCACGCCCTCTTGGACGTGGTAAGGTGGAAATCAAAGCACAGTGGGAATCACACAAGTCTCTATAATGATCTCAGGTCTACAAACTAACCTGTACCAGTGTCACTGGAGAACTGCTATCTGACGATAGGTATAATACCATATAGGAGTTCTCGGCGAGTCCGTTCAGTGTACCCAGTCTCCACTGAGCACCCGTACACCATCTTTGATGTCAAACACCGATGGATATGGGATCATCCATCGCCCATCATATGGGTCAAGATGCGTATACGCTAGTCTACTCTGGAGTATCGATGCCCTGTCTCGATACTCTCTCGATTATGAACAATTATAGGATGTACTCTTTGACTACCCTGGCCCCACTAGTATGATCTATATCATAGTCCTAGTATTCGAGTACATATCCTAAGGGCTTTATCAACATGTGAGAGCAAGACAGTAAACCAATACAAGTCAACATGTTAAGATAAAGTGAAACCAAATAGCATACTATCATGTCGAGCAAGAAAGTTTTCTTTATATATATCCAAGCATCCACTATGATATATATCATATGTACAACAATGGCCTCTAGGGCATATATATAACTAACAATCTCCCACTTACACTAAGGCTAGCTGTTGTAGTATCTCATACCCAACATCCCAAAGAGTCTCTCAAATTGTATCTGGGGAATGGCCTTCGTGAGTGGATCCGCAGTGTTGTCCTTCGTGTCAACTCTCCTGACCTCGATCTCGCGGCGATCAACTATCTCCCGGATCAGGTGATACCGCCTCAGAATATGTCTGGACTTCTGATGGGACCTGGGTTCCTTAGACAAAGCCACAGCTCCATTGTTATCACAATACAAAGATATTAGATGCTCAATGGAAGGAACCACACCAAGTTCAGTGATGAACTTCTTCATCCAGACAGCCTCTTTGGCAGCATCGTTGGCAATGATGTATTCAGCCTCCATCGTCGAGTCAGCCACGGTTTCTTATTTGGAACTCTTCCAACAAACTGCCCCTCTATTTAGGGTAAAGACAAATCCCGAGTGCGACTTAGAGTCGTCCTTATCACTTTGGAAGCTTGAATCGGTAAAGGACTCCACCTAGAGTTCACCGTTACCATACACCAAGAACATCTCTTTAGTCCTTCTCAAGTACTTGAGAATGTTCTTCACAGCTGTCCAGTGACTCTCTTCTGGATCTGCTTGATACCTACCCACTACACTTAGTGAGTATGCTACATCGGGTCTAGTACATAGCATCGCGTACAAGATAGAGCCTACTGCCGAAGCATAGGGTATCCCTTGCATGCGAGCTCTCTCCAAATCAGTCTTGGGATACATCTCTTTGGAGAAAGTGAGTCCAGAGATCGTGGGTTGGTTCCCACACTTGGATTCTTCCATACTAAACCTCTTTAGTATGGTGTCAATATATCTGGATTGGGACAATCCCAGTATCCGTTTAGATCTATATCTATAGATCTTGATTCCCAAAATGCAAGAGGCATCACCTAGATCTTTCATTGAGAATCGATGTGATAAGAAGAGCTTCACCGAGTGCAGCATAGGAACATCATTTCCTATCAAGAGTATGTCATCCACGTACAATACGAGGAAGACAACCTTACTCTCTGCAACCTTCTTGTAAATATAAGGTTCATCTACGTTCTTGTTGAAGTCAAACTCTTTGACTACAACATCAAAGCAGATGTTCCAACTCCGTGTTGCCTGCTTCAACCCGTAGATGGATTTAAGCAGCTTGCACACTTTTCCGCTGCTCCCACTATCTACGAATCCCTCTGAGTCATGTACACGCACTCCTCTAAATCACCATTTAGAAAGGCGGTCTTAACATCTATTTGCCAGATTTCATAGTCATGGTATGCAGCAATGGCAAGTAAGATCCGGATGGACTTAAGCATAGCCACTGGAGAAAAAGTTTCGTCATAATCCACACCTGGTCGTTGACGAAAACCCTTTGCAACAAGTCTAGCTTTGAAAGTCTCTACTTTTCCATCTACACCAAGTTTATTCTTAAAGATCCACTTGCTCCCAATGGGTTTTACCCCTTCAGGAGCAACTTCCAAAGTCCATACTTTGTTGGTCTACATGGATTCCATCTCAGATCGCATTGCATCCAGCCACTTCACAGAGTCCCCACTCATGATGGCCTGCTCGAAGCTAGTTGGGTCATCATTTTCCATGATGCAATCCTCACTTCCACCGTCTATGAGAAAACCGTAGTATCTCTCAGGTGGATGAGGAACCCTGCTAGATCAACGAAGAGGCTGGGGTTCGTCGGGGACTACTGAATCCTCTGGTTCCACCAAATCTTCTGTTGTAGTTTGTGTTGCTGGAACTTCTTCCAGTTCTACCTCATTGCCACTAATTTCTTTTTTAAGAAATTCCTTTTCTAAAAAGGTAGCATGCCGAGATACAAACACATTTTGTTCCTCGGTGTGGTAGAAGATATACCCGTGCGAATGTTTAGAATATCCAATAAATTTACACAGAAAAGACCTTGCCCCGAGCTTGTCCGGATTCTATGTTTTCACATATGCCGAACAACCCCATATCTTAACATAATTAAGATATGGTCTCTTTCCCTTCCATATCTCATATGGAGTGGATGGCATAGATTTAGTGGGAACCATATTCAATAGGTCCGCAGCTGTTTCCAGTGCATACCCCCAAAAGGAAATAGGCAACTCAGCAGTGCTCATCATAGAGCGCACCATATCTAATAGCGTGCAATTCCTCCGCTCCGATACACCGTTGTGCTGTGGTGTATAGGGAGGAGTAAGCTGAGAGAGAATCTCATTCTCTTTTAGATAATCCAGGAACTCATTGGTCAAGCATTCTCCTCCTCGATCAGATCGAAGGATCTTAATACTTTTGCCCGTTTGGTTTTCTACTTCGTTCTTATATTCTTTGAATTTCTCAAAAGCTTCAGACTTGTGTTTCAACAGGAACACATGTCCGTATCTTGAGAGATCATCAGTGAATGTAATGAAGTAGGAAGAACCGTTCCTGGCATGTATAGACATTGGACCACATACATCATTATGTATCAGTCCTAAGAGTTCTGTAACTCTTTCTTCGTGTTCACTAAACAGAGTTTTGGTCATTTTACCTTTGAGACATGACTGGCAAGTGTCATAAGATGAAAATTCGAACGGATTCAAATATCCATCCTTATGTAACTTAGCTAGCAGTGTCGCATTGATATGACCTAGTCTACAATACCACAAGAAGGATTCGTTCATTTCTGAACTCTTCCTCTTGTGTGTGTTTTGCACATTAAGTACTGTAGTTTGGTTGAGAACGTATATGCCATTATTTAATGATTCTGATCCAATCAACTTTTGATTTAGGAATATATTCATAACATTATCCTGTACTACAAAATTATATCCTTCTTTACTCGATAAAGAAACTGATATAAGATTGCATATCAGGGTCGGAATGTAATAGCATTCGTTCAGAACCAATGTATTACCATTTGGTAACACAAGGTGATATTCGCCAACTGTTTTGGCTGCAACATTTGCACCATTCCCTACTCTTATGAAATGATCACCCTCTCCCAGTTCCCTACATTTTCGTAGCCCATGTAACATATTAGATATATGGGATCCCGATCCAATATCCAATACCCAGGACATAGAGTGAACTGAGAAACAGTTCTCGATAACTAACAGACCTGAAGAAGATGCATCAACATGCTTATTCTTCATTTGGGCGGCTTGAGAATCCAGATATTCTACTATTCCCTGCTCGGACTTATAACAGTTATAAGTGGGAGCGGGACCAACGTTCCCCTGCTCAGTATAAAAAGCGGGTTCAGTCAATACATCCATATTATTATCTTGATTAAGGCTTGATATGGTCGCTACCTAGAGAGAGAAAGAAGAAAACACTTTAGCGTATGCTCTTGCAAGATTAGATTGGTTATTATCTTATCTAATCAGGATGGCTCCCACTGCTTTTTATCAAATCTTCCTTAAAACCCTAAAAGGTAAGATTAGCCGGGATTAATAACACCTTACAAGTTCGCCAATCTTTCGGCCAGGCTAGTGTTGGTACTTTGAGGGAGGTTCTCCGTGCTTTCACACGGACCTAATTAAAATAAACCTCGTTTTCCCATAAGCATAACCCCATTAACACCTTTCTAGACACCTACTTGATCGGCTAATTATCCTGTGTAAAATTTTCCCAGGAGTAACTCTTACTCGCAGTGGGTATCAGGATCCATCTATCTCATAGAAGGTATGCAATCTCATTGCAAATTCTAACACTTGAAATTCCCGATAATACTTTTATCCATAGCGTCTCATGACCTTGATGCAGGCCAACAAACCATTGTCCGCTAGTCAAGTTCAACTCGTACATTTCTTAATTGAATTAAACCCACCCGTACGACCCTTGACGCAGGCCAACAAAGTCGTACGACTACCCTAATCCAATCATATCTCATGTTACAGATAAGCACTAGTTAGCTACCGCACACTACGCCTTGACGCAGGCCAACAAACGTAGCACAAATACTAAGTAGTATCTATCTGAAATGTCGGAGGGCTACGTAGGTTTTTCAGAAAACCATGAGCGTAATGAACTTGATATCGTTGTAGAAACAAGTGATTTTTGAAAAGGAGTGTTTTTTAGGCTTTTCTAGTTTTGCTAAAGAGGTCACTCCCGGTGAAGGGATCTCGGCTCTTTCCTTATCGAATAAGGTGCAGGATATTTCTCAAATACCGCGGTGCAAAGCAAGAACTATAGAAGCAATCAAAAACTAAACCGTGAGTTTGTAGCATCTGCCAGTTTTGCTAAAGAGATTACTCCTGGTGAAGGGATCTCGGCTCTTTTCTTATCGAATAAGGTGCAGGGTATATCACATATACCACTATGCAAAACAAAAACTGTTGCTACCCTTTTTGAAAGTTTGATTCTACAACATCTTTTAGGTTTCTTTTCTTTTATTAATCTCATTAATAAATCCCATCATTTATGCTTCCTAAGCATCACAGAAGAAACGAAAATACAATGTACGCTTATGCCATCCGCATTCGCCATAATTTTCCGTTATGCACCGTTAGGTTACTTAACTAACGACATACTGGGATGGAACTAGCGTAGGTGTAAAACATAAGCACCGTTTATTATATATCATATATACAATAATAAAGCAATCATCTCACGCATATAATATGATCAGATCACAGTATATCAGCAGCAGAAAAAACATATGAAATATTGGATATACTAGGAGGTCCGTGTTTTATATCGAGCCTATATAAAACACGAATTATACGGTCGCGATGAATAGCCAAACCCAAATCCCTAGACCCCTACGAGAGCAGCAAGTAACACTGGCAATTCTAGGGTTAGGAGACCCGGTCTCGACTCATCGAGATGGCCTCCCACTGGATCCTAGAACCCGGTTACTTGTGCTCCCCTCCTTGGGTCTATCCTAATGCGGAAAAGTAAATAATATACAATGGTGACATCAACCTCAACCCGGAAGTGCCCCAATAAAAGAATATTACATACAATGAATTTTACATGAATGAAAATAAAAACCCTCATCTCACATAAAACCCCCGGCTATTCAGAACACGACGATCCAATATAATATATCACAGCAACACATAATATCTCATATCATCAACGTAAGCAAGTATGCGTATCCCGATTGTCGTTGATGTATAGTAACGAAGCCGGCAATACCCCACATACTACACTTACGGTCGCTGAAAAGAAAGTGAAAAACTATAACATTTGGAATCCACAATCACCTTAGATATCGTAAACCCAAAATATCACATATTACGGATTTCATATCTAACTATATGAATTCCACATATTGTATCACATTACAGAATATCATGACGATGTTTAACGTTTCGATCGAATTAACATACACTCACAAATTACCCCCGTGAGCTCAACACTTGAGCAAAGTCGAAACACTCAAAAACCGTGCCACAGTATCCATGGACCAACCGTAGAAGGAGTTAACCAACGCCTCACCTATGACACTACGGAACTACGGCAAACCCGAAGGTTCGAACGCGGTTCCATGGGCATAGAATCGAGTTAAGGTTATTATAGTCTTTTAGGGGGTCCATAGGGGTACTTGCACGATTTTACGAATATATTCAATTTCGGAAAATTACAACACTTGGAAATTTCAGCGGGGTACAAAATGCGGTGTGCAATGTTCGTTCGAACTGCTAAAAATAGTCAAGGTTACCAATACAGTGTTAAGTTATACGACTACGAAGCACTACGAATTAGCCCCAGGTCAAACCAATCATCACATGAAAATTGGGCTAAATAAACAATACTAGGAAACCCAAAATGGAGTCAAATGAGCACAGGAGCAATACGGGAGCCAAAGGAGGTAGTGGGGCCGGCCTGGCCAGGATTTCCTCTATGGTGGCCGGTCCAAAACCGAGGACCCCCTATATTTCACCCGTGTTCATATTTTGCTCCAGAGACCATTCTGCACTCGTTTGAAATTTTTTTAGGGGACTTTTTACAAAATTTCCAGAGAGCAAGAATAGGATTTCTAAATACTGTATTTCGGAGTGGATTTCATTTTCGTAATTGTTATAACACCGTATCTAGAATTCTAGTTGGGCTATGATACCACTGTTGGGTTACCCTTGCACCTAGTCTAGTGTTTGGTAGCATCACTCATGCCAATTTAAAAATTAGAGAGGTGCAAAGCTGACTAACCACGAATCTTACTAGAATTTCTAGGGTAACAAAAATTGCATCACATACAAAGAAATAAAGAGATAGGTATTACAACCTTTGTAGTCCGTTCCTTCGCTTCATAAGCTCCGTGTTGAGCTCCCTTCGCTGCGATCAGCATGAACTCTGACTCTCGAGTGGCTCCATGAGGTAAATGAGACACCTTGTTTGTAGTCTTCATGATCCAAGATGATCTACCTTGAGAAATCTCTAACCCAAGCTTACACTTCACTAATGAAGTAATTAGAGAAGTGAATACCCTAATCTAAGTGGTTAGAATAGATGAGGATGATGAAGTAGGAATTTTGCTCTCTTTTGTTTTCAATTTCTCAAAATTAAACATCACAAATGAAAAAGCTAGTGAAGCTTTTCTTTTAGCAAGAAGAAAAAGAAGCTGAAGCAAAAGCTTTTGTGATGAATAATGAATTAATTGTTATGGTTACTTATTCAACCATGAGTTAAGCATGAAGGAATTAACTCATGTAGAGAATAAACTAGAGTTAATGGTTTGGATTGGGTTAACAAATATCTATACAAAATATCAAAGCTAAAGACAAAGTCAAAGCTTCATGGAAGTTTGATGCAAAAGCTAACCCTAATCCAAACCCTAACCAAGTTTAAACCCTAAACCAATGTTGAATTTGTAACCCTAACATGTTACAATATTATATATCACATATACAATATATTTTGTAACAAAAGAAAATAATACAATTAACATATATCGCATATATATCAATGTATTATCCCGTGAGTAAATGAATCAATAAAGCAAGCTTATATTAGTTAACGTAATGTAATATATCACATATATAATTATACATTAAATTATCGAATCAACTCTTGATCCGACAATCCGGCTATATTGCATATAACCGACTAATATAACATGTACCATTTCATCGAATCAACACTTGATCTGATGACCCGGCTATATCACATATACCCGGCCGATATCTCATATCGCGAGAATAGAATACGGTATCTCATATCGTATTATTCTTGGTCCCGCACATATCACATATGTGCTCCTACTCCGTTTTGCCTAAGCCAGAAAACCTTTATGTAGGAGTCTAAAGAATCGTCAATACGCCGACAGTAGGTGATGATCATATCAAACACCCACAAGCTGCAAGCGGTCAGCTAAACGTAACAGCCACCCAGGTATTGAGCGATCAGAAGATCAACAAGCAAGCCTGTACATTCTCCTGTGAATCTAATCAGTAACACTACCGTACAGTCCGGTCTCTTCGTCTGATATGTCGCATATCAAGTCTAGGGATGGTAAGGTCTAGACCCCAGTAACCGATAAGTCGTGTCGATGTGAGGCTCATAACAGGTCGAGAAACTATTAATAACTCTTACTAGCAGCACTCCATACCAGCCCTGGCCAGGGACTTCCAGTTATAGCCAATCGAACACAACACAACATCAACTCCCTATACCGAGAGAGACGAAACCCCTCCTATCGCTCATTGCCTCCATGTGATTCGGGACTGTACCCAAAAGCCACCATTTTGCACGCCCTCTTGGACTTGGTAAGGTGGAAATCAAA
The DNA here is from genome assembly GCA_030015575.1 of Agapanthus africanus. Taxonomy (NCBI): domain Eukaryota; kingdom Viridiplantae; phylum Streptophyta; class Magnoliopsida; order Asparagales; family Amaryllidaceae; genus Agapanthus; species Agapanthus africanus. The sequence continues at coordinate 155,146,021 of CM057345.1, read as the reverse complement.
GCACAGTGGGAATCACACAAGACTTTATGACGATCTCGGGTCTATAGACTAACCTGTACCAGTGTCACCGGAGAACTGCTATCTGACGATAGGTATAATACCATCTAGGAGTTCTCGGCGAGTCCGTTCAGTGTACCCAGTCTCCACTGAGCACCCGTACACCATCTTTGATGTCAAACACCGATAGATATGGTATCATCCATCGCCCATCATATGGGTCAAGATGCGTATACGCTAGTCTACTCTGGAGTATCGATGCCCTGTCTCGATACTCTCTCGACTAGGAACAGTTATAGGATGTACTCTTTGACTACCCTAGCCCCACTAGTATGATCTACATCATAGTCTTAGTAGTCGAGTACATATCCTAAGGGATTTATCAACATGTGAGAGCAAGACAGTAAACCAATACAAGTCAACATATTAAGATAAAGTGAAACCAAATAGCATACTATCATATCGAGCAAGAAAGTCCTCTCTATATATCCAAGCATCCACTATAATATACATCATATGTACAATAATGGCCTCTAGGGCATATATATAACTAACAGAGGTCAAAAGGATTGGTTGTGATTTCACTTGACAGGGTCCCTTCACAATCCGGTAAATCAAACACTACAAACTCGCACAACTCATCAAACGTTCTATCTGCAATTTGTGATTCATTTGGGACACTCGATAGACTTTCAAAACCAGAGTTATGGAATTCAATTTGGAATGGATAGGTTTGATTTGGAAGGGTGTACTGCTCACTCTCATTATTCAAATTCTCAATATGTCATATCGTCTCATCATACATTGGAAATTTTAAAGCTAGTTGGAAACTAGCTCCGGTTCGTTAGGTTGTATGAGGGCGGCCATGGACGCAGTCAAATCCATCATCTGTTGTCATGACACTACCCGAAATTCTTCCAATGACTATTCCAGACTAGACATGGGTTATGGAGGGGTTTCGGTAAAAGATTCAAAGTTGTTTGGATACGTGAAACTCCCAAATGGTTGTTCAGAAGCAATGTCTAGGGAAGGTGTAAAAGTCGGGTAGGATTGGTTGGAATCGAATGGTTGGATAGGAATAAGATCAACGTTATGATAAGGAGGTGATTGGAATTGTTGATCAAAAAAATTGGAAGTGGTGAAAGGAGTGAAAGATCGGCTACGAGATTGTTCAATTCGGTAAGCAATGGACATCGATTTAAGTGTTGCCACATTTCCCTCAAAAGGGGTATCAACATGATGAGGGTTGAAAGTTTGAAAAGGTTGATATGACGTGGATTGTGGTGTCCAAGTGGTTTTCCGAGAAGCGTTTATCCGATCTTTCAAAGAGATTTTTGGCATGGATGGATCATTTGATGTTCTATCAAAACAAGAACCGTATGAAATAATGTCTGGTTGAGGGTACCAAAGTTCAGAAAGAGTTGGTCTATGTGGGGTACCCATGATATCAAGAGAAGAAAAAGAAGAAAAGGAGAGGAAACAGAATGTGGTTTTTTTTATTTGTTTTATGTTAGTTATTAACAAAAGTATGAAATATACACACAAAAGAAAAGAAGAAAAATAATCACGACACAATACCTCACACCTAATCGGTCTAGGGTTCATCTAGGTTAACTAGACCTGCTCAAGAACTTGATTATCGAAGTAAAACTGTATCGAGAAACTGGCTCAAGATATACTGATCACGAGACCAGGTAAGTGCAATTCCTTAATTAGATAACCCTTTCTCTTTTGGCGGTTTCGCCGTGAACATTTTCTTAGATATCCCGTGAACGGTATACTGTTAAGCAGTGTTCTAAACACAGTTAACTTCTCCTAATGAGCGCGAAGTGCTCAAAGGCTTAAAGTCTAGTTTCTTTAAAAATTTGTGCGGGTAAAGGTTATACTCAATTTCGTGATTTGTGGGCCACGGAAAAGATGGTGAAATCGTTTACCGTATGTTGTGGGGTTCGCTTTTCCTTAAGTCCGTATTAATGGATGCAATGCGCAAATCAATGAAAAAGTTATTCAAAGTATCAAACAACCGTTTTTTATATTTAGGCACGGCACTGCAACAAATACGGGTTAGTCACTTTTGGCGTTTGACAGCGAACTTGCAAAGAATCCTGCAAAGATAGTATATTGGATGCGTCGGATTTGAGAAAGAAAGTATTAGGATATACGTACCGATAAGTTCTTGGGTTAAGAAACCCTCGTTGAATTGAATCCAGTTAGCTTTAAAAGTTCGCTTGCGCGGGTCAAACTACCCGGATCTTGGGCACTGTACTTCGCAATCACCTTAATTTTGAATGTACACTTTGCTCCACATGATCGCAGTTCGCAAATCTGTCAAAATCTGCAAATATCGAAAAATGGATTTTTTGTGTGAAAAAGCGATATGAATGCCCAAACTCCTGCACACACAAAATTATAGAAATAAAACAATAAAATGGGGACAATAATAGAACACTGGTGCACAGAACAAAATTTGGGAGCAAATGGAGAAGAAAAATCCGGCGGCGCCGGTTTTTTGGAGAATCTCGCCGGTCTCGTTTGGGCAGTTGGGCTCTAATTTTCATCTGTTGTCTCGGTGTTCTACTGGTGTCTCAATGTTATTGTTTAATTTTTTTAATTAGTCCCAGAATGTTAGCAGGTCCAATTTCCATAAAGCAAAAAGTTAGAAATGTCAATTTTTGTTTTTCGAAATTTTTGATTTTTTTAGTTTTGTTTTTAGAATGGTGTTAGAATTATAAACAGGATATACAGAGATTAACCCGAAATAACAAGAATAAAAACGTTACCATCTCCCCGGCAACGGCGCCATTTGATTGTTTCACTTTTCCGCGTGTCGTTTTTAGTTCTAAAGTTAACCGCAATCAAGACCGTGTCGCGTGTAGCTAGCCGCAATGAGTACGGGTCGTCTGCAGGGAGATGGTGCGTTTTGCGTTCTTATTATGATGAGTTAATGTAAGGTTCGGAATTGTTCGTTTCTGCCCTAAGTGTTGTATATGCAAAGTATAAGTTGTTAGGAATAGAGATAGGTTAGTGTAAGTTAGGGAAGTCCGTACTCAATCCTTTGTGCCGAGCTTGACTATTGAAGCTAGAGCAATCGGCAACAACATGGATTAGGGTGCTTAAGCACGGTATTGGTGAAATTCGGCTTATTGACCCTTGTCTGTCCGTTCTTTTCTCTTGACTTTCGCCTCCGGCCAAACCGAACGCAACCAGTCACGGTTAGGGATCACCGATACTTTGGTAGGGTAGGGTGCCTGACGGAGCACTTGCATAAGGTTTGGACAGAGTTCAATTGGCAAATATCGGGCAAAGGAAATAAGCAAATGGAATTCCTAACTTACATAACCATTCTCTTTCCTAACAACACCATTATTCACAAACCATCAAAACAACAAAAGAAAGAGCAAATGAAATGAAATAAAAGGAATAACACAACATTGCAAGTAAGTAAATGGCAAGAAATAAAATGTAAGTAAGTAAAAGAGATAGAAAATGAATACTAAGAATCCAAGTGCAAAATGAAAGCTTTATTAACTTCAAATGATGATACAAACCATGAGTTCAATAACCAAAACTTAAACTTACAAGCTCAATGAAGAGGTAGCAAGATCAAGAGAAGGCAAAGAACTCAAGGTGAACTAGCTACTATGTACAAAGCTTCAAAATGAAAAGAGAAACAAAGAGTAAACTTATAGCTCAAAGTATATCCAACTCCCCTTCTCCTCTTGCTCACTGATGTGGTATTTATAGGCATAAAGTAAGAATAAACAAATAATATAGTAAGGATGATGTGACAACAAGAGATAGACAGAAGAAAAATGGAGCACATTGGGCAACAATGGACCGGTGGTGCCGAGCTTTTTAGTCATCTCACCGATTCAATCTAAGGAAAATGGGCACGTGTTGATGTGGTGATCTCTAGCGCACTCAACAAGTCCACTGGTAATATTTGATTTCTTCATAGAAGCTTAGGTTGTACTCAGTAGTTTTGGAGGGAAATCTTTGATCTTTTAAATCACATCACATCTTTTAGCATTTATCCCACATCACCTCACATGTGCCCACTTGTGCCATGGGCAGCCCCACCATGATCCATGTGCCAAAGAGTTATGTGCACACTTGTATTGTGTTGGACCAAAATTGTGTACACATTTATTTGTTGCTAAAGAACTCTTTGGATATCGATCGGTTTGCAGTTCTGGTTGCAGTGTCGGCTCACAAATGTTATATCCGTGAATTTGAGTGTGTTTTCAGTATTTTGTCACGAATACCTCTAATCTGTATTTACTGAGCAGACACTGATTAATAGTACCGATATATAACAAAACAGATAATGAATGAGTGGTATTAAAATGTAGTTTTCTGATATGAACACGCGACATCAACTCCCTATACCGGGAGAGACGAAACCCCTCCTATCGCTCACCGCCTCAATATGATTCGGGACTATACCCAAAATCCACCTGTTTGTACGCCTCAGTAGAGCCATGGTAGGGAGGAAATCAAAGCACAGTGGGAATCACACAAGACACTATGACGATCTCTGGTCTACAGACTAACTTGTACAAGTGTCACTAGAGAACTGCTATCTGACGATAGGTATATATACCATCTAAGAGTTCTCGGCGAGTCATGTTCGGTGTACATATTTTCCAATGAGCACCTGTGTACAATCTTTGATGTCAAACACCAATGGTTGTGGGATCAACCATCGCCCCCAGGGTCAAGACGTGCACACTAGTCTACTCTGATAATATCGATGCCCTGTCTCGATATTCTCTCGACTAGGAACTATTAAAGGATATGCTTTTGGACTGCCCAGGCCCCACTAGTATGATCTACATCATAATCCTGATAGTCAAGAAAAATTCTAAGGGCTTCATCAATATGTATACAAGATATGGAATACAACACATCACACGTTAAGATGAAGAAAAACCAGATAGTATACTATCATTTTGAGCAAAGATTGTTTCTGTACATATATATGCTTAGCATCCTATACAATACAGGCTTAAGGTATACATATCCAACATGTCGGGCGATCAATAGAGAGATATGTCCATGACCATATCTGAAATACAATATGATAGAATTACGTTAAATATTAATTTAATTACGCAAAATTAGTAGAATGTTGTTTTAAGTATTGTATACCTGAAGAAGCGTCAAACAGCCCCCAAAACTCTTTTGCTCCATCAATGCAGCCATCCTCGGTTCGCTGTAGAGCAATGACAGAACTGCACTCCCCTACGATAAAGTAGCACACTGGTCGAGATCAGCTAAAAGAGGCAGTCAGGCAAGACTAACTCTGCTCGTACTCCTATCCGGGAACAAGTGAACCCCAATCTGATGTAAAATGTAGACTCACGCGTGCTGGTCGATCACCGTGGGGGTATCATCCATGGCAGGCTCGGCACTAAACGCCTCCCGCAGCCAACTCAAGTGGATGATACTGCCTCTCCTCTGCCCAACAGGTGGAATCCTATCCAACAAGCTGGGACACAAGTCTGACCAATTGTGGGCGTACTCCACAGCAACAACCTCTCCGTCTATAGACAGACCAAGCAGCACAGCGACGTCCTGAAGGGTGATAGTTATCTCACCAACTCTGAAATGAAATGTGCAGGTCTCTGGTCTCCATTTATCTACCAAAACCGTAATCAAGCATCTATCCAGACGTATATACTCTAATCTGGATAGAAGATGAAAGCCTACCCGTTGCAGCTCAGCCTGCACATGGGCATCTCCAGCTGGGATCCGGCTGCTCTGTACTGAGTGGTCAACGCATATAATCACCTGATCACTCTGCCAATTACGAAAGAGGACTTGTATCAGTAACATATAAATAACATATGTAATTAAAGAAAATAAAATTACAAAGTTTACCTGTACTACCGCGATGTTGGCCGACCTGTGCTCAGCCTACAAGTACAGAACACTCGTGTCTATAGGTCTAGGATCCATAGGTATATCTGCATAATGAAAAAGTCAAGTTATATTATCTTTAAAAAAATGAGCATGTATAACAAAGAACATATGTGTGCGTGTATGTGTGTGTAGATGTATGTTTGTTTTTTGTGTTTGGACGTATGTGTGTATGTGTGTGTATATGCATGTGTGTGTATTTCAAAATATATGCAGAGATTACCAATGGCGATGTCACGACCTGAAATTAGCTCGTGACCGGCACATAAATCACGCCACGTCTAAAGGCGTGACGTAAATCAAGTAAGCCGAAGCCCAGAAATCAAAACCCTTTTTAAAAAAATAAAAGAGGTGAAGTTTTGAAATAAAGGTATAATGAGATCAAAAGTCTTTTTTTGGCATAGAAAAGGAACATGAAAAATGCAAGTGGGTGTTACTAGTTGAAAATATGTTTCGACTTTTAAAAATTTGGGCATCACCTCCTTTGTATTTTTTTATCCAAAACCACAATACATAATAATAATAAAGGCATCCCCAAGCGGGAGTTAGATCTTCGCCAAACGGCGGATTCACAACCACGTAAGACATAAATATATGTATACGACGACGCCCAACGGCGAAGATCACCACAAAAGATAAAGAAAAGCAAGACATCAACCCACAAGTAGCGAATATAACCCATCGCTCAAAGTCTCGCAACTACAAGTCTTGCTAAGTCTCATTACTTATACAAATACTAGTTTGATTGATGGAGGTTACTAGATACAATATGAATAATAAATACAAGAGGGGTATGATCCGATATGTACCACCTACCAAAGCAATCACCCGAATGTAACTGTGTGCCAGCGATACCGCTACTGATCCATGCAGTCAACCTGCATGAACTGTGTCACAACGGGGGTGAGTTGCCAACTCGTGAGTAGAAAAACATCAACAAGTAGAAATCGAATAAACAACGACTCCTAGGTCAACTGTATCATAAAGGTAATACTATGATATCTAGGGTGACCGTATCTACATCTGTGCCAACAATATAATCAAGTCTATATGCATGTGAATATCATCTAACCATATAATCAATGTATGTATACATGTGGATCTCATCCAACCATATAATCAATGTATGTATGCATGTGGATCTCATCCACGTGTCAACCAATGACACAACAACATCATGCATATAAATATCATAAAAGCATATGCATGGAAGTGTGAGGATATAAATCAACGTATGTCCCTCACGACACATCAAAATCATGGAACCTGAGTGTCCAGCATCGACACTCGAACATCATGAAACCCGTGTCCAGTATCAACACGTAAATCTTCATATCTCTGGCGCCGCATTCTCAGATCGGCCCTCAGATGCCGCATAATCTGGTCGGCCCTCATATCCATCTCATGACTCCGGTCGGTATCCTCCGGATAACCGCCAGGTCTAAATACTATCATCGGTAGGTAGTGCTCCCCTGTCAGGCTCACCGTCTAACAAATACGAGTCTTCTTACCCCGAGGTACCTCACCGGGTCCACCATGTACCCGTAGACGGTGTCTACCGCTCCTTGAATTGGGTTTCACATGCCACTTTCAGAATCGAGAAAACACATGGTGGACGCACTGAAATATCATATCAAGAGAAACCGGGTTTTTAAAACAATACATAATTTCTTTTGAAATAACCACGGTTCTCAAATCCAGAAATCTCATGAAAACAGCATATCTCAATACTTATAATCATAAAGCATGACGTATACGACATATAACAGAATGTAAGTATATCCGTATATCATACAACATGGAACGGTAATATGCACATATCAAGGGAAAAACGCTCTTTTAAATGAATTCAGTTTTAAAATATATCCTGCGGCTCCCAATTTCTCCAAAGTCAAATGCAACACCGTATAAAGGTGTATATGTAACTATAGCAGGTAAATTATGCAAGGAGTCATATCATGATGCAGCAATTTTACTGTGTAGTGACATAGAAATTATCAATGATGAAGTGTGTGAGCCGGCCAATCTGTGTACGTGTAACATACGCATCATCGATAATGGTGTAGGTGTACTAGCACAGGTATATATATGATGCAATGAGAATGACATGAATGTAGCATAAGCAAATCATCAGCTAAAAGCTATAAGATATACGTATCTAACATGACCGAGTCGGTGAATCTATCAATCGGCATCTAGCCTCACAACATCACGTACGGTATAATACATCGTACGACATCCTCTAGTCAAGGGTATGGATCAATCATCAATTAGACTCACCACGTACGGTAAATCATCATACGGCGTCATTAAACAATTTGGGATCCTAACAACCTATATAACAATGAGGGTACCTACCTAACGTCTCGTACGACATATCACTCAAGATTCACAATATATATATATATATATCCCAGGTCGCATCCATAACAATCCCGTATCAGGGGACCGGCAAAGATATCAATCCTCTCATATCGACTCGCATCCGTATACCGACATATCAAAAAGTTATCATATCACATCAAATATTCCTTTCATCGCATTTATATCCCACATCAAGTCAATTTTATATATACATTCTACCTTTACTATAAGCATACGTATCTAATCTAACATTCACAAACGAACCATACGATCGGTTTTTAAAAGATGCAAAATCGTAGTTTTGAAAGAAAGGGCTACGGGGTTTTTAAGGAAAAGATATCGTTTGAAAATTCGTAACGTCTCTCAAGGTATCTGTTTAAGAGATGCATACGATTTCTCAGTTTGGAAATAGGTATGGTTCGGATGACGCATTTACGTCGGCTATCTAGTCTTATAGTATCCAATACGGCAATATCATCGAACATCATCCTCAAATCTCGTCATCACGTATAAACCATATCATATCACTATAATCTCCTATTGATTCTCTTTACAACTACTTATCTATATCTAGTAATTTGCATCCTTAAACACCAATTCGGGACATCTTTCCTATCATACCATGTCACCTAAACCATAAGCTATAATTTTAAGTCATGGTATTTCTTATCTCCCACTAATCTTTAACTATATCACTAAGTTTCTAAAATGGTTTCTCTAACCATATCCTGTATACCGGTTTCCATCAAGTTGCGGGAGTGCTATACACCATCCATCCGACTTCCCCTGTAGATATAGATCTACTCACCTTGATCCCTGCTTGCCGAAGTTGATGACGCCATGCTCCGTCGCCTCGGAATCCACGCGAAGGTATCTACAATATCAACACAATCGCAATCGCTATTAAAATCGAATCCGGAAAACCGATACGACACACAGATCGCCTATAAGTTAGAACCTATAGCCCACGCATGCAGAACCTACCAATCATCCCTTGATGTTGATGTACAAACATCCAACAACCAAATACAAATCCAAATACAACCTAGCATTCAAAATACGGAAAACATAACCAAAAATCACACCAATGTGCTCCCAGATTTTGACTCAGGCCAATTGGAGCAAAACTAGCAAGTATAGGGTGTAGTATGAGGGGTATGTGAGCTACTGGACCAACCTAGACACCTATACCCACCATGAGGCCGGCCACATTGCTCTAAAATCCGGCGAGCTCGGCCCAATATGCTCCGTTTGGGTTCGTGCTTGCAGCGCGGTTTCCTATTGGTCTAACTAGGTCCCTGGTATTGTTTGTTTTTCTCAAAAACTCTCCGGATCAACCTAGATTCCCTGTAGGATCACAATTTAACACAAAACCGATATGAATGAATTCCTAAATCCGTATTTTGGTTTCTATACTCAAACCCAGGTCTTATAACAGCCACTAGAGTTCACCAAATCCACACTTTCACCCAAACCCTCTCTAGGGATTTCTAACTTCAAAAATCCACCACTAAACAACTTCTAAACTAAACTGAAATACAAGAAAACTCAAACTAAACTAAATGGGAGAAGCTATATCTCATTTGGGCAACTCAAGAAAAACCCTAGCTTCCCAAATTCATCAAAATCCAACTTTCTTGGTCCATTGTGTAGAGGATGAAGAGGTGATCATTTTTTATGAAAGGGGTATAGGGTTTTGACAAGGTTTTTGAGATGGATTTTAGGGTTGAAGATGGAGGAAGATGAGTTGGGGAAGAAGATGAAGTAAATAATGGGGAGGGGAATAAGTGGCCGTCCTCTCTCTCTTCTCTTATTCTCACTCTCTCTCTCTCCAATCATTCTAAACTTTTACCCTTTTCTCGTTTTCTTTTCTTTTTAAAACCAAATCACATAATACCCCAAAACAACACAATAAACAACATGTAATCAAATTGCAACATGACATGGTGCACTAGCAATGGAAAACTGTAGAAATATGGATTTGGCCTAATCGCGATTGGTAGTGCACTAATCGGGTTTTATCCAAACTGCATATAATTAAATATAAAAATTCCAAATCTAATAAATATAATTTTAAATGAATAAATCATTTTAATCTCCATTTCTTTCACAAATATTGGTATATATTTATACCCTTTTTCGAAAACCCCAATTTCGCAAATCGGGCAATTTTCGGGAAATATATTATTTTAATATTAAATTCCAAAAATAATATTTTATATTTTCTGAAATGTTACAATCTTCCCCCTTAAATAAATTCGGTCCCCGAATTTAAATTTAAACCCCCAAAATCTAAAATATTTCAATAATCAGCTCAAATCAACGGGGCTCCGAAATCACGGAAGATATAGAAATACCACAGCGCATTGCGTGCGCATGAAAACGAGTACAAAACTTAAAATCGAACTCCGTCAAGCATCACGCAAATCATCGGATTTGCACGCATATCATCAGAGTTACAGTGGAGATACAAATCTCGAAATCCACTATTGAAATCTAATATGCACTAGTCAAATACTATAATACGTGTATAATACGCATCCTTGGAAAACCCTTCAAAACTGAATAAAACATATGCCAAATCTTTTCTGAATCGCCGTGTGATGCGTAACTCATGGCACAAGTGACGGACGCTCATTTGTAAAGTAATAAACATATGTTCATATAGGTTTTGCTAAAATATACGTTCCGCCCTTTTAAAATATCCCAAAAGGTCTTTCTTTATAAACGTTCGTGCCGCTCGCGGACACGTAGTAAATAGCGAGACTATAGCTCTTTTTTGAAAACCTCTTGGTAAACTTTTAATGCATGCAATGTACTCAGGTACTGTCCTCAGATCAGTCATGTCCGGATACTACGTAATATAGTGCCCATCATGAAAACAAAGTACTCAAGAGCAAAATCAGTCTCAAATGGCGTATCCAACAATCACGTGCGTATGGAGCGCACAGAAACCAAATCCAAATACAAGTGCTACGAATGTGCACAAAACCAAAACTAAGTGCAACGGGTGTGCACGAAAGCATCTGTCCAGTGCAACGGGTGTGCACGACAATATCTGTCCAGTGCAACGGGTGTGCACGACAACAACATCAAGTGCATCTAGAGTGCACGAAAGTCTCAACCCAGTGCAACTAATCTGCACAATGAAAATCCTAATCGAGCGCATCCGGTGTGCACAAAATCACATCTCATATCATGCGCCCAGCATGCGCGAAAATCCAAATCAAGTGCATCCGTCATGCACGAATGAAATCGAAATCAAGTGCATCCTACATGCACGAATAAAATCTAAGTCAAGTGCATCCAACATACACGAATGAAATCGCATCCAATATGCACGGATAAAATATAAATCAAGGGCATCCAACATGCACGAATAAAATCTCCCTCAAGTGCACCCGATGCGCACAAAATCCAATATCAAGCGTTTAATATGTGCAAAAATCCAGCCCAAGTGCGTCAAGTCCACATAAATGCTCAGTGCGGTAAAGCGCACGAAAAACGAATGTCAAGTGCAACGCGCACAAAAACATAACTCTGGTAAAACGAATGCTCAAAGACAAAAATCGGTGTAATCAATGTACGGAGTATAAATCTAGTACAACCAATGCACGAAATACCAATCTGGTGCAACCAATGTGTAAGTGCACGACGGCGCCCCGGCCGTCGATCCGACGCCGGAAACGCGGAAACGAAAAACTTTGCGAAACTTGCAAACCCGGCACCACCGCGCACTATAAAACCCGGATCGGGCCATTAACCTAACTGCTAGTAAACTACAAGATGGGAAGAGGGATATACCGAGCGATCCGTGTCCTTCGGTCTTCGCCTCCTCTCCGATCTCCTCGCGGAATCTCCGGTCGTCGCCTCCTCGTCGAAACGGGCACCACATCGCTGGGTTCTTTTACGGGCTCCCACCTCTGGACCGAGGCAACTCGGGCACGAAGCTGGCGAGTCGACGTGCCCAAGAATTGCTGTAGGCTAGTGTAGAAAATATTGTCTCATGGGGTTGAAGTTGCCTTTGGAGGTGATGAAAGAACTTTGAAATGGAGCTTTTAAACTTGGATGCAAAAATGAGATGAACATTATTTTTCATAACCAAAATGAACTCCCCCTCTTCCTCTAAAAGTGGCCGGCCCCTTTAATGTAGAATGAGGGGAGAAAAAACTCAAACCAAGAAGGGAGGTGGTGGTAGTAAAAGCAAAGGGGTGACCACATCCAAAAGCAATGATAACCATATCATATCAATTTCTAATCCTTTCTAATCTCATTTAATGCAAGTGAGGGGATGGAAAAAGAATCTCATCATGAAGCCACAAATGCAAATAACCCCCTCCAATGGAAAAGTCCGGCCGGGAAGGAACAAAGGAAAACTGGCCGGAACGGAATGCAAACTGGCAACTTCAGAAAACTGATCCCGTAATAAATTACAGGAAAACCCCGCTACTGCATATACATGCCCGCATTTGTATTCCCACTGAATACAAATGCAAAGAGACATAATCTACACTGTCTAATACTAGGATCCGGCTTAAACCAAAGCCGGCTAGTAAAATCCGTCCGATCACGATTCGCGCAATATCGCACATATCTGATCGAATCCTGCCATATCTCCATACGGCATCTACAGCATTTCGCCCGAAACTTGAGAAACTGGTCTGTGGGGGACTCTAAAGACTCGTCAACACTTTGGTTGTGGATTGAACCACTAACACGTCAGAGGTATTAGTCAATACGTAACGGGCTACCAGCTATTGACCAAAAGGGACGTCTGTGAGCGAACTCATGCTGACACCCTACTGAGCCTGTCAGTGACAATATCCGTACAGTCCGGTCCGTTCGTCTATGAGCATCGCATGGCGGGCCTAGGGGGTTGGTAAAGTCAGACCCCCAAAAGCGGTACAAGTCGTGTCGGAGTGTAGCCCAGAACACCCTGAGATACTACTGGAATACCTACCAGTAAATCTCCTGCCTTGGCCAAGGACTTTTCATGTACTGGCTCTCCTAGACACTGTTAGTGTATATGCCCTAGAGGCCATTACTATATCATACTAGTTTGTATATTACTTGATGGAAGCTTGGGATATTCACCTTGTATAAACAATCTTGCTCAATATAGTAGTATGCTACTTGGTTTGTTTCTACTTCAATGTGTACTTGTGTTTATTTCAGTATATCACTTATACGCATTAGTGGAGCCCTTAGGATCTTTGCTTGATTACCAGCGTTGTGATGGCAGTCACACTAGTGGGGGCTGGGTAATCTATAAGCACATCCTTATACAGGTCCCTAGTCGCAGGACTATCGAGACAGGGCATCGATACTCCGGAGTAGACTAGCGTATGCGCTTCTCATCCCAGTATGGGAGATGGTCTGTCCCACAGCCATCAGTACGTCGTACTGGAGATAGTATACGGGTGCTCGTTAGGTTACGGGTACACTAGACAGGACTCGTCGGGAACTGACAGGTTGGTACTATACCTATCGTCAGTTATCAGTTCCCAGGTGACATGAGTACAGCTTAGTCCGCTGACTTGACACTGGCACTTCGCCTCGAGTGTGTTCCCACTGCACTTTGATCACTATCCTACCACGGCTCAAAGGAGTCGTGCAAACAGGTGGTGGTTGGGTGCAGTCCCGAAGCACTTGGAGGCAGTGACGGTTAGACAGGATTCGTCTCTCCCGATATTGGGGGTTGACATCGCGCTGTGTCTAGGAGAGTCATTACACGAGTAGTCCCTGGCCAGGGCAAGCGAGATATACTGGTAGGTTTCCAGTGTTATCTCAGGGTGTTTTGGGCTTCATTCCGACACGACTTGTACCGCTATTGGGGGACTGACGTTTTATCGCCCCCTAGGCCCGACATGCGATGTATCAGACGAACAGACCGGACTGTACGGAGACTGTCACATTCAGACTCAGTAGGAGTTCAAATGGGGTTTCACCTCGTCAGCCTTCTTGTCGACATCTACCTGGGGACCGTTACGCACAGCTAGTGCCGCTTGCGGTCTGTGGTTAAACCCACTGCCAGCGTAGTGTCGAGTCTTTAGAGTCCCACACAGAGGGTATTCGCCTCTGGGCAAAACAGAGTAGAGGTCGCATGGTTTTGCGACAGAGTTCGTTCTCATCCGCGCACTTGTGCACGTTTGGAGTCCGGACGGATATTACTGGCTGGCTCTGGTTTGAGTCAGATACCGGTATATGTTTTGGGGTTGCTTTTATCTCTCAGTATTCATGTTCCTCGGAACAAGAATGCAGGTGTGTATGCACAGTTTTTGAGGAGGAGGAAGATGACTTTCATTAGGGTTTCGGAACGGGTGCGTATGCACAGTTGACAGTCGTCTTTTTCCAAACCCTAATGGATTTGTATTATATCAATTAATAATATATAATAAAATGAAATTGTGTTATGGTTGGTTTTTGATGACTTGTTGACCATGGTTGACTTGTTGACCATGGTTGAAGTTTTGACCATCATCATTACAAAAGAAAGATGCTCTTTGATTCTAGCAAATTCATTTAATGTTTGAAATGATAATGGTCATTCTAAAACTTTCCATCAACCTTTTCATTTTCATTATTATTATTATTGATAATTCTTTTTCTTTTGCATTATGGTTGCAAGAAAGAAAAAGGATAGCTCATTCTATCATATTCATTCTCTCTCTTCACTTCATCTTCTTCTTCCTCTAGCTAAAGAGAAACCTTCTCATGTGTTGAGAATCCTTCTCTTTAAAAAGAAAAGCACCCTCTTAGACTCTCTCTACTCATTCTAGGTTCAAGGTTTAGCAAGCCGGAAACCCTAGTTCACTCAAAGATCGAGGAAGAGCCCAAAGGTCGAACCTTCGAGGTGGATCCATCTTCGACGGAAGAAGGCGACAAAAGAGAACCATCAACCTCTACAAAGTTTGAAGAAGAAGGAGATCAAGTTTAGGTATAACCATCTTCATCCGAGTAGCTAACTCTCTTTAGCAAAGTATGCTAGTTTTAGTTTAGTTAAAGATCCCGACTTTGCTTAGTCCATGTTGCCCCTTGCGCTAAAAATTTGATTTTTATACCGTTTCCGCCTCCCCGTAAGAACCGGGGGTCGCAACGTGGACATACAGTGGTATCAGAGCCTAACTAAACTTAAACTAGCTTGGTAGTGAAGTGTAACGAAGTTCGGAACCGAAAAAAATCACAAAACCGGAAAAACAAAACCCTAAGTTTCTGTTGAAATTTTTTCTGCTCTAAATGAAATACTTTATACTTGTAAATTCGGCTCAGGGTTTTGTGTGAACACCCATGAAAAACGTTGCCCTAATTCGTTCAAACCGCCGCGCTTCCGCCGCACGAGGTAGGCATGTGCCGCGGAAGCGCCGCGGTTTGTCGTCTTCTGTGCATCGTTTTTCGTGCAGTGTGTGTCTGTGTTGGTTTTGGGATTTTTAAAATATATTATATGTGCCCAGATTTTCCAGAACTGAAATTCACTTTTGGGGTCCTATAATTCCGTATTTTTTCCGAACTTCACTGCACTTTGACTATGATGGTTATATCTGTGATGTTTGCATGTATTGAACGTCGGCTAATCGCTATAGGTCGATTAGTCGGGGTTATACATGATCTGTGTTTGACATTGGATTGTGTATATGAATGTGTTGGACTGTCGCGGGTGAATAGCCGGGGTGGATGTGAGATGAGCTTTTGTTTTTCTTTCATTCATTGTAAATGTAAATTGATGTAATAATTATTATTTGTTTGGCCGCACAACCGGGTCGGGGTTGTAGCCGTCATTGTATAATTCTTTTTATTGTTTTTGCTCCTAGGATAGACCCATGGAGGGGTGCACAAACTACCGGGAACTTGGCGGGTAGTTTGCCGCACCCGTAGGGGTCTTGGGTGGGGTATTTGGCTATTCACCGCGACCGTGTAATCCGCTTTTCGTTGCAGGCTCGAAAGGATTGCGGATTGCTAGTATATCCAATGTATTCATATGTGATCTGTAATGTCTATCATTGCTTTCTATTTAGGCGTTGCTTATGTTTTACAGCCGCGCTAGCCCAGCCCCCGCTCTGTCGTTAGTTAAGTAACCTAACGAGTGATGACGGGACCCCGTGGCGAATGCGAATGGCATAAGCGTACGTCATATTTTGGTTGTTTTCTGCAATGGTAGGAATAAATGATGGGACGCATTAAAAGAACTAATGCAAGAATATCACGCATTAAAAGAACTAATGCAAGATAATAAACCAAGTTTAAAATCGTTGGAACACTTTCGAAAAACCACTCGGTTCTTTTCAAAACTAACTTTTAAACGCGGAGATTGAGCCACTCCTTCTAAAAGCTATCTCGTTCCATCGATTATATCAAGTTCACTACGTTCACGGTTTTACCAAAACCATTCGTAGCCCTCCGTCGTTTCACATGAATAGTCAATAGTATTCAAGCTGTGTTTGTTGGCCAAAGTCAAGGCATAGTGATTGGTAGCTATTGGGTATTCATATGCAGCATAGATAGATGCGTTGGTTTGGAACAGTCGTACTGCCTTGTTGGCCAAAGTCAAGGGTAGGTACGGGTGGATTCAAATTAACCTGGAGAACGACGGGTAGAACTTGACATGTGACTTATGATTTGTTGGCCAAAGTCAAGGTCATAAGAGCATGGGGCAAAAATCCACATCGGGAGTTTCATAAGTACTGAAACTTGCTAGATTTGCATACCATTTGGAGTGTGATGATTCTGGTAGGATTCCTTCAGTTTCGTCACGCGATGATATTTGGATCCCGATCCTACTGTGAGTATATGCTACTCCTCGGGAAATTTCTCACTAAACGATCAATGCTATAAACCTAGTAGGTGCCTAGAAAGGTGTTAGCGGGGCTACGCCCCCAAGGAAAAGAGGTTATTTAATTAAGGAACTTCGCGAAAGCGTTGGAAAACCTCCCTCGAAGTACCGACACTGGCCTGGCTGAACGGTTAAGCAAGTATTGTGCGGTGGGATTGATCCCGGCTAATTCTTCCTTTGTGGTTTGAGGAGGGATTCGAGAGACAGTGGGAGCCATCCTGTTTAGACAAATTAAAAACCATTCTAAACTTGCAAGAGCATCGTGCTAAAGTGTTTCTTCTCTCCCCCCTGCAGCGACCAAATTCGAAATGACTGGACTTAAGTTACTTCTAGATAAAAACATATTGACAGGGCCAAACAACAAAGATTGACTCAGGAATGTCAAATTGGCAATCTCTTACGACAAGCTGGGGTATCTTCTTACCACCAAAGCTCCCCCCGTCCCAGGTCCCACCTCCAGCGTCGCGGATAAGGAAATCCGTAAGACTTGGGAGATTGACAGCGCGAAGGCCAGATGCCTCGTACTTGCCTCGATGGACAACGACCATCAGAGGAGGCACGAGAATATGGATTTGGAATCCATATTTCTTCATACAAAAGAACTGTATGGAGAGCAGTCTCGTATCGCAAGATACGAAGTGTCGAAGAAGTTATTTTCGACAAAGTTGGCCGTCGGATCATCGGTAGCGGACCACGTGCTTAAGATGATTGGCTACACTGAGGAGCTCGCGGAACTTGGGACCACGTTGGACAGTGAACTCTATACGGATATAATTCTCCAGTCCCTTCCATCCACTTACGCCCAGTTCATACTGAACTTCAACTTGCAAGAAAAGGAAGTTGAACTTTCAGAACTCCTCAACCTGCTGAGGAGCGCAGAGGGCACCCTACAGAAGGGTAGGGAAACACCCGCTTTGTTTGTAGGAGGATCTTCTTCCTCTAGGTCCAAGGCGAAAGCCAAGGGAAAGAGGAAGAAAGCCCCCGCCAAACCAAGAGGCGGTGTTAGTAAAGTGGGTGCGAAGGGAAAGGAAAAGGCAACAAAGATTGTGGGGAAGCTTGTTGGAAAGGAAGAGTGCTTCTATTGTCATAAGAGTGGACACTGGAAGAAAGATTGCAGGGCTTGGAAAGCCAGGACACAGGAACTGAAGCAGGTTGCAGCTTCAGCTTCAGGTGTGTATGTTATTGAAAACTGTCTTTCTATAAACTCTACTTCCTGGGTATTGGATACCGGATCAGGATCTCATATCTGTAATTCTTTGCAGGCGTTGAGAAACCGTAGTGTTTTGAAGGCAGGTGACATGACCCTCAGAGTTGCAAACGGAGCTAGCATGGACGCTAAAGCCATGGGGGACTATCACCTGGGAATGTCAGATGGGCATGTTTTGGTTTTGCGTAATTGCTTTTTTTAACCCAACGCAACTTGTAATATCATTTCTGTATCTTTGGTTTCTAAAGAAGGTTATGAATTTGCGTTTGTAAGTAATGTTGTAAACATTCACCTTAATCAAGTTCTGATTGGGTCAGGTACACTGAGCAATGGTATATACGTATTGAACCAACCACAGATTTTCAATGTCCAGAATACACACAAAAGAAAGTCACCAGATATTAATCAGGCTTTCTTATGGCATTGTAGACTGGGTCACATCAATGAGACACGGTTGACTAAGTTACATAAAGAAGGATACTTGGATCCGTTCGAGTATCAGTCTTATGCCACTTGTGAATCTTGTCTCATGGGAAAGATGACAAAGACTCCGTTCACTGGACACGGAGAAAGAGCGAGCGAGCTCTTGGGACTCGTACACAGCGACGTGTGCGGTCCAATGTCTACACATGCGCGAAGCGGTTACTCTTACTTCATTACTTTTACGGATGATTTTTCAAGGTACGGTTATGTCTTCTTAATGAAACATAAGTCCGAGGCTTTTGAAAAGTTCCAGGAATATAAGAATGAAGTAGAGAAACAGACCGGCAAAAGTATCAAGATTCTAAGATCGGATCGAGGTGGAGAATACTTAAGTGCCGAGTTCCTAAATTACTTAAAAGAGAATGGGATTCTCTCTCAGCTTACTCCTCCATACACTCCGCAGCACAACGGTGTATCGGAGAGACGGAACCGAACCCTATTGGATATGGTACGGTCCATGATGAGTAACGCTGAGTTACCGCGATCATTCTGGGGGTATGCGCTAGAATCAGCTGCGTACCTTTTGAACCGAGTTCCTACTAAGACTGTGCCTACTACACCATATGAGATGTGGAGTGAGAAGAGACCCTATCTTAAGCACATTAAGACATGGGGATGTCCAGCTTTTGTTAAAAAGCAGCATGCGGACAAGCTCGAGGCACGCTCAGTACAGTGTAAGTTCGTGGGATATCCAAAGAACTCCAAGGGATATTTCTTCTACTGTGAAGAGGAACAAAAAGTTCTTGTTTCTCGTCATGCCTACTTCTTGGAAACTGAGTTTTTGGAAAACCAGATAAGTGGGAGCACAGTAGAACTGGAAGAAATTCCAGAACCACGAGCTATTACTGAAAGCTTAGAGGAACCAGAGGGTTCAAAAGAACAGGACATTCCTACGCCGCTCCGCAGGAGTAGTAGGCAGTCTCATCCGCCCGAGAGATACTACGGTTTTCTCATAGACGGGGATCGAGAGGATTGCATCATAGATTATGATGAGCCTACTAGCTTCCAGCAGGCCGTTCAAAGCGTTGACTCGGTAAAATGGCTGGATGCAATGCGGACCGAAATGGAGTCCATGTACACCAACAAAGTATGGACGTTGGACATTGCTCCAGACGGGGTAAAACCCGTAGGATTCAAGTGGATCTTCAAAAGGAAGATTGGTGTAGATGGACAGGTTGAGACCTATAAAGCTAGACTTGTAGCAAAGGGTTTCCGTCAAAGACCTGGCTTGGACTATGACGAAACCTTTTCTCCAGTGGCTATGCTGAAATCCATTCGGATCCTTCTTGCCATTGCTGCCTTCCACGATTATGAGATTTGGCAGATGGACGTAAAGACCGCTTTTCTGAATGGAAATTTAGAGGAGTGTGTCTATATGGATCAGCCAGAGGGTTTCATTCAGAGTGGGAGCAGCGGAAAGGTGTGCAAGTTGCTTAAGTCCATCTATGGACTAAAGCAGGCATCGCGGAGTTGGAACATCTGTTTTGATGAGACGGTCAAGGAATTTGGCTTTATCAAAAATCCGGATGAACCATGCATCTATAGTAGATTTGTAGCAAGAACTGTAGTATTCCTCGTTTTATACGTGGATGACATTCTCTTAATAGGAAATGACATTCCTATGCTACAATCTGTCAAGGGGTTCTTGTCACACAGGTTCTCCATGAAAGACCTGGGTGATGCCTCATACATCCTGGGGATCCGGATCCATCGTGATAGATCCAAGAGGATATTAGGACTTTCACAGTCCAGGTACATCGACACCGTACTGAAAAGATTCAGTATGGAAGATTCCAAGCGCGGTAACCTACCGGCTTGTCCCGGGATCACCCTCTCTAAAGAGATGTCTCCCAAGACTGATTTGGAGAGGGATCGCATGTCTATTATACCCTACGCTTCTGTGGTAGGCTCTATAATGTATGCGATGTTGTGTACCAGACCGGATGTAGCTTATGCACTGAGTGTAGTAAGCCGGTATCAGTCAAACCCTGGGGAGAAACATTGGATAGCAGTAAAGAACATTCTCAAGTACCTGAGAAGGACTAAGGAGATGTTCTTGGTGTATGGCGGAAAAGACCTCCAGATCGAGGCCTTTGCTGAGTCCGGCTTCCAGAGTGACAAGGATGATTCCAAGTCCATGTCGGGTTTTGTCTTTACCCTCAATGGAGGGGCGGTGTGTTGGAAGAGTTCCAAACAGGAAACCGTTGCAGACTCGACTATGGAAGCGGAATACATCGCTGCATCTGATGCCGCAAAAGAAGCTGTCTGGATGAGGAAGTTCTTAAAAGAACTTCAGGTGGTTCCGTCCATTGTTGACCCAGTACCTCTGTATTGCGACAACAACGGGGCTATAGCTTTAGCAAAGGAACCCAGGTCCCATCAGAGATCCAGGCACATCTTGAGGCGGTATCACCTGATCAGGGAGATCGTGGATCGCAAGGAGATCGAGGTTCGGAGGGTTGCTTCAGAAGAGAACACTGCAGATCCATTCACCAAGGCCTTACCCCAGACTCAGTTCGAGCGGCTGATCGAGATGATAGGTCTTCGATACGCCAGTACATGGCCTTAGTGCAAGTGGGAGATTGTTAGTGTATATGCCCTAGAGGCCATTACTATATCATACTAGTTTGTATATTACTTGATGGAAGCTTGGGATATTCACCTTGTATAAACAATCTTGCTCAATATAGTAGTATGCTACTTGGTTTGTTTCTACTTCAATGTGTACTTGTGTTTATTTCAGTATATCACTTATACGCATTAGTGGAGCCCTTAAGATCTTTGCTTGATTACCAGCGTTGTGATGGCAGTCACACTAGTGGGGGCTGGGTAATCTATAAGCACATCCTTATACAGGTCCCTAGTCGCAGGACTATCGAGACAGGGCATCGATACTCCGGAGTAGACTAGCGTATGCGCTTCTCATCCCAGTATGGGAGATGGTCTGTCCCACAGCCATCAGTACGTCGTACTGGAGATAGTATACGGGTGCTCGTTAGGTTACGGGTACACTGGACAGGACTCGTCGGGAACTGACAGGTTGGTACTATACCTATCGTCAGTTATCAGTTCCCAGGTGACATGAGTACAGCTTAGTCCGCTGACTTGACACTGGCACTTCGCCTCGAGTGTGTTCCCACTGCACTTTGATCACTACCCTACCACGGCTCAAAGGAGTCGTGCAAACAGGTGGTGGTTGGGTGCAGTCCCGAAGCACTTGGAGGCAGTGACGGTTAGACAGGATTCGTCTCTCCCGGTATTGGGGGTTGACATCGCGCTGTGTCTAGGAGAGCCATTACACGAGTAGTCCCTGGCCAGGGCAAGCGAGATATACTGGTAGGTTTCCAGTGTTATCTCAGGGTGTTTTGGGCTTCACTCCGACACGACTTGTACCGCTATTGGGGGACTGACGTTTTACCGCCCCCTAGGCCCGACATGCGATGTATCAGACGAACAGACCGGACTGTACGGAGACTGTCACATTCAGACTCAGTAGGAGTTCAGATGGGGTTTCACCTCGTCAGCCTTCTTGTCGACATCTACCTGGGGACCGTTACGCACAGCTAGTGCCGCTTGCGGTCTGTGGTTAAACCCACTGCCAGCGTAGTGTCGAGTCTTTAGAGTCCCACACAGAGGGTATTCGCCTCTGGGCAAAACAGAGTAGAGGTCGCATGGTTTTGCGACAGAGTTCGTTCTCATCCGCGCACTTGTGCACGTTTGGAGTCCGGACGGATATTACTGGCTGGCTCTGGTTTGAGTCAGATACCGGTATATGTTTTGGGGTTGCTTTTATCTCTCAGTATTCATGTTCCTCGGAACAAGAATGCAGGTGTGTATGCACAGTTTTTGAGGAGGAGGAAGATGACTTTCATTAGGGTTTCGGAACGGGTGCGTATGCACAGTTGACAGTCGTCTTTTTCCAAACCCTAATGGATTTGTATTATATCAATTAATAATATATAATAAAATGAAATTGTGTTATGGTTGGTTTTTGATGACTTGTTGACCATGGTTGACTTGTTGACCATGGTTAAAGTTTTGACCATCATCATTACAAAAGAAAGATGCTCTTTGATTCTAGCAAATTCATTTAATGTTTGAAATGATAATGGTCATTCTAAAACTTTCCATCAACCTTTTCATTTTCATTATTATTATTATTGATAATTCTTTTTCTTTTGCATTATGGTTGCAAGAAAGAAAAAGGATAGCTCATTCTATCATATTCATTCTCTCTCTTCACTTCATCTTCTTCTTCCTCTAGCTAAAGAGAAACCTTCTCATGTGTTGAGAATCCTTCTCTTTAAAAAGAAAAGCACCCCCTTAGACTCTCTCTACTCATTCTAGGTTCAAGGTTTAGCAAGCCGGAAACCCTAGTTCACTCAAAGATCGAGGAAGAGCCCAAAGGTCGAACCTTCGAGGTGGATCCATCTTCGACGGAAGAAGGCGACAAAAGAGAACCATCAACCTCTACAAAGTTTGAAGAAGAAGGAGATCAAGTTTAGGTATAACCATCTTCATCCGAGTAGCTAACTCTCTTTAGCAAAGTATGCTAGTTTTAGTTTAGTTAAAGATCCCGACTTTGCTTAGTCCATGTTGCCCCTTGCGCTAAAAATTTGATTTTTATACCGTTTCCGCCTCCCCGTAAGAACCGGGGGTCGCAACGTGGACTTACAGACACAGCGCGACCTCACCCCCAATACCGGGAGAGACGAACCCCTACAGATCCGCTCACTACCTCCATGTGGCTCGGGACTGTACCCAACTAAAACCTGTTTGCACGTCTCCTTTGAGCGTGGTAGGGTAGTAATCTAAGTACAGTGGGAACTCACACGAGACAAATGACGATCTCAGGTCGATGAACTAACCTGTACACATGTCACCAGGGAACTGCTATCTGACGTCTGGTATAATCCCAACTAGCAGGTTCTCAGCGAGTCCTGTCCGGTGTACTCATAACCCAATGAGCACCTGTATACATCTTAGGTGAACCAACTAACACCAGTGGCTTGTGAGACCGGCCATCGCCCCTCGTCGGGGTCTCGACTGTATACACTAGTCTACTCTGGAGAATCGATGCCCTGTTTCGAAACTCCCATGACTAGGGACCATTTAAGGATATGCTTATAGACCCCAGCTCCCACGTATATGATCGCCCTCATACTGCTGGTAGTCAAGCAAGAATCCTAGAGGCTCTATCAACGCGTAATAGTAACCTGTAAGGTCACCTAAAGCAGTACATGATGATAAAGATAAACCAGATAGCATACTATCACCTTGAGTAAGACTGTCCTATCGGGATAGGTCCTCTATAAATCATTGCAATCACGTGCCTGTGATCCAATAATTGACTCTGAGGGCACTAACTCCAACAATCTCCCACTTGCACTCAAGGCTAATTATTGCGATGTCGCATACTCACAGCCCGTGTGATACCGAACACCCAACTCCTCTACTAATCAGCCTCACAAAGCTCATTTGTGAAACTATTGCATTCGAAGAATAGCCTCAGTGAGTGGATCCGCTTTGATGTTTCTTTCTATGTCTCTCTATATCTCAAGTTCGCAGAGAAAGTCATCTCCCGAAATGAGCAATACCTGTCTTAGAATATGTCTGGATGTCTGATGGGATCTAGCTCATAAATGAACTCCAAATCCAAACTTCTTAGACTGTATCGTCAACTGAACTTAATCAGTATCCTGAGCCATCCTTCCCTCAGTATCTACCTGGACCACCTGTCCAAAATACTGCCCTTCGTCAGAGGGAAAACTATAACTCTGACGACCACCCTGTCGTCCATGTCACCTTGGAAGC
Source organism: Agapanthus africanus (assembly GCA_030015575.1). Classification (NCBI taxonomy): domain Eukaryota; kingdom Viridiplantae; phylum Streptophyta; class Magnoliopsida; order Asparagales; family Amaryllidaceae; genus Agapanthus; species Agapanthus africanus. The sequence continues at coordinate 155,121,407 of CM057345.1, read as the reverse complement.
CTGGAATGATAACCGTCTCCAGAACGAGGCTGTCGTTATCATATCCCTAGAACATCCACTTATGTTCTAAAACTGCTTCCTAATGTTTCTCCAGGATTGGATTAATATCAACTTATTGCATCTACTGCAAGAACAATATCTGGTGTGGTACTTGACATCTCATGATTGACTCAATTGCCTAAGCAAGTGATCTGCCAATCATGCACATCCCTTTCTATTTTAGTCTGTAGGACACCTTTAGGGAGGGTGACTCCATCACCTGCAGGTACACTACCGTGCCAGGAGTCGTCCATTCTAAATACTCATAGAATGCAGTCTAAGTATCCAGATTGGGAAACTACCCAAATCTAGATCTAAAACCATAGATCTATTAACCAGAATGTCTGATATAATATCCAAGTCCTATGTGGAGGAACTACTGTGTGACAACCAAAGTATAACCGATCGTAGTATAGGAATTTCACTTCCTACTCTGTGTATGTCATCCAAATAACAGGACATCACACCCTACTACCTTCTTAACAGATCCATCCCCTATTCTGATGAAGTCAAACCTATGACTGTCGCATCAGAAATAGATGATCTATCTCCGCTATATCTTCTTTAGTCTATAAATAGACATAAGCCTCCTGTCCACCAATACTTCCGCTGCTCCCACTGACTACGACAACCCTCTGGCAGAGTTATATACACGTACGCTTCTAAACCTAGTTTAGAACGACGCTATACTCATCCTCCTGCCGGGTCTCACAGTCTGGAACTACAGCAATGGCAAGTCTGGGTAAACAAGAACCCCCCTGCCACCGTCCCTGAGCATACCGAGGTACCTCTCGGGTGCCTGAGGTTACCCACCGTATCTGCGGAGTGGCCAATGGAATGTCAAACCAGATTGAATCTTTAGGTTCTTTATCAAATCTTCAGTAATCGTTTGCGGTTCTGGAATCACTTCCAGTTCTACCATACTCCTACTACTGTTTTCTGAAAAAATCCATTTTTATTAAAACTGTGGCGAGTCAAGAACAATATCACTATTGATCTTCCAGATGGTAGAAAGTCAACCCTCGTCATAACCCGGGTCAACCCACAAACAGCCATTACAGAAACATGCCTTGAGTCATCCAGAGTCTGGTTTTAAGCATAAGCTGGACGACTCCCCGTATCTTAACAATGTCAAGAAATGAACTGTTCTATATCCAATACAGAAACAAAGGCACTGATTTAATTGAACCAGATTCAAATCATGCAGCTGTCTCCAGTGCATGTCAAGTAAATGGAAGGAGGACGATCAGCGTTACTCAACTTAGGAATGCTTCCAATTATGAGTAACCTGAAAGAGACGCAAGTTCTCTTAATCATTGCTATCAACTGAATACCATACACAAGTATCTACATTTTCGATCACCTTGAAGAATCCCGATACTTGCAATACCTGGTTCTCCACTTTATTCATATACCTATAACTTCTCAAAACTTGGACCCTGTGTTTCTACGAAACACATGTCTAAGAACTAGAGAAGTCAAAAGTAAACAGAATATAGTATGAGTACCAACCCCTCTGTCCTAATGGACACTGGACAATATACAATACTCTGTATAAGTCCCCTGAGTTTTACAACTCAAACCCTGTGTGTCGTAGGTTGAAAACTGTACTTATAGTTAAGAAGAATTACACCGCTGTTCAATACTCCTTACCTAACCATCCACTGATATAGGTAAATGTTATAGATATAATTTCAAAAAGGTATATCTCACTCTATAAAAATAGACGTACAGATATATGAATTTGAAATTGGTGCATAACCGCGGATATTCAAAATCAAATATTTGCCGTCCGGCAAACAACCCAGGCGATTTTCTCAAATATCACCAATTACAACGAATTCCGATATAATGAGGATGATCACCCAATTCCTGTAGGATTCCTAGGCACTCTAGTGAGGTCTCCCAAGCCATCAACCATGGCAATTTCAAAAATTATAGTGCCGAGAAACCCTAAACTACGGATCGATAACTAGATGTCTAGGCGAAAAAGAACTAGTTAACAATTAACTAATGGAATACGGAAATACAACCTTTGTAGATCCGTTTGTCCACCTCCATAGCTCCGTAACGAGGTCGTCTCCGCTGTCCAAATCCGAAATCCGGGCTCTTGCGTCGGCTTCATCGGAGAAGAAGCGGGCTAGGTCATCGACGACGTGCCGAAGATGATCTACGTCGAGGCATCGCTAAATCAAGCTCCGACTTCACCAAGTCCAAAAACTTGTGAAGAGAACACACTCTACTACTTGGCAAGAGGTAGAGGATGAAGAAATAGGAAGTGGGTAGACTTTAGAATTGGATTTCTCACTCATTTCCATCAATCACCATTGATGGAGCAAGTTTTTTTCACTTGAAGAAAATGGAAGAAGATGAAGGAAATTGTTATGATAAGTTATTATCAAAAGAAAAGAATAATCCAATCTTTATCATAACTTAACCATGGTTATGTGTAGAGATTGAACTAGGGTTAAATCAAATGGTTAGGTTAAGCATGAGATAAGAATGGTGGACAAAGTCAAAGGTTCATGAATCTTCATGAAAAAACAAAGAAAGCCTCCATTCTTATCATTTCATTTTCCAAAAAGAAAATAAATAAATAAATAAATAAATAGATATGAAAAACAAAACCCTAACCATTTGAATAACCATGGTTTAATCTTTACACAAACTCAAGTTAGCATGCATCATCAAACATGATACATACAAGTGCACAAAAACATATCGCATATGCAATGCGCACGAACCAAGTGAGAAAATCCGTCTAAAGTGAACCGATACTAGTTAATGCAAAGTAATATATCAAATATATAATTATACATTAAATCATTAAATCAACACTTGATTCAATGATCCGGTCATGCGCACATAACCGACTGGTATCATTAGTAACATCTTATCGAATCAACACTTGATCCGATAACCCGGCTATATCGCATATAACCGATCAATGTCACATCGCGAGAATCGAATACAGTATCACATACTCGTATTATTCTCGGTCCCGCACATATCTCATATGCGCTCCTATTTCGTTTCGCTTGAGCCAGGAAACCTCTGTGTAGGACTCTAAAGACTCGTCAATACGCCGGCAGCAGGCGATGATCATATCAAACACCCACAAGCCGCAAGCGGTCTGCTAAACGTAACGGCCACCCGGGTATTGAGCGATCTGAAGATCGACGAGCAAGCCCGCTCACACTCCAGTGAATCCGACCAGTAACACTACCGTACAGTCCGGTCTCTTCGTCTGATATGTCGCATATCAAGTCTAGGGGTGGTAAACGCCAGACCCCAATAACTCAATAAGTCGTGTCGATATGAGGTCTATAACACTTCGAGAAACTACTGGTAACACTTACCAGTAAATCTCAGCAACCCTGGCCAGGGATTTCCTGTTATAGCCAATCGAACACAGCGCAACATCAACCCCCTATATCGGGAAAGACGAATCCCCTCCTATCGCTCATTGCCTCCATGTGACTCGGGACTGTACCCAAAAACCACCGTTTTGTACGCCCTCTTGGACGTGGTAAGATGGAAATCAAAGCACAGTGGGAACCACACAAGACTCTATGACGATCTCGGGTAAACAGACTACTCTGTACCAGTGTCACCAGAGAACTGCCATCTGACGTGAGGTATAATACCATCTGGGAGTTCTCGGCGAGTCCGTCCAGTGTACCCAGTCTCTACTGAGCACCCGTATATCATCTCTGATGTCAAACACCGATGGATATGGGATCATCCATCGCCCATCTGTATGGGTCGAGAAGGTACACGCTAGTCTACTCTGGTATATCGATGCCCTGTCTCGATACACCCACGACTAGGGACTTTGAAGGATGTACTTATGGACTACCATGTCCCCACTAGTATGATCCGCATCATAGTCCAGGTAGTCAAGTACAGATCCTAAGGGCTTTACCAACATGTAACAGAGAGACAATCAGTATACACGTTAATGTAAAGATCAACCAGATAGCATACTATCATGTCGAGCAAGAAAGTCCTCCCTATATATGTCCCAGCATCCACTACAATATACATCCTATGTACAGTAATGGCCTCTAGGGCATACATATAACTAACAATCTCCCACTTGCACTAGGGCCATCTGTAGCAGTGGTTGCAGTATCTCATACTCAACCATCCCATAAAAGTCTCTCTCTCTGGGAACAGGCCTTTGTGAGTGGATCCGCTGTGTTGTCCTCTGAGTCTACTCTCCTAACCTCGATCTCCCTGGAGATCAACCATCTCCATGATCAAGTGATACTGCCTTAGAATATGTCTGGATCACTGATGGGACGGACGTTCCTTGGCATAAGCCACAACTCCATTGTCTCACAATGGTAGGAACATAGTTCATCTCATGAACCAATATACACCCAAACAGCTTCTAGGGTAGCATCTTAAGTAGCGATGTATCCAGCCTTTATCGTCTAGTATGTCACGGTATCTAGCTTGGAACTCTTCCAACATACCGTCCCTTTACCGAGGGTAAAGACAATGCCTGCGACTGACATTCAGTCGTCCTTATCACCCTGGAACCCTTCCAGTGATTCTCCCCAGGATCAATTGATGCTATCTCACTACAACTAGTGAGAATCCTAACATCCATTTAGATCTATCTCATAGATCCAAAACTCAGGATTTAGGAGGTATCATTTTGATCCTATATGGAGAATCATAGTGATAAGCGGAGATTGATCGAGCGTAGCATAGGAAACTACTTCCCTATCAAGAGTATGTCATCCACGTACTCTACGAGGATCGTCACCATACTCCCTACTACCTTTTTGTTTATACAAGGTTCATCTACCATTTTGATGATGTCAACTTCTTTGACTAATCCATCAAAATAGATGTTCCAACTCCGCGATGCCTGCTTTATCCTATAAAGTATCTTGCACACGTTTCCGCTGCTTCCACTGTCTACGAAGCCCTCTGGCTGTGTACTTATAGACGCTCTCTTCTAAATCATCATTTAGAAAAGCAGTCAAGACACCCAACCACCAGATATCGCAGTCATGGTATGTAGCCGTGGCAAGTAGGATCTGGATGGACTTAAGCTTAGATCCTTAGAAAAAGTTTCATCATGATCCACACCTGGTCAATGATGCAAACCTTTAACAAGTCTAGCTTTGAAAGTCTCAACTTTTCCATGTACACCAAGTAATCTTCTCAAGATATACTTGCTCCTGATGGGGATTTAACCCTTCAGATATAGCAACCAAAGTCCATACTTTGTTGGCGTATAAGGATTCCATCTCAGATCGCTAAGCATCCAGCCATTCTTACAGAGTCCCACTCCTGATGGCCAGCTCGAAACTAGTTGGGTCATCATCTCATGATGCAATCCTCGCTCCCACTGTCATAGAGAAACTGAAGTATCTCTCAGGTGGGTGAGGAACCCTACTAGATCGGCGGAGAGGCTGAGGTTCGTTGGTATCTACTAAATACTTTGGTTCTATCAAATCATCAGCTGTAGTTTGTATAGCTGGAACCTTTCCAGTTCTACATTACAGTCCTTGCCTCGAGCTTGTCCGGATTTTGTTTTTAGACATAGGCTGGACAACCCCAAATCTTAACTAGCTTAAGACATGGGCTCTTCCCTTTCCATATCACATATGAAGCGGTAGGCAACTGATTTGATTGGAACCCTATTCAATAGGTATGCAACTTCATAAGTGCATAACTCCCCAAAGGAAAAAGGTAACTCAGTATTACTCATCATAGAGCACACCATATCAAATAGGGTGTATCTGCTCCGCCCCGATATACCATCGTGCTATGGTGTATACAGAGGAGTAATGCTGAGAGAGAATCTCATTCTCCTTTAGAAAAGTCCAGGATTTCCGTGCTCAAGTATTCTCCTCCTAGATCACATCAAAGGACATAATACTTATACCCTTATTTTGGTTCTCTACTTCTAACTTATATTCTGTGAATATCTCAAAAGGTTCAGACTTGTGTTTCAACAGGAACATATGTCTGAATCTTGAGAGATTATCAGAGAATGTAACGAAGTACAAAGAACCAGTCCTGGCATATGTAGACAGGGGACCTTACATACATGTATCATCCCAAGAGTTCACTAACTCTTTCTCTGTTTCCATTAAACGGAGCTATGGTCATCTTATCTTTGTGACATGACTGGCGAGTTTCACAAGATGTAAATTCAAACTGATTTAAATATGCATCTATATGTAACTCTAGCTAGTCGGGTCACATTGATCTGACCTAGTCTACAATGCCTTAAGAAGGATCCGTTCATTTCTAAACTCTTCCTCTTATGTGTGTTCCGTATACTAAGAACTGTAGTTTGATTTAGAACATTAATGCTTTTAGATAACGTGCCTGAACCGATCAACTTTTGATATAGGAAATGTTCAAAACATTATCCAACAATACAAAATTTTATCATTTCTTTACTGATAAAGAGACTGATATGATTTTGTATATCAGGTTCGGTATCTAATAACATTCGTTCAGAATCAATGTATTGGTAATACAGGGTGACAGTGACCGACAGACTTGGCTGCAACTCTTGCCCCGTTTTCTGCCTCATGAAACTTATCACCCGTTCTCAGTTCTCTACCTATCTGTAGCCCTATGTAACAGATTACATATCTGGGATCCTGATCTGGTATCACATACCCAGGACGTAAAGGACACAGAGAAACAGTTCTTTGTAACGAACACACCCGAAGATGATGCATCAGCATGCACTCTCTTCGTTTGGGCGGCACGGGAATTCTGGTAATCCCCAATTTCCTGCTCTGTCTTATAACAATTATAAGTTGGAGCGGGACCAACGTTCCCCAGCTGAGTATAACAAGCGGGTTCGGTCAATATTCCGTATTATTATCTTGATTAAGGCGTGATATGGTCGCTACCTGGAGAGAGAGAGAAGAAAACACTCAGCGTGCGCTCTTTCAAGAATAGATTGGTTATTATTTTATCTAATCAGGATGGCTCCCACTGCTTTTTATCAAATCTTCCTTCTAACCCTAAAAGGAAAGACTAGCCGGGATTAATTACACACTACAAGTTCGCCAATCTTTCAGCCAGGCCAGTGTCGGTACTTTGAGGGAGGTCCCCCGTGCTTTCGCACGAACCTAATTACTGTAAACCTCGTTTTCCCAGAGGCATAACCCCATTGACACCTTTCTAGACACCTACTTGATCGGCTAATTGTAATGTATAAAACTCTCCCAGGAGTAACACTTACTCGCAGCGGGTATCGGGATCCAACTATCTCATAGAAGGTATGCAATCTCATTGCAAATTTCAACACTTGAAATTCCCGATAATATTTTGCCCCTAGCTCGCTATGACCTTGACGCATGCCAAACAACCCATAGTCTGCTAGTCAAGTTCAACCCGTCATTTCCTGATTGAATTAAACCCACCCGCACGACCCTTGACGCATGCCAAACAACGCCGTACGAATACCCTAATCCAATCGCATCATATGCTAGCAGATAAGCAGTAGTTAGCTACCGTACACTATGCCTTGACGCATGCCAAACAACCGCAGCACGAATACTAACTAATACTTATCTGAAATGACGGAGGGCTACGACAGGTTTTTCTGAAAACCTATTGCGTAATGAACTTGATATCGTTGCAGAATCAAATGATTTTTAAAATGGAGTGCTTTTGAGGCTTTTCTAGTTTTGCTAAAGGAGTCATTCCCGGTGAAGGGATCGTCGGTCCTTTCCTCGTCGAATGAGGTGCGGGATATATCATATATATCACTGTGCAAAGCAAAAACTCTTAAAAGCAATCAAAAGACAAACCGAGTGTGTAGCATCTGCCAGTTATTGCTAAAGGAGTCACTCCCGGTGAAGGGATCTCGGTCCTTTCCTCGTCGGATGAGGTGCAGGATATATCACATATACCGCTGTGCAAAGCAAGAACTGTAGCTACCTGTTTTATTTTGAAATTCGATTCTACAACATCTTAGGTTTCTTTTATTTCCGTGCCGAATTTAAAATTTATTCAAGAGTTGAATTTTCTGGAGTTGTTTTGGGGATTCGGTGTTTCGATCGGAGTATCAAATTTTGTCTATGTGGCTTTCCGGATAAATTTTAGAATATGTTAAAAAGTTCGACCGGATTTAAATACCCAATTTTTCCCCTGTCGGGAAATTTCCAAGTGTTGGATTTTTCCGTAGTTTAACGACGTTCTAAGTAGTGCAAGTAACGCGATGGTCCCTCTAGAAGACACAAACCTTAACTCGATTATGTGACCGTCTTGAACTGCCCTTTGAACCTTCGGGTTTGGGGCAGTACGGCGTGCCACATGTGAGGCGTTGGCTTGACCCTTCTACGGCTGGACCGTTGGTACTGAGGTACGAACTGAATGTTGTTAGACTTATTTCATGTGTTGATCTGTATTGGGAAAACTTGGGTGTTCGATTGTTCGATCGGAAAGTTTAACATTTTCTGTTTATCTGGAATGGGATACAATAATTGGAATTCACAAAAGTTATGAGATAACGGAATGAATATTATAAACATAGCAGTTTAGTCTCACTTGATCGGTTGCCACGGAATTTTGATGTGATCAAAAGTCCGTCGCAATCACGTAGCGTACGCGGATACTCGCCGGGTAAACTTAATAGACAGCCTCGCTCCATAGCCCCGACCAAGTGACTGTAGGAGAACCCCGTCGCCGAAAGCATCCGTTCGGGTGCTCGCGGTAGCGGTGTTCCGCCTTGGTGCACTTCGTCGACGGTATCGGGGGTGCGGCCGTCTACAGAAGTTTGCGACGAGCATTCGATCAGGATGTCGGGAATCCTGTTGAATTGCCCGACTTGATATTGAAAAGTGTTTTTGATTTTGAGACTAAAATGCGGGGTTTATAATTGTTAGGCATGCGATGTCTAAGGAATTCATTTGGTCAGGCATGAGATGTCTGAGGTGGTTGCGGATTCCAAATGTTGTAGTTTTACACTTTCTTTTCTGTGACCGTAAGTGTAATATGTGATATCGCCGGTTTCGTTGCTATATGTCAACGACAATTGGGATGGACATATTTACTTACGTTGATGACATGTGATGTTATTTGTTGCTGGATATGTTATATTGGATCGTCGTGTTTGAATTGCCGGGGGTTTTTATGTGAGATGAGTGTTTTTCATTTTCATTCATGTAAGAACTTGTATGTAATATTCTTTTATTGGGGCGCTTCCAGGTTGCGGAAGTTGTCACCGTTTGTATATTATTTACTTTTCCGCACTAGGATAGACCCAAGGAGGAGGGCACAAGTAACCGGGTTCTGGAGTCCAGTGGGAGACCAACTCGAGGAGTCGAGTCCGGGTCTCCTAACTCCAGAATTGGTAGGGTTGCTTGCCGCTCTCGTAGGGGTCTAGGGGTGTGGGTTTGGCTATTCATCGCGACCGTGGAATCCGTGTTTTATACTGGCTCGTAATGAAAACACGGACGTCCTAGTATATCCAATATTTCATATGTTTCTTCTGCTGCGATATCTGTGATGTGATCATGTGATGTTCTGTGATAGATACAGTATATAGTATATATGATATATTATGTAGACGTTACTTATGTTTTACACCCGCGCTAGCCCTGCCCTGCTCTGTCGTTAGTTACCTAACCTAACGGTGCACGAGGGGACATCGAGGCGAATGCGGATGGCATAAGTGTACGTCGTATTTATCTGTGATGTTTAGGTACTAAAATCATAGTGTAATGCGCATTTTGAAGTCCGAACGAACCCGAAACCCTAAACTACGGATCGATAACTAGATGTCTAGGCGAAAAAGAACTAGTTAACAATTAACTAATGGAATACGGAAATACAACCTTTGTAGATCCGTTTGTCCACCTCCATAGCTCCGTAACGAGGTCGTCTCCGCTGTCCAAATCCGAAATCCGGGCTCTTGCGTCGGCTTCATCGGAGAAGAAGCGGGCTAGGTCATCGACGACGTGCCGAAGATGATCTACGTCGAGGCATCGCTAAATCAAGCTCCGACTTCACCAAGTCCAAAAACTTGTGAAGAGAACACACTCTACTACTTGGCAAGAGGTAGAGGATGAAGAAATAGGAAGTGGGTAGACTTTAGAATTGGATTTCTCACTCATTTCCATCAATCACCATTGATGGAGCAAGTTTTTTTCACTTGAAGAAAATGGAAGAAGATGAAGGAAATTGTTATGATAAGTTATTATCAAAAGAAAAGAATAATCCAATCTTTATCATAACTTAACCATGGTTATGTGTAGAGATTGAACTAGGGTTAAATCAAATGGTTAGGTTAAGCATGAGATAAGAATGGTGGACAAAGTCAAAGGTTCATGAATCTTCATGAAAAAACAAAGAAAGCCTCCATTCTTATCATTTCATTTTCCAAAAAGAAAATAAATAAATAAATAAATAAATAGATATGAAAAACAAAACCCTAACCATTTGAATAACCATGGTTTAATCTTTACACAAACTCAAGTTAGCATGCATCATCAAACATGATACATACAAGTGCACAAAAACATATCGCATATGCAATGCGCACGAACCAAGTGAGAAAATCCGTCTAAAGTGAACCGATACTAGTTAATGCAAAGTAATATATCAAATATATAATTATACATTAAATCATTAAATCAACACTTGATTCAATGATCCGGTCATGCGCACATAACCGACTGGTATCATTAGTAACATCTTATCGAATCAACACTTGATCCGATAACCCGGCTATATCGCATATAACCGATCAATGTCACATCGCGAGAATCGAATACAGTATCACATACTCGTATTATTCTCGGTCCCGCACATATCTCATATGCGCTCCTATTTCGTTTCGCTTGAGCCAGGAAACCTCTGTGTAGGACTCTAAAGACTCGTCAATACGCCGGCAGCAGGCGATGATCATATCAAACACCCACAAGCCGCAAGCGGTCTGCTAAACGTAACGGCCACCCGGGTATTGAGCGATCTGAAGATCGACGAGCAAGCCCGCTCACACTCCAGTGAATCCGACCAGTAACACTACCGTACAGTCCGGTCTCTTCGTCTGATATGTCGCATATCAAGTCTAGGGGTGGTAAACTTCAGACCCCAATAACTCAATAAGTCGTGTCGATATGAGGTCTATAACACTTCGAGAAACTACTGGTAACACTTACCAGTAAATCTCAGCAACCGTGGCCAGGGATTTCCTGTTATAGCCAATCGAACACAGCGCAACATCAACCCCCTATACCGGGAGAGACGAATCCCCTCCTATCGCTCATTGCCTCCATGTGACTCGGGACTGTACCCAAAAACCACCGTTTTGCACGCCCTCTTGGACGTGGTAAGATGGAAATCAAAGCACAGTGGGAACCACACAAGACTCTATGACGATCTCGGGTCAACAGACTACTCTGTACCAGTGTCACCAGAGAACTGCCATCTGACGTGAGGTATAATACCATCTGGGAGTTCTCGGCGAGTCCGTCCAGTGTACCCAGTCTCTACTGAGCACCCGTATATCATCTCTGATGTCAAACACCGATGGATATGGGATCATCCATCGCCCATCTGTATGGGTCGAGAAGGTACACGCTAGTCTACTCTGGTATATCGATGCCCCGTCTCGATACACCCACGACTAGGGACTTTGAAGGATGTACTTATGGACTACCATGTCCCCACTAGTATGATCCGCATCATAGTCCAGGTAGTCAAGTACAGATCCTAAGGGCTTTACCAACATGTAACAGAGAGACAATCAGTATACACGTTAATGTAAAGATCAACCAGATAGCATACTATCATGTCGAGCAAGAAAGTCCTCCCTATATATGTCCCAGCATCCACTACAATATACATCCTATGTACAGTAATGGCCTCTAGGGCATACATATAACTAACAATCTCCCACTTGCACTAGGGCCATCTGTAGCAGTGGTTGCAGTATCTCATACTCAACCATCCCATAAAAGTCTCTCTCTCTGGGAACAGGCCTTTGTGAGTGGATCCGCTGTGTTGTCCTCTGAGTCTACTCTCCTAACCTCGATCTCCCTGGAGATCAACCATCTCCATGATCAAGTGATACTGTCTTAGAATATGTCTGGATCACTGATGGGACGGACGTTCCTTGGCATAAGCCACAACTCCATTGTCTCACAATGGTAGGAACATAGTTCATCTCATGAACCAATATACACCCAAACAGCTTCTAGGGTAGCATCTTAAGTAGCGATGTATCCAGCCTTTATCGTCTAGTATGTCACGGTATCTAGCTTGGAACTCTTCCAACATACCGTCCCTTTACCGAGGGTAAAGACAATGCCTGCGACTGACATTCAGTCGTCCTTATCACCCTGGAACCCTTCCAGTGATTCTCCCCAGGATCAATTGATGCTATCTCACTACAACTAGTGAGAATCCTAACATCCATTTAGATCTATCTCATAGATCCAAAACTCAGGATTTAGGAGGTATCATTTTGATCCTATATGGAGAATCATAGTGATAAGCGGAGATTGATCGAGCGTAGCATAGGAAACTACTTCCCTATCAAGAGTATGTCATCCACGTACTCTACGAGGATCGTCACCATACTCCCTACTACCTTTTTGTTTATACAAGGTTCATCTACCATTTTGATGATGTCAACTTCTTTGACTAATCCATCAAAATAGATGTTCCAACTCCGCGATGCCTGCTTTATCCTATAAAGTATCTTGCACACGTTTCCGCTGCTTCCACTGTCTACGAAGCCCTCTGGCTGTGTACTTATAGACGCTCTCTTCTAAATCATCATTTAGAAAAGCAGTCAAGACACCCAACCACCAGATATCGCAGTCATGGTATGTAGCCGTGGCAAGTAGGATCTGGATGGACTTAAGCTTAGATCCTTAGAAAAAGTTTCATCATGATCCACACCTGGTCAATGATGCAAACCTTTAACAAGTCTAGCTTTGAAAGTCTCAACTTTTCCATGTACACCAAGTAATCTTCTCAAGATATACTTGCTCCTGATGGGGATTTAACCCTTCAGATATAGCAACCAAAGTCCATACTTTGTTGGCGTATAAGGATTCCATCTCAGATCGCTAAGCATCCAGCCATTCTTACAGAGTCCCACTCCTGATGGCCAGCTCGAAACTAGTTGGGTCATCATCTCATGATGCAATCCTCGCTCCCACTGTCATAGAGAAACTGAAGTATCTCTCAGGTGGGTGAGGAACCCTGGTATTCCTAGTAATGCCTCTTCCATTATCCAGATCCACAACTGTAACCGTATATTTCTTTGCCATCTCTCCAAATCCCTTTATATGTCTTTAGTCATTACCTTCTGTACACCCCTTTAGGCCAAATGGTTTTCTTCCTTCCCAACCGTTCGGCACCAGCCTATGGTTTGGAAGAAGACTATCCAATAAGCATAATGGGTTTACTGTCCTAGTCCTAGGAGCACTCGCAATGCGAGAGAAGGTGAAGATAAAAGACAACCGAATAAACCTTATTCCTATTTCTCCTGAACCAGAATCCATCCCCGAACTGGAACAAGTTCCTTTCGAGTTCGTATATAAACCATACGATGGAATATCCAAAATAACTGTGGATCTTCGTAGTGATACGGAGTGTTCTGGAGAAATACAAAGGTGAAGTGGGAGTGGTAACGAAATACTTGGTTTGGTCGTGAATATCAGTCGCAATTTACTTTGCCCTCCTTCTAATCCCTTTCTTTGTCTTAACTTAATACCTTCTGTACACCGTTTAGGCTAATTGGTTTTCTTCATTCCCTACCGGTCGGCACCTGCCTATGGTTTGAAAGAAGACTATCCAATTTGCATAATAGGTGTACTGTCCTAATCCAAGGAACACTCGTAACCTGAGAGAAGGTAAAAGGAAAAGACAACTGAATAGTCCTATTCGTTTTCTCCAGAACCAGAAACCATCCTCGAATAAATTCCTTCGAGTTCGTATATAACCCTACGATGGTTTTGTCCAATGGAAGTGGACGTTCGTAGTAATACGGGGTGTCCTGGAGAAAAGGGTAAAAGTAGGAGTGGCAATGAGGTATGCAACTCAGACAATCCAAAAGCCAGTCTTATAAGAAGGTTCGGTTAATCTTGGTCACTGAGTCATAGTCAAGGGTCGGGTCAATGGTCGCTGCCAAAGAGAGAGAGAAAAGAAACACTCAGCATGCACTCTAGCCTAGATCAGAATGGTTATCAGTTTATCTAATCTGGAAACCTCCCACTGTACCGTCAAATTCTTCCCCAAACCTGAAAGAAGAATTAGTCGGGATCACCTGAGGAGTAAACCAACTCATCAGTGGGAATTGGGATCCAACTATCATCGCATGATAACATGACGGAATCCGCTCACGTTATCACACTCCAGAAGGTATGCGCATATCTGGCAAGTTTCAGTTTCTTTAGAAACTCCCGATGTGATTTTTACCCCATGCTCTTATGACCTTGACTTTGGCCAACAAATCATAAGTCACATGTCAAGTTCTACCCGTCATTCTCCAAGTTGATTTGAACCCACCCGCACAAGCCCTTGACTTTGGCCAACAAGGCTATACGACTGTCCCAAACCAACGCATCTATCTATGCTGCATATGAATAACCAACAGCTACCAAACACTGTGCCTTGACTTTGGCCAACAAACACAGCTTGAATACTATTGACTATCCATATGAAACGACGGAGGGCTACGAATGGTTTCTGGTGAAAACCTTTAACATAATGAACTTGATATCATTGAAGGAACGGATAGCTTTATAAAAATATAGTAACGAAAACCTTTGCTAAAGAGGTCACTCCCGGTGAAGGGATCTCGGCTCTTTCCCCGTAGGATGGGGTGCAGGATATTCCAACTGAATACCATGATGCAAAGCAAAAGTAATCGGCTATAGTGAAGTTATTGCCCTGACGCAAACTTTTGTCTAAGGGGTCACTCTCGGTGAAGGGATCTCGGCCCTTGCCTCGTCGACTGAGGAGCAGGATATTCCAACTGAATACCACTGTGCAAAACAAAAGAGAACGCCCTTGCAATAACAGCTTTTTGAAAAATATTCCAACAACATCAGAATAGGTTTGTTTATCTTACAGTGATCCGAATCAACGCAGTCCCATCAATTGATCACACCACAAAGAACGAAAATAATGATGTACGTATATGCCATCTGCATTCGCCACTGGGTCCCGTCATCACCCGTTAGGTTACTTAACTAACGACAGAGCGGAGACTGGACAAGCGCGGATGCAAAACATATACAACATCTACTAGTATATATATATATCAATATATAATATTTGCTCAAGGCGTGATAAAAAGCAACATCACAGAAATGTAATCAGCATCACAGAACAATACAGATATCTGGGATCCCCAGGTTTCATAGAGCCGCTACTGAAACCCGACGTTCCCCTGGTCGTGTGGATAGCCTGTGCAATGAAATCCTAGACCCCTACGGGCGTGGCAAGTTACCCGCCAAAACCTGAAGCGAGGCAGCCCCCTTCAGCAACGTGAATGGACCACCCAGCACTTCACGAAATCCGGTAACTTGGGCACCCCTCCTGGGTCAACCTATACCCCCTACGAGTGCGGCGAATAGCCCGCCAATTCTAGAGTGAAGCCCCCTCCGTCTCAATGCCATGAGATGCGGGCCCGTTGCCCTCTAGAACCCGGCTATCCGTGCACCCCCACGCGGGATAATCCTAGTATAGAAAGTAAAATATACATACAACGGGTACATCGACCTCGACCCGGTCGTGCCCCAAAAGAATAATACAAACAGGCAGTGACGGCAGTCCACATGTCGGACGCTCACCCCGCAATATCAAATGTACATATAAAACAAAACTGTACTAACATCGCATCCAGGCTATCCCCCACGACCAATCCGCAACATCACAGCACAACACAGAATATCAACGTGAATGTCACGTTCGCAAATCCGTCTAACCGGGCTATAGCAGTTAGACAGGATTTACCGATCAAGTGACATTCACGGTCGCAGATATAATGTAAATACTGTGAACTAGTATGTTTAAAATATCCGATCGAACAAATTTACCGAAGTGGGCCCCAAGCACTACTGTAGCACACACAGAAAATCTGAGCCCAAAAAGAATATCCCAAAACCCCCATTTCCTAACCAGAAGCCTACTGTGAAAATTTGGTGCAAAGATAACACTTTCCCACCGCGGAACCGCGGCCAAACCAAAGGTTTGGCCGCGTTTCTGCGGTCGTACTGAGGAGTCATTGCATCGAATTTTCCCAGAATGCTTATAATTCTCTGCTCGTGTTTCTGCAATGACCTGAAAAATTTTTGGAGCTAAAAAAAATTTGACAGAAACCAGAGAACTAGAAAATACAGTTTTTGGGATTTTTGTTCGATCGAGTTCTAAACATACTAGAGTAAGCTAGAATAGGTTAATGGCGTGGCTCTGATACCAATGCAAGTGCACGGCGGTGCCCCGGCCGTCGATCCGACGCCGGAAACGCGGAAACGAAAAACTTTGCGAAACTTGCAAACCCGGCACCACCGCGCACTATAAAACCCGGATCGGGCCATTAACCTAACTACTAGCAAACTACAAGATGGGAAGAGAGATATACCGAGCGATCCGTGTCCTTCGGTCTTCGCCTCCACTCCGATCTCCTCGCGGAATCTCCAGTCGTCGCCTCCTCGTCGAAACGGGCACCACATCGCCGGGTTCTTTTACGGGCTCCCACCTCTGGACCGAGGCAACTCGGGCACGAAGCTGGCGAGTCGACGTGCCTAAGAATTGTTGTAGGCTAGTGTAGAAAATATTGTCTCATGGGGTTGAAGTTGCCTTTGGAGGTGATGAAGGAACTTTGAAATGGAGCTTTTAAACTTAGATGCAAAAATGAGATGAACATTATTTTTCATAACCAAAATGAACTCCCCCTCTTCCTCTAAAAGTGGCCGGCCCCTTTAATGTAGAATGATGAGAGAGAAAACTCAAACCAAGAAGGGAGGTGGTGGTAGTAAAAGCAAAGGGGTGACCACATCCAAAAGCAATGATAACCATATCATATCAATTTCTAATCCTTTCTAATCTCATTTAATGCAAGTGAGGGGATGGAAAAAGAATCTCATCATGAAGCCACAAATGCAAATAACCCCCTCCAACGGAAAAGTCCGGCCGGGAAGGAACAAAGGAAAACTGGCCGGAACGGAATGCAAACTGGCAACTTCAGAAAACTGATCCCGTAATAAATTACAGGAAAACCCCGCTACTGCATATACATGCCCGCATTTGTATTCCCACTGAATACAAATGCAAAGAGACAAAATCTACACTGTCTAATACTAGGATCCGGCTTAAACCAAAGCCGGCTAGTAAAATCCGTCCGATCACGATTCGCGCAATACCGCACATATCTGATCGAACCCTGCCATATCTCCATACGGCCTCTACAGCGTTTCGCCCGAAACTTGAGAAACTGGTCTGTGGGGGACTCTAAAGACTCGTCAACACTTTGGTTGTGGATTTAACCACTAGCACGTCAGAGGTATTAGCCAATACGTAACGGGCTACCAGCTATTGACCAAAAGGGACGTCTGTGAGCGAACTCATGCCGACACCCTACTGAGCCTGTCAGTGACAATATCCGTACAGTCCGGTCCGTTCATCTATGAGCATCGCATAGCGGGCCTAAGGGGTTGGTAAAGTCAGACCCCCAAAAGCGGTACAAGTCGTGTCGGAGTGTAGCTTAGAACACCCTGAGATACTACTGGAATACCTACCAGTAAATCTCCTGCCTTGGCCAAGGACTTTTCATGTACTGGCTCTCCTAGACACAGCGCGACCTCACCCCCAATACCGGGAGAGACGAATCCCTGCAGATCCGCTCACTGCCTCCATGTGGCTCGGGACTGTACCCAACTAAAACCTGTTTGCATGTCTCCTTTGAGCGTGGTAGGGTAGTAATCTAAGTACAGTGGGAACTCACACGAGAAAAATGACGATCTCAGGTCGATGAACTAACCTGTACACATGTCACCAGGGAACTGCTATCTGACGTCTGGTATAATCCCAACTAGCAGGTTCCCGGCGAGTCCTGTCCGGTGTACTCATAACCCAATGAGCACCTGTATACATTTTAGGTGAACCAACTAACACCAGTGGCTTGTGAGACCGGCCATCGCCCCTCGTCGGGGTCTCGACTGTATACACTAGTCTACTCTGGAGAATCGATGCCCTGTCTCGAAACTCCCACGACTAGGGACCATTTAAGGATATGTTTATAGACCCCAGCTCCCACGTATATGATCGCCCTCATACTGCTGGTAGTCAAGCAAGAATCCTAGAGGCTCTATCAACGCGTAATAGTGACATGTAAGGTCACCTAAAGCAGTACACGATGATAAAGATAAATCAGATAGCATACTATCACCTTGAGTAAGACTGTCCTATCGGGATAGGTCCTCTATCAATCATTGCAATCACGTGCCTGTGATCTAATAATTGACTCTGAGGGCACTAACTCCAAAACAATGCACAAAATACCGATCTGGTGCAACCAATGCACAAAATATATATCCAGTGCAACAAATGCACAAAATCTAAATCTGGTGTGATAAATGCACGAAATGAAAATCTAGTGCGACAAATGCACGAAATGAAAATCTAGTGCCATAAATGCACGAAATGAAAAATCTAGTGCAACAAATGTACGAAATACAAGTCCAGTGCATTCAGTGCACGAAACACAAATCTAGTGCAGTCAATGCATGGAAACTCATCAATAACTCAAATGCGTATAAAAATTAACACCGAGTGTACCAAGGTATATAAAATCATAAACGTGTGCAATTATGTGCACAAAATCCGTATCAATGCACTGCAAGCATATATGAGCTATACCGAATGCAAAAATCAAATCGAGTGCGTACCACACGCATAAAATCAACTCAACTGTATTATATCCACGAAATCATAAACACGTGCAGCGAAGGCACAAAATCGACATCAAGTGCAATGAATATGCACAAACTGCAAACCGATGTAGCGGTGTATAAACTTAAATCAAGTGCAATAACTATGCACAAAATGCAAATACCCAGTAGGTACAGCCATGGTGCATGAAATCAATATCAGGAAACTCATCATCAAAACTCAAATCCAAGCGATATAAGTGTGATACTCGGATCACAAACACAAATCGCAACAAATGATACTGAGGTACACCTCCTACAATGTCGAAAAATAGCAGTGCGCCACAACTGGCAGAGCAAGAACATCCGCTTGGCTTCTGCTCACAGTCTGGCGTCCTCTGTCTCTGGGTCCTCATTTTATCTGTGGATTACCAATCTTGCAATCCATCGGCTCGTCGGCTCAGTTAGGTGTGCTAACGGAAACGATTCCGCTCTAGCACTCCTCTGGTCATCTCTCGGCCAATTAGCATGACCACGCGCAAGGCAGCACGTCACTGGCATCAGCCTCTGGCCCTCTGAATATATGTGACACAATTGATCCTCGGTGCAAATCTCATTGCAGCAGTGTCCTGGAAGGAACCTACTCAGGGTCTCTTCCGATCTCGCTTATGCCGAACTGTATGGAGGCTGGTACTCATACATAATCTGTTCTCATTTTCTGGACATATGCATTTTCAGCACAACATTTCCTCGGGAACTGGCCGCATCCCAACGCCTCTGTATACATATCGGATCTCTAATCTCGACGGGAAATAACAACAGCTCGTCAGTATCTCGCACGAACCTCTGGTTCCACTCATCTGCATCATTGTCCGCTTCGACGTCACGTCATACTATCTGCGTACTGCAATGTTCTCGGCTACAGTCAATCCGGAGTCTCTCACACGGACTCGAAGTTACGAACTCGATATCTTCATCACTCTATAGAAGATATCTGGCCGAACACGTCCTCGGGAACTCGTCCCAACCATCGGAGGAATACTCAATACTTGCATGTTCTCGATCAACTCACAACGCATCTGGGTGAGGTCCTCTATCCGAAGCTGGTCAGCTTGCTGATCTCTTCTCACATGATATCCGGACGACGTCAACTTTTCGATCGATTTGTCAAAGTCCCATAATTCCCCAAAAACTCAACACCAGAGCACAGTTTAATAATATCCAGTACACGCCACAGTACCTATGGACCAACCGTAGAAGGGCAAACCCAAGCCTCACTGATGGCACCACTAAACTACTGCAAACCCTAAGCTTCAAAAGTGGTTTCATGGTCATCATGTCGAGTTAGAGTTTCATTTTTCTAGAGGGTCCACGGAATTACTTGCATGTTTCTCCGAATACCTTAAACTTAGAAAAATGGGTTGCTGACATTCGTTCGAACCTTTTAACTTCGCCTAAACGACATGCGAATACCCTTCGTCCGTATGCTAAATAATGCATCAATCCTCCAGGAAAGACGATACATCAACGGTCATCTCTGGATCGGTCTACTCTAGATCTGAGTAAGACTCTCCACACTGAAAATCTTCAATTCAACTGGGCCTGCGTCGGCGCATCAATCTGATGAATCGCCTTCGTCTCTCAACTCGGGATAGACTAGCTATCATCTGTCGGGAAGCTCAAGCGATCTCAGCTCATAAGCTCTGGAAGCGACATCACATCAATTTCAACAACAGCTGGATCATCTGTCCACATGGTAGGCGACATCACAATCTCTGAGGTAGGGCTGTACATCAACAGTCCTCTCACAACTGGCAGCTCTAACAATGGCCCGATCATCCGGTGTAAAACCAAACACTCGCTTCAACAAAAGGTCACAACACAAACACTACATCAAGACGTACCCATGTCACCAGAAAACACAATGGTCAGTCCTCGTCCATGACGAGCTCGCCCTGACCGCAACACTAGCAGCAGCTCAATCTGCGCTCAAACCTTGGTGACAGGAACCTCAAGCGTGTATCAATGAAAACAGATCAAGGGCATGAAAGGAACTGACAGATCCAGAATGGATACATGATCATAAGAAGAAACAGCATCAATGAAAGTATGATCATGGAAACGAACAGAATCAATGATCTTAAATGGATGTATAATCATGGGTACGAAGAGAATCACAGATCCCAAAATATGTACATCCTAAGGTTTCTTAAGTGGAATATCGTATCGTAAATATGTCGTGGAACATACGTACGATACGTCACTCTACTCAATCTACCTACTCCATCAATCAGGGTCAACCAATGAAATGAAAGTTCGAGTCTAATACCCCTGTTCAAGTCTAAGTTTTTTAAGGTCAAGCCTAGGTTCCGAAATAAATCATGCCCCACACTCCACATAGTCAAACCTAAACTCGAACCAAGGTTAAACCTAGCGCTCTGATACCAATTTTGTCACGACCCGAAACTAGCTCGTGACCGGCACTTAAATCACGCCACGTCTAAAGGCGTGATGTAAATCAAGTAAGCCGAAACCCAGAAATCTAAACCCTTTTTAAGAAAATAAAAGAGGTGAAGTTTTGAAATAAAGGTATAATGAGATCAAAAGTCTTTTTTTTGCATAGAAAAGGAACATGAAAAATGCAAGTGGGTGTTACTAGTTGAAAATATGTTTCGACTTTTAAAAATTTGGGCAGCACCTCCTTTGTATTTTTTGATCCAAAACCACAATACATAATAATGATAAAGGCATCCCCAAGCTGGAGCTAGCTCTTCGCCAAACGGCGGATTCACAACCACGCAAGACATAAATATATGTATACGACGCCCAACGGCGAAGGTCACTACAAAAGATAAAGAAAAGAAAGACATTAACCCACAAGTAGCGAATATAACCCATCGCTCAAAGTCTCGCAACTACAAGTCTTGCTAAGTCTCATTTCTTATACAAATACTAGTTTGATTGATGAAGTTGACTAGATACGGTTGGGCTACCCTTGCACCTAGTCTAGGGTTTGGTAGCATCACACATGCCACTTTAAAATTTAGAAAGGTGCAAAGCAAGCAAACCATGAATCATGCTAGAATTTTTAGGGTAACAAGTTTGTATCACATACAAAGAAGTAAAGAGATAGGGATTACAACCTTTGTAGTCCGTTCCTTCGCTTCATTAGCTCCGTGTTGAGGTCTCTTCGCTGTGATCATCATGAACTCCGACTCTCGAGAGGCTCCATGAAGAGAATGATGCACCTTGCTTGAAGACTTCACTAATCCAAGATGATCTACCTTGAAGAATCTCAAACCCAAGCTCTTGCTTCACTAATCAAGTATTAGCAAAGCAAACACCCTAATCTAAGTGGCTAGAATAGATGAGGATGATGAAATAGGAATTTTGCTCTCTTTTATTTTCAATTTCTCACTTATAAACATCACAAATGAAAAAGCTAGTGAAGGTTTTCTTCATGAAGCAAGAAGAAGAAGATGAAGCAAAACCTTTTGTGATGAATAATGAATTATTGTTGTGGTTACAAATCAACCATGGGTTAAGAATGATAGAGTTAACCCTTGTAGAGAATAAACTAGAGTCTAAGGTTTGGGTTGGGTTAATAAATATCAACACAAAATATCAAAGGATGAACACAAAGTCAAAGCTTCATGAAGCTTCATGGAAGCTTCATCCAAGCTTAACCCTAATCCAAACCCTAACCATGTTTAAACTCTACAAAACATGTTGCATTTGTAACCCTAACTTATTGCAATATTATATATCACATATATAATATATTTTGTAACAAAAGAAAATAATACAATTAACATATATCGCATATATATCAATATATTATCCCGTGAGAAAATGAATCAATAAAGCGAGCTTATATTAGTTAATGTAATGTAATATATCTCATATATAATATACATTAAATTATCGAATCAACACTTGATCCGATAATCCGGCTATACAGCATATAACCGACTAATATAACATGTACCATTTCATCGAATCAACACTTGATCCGATGACCCGGCTATATCACATATACCCGACCGATATCTCATATCGCGAGAATAGAATACAGTATCACATACTCGTATTATTCTCGATCCCGCACATATCACATATGTGCTCCTACTCCGTTTTGCCCGAGCCAGGAAACCTCTGTGTGGGACTCTAAAGAATCGTCAATACGCCGGCAGTGGGTGATGATCATATCAAACACCCACAAGCTGCAAGCGGTCAGCTAAACGTAACAGCAACCCAGGTATTGAGCGATCAAAAGATCAACAAGCAAGCATGTACATTCTCTTGCGAATCCAATCAGTAACACTCCTGTACAGTCCGGTCTCTTCGTCTGATATGTCGCATATCTCGCCTAGGGGTGGTAAACGTCAAACCCCAGTAGCTTGATAAGTCGTGTCGATATGAGGTCCATAATAGTTCGAGAAACTACTGATAACACTTACCAGTAAATCTCAGCAACCCTGGCCAGGGATTTCTAGTTATAGCCAATCGAACATAGCGCAACATCAACTCCCAATACTGGAAGAGACGAAACCCCTCCTATCGCTCATTGCCTCCATGTGATTCAAGACTGTACCCAAAAGCCACCGTTTTGCATGCCCTCTTGGATGTGGTATGATGGAAATCAAAGCACAGTGGGAATCACACAAGACTCTATGACGATCTCGGGTCTACAGACTAACCTGTACCAGTGTCACCAGAGAACTGCCATCTGACGTGAGGTATAATACCATCTGGGAGTTCTCGGCGAGTCCGTCCAGTGTATCCAGTCTCCATTGAGCACCCGTATACTATCTCCGATGTCAAACATCAATGGATATGGGATCATCCATCGCCTATCTACATGGGTCGAGAAGCATACGCTAGTCTACTCTGGTATATCGATGCCCTATCTCGATGCACCTACGACTAGGAACATTTGAAGGATGTACTTAGCGACTACATTGTCCCCACTAGTATGATCTGCATCATAGTCGTGGTAGTCAAGTACTCATCCTAAGGGCTTTATCAACATATAACATAGAGACTATCAGAGTACATGTTAAGATAAAGAGCAACCAGATAGCATACTATCATGTCGAGCAAGAACTCCTCCCTATATATGTCCAAGCATCCACTACAATATACATCTTATGTACAGTAATAGCCTCTAGGACATACATATCACTAACAATCTCCCACTTGCACTAGGGCCATCTGTTGTGGTATCTTATACCCAACAATCAGCTGTGGTTAAAGTATCTCATACTCAACCATCCCATAAAAGTCTCTACTGGGAAATAGGCCTTTGTGAGTGGATCCGCGTTGTTGTCCTCTGTGTCTACTCTCTTAACCTCGATCTCCCTGGAAATCAACCATCTCCATGATCAGGTGATACTGCCTAAGAATATGTCTAGATCTCTGATGGGACGGGGGTTCCTAGGCATAAGCCACAACTCCATTGTCACACAATGACAGGAATGAAGGTCATCTCATGAACTAATATATATCCAGACTGCCTCTTTTGTAGTATCCTTGGTAACGATGTATCTTGCCTTTAATCGTCTAGTTTGTCACGGTATCTAGCATGGAACTCTTCCAACATACCGTCCCTCCACTGAGGGTAAAGACAATGCCTGTGACTGACATTTAGTCGACCTTACCACCCTGGAAGCTTTCCAGTGATTCTCCCGAGGATCGATTGATACCATCTCACTACACCTAGTGAGAATCCTAATATCCAATTAGATCTATCTCATAGATCCAAAACCTAGGATTTAGGAGGTATCACATTAATCCTTATATGGAGAATCCTTGTGATAAGAGGAGATTGACCGAGCGTAGTATAAGAAACTCCTTCCCTATCAAGAGTATGTCATCCACGTACAATACGAGGATCACCACTATACTCCCTACTACCTTTTTGTATATATTAGGTTCATCTACCATTTTGATGAATTCAAACTCTTTGACTACCATATCAAAACAGACGTTCCAACTCCGCGATGCCTGATTTATCCCATAAAACAAGTTGCACACGTTTCCGCTGCTCCCACTGTCTACTAAGCCCTCTAGTTGTGTACTTATAGACGCTCTCTTCCAAATCACTATTTAGAAAAGCAGTCCTGACATCCAACCGCCAGATATCGTAGTCATGGTATATAGCAGTGGCAAGTAGGATCTGGATGGACTTAAGCATAGCTTTGAAAGTCTCAACCTTTCCATGTACACCTAGTAATCTTCTCAAGATATACTTGCTCCTGATGGGGATTTAACCCTTCAGATAAAGCAACCAAAGTCTATACTTTGTTGGTGTATATGGATTCCATCTCAGATCTCTAAGCATCCAGCCATACTCATAGAGTCCCCACTCTTGATAGCCTGCTCGAAACTAGTTGGGTCATCATCCCATGATGCAATCCTCGCTCCTACTGTCATAGAGAAACCGAAGTATCTCTCAGGTGGATGACGAACCCTACCAGATCGGCGGAGAGCCTGAAGTTCGTTGGAAACTATTGAATCCTCCGGGTTTACCAAATCATCAGCTGCAGTTTGTATAGCTGCAACTCCTTCCAGTTCTACCTCATGACCACTAATTTCTTCACAAGAAATTCCCTTTCTCAAAGGTGGCATGCTGAGAAACAAAACACCTTTTGTTCCTCGGTTCGGTAGAAGATATTCCCTTGCGTATGCTTGGGATATCCAACAAACTTCCACAGAACTAGCATTGCCTCGAGTTTTTCCGGATTTTGCTTTTGATATAGGCCGGACAACCCCAAATCTTAACATCCTTAAGAGATGGGCTCTTCTCATATCATATCACATATGGAGTGGCAGGCACCTGATTTGATTGGAACCCTATTCAATAGGTATGCAGGTTCACAAGTGCATAACCCCCAAAAGGAAATAGGCAACTCAGTAATACTCATTATTGAGCACACCATATCTCATAGGGTGCGATTGCTCCGCCTCGATACACCGACGTGCTGTGGTGTTTATGGAGGAGTAATACTGAGAGAGAATCTCATTCTCCTTTAGAATAGTTCAGGAATTCCATGCTCAAGTACTCTCCTCCTTGATCTCATCAAAGGACATAATACTTATACCTATTTTGGTTCTCTATTTATAACTTATATTCATTGAATTTCTCAAAAACATCAAACTTGTGTTTCAACAGGAACATATGTCCGAATCTTAAGAGATAATCAGTGAATGTAATGAAGTATAAAGAACCGGTCCTGGCATGTGTAGACAGGGGACCTTACATACATCATCATGTATCAATCCCAAGAGTTCACTAACTCTTTCTCTGTTTCCAATAAACAGAGCTATGGTCATCTTATCTTTGTGACATGACTGGCAAGTTTCACAAGATATAAATTTAAACAGATTTAAATATGCATCTCTATGTAACTTAGCTAGTCGGGTCGCATTGATATGACCTAGTCTACAATGGCTCAAGAAGGATTCGTTCATTTTTGAACTCTTCCTCTTGTGTGTGTTTTGTACGTCAAGAACCATGGTTTGATTTAGAACGTTTATGCTTTTAGACAACGTGCCTGAACCGATCAACTCTTGATATAGGAAATGTTCAAAACATTATCCATTAATACAAAATTATATCCTTCTTTACTAAATAAAGAGACTGATATGATGTTGTATATTAGGTTCGGTATCTAATAACATTCGTTCAGAATCAATGTATTTGGTAATACAGGGTGATAACTGCCAACATGCTTGGCTGCAACACTTGCACCATTTCCAACTCTTGAAACTTATCACCCGTTCTCAGTTCTCTACCTATCTGTAGCCCATGTAATATATTACATATGTGGGATCCTGATCCGGTATCGCATATCCAGGACGTAAAGGATACTGAGAAACAGTTCTTTGTAATGAACACACCCGAAGAAGATGTATCAACATGTACTTTCTTTGTTTGGGCGGCACGGGAATTCTGGTAATCCCCTATTTCCTGCTCAGTCTTATAACAATTATAAGTTGGAGCGGGTCCAACGTTCCCCAGCGCAGTATAACAAGCGGGTTCGGTCAATACATCCGTATTATTATTTTGATTAAGGCGTGACATGGTCGCTATCTGGAGAGAGAGAGAAGAAAACACCCAGCATATACTCTTGCAAGATTAGATTGGTTATTAATATATCTAATCAGGATGGCTCCCACTGTTTTAGTCAAATCTGTAGGGTTCCTAGGCACTCCCAAGAGGTCTCACAAGGCATCGAACATGCCATATTAAAATTTTACGGTGCCTACAAACCCTAAACTACGGATTGTCGGCTAGATGTCTAGGCGAAAAACTAACTAGTTAACACTTAACTAAAAGTTTAACGGAAATACAACCTTTGTAGATCCGGTGCTCCACCTCCATAGCTCCGCAACGAGGTCCTCTCCGCTGTCCAAATCAAATCCGGGCTCTAGAGTCGGCTTCGTCAGAGAAAAAGGGAGCTAGGTCGTCGATGTCCATGCCGAAGATGATCTACGTCGAGGCATCGCTAGATCAAGCTCACAACTTCACCAAGTCGAGAAACTTGTGAAGTAAACACACTCTACTACTTGGCAAGAGATAGAGGATGAAGAAATAGGAAGTGGGTAGACTTTAGTTTTGGATTTCTCACTCTTTTCCAACAATCACCATTGATGGAGCTTGGTTTTCTTCACTTGAAGAATGAAGAAGATGAAGAAGAATATTATGATAAGTTAATTGAAAAAGAAAAGAAAATGAATTCTTATCATAAAATTAACCATGGTCAAGTGTAGAGACTAAACTAGGGTTAGTGGGAATGGTTAGGGTTAAGGATGAGATAAGAATGGTTGACTTGAACAAAGCTTCATGAAGCTTCAACTAAAGAACAAAATTAGCCACCATTCTTTTCTCTTTTCTTTTATTCATTTATCAAAAATAAAAAGGATAATTAAATAAGATAAATGAATAACAAATAATAAACCCTAACCATTTCATTAACCAAGGTTTAATACTTTACACTTAACCAAAAAGGATGTATCATCAAACATGATACAAGCAAGTGCACAAAATCATATCACATATATAATGCGCACACCCGAGTGAGAAAATCCATCTAAAGTGAACCAATATTAGTTAATGCAAAGTAATATATCAAATATATAATTATACATTAAATCATTAAATCAACACTTGATTTAACGATCCGGTCATATCGCATATAACCGGCTAATATCCAATGTGTCGATTTATCGAATCAATCCTTGATTCGATAACTAGGTTATATCGCATACAACCATTCGATGCATTCATCGCGAGAATAGAATACGGTATCACATACACGCATTATTCTCGGTCCCGCACATATCTCATATGCGCTCCTATTTCGTTTCGCTTGAGCCAGGAAACCTCTGTGTAGGACTCTAAAGACTCGTCAATACGCCGGCAGCAGGCGATGATCATATCAAACACCCACAAGCCGCAAGCGGTCTGCTAAACGTAACGGCCACCCGGGTATTGAGCGATCTGAAGATCGACGAGCAAGCCCGCTCACACTCCAGTGAATCCAACCAGTAACACTACCGTACAGTCCGGTCTGATCGTCTGATATGTCGCATATCTTGCCTAGGGGTGGTAAACGTCAGACCCCAATAGCTCGATAAGTCGTGTCGATATGAGGTCTATAACTGTTCGAGAAACTACTGGTAACACTTACCAGTAAATCTCAGCAACCCTGGCCAGGGATTTCCTGTTATAGCCAATCGAACACAGCGCAACATCAACTCCCTATACCGGGAGAGACGAATCCCCTCCTATCGCTCATTGCCTCCATGTGACTCGGGACTGTACCCAAAAACCACCGTTTTGCACGCCCTCTTGGACGTGGTAAGATGGAAATCAAAGCACAGTGGGAACCACACAAGACTCTATGACGATCTCGGGTCAACAGACTACTCTGTACCAGTGTCACCAGAGAACTGCCATCTGACGTGAGGTATAATACCATCTGGGAGTTCTCGGCGAGTCCGTCCAGTGTACCCAGTCATTACTGAGCACCCGTATATCATCTCCGATGTCAAACACCAATGGATATGGGATCATCCATCGCCCATCTGTATGGGTCGAGAAGGTACACGCTAGTCTACTCTGGTATATCGATGCCCTGTCTCGATACACCCACGACTAGGGACTTTGAAGGATGTACTTATGGACTACCATGTCCCCACTAGTATGATCCGCATCATAGTCCAGGTAGTCAAGTACACATCCTAAGGGCTTTACCAACATGTAATAGAGAGGCAATCAGCATACACGTTAAGGTAAAGAGCAACCAGATAGCATACTATCATGTCGAGCAAGAAAGTCCTCCCTATATACGTCCTAGCATCCACTACAATGTACATCATATGTACAGTAATGGCCTCTAGGGCATACATATAACTAACAATCTCCCACTTGCACTAGGGCCATCTGTAGCAGTGGTTGTAGTATCTCATACTCAACCATCCCATAAAAATCTCTCTTTGGGAACAGGCCTTTGTGAGTGGATCCGCTGTGTTGTCCTCAGAATCTACTCTCCTAACCTCGATCACCCTGGAGATCAACTATCTCCATGATCAGGTGATGCTGCCTCAGAATATGTCTGGATCACTGATGGGACCGGCGTTCCTTGGCATAAGCCACAACTCCATTGTCACACAATGGGAGGAACATAGTTCATCTCATGAACCATTATACACCCAAACAGCCTCTTTGGTAGCATCTTAAGTAGCGATGTATCCAGCCTTTATCGTCTAGTATGTCACGGTATCTAGCTTGGAACACTTCCAGCATACCGTCCCTTTACTGAGGGTATAGACAATGCCTGCGACTGACATTCAGTCGTTTTTATCACCCTGGAACCCTTCCAGTGATTCTCCCCAGGATCGGTTGATACCGTCTCACTACATCTAGTGAGAATCCTAACATCCAATTAGATCTATCTCATAGATCCAAACCCAGGATTTAGGAGGCATCACTTTGATCCTATACGGAGAATCTTTGTGATAAACGGAGATTGATCGAGCGTAGCATAAGAAACTCCTTTCTTATCAAGAGTATGTCATCCACGTACGGTACGAGGATCGTCACCATACTCCCTACTACCTTTTTGTTTATACAAGGTTCATCTACCATTTTGATGATGTCAAACTCTTTGACTAATGCATCAAAATAGATGTTCCAACTCCGCGATGTCTGCTTTATCCTATAAAACATCTTGCACACGTTTCCGCTGCTCCCACTGTCTACGAAGCCCTCTGGCTGTGTGCTTATAGACACTCTCTTCCAAAACATCATTTAGAAAAGCTGTCATGACACCCAACCACCAGATATCGTAGTCATAGTATGTAGCCGTGGCAAGTAGGATCTGGATGGACTTACGCATAGATCCTTAGAAAAGGTTTCAACATAATCCACACCTGGTCAATGATGCAAACCTTTAATAAGTCTAGCTTTGAAAGTCTCAACTTTTCCATCTACACCAAGTAATCTTCTCAAGATATACTTGCTCGTGATGGGGATTTAACCCTTCAGATATAGCAACCAAAGTCCATACTTTGCTGGTGTACATGGATTCCGTCTCAGATCGCTAAGCATCCAGCCATTCTTACAGAGTCACACTCCTGATGGCCAGCTCGAAGCTAGTTGGGTCATCATCTCATGATGCAGTCCTCGCTCCCACTGTCATCGAGAAACCGAAGTATCTCTCAGGTGGGTGAGGAACCCTACTAGATCGGCGGAGAGGCTGAGGTTCGTTGGAATCTACTGAATCCTTTGGTTCTACCAAATCATCTGCTGTTGTTTGTATAGCTGGAACATTTCCAGTTCTACACAACAGATCTTGCTTCGAGCTTGTCCGGATTTTGCTTTCAGACATAGGCCGGTCAACCCCAAATCTTAACTAGCTTAAGACATGGGCTCTTCCCTTTCCATATCACATATGAAATGGTAGGCAATTTGATTTGATTGGAACCCTATTCAATAGGTATGCAACTTCATAAGTGCATAACTCCCAAAAGGAAAAAGGTAACTCAGCAGTACTCATCATAGAGCACACCATATCAAATAGGGTGTATCTGCTCTGCCCCGATATACCATCGTGCTATGGTGTATACGGAGGAGTAATGCTGAGAGAGAATCTCATTCTCCTTTAGAATAGTCCAGGATTTCCGTGCTCAAGTATTCTCCTCCTTGATCACATCAAAGGACATAATACTTATACCCGTATTTCGGTTCTCTACTTCTAACTTATATTCTGTGAATATCTCAAAAGGTTCGGACTTGTGTTTCAACAGGAACATAGGTCTGAATCTCGAAAGATCATCAAAGAATGTAATGAAGTATAAAGAACCAGTCCTGGCATGTGTAGACAGGGGACCTACATACATCAACATGTATCATCCCAAGAGTTCACTAACTCTTTCTCTGTTTCCAATAAACAGAGCTGGTGTCATTATATCTTTGTGACATGACTCGCAAGTTTCATAAGATGTAAATTCAAACTAATTTAAATATGCATCTAAATGTAACTTCAGCTAGTCGGGTCGCATTGATATGACCTAGTCTACAATACCTCAAGAAGGATTCGTTCATTTCTGAACTCTTCCTCTTCTGTGTGTTCCGTATACTAAGAACTGTAGTTTGATTTAGAACATCAATGCTTTTAGATTACATGCCTGAACCGATCAACTTTTGATATAGGAAATGTTCAAAACATTATCCAACAATACAAAATTATATCCTTTCTTTACTAATAAAGAGAGAGATATGATTTTGTATATCAGATTCGGTATCTTATAACATTCGTTCAGAATCAATGTATTGGTAATACAGGGTGACAGTGACCAACAGACTTGGCTGCAACACTTGCCCCGTTTTCTGCCTCATGAAACTTATCACCCGTTCTCAGTTCTCTACCTTTCTGTAGCCCTATGTAACAGATTACATATCTGGGATCCTGATCTGGTATCAAATACC
This sequence comes from Agapanthus africanus, assembly GCA_030015575.1. NCBI lineage: Eukaryota > Viridiplantae > Streptophyta > Magnoliopsida > Asparagales > Amaryllidaceae > Agapanthus > Agapanthus africanus. Next base: position 155,089,487 of record CM057345.1, on the reverse strand, counting down.
CAGGACGCAGAGGATACTGAGAAACAGTTCTCTGTAATGAACACACTCGAAGATGATGCATCAGCATACACTTTCTTCGTTTGGGCAGTACGGGAATTCTGGTAATCCCCTATTTCCTGCTCTGTCTTATAACATTTATAAGTTGGAGCGGGACCAACGTTCCCCAGCTCAGTATAACAAGCGGGTTCGGTCAATTATCCGTATTATTATCTTGATTAAGGCATGACATGGTCGCTACCAGGAGAGAGAGAGAAGAAAACACTCAGCGTGCGCTCTTGCAAGAATAGATTGGTTATTATTTTATCTAATCAGGATGGCTCCTACTGCTTTTTATCAAATCTTCTTTCAAACCCTAAAAGAAAAGACTAGCCGGGATTAATTACACACTACAAGTTCGCCAATCTTTCAGCCAAGCCAGTGTCGGTACTTTGAGGGAGGTCCCCCGTGCTTTCGCACGAACCTAATTAATGTAAACCTCGTTTTCCCAGAGGCGTAACCCCGTTGACACCTTTCTAGACACCTACTTGATCGGCTAATTGTAATGTATAAAACTCTCCCAGGAGTAACTCTTACTCGCAGCGGGTATCGGGATCCAACTATCTCATAGAAGGTATGCAATCTCATTGCAAATTTCAACACTTGAAATTCCCGATAATATTTTGCCCCTAGCACCTATGACCTTGGCTAAGGTCAACAAATCATAAGCACTAGTCAAGTTCTACCCGTCATTTCGTGATTAATTAGACCCACCCACATGACCCTTGGCTAAGGTCAACAAAGCCACATGACTGTCCTAACTAATCGCATCATATGCGGTGTAGGAAGACATCACTTAGCTACCGTACACTACGCCTCGGCTAAGGTCGACAAACGTAGCACGAATACTAAGTACTCTACTTCCTAAAATGACGGAGGGCTACGACAGGTTTTTCTGAAAACCTATTGCGTAATGAACTTGATATCGTTGTAAAATCAAATGATTTTGAAATGGAGTGCTTTTGAGGCTTTTCTAGTTTTGCTAAAGGAGTCACTCCCGGTGAAGGGATCGTCGGTCCTTTCCTCGTCGAATGAGGTGCGGAATATATCATATATATCACTGTGCAAAGCAAAAACTCTTAAAAGCAATCAAAAGACAAACCGAGGGCGTAGCATCGACCAGTTATTGCTAAAGGAGTCACTCCCGGTGAAGGGATCTCCGTCCTTTCCTCATCGAATAAGGTGCAGGATATATCACATATACCGCTATGCAAAGCAAGAATTGTAGCTACCTGTTTTATTTTGAAATTCGATTCTACAACATCTTAGGTTTCTTTTTATTTCATTAATCACATTAATGAAGTCCCATCATTTAAGTACCTAATCATCACAGATAGATATGACGTACACTTATGCCATCCGCATTCGCCTCGATGTCCCCTCGTGCACCGTTAGGTTAGGTAACTAACGACAGAGCAGGGCAGGGCTAGCACGGGTGTAAAACATAAGTAACGTCTATATAATATATCATATATACTATATACTGTATCTATCATAGAACATCACATGATCACATCACAGATATCGCAGCAGAAGAATCATATGAAATATTGGATATACTAGGACGTCCGTGTTTTCAATACGAGCCAGTATAAAACACGGATTCCACGGTCGTGATGAATAGCCAAACCCACACCCCTAGACCCCTACGAGAGCGGCAAGCAACCCTACCAATTCTAGAGTTAGGAGACCCGGACTCGACTCCTCGAGTTGGTCTCCCACTGGACTCCAGAACCCGGTTACTTGTGCTCTCCTCCTTGGGTCTATCCTAGTGCGGAAAAGTAAATAATATACAAAGGGTGACAACTTCCGCAACCTGGAAGCGCCCCAATAAAAGAATATTACATACAAGTTTTTACATGAATGAAAATGAAAAACACTCATCTCACATAAAAAACCCCGGCTATTCAAACACGACGATCCAATATAACATATCCAGCAACACATAACATCACATGTCATCAACGTAAGTAAATATGCGCATCCCAATTATCGTTGACATATAGCAACGAAACCGGCGATATCACATATTACACTTACGGTCACAGAAAAGAAAGTGTAAAACTACAACAGTTGGAATCCGCAACCTCCATAGACATCGCATGCCTAATCAAATGAATTCTTTAGACATCGCATGCCTAACAATTATAAACCCCGCATTTTAGTCTCTTTATCGAAAACACTTTTCAATATCAAGTCGGGTAATTCAACAAGATTCCCGAAAAACTGATCGAATGCTCGTCGCAAACTTCAGTAGACGGACGCACCCCCGATACCGTCGACGAAGTGCACCAAGGCGGAACACCACTACCGCGAGCACCCGAACGGATGCTTTCGGCGACGGGGTTCTCCTACAGTCACTTGGTCGGGGCTATGGAGTGAGGCTGTCTATTAAGTTTATCCGGCGAGTATCCGCGTACGCTACGTGATTGCGACGGACTTTTGATCACATCAAAATTCCGTGGCAACCGATCAAGTGAGACTAAACTGCTGTGTTTATAACATTCATTCAGTTATCTCATAACTTGTTGTGAATTCCAATTATTGTATCCCATTCCAGATAAACAGAAAATGTTAAACTTTTCGATCGAACATTCTAACACCCAAGTTTTCCCGATACAGATCAACACATGAAACTAGTCTAACAACATTCAGTTCGTACCTCAGTACCAACGGTCCAGCCGTAGAAGGGTCAAGCCAACGCCTCACATGTGGCACGCCGTACTGCCCCAAACCCGAAGGTTCAAAGGGCAGTTCAAGACGGTCACATAATCGAGTTAAGGTTTGTTGTCTTCTAGAGGGACCATCGCTTTACTTGCACTACTTAGAACGTCGTTAAACTACGGAAAAATCCAACACTTGGAAATTTCCCGACAGGGGAAAAATTGGGTATTTATATCCGGTCGAACTTTTTAACATATTCTAAAATTTATCCGGAAAGCCACACAGACAAAATTTGAAACCCCGATCGAAACACCGAATCCCCAAATCAACTCAGAAAAATTCAACTCTTGAAAAAATATTAAAAATACCCAGGAAGACCAACACTGGAAACTAGGAGTTACTGTGTAAACTTCGTCTCACAAAACGACAAAACGGCCGCGTTTCCGCCGCACGAGCCATGCTCGTGCCGCGGAAGCGCGGCGCTTTAAAGGAATTAGGGCTACGAATTGCACAGTTACTCTTAGATTTTCCTGCATGTTTTTCTGGATATTTTTAATACTGAAAAATCCCTGTTTTTAAAAATTGGACAGAGAGCAATATTGGTTCGGGGTTTCGGGTTCGTTCGGACTTCAATTTCCGTCTGGACTTCGCCTAAGGCTCTAGCTAGGCTCTGATACCACTGTAGGGTTCCTAGGCACTCCCAAGAGGTCTCACAAGGCATCAAACATGCCATATTAAAATTTTACGGTGCCTACAAACCCTAAACTACGGATCGTCGGCTAGATGTCTAGGCGAAAAACTAACTAGTTAACACTTAACTAAAAGTTTAACGGAAATACAACCTTTGTAGATCCGGTGCTCCACCTCCATAGCTCCGCAACGAGGTCCTCTCCGCTGTCCAAATCAAATCCGGGCTCTAGAGTCGGCTTCGTCGGAGAAAAAGGGAGCTAGGTCGTCGATGTCCATGCCGAAGATGATCTACGTCGAGGCATCGCTAGATCAAGCTCACAACTTCACCAAGTCGAGAAACTTGTGAAGTAAACACACTCTACTACTTGGCAAGAGGTAGAGGATGAAAAAATAGGAAGTGGGTAGACTTTAGTTTTGGATTTCTCACTCTTTTCCAACAATCACCATTGATGGAGCTTGGTTTTCTTCACTTGAAGAATGAAGAAGATGAAGAAGAATATTATGATAAGTTAATTGAAAAAGAAAAGAAAATGAATTCTTATCATAAAATTAACCATGGTCAAGTGTAGAGACTAAACTAGGGTTTGTGGGAATGGTTAGGGTTAAGGATGAGATAAGAATGGTTGACTTGAACAAAGCTTCATGAAGCTTCAACTAAAGAACAAAATTAGCCACCATTCTTTTCTCTTTTCTTTTATTCATTTATCAAAAATAAAAAGGATAATTAAATAAGATAAATGAATAACAAATAATAAACCCTAACCATTTCATTAACCAAGGTTTAATACTTTACACTTAACCAAAAAGGATGTATCATCAAACATGATACAAGCAAGTGCACAAAATCATATCACATATATAATGCGCACACCCGAGTGAGAAAATCCATCTAAAGTGAACCAATATTAGTTAATGCAAAGTAATATATCAAATATATAATTATACATTAAATCATTAAATCAACACTTGATTTAACGATCCGGTCATATCGCATATAACCGGCTAATATCCAATGTGTCGATTTATCGAATCAATCCTTGATTCGATAACTAGGTTATATCGCATACAACCATTCGACACATTCATCGCGAGAATAGAATACGGTATCACATACACGCATTATTCTCGGTCCCGCACATATCTCATATGCGCTCCTATTTCGTTTCGCTTGAGCCAGGAAACCTCTGTGTAGGACTCTAAAGACTCGTCAATACGCCGGCAGCAGGCGATGATCATATCAAACACCCACAAGCCGCAAGCGGTCTGCTAAACGTAACGGCCACCCGGGTATTGAGCGATCTGAAGATCGACGAGCAAGCCCGCTCACACTCCAGTGAATCCAACCAGTAACACTACCGTACAGTCCGGTCTGATCGTCTGATATGTCGCATATCTTGCCTAGGGGTGGTAAACGTCAGACCCCAATAGCTCGATAAGTCGTGTCGATATGAGGTCTATAACTGTTCGAGAAACTACTGGTAACACTTACCAGTAAATCTCAGCAACCCTGGCCAGGGATTTCCTGTTATAGCCAATCGAACACAGCGCAACATCAACTCCCTATACCGGGAGAGACGAATCCCCTCCTATCGCTCATTGCCTCCATGTGACTCGGGACTGTACCCAAAAACCACCGTTTTGCACGCCCTCTTGGACGTGGTAAGATGGAAATCAAAGCACAGTAGAAACCACACAAGACTCTATGACGATCTCGGGTCAACAGACTACTCTGTACCAGTGTCACCAGAGAACTGCCATTTGACGTGAGGTATAATACCATCTGGGAGTTCTCGGCGAGTCCGTCCAGTGTACCCAGTCATTACTGAGCACCCGTATATCATCTCCGATGTCAAACACCAATGGATATGGGATCATCCATCGCCCATCTGTATGGGTCGAGAAGGTACACGCTAGTCTACTCTGGTATATCGATGCCCTGTCTCGATACACCCACGACTAGGGACTTTGAAGGATGTACTTATAGACTACCATGTCCCCACTAGTATGATCCGCATCATAGTCCAGGTAGTCAAGTACACATCCTAAGGGCTTTACCAACATGTAATAGAGAGACAATCAGCATACACGTTAAGGTAAAGAGCAACCAGATAGCATACTATCATGTCGAGTAAGAAAGTCCTCCCTATATACGTCCTAGCATCCACTACAATGTACATCATATGTACAGTAATGGCCTCTAGGGCATACATATAACTAACAAAATCTTCCTTCAAACCCTAAAAGGAAAGACTAGCCGGGATTAATTACACGCTACAAGTTCGCCAATCTTTCAGCCAGGCCAGTTCCGGTACTTTGAGGGGGGTTCCCCGTGCTTTCGCACGGACCTAATTAAAATAAATCTCGTTTTCCCAGGGGCGTAACCCCGTTAACACCTTTCTAGACACCTACTTGATCGGCTATTTGTAATGTGTAAAACTCTCCCAGGAGTAACTCTTACTCGCAGCGAGTATCGGGATCCAACTATCTCATACAAGGTATGCAATCTCATTGCAAATTTCAACACTTGAAATTCCCAATAATATTTTACCCCTAAGCTCCTATAGCCTTGACAAAGGCCAACAAACCATAGGATGCTAGTCAAGTTCAACCCGTCATTTCCTGATTGAATTAAACCCACCCGCACGACTCTTGACAAAGCCAACAAGGTCGCACGACTACCCTAACTCAATCGCATCATATGCTTATACAGATAAGCAGTAATCAGCTACCGCACACTACGCCTTGACAAAGGCCAACAAACGCAGCACGAATACTAACTATTACTTATCTGAAATGACGGAGGGCTACGACAAGTTTTTAAGAAAACCTTTTACGTAATGAACTTGATATCGTCGTAGTATCGAGTGATTTTAAATGGAGTGTTTTTTAGGCCTTTACTAGTTTTGCTAAAGAGGTCACTCCCGGTGAAGAGATCTCGGGTCTTTCTTTATCGAATAAGGTGCAGGATATTTCACAAATACCGCTGTGGAAAGCAAAACTATAGAAGCAATCAAAAGACAAACCGAGTGTATAGCATCCGCTAGTTTCGCTAAAGAGGTCACTCCCGGTGAAGGGATCTCGGCTCTTTCCTTATCGAATAAGGTGCTAGATATTCTATAAGGAATACCGCTATGCAAAGCAATGTTGGATATATGTATTCCCTAGAGGCCATTATATGATAGTGGATGTATCTATACATGTATATATATATTCAGTATGCATTCTTGCTCGACATGATAGTATGCTATCTGGTTCTTCTTTATCTGACATGTTGATTTGATCATGCTTTTATTCATTCATACATGCTGATAAAGCCCTGAGGATATTGGCTTGACTGCTCTGATTATGATGGAGATCATACTAGTGGGACATCTGTAGTCTATAAGCATATCCTGGAAAGTCCCTAGTCGTAGGTATATCGAGATGGGGCATTGATATACCAGAGTAGACTAGCGTATATGATACTAGACCCATGTGATGGGCGATGGATGATCCCATATCCATTGGTGTTTGACATCAAGATCATATACGGATGCTCAGTGGTGACTGGGTACACTGGACGGACTCGCCGAGAACTCCTATATGGAATTATATCTATCGTCGGATAGCAGTTCTCAGGTAACACTGGTACAGGTTAGTCTGTAGACCCGAGATCGTCATGGAGTCTTATGTGCTCTCCCACTGTACTTTGATTGCCACCCTACCACGGCTCTACTGAGTCGTGCAAACAGGTGGCCGTTGGGTACAGTCCCGAGACACACGAAGACGATGAGCGATAGGAGGGGTTTCGTCTCTCCCGGTATTGGGAGTTGATGCTGTGCTGTGCCCGACTGATTATAACAGCAAGTCCCTGGCCAGGGCTGCTGAGATTTGCTGATAAGTGTTATCAGTAGTTTCTCGATCTGTTATAGACCATTCACCGGAACGACTTATTGAGTTATTGGGGTAGACATGACCATCCCTAGGCTCGATATGCAGCATATCTGACGAAGAGACCGGACTGTACGGTAGTGTTGCCGGTTGGCTCGACGGGAGTTGTAGCAGGTTCGCTTGTTTTCTTCTGATCGCTCAATACCCGGGTGGCCGTTACGTTTAGCTGACCGCTTGCGGTTTGGGGGTACCTGATATGATCATCACCCTCTGCCGGCGTATTGACGAGTCTTAGAGTCCCACAAAGGAGTTACCCAGTCCAGGCGAAACGTTGTGGTGCGCGTATGCGATATGCGCAATCACCCGATTAAAATGTGCGTATATGATACCGAACATTGATCGGGTGAACTGCTTTTGGTGGGGTCATATGAGATATGACCGGATAGATAAATCAAGTGTTGATTTATCATTTAACCATTAGTTTTCTCACTTGAAACCTTTCTAGGGTTTGATGGATGTATGCATGCATGCATGTGTTTCTTTCTTTCATTCTAGTTTCATGCACATGTGGATGTGCATACATGTATACATACATACACCCATCCATCATGGTTGTTAGCATATGTAAATGGTGGCAATATAAGACTCACACCATGGATTAAATTATGGATTATAATTTGATTTTGGATTTAAAAAAAAATGAAAAGGAAAGGATAATCATTCTAGCTTCTACATTCTTCCTTTGACCTAACCATGCTCAACTACCACTAACCTAGGGTTATCCTTCTCTTTATCATTTAAAACCCAAGTTAAATTAACTATCCATCATTTTAATCATGGTTGAAAGTGAGAAGGAATAAAATATAAAAGGTTATATTTCATTTCTTTTCACTTAAGGGTTATTTTTTTCACCTCTAGTTGAAAATAGCCACCATCTTCATCCTCCTTCATCTTTTTCTCTCTATTTTTTTCTAGTGAGTCAAAAACAAATAAAGAAAGGTTTTTGAAGTGAGATCCTTAACCACAACATCATTCTACTCAAGTCTAGCCAACTTGATTAGAGTGTTCTCTTTGCTTTTCCAAAGTTGCAAGCTTGGACGGGAAACTTCGGGTGGATCGTCGTGGACGAAAGAGAACTACAAGTGGACCTTCTTCCAACACCCTAGAGATCAAGGAGTTAAGCAAAAGGGGAGCTACAAAGGTTGTAGCCTTCAAACCCTAATCTTTATTAGCTTAATAGTTTCGAAACCCTAATTTTCTAGGATCGATTCCTTTGCATGTTCGTTTAGCACCATAAAAATTTAAACTTTTGGACATGTGATGCTTCAAAACTCTTCATAGGGTGCTAGACAAACCTTTCAATAGTATCAGAGCCGACCTAGAACATTAGGCGACCTTTTTACGAAGTTAAAACTCCGATCGAACCGAAATACGGCTTTTTAGGGTGCTCTCTGGAAATTTTCTAAAATTTGACATTTTTCAGAATTAAAAATATGTAAAAAATACAGCAGGAAAAAATAAGGATTACGGTACAAAAATTATTCAATGAACAGTGATTCTTGCCGCGGAAACGCGGCCTAAGCTTGCTTAGACCGCGGTTCCGCGGCCGTATATATTAATTGATGGATAATTTTTTTACAGTAATTTATGAATCCGCTTGTATATCTTTTTGGATATTTTTAATCTGTATTTAGTTTTGAAAAATTCTGGAGATGGTTTTGGACTCGTCAATTCGATCGGGATTTTCATTTCGTAGCTTTTCCGGGTAAATTAGAAAGTATTGAAGTGTTTGAACGAATATCATTTGCTCACTATTCACGGGGTTTAAATACTTTGGAGATACGTGCAAGTCTTTTGCGGTGGTCCCTCTAGAAGACAACAAACCTTAACTCGATTATGTGACCGTCTCGAACTGCCCTTTGAACCTTAGGGTTTGGGGCAGTACGGCGTGCCACATGTGAGGCGTTGGCTTGACCCTTCTACGGCTGGACCGCTACTACAGTGTCACACTCCGGATTTTTGAACCCTGCTCAAGTGTTGAGCTTTAGTGAATCTTGGGTACTTGATCGTTCGTTCGAAAACTTTAATACTGTCTGTTTGTCTGGAATGTGATACAATATGTGGAATTCATATAGTTTAGGCATGAAATACGAAATATGTGATATCTCGCATTTATGATGTCTAAAGAGAATGTGGATTCCAAATATTGTAGTTTTACACTTTCTTTTCTGTGACCGTAAGTGTAGTATGTTTGATATCGCCGGTTTCGTTGCTATACGTCAACGACAATTGGGGTATGCATACTTACTTACGTTGATGATATGAGATATTATGTGTTGCTGAGATATGATGTGCAGGATTGTCGCGATTGAATAGCCGGGGGGTTTTATGTGAGATGAGAGTTTTATATTTTCATTCATGTAAATTCAAATGTAATGTAATATTCTTTTATTTGGGGCACTTCCGGGTTGAGGTTGTGTTACCAGTGTTGTATATTATTTACTTTTCCGCATTAGGATGGACCCAAGGAGGGGAGCACAGGTGACCGGGTTCTGGGGTTCAGTGGGAGGCCATCTCGAGGAGTCGAGACCGGGTCTCCTAAACTCCAGAATTGGTAGGGTCACTTGCCGCTCTCGTAGGGGTCCAGGGTGTGGGCTTGGCTATTCATCGCGACTGTGGAATCCGTATTTTCTATTCTGGCTAAATACTAAATACGGACGTCCTAGGATATCCCACGTTATATCTATGTTTCTGCTGCCTGTATTCTGTGATATCTGAGACGAATGACATATTATATATATGATATATAGTAGACGTTGCTTATGTTTTACACCCGCGCTAGTCCAGTCCCGGTATGCCGTTAGTTAAGTAACCTAACGGTGTATAACGGAACATTGCGGCGAATGCGGATGGCATAAGCGTACGTGTTATTTTCGTTTCTTTTCTGTGATTGGCTTAAGGACTTAAATGATGGGATTACATTAATGTGATTAATGTAAAGAAAATAAACCTAAAAAGATGTTGTAGAATCTGATTTGAAAACTACTCGGCTATTTATGAAAAAGCTATATTTCAAAACTGCGGAGCTTAAACCACTCCTTTTGAAAACTGTTTGATTCTACAACGATATCAAGTTCAAAGCGTTAAAGATTTTCTTAAAAATCATTCGCAACCCTCCGTCATTTTAGGAAGTAGAGTACTTAGTATTCGTGCTACGTTTGTTGACTTTAGTTAAGGCGTAGTGTACGGTAGCTAAGTGATGTCTTCCTACACTGCATATGATGCAGATTAATTAGGACATTCATGCGACTTTGTTGACCATAGTTAAGGGTCATATGGGTGGGTCTAATTGATCAAGAAATGACGGGTAGAACTTGACTGGTACTTATGATTTGTTGACCATAGTTAAGGTCATAAGTACTAGGGGTAAAAATTACATCGGGAATTTCAAGTGTTGAAATTTGCAATGAGATTGCATACCTTCCATGTGATGGTTGGATCCCGATCCCACTATGGGCAATAGTTGCTCCTAGGAGAGTTTTACAGTTTACAATTAGCTAACTCATTAGGTGTCTAGAAAGGTGTTAACGGGGCTCCGCCTCTGGGAAAACGAGGTTTACTCTAATTAGGTCCGTGCGAAAGCACGGGGAACCTCCCTCAAAGTACCGACACTGGCCTGGCTGAACGGTTAGCGAAGTTGTAGACTGTAATTAATCCTGGCTAGTTTTTCTTTTTTAGGTTTGAAAGAAAAACTCGATAAAAGCAGTGGGAAACATCGATTAGACAAGATAATAAACCAATCTAATCTGTGCAAGAGCTTTCGCTGAGTGTATTCTTTTCTCTCTCTTAATGGCAGATACCCATGACTGGACTCAAGCTTTTACTAGATAAAAACAAACTGAATGGGACCAACTATAAAGACTGGCTGAGGAATCTGAAAATCGCCTTGACTTATGATAAAGTATCATATGTCCTCACGGCTTCAGCCCCGCCCGTCCCTGGTCCAAAATCCTCAGTTGCGGACATTGAAGTCCGCAAGACATGGGACGCTGACTGTGCCACGGCCACATGCATCGCGCTTGCATCGATGGATAACACACATCAAAAGCAGCACGAGGACATGGACATTCACGGTATATTGCTCCATTCAAAGGAGTTGTATGGGGAGCAATCCCGCGTATTACGATACGAAGCATCAAAGAAATTGTTTCAGATGCGAATGGCCCCTGGCACACCAGTAGGAGACCATGTTCTGAAGATGATAGCTCTTATAGAAGAGCTTGAGGACCTTGGATGGACGATGGACAATGAACAATATATAGATATTATTCTGCAGTCCCTCCCCTCCACCTTTGCTCAGTTCATAGTGAACTTCAACATGCATGGCATGGAGAAGGACCTCCCTGAACTCCTTAATATGTTAAGGAGTGCAGAGAGCACTATGAAGTTAGCAAAAACTCCCGTTATGACTATTGGACAGTCTTCTTCTTCTCGCCCGAAAGCTAAGGCCAAGGGAAAGAAAAAGAAGAAACCCACTAATCCTAAGGGCGGAGTTAAAAAGGTGAAGGGAAAGGGAAAGTCCAAGGCTGGAGACTCGGGGAAGGGCGAATGTTTTCATTGCCACAAGACAGGACATTGGAAGCGCAATTGCACGGAGTACTTAAGTCTTAAGAAGAAGCATGGTGATGCTTCTGCTTCAGGTGCGTTTGTGACTGAAAACTGTTTTTCTATAAACTCTGCTTCCTGGGTATTGGATACCGGTTCAGGTTCTCACATTTGCAATTCTATGCAGGGGCTGAGAAATAGAAAGGTTTTGAAGACAGGTGACCATACTCTCCGCGTTGGAAATGGTTCCAATGTACATACAGTCGCAGTGGGAGAGTATCACTTGGGGTTGCCGTCTGGATGTATTTTGATTTTGAATCCATGTTATTTTGTACCAAGTATGCTATGTAATATAATATCCGTTTCTTTGTTGGACAATGAAGGATATAATTTTGTGTTGCAGAACAATGTTATGAACATTCACCTGAATCAAATGTTGGTTGGGTATGGTACGCTTAATAACGGAATATATGTCCTAAATCAACACACAGTTTTCAGTATACAACACACTAATAAAAGAAAACTTTCAGAATTAAATGAAGCTTTTATTTGGCATTGTAGACTTGGTCATATTAACGAAACAAGACTAAACAGGTTACACAAAGATGGATATTTAAACTCTTTTGAATATAAATCTTATGCGACTTACCAGTCTTGTATCAAGGGTAAAATGACCAAAACTCCGTTTACCGGACACGGAGAAAGAGTTACTCAGCTCCTTGGCCTCATACATAGTGATGTATGTGGGCCAATGTCTACACAGGCTAGAGGCGGTTTTTCATACTTCATTACATTCACCGACGATTTCTCAAGATTCGGTCATGTATTTTTATTAAAGCACAAGTCCGAAGCTTTCGAGAAATTCATTGAATATAAACAAGAAGTAGAAAAACAAACCGGCTTGAGTATTAAGATGCTTCGATCAGATCGAGGTGGTGAGTATCTCAGTACAGAATTTGCAAACTTCCTAAAAGAGAATGGGATTCTCTCTCAGCTCACTCCTCCTTACACACCACAGCACAACGGTGTGTCAGAACGACGGAATAGGACCCTATTAGATATGGTCCGGTCCATGATGAGTGACGCTGAGTTACCAGTCTCGTTTTGGGGGCATGCATTGGAGACTGCAGCGTTTCTGCTAAACAGGGTTCCAACCAAAGCCGTGTCTACTACGCCATATGAGATATGGAATGGGAAGAGACCATCTCTTAAAAGAATTAAGATTTGGGGTTGCCCGGCCTATGTTAAAAAGCAGAATCCGGACAAACTCGAGACACGGTCAGTCATGTGTAACTTTGTGGGATATCCAAAGAATTCTTATGGATATCTGTTCTACCACAAAGAGGAACAAAAAGTGTTTGTTTCTCAGTATGCCACATTCTTGGAAAAAGAGTTTTTCACAGATAAAGATGATAGCAAGGTGGTAGATCTAGAAGAGGTTCTGGAGACACAAACTACAAATGACGATTTGGTTGAACCGGCTGTTGCAACAGAAACTGAAGAACCTCGACCACTCCGTAGGTCTGGTAGGACTTCTCGCCCACCAGAGAGGTACTACGGTTTCCTCGTTGATGGTGACGGAGAAGATTGCATCATGGATGATGATGATCCTACCAGTTTTCAGCAAGCTATCACGAGTGGTGACTCTGTGAAGTGGCTGGATGCCATGAGATCCGAAATGGAGTCTATGTACACCAACAAAGTATGGACTTTGGACGTTGTACCCCCTGGGGTAAAACCTGTAGGGTGCAAATGGATCTTTAAAAGAAAGATTGGTGTGGATGGGCAGGTAGAGACCTATAAGGCAAGACTTGCAGCGAAAGGTTTTCGTCAAAGACCAGGTTTGGACTATGACGAAACTTTTTCGCCCGTAGCCATGCTTAAATCCATTCGGATCCTACTTGCTATTGCTGCTCACTACGACTATGAAATCTGGCAGATGGACGTTAAAACAGCATTTCTAAATGGAGATTTAGAAGAATGCGTTTATATGGATCAGCCAGAGGGCTTCATTGACAGTGGGAGCAGCGAGAAAGCATGTAGATTGCTTAAATCCATATATGGGTTAAAGCAGGCATCTCGGAGTTGGAACATCTGTTTCGATGATGTTATCAAAGAGTTTGATTTCATCAAAAATCCAGATGAACCTTGTGTTTATAAGAAGGCTGTAGGAAGAGCTGTCACATTCCTCGTATTGTACGTGGATGACATTCTTCTGATAGGAAATGATATTCCTATGCTACAGTCGGTCAAATCATTCTTATCACTAAGGTTCTCTATGAAGGACCTGGGTGATGCCACATACATCCTGGGCATAAGGATCTATAGGGATAGATCCAAAAAGTTATTGGGATTGTCCCAAACCAGGTACATCAACACCATCCTAAAGAGGTTTAGTATGGAAGACTCCAAGCGGGGTGCCTTACCCGTTTGCCATGGAGTCACTCTCTCCAAGGATTCTTGTCCAAAGACCGATGAAGAGAAAGCTCGCATGAGCATTATACCTTATGCTTCGGCAGTAGGATCTATAATGTATGCGATGTTATGTACACGCCCAGATGTAGCTTATGCACTTAGTGTTGTAAGCAGGTATCAATCCAACCCAGGGGAGAACCACTGGACAGCTGTGAAGAACATTCTTAAGTACTTACGAAGGACTAAAGAATTGTTCTTGGTGTATGGTAATACAGATCTCCAAATGGAGGCCTTTACCGATTCGAGCTTCCAGAGCGATAAGGATGACAGCAAATCTATCTCAGGGTTTGTATTTACCCTCAATGGAGGGGCGGTAAGTTGGAAGAGTTCCAAACAGGATACCGTTGCAGACTCTACGATGGAGGCTAAGTACATTGCTGCAAATGATGCCGCCAAGGAAGCCGTCTGGATGAAGAAGTTCGTCTCGGAGCTAGGAGTAGTTCCAACCATTATTGATCCAATACCTTTGTATTGTGATAATAATGGGGCTATGGCGTTAGCCAAGGAGCCCAGATCCCATCAGCGGTCCAGACACATCCTGAGGCGCTTTCATTTGATCCGGGAGATTGTAGATCGCCGCGAGATCGAGATTAAGAGAGTAGACACAAAGAACAACGCCGCGGATCCATTCACCAAGGCCCTCCCTCAGCCGCAGCATGAGCGACTTTTTGAGATGTTGGGTATGAGATACGCCAATAACTGGCCTTAGTGCAAGTGGGAGATTGTTGGATATATATATGCCCTAGAGGCCATTATATGATAGTGGATGTATCTATACATGTATATATATATATTCAGTATGCATTCTTGCTCGACATGATAGTATGCTATCTGGTTCTTCTTTATCTGACATGTTGATTTGATCATGCTTTTATTCATTCATACATGCTGATAAAGCCCTGAGGATATTGGCTTGACTGCTCTGATTATGATAGAGATCATACTAGTGGGACATCTGTAGTCTATAAGCAAATCCTGGAAAGTCCCTAGTCGTAGGTATATCGAGACGGGGCATTGATATACCAGAGTAGACTAGCGTATATGATACTAGACCCATGTGATGGGCGATGGATGATCCCATATCCATTGGTGTTTGACATCAAGATCATATACGGGTGCTCAGTGGTGACTGGGTACACTGGACGGACTCGCCGAGAACTCCTATATGGAATTATATCTATCGTCGGATAGCAGTTCTCAGGTAACACTGGTACAGGTTAGTCTGTAGACCCGAGATCGTCATGAAGTCTTGTGTGCTCTCCCACTGTACTTTGATTGCCACCCTACCACGGCTCTACTAAGTCGTGCAAACAGGTGGCCGTTGGGTACAGTCCCGAGACACACGAAGACGATGAGCGATAGGAGGGGTTTCGTCTCTCCCGGTATTGGGAGTTGATGCTGTGCTGTGCCCGACTGGTTATAACAGCAAGTCCCTGGCCAGGGCTGCTGAGATTTGTTGATAAGTGTTATCAGTAGTTTCTCGATCTGTTATAGACCATTCACCGGCACGACTTATTGAGTTATTGGGGTCGACGTGACCATCCCTAGGCTCGATATGCAGCATATCTGACGAAGAGACTGGACTGTACGGAGTGTTGCCGGTTGGCTCGACGGGAGTTGTAGCAGGTTCGCTTGTTTTCTTCTGATCGCTCAATACCCGGGTGGCCGTTACGTTTAGCTGACCGCTTGCGGTTTGGGGGTACCTGATATGATCATCACCCTCTGCCGGCGTATTGACGAGTCTTAGAGTCCCACAAAGGAGTTACCCAGTCCAGGCGAAACGTTGTGGTGCGCGTATGCGATATGCGCAAGCACCCGATTAAAATGTGCGTATATGATACCGAACATTGATCGGGTGAACTGCTTTTGGTGGGGTCATATGAGATATGACCGGATAGATAAATCAAGTGTTGATTTATCATTTAACCATTAGTTTTCTCACTTGAAACCTTTTTAGGGTTTGATGGATGTATGCATGCATGCATTTGTTTCTTTCTTTCATTCTAGTTTCATGCACATGTGGATGTGCATACATGTATACATACATACACCCATCCATCATGGTTGTTAGCATATAGAAATGGTGGCAATATAAGACTCACACCATGGATTAAATTATGGATTATAATTTGATTTTGGATTTAAAAGAAAATGAAAAGGAAAGGATAATCATTCTAGCTTCTACATTCTTCCTTTGACCTAACCATGCTCATCTACCACTAACCTAGGGTTATCCTTCTCTTTATCATTTAAAACCCAAGTTAAATTAACTATCCATCATTTTAATCATGGTTGAAAGTGAGAAGGAATAAAATATAAAAGGTTATATTTCATTTCTTTTCACTTAAGGGTTATTTTTTTCACCTCTAGTTGAAAATTGCCACCATCTTCATCCTCCTTCATCTTTTTCTCTCTAGTTTTTTCTAGTGAGTCAAACACAAATAAAGAAAGGTTTTTGAAGTGAGATCCTTAGCCACAACATCATTCTACTCAAGTCTAGCCAACTTGATTAGAGTGTTCTCTTTGCTTTTCCAAAGTTGCAAGCTTGGACGGGAAACTTCGGGTGGATCGTCGTGGACGAAAGAGGACTACAAGTGGACCTTCTTCCAACACCCTAGAGATCAAGGAGTCAAGCAAAAGGGGAGCTACAAAGGTTGTAGCCTTCAAACCCTAATCTTTATTAACTTAATAGTTTCAAAACCCTAATTTTCTAGGATCGATTCCTTTGCATGTTCGTTTAGCACCATAAAAATTTAAACTTTTGGACATGTGATACTTCAAAACTCTTCATAGGGTGCTAGACAAACCTTTCAAGCAACGACTAGAGCTACCTGTTTTCGAGATAAGTTTCTATAACATCTTTAGGTTTCTTTAGTTTCATTAATCTCATTAATGAAGTCCCATTTTATTATACTTCACAAGCATCACATTTGAAACGAAATCGACAATATATAATATATATCTCATATACATAATATAAACATTCGTCTCAGGCAGTAATATGATCTCATCACAGAACATTGCAGCAGAAGAACATATATGAAATATTAGATATAATAAGAGGTCCGTGTTTTAATACGAGCCTGTATAAAACACGGATTCCACGGTCGCGATGAATAGCCAATCCCACAACCCTAGACCCCTACAAGAGCAGCAAGCAACCCTACCAATTCTAGAGTTAGGACACCCAGTCTCGACTCCTCGAGATGGTCTCCCACTGGACCCTAGAACCCGGTTACTTGTGCTCCCCACCTTGGGTCTATCCTAATGCGGAAAAGTAAATAATATACAATGGTGACATCATCCTCAACCCGGAAATGCCCCAATAAAAGAATATTACATACAATGAATTTTACATGAATGAAAATAAAAACCCTCATCTCACATAAAACCCCCAGCTATTCAAAACACTACGATCCAATATAACATATCGCAGCAACACATAACATCACATGTCATCAACGTAAGTAAATATGCGTATCCCAATTGTCGTTGATGTATTGCAACGAAATCGGCGATACACCACATATTACACTTACGGTCGCAGAAAAGAAAGTGTAAAACTACAACAGTTGGAATCCGCAACCGCCTTAGACATCGCATGCCTAACTAAATGAATTCCTTAGACATCGCATGCCTAACAATTATAAACCCTGCATTTTAGTCTTGAACTCCAAAACACTTTTCAATATCTAGTAGGGCAATTCAACAAGATTCCCGACATCCTGATCGAATGCTCGTCGGAAACTTTAGTAGACGGCCACATCCCCGATACCATCGACGAAGTGCACTAAGGCGGAACACCGCTTCCGCGAGCACCCGAACGGATGCTTTTGGTGACGGGGTTCTCCTACAGTCACTTGGTCGGGGCTATGGGGCATGGCTATCTATTAAGTTTACCCGGCGAGTATCCGCGTACGCTACGTGATTGCGACGGACTTTTGATCACATCAAAATCCCGTGGCAACCGATCAAATGAGACTAAATTGCTAGATTTATAACATTCAAATTAGTTATCTCATAACTACTTGTGGATTCCAAATATTGTATCACATTCCAGAATATCATGACGATGTTTAACGTTTCGATCAAATCAACATACACCCACGTTTTACCCCAAGAGCTCAACACTTGAGCAAAGTCAAAACACTCAAAAACCGTGCCACAGTGTCTATGGTCCAGCCGTAGAAGGAGTTAACCAACGGCTCACCTATGACACCATGGAACTACGGCAAACCCGAAGGTTCGTTCGCGGTTCCGTGGGCATAGAATCGAGTTAAGGTTATTATAGTCTTTTAGGGGGTCCATAGGGGTAATTGCACGATTTTACGAGTACAATCAACTTCGGAAAATTACAACACTTGGAAATTTCAGCGGGGTACAAAATGTGGTGTACGAAATTTGATCGAACTGTTAAAAATAGTCAAGATCACCAATACAGTATTAAATAATACGACTACGAAATACTACGAATTAGCCCCAAGTCAAACTAATCATCACATGAAAATTGGGCTAAATAAACAATACTAGGAAACCCAAAATGGAGACATGAGAGCACAGGAGCAATACGGAGGCCAGAGGAAGCACCAAGGCCGGCCAGGCCGGAATTTTGCCTTATGTAGCCGGTTGAAACCCGATCCCCCACCCCCGTATTTCACCCATATTCATATAATGCTCCAAAGACCATTCTGCACCTGTTTGAAAATTTTTAAAACACTTTTTTGAAAATTTCCAGAGAGTAAAATAGGGTATTCATAATATCGTTTTTCGAAGTGGTTTTCGTTTTCGTAATTGTTATAACACCGTATCTAGAATTATAGTTTGGCTCTGATACCACTGTTGGGCTTCCCTTGCACCTAGTCTAGGGTTTGGTAGCATCACACATGCCACTTTAAAATTTAGAGAGGTGCAAAGCAAGCAAACCATGAATCATGCTAGAATTTCTAGGGTAAAAAGTTTGTATCACATACAAAGAAGTAAAGAGATAGGGATTACAACCTTTGTAGTCCGTTCCTTCGCTTCATTAGCTCCGTGTTGAGGTCTCTTCGCTGTGATCATCATGAACTCCGACTCTCGAGAGGCTCCATCAAGAGAATGATGCACCTTGCTTGAAGACTTCACTAATCCAAGATGATCTACCTTGAAGAATCTCAAACCCAAGCTCTTGCTTCACTAATCAAGTATTAGCAAAGCAAACACCCTAATCTAAGTGGCTAGAATAGATGAGGATGATGAAGTGGGAATTTTGCTCTCTTTTGTATTCAATTTCTCACTTATAAACATCACAAATGAAAAAGCTAGTGAAGGTTTTCTTCATGAAGTAAGAAGAAGAAGATGAAGCAAAACCTTTTGTGATGAATAATGAATTATTGTTGTGGTTACAAATCAACCATGGGTTAAGAATGATAGAGTTAACCCTTGTAGAGAATAAACTAGAGTCTAAGGTTTGGGTTGGGTTGGGTTAATAAATATCAACACAAAATATCAAAGGATGAACACAAAGTCAAAGCTTCATGAAGTTTCATGGAAGCTTCATCCAAGCTTAACCCTAATCCAAACCCTAACCATGTTTAAACTCTACAAAACATGTTGCATTTGTAACCCTAACTTGTTGCAATATTATATATCACATATATAATATATTTTGTAACAAAAGAAAATAATACAATTAACATATATCGCATATATATCAATGTATTATCCCGTGAGAAAATGAATCAATAAAGCGAGCTTATATTAGTTAATGTAATGTAATATATCTCATATATAATATACATTAAATTATCGAATCAACACTTGATCCGATAATCGGCTATACAGCATATAACCGACTAATATAACATGTACCATTTCATCGAATCAACACTTGATCCGATGACCCGGCTATATCACATATACCCGACTGATATCTCATATCGCGAGAATAGAATACAGTATCACATACTCGTATTATTCTCGATCCCGCATATATCACATATGTGCTCCTACTCCGTTTTGCCTGAGCCAGGAAACCTCTGTGCAGGACTCTAAAGAATCGTCAATACGCCGGCAGTGGGTAATGATCATATCAAACACCCACAAGCTGCAAGCAGTCATCTAAACGTAACAGCTACCCATGTATTGAGCGATCAGAAGATCAACAAGCAAGCCTATACATTCTCCTGCGAATCCAATCAGTAACACTCCCGTACAGTCCGGTCTCTTCGTCTGATATGTCGCATATCTCGCCTAGGGGTGGTAAACGTCAGCCCCCAATAGCTTGATAAGTCGTGTCGATATGAGGTCCATAACAGTTCGAGAAACTACTAATAACACTTACCAGTAAATCTCAGCAACCCTAGCCAGGGATTTCCAGTTATAGCCAATCGAACATAGCGCAACATCAACTCCCAATACTGGAAGAGACGAAACCCCTCCTATCGCTCATTGCCTCCATGTGATTCGGGACTGTACCCAAAAGCCACCATTTTGCACGCCCTCTTGGACGTGGTATGATGGAAATCAAAGCACAGTGGGAATCACACAAGTCTCTATGACGATCTCGGGTCTACAGACTAACCTGTACCTGTGTCACCAGAGAACTGCCATCTGACGTGAGGTATAATACCATCTGGGAGTTCTCGGCGAGTCCGTCCAGTGTACCCAGTCTCCACTGAGCACTTGTATACTATCTCTGATGTCAAACACCAATGGATATGGGATCATCCATCGCCCATCTACATGGGTCGAGAAGCATACACTGGTCTACTCTGGTATATCGATGCCCTGTCTCGATACACCTACGACTAGGAACATTTGAAGGATGTACTTAGCGACTACATTGTCCTCACTAGTATGATCTACATCATAGTCATGGTAGTCAAGTACTCATCCTAAGGGCTTTATCAACATGTAACATAGAGACTATCAGAGTACATGTTAAGATAAAGAGCAACCAGATTGCATACTATAATGTCGAGCAAGAAAGTCCTCTCTATATATGTCCAAGCATCCACTACAATATACATCGTATGTACAGTAATGGCCTCTAGGGCATACTTATCACTAACAGATACAATATGAATAATAAATACAAGAGGGGTACGATCCGATATGTACCACCTACCAAAGCAATCACCCGAATGCAACTGTGTGCCAGCGATACCGCTACTGATCCATGCGGTCAACCTGCATGAACTGTGGCACAACGGGGGTGAGTTGTCAACTCGTGAGTAGAAAAACATCAACAAGCAGAAATCGAATAAACAACGACTCTTAGGTCAACTGTATCATAAAGGTAATACTATGATATTTAGGGTGACCGTATCTACATCTGTGCCAATAATATAATCAGTGTATGTATGCATGTGGATCTCATCCAACCATATAATCAATGTATGTATGCATGTGGATCTCATCCACGTGTCAACCAACGACACAACAATATCATGCATGTAAATATCATAAAAGCATATGCATGGAAGTATGAGAATATAAATCAACGTATGTCCCTCACGACACATCAAAATTATGGAACCTGAGTGTCCAGCATTGACACTCGAACATCATGAAACCCGTGTTCAGTATCGACACGTAAATCCTCATATCTCTGGCGCCGCATCCTTAGATCGGCCCTCTGACGCCGCATAATCTGGTCGGCCCTCATATCCATCTCATGACTCCAGTCGGTATCCTCTGGATAACCGCCAGGTCCAAATACTATCACCGGTGGGTAGTGCTCCCCTGTTAGGCCCATCGTCTAACAAATACGAGTCTTCTTATCCTGGGGTACCTCACCGGGTCCGCCATGTACCGGCAAACGGTGCCCACCGCTCCTCGAATCGGGTTTCACATACCACTCTCAGAACCGAGAAAACACATAGTGGACGCACTGAGATATCATATCAAGAGAAACCAGGTTTTTAAAACAATACATTCTTTTGAAATAACCACGGTTCTCAAATCCAGAAATCTCATGAAAACAGCATATCTCAATGCGTATAATCATAAAACATGACGTATGCGACATATAACAGAATGTAAGCATATCTGTATATCATACAACATGGAACAGTAATATGCACATATCAAGGGAAAACCGCTCTTTTAAATGAATCCAGTTTTAAAATATATCCCGCGGTTCCCAATTTCTCCAAAGTCAAATGCAACACCTATATGTAACTATAGCAGGTAAATTATGCAACGAGTCATATCATGATGCAGCAATTCTACTGTGTAGTGACATAGCAATTATCGATGATAAAATGTGTGAGCCGGCCAATCTGTGAAAGTGTAACATACGCATCATCGATAATGGTGTAGATGTAGTAGCACAGGTATATATATGATGCAATGAGAATGACATGAATATAGCATAAGTAAATCATCAGCTAAAAGCTACAAGGTATACGTATCTAACATGACCGAGTCGGTGAATCTATCAATCAGCATCTAATCTCACAACATCACGTACGGTATAATACATAGTACGACATGCTCTAGTCAAGGGTATGGATCAATCATCAATTAGACTCATCACATACGGTAAATCATCGTACGGCGTCATTAAACAATTCGGGATCTTAACAACCTATATGACAATGAGGGTACGTACCTAACGTCTCGTACAGTATATCACTCAAGATTCATAATATGACACACACACACACACACACACCCCTATATCCAAGGTCGCATCCATAACAATCCCGTATCAAGGAACTGGCAAAGGTATCAATTCTCTCATATCGACTCGCATCCGTATACCGACATATCAAACAGTCATCATATCACATCAAATATTCCTTTCATCGCATTTATATCCCACATCAAGTCAATTTTATATATTCATTCTACCTTTACTATAAGCATACGTATCTAATCTAACATTCACACACGAACCATACGATCGGTTTTTAAAAGATGTGAATCGTAGTTTTGAAAGTAGGGGCTACGGGGTTTTTAAGGAAAAGATATCATTTGAAAATCCGTAACGTCCCTTAAGGTATCTGTTTAAGAGATGCATACGATTTCTCAGTTTGGAAATAGGTATGGTTCGGATGACGCATTTACATCAGCTATCTAGTCTTATAGTATCCAATACGGCAATATCATCGAACATCATTCTCAAATCTCGTCATCACGTATAAATCATATCATATCAATATAATCTCCTATTAATTCTCTTTACAACTACTTATCTATATCTAGTAATTTGCATCCTTAAACACCAATTCGGGACATCTTTCCTATCATACCATGTCACCTAAACCATAAGCTATAACTTTAAGTCATGGTATTTCTTATCTCCCACTAATCTTGAACTATATCACTAAGTTTCTAAAATGGTTTCTCTAACCATATCATGTATATCGGTTTCCATCAAGTTGCGGGGGTGCTATACACTATCCACCCGAATTTCCCTGTAGATATAGATCTACCCACCTTGATCCCTGCTTGTCGAAGTCGATGACGCCATGCTCCGTCGCCTCAGAATCCACGAGAAGGTACCTACAATATCAACACAATCGCAATCGCTATTAAAATCGAATCCGGAAAACCGATACGGCACACAGATCGCCTATAAGTTAGAACCTATAGCCTACGCATGCAAAACCAACCAATCATCTCTTGTTGTTGATGTACAAATATCCAACAACCAAATACAAATCCAAATATCACAACCTAGTATTCAAAATACGGAAAATATAACCAAAAATCACACCAATGTGCTTCCAGATTTTGACTCAGGCCAATTGGAGCAAAACTAGCAAGTATAGGGTGTAGTATGAGGGGTATGTGAGCTACTGGACCAACCTAGACACCTATACCCACCATGAGGCCAGCCACATTGCTCTAAAATCCGGCGAGCTCGGCCCAATATGCTCCGTTTGGGTTCGTGCTTGCAGCGTGGTTTCCTATTGGTCTAACTAGGTCCCTGGTATTGTTTGTTTTTCTCAAAAACTCTCCGGATCAACCCAGATTCCCTGTAGGATCACAATTTAACACAAAACCGACATGAATGAATTCCTAAATCCGTATTTTGGTTTCTATACTCAAACCCAGGTCTTATAATAGCCACTAGAGTTCACCAAATCTATACTTTCACCCAAACCCTCTATAGAGATTTCTAACTTCAAAAATCCACCACTAAACAACTTCTAAACTAAACTAAAATACAAGAAAACTCAAACTAAACTAAATGGGAGAAGCTATATCTCATTTGGGCAACTCAAGAAAAACCCTAAATTCCTAAAGTCATCAAAATCCAACTTGCTTGGACCATTGTGTAGAGGATGAAGAGGTGATCATTTTTTGTGAAAGGGGTATATGGTTTTGACAAGATTTTTGAGATGGATCTCAGAGTTGAAGGTGGAGGGAGATGAGTTGAGGAAGAAGATGAAGTAAATAATGGGGAGGGGAATAAGTGGCTGCCCTCTCTCTCTCTCTCTTCTCTCTTATTCTCACTCTTTCTCTCTCTCCAATCATTCTAAACTTTTACCCTGTTCTCTTTTTCTTTTATTTTTAAAACCAAACCACATAATACCCCAAAACAACACAATAAACAACATATAATCAAAATTCAACATGACATGGTGCAATAACCATGGAAAACTGTACAAACACGGATTTGGCCGAATCGCGATTAGCAGTGTACTAATCGAGTTTTTATCCAAACTGCATATAATTAAATATAAAAATGCCAAATCTAATAAATATAATTTTAAATGAATAAATCATTTTAATCTCCATTTATTTCACAAATATTGGTATATATTTATATCCTTTTTCGAAAACCCCAATTTCGCAAATCGAGCAGTTTTCGGGAAATATATTATTTTAATATTAAATTCCAAAAATAATATTTTATATTTTCTAAAATGTTACAGGCGACGTGAGGCTGAAGGATTTTTGCATCGTGCCTTGTTATGACCATACTCATTGCATATACTACATCTATTTTGTCTACGTCCTTCTCGTGAATCATCCGTAACATCTTTAATACGAGTAGAACGTGGTCGTCCTGTTTATCTCCTACAGATAGGAAGTAATATCATTGGACCATTGTATACTTCCCAATATCGGTTATCGGGTACAGGATGGAACAACGGGACATAAGCAGCTTTGTATTTGGGGACAGAATACCACTTCGAAATAAGATCATAATGTGCAATGTTCCCCCAACCTCTACTCGTGTGCATACCGAAATTACATGTGAATAAGGCAACTTTTGCAACTTAGGAATATTGCACACACAATTGCAGTTCCTACCATCGATGATTACGCCGTAAATTTTTCCATCTTTGTTAGACACCTGCCATTCGGACTGGCTGAACCTCACGATCCAAGCATGTCTGGCATCAGAAGCCTTTTTTGTTATTAATTGTTCGAACTTAGGACATAATTTTATCGTCCATTCTTGTCCCTCCTGACATCATGCAAAGAAATATTTGTTCTCCCTGTAAAAATTCCGTCCTAATAAGGCTTGAATAGGCAAAAATTGAGATCCTTTTAAAACCCCGTTAAAGATTTTTGAAGTATTCATAATCATCATGTAAAATCGCCTACCACCATCTTTCGAACGATCCCATCTTTTTTCTTCATTTTTTAGACTACTTCCAATCCAAGTATCTGCTCTTGGACATATACGTTTAACTTCCTCTCTCAGCTTTGTATAAATCAGGTCATCTAGTGATAAACTTTGCAAGGTTTTGCCACTAAATTCAGTATTTGAGAAGTTGGCTCTGATATGTCATATACAATAACGATGACTATGAGCTGCTGGCCATGATCTTCATAGTGCGGTCGGAATCCCTTTCATCCGGTCATATGAAGGTAATGTGCCTTTCCATCACAGATGGAATGTAAAGATGAATGCAAATACTGAACTACTCCCAATTTTCAATGGTTTCACCTCCAACTACAACATATGCCAAAGGATAAAGTCTATCATTTGCATCGGCACCGGTAGTAATGAGCAAAGTCCCTTTGTATCTGCCGTATAAGTGGGTCCCGTCAATATTGAGAACGGGAAGACAATAAGCAAAAGCATTAATGGCCGGTCCGAATTCCCAAAATGCACTGGTAAAATATCTCATTCTTTCTGACATTGAAGTATCGGTTGTTATCTTGAAGACAGTTCCGGAATTAGTAGATTTGATGGCGGTAAGATATCGTGGCAAATGTTCATACGAATCTTCCCAATCTCTGTATATTTTAGACAATGCCTTGTCCAACGCATTTCATACCTTCATATAATTTATTTCAATGAATAATGTATCTTTTATAAGCACTTGAATCGTTTTAGGGGTCAAATCGACATCCGCTTTCACAAAAGGAAATATCTTGTTACATATGAATGTAGAAGTGGCATGTTTATGATTTGAATTCACTACAGGATTCACACAAGTATGATTACCCGTATACTTTTTTATCTGCAAGAATCCTGTCGGTGATTTTTTTAAGATATATACATGAAGCATCCACAAGCAGTTCACATCTTTTTACAAACGACGGTGTACTTGGTCGTGATAGTCTTGATTGGTTTAAAAGAAACTCCATATTTAATTGACCAAACGCTGACTGCCTGAATTAACTTCTCATTATTCTCGAACAAATCGCCGACCTTCAACCCACTTTCAATATCGACCGTCGAAAGCCTATCCACACGAAATTTAACATTCTCCATTACCGATGTAGATAACATGTGAGCATCTGTCATGTTATCGGCAAGTGGATCTTTAAACTCAACGAAGTCATTGTTAACACATGAATTAGTAATCCACTGCCTATCATTCTCATCAGTAAGGGCATATGCAATTTGCATGCTATCTTGTGCTTGAATCTCGCCCTCATCACTAGCAGCAGCAGCAGCATCTCTTTTATCTCCATCATGTTCTAACACCAGTGGATCCAAAGCAGGAATATCGCTTGGATGTGCGGAACCAACATTGGGGACTTGCATGGTACTTGATATTCCGGCTTCATACCGAAAAAATCTCAATCTATCGTCTATAAATGGTGTTCATCCCGTATTGTATTCCGTATTGTATGATTGTATGTGCTCGGTATTTTAGGGCATAATATTGAAGCCGAAACTTGGCGCTGGCATGCAATTAAAACCGAAACTTGGCGGTGATATGCAATTATAACTAGGCGGCGGTACATAAGAATTGCACACAAATTTATGAATACTTAGTAACTATAGCATACTTTCACTATCAATAAATAGTGATTCGCAAAATGTATATACGGTATAAAAATATGCAAGGTAATACTTACTTCGTAAACTGCCAATTCATTGGCGTCCCGCTTGATATGCCTTCACCGACGTGACTTTGATCTATATACTGTTTATTATTGGTGGGAAACATAAATCCGGTAGAATCAACATTCATATTGAGCATGCGTGTCATTTTTCCTTGCGGGTATTGTTCGGATGCTCGAAAAGAAGGATCAGGCACTTCAGAATAAGGTCCGGACAGTTGAGCGGACGTCAATATGTTATTCTTCACAAACAGCACGATCGATTTCGATTCCGATGCAAGCATGACTTATGTATCATCATCATCGGATACTTCAATGGCCGTATATTCATGTTTCGTCGGCCATTTGCATATTAAGGAGATATTGAACTCTAAAGGATTGATTTTGGTAGCTTTGTACACTACTTGGCACAGCTCGTTGTATGTGCTAGACTTCTTGACTCTAGTTATCTTAGTTTTTCCACCGACATATTCAGGAATATTATTTTTTCCAATTGTTAATTGGCTACCGAAATAGCAAATTAGATGGATGTAATTATCCGTCATTTTTCCACCTGCCGGAAATATTAACACGCTTTGAGAGTTCTTATCAAACAATCTAATTATTTATCTTCACAATTATACTCAACTAATTACATAACATTACAATAAAATCCATATTTACAGTATCTAACAAGTTGCAAAAATTTATATCCTATTTACTGATCCGTCATAAATAAAATCGGGGAAAACCCCTGATATATATCCAATTTGTTCGAATCGCTTACCAATACGAAATTTTAACCAATTTTTTTAAAATTATTTTTAAATAAAATTATGGTTTAATTTACTTTCGAGATGTTCACAATGGTGATGACGATGGCGAGGATGAAGGCGATTGTTCGTCCGTGAATTTTCAACTAAATATGCATAAGCGAGAGACTGTGAGATCGAGAAACCTGAGCGAGCAAAAGAGATGAGAGAGAGAGAGAGACAGAGGGAGAAAGATGAGAGAGAGAGAAGCCCGAAAAGGCTGGGGGTGCTCGGAGGAGGCTCGGGAAAAGGTCAGAGGAGGGAGGTGGAAGGTGGTGGGGGAAGGTCGGATGAGAAAGGTGGGGGGGGGGGGGGGACGGGGAGGAGATCGAGTACCAGAGAGAGAGAGAGATAAGAGTGAAACGAGAAAAGAGGCAAGTGGTGTCGGGTTAAATGGGGGAATGAGCGCACTTTCAAAATGCGTCCAAATATTTTTTATTAAAATTTTTAGGGGCGAAATCGCGTATGGGGCACATTTTCAAACTGTGCCCATAACATTTATACGAGACGTAGTTTCAAAATGCATCCTGTTAAGGGCGTCCGTTGCCGTGCTCGTAACAAATGTATGGGCCACAGTTTCAAACTGTGTCTCATACAAATGCTATGAGCGCAGTTTTCAAACTGCGCCTCATACAAATGCTATGAGCGCAGTTTTCAAACTGTGTCCATACAATAAAAAAAATTATTTCACGCCAGCGTCAGCTTTGAGCGAGCGTTGAAGAGTCGCCTACAAGACAAAAAGTTGTCACTTTATATAATTATTTTTAGTAGTAGTTTTTTTCATAATTATTATTTAAACTTGGTTTACCATTAAAAAAATTTGTCCATTTTACCGCCTAACATTCAAATTGCATGAAAACTTCAACTATTTAATGCCCAAAAAAATGAGCTTGCGATTCCCTAGGTTCAAATATTCGTAATAGTGATGCTATAAACACAGGAGTATGATGATGATTTGATATATCTTGCGATCTAACGGTACTTGTTCATGTCAAATCAAGGCATTTTACCC
The DNA here is from genome assembly GCA_030015575.1 of Agapanthus africanus. NCBI lineage: Eukaryota > Viridiplantae > Streptophyta > Magnoliopsida > Asparagales > Amaryllidaceae > Agapanthus > Agapanthus africanus. Next base: position 155,060,099 of record CM057345.1, on the reverse strand, counting down.
AATAATATTTCTCTCCCTCTCTCATTCGCTGCGGGCCCCACCGCATATATGACACGCTGGGCCCCAACAGCCCCCCGACGTTGACTGGTCATCGATCCCCCTCCAATCCCGCCGTCCATTCTCCCACTCTCAAATCCAACGGCTGCACACCGCCAGCAGCGTCTAATCGATGTCATCAAAAGGACCGACCTCATCTGTCAAGTACAAAAGCGACACGTGTCCGCCGTCGTTGTCGATACAGCTGAGCAAGTAAGATCAGCTGTCGAAATTACGATTAAGGACAGGGATCATGCTTGCGGTCGCAGCCGTGGAGATCGCGTGGCCACGCAGAGAGAATGGATGTGTGTGCACGCGCGCGCGTGGGGTGAGAGGGGGGGGGGGCAGGCTGTGTAGTTTATAAAAAAAGATGGGGGTAGTTCTGGAATTAGCACGTTATTTGGGAAAGAGAGGTCACGCGAATTACGTCGGCGGCTTCACGTTTCTGATATGTGTGCAGGGATGTAAGAGGATACAATTTTAAATACGAGTTGTTACATCCTTTTTTTAGCCCTAAATTTTTATTTTATAACGCAAATAGTCAATGCCCATAAAACAAAACAAACCGATGAATATTTAAATCCACACAAGTCTACCGATAGATGTATGTCCATGGAAAGGATAAGACGTTCTCTTTTTGGTAAGTTTCTTCTGCAAATGCGTATTACCAACCGACCAGGAGCATCTTGAATTGTCATTTACTTACGGTCGTGAATGCTTATCAAAACATGAGTACTACATGATAAGCAAGATATCATCTGTTATCATGCCTTATCAACAATCAGTCAAGTAGTCATGGACGGTCTCTACACGATTATTACAATTACACTTAAAAGCCACGTTGCAATTCATGTGTCGGTCTTGATGTCCAAATAGATCAACCTAACGAGAGCCTGTGTAAACTTTCCAGCTTATGCAAGGAGTTGCGCCACGGTTCAGTCTGAAGAGCTGAGGTATCTTATTGCACAAAGTTGAGATATGCCCCGCCAATATTTATATTCTTCAATATTTATGTATAACAATATTCCATTAATTATTTATTATGATTTGAGTTTCCAAAATTGACAAAGTAATAAAAATGATTTGAATTTATGAATAAGTAGCTATTTTATTAGTACGAATAAATACCGATTAAGTCATAAACTTTTCTAAGTCTACACGAGCCCTACACGAGTCGAGCCTAGACACGAACTGAACTCGTACAAGCTATGTTCATGTTCGTTCATGTATTTTATCGAGCTTCAATTATGTCCATAAGTTCGGAATGGTTAACTATCAAACGAGGTTGAACGGGCTTTTATCGAGCCGAGGTTCCGAGCTTTAAACATTTTTAACATCCCGACATACAGAGATTAGAATTGTATAGGGGTTTAGCTTGCAAGGAATCACACTGAACATATCTTTCATGAAAGCAGGGGGTCTAAACATCCTTGTCTGCTCTTTGATAAGGGCCTGTTTGATTGCTAGAGTAGTAAAGAATTGGATTGTGGAATCCAGAAAAGTGAGAGGATTCCGCAATTTTGTGTTTGCTTCTAGGATTTGGATTTATAGGATGGATTTATAAGATTCCTTTGTTTTTGATGGGGGGGCCACCACAAAGAAAGGATTCTTGAATGCTCAAAACTTTTAAGAATCTTGCCACTATTCATTGTACTTTTAGATGGAACCCGGATACTTTTCTTTATTTAATAATCCTCTCTCTATCTACCTTTTTCTAAAATCTTCAAATCCAAATCCCACTTACTTTCCACCAACTAAAGAAAGATCACAAGGATCTACAAATCCAATACTAGAAATCTAATACCAACCAAACAACAAATTACCAAATCCAGAAATTTTCAACCGTACTATTTTGGAATCCAAATTTCATAATCTTGCAACCAAACAGCCCCTAAGCCTCAGGTGTAAGGATTCGCACGCACCGTAGACCCGAACTTATCTTAGGAAGGACTTGAGTGCTGCGGTAGATCTTGGATGGAATTTTACTGGCGGCGAGGGATTCGCACTCTACCCCGATAAAGAGTTTGCCCATGGCCTATGCTATAGTAATGATGGGTTTTACCTGACTACGAGGAGAGATCCGTACTCAGCTTGCTTCGACAGCACATCCTCTTTCCTCTTCAATTTTCTCTTAATTATAGCATTAATCAGTAGTAATTACACCAGCATTATTGCTACAACTCGATATTTCCTTGTTAATCGTGGGTTCCTCGCCATAATTTCGTCATTTCTCGTGTTCTCGTGCACCTCTTTTCATGGTGGCCGTAGTCTCGGCTCGCTCTTCTCTTGTAGCTGTAGTCGTTACTCAGCTATCTACATATATTTTAGCGGTTAGGTCGACCGGCCTTACTAAAATCTATGAGCATGTTTAGCTGAGTTTTGATGTAAACACCGCTCAAGTCAAATATTATTACTTTTACTATAATACATGAATTAAAGTTGGATAGATTGGATAAAATGTTAGCATGTCTATATTTAATGACTGTTAGCAGATGATTAATTTGAACCGAAGTTCACTTCCGTAATTTAATAAAAATCGCATAAAATATGGAGTCACCTATAAATCCTATCAATTTACTTCCTTACCTGTGTAGATATATTATAACATGTTTGGAATTCTTCACATTACTATTACCAGCATTTTGCACATGCGAGGCACGTGTGTATTGAAATATGCATATAAAATATATAAGCACAAAATACATATTTATAATTTGTTTTGTAATTTTTAATATATATGATATTTAATATTCATTTAAAAAAATGTTCACGTGTTGTTATGCTATTAGTATGCTATTTTATTTTCATAACCAACTCTATTTTTTAAATGAAGTGTAAAATAGTTTATGATACTACTAAAATCTAATATCATATGTAAGTTATCTTACAAATATGTTCATTATTGGGATTTGTTTTTGAAAAAGAACTGAGCCACTTTGATCAATTACCTTTGCACTTGAATGTCAAAAGCTTAAAAAAGGAAAATTCATGACTTTAAGAAAATGAGTTGGCATGGTTCGGAGCTTGAATTCCATATAGAATATTTCTTCTTTTTTAACATTTTTTTAAAAATAAAAAATAAAATACCTTTATCATACCGAGTTCCAGTTATAATAGTAAAAATAGTTATTATGTTAAATCAAATTTATATCTTTTGTGTGATTTTTGTTTCTCTCTCCTTTTTTACTTGATTTATTTTTAATTATAAAAATGACACATATCACTCAAACGGGTGTTTGTCAGCCCAATTGTAATTTAAATTTGAGGACAACAAGTTTTATGGTTATAATAGTAGAGATAATACAAACCCCAAAGATGTAGCCAATATTTTTAAATTGATGGTCTATCCTTTTCGGAAAAGTTTATAACAATCAAGAAAAATCCTCATAGAAATAACCTCATTTCAACATAGAGCATCATCAACTTTTTAAAATTTGAAATCTCCCTCTCTTCCTTATTTACTTCATTTTTCAAATCTATCTATTATCATTAAATGCTTTTAATTAGAATTTGGAATTAGCTCCTTTTGGATTCAATCATCTTATTCCTTATCCTCCTCTCTCTCTCTCTCTCTCTCTCACACACACACACACACACACACAAACAAAATATTTGTGTTAAAAAATTTATTTCCTACAAGTGAATTGCACGTGCAAGAATACAAGAATAAAACAGGAATTGGGATTTTATTATTTCAGTGGGAGAAATAATAAAGAATCCAAACTTCCAACTATTTAGTGAAAATATAGCATGGAGCTTCAGTGAATTTTGATTGGAGAATCTATGATTATTTTGCTAATTAAGGACAAACTGCAGCAAAAGCACTATTTGGTTGTAGTTGAATACTAGGAACCTCTGTAATTGTCTCTCTTATTTCTGCTGCTATTTTTAGATTCTGGTCATACAACATAGATAACAGGAAAAACCAAACGGCCCCCTTCTTACCCACTTCACCTTAGAAACTAAAAGTTAATAATAGCAAAGGACTGATAACAACCGGCACTCCGAAATTGAATACCAACGCACTATAGGAATTTGACACAATTATAGATAGATTATGATTTAGTACTTGGATTTGAATAAAAATACGGAATATGCCTTCATTATAAGTTCTACGAAGTAGAGTCCAATGCTAGGCTGTGACAAGACACTATCCTATCTTCGGTAAGTAAAAAGGTAAATTGGTGTTTTTCTTAAACATAAAATAAAGGATAAATTTCACAAAAATCCCACGATTTTCCAATCTCTTTCAGATGAAATCCATGCACTATATAGATTGCTGGTAATATTATGAACTTAACCTTTTGCAGTTTAATATCCTGCATCATTTTCTATGAAGCAACAAAAATATGTATAAACCCAAGAAAAATTTCGCCAAAATTAATATGAATTATATTACACCAAAAGAATGTCGAATCATGGAATATTTATTAAGAAAACGTTGAATATTTAAATGATATTTATGTGAAAACTAATCATTCACAAGGTATTATATACATGAAGTTCATGGATGGCTTATGATCAGGGATGTAAACGGTTACGAATAATCCAAGCTGATTCCATATCCAATCACCGATTTTTATCAAATGTTATTTTCATTATTGATAACTATCCTGTATCTCTATCCCTATTCACCAATAGGCACCAGATACCAATATATCAGATAGCAAAAAATAGTAAGATTTGACTTTATTAGGTATAATTTTTTTTTCAATATTCATTTAATATTTGTATCTATACTATTTTGTGATCATGATCATCTCATTGGGAAGGGGTATTTTCGACATATAAGAAGATTCACATGGGTGTCATCCGGAGTCTGAAAAGGCCAATTATTAAGATCCAGCCCATTCTCTCTATCACTGCAAAGATAAAACCCACTATCTCAAAAAAGCCTGCTTATTCTAACAAAAGACTTTTTTGTGGGCCCCTTCTATTGGGCAGAATGGCAAGCTCTTTTTTCTCTCTATATATATAGCAATTTGTTTCTTAATTATCTAGATATTCAAAATAAATATCTGAATCCAACCGAAGTAAATAGCAAGACCCAATCACAGGCCAACACCACATTGTATGCTACAACTCATCATTGATTAATTTACTTGCATAGATTATAAATGATGAAATAAATGCTTCAACAGCTACCTACTGATGAACTCTACTGCATTTTTTACATCCAATCTTGTTTCTGGAGATGCAGTGCATAGAGCCATAGACACAAGAAGTGAAGCAGTTGTTTTCAAGTTTGCTGACATGATATTATGATTTCTTTTTTGTCCTTTACAACACATGAAACTGGGTTCATAATGATATAATCTTTTTGTACTTGTCTGTTTGTCTATCAATCTATCTATCTTTAAAAGAATCTTTTTCCAAAATACTATTTTTCTCATTTCGTTTTCGCCCTTACCTTTTCATTTTTTTCTTTTTCCTACCCGTTTCTAGACGGCTTGTGTGAGCCAAATTTTTTTTTGGGGAGGGGAGTGGGGTGTGTTTTCTAATTATTTGGTTTTCAGTTATTATTTTTTTAGTTTTTTTATTTACTTAATTTATCATTGGATCCTACCACGGAAAGCAATGATTTTGTATTGATTTAGAAAGAAAATTCTGATATTTTTATTTCTTTAATAGAACCAATAGTATTTTTTTAACCTTCATACAATTTTTTAAAAAAACATCAAGCATAATAGAGTAAAATATGTTTACGGGATAATCCATTCTTTACATTTGCGTATAGAAGTGATAGTTGCTTTAAAGTCGGTGCTCAGATTTCATTATTTAAATAATTATCAATATTACTTCAAAAAAATCCTTTCAATGTTTAAATATTTATGGAGTAATTTCAAAATAATTCTAATCATGATATGGATTTATTAAAATGGAACTAATATAATTTTTTTATGTTATAAAAAATGGGTAACAACTTCTATTTGACAAAATGAATGTATATTGATTTTTTTTTAATTTTTTCAGAAATATTTTGAATCGTTTTTGCTCCCGATTTCTAGTTTTGAAGGACATCACAATAAACTTTTAGTAAATGGGATCAATTATAGTCATCTCTAGTTTTTACATCATTGGAAAATAAAAATTCATAACTTTTTTTTAAAGATCAGCATTGTCCATAATGATTGGCCTAAATCATATGTATGCCAATTTTCATGTGATTTTAGCAATGCAAATTAATACTGGTAAGAGGTTAAATTTGCGACTATCCGAATCGAAATTGCATAATTTTGTGCATCTTGTATGCCTTAGAATATATTGATCAAGTTGTACATTGTCGATCATTATAAAATATTGATAGATTGTTGACTTTCTTGCGGACAAAGGATGATATTTTTCCTCCTAGTTGGCTGACCCCTACATTCCTCATTTTTAATATTGGTTTCAATAAATATTATTAATATTAATATACAGAAATAAATAGATATGCTGATCAACATGGGAAAAAGTATAGACTATAGAGAAAGAAAAAAAATATGAAATATTTGCAGGAGGGAATATAAAAAGTTCACAATTATGATTATCATCCCCCCCCCCCCCCTCCATCATCAAAAGATGCTTACGACTTACTGTTTATGATCAAGAGAAAACAACACCAAGGCTATCACTGTTAAAATTTTAGAAAATGTATTCGTTGATCTAATGTTAAAATTTCTTTATAACTTCACTGCCAATTTCAACAAGAGATGATGACCTCAGTCTAAAAAGAACAAATGCTCTATGATTTTCAGGGGGGGAAATGAACTAAACCAATAAAACCTATCAATTCGAATATAAATTGACTTAAATTTGTTACCTATCGAGGGAAAAAAAATGTTGGCCGCGTGCTTATTTTCTTTGCTATCCGTTTCTATCTACAGTGTTCTGAATCTCATTCATCAAAGTTTCGCATGCAGCTCTCCAGCTATCACTCCCTGCTCCGTTATTAAATACCATTTGCATCATTTTCAGTTCATCGATGCTCGCTTTTCTGAATAATCCCCTAAGAGCGTACTGAATGTCCTGGACCAATGTATTATTGTTGCTTACAGTTGGTTCTTCCTTCTTTAATCCAAAAAATTCTGCACCGAAAAATTTGTTTTGAGTTTTCGGTGAATTTCTTGGTTGATACGTAGGAGTAGAGCATGTTTCGATCTTTTCTGATGCTGACTGTACATTTGGTATTGATGCCCAGTACTGTGAGCAGCGATGGCACGGATCGAAGCCTTCAATCACCTGTGTGAACATAAAATATAATTAATTCCAGAAAAATAAAACTTAATCTTTCGTTGTGGTACGGATTTTTAATCAGGAATCTTCAACACTTCTCGAAAAGTGTATAATAGGATTTGTATTTGAATTTTTTTTAATCTAAAATATAGCTTTCAGCTAGAGAATTAACGAGGCTTTGGTTTTACCCTGTGTTCGCACCTATTTAAATGCACAAGCTGCCAAGTGCGCGCCCGGAATAAAGAGGCCAAGAAAATTGCGCAAGCATCAAGTGCGCATATGGCGAAAAGCCACTTTGATGACATGCGCATCAATATACTTGCGCATGTATAAGCTGATGCATGAGACAACTGCGAGACGTGAGAAGCATGTGCGCTCATCATTGCAGTGCGCAACTGTACCTAACGAAGCATGCACTTCTGCTAAGGAAGAAAAATCTACTTTGTTAATTTAAAAATATATTTCTTAACAAAGAGATTGACATGGCGGCTGATCCAATGGTACACATGCACTATGCACTGTAAATTAATTCAACAATAGTTAAGTATACAGGCTGATCTTAAAATCAATTAGAGAAATATTTTCTCTACTTGCCCAACAGAATTCCATCCCCTATAAAAAAAACTCTAGACTTCAATCTCAACATGGAGAGACCCCCCTAAGCTTCTGTAGCCGAGAATTTAATTCTCTTTGAAGATCATCATCCTCCTTATCAAAATCAAGATAAAATAAAAAGAAGTTTAATCTCTATTAAAGAAGCCTAAGCTTCATATAAGAACTTAATTTCTCTCGGATCTTATGATCCTTAAATTGAATCTCCTCTTATAGAGAGATTTTTGGTTTTAAGATCTAAATTTTGATTAAAAACCTCCACCCAATACGATGGCAAACATCCACATCTTAAAGATCAACAAAAATAGACGAAGTTTAACTTCAAACGGACCATATAATGATGGACCATGTACAAAATGGGACTCAAGATCATTAACGTCTTGATCTTGACGTTGTTAATGATCAAAATACCATTAAGAGAACAAAACTTAAGTTTTCTAAAAAAAACGGAGATTAATTTCTAAGGAAGATGTGCATCACGTTATATCCACGTGAACACCAAGAAGAAAAAGGTTGCACATCACGTGATACCCATATGAGCGCCAATAAGCAGAAGGATACGCATCACGTGAGCGCAAGTCAAAGGAAGATGCGCAACACGTGATATGCACATGAGCGGCAGAAGCAAAAGAAAGATGCGCATCACGTGATCCACAAGTGAGCGCCAAGAAGCAAAGAAGATATGCGCAGCGGCAGAAGTAAAAGGATGCGCATCATGTGATACACACATGAGTGCCAAGAAGCAAAGAAGATATGTGTACCACATGATACACACGTGGGCGCTAGAAGCCAAAGAAAACATGTGCATCACATGATACGCACGTGAGCGTCCAAAAGCATAAGGTGCGCATCATGTGACACCCATGTGAGAGTCAAGAAGCAGAAGGGTGCGTCTCACTTGATACCCACATGAGCGCCAGAAGCCAAAGATGGTACGCCTCACATGATATCCACGAGAGCGCTAACAGCCAAAGAAGGGTTCCGACGGCTCACGTGATAGGCACGTGAGCACCAGAGTTCAGCGACCCACGTGATGAACACGTGAACGCCAAGGTCATGCTGACCGAGTGCTGTGCACTGCTGGGTGATATAGAAACCCAATATTTAGTCCAAAAATTCACCAAATCTTTGAAGTTTTAAAGTTCTTTGATTTTAAAATCAACTAAGCCTATATGCTCACAACTTTAAGTTGATCTTAATCTAAAACAAGATTAACGATCCTTGAGCAATATTTCTAAGTTGATTTTAATCTCATATACGACTAATGATCCTTAGCCCATATCATCTAAGATAATCTTAGCCTCATACAAGGCTAATGACCCTTAGATTAAAATATGAGTTCGTCAAAAAACTATTTTCCAACATGTTCTCTTCCCTCATAAAACGGATTTGGTTTAAGGGTACATCCTTCCAAACCTCTAATATATGGCGTTGTAATTCGTCAGCGTTTTCAGAGAGGTGGCGGGTCCCAACAACCAACGAGACCTCCTTCGTCCAAGCTTCTTTAAAGATATAAAATTTCATCAACCCTGGATGCGCACCCCGTACAGATGCACATCTCATATTGATACGCACCCCATACAGTTACGCACCGCATATTGATGTGCACCCCATACCGATGTGCACCTCATACAAACGTGCACAACATCAGAACAAATAACATAGCCTACATATATGTATATGTATATATCTTTGGAAGAAATATGTCTTCAAATTGGACCACATCCCAATATTGGGCGCATCCTATTTAGATGATCACAACACGCGCTTCGCCACGTGACATACATGTGCGTGTAAGCTGAAAGATGGGCCACTATGTCCTTAAACTAGTATTCCGCCCTGCGGCCTATCACCAAATTGACTACCGTATACCATCCACGGGCTATCCATAATAAAATGCACCCGACGACAAGCCAAAACTTAGAACTGAGCCAAAATATGCTATGTATAGAAGCCTATACTGTTAGGTTTACCTAGCACCTCACAAGGGTTTGTAATGCATCAAACATGCTACAATTTAATTTTTAGGGTGTTAAGCAAACTAACCTAGGATCAAACTAGAAATTTAAAATAACATATGAAGTAGTATCACATACTACAAGTAATAAAATACTAAGTAAAGAGAATACAACCTTTGTAGTTCTCTTTGCTCGACTCCTTGGCTACTTGAGAGTTTGAACGGGCTTGCTAGTGATCTTCTGAGTCCACGATGATCCACCCGGAATCCTCTTTGTCCAAGCTCCAAGCTCCACTTGATTAAAAGATGAAGATGAAGCTAACACTCTAAACTAATTGGCTAGACTAGTGTAGAATGATGATGTGGTTTGTTTTCTCACTTCAAAACCCTATTTTTATCACCATCCCACTCACTAACAAAGTCGAGAGAGCAAGAGAAAGGAGGAAGAAGATGATGGCAACTCAAGAGCTCAAGTTATGATAATTCTAATAATAAAAATGAGAATAAAATTATATATAATTTCCACTATCATCATAAACCATGAGTTAAATAAATATATAGATATTTACTTTGGAGAAAAGAGAGCCATAGAAAATTAACTCATGGTTAATGCAAGATTAAGTGTAGAGAATGAAGGATAAATATCAACCATGAATTAATTCTATTTATATTAACTGAAAAATAAATATTTAGATAAATACTTTCATGTGAGTCTTGCATTGCCACCACTAGTGTATCAACAACCATGATACACACAAGTGCATGCATGTATGTGTGCATGCACATCAACATGTGCATCAACATAAACATATGCATACATGCATGCATACAATAAAGAAAAGGGTTTAAAACAGGTGAGCTATAAAATCAATGTTAAATCAACACTTGATTTAACAAACCGGCCATATCTCATACGACCCGACCAATAGTAAATCGCCCGATTAATATACGATATCACATACGCGCATTTAATCGAGTCCCCGCGCACATCACATATGCACACCACATCGTTTCGCCTGGGCTTGGAAACTCCTCTGTGGGACTCTAAGACTCGTCAATACGCCGGCAGTGGGTGATGATCATATCAAGCACTCCCAAGCCGCAAGAGGTCAGCTAAACGTAACGGCCACCCAGATATTGAGCGATCAGAAGAAAACAAGCGAACCTGTCAAAACTCCCGTCGAGCCAACTGGCAACACTACCGTGCAGTCCGGTCTTTTCGTCAGATATGCTGCATATCAAGTCTAGGGATGGCATCGTCGAACCCAATAACTCAATAAGTCATGCTGATGTATGGCCTATAATCAAACCGAGAAACTACTGATAACACTTATCAATAAATCTCAACGGCCCTGGCCAGGGACTTACTGATATAGCCAATCGACCACAGCGCAACATCAACCCCCAATACCGGGAGAGATGAAACCCCCTCCTATCGCTCATTGCCTCCACATGTCTCGGGACTGTAGGGTTACTAGGCACACTCAAGAGGTTCCACAAGGCATCAACCATGCCAAATTTAAATTTTACGGTGCCGAGAAACCCTAATATAGATCGTTAACTAGAGATTAGGCGAAAAGCGAGCAAGTAAACAACTTTATTGCTAAGTGAAAGGGATTACAACCTTTGTAGATCCGGTCCTCCACTTCTTTAGCTCCGTGTTGACGTCCCTCCGCTGCGATCATCGGGATCCCGGACTCTAGCAATGGTTTCGTCGGAGAAATGATCGGGCTAGGTCATTGACTTCGAGGCCGAAAATGATCTACGTCGGGGAGACTCAAACTCAAGCTATTTCTTCACTTGGTAAAAAACTTTGTGAAGAGAACACCCTATACTACATGGCAAGTGGTAGAGAATGAAGAAATAGGAAGTGAATTCACTTTAGAATTGGATTTCTCACTCTTTTTCTCATGGCACCATTGGAGCTCTCAAGCTTTTGTGAGCTTGATGAAGATGAAGAAGAAGAAAAGAAGCATATCAATTGAAAGAATAATATGAATACTTATCCTTTTAATCATGGCACCATGGTTAAGTTAAGCCCTCATGCTTAACTCATGTAGAGATTTAACAAAACCATTAGGTTAAAGGTTGGGTTAGCTAATATCTTAAACAAATGACAAAAAGATTTGACTTTGTCAATGTTCATCAAGCTTCATGAAGCTTGATAACTTTGACCAAAGTCATACTATTTTGTCATATGCTTAGGAAAATAGTAAACCCTAATCTAACCTTGATTTGGTTCAAGTCTCATACACACAACTTGTTTGTATCATCAAACATGATACAAACATGTACACTCGCATATATCACATATAAACAATGTGCACATTCAAGTGAGAATATCAATCTTAAGTGAACCAATACTAGTTAATGTACAGTAATATATCAAATATATAATTATACATTAAATCATTAAATCAACACTTGATTTAACGATCCGGTCATATCGCATATAACCGACTAATATCAAGTGTATCAATGTATCGAATCAACACTTGATTCGGTAGCCCGGCTATATCACATATAACCGACGGATGATACAAATCGCGAGAATAGAATACAGTATCACATACTGGTATTATTCTCGGTCCCGCACATATCTCATATACGCTCCTATTTCGTTTCGCTTGAGCCAGGAAATCCCTGTGTAGGACTCTAAAGACTCGTCAATACGCCGGCAGCAGGTGATGATCATATCAAACACCCACAAGCCGCAAGCGGTCTGCTAAACGTAACGGCCACCCGGGTATTGGGCGATCAGAAGATCAACGAGCAAGCCCGCTCACACTCCTGTAAATCCAACGAGTAACACTTCCGTACAGTCCGGTCTGTTCGTCTGATATGTCGCATATCTCGTCTAGGGGTGGTAAACGTCAGACCCCAATAACTCGATAAGTCGTGTCGATATGAGGCTCATAACGGGTCGAGAAACTACTGGTAACACTTACCAGTAAATCTCTAAAGCAGCCTTGGCCAAGGATTTCCTGTTATAGCCAATCGAGCACTGCGCAACATCAACTCCCTATACCGGGAGAGACGAAACCCCTCCTATCGCTCATTGCCTCCATGTGATTCGGGACTGTACCCAAAAACCACCTTTTTGCACGCCTTCTTGAACGTGGTATGATGGAAATCAAAGCACAGTGGGAATCACACAAGACTCTATGACGATCTCGGGTCTACAGACTAACCTGCACCAGTGTCACCAGAGAACTGCCATCTGACGTAAAGTATAATACCATCTGGGAGTTCTCGGCGAGTCCGTCCAGTGTACCCAGTCTCCACTGAGCACCCGTATATCATCTCTGATGTCCAACACCAATGGATATGGGATCATCCATCGCCCATCTATATGGGTCGAGAAGGTACACGCTAGTCTACTCTGGTATATCGATGCCCCTTCTCGATACACCCACAACTAGGGACTTTGAAAGATGTACTTATAGACTACCATGTCCCCACTAGTATGATCCGCATCATAGTCCAGGTAGTCAAGTACACATCCTAAGAGCTTTACCAACATGTAACAGAGAGACAATCAGTGTACACGTTAAGCTAAAGAGTAACCAGATAGCATACTATCATATCGAGGAAGAAAGTCATCCCTATATATGTCCAAGCATCCACTACAATATACATCCTATGTATACTAATGGCCTCTAGGGCATACATATAACTAACAATCTCCCACTTGCACTAGGGCCATCTGATAGCAGTGGTTGAAATATCTCATACTCAACCATCCCATAAAAGTCTCTCTCTGGGAAAAGGACTTTGTGAGTGGATCCGCCGTGTTGTCCTCTAAGTCTGCTCTCCTAACCTCGATCCCCTGGAGATCAACCATCTCCACGATCAGGTGATACTGCCTAAAAATATGTCTGGATCACTGATGGGACGGGCGTTCCTTGGCATAAGCCACAACTCCATTGTCACACAATGGGAGGAACTAAGTTCATCTCATGAACTATTATACACCCAGACTGCCTCTTTGGTAGCATCTTTGGTAACGATGTATCTTGCCTTTAATCGTCTAGTATGCCACGGTATCTAGTTTGGAACTCTTCCAACATACCGTCCCTTTACTGAGGGTAAAGACAATGCCTGTGACTGACATTCAGTCGTCCTTATCACCCTGGAACCTTTCCAGTGATTCTTTCCAGGATCAATTGATACCTTCTCACTACAACTAGTGAGTATCCTAACATCCAATTAGATCTATCTCATAGATTCAAAACCCAGGATTTAATAGGTATCACTTTGATCCTATATGGAGAATCCTTGTGATAAGCGGAGATTGACCGAGCGTAGCATAGGAAACTCCTTCCCCATCAAGAGTATGTCATCCACATACTCTACGAGGATTACCAGCATACTCCCTACTACCTTTTTGTATATACAAGGTTCATCTACCATTTTGATGATGTCAAACTCATTGACTAACTCATCAAAACAGATGTTCCAACTCCGCGATGCCTGCTTCATCACATAAAACATCTTGCACACGTTTCCGCTGCTCCCACTGTCTACGAAGCCCTCTGACTGTGTACTTATAGACTCTCTCTTCTAAATCATTATTTAGAAAAGCAGTCATGACACCCAACCGCCAAATTACGTAGTCATGGTATGTAGCCGTGGCAAGTAGGATCTGGATAGACTTAAGCATAGGTACTTAGAAAAGGTTTCATCACAATCCATAGCTGGTCAATGATGCAAACCTTTAGTCTCAACTTTTCCATGTACACCAAGTAATCTTCTCAAGATATACTTGCTCCTGATGGGGATTTAACCCTTCAGATAAAGCAACCAAAGTCCATACTTTGTTGGTGTATAAGGATTCCATCTTAGATCGATAAGCATCCAGCCATTCTTACAGAGTCCTACTCCTGATGGCCAGCCCGAAACTAGTTGGGTCATCATCTCATGATGCAATCCTTGCTCCCACTGTCATAGAGAAACCGAAGTATCTCTCAGGTGGGTGAGGAACCCTACTAGATCGGCGAAGAGGCTGAGGTTCGTTGGTTGCTATTGAATCCTTTGGTTCTACCAAATCATCAGCTGCAGTTTGTATAGCTGGAACTCTTTCCAGTTCTACCTCATAACCAATAATTTCTTCACAAGAAATTCCCTTTCACAAAGGTGGCATGCTGAGAAACAAAACATTTTTGTTTCTCGGTTAGGTAGAAGATATTCCTTTGCGTATGCTTGGGATATCCAACAAACTTCCACAGATCTGACTTTGCCTCGAGCTTGTCCGGATTATGCTTTTTAGACATAGGCCGGACAACCCCAAATCTTAACTGACTTAAGAGATGGGCTCTTCCCTTTCCATATCTCATATGAAGCGGTAGGCAACTGATTTGATCGGAACCCTATTTAATAGGTATGCAACTTCATAAGTGCATAACTCCCTAAAAGGAAATAGGAAACTCAGTAGTACTCATCATAGAGCACACCATATCACATAGGATGCTATTGCTCCGCCCCGATACACCGAGGTGCTGTGGTGTATACGGACGAGTAATGCTGAGAGAGAATCTCATTCTTAAAATAGTCCAGGAATCCCGTGCTCAAGTATTCTCCTCCATGATCACATCAAAGGACATAATACTTATACCCGTTGTTGGTTCTCTACTTCTAACTTATATTCTGTGAATATCTCAAAAGGCTCGGACTTGTGTTTTAAAAGGAACATATGTCTGAATCTTGAGAGATTATCAGAGAATGTAATGAAGTACAAAGAACCGGTCTTGGCATTTGTAGACAGGGGACCTTCATACATCAACATGTATCAATCCCAAGAGTTCACTAACTCTTTCTCTGTTTCCAATAAACAGAGCTATGGTCATCTTATCTCTGTGACATGACTGGCAAGTTTCACAAGATGTAAATTCAAACTAATTTAAATATGCATCTTAATGTAACTTCAGCTAGTCGGGTCGCATTGATATGACCTAGTCTACAATGCCTCAAGAAGGATTTGTTCATTTCTGAACTCTTCCTCTTGTGTGTGTTCTGTATACTAGGAACTGTAGTTTGATTTAGAACGTCAATGCTTTTAGATAACGTGCCTGAACCGATCAACTATTGATATAGGAAATGTTCAAAACATTATCCAACAATACAAAATTGTATCTTTCTTTAATAAATAAAGAGATTGATATGATTTTGTATATCAGGTTCGGTATCTAATAGCATTTGTTCAGAATCAATGTATTCTGGTAATACAGGGTGATGTGACCAACAGACTTGGCTGCAACAATTGCCCCGTTTTCTGTCTCATGAAACTTATCACCCGTTCTCAGTTCTCTACCTATCTGTAGCCCATGTAACAGATTACATATGCGGGATCCTGATCCGGTATCACATACCCAGGACGTAAAGGATACTGAGAAACAGTTCTCTGCAATGAACACACCCGAAGATGATGCATCAACATGCACTTTCTTCGTTTGGGCGGTACGGGAAATCTGGTATTCCCCAATTTCCTGCTGTCTTATAACAATTATAAGTTGGAGCGGGACCAACGTTCCCCAGCTCAGTATAACAAGCGGGTTCAGTCAATATATCCGTTTTATTATCTTGATTAAGGCGTGATATGGTCGCTACCTGGAGAGAGAGAGAGAAGAAAACACTCTGCGTGCGTTCTTGCAAGATCAGATTGGTTATTATTTTATCTAATCAGGATGGCTCCCACTGTTTTTATCAAATATTCCTTCAAACCCTAAAAGGAAATACTAGCCGGGATTAATTACACGCTACAAGTTCGCCAATCTTTCAGCCAGGCCAGTGTCGGTACTTTGAGGGAGGTTCCCCGTGCTTTCGCACGGACCTAATTAATGTAAACCTCGTTTTCCCAGAGGCGTAACCCCGTTGACACCTTTCTAGACACCCACTTGATCGGCTAATTGTAATGTGTAAAACTCTCCCAGAAGTAACTCTTACTCGCAGCGGGTATCGGGATCCAACTATCTTATAGAAGGTATGCAATCTCATTGCAAATTTCAACACTTGAAATTCCTAATAATATTTTGCCCCAAGCGTCCTATGACCTTGACAGAGGTCAACAAACCATAGGCTGCTAGTCAAGTTCAACCCGTCATTTCCTGATTGAAGTAAACCCACCCGCACGACCCTTGACAGAGGTCAACAAGATCGCACGACTACCCTAAATCAATCACATCATATGCTTATACAGATAAGCACTAATCAGCTACCACACACTACGCCTTGACAGAGGTCAACAAACGCAGCACGAATACTAACTATTACTTATCTGAAATAACGGAGGGCTACGACAGGTTTTTCTGAAAACCTATTGCGTAATGAACTTGATATCGTTGTAGAATCAAATGATTTTGAAATGGAGTGTTTTTGAGGCTTTTCTAGTTTTGCTAAAGGGGTCACTCCCGGTGAAGGGATCGTCGGCCCTTTCCTCGTCGAATGAGGTGCGGGATTTATCATATATATCACTGTGCAAAGCATAAACTATAGAAGCTATCAAAAGACAAACCGAGTGTGTAGCATCTGCCAGTTATTGCTAAAGGGGTCACTCCCGGTGAAGGGATCTCGGCTCTTTCCTCATCGAATAAGGTGCAGGATATATCATATATACCGCTGTGCACAGCAAGAACCGTAGCTACCTGTTTTTGAAAATTCGATTCCACAACATCTTTAGGTTTCTTTTCTTTCATTAATCACATTAATGAAGTCCCATCATTTAAGTCACCTAAACATCACAGATAAATACGACGTACACTTATGCCATCCGCATTCGCCTCGATGTCCCCTCGTGCACCGTTAGGTTAAGTAACTAACGGCAGAGCGGGGCAGGGCTAGCACGGGTGTAAAACATAAGTAACGTCTATATAATATATAATATATATCATTTACCGTATCTATCATCACATATCAAATGATCACATCACAGATATCGCAGCAGAAGAAACATATGAAACATTGGATATACTAGGACGTCCGTGTTTTCAATACGAGCCTGTATAAAACACGGATTCCACGGTCGCGATGAATAGCCAAACCCACACCCCTAGACCCCTACGAGAGCGGCAAGCAACCCTACCAATTCTAGAGTTAGGAGACCCGGACTCGACTCCTCGAGTTGGTCTCCCACTGGACTCCAGAACCCGGTTACTTGTGCCCTCCTCCTTGGGTCTATCCTAGTGCGGAAAAGTAAATAATATACAAAAGGTGACATCTTCCACAACCTGGAAGTGCCCCAATAAAAGAATGTTACATACATCAAATTTTACACAAATGAAAATGAAAAACTCTCATCTCACATAAAACCCCCGGCTATTCAAAACGCGACGATCCAATATAACATATCCAGCAACACATAATATCACATGTCATCAACGTAAGTAAACATGCGTATCCCAATTGTCGTTGACATATAGTAACGAAACTGGCGATATCACATATTACACTTACGGTCACAGAAAAGAAAATGTAAAACTACAACAGTTGGAATCCGCAACCTTCTTAGACATCACATGCCTAACCATCTGAATTCCTTAGACATCACATGCCTAACAATTATAAACCCCGCATTTTAGTCTCGTTATCGAAAACTCTTTTCAATATCAAGTCGGGCAATTCAACAAGATTCCCGACATCCTGATCGAATGCTCGTCGCAAACTTTAGTAGACGGCCGCACCCTCGGTACCGTCGACGAAGTGCACCAAGGCGGAACACCGCTACCGCGAGCACCCGAACGGATGCTTTCGGCGACGGAGTTCTCCTACAGTCACTTGGTCGGGGCTATGGGGCGTAGCTGTCTATTAAGTTTATCGGCGAGTATCCGCGTACGCTACGCGATTGCAATGGACTTTTGATCGCATCAAAATTCTGTGGCAACCGATCAAGTGAGACTAAACTGCTATGTTTATAACATTCATTCAGTTATCTCATAGCTATTTGTGGATTCCAAATATTGTATCACATTCCAGATAAATAGAAAAATGTTAAACTTTCCGATCGAACATTCAAACACCCAAGTTTTTCCGAAACAGCTCAACTCTTGAAATAAGTTCAAAAACATCCATTTCATGCCACGGTACCAACGGTCCAGCCGTAGAAGGGTCAAGCCAACGCCTCACATGTGGCACGCCGTACTGCCCCAAACCCTAAGGTTCAAAAGGCAGTTCAAGACGGTCACATAATCGAGTTAAGATTTGTTGTCTTCTAGAGGGTCCATCGGGTTACTTGCACTACTTAGAACGTTTTCAAACTACGGAAAGATCCAACACTTGGAAATTTCCCGGCAGGGGAAAAAGTGGGTATTTATATTCGGTCGAACTTTTTAACATATTCTAAAAATATCCGGAAAACATAACAAAATTAAATTCTCCGATCGAATCGACGATTGCAAAATAAACCCCCAGAAAACTCAACACTTGAGTCAGTTTAAAAATACCCATAAAATAGAACTTTCATATATAAGAATTACTGTGCAAACAAAATGACCCAATCCCTCTGTACGGCCGCGGATCCGCGGCCCAAGCATGGTACAGCCGCGGTTCCACAGCGGTTTGGAAGCATTAGGAGCTCGTTTTTCACCAAAATTCTTATATTTCCCTGCTTAATTTTTCAGGTATTTTTAATTCAGAAAATACACAGTTTTGAAAAAATGTACAGAGAGGGGGTAAATTTGGACGTATCGGGTTCGTTCGGAGTTTTAACTTCGTTAACACATTGCCTAAAGCTCTAGTTAGGCTCTGATACCACTGTAGGGTTACTAGGCACACTCAAGAGGTTCCACAAGGCATCAACCATGCCAAATTTAAATTTTACAGTGCCGAGAAACCCTAATATAGATCGTTAACTAGAGATTAGGCGAAAAGCGAGCAAGTAAACAACTTTATTGCTAAGTGAAAGGGATTACAACCTTTGTAGATCCGGTCCTCCACTTCTTTAGCTCCGTATTGACGTCCCTCCGCTGCGATCATCGGGATCCCGGACTCTAGCAATGGTTTCGTCGGAGAAATGATCGGGCTAGGTCATTGACTTCGAGGCCGAAGATGATCTACGTCGGGGAGACTCAAACTCAAGCTATTCCTTCACTTGGTCAAAAACTTTATGAAGAGAACACCCTATACTACATGGCAAGTGGTAGAGGATGAAGAAATAGGAAGTGGGTTCACTTTAGAATTGGATTTCTCACTCTTTTTCTCATGGCACCATTGGAGCTCTCAAGCTTTTGTGAGCTTGATGAAGATGAAGAAGAAGAAAAGAAGCATATCAATTGAAAGAATAATATGAATACTTATCCTTTTAATCATGGCACCATGGTTGAGTTAAGCCCTCATGCTTAACTCATGTAGAGATTTAACAAAACCATTAGGTTAAAGGTTGGGTTAGCTAATATCTTAAACAAATGACAAAAAGAGTTGACTTTGTCAATGTTCATCAAGCTTCATGAAGCTTGATAACTTTGACCAAAGTCATACTATTTTGTCATATGCTTAGGAAAATAGTAAACTCTAATCTAATCTTGATTTGGTTCAAGTCTCATACACACAACTTGTTTGTATCATTAAACATGATACAAACATGTACACTTGCATATATCACATATAAACAATGTTCACATTCAAGTGAGAATATCAATCTTAAGTGAACCAATACTAGTTAATATAAAGTAATATATCAAATATATAATTATACATTAAATCATTAAATCAACACTTGATTTAACGATCCGGTCATATCGCATATAACCGACTAATATCAAGTGTATCAATGTATCGAATCAACACTTGATTCGGTAACCCGGCTATATCACATATAACCGACCGATGATACAAATCGCGAGAATAGAATACAGTATCACATACTGGTATTATTCTCGGTCCCGCACATATCTCATATGCGCTCCTATTTCGTTTCGCTTGAGCCAGGAAACCCCTGTGTAGGACTCTAAAGACTCGTCAATACGCCGGCAGCAGGTAATGATCATATCAAACACTCACAAGCCGCAAGCGGTCTGCTAAACGTAACGGCCACCCGGGTATTGGGCGATCAGAAGATCAACGAGCAAGCCCGCTCACACTCCTGTGAATCCAACGAGTAACACTTCCGTACAGTCCGGTATGTTCGTCTGATACGTCGCATATCTCGTCTAGGGGTGGTAAACGTCAGACCCCAATAACTCGATAAGTCGTGTCGATATGAGGCTCATAACGGGTCGAGAAACTACTGGTAACACTTACCAGTAAATCCCTAAAGCAGCCTTGGCCAAGGATTTCCTGTTATAGCCAATTGAGCACTGCGCAACATCAACTCCCTATACCGGGAGAGACGAAACCCCTCCTATCGCTCATTGCCTCCATGTGATTCGGGACTGTACCTAAAAACCACCTTTTTGCACGCCCTCTTGGACGTGGTATGATGGAAATCAAAGCACAGTGGGAATCACACAAGACTCTATGACGATATCGGGTCTACAGACTAACCTGCATCAGTGTCACCAGAGAACTGCCATCTGACGTAAGGTATAATACCATCTGGAAGTTCTCGGCGAGTCCGTCCAGTATACCCAGTCTCCACTGAGCACCGGTATATCATCTCTGATGTCAAACACCAATGGATATGGGATCATCCATCACCTATCTATATGGGTCGAGAAGGTACACGCTAGTCTACTCTGGTATATCGATGCCCCGTCTCGATACACCCACGACTAGGGACTTTGAAAGATGTACTTATAGACTACCATGTCCCCACTAGTATGATCCGCATCATAGTCCAGGTAGTCAAGTACACATCCTAAGGGCTTTACCAACATGTAACAGAGAGACAATCAGTGTACATGTTTAGGTAAAGAGTAACCAGATAGCATACTATCATATCGAGCAAGAAAGTCATCCCTATATATGTCCAAGCATCCACTACAATATACATCCTATGTATAGTAATGGCCTCTAGGGCATACATATAACTAACAGGGACTGTACCCAAAAGCCTCCTGTTTGCACGACTCAGCAGAGCCGTGGTAGGGTGGAAATCAAAGCACAGTGGGAGAACACATAAGACTCTATGACGATCTCGGGTTTGCAGACTAACCTGTACCAGTGTCACCTGAGAACTGCTATCCGACGATAGATATAATACCATATAGGAGTTCTCGGCGAGTCCGTCCAATGTACCCAGTCTCCACTGAGCACCCGCATACGATCTTGATGTCAAACATCAATGGATATGGGAACTTCCATCGCCCATCATATGGGTCTAGTATCATATACGCTAGTCTACTCTGGAATATCGATGCCCCGTCTCGATACACCCACGATTAGGGACATTTCAGGATATGCCTATAAACTACACATGTCCCACCAGTATGATCTGTATCATAATCACAGTAGTCAAGCAAATATCCTCGGGGCTTTATCAACATGTACAAATGAATAAAAGCATGATCAAGTGAACATGTCAGATAAAGAGTAACCAGATAGTATATTATCATGTCGAGCAAGAAAGTCCTCTGTATATATATACATGTATAAAAACATCCACTATCATATAATGGCCTCTAGGGTATACATATACCCAACATATACTTCATATGTGATCAGATGATCAAATGAGCCCATATGCTCATTGTTCCAAATATACGACTAACGATCTTTAGCCAAACTCTCTTAGTTGATTTTAGTCCCAAATATGACTAATGATCATTAGATCAAACTCAAGTATTCCGTGAACTGATGGACCTCATTTATATGAGATATGCTACCTAAGTTCAAGTCCAAATCTAATATATACGGATTTGGATTAATCTGCGCCCTACGGGCAACGACGATATTAGTCTCCGTATACAATCCAAGGGCAACCCAAAATAAACAAACCATAACACGACATGAAGATTTCTGGAGTAGAGAAAGTTTTATCGCTTGGCGATAACGTAATTAACTGCAGGGGATTACGCCTGCAGGAAAAACGTCCCCACAGTCAAAAAACCCTCATCCATAAGGGGGAATCTGAAAAGTCGGCTACAATCGCATTCATCCAAAGCTCCGATATACGGTGTGTCATAAATTAACTTGGTATATTTACAGCGGTGGATGGATATTGTTCCATTTAGCATCTGCTCCCGTATTCAGGCTAGACGCGCCCCCCCGCGCCTCAGTCCGGTTTCCGGTGATCAACTGATTCTGGCACGTCCGGTAGGACCTTTTCTCTTTCCATGTGTCATGTTTTTTGCAAACAATATCGTGGAATATATATTTATAGATGCCCTTCGGTGGTGGCATACTGAAGCTAGCATCTCGTCTCTATGCAGAGATCAATGGTTTCTAACTGCAACTCAAGCTTTACCACATCCGGGAGAATCAAGTACGGGCTACTCACAGCCCCGATGTTTTGCATCCCTGCAGTGCATATGACTGAAGACATGAATAGGCTCTTCTTTGGCTCGATGCTACCTCATCCTGCCTTTGGTGCTTCAACGTCAGAGGAAACTCAAAAAAAATCTGTCTTCCACCGAATGACTCCAGCCGAAGGTCCCAAGCTATGCAAGAGGCATGATGAAGAAACCACGCAAGAAAAAGAGGTGCATGTCTCGAGAAACGCCCGACGTTGCCATTGGCGTCGAGTAAGACAAGCTGGGGGCAGTTCTCTATCAGGGTTGACTCTCCCTGCTCCAGCTCCAATGTGAATACTATTGTTCCAATCGGGAACAACTTTGAACTGCTGCAAAGGGTCGGACAAATTCTCCCACCACAGTATTGGAAAATTCTCCACAGCCCATGGAGATCCAAAGGGAGCAGAAGTCAATTCTCTTTTCCAAAAAGACTTTCCTTATCTATATACAAGGTGTGGAAGGAGGTGAAGAACTCTGTCGTTGTCCATGGCTCTTCTCCTAAGTTCAAACCAAAAAAACGTCAGCCAAACACTGACTACTCTCTTTCCAAATACAAGAGGACTCATCTGAAGGTGGTTTTCACTATGATGGTTACTCCCAAAACAACTTCTTACAAAAGAGAGGTCAAATAAAGTCTGAGCGCCCAAGGCAAACTCAAAGGGCCGAGATTCTAAACGCCCAAGCCTGAGGGCATAAAAATTCATACGGTATACATGGCGAACTCCAAAGATGAAAGTTGAGCTTCAGTTAGTCATAGACCAATTACTCATTCTTTGACGAAAGTTCAGCAGCAACAAGAAAAACTGCAAGAGATACTTGCTCAAGCGAAGGACTCGTTACTCTACTGCCTAAGGCAAACCCGGAAGACGCACCTAAAGAAAGAACATGGTGTTAGATATGTATGCCCTAGAGGCCATTATTGTATAGTACTAGTTTGTATAATACATTTTGGAGGCTTGGGATATATATACGGTTTTTACGACAGTCTTGCTCGATATAGTAGTATGCTACTTGGTTTGTTTCTATCTTAATATGTGTATATATTTCTTTTAACATATCGCTAATACATATTGATGGAGCCCTTAGGATCTTTGCTTGACTACCGGCGTTGTAATGGCGATCACACTAGTGGGGGCTGGGTAGTCTATAAGCACATCCTTATTTTTGTCCCTGGTCGTAGGATTATCGAGACAGGGCATCGATACTCCAGAGTAGACTGGTGCATACGCTTCTCTTCCCAGCAGGGAAGATGGTCTGTCCCACAGCCATCAGTACGTCGTACTGGAGATAGTATGCAGATGCTCGTTAGGTTACGAGTACACTGGACATGACTCGTCGGGAACTGTTGGTTGGTATTATACATATCGTCAGTTAACAGTTCCCAGGTGACATGAGTACAGCTTAGTCCGCTGACTTGACACTGTCACTTCGCCTCGAGTGTGTTCCCACTGTTCTTAGATTACTACCCTACCACGGCTCTACTTAGTCGTGCAAACATATAGTAGTTGGGTGCACTCCCGAAGCACTTGGAGGCAGTGACGGTTAGACAGGATTCGTCTTTCCCGGTATTGGGAGTTGATATCGCGCTGTGTCTAGGAGAGCCATTACATATTGTCGTCCCTGGCCAGGGCAAGCGAGAATTGCTGGTAGGTTTCTCAGTAGATTCTCAGGATGTTTTGGGCTACACTCCGACACGACTTGTACCGCTATTAGGGGACTGACGTTTAGCGCCCCCTAGGCCCGCCATGCGATATTATCAGACGAACAGACCGGACTGTACGGAGATTGTCACATTCAGGCTCAGTAGGAGTTCGATGGGTTCACCTCATCAGTCTTCTTATCGGCATCTACTTGGGGACCGTTATGTACAGCTAGTACCGCTTGCGGCCTGTGGTTAAACCCACTGCCAGCGTAGTGTCGAGCTTTTAGAGTCCCACACAGAGGGTTACTCGTTTTTAGGCAAAATAGAGTAGAGGTTGCATGGTTTTGCGACGGGATTCGTTCACATCCACGCACTTATGCACGTTTGGTGTCCGGACAGTAGTTACTAGCGGGCTTTTGTTTAAACCAGATCCTAGTACTTGTTTTGGGATTGGTTTTGTCTCAGTGTATTCGTGTTCCTTGGAGCACGGATGCGGGTGTGTATGCACAGTTGACAGAGGCAGAGGCAGAGCATTCTCATTAGGGTTGTTGACCATTTGGCTTTGGTTGACTTGTTGACCGTTGACTTTTCTCTAAACCCTAATGAGAATAAAAAATGTGACTAATATTATTAATTAAGTATTATTGTGCCATGATTGAGTTGAAAGTTTGACTTTTGTTGACTTGTTGCTTTTGTTGACCGGTTGACCATTGTTGACTTGTTGACCATCATCATTTCGTTGCTATGACTTTTGTTTACTTGTTGTTCTTTACAAAATGCAATAATTGCATGAAATGATAATGGTCATTGAAACTAACCATCACCATACTTAATTATTATTATTATTATCATTATTCTCACTTTTGTGAGGATGGTTGCATGATGAGAGCTAATTCTATCATTTTCCTTCTTTCTCCTAGAGAGAAAGCTCTCCCTCTTCCTCTCCAAAGGTTCAAGTGTTCCATGAGTTGGAAATCATGAACCTTTGAAACAAAACCACCACTACTCTTCTCTACTCAATCTAAGGTTCTAGGTTTGGCAAACCAAGCACCTTAGTTATCTCTAGGTTGAGATAGGAGCTCAAGTTCGAGGCCCTCGGGTGGATCCATCTACGGCAAAGAGGAGACGAGGAGGAGGAGCTATTCGAACCATCACAAGGAGCAAGCAAGGAGGAGAATCATAAAAGGAGGAAAGAAGTTCAAGACCAAGGTATATCCATTCTATATAGTAGCTAAAACTTGTAGATTATTTTGTTAGTTTTTGTTTAGCAAAAATCCTTCTTGAACGGTCCATGTTACCTAGTTAGGAAAAATTTTCGTTTTACCTATTCCGCCTCCCCGAAAGGACTGGGATGGGTAACGTGGACCTAACAGTGGTATCATAGCCTAGCTAAACACATACTAGCATGTTAGCAAGGTATTTAGAATTTCGATCGGAGAAAAAATCGCAAAACATGTCGAAAAAGTTAACTTTCTGCCGATTTTTAAATCTGTTCAAAAAATAATTTAATATACACTAAAAATCGGCTCAGGGTTTTTAAATAACACACAAGAAAAACGATCCAGTGAGTCGATCAAAGCGCCGCGGAACCGCGGCAAGAACATGCTTCTTGCCGCGGATCCGCGGCCGAGTTGACTCGGCCGTGGTTCGTTTTTCCTGCAGTGTTCTTAGAATGGTGTTTTGGGATTTTTAGAATAGTTTGTTTCTGCCCAGATTTTCCAGAAAACAAATTTGTGTTTGGGATGGTTACAAATCCGTATTTTGATCGAAGTTCTGTAGACTTTGGCTAATGGGTTATATCTGTGATGTGATATATGTATTGAACGTCTACTAATCACTATACGTCGATTAGTGGGGGTTATACATATTTGTGATCTGTAATGTTGATGGTTTGTGTATATGGACTTGTTGGATTGTCGCGGGGAAATAGCCGGGGTTTTATGAGATGAGAGTTTCTTTATCTTTCATTTGATGTAAATATGTAATTGATGTAATATTATTTGTATGGCCGCACATCCGGGATGAGGTTGTAGCCGCCATTGTATATTATTTCTTTTACTGTTTTTGCTCCTAGGATAGACCCAAGGTGGGGTGCACAAACTATCGGGTACGTTGAAGTGCTGAGTGGCCTACTCACGTTGTTGAGGAAGGCTGCTTCACTTCGGGTATTTGGCGGGTAGTTTGCCGCACCCGTAGGGGTCTAGGATGGGGTTTGGCTATTCATCGCGACCGTGTAATCCGTCTTTCGTTGCAGGCTCGAACGAAACGCGGATTCCTAGCATATCCAATGTGTTCATCTGTGATCTGGAATGGCTATCACTGCATCTGACGAATGTATATATCTATATATGATATCTAGTAGGCGTTGCTTATGTTTTGCATCCGCGCTAGTCCAGCCCCCGCTCTGTCGTTAGTTAAGTAACCTAACGGGTAATGACGGGGCCCCGTGGCGAATGCGGATGGCATAAGCGTACGTCGTATTTTCGTTGTTTTCTGCAATGGTAGGATTAATTGATGGGATGTATTAAATTAATGCAAAGAAAAAACAAACCTAATAAGACGTTGTTGGAACAATTTTCAAAAAGTTGTTATTGCAAGGACGTTCTCTTTTGTTTTGCATAGAGGTATTCGGTTATGAATGCCCAGCATCTCATTCGACGAGACAAGGGCCGAGATCCCTTCATCGGGAGTGACCCTTTGGACAAAAGTTTGCGTCAAGGTAATAACTTCATTATAGTCGATTATTCTTGCTTTGCATCGAGGTATTTAGCTTAGAATATCCTGCACCTCATTCGACGAGGAAAGAGCCGAGATCCCTTCACAGGGAGTGACCTCTTTAGCAAGAGTTTTCGCCACTATATTTTCAAAAAGGCAATCATGTTCCTTCAACGATATCAAGTTCATTACGTTAACGGGTTTTTTGCCAAAAACCCAGCCTAGCCCTCCGTCATTTCGGATTGGTATTATTTAGTATTCGTGCTGCGTTTGTTGACCTAGTCAAGGCGTAGTGAACGGTAGCTAAATGATATTTTTCTGTGCATTGCAAATGTGATTGGTTAGGACAGTCGTGCGGCCTTGTTGACCTAGTCAAGGACACGTACAGGTGGGTTTAATGCAATCAAGATAATGACGGGTAGAACTTAACTAACGGTTTATGGTTTGTTGACCTAGTCAAAGTCATAAACCGTTAGGGGCAAAAATCCACATCGGGAGTTTCTAAAGAAACTGAAACTTGCAGATTTAGCATACCTTCTGGAGTGTGGTGGCTAGAGTGGATTCTATCTAGGCCATCGCACAATGATAGTTGGATCCCGATCCCACTGATGAGTTGGATTACTCTCGGGAGATTATTTCACTTAACAATCAATGCTATAAACCAAGTAGGTGTCTAGAACGGTGTTAGCGGGGCTACGCCTCCAGGGAAAAGAGGTTATTTAATTAAGGAATTTCGCGAAAGCGTTGGAAAACCTCCCTCGAAGTACCAACACTAGTCTGGCTGAAAGGTTAAGCAAGTATTGTGACGTGCGATTAATCCTGACTAGTTCTTCTTTTAAGGTTTGAAGAAGAATTTGAGGAAACAGTGGGAACCATCCTGATTAGATAAACTAATAAACCAATCTAATCTTGCAAGAGCGCACGCTGAGTGTTTCTTTTCTCTCTCTCCAGATAGCAACCATTTCACGCCCTAATCAAGATAATAAAATGTATCGCTTGACCGATCCGAATTCTTATTCGGGGCTGGGAACGTTGGTTCGGCTCTAAATTACGACAACGGTCATAAGTATGAGCAAGGGAAAGAGGATTGTGTGGATTCCAAGAATACCCAGTTGAAGAAGAAGCATAGTTTTGCATCTACTTCAGGTGTTCTTGTAATTGAGAACTGCTTTACGGTCAGCCCTACCTCCTGGGTACTTGATACCGGATCAGAATCTCATATCTGTAATCTATTGCAGGGACTGAGAAAAAGTAGGAAAGTTGTACCTGGTGATATGTCGCTCAGGGTAGCGAACGAAGCACAAGTTAATGCTGCAGCCGTCGGTGAATATCACCTAGTGTTGCCAAACGGCAATACTATGATTTTGAACGATTGCTACTATGTACCTTCTATGGTTTGCAACATCATATCGGTTTCTTTACTCGATAAAGATGGATATAACTTTGTTCTTAATAGAAATATCATGAACATCTACCTTCTGGTTGCAGAAGGTACACTGTGTAATGGTATCCACGTTCTAAATCAGAATACAGTTCTCAATGTACAAAACACACGCAAGAGGAAGAATTCAGATACGAATGAATCCTACTTGTGGTATTGTAGACTTGGTCATATCGGAGAGAAAAGACTAAGTAAGTTGCATAAAGATGGACTCTTGAATACGTTCGATTTTTCATCTTATGAAACTTGTCGGTCTTGTCTCAAAGGAAAGATGACCAAATCTTCGTTCACCGGACATGGAGAAAGAGCAACAGAGCTCTTGGGACTCATACATAGTGATGTATGTGGTCCAATGTCTATACATGCAAGGGGTAGGTTCTCGTACTTCATCACATTCACTGACGATCTCTCTAGGTTCGGATATGTGTATCTGATGAAACACAATCTAAAGCTTTTGAGAAATTCAAGGAATTCAGAAACGAAGTAGAGAACCAGACTGGCAAAAGTATCACGATCCTCCGATCGGATAGGGAAGGGGAGTACTTAAGCGCGGAATTCCTAGATTACTTAAAAGAGAATGGTATTCTCTCTCAGCTTACTCCTCCTTATACACCACAGCATAACGGTGTATCGGAATGGAGGAATCGTATCCTATTGGATATGGTTCGCTCCATGATGAGTAGTGCCGAGTTGCCTCTTTCATTTTGGGGACATGCGCTTTTAACAGCAGCATATCTATTGAATGATGTTCCGTCTAAATCAGTGCCTAAGACTCCATTCGAGATATGGAATGGAAAGAGGCCATATCTTAAAAGATTTAAGATATGGGGTTGTCCGGCTTATGTTAAAAAACATAAACCAGATAAGCTGGAGGCACGGTCAGTTTTATGTAAGTTTGTGGGATATCCAAAGAATGGTTATGGATATCTGTTCTACCACACCGAGGAACAGAACGTGTTTGTCGCTCAGTATGCCGTTTTCTTAGAAACGGAGTTTCTTGCAAAAGAAATTAGTGGGAGCACGGTAGAATTGGAAGAAATTCAGCGACCACAAACTGAAACTGAAGATTTGACAGAACCTCAGGATTCAATAACCCCAGACGAACCTCAGTCACTCCGCAGATCTGGTAGGATTTCTCATCCGCCCGAGAGATACTACGGTTTTCTCATAGACGGGGATCGAGAGGATTGCATCTTGGAAGATGACCCTACCAGTTTCAGGCAGGCCATTATCAGTAGGAACTCTGATAAGTGGCTGGAAGCAATGAAATCCGAAATGGAGTCCATGGACGCCAATAAAGTGTGGACCTTGGATATTGCTCCACCTGGGGTAAAACCCGTTGGATGCAAATGGATCTACGAAAGGAAACTTGGTGTAGATGGGCAGGTGGAAACCTATAAGGCTAGACTCGTTGCAAAAGGTTTTCATCAAAAACCCGGTGTGGACTATGACGAAACCTTTTCTCCAGTGGCTATGCTCA
Organism: Agapanthus africanus; assembly: GCA_030015575.1. Lineage (NCBI taxonomy): Eukaryota > Viridiplantae > Streptophyta > Magnoliopsida > Asparagales > Amaryllidaceae > Agapanthus > Agapanthus africanus. Next base: position 155,029,622 of record CM057345.1, on the reverse strand, counting down.
AATCCATTCGGATCCTACTTGCCATTGTTGCCTTTCATGACTATGAAATCTGGCAGATGGACGTTAAAACGGCTTTTCTAAACGGCTGTTTGGAAGAGTGCGTTTACATGGATCAGCCAGAAGGTTTCGTAAACAATGGGAGCAGCGGGAAAGCGTGCAAGTTGTTTAAATCCATATATGGATTAAAGCATGCATCGCGGAGCTGGAACATCTGTTTTGATGAGGCAATCAAGGAATTTGATTTCATCAAGAACGAAGATGAACCTTGTGTCTATAAGAAGATTGTAGGACGAACTGTCGTGTTTCTAGTCTTGTACGTGGACGACATTCTTTTGATAGGAAATGACTTTCCTATGCTACAATCGGTCAAGCTATTCTTGTCACAACGGTTCTCCATGAAGGACCTGGGTGATGCCTCGTATATTCTGGGGATCAAGATCTACAGAGATAGATCCAAGAGACAACTGGGACTTTCGCAGTTTAGGTACATAGAGACCGTACTAAAGAGGTTTAGTATAGAAGATTCCAAGCGCGGCAATATACCCGCATTGCACGGAATCACCCTCTCCAAGAAGATGTCTTCTAAGACTGACGAGGAGAGGGTTCGCATGAGCACTATACCCTACGCTTCGGCGGTAGGATCTATAATGTATGCGATGCTATGTACAAGACCAAATGTAGCTTACGCGCTGAGCGTGGTGAGCCGGTATCAGTCAGACCCAGGTGAGGGCCACTGGACAGCAGTGAAGAACATTCTCAAGTACCTGAGAAGGACTAAGGAGATGTTCCTGATTTACTGTAGGGTTCCTAGGCACTCTCAAGAGATCTCACAAGGCATCAATCATGCCAATTTCAAAAATTATGGGTGCCGCGAAACCCTAATACGGATCGTTGACTAGAAGTTTAGGCGAAAACTAGAACAAGTAAACTACTTTACTAAAAGTGACGGAAATACAACCTTTGTAGATCCGGTCATCCACCTCCACGGCTCCGTGATGAAGTCCTCTCCGCTGTCCAAATCAAAATCCGGGCTCTAGCGTCGGCTTCATCGAAGAAATGGGCGGGCAAGGTCGTCGGCTTCGTGCCGAAGATGATCTACGTCGAAGCATCACAAGATCAAGCTCCCACTTCACCAAGTCATGAAACTTGTGAAGAAAACACACTCTACTACTTGGCAAGAGGTAGAGGATGAAGAAATAGGAAATGGGTTCACTTTAGAATTGGATTTCTCACTCTTTTCATCAAGTTGCCATTGATGAGGCAAGCTTTTTCTTCAAGTAGAAGATGAAGAAGAAGAAGAAGATAATATGATAAGTTAATTCAAAATAGAAAATAAATTGAATACTTATCATGTTGCAACCATGGTCAAGTGTAGAGAATAAATCATGGTTAAATGGAATGGTTAGGGTTAAGCATGAAGACAAAATGGTCACTTAGTCAAAGCTTCATGAACTTTCAATGTAAAACAAAATTAGCAACCATTTTCTTTTCTTTTGCCATTTCTTTTCCAAAATAAAACCCAAAATGAAATAAATAAATAAATTGAAAAAAAAGAAAACCCTAACCATTACACAACCATGGTTTAATCTTTACACAAACCCTAGAGAGCATGTATCATCAAACATGATACAATCAAGTGCACAAAAAGTATATCACATATACAATGTGCACATCCGAGCGAGAAAATCCATTTAAAGTGAACCGATACTAGTTAATGCAAAGTAATATATCAAATATATAATTATGCATTAAATTATTAAATCAACACTTGATTTAATGATCCGGTCATATCGCATATAACCGACTAATATCTACAGTAACAACTTATCGAATCAACACTTGATCCGATAACCCGGCTATATCGCATATAACCGATCAATGTCACAAATCGCGAGAATCGAATACAGTATCACATACTGGTATCATTCTCGGTCCCGCACATATCTCATATGCGCTCCTATTTCGTTTCGTTTGAGCCAGGAAACCTCTGTGTAGGACTCTAAAGACTCGTCAATACGCCGGCAGCAGATGATGATCATATCAAACACCCACAAGCCGCAAGCGGTCTGCTAAACGTAACGGCCACCCGGGTATTGAGCGATCAGAAGATCGACGAGCAAGCCCGCTCACACTCCTGTGAATCCAACCAGTAACACTTACCGTACAGTCCGGTCTGTTCGTCTGATATGTCGCATATCTCGCCTAGGGGTGGTAAGCGTCAGACCCCAATAGCTCGATAAGTCGTGTCGATATGAGGTCTATAACATTTCGAGAAACTACTGGTAACACTTACCAGTAAATCTCAGCAACCCTGGCCAGGGATTTCCGGTTATAGCCAATCGAACACAGCGCAACATCAACTCCCTATACCGGGAGAGACGAATCCCCTCCTATCGCTCATTGCCTCCATGTGACTCGGGACTGTACCCAAAAACCACCGTTTTGCACGCCCTCTTGGACGTGGTAAGATGGAAATCAAAGCACAGTGGGAACCACACAAGACTCTATGACGATCTCGGGTCAACAGACTACTCTGTACCAGTGTCACCTGAGAACTGCCATCTGACGTGAGGTATAATACCATCTGGGAGTTCTCGGCGAGTCCGTCCAGTGTACCCAGTCTCCACTGAGCACCCGTACACCCTCTCTGATGTCAAACACCAATGGATATGGGATCATCCATCGCCCATCTCATGGGTCGAGAAACATATACGCTAGTCTACTCTGGTATATCGATGCCCCGTCTCGATACACCAACGACTAGGGACCTTGAAGGATGTACTTATGGACTACCACGTCCCCACTAGTATGATCTACATCATAGTCCAGGTAGTCAAGTACACATCCTAAGGGCTTTACCAACATGTAACTATAAGACAGTTTAAAGAGACTAGTGTACATGTTAAGATAAAGAGTAACCAGATAGCATACTATCATATCGAGCAAGAAAGTCATCTCTATATATGTCCAAGCATCCAATATAATATACATCATCTGTACAATACTGGCCTCTAGGGCATACATACAACTAACAATCTCCCACTTGCACTAGGGCCAGCTGCTGTAGTATCGCATACCGAGCATCCCGAAGAGTCTCTCAAACTGTATGTGGGGAATGGCCTTCGTGAGTAGATCCGCCGTGTTGTTCTTCGTGTCAACCCTCCTGACCTCGATCTCCCAGCGATCAACTATCTCCCGGATCAGGTGATACCGCCTCAGAATATGCCTGGATCGTTGATGGGACCTGGGTTCCTTGGCCAAAGCCACCGCTCCATTGTTATCACAATACAAAGGTATTGGATGCTCAATGGATGGAACCACTCCAAGTTCAGTAATGAACTTCTTGATCCAGACAGCCTCTTTGGCAGCATCGTTGGCAGCGATGTATTCAGCCTCCATCGTCGAGTCTGCCACGGTTTTCTGCTTGGAACTCTTCCAGCTAACCGTCCCTCCGTAAAGGGTAAAGACAAAGCCCGACTGCGACTTAGAGTCGTCCTTATCACTCTGGAAGCTCGAATCGGTAAAGGACTCCACTTGGAGTTCTCCGTTACCATACACCAAGAACATATCTCTAGTCCTTCGCAAGTACTTGAGAATGTTCTTCACAGCTGTCCAGTGACTCTCTCCAGGATCTGCTTGATACCGACTCACTACACTTAGTGAGTATGCAACATCGGGTCTGGTACATAGCATCGCATACATGATAGAGCCTACTGCCGAAGCATAGGGTATCCCTTGCATGCGAGCTCTCTCCAAATCAGTCTTGGAAGACATCTCTTCGGAGAGAGTGAGTCCAGAGATCGTGGGCAAGTTCCCACGCTTGGATTCTTCCATACTAAACCTCTTTAGTATGGTGTCAATGTACCTGGATTGGGACAATCCCAATATCCGTTTGAATCTATCTCTATAGATCCTGATTCCCAATATGCAGGAGGCATCACCAAGATCTTTCATTGAAAATCTTTGTGATAAGAAGAGCTTGACCGATTGCAGCATAGGAATATCATTTCCTATCAAGAGTATGTCGTCCACGTACAATACGAGGAAGACTACCTTACTCCCTGCCACCTTCTTGTAAATACAAGGTTCATCTGGGTTTTTGACGAAATCAAACTCTTTGATAACGACATCAAAGCAGATGTTCCAACTCCGCGATGCTTGCTTTAATCCATAAATGGATTTAAGCAGCTTGCACACCTTGCCGCTGCTCCCACTGTCTACGAAGCCCTCTGGCTGTGTACTTATAGACGTTCTCTTCTAAAACATCATTTAGAAAAGCAGTCATGGCACCCAACCGCCAGATATCGTAGTCATGGTATGTAGCCGTGGCAAGTAGGATCTGGATGGACTTAAGTATAGCCACTTGAAAAGGTTTCATCATTATCCACGCCTGGTCGATGACGAAAAGCTTTAACAAGTCTAGCTTTGAAAGTCTCAACTTTTCCATTTACACCAAGTAATCTTCTCAAGATATACTTGCTCCTGATGGGGATTTAACCCTTCAGATATAGCAACCAAAGTCCATACTTTGTTGGTGTATAAGGATTCCATCTCAGATCGCTAAGCATCCAGCCATTCTTACAGAGTCCCACTCCTGATGGCCAGCTCGAAACTAGTTGGGTCATCATCTCATGATGCAATCCTCGCTCCCACTGTCATAGAGTAACCGAAGTATCTCTCAGGTGGGTGAGAAACCCTACTAGATCGGCGGAGAGGCTGAGGTTCGTTGGTAACTATTGAATCCTTTGGTTTTACCAAATCATCTGCTGTATTTTGTATAGCTGGAACCTTTCCAGTTCTACATTACAGACCTTGCCTCGAGCTTGTCCGGATTTTGCTTTTCAGACATAGGCTGGACAACCCCAAATCTTAACTAACTTAAGAGATGGGCCCTTCCCTTATCATATCAAATATGAAGTGGTAGGCAACTGATTTGATTTGAACTCTATTCAATAGGTATGCAGCTTCTCAAGTGCATAACTCCCCAAAAGGAAATAGATAACTCAGTAGTACTCATCATAGAGCACACCATATCACATAGGGTGCTATTGCTCCGCCCCGATATACCATCGTGTTATGGTGTATTCGGAGGAGTAATGCTGAGAGAGAATCTCATTCTCCTTTAGAAAGGTCCAGGAATTCCGTGCTCAAGTATTCTCCTCCTTGATCTCATCAAAGGACATAATACTTATACCCGTATTTTGGTTCTCTACTTCTAACTTATATTCTGTGAATATCTCAAAAGGTTCGGACTTGTGTTTCAACAGGAACATATGTCTGAATCTTGAGAGATTATCAGAGAATGTAATGAAGTATAAAGAACCGGTCTTGGCAAGTGTAGACAGGGGACCTACATACATCAACATGTATCATCCCAAGAGTTCACTAACTCTTTCTCTGTTTCCAATAAACAGAGCTGAGGTCATTTTATCTTTGTGACATGACTCGCAAGTTTCATAAGATGAAAATTCAAACTAATTTAAATATGCATCTAAATGTAACTTCAGCCAGTCGGGTCGCATTGATATGACCTAGTCTATAATGCCTCAAGAAGGATCCGTTCATTTCTGAACTCTTCCTCTTTTGTGTGTTCAGTATACTAAAGATCTGTAGTTTGATTTAGAACATCAATGCTTTTAGATAACGTGCCTGAACCGATCAACTTTTGATATAGGAAATGTTCAAAACATTATCCAACAATACAAAATTTTATCGTTTCTTTACTAATAAAGAGACAGATATGATTTTGCATATCAGGTTCGGTATCTAATAACATTCGTTCAGAATCAATGTATTTAGAATACAGGGTGACAGTGACCAACAGACTTGGCTGCAACTCTTGCCCCGTTTTCTGCCTCATGAAACTTATCACCCGCTCTCAGTTTTCTACCTTTCTGTAGCCCATGTAACATATTACATATGCGGGATCCTGATCCGGTATCAAATACCCAGGACGCAGAGGATACTGAGAAACAGTTCTTTGTAATGAACACGCCCGAAGATGATGCATCAGCATGCACTCTCTTCGTTTGGGTGGCACGGGAAATCTGGTATTCCCCAATTTCCTGCTCTGTCTTATAACAATTATAAGTTGGAGCGGGACCAACGTTCCCCAGCTCAGTATAACAAGCGGGTTCGGTTAAATATCCGTATTATTATCTTGATTAAGGCGTGATATGGTCGCTACCTGGAGAGAGAGAGAAGAAAACACTTAGCGTGCGCTCTTGCAAGAATAGATTGGTTATTATTTTATCTAATCAGGATGGCTCCCACTGTTTTTATCAAATCTTCCTTCAAACCCTAAAAGGAAAGACTAGCCGGGATTAATTACACACTACAAGTTCGCCAATCTTTCAGCCAGGCCAGTGTCGGTACTTTGAGGGAAGTCCCCCGTGCTTTCGTACGAACCTAATTAATGTAAACCTCATTTTCCCAGAGGCGTAACCTCGTTAACACCTTTCTAGACACCTACTTGATCGGCTAATTGTAATGTGTAAAACTCTCACAGGAGTAACTCTTACTCGCAGTGGGTATCGGGATCCAACTATCTCATAGAAGGTATGCAATCTCATTGCAAATTTCAACACTTGAAATTCCCGATAATATTTTTGCCCCTAGCGTCCTATGACCTTGACGCAGGCCAACAAACCATAGTGCGCTAGTGAAGTTCAACCCGTCATTTCCTGATTGAATTAAACCCACCCGTACGATCCTTGACACAGGCCAACAAAGTCGCACGACTACCCTAATCCAATCTGCATCATATGCATAAGCAGGTAAATACTAGTTAGCTACCGCACACTACGCCTTGACGCAGGCCAACAAACGTAGCACGAATACTAACTACTACTTATCTGAAATGACGGAGGGCTACGCAGGTTTTTCTGAAAACCATGAGCGTAATGAACTTGATATCGTTGTAGAATCAAATGAAGTTTTGAAAATGGAGTGATTTTGAGGCTTTTCTAGTTTTGCTAAAGGGGTCACTCCCGGTGAAGGGATCGTCGGCCCTTTCCTCGTCGAATGAGGTGCGGGATATATCATATATATCACTGTGCAAAGCAAAACTCAAAAACAATCAAAAGCAAACCGAGTGTGTAGCATCTGCCAGTTATTGCTAAAGGAGTCACTCCCGGTGAAGGGATCTCGGTCCTTTCCTCATCGAATAAGATGCAGGGTATATCATATATACCGCTATGCAAAGCAAGAACTGTAGCTACCTGTTTTGTTTAAAATTTGATTCTACAACATCTTAGGTTTCTTTTCTTTCATTAATCACATTAATGAAGTCCCATCATTTAAATACCTAAACATCACAGATAAATACGACGGACACTTATGCCATCCGCATTCGTCTCGATGTCCCCTCATGCACCGTTAGGTTAGGTAACTAACGACAGAGCAGGGCAGGGCTAGTGCGGGTGCAAAACATAAGCAACGTCTATATAATATATCATATATACTATATACTGTATCTATCACAGAACATCACATGATCACATCACAGATATCGCAGCAGAAGAAACATATGAAACATTGGATATACTAGGACGTCCGTGTTTTCAATACGAGCCAGTATAAAACACGGATTCCACGGTCGTGATGAATAGCCAATCCCACACCCCTAGACCCCTACGAGAGCGGCAAGCAACCCTACCAATTCTAGAGTTAGGAGACCCGGACTCGACTCCTCGAGTTGGTCTCCTACTGGACTCCAGAACCCAGTTACTTGTGCTCCCCTCCTTGGGTCTATCCTAGTGCGGAAAAGTAAATAATATACAAACGGTGACATCTTCCACAACCTAGAAGTGCCCCAATAAAAGAATATTACATACAAGTTTTTACATGAATGAAAATGAAAAACACTCATCTCACATAAAAAAAACCCGGCTATTCAAACACGACGATCCAATATAACATATCCAGCAACACATAACATCACATGTCATCAACGTAAGTAAATATGTGCATCCCAATTGTCGTTGACATATAGCAACGAAACCGGCGATATCACATATTACACTTACGGTCACAGAAAAGAAAGTGTAAAACTACAACAGTTGGAATCCGCAACTTCTTTAGACATCGCATGCCTAGCCAAATGAAATACTTAGACATCGCATGCCTAACAATTATAAACCCCGCATTTTAGTCTCATTATCGAAAACACTTTTCAATACCAAGTCGGGCAATTCAACAAGATTCCCGACTTCCTGATCGAATGCTCGTCGCAAACTTCAGTAGGCGGCCGCACCCCCGATACCGTCGACGAAGTGCACCAAGGCAGAACACCGCTACCGCGAGCACCCTTACGAATGCTTACGGCGACGGGGTTCTCCTACAGTCATTTGGTCGGGGCTATGGAGTGAGGCTGTCTATTAAGTTTATCCGGCGAGTATCCGCGTACGCTACGTTATTGCGACGGACTTTTGATCACATCAAAATTCCGTGGCAACCGATCAAGTGAGACTAAACTGCTATGTTTATAACATTCATTCAGTTATCTCATAACTTATTGTGAATTCCAATTATTGTATCACATTCCGGAAAATTAGAAAATGTTAAACTTTCCGATCGAACATTCAAACACCCAAGTTTTCCCGATACAGATCAACACATGAAATAAGTCTAAAAACATTCAGTTCGTGCCTCAGTACCAACGGTCCAGCCGTAGAAGGGTCAAGCCAACGCCTCACATGTGGCACGCCGTACTGCCCCAAACCCGAAGGTTCAAAGGGCAGTTCAAGACGGTCACATAATCGAATTAAGGTTTGTTGTCTTCTAGAGGGACCATCGCGTTACTTGCACTACTTAGAACGTCGTTAAACTACGGAAAAATCCAACACTTGGAAATTTCCCGACAGGGGAAAAATTGGGTATTTATATCCGGTCGAACTTTTTAACATATTCAAAAATTATCCGGAAAGCCACATAGACAAAATCTGATACTCCGATCGAAACACCGAATCCCCAAAGCAACCCCAAAATACTCAACTCTTAAGTACAGATTAAAAATTCCCATAAAACTCAGCACTTGAAACCATGAGTTACTGTGCAAAATAGAAAGGCAACTTCTATCATTTGGCCGCGGAACCGCCGCAGAAGCCAGGTTTCTGCCGCGGTTCCGCCGCACTATGAACAGTTCATGGAAAACATTTTGCACCGTAATTCTTAGATTTCCCTGCTGAATTTTTTAAGCATTTTTAATGTGGAAAAATCCCAGATTTTAGAAAAAGTCCAGAGAGCATGTTTGGTTTTAGGGTTTCGGGTTCGTTCGGTTTTCAAACTTCGTCTACGCATCGCCTAAGGCTCTAGCTAGGCTCTGATACCACTGTAGGGTTCCTAGGCACTCTCAAGAGGTCTCACAAGGCATCAATCATGCCAATTTCAAAAATTATGGGTGCCGCGAAACCCTAATACGGATCGTTGACTAGAAGTTTAGGCGAAAACTAGAACAAGTAAACTACTTTACTAAGAGTGACGGAAATACAACCTTTGTAGATCCGGTCCTCCACCTCCACGGCTCCATGATGAAGTCCTCTCCGCTGTCCAAATCAAAATCCGGGCTCTAGCGTCGGCTCCATCGGAGAAATGGGCGGGCAAGGTCGTCGGCTTCGTGCCGAAGATGATCTACGTCGAAGTATCACAAGATCAAGCTCCCACTTCACCAAGTCATGAAACTTGTGAAGAAAACACATTCTACTACTTGGCAAGAGGTAGAGGATGAAGAAATAGGAAGTGGGTTCACTTTAGAATTGGATTTCTCACTCTTTTCATCAAGTTGCCATTGATGAGGCAAGCTTTTTCTTTAAGTAGAAGATGAAGAAGAAGAAGAAGAAGATAATATGATAAGTTAATTCAAAATAGAAAATAAATTGAATACTTATCATGTTGCAACCATGGTCAAGTGTAGAGAATAAATCATGGTTAAATGGAATGGTTAGGGTTAAGCATGAAGACAAAATGGTCACTTAGTCAAACCTTCATGAACTTTCAATGTAAAACAAAACTAGCAACCATTTTCTTTTCTTTTGCCATTTCTTTTCCAAAATAAAACCCAAAATGAAATAAATAAATAAATTGAAAAAAAAGAAAACCCTAACCATTACACAACCATGGTTTAATCTTTACACAAACCCTAGAGAGCATGTATCATCAAACATGATACAATCAAGTGCACAAAAAGTATATCACATATACAAAAAGTATATCACATATACAATGTGCACATCCGAGCGAGAAAATCCATTTAAAGTGAACCGATACTAGTTAATGCAAAGTAATATATCAAATATATAATTATGCATTAAATCATTAAATCAACACTTGATTTAATGATCCGGTCATATCGCATATAACCGACTAATATCTACAGTAACAACTTATCGAATCAACACTTGATCCGATAACCCGGCTATATCGCATATAACCGATCAATGTCACAAATCGCGAGAATCGAATACAGTATCACATACTGGTATCATTCTCGGTCCCGCACATATCTCATATGCGCTCCTATTTCGTTTCGCTTGAGCCAGGAAACCTCTGTGTAGGACTCTAAAGACTCGTCAATACGCCGGCAGCAGATGATGATCATATCAAACACCCACAAGCCGTAAGCGGTCTGCTAAACGTAACGGCCACCCGGGTATTGAGCGATCAGAAGATCGACGAGCAAGCCCGCTCACACTCCTGTGAATCCAACCAGTAACACTTACCGTACAGTCCGGTCTGTTCATCTGATATGTCGCATATCTCGCCTAGGGGTGGTAAGCGTCAGACCCCAATAGCTCGATAAGTCGTGTCGATATGAGGTCTATAACATTTCGAGAAACTACTGGTAACACTTACCAGTAAATCTCAGCAACCCTGGCCAGGGATTTCCGGTTATAGCCAATCGAACACAGCGCAACATCAACTCCCTATACCGGGAGAGACGAATCCCCTCCTATCGCTCATTGCCTCCATGTGACTCGGGACTGTACCCAAAAACCACCGTTTTGCACGCCCTCTTGGACGTGGTAAGATGGAAATCAAAGCACAGTGGGAACCACACAAGACTCTATAACGATCTCGGGTCAACAGACTACTCTGTACCAGTGTCACCTGAGAACTGCCATCTGACGTGAGGTATAATACCATCTGGGAGTTCTCGGCGAGTCCGTCCAGTGTACCCAGTCTCCACTGAGCACCCGTACACCCTCTCTGATGTCAAACACCAATGGATATGGGATCATCCATCGCCCATCTCATGGGTCGAGAAACATATACGCTAGTCTACTCTGGTATATCGATGCCCCGTCTCGATACACCCACGACCAGGGACCTTGAAGGATGTACTTATGGACTACCACGTCCCCATTAGTATGATCTACATCATAGTCCAGGTAGTCAAGTACACATCCTAAGGGCTTTACCAATATGTAACTATAAGACAGTTTAAAGAGACTAGTGTACATGTTAACATAAAGAGTAACCAGATAGCATACTATCATATCGAGCAAGAAAGTCATCTCTATATATGTCCAAGCATCCAATATAATATACATCATCTGTACAATACTGGCCTCTAGGGCATACATACAACTAACATTTACGGTAATGGAGACCTCAGCGTCGAGTCCTTTACCGATTCAAGCATCCAGAGTGACAAAGATGACAGCAAGTCCGTCTCGGGTTTTGTGTTTACCCTCAATGGAGGGGCGGTATGTTGGAGGAGTTCCAAACAGGATACCGTCGCAGACTCGACGATGGAGGCTGAATACATTGCTGCAAGCGATACCGCAAAAGAGGCGGTCTGGATGAAGAAGTTCATTAGTGAACTTCAGGTGGTTCCGTCCATTGTTGACCCAATACCTTTGTATTGCGATAACAATGGGGCTATAGCTTTAGCAAAGGAACCAAGGTCCCATCAGAAATCCAGACACATCTTAAGACGGTATCACCTGATCAGGGAGATCATTGATCGCCAAGAGATCGAGGTACGGAGAGTGGACACAAAAGACAATACGACGGATCCATTCACAAAGGTCCTCCCTCAAACACAGTTCGAGCGACTTTTTGAGCTATTGGGTATGCGGTACGCCAGCAGCTGGCCTTAGTGCAGACGCTGGGTATGCGGTACACCAATTACTGGCCTTTAGTGCAAGTGAGAGATTGTTAGATATGTATGCCCTAGAGGCCATAATTGTATAGTACTAGTTTGTATAATACATTTTGGAGGCTTGGGATATATATACGGTTTTTACGACAGTCTTGCTCGATATAGTAGTATGCTACTTGGTTTGTTTCTATCTTAATATGTATATATGTTTCTTTTAACATATCGCTAATACATATTGATGGAGCCCTTAGGATCTTTGCTTGACTACCGGCGTTGTGATGGCGATCACACTAGTGGGGGCTGGGTAGTCTATAAGCACATCTTTATTTTTGTCCCTGGTCGTAGGATTATCGAGACAGGGCATCGATACTCCAGAGTAGACTGGTGCATACGCTTCTCTTCCCAGCAGGGGAGATGGTCTGTTCCACAGCCATCGGTACGTCGTACTGGAGATAGTATGCAGGTGCTCGTTAGGTTACGAGTACACTGGACAGGACTCGTCGGGAACTGTTGGTTAGTATTATACCTATCGTCAGTTAACAGTTCCCAGGTGACATGAGTACAGCTTAGTCCGCTGACTTGACACTGTCACTTCGCCTCGAGTGTGTTCCCACTGTTCTTAGATTACTACCCTACCACGGCTCAACTTAGTCGTGCAAACAGGTAGTAGTTGGGTGCAGTCCCGAAGCACTTGGAGGCAGTGACGGTTAGACAGGATTCGTCTCTCCCGGTATTGGGAGTTGATATCGCGCTGTGTCTAGGCGAGCCATTACACATTGTCGTTCCTGGCCAGGGCAAGCGAGAATTGCTGGTAGGTTTCCCAGTAGATTCTCAGGGTGTTTTGGGCTACACTCCGACACGACTTGTACCGCTATTAGGGGACTGACGTTTAGCGCCCCCTAGGCCCGCCATGCGATATTATCAGACGAACAGACCGGACTGTACGGAGATTGTCACATTCAGGCTCAGTAGGAGTTCGATGGGTTCACCTCATCAGTCTTCTTATCGGCATCTACCTGGGGACCGTTACGTACAGCTATTACCGCTTGCGTCCTGTGGTTAAACCCACTGCCAGCGTAGTGTCGAGCCTTTAGAGTCCCACACATAGGGTTACTCGTCTTTGGGCAAAACAGAGTAGAGGTTGCATGGTTTTGCGACGGGGTTCGTTCACATCCACGCACTTGTGCACGTTTGGTGTCCGGACAGTAGTTACTAGCGGGCTTTGGTTTAAGCCAGATCCTAGTACTTGTTTTGGGATTGGTTTTGACTCATTGTATTCGTGTTCCTTGGAGCACGGATGCGGGTGTGTATGCACAATTGACAGAGGCAGAGGCAGAGGATTCTCATTAGGGTTGTTGACCATTTGGTTTTGGTTGACTTGTTGACCATTTGGCTTTGGTTGACTTGTTGACCGTTGACTTTTCTCTAAACCCTAATGAGAATAAAAAATGTGACTAATAATATTAATTAAGTATTATTGTGCCATGCTTGAGTTGAAAGTTTGACTTTTGTTGACTTTGTTGACCGGTTGACCATTGTGGACTTGTTGACCATCATCATTTTATTGCTATGACTTTTGTTTACTTGTTGTTCTTTACAAAATGCAATAATTGCATGAAATGATAATGGTCATTAAAACTAACCATCACCATACTTAATTATTATTATTATTATTATTATTATCATCATTATTCTCACTTTTGTGAGGATGGTTGCATGATGAGAGCTAATTCTATCATTTTCCTTCTCTCTCCTAGAGAGAAAGCTCTCCCTCTTCCTCTCCAAAGGTTCAAGTGTTCCATGAGTTGGAAATCATGAACCTTTGAGACAAAACCACCATTACTCTTCTCTACTCAATCTAAGGTTCTAAGTTTGGCAAACCAAGCACCTTAGTTATCTCTAGGTTGAGATAGGAGCTCAAGTTCGAGGCCCTCGGGTGGATCCATCTACGGCAAAGAGGAGACGACGAGGAGGAGCTATTCGAACCATCACAAGGAGCAAGCAAGGAGGAGAACCATAAAAGGAGGGAAGGAGTTCAAGACCAAGGTATAACCATTCTACATAGTAGCTAAAACTTGTAGATTATTTTGTTAGTTTTTGTTTAGCAAAGATCCTTCTTGAACGGTCCATGTTACCTAGTTAGGAAAAATTTTCGTTTTACCTATTCCGCCTCCCCGAAAGGACCGGGATGGGTAACGTGGACCTAACACATGGTAAGAGTCTGATACTGACTTTCTAAAACGCGTTCTCAAGAACAAAGATGAAGAAGCGGTAAAGATGGCCTCTAATATAAACAAAATAGCCCTCTTAATCCAGAATATGTCTGGAATGATGTCTCAATCAGAACCACTGACAGATGAACCGCCGGTAATCATTATTGATGACAGGGAGACACCTCAAACCTTCCGCAAGCCCCTTTAGCGGCCAAAGAAGATATGATCTCGACCGCAAAGCTGAATGAATATATTGAGCAGAAGATTAAAGCTCACCATGCCAGCGAAATGGTAAATAAGTTGATCAAGACAGGTCGACTGTATCCGGCATACTACGACCAGAGGCAGAGGCAGAGGCAGTACCCTACAGGATACACAATCCCGACGTTCCATATATACAAAGAGACTGACAATCCTCATCAGCACATCATGTAGTTTAAATTCATGTGCGCCTGTTAGTTGTATGTATGCCCTAGAGGCCAGTATTGTACAGATGAGGTATATTATATTGGATGCTTGGACATATATAGAGAGGACTTTCTTGCTCGATATGATAGTATGCTATCTGGTTGCTCTTTATCTTTACACGTATACTAGTCTCTTGATACTTTCTTATAGCTACATGTTGATAAAGCCCTTAGGATGTGTACTTGACTACCTGGACTGTGATGCAGATCATACTAGTGGGGACAGTGTAGTCCATAAGTACATCCTTCAAGGTCCCTAGTCGTGGGTGTATCGAGACGGGGCACCGATATACCAGAGTAGACTAGCGTATACGCTTCTCGACCCATGAGATGGGCGATGGATGATCCCATATCCATTGGTGTTTGACATCAAAGATGGTATACGGGTGCTCAGTGGAGACTGGGTACACTGGACGGACTCGCCGAGAACTCCCAGATGGTATTATACCTCACGTCAGATGACAGTTCTTTGGTGACACTTGTGCAGGTTAGTTTATAGACCCGAGATCGTCATAGAGTCTTGTGTGATTCCCACTGTGCTTTGATTTCCACCTTACCACGTTCATGAGGGCGTGCAAAACGGTGGTTTTGGGGTACAGTCCCGAGTCACATGGAGGCAATGTGCGATAGGAGGGGTTTCGTCTCTCCCGGTATTGGGGGTTGATGTTGCGCTGTGCTTGATTGGCCGTAACAGGGAAGTCCCTGACCAGGGCTGATTTAGAGATTTACTGGTAAGTGTTACCAGTAGTTTCTCGACCCGTTATGAGCCTCACATCGGCACGACTTATCAGTTATTGGGGTCTGACGTTTACCACCCCTAGACTTGATATGCGACATATCAGACGAGGAGACCGGACTGTACGGGAAGTGTTACCGGCAGGCTTTTACAGGAGTTGGAGCGGGCTTGCTTGCTGATCTTCTGATCGCTCAATACCCGGGTAGCCGTTACGTACAGCTAGTACCGCTGACGGCTTGTGGGTGTTTGATGTGATCATCACCTACTGCCGGCGTATTGACGAGTCTTTAGAGTCCTACACAGAGGTTTTACCGGCTCGGGCAAAACGAAATAGGAGCGCATATGTGATATGTGCGAGACCGAGAATAATGCGTGTATGTGATACCGTATTCTATTCTCGCGACTTTTTGTATCGGTCGGTTATATATATATAGCCGGGCTATCGAATCAAGTGTTGATTCGATAAGTCGATACAATGGATGTTAGCCGGTTATATGAGATATGACCGGATTATTAAGTCAAGTGTTGATTTAATAATTAAGTGTATAATTGTATATTAGATATACTAATTTACATTTACTAACACTTGTTCACTTTAGGGTTTTTCTTACATGAGCATAATTTTAATGTATATATGATATATATTGAAATTGTGCTTTTCTTTTATTGTATCATGGCTGATGATACACTTGACTTGGGTGTATGAGACTTACACCATGCTATTTATTTATGTTGGATTTTAATATTCAAAGTAATTACAAAATTAGTGGAGGATTAGCTAAATGCTTGAAGCTTGTGGAAGCATTTGACTAATTCAACTAAATTTGTTTTTACTATGGATATTTCTTAACCCAACCATAAAGATTAGCCTAGGGTTAAGTCTCTACAAGAGTTAGTATATGATACTCACTCACCATGGTTAACTACTCACTTGATCATTATCCACTCCTCTTTCTTTTGTTCATCTTCTTCATTGAACGAGAGAAAAAGGAAACTAGGGTTTTGAAAAAGAGAGCAAAAGATTGTGAGAAATAAAAATCCAAAGAGAACCCACTTCCTATTTCTCCATCCTCTACTAGACTAGCACTTTAGTATAGGGTGTTTGCTTCACTAATTCTCAAATTGGTGAAGTAGTAGCTTGAGTCGGAATTCCCTCGACGTAGATCATCTTCGGCCTCGGAGACTTCAAGCAAGGTCGCATCTTTCGCGTCGTGAAGCCATGCAAGAGCCCGGGAGAACCTTGATCGCAGCGAAGGGACTTCAACAAGGAGCTAAAGAAGTGAAGGACCGATCTACAAAGGTTGTATTTCGTATTCACGTAGTTGTAAACATAGTTTACTAGCATATGATTCGCCTAAACTCTAGTATACGATCTTGCTTAGGGTTGTTCGGCACATAAAAATTTAATTTTGGCATGGTCGATGCCTTGTAGAGCCTTGTTAGTGTGCCTGGTAACCCTACAGTGGTATCAGCGCCTAGCTAGAGCATTAGGTGATGTGTTAACGAAGTTAAAACCCCGATCGAACCCGAATACGTCGATTTAAACCCCTCTCTGGACAATTTTTAAAATCTGGGATTTTTCTGAATTAAAAATACCTAAAAAATTCAGCAGGGTTTTCTAAGAATTAGTGTGCAAAACGAGGACCTGAGTCGTACGGTCGACCGCGGTTCCGCGGCAAATCCCTGCTTGTGCCGCGGAACCGCGGCAGTATGGTGACATCTGACTTCTTTGTTTGCACAGTAATTGTTATATTCTGTTATTTATATTTTATGGGTATTTTTAATCTGACTTAAGTGTTGGGTATTTTGGGGTTTATTTTGTAATCGTCGATTCGATCGGAGAATTTAATTTTGTTATGTGATTCCGGATAATTTAGAAAGTATTAAAATGTTCGAACGGATATCATTAACTCAATTTTTCCCGGCACGAAAAACATTCAAGTGTTGAATTTTTCTCGGGTTTAAATCTTTCGGAAAAACGTGCATGTGATATGATGGACCCTCTAGAAGACAACAAACCTTAACTCGATTATGTGACCGTCTTGAACTGCCCTTTGAACCTTAGGGTTTGGGGCAGTACGGCGTGCCACATGTGAGGCGTTGGCTTGACCCTTCTACGGCTGGACCGTTGCTACTGTGACGTATTCTGGAATTTTTAAACTCCGCTCAAGTGTTGAGCTATTATGGAAATCTTGGGTATTTGATTATTCGATCGGAAAGTTTAATACTGTCTATTTATCTGGAATGTGATACAATATCTGGAATTCATACAGTTAGGCATGAAATGCGAAATATGTGATATTTCGGATTTACGATGTCTAAAGAGTTTGTGGATTCCAAATGTTGTAGTTTTACACTTTCTTTTCTGCGACCGTAAGTGTAATATGTGATATTGCCGGTTTCGTTGCTATATGTCAACGACAATTGGGATGCGCATATTTACTTACGTTGATGACATGTGATGTTCTGTGTTGCTGGATATGTTATATTGGATCGTCGCGTTCTGAATAGCCGGGAGTTTTATGTGAGATGAGAGATTTTTATTTTCATTCATGTAAATTTTAAATGTATATAATATTCTTTTATTGGGGCACTTCCGGGTCGAGATTGATGTCACCATTTGTATATTATTTACTTTTCCGCACTAGGATAGACCTAAGGAGGGGAGCACAAGTAACCGGGTTCTAGGGTCCAGTAGGAGACCAACTCGAGGAGTCGAGTCCGGGTCTCCTAACCCTAGAATTGGAAGGGTTGCTTGCCGCTTTCGTAGGGGTCTAGGAGTGTGGGTTTGGCTATTCATCACGATCGTGGAATCCGTGTTTTATAGAGGCTCAAAATAAAACACGGACGTCCTAATATATCCAATGTTCCATATGTTTTTTCTGCTGCGATATCTGTGATGTGATCATGTGATGTGCTGTGATAGATACTATATATAGTATATATGATATATCATATAGACGTTACTTATGTTTTACACCCGCGCTAGCCCTGCCCTGCTCTGCCGTTAGTTACCTAACCTAACGGTGCACGAGGGGACATCGAGACGAATGCGGATGGCATAAGTGTACGTCGTATTTATCTGTGATGTTTAGGTGACTTAAATGATAGGACTTCATTAATGTGATTAATGAAAGAAAAGAAACCTAAAAGATGTTGTAGAATCAAATTTTTCAAAAAGGGTAGCTACAGTTTTGCTTTGCAAAGCGATATATATGATATATCCCGCACCTTATTCGATGAGGAAAGAGCCGAAATCCCTTCACCGGGAGTGACCTCTTTAGCAAAACTGGCAGATGCTACAATACTCGGTTTGACTTTTGACTGCTTTTGGAGTTTTGCTTTGCATAGCGATATATATGATATGTCCTGCACCTTATTCGATGAGGAAAGAGCCGAGATCCCTTCACCGGGAGTGACCTCTTTAGCAAAACTAATGAAAGCCTCAAAATCACTCCATTTCAAAATTTCACTCGATTCTACAACGATATCAAGTTCATTACGCAATAGGTTTTTAGAAAAACCCGTCGTAGCCCTCCGTCATTTCAGATAAGTCCTACTTAGTATTCCTGCTACGTTTGTTGACCTACGTCAAGGCGTAGTGTGCGGTAGCTAACTAGTATTTATCTGCTTATGCATATGATGCAGATTGGATTAGGGTAGTCGTGCGACTTTGTTGGCCTGCGTCAAGGGTCGTACGGGTGGGTTTAATTCAATCAAGAAATGACGGGTTGAACTTGACTAGCGCACTATGGTTTGTTGGCCTGCGTCAAGGTCATGGGACGCTAGGGGCAAAATATTATCGGGAATTTCAAGTGTTGAGATTTGCAATGTGATTGCATACCTTCTATAAGATAGTTGGATCCCGATACCCACTGCGAGTAATTGTTACTCATGGGAGAGTTTTACACAGGACAATTAGCCGATCAGGTAGGTGTCTAGAAAGGTGTCAACGGGGTTACACCTCTGGGAAAACGAGGTTTATTTTAATTAGGTCCGTGCGAAAGCACGGGGAACCTCCCTCAAAGTACTGACACTGGCCTGGCTGAAAGATTAGCGAAGTTGTAGGGTGTAATTAATCCCGGCTAGTCTTTCCTTTTAGAGTTTGAAGGAAAATTTGATAAAAACAGTGGGAGCCATCCTGATTAGATAAAATAATAATCAATCTGATCTTGCAAGAGCATACGCTAAAGTGTTTTCTTCTCTCTCTCCAGGTAGCGACCATATCATGCCTTAATCAAGATAATAATATGGATGTATTGACCGAACCCGCATATTATACTGTGCTGAGGAACGTTGGTTCCGTTCTTTCTTATAAGAGTTATAGGACTGAACAGGATATAGGGGAATACCAGGATTCCAATGCCACCCGTGTGAAGAAAGTACATGTTGATGCATTTTCTTCGGGTGTGTTCGTTACGGAGAACTGTTTCTCCATTTGCTCTACGTCCTGGGTATTAGATACCGGGTCAGGATCCCATATATGTAATCAGTTACATGGGCTTAGAAAATGTAGAGAACTTGGAGAAGGTGATAAAGACATAAGGGTTGGAAATGGTGCAATTGTTGCAGCTAAAACCGTCGGGGAATATCACCTTGTATTGCCAACTGGTAATACATTGGTTCTGAACGAATGTTATTACATGCCGAACCTGATATGCAACATTATATCGGTTTCTTTACTAAGTAAAGAGAGATATAATTTTGTATTACAGGATAATGTTATGAACATTTTCCTTAACCAAAAGTTGGTTGGATCAGGCACGTTGTGCAATAGCATTTATGTTCTAAATCAATCAACAGTTCTGAGCATAACAAACACACATAAGAGGAAGAGTTCAGAACTGAACGAATCCTTCTTGTAGCATTGTAGACTCATATAAATGCGACAACGACTAGCTAAGTTGCATAAGGATGGATATTTAAATCCGTTTGAATTTTCATCTTATGACACTTGCCAGTCATATCTCAAAGGCAAAATGACCAAAACTCCGTTTACGGGACACGGAGAGAGAGTTACGGAACTCTTGGGACTGGTACATAGTGATGTATGCGGCCCCATGTCTACACATGCCAGGAATGGTTCTGCGTACTTCATTACATTCACCGACGATCTCTCTAGATTCGGATATGTGTTCCTGATAAAACACAAATCAGAAGCTTTTGAGAAATTTAGAGAATATAAACAAGAAGTCAAGAACCAAACCGGAAAAAGTATTAAAATCCTTCGATCTGATTGAGGAGGTGAATACTTGAGCAATGAATTCCTGGACTTCCTAAAAGAGAATGGGATTCTCTCTCAGCTGACTCCTCCATATACACCACAGCACAACGGTGTATCGGAACGGAGGAACCGCGCCCTATTAGATATGGTGCGCTCTATGATGAGTATAGCTGAGTTACCTATTTCCTTCTGGGGGTATACACTGGAAACAGCTGCAGACCTATTGAACATGGTTCCCACCAAATCTGTGCCAACCACTCCATATGAGATATGGAAAGAAAAGAGACCATGTCTTAATTATGTTAAGATATGGGGTTGTCCGGCCTATGTAAAAACGCAAAATCCGGACAAACTCGCGGCAAGGTCCATTCTGTGTAAGTTTATTGGATATCCCAAACATTCGCGCGGGTATATCTTCTACCACACCGAGGAACAAAAGGTGTTTGTTTCTCGATATGCCACCTTTTTAGAAAAGGAATTTCTTGAAAAAGAGATTAGTGGCAAGGAGGTAGAACTGGAAGAGGTTCCAGCAATACAGACTACAACAGAAGAATTAGTGGAACTAGAGGATTCAGTAGTTCCCAACGAACCTCAGCCTCTCCGCCGATCTAGTAGGGTTTCTCACCCACCTGAGAGATACTACGGTTTTCTCATGGATGGTGGGAGCGAGAATTGCATCATGGTTGATGATGACCCAACTAACTTCGAGCAGGCCATCACGAGTGGAGACTCAGTGAAATGGCTGGATGCAATGCGGTCCGAGATGGAATCCATGTACACCAACAAAGTATGGACTTTGGAAGTTGCTCCTGAAGGGGTAAAACCCATTGGGAGCAAGTGGATCTTCAAGAAAAAACTTGGTGTAGATGGGAAAGTGGAAACTTTCAAATCTAGACTTGTTGCAAAGGGTTTTCGTCAAAGACCAGGTGTGGACTATGACGAAACCTTTTCTCCAGTAGCCATGCTTAAATCCATCCGGATCATGCTTGCCATCGCTGCATATCATGATTACGAAATCTGGCAAATGGATGTTAAGACCGCCTTTCTAAACGGTGATTTAGAAGAGTGCGTGTACATGACTCAGCCAGAGGGCTTCATAGATAGTGGGAGCAGCGGGAAGGTGTGCAAGCTGTTTAAATCCATTTATGGATTAAAGCAAGCATCGCGGAGCTGGAACATCTGTTTTGACGTCGTTATCAAAGAGTTTGATTTCGTCAAAAACGTAGATGAACCTTGTATCTACAAGAAGGTGGCAGAGAGTAAGGTTGTCTTCCTCGTATTGTACGTGGACGACATACTCTTGATAGGAAATGACATTTCTATGCTGCAATCGGTCAAGCTCTTCTTATCACAAAGATTCTCAATGAAAGATCTTGGTGATGCCTCCTGCATATTGGGAATTATGATCTATAGAGATAGATCTAAAAGGATATTGGGATTGTCCCAATCTAGGTACATTGACACCATACTAAAAAGGTTTAGTATGGAAGAATCCAAACGTGGGTTTTTACCCACGATCTCAGGGCTCACTCTCTCCAAAGAGATGTCTCCCAAGACTGATTTGGAGAGAGCTCGCATGCAAGGGATACCCTATGCTTCAGCTGTAGGCTCTATCATGTACGCGATGCTGTGTACCAGACCTAATGTAGCATACTCACTAAGTGTAGTGAATAGGTATCAATCTGATCCTGGAGAGAGTCACTGGACAGCTGTGAAGAGCATTCTCAAGTGCTTGCGAAGGACTAAAGAGATGCTCTTGGTGTATGGTAACGGAGAACTCCAAGTGGAGTCCTTTACCGATTCGAGCTTCCAGAGTGATAAGGACGACTCTAAATCGCAGTCGGGATTTGTCTTTATCCTTTACGGAGGGACGGTTAGCTGGAAGAGTTCCAAGCAGGAAACCGTGGCAGACTCGACGATGGAGGCTGAATACATCGCTGCCAACGATGCTGCCAAAGAGGCTGTCTTGATCAAGAAGTTCATTACTGAACTTGGAGTGGTTCCATCCATTGAGCATCCAATACCCTTGTATTGCGATAACAATGGAGCGGTGGCTTTGGCCAAGGAACCCAGGTCACATCGGCGATCCAGGCATATTCTGAGGCGGTATCACCTAATCCGGGAGATAGTTGATCGCCGGGAGATCGAGGTCAGGAGAGTTGACACGAAAAACAACACAGCGGATCCACTCACGAAGGCCATTCCCCAGATACAGTTTGAGAGACTCTTCGGGATGCTCGGTATGCGATACTACAGCAGCTGGCCCTAGTGCAAGTGGGAGATTGTTAGTTGTATGTATGCCCTAGAGGCCAGTATTGTACAGATGATGTATATTATATTGGATGCTTGGACATATATAGAGAAGACTTTCTTGCTCGATATGATAGTATGCTATCTGGTTGCTCTTTATCTTTACATGTATACTAGTCTCTTGATACTGTCTTATAGCTACATGTTGATAAAGCCCTTAGGATGTGTACTTGACTACCTGGACTGTGATGCAGATCATACTAGCGGGGACAGTGTAGTCCATAAGTACATCCTTCAAGGTCCCTAGTCGTGGGTGTATCGAGACGGGACACCGATATACCAGAGTAGACTAGCGTATACGCTTCTCGACCCATGAGATGGGCGATGGATGATCCCATATCCATTGGTGTTTGACATCAGAGATGGTATACGGGTGCTCAGTGGAGACTGGGTACACTGGACGGACTCGCCGAGAACTCCCAGATGGTATTACACCTCACGTCAGATGACAGTTCTTTGGTGACACTTGTGCAGGTTAGTCTGTAGACCCGAGATCGTCATAGAGTCTTGTGTGATTCCCACTGTGTTTTGATTTCCACCTTACCACGTCCATGAGGGCGTGCAAAACGGTGGTTTTTGGGTACAGTCCCGAGTCACATGGAGGCAATGAGCGATAGGAGGGGTTTCATCTCTCCCGGTATTGGGGGTTGATGTTGCGCTGTGCTCGATTGGCCGTAACAGGGAAGTCCCTGACCAGGGCTGATTTAGAGATTTACTGGTAAGTGTTACCAGTAGTTTCTCGACCTGTTATGAGCCTCACATCGGCACGACTTATCAGTTATTGGGGTCTGACGTTTACCACCCCTAGACTTGATATGCGACATATCAGACGAGGAGACCGGACTGTACGGGAAGTGTTACCGGCAGGCTTTTACAGGAGTTGGAGCGGGTTTGCTTGCTGATCTTCTGATCGCTCAATATCCGGATAGCCGTTACGTCCAGCTAGTACCGCTGACGGCTTGTGGGTGCTTGATGTGATCATCACCTACTGCCGGCGTATTGACGAGTTTTTAGAGTCCTACACAGAGGTTTTACCGGCTCGGGCAAAACGAAATAGGAGCGCATATGTGAGATGTGCGAGACTGAGAATAATGCGTGTATGTGATACCGTATTCTATTCTCGCGACTTTTTGTATCGGTCGGTTATGTATAGTCGGGCTATCGAATCAAGTGTTGATTCGATAAGTCGATACAATGGATGTTAGCCGGTTATATGAGATATGACCGGATTATTAAGTCAAGTGTTGATTTAATAATTAAGTGTATAATTGTATATTAGATATACTAATTTACATTTACTAACACTTGTTCACTTTAGGGTTTTTCTCACATGAGCACAATTTTAATGTATATATGATATATATTGAAATTGTGTTTTTCTTTTATTGTATCATGGCTGATGATACACTTGACTTGGGTGTATGAGACTTACACCATACTATTTATTTATGTTGGATTTTAATATTCAAAGTAATTACAAAATTAGTGGAGGATTAGCTAAATGCTTGAAGCTTGTGGAAGCTTGTGGAAGCATTTGACTAATTCAACAAAATTTGTTTTTACTATGGATATTTCTTAACCCAACCATAAATATTAGCCTAGGGTTAAGTCTCTACAAGAGTTAGTATATGATACCCACTCACCATGGTTAATTACTCACTTGATCATTATCCTCTCCTCTTTCTTTTGTTCATCTTCTTCATTGAACAAGAAAAAAAGGAAACTAGGGTTTTGAAAAAGAGAGCAAAAGATTGTGAGAAATAAAAATCCAAAGAGAACCCACTTCCTATTTCTCCATCCTTTACTAGACTAGCACTTTAGTATAGGGTGTTTGCTTCACTAATTCTCAAATTAGTGAAGAAGTAGCTTGAGTCGGAATTCTCTCGACGTAGATCATCTTCGGCCTCGGAGACTTCAAGCAAGGTCGCGTCCTTCGCGTCGTGAAGCCATGCAAGAGCTCGGGAGAACCTTGATCGCAGCGAAGGGACTTCAACAAGGAGCTAAAGAAGTTAAGGACCGATCTACAAAGGTTGTATTTCGTATTCACTTAGTTGTAAACATAATTTACTAGCATATGATTCGCCTAAACTCTAGTATACAATGTTGCTTAGGGTTGTTCGGCACATAAAAATTTAATTTTAGCATGGTCGATGTCTTGTAGAGCCTTGTTAGTGTGCCTAGTAACCCTACAGCGCCAACACTGAAGGAGATGATATGCCGCTTCTCTGTCAGTTCGTTAGTAGTCTGTCAGGTACTGCTTTTGAATGGTATTCGAAGCTTCCTAATGGTTCCATGAAGACTTTTGATGAGATGGAAATACTGTTCAGCCAGAGATTCGCCAGTGCAAATGAACGCAATATCATGACGGCGCTCATCAATGAAAGGGTCAGACCGAACGAGACATGGGTTCGATATGCTATCCGGTGGCGGAACCTTTGGTCTAAATGCGAGCAACACATCGACGAATCTCCAGCCGTTGGAATGTTTGTACCTACTATTGTCTGGCATTCGCAGGTGTACCCATTCATGGTCTTTTTCAAGCCTACTACCTTTCAAGAGCTTATCGATAAATTATCTCAGCTAGATTTAATGGGTCAAGGACCATCCCTTTTGGGTGGAGACTAGCAAAACTGTGAAGGTAAAGGCAAGACAGCGTATATCGCCAACGCTCAACAACAAACGAGCGGCTCTAAAGCACACGGTCGCTAAAATAACGACCGCATGGGTCCCACCCATGGAAAAAGATTGGAACACGAATATTCAAGTTAATTCTTCCAAAGAAAAAGAAGACTAAGAAGCATGTCCAACCTGCCGAATATGTAGACAGCCGGACGAATATATATATATCGACGAGCTAAAGAAATATAACCAGAAAGCGCGAACGCCAATTATTCTCAAAAAATTTCTTCAGCATCTCTTCGAAAATGGCGATGCTAAGGAAGAAAAAAACTCAAGCAGAAGAAGAAGAAAAAAAGAGCATGTGGAAAGTTTCTACATGATCTCTCATTCCTTCATATATGACAAAGATACTCTGTCAGTGTCAGAAAGCAACACTGATGAGCAAAGGGCATGTACCGTGCAAAGTGCTATGTATTTCCCGCAAGACGACCTGATTGACACGATGATAAAAGAAGCAGTCTAAGAGGGTGAAGATAGTCTAAGGCATGAAATGGCCGTTTATGACAAGGCCAGACAGCAATGCCGAAGTAAGCAAGCAGTGGAGGGGTCGAGTTATGTAGCTCCCTACTGAAATAAAGAAAGATGGACCGCTATGTCCCTAAACTGGTACTCTGTCATACGGTATGGATCATATAACCAACCGTATACAATCCACGTGCACAAATGATCTATGTCGCATATATGTTCTCCATGTTCCCATAGACCGTTGTCCCTAAACTGTCATTCTGCTCTACGGTATGGATCATATAACCAACCGTATACAATCCACGGGCACAAACGATCTATATCCCATATACGTTCTACATGTCTCTTACAGACCGCTATGTCCTTAAACTAGCAACCTTGCCCTACGATGAATCTCCATATTGATTGTCGTATACAATTTACGGGCATAAATAATCCCTACCTCCACCAAGTCTTAATGGCGAGGTTTTACATGAAGTCCCACCGGCTATGAAGCTCCACTAGTGATGCAGTTCACAAAAAAACGGTACGCCCACAAGCAAAAGGGGCACAGATGAAAACCCAAAAGAGCTCCGTGAGTACAAACAACAAGACTGCCGGTGAGATTATGAAAATCCAAAAGGGCACAAACTCGTGAAAAGAAAGAAAAAGCACCTGCAAAGTCCTCTCAACTTGCAAAGAGAAAACACCTGCATGAGATCCTTACAACCCACAAAGAAGTAGCACTTAGGAATCGTCGACGATTCCTAGGAAGAAAATACACTTATAGGATCCTTTCGACCCGTAAGGAAAACATGTCCCGTATGAAACCCTCACGACTCATAGAATTCAAAAGTTTTAGGTTACAGAGATCTAAACCTGTTTCGTAAGCCATTAAATTCCCAAAACTTCCCTACCAACTCTTGTATACAATCCACGAACACAAACAAATTATGTTCAAACAAAGTCCCACCAAAGACGAGCAATATCCCCACACGGTGAACGACACTTGCAAGTCTTTTCGATTTGCAAAAAGAAAATACTCTTGTCAGATCCTTGGACTTGCAAAAGAAAATACCGCTTATGAGCCCTCACGACTCTTAAGGAGAAAATAAACTTACGAGATCTTCACGACTCGTAAGGAGAATATACTTTATGAGACCCTCACGGCTCATAAAGATTGAAAATGCATTAGAATATAGAGATCTAAACCTGTTTTCTAAGCCAATTTTGTCCAAATGGACAACGACAAATGATTAGTCGCTTCTGGCAATATCCCGGTCGTAGCGATACTGATGCCAAAGCAGGAATCAAATCCCAAGTTTTCTCAGGCAGATGATGAATTTGTTGGATATGTATGCCTTAGAGGCCTGTATTGTATAGGATGCTTGTGATATGTATGTACATGACAATCTTGCTCAGTTGTATAGTATACTATTTGAGTTGTCTTTATCTGAACATATGTATTTGTTTTTCTTGCTGCTTTGTATTGCTTATTCATGTTGATAAAAACTCGATACAATAGTATACTATTTTGGTTTGTCTTTATCTTAACATGTGCATATGTTTTACTCGAAATCACATATGGCTGATACATGTTGATAAAGCCCGTAGGATTTTGCTTGACTACCAGTGTTATGATGGCGATCATATTTGTGAGAGCTTGGTAGTCCATAAGCACATCCTTAAATGTCTTAAGTCATGGAAGTATCGAATCCGGATATCGAAATTCCAGAGTAGACTTGTATATACGTTTCTAGACCCCGACGAGAGGCGGTGGTTGGTCTCACAACCATTGGTGTGATCACCTAAGATTATATGCAAGTGCTCACTGGGGGTGAGTATACTGGACGGACTCGCCGAGAACCTTTATAGGGTATTATACTTATCGTCGGATAGCAGTTCTCAGGTGATATGAGTACATATTAGTCTTTAGTCCTGAGATCGTCATTTGTCTCGTGTGAGTTCCCACTGTACTTAGATCACTATCCTACCACGTCTTTACTGGGTCGTGCAAACAGCTTTTGGTTGGGTACATTTCCGAGCCATATGGAGACAGTAAGCGATTGTCAGGAATTCGTCTCTTCCTGTATTGGGAGTCGATATGGCACCGTGTCCGGTTGGCTAGAACCACAAGATCTTGGCCAAGACAGTTGAGATTTACTGATGGTTAGATCAGTAGTTTCTCGGATAGGTCCTGAGCCATATCGACACGACTCATTGGGTTATTAGGGGTCTGACGTTTACCACCCCCTAGACCTGGTATGTGATACTCTTAGACGAAGAGACCGGATTGTATATAGATTGTCAAGGATAGGCTCACTAGGGGTTCAGATGAGCTTGCTCGTCGGCCTTCTTTTCGACAGGTACATGGGTAGCCGTTACGTACAGTTAGTGCCGCTGACGTGCTTGTGGTTAAACCCACTGCCAGCGTACTGTCGAGTCTTTAAAGTCCCTTACAGAGGGTCTCCCTGGTTCAGGCGAAACGATATAGAGGCCGTATATTTATATGTGCAGGGTTCCGATTAATACATGTACTAGTTGCACGAAATTTAATTGGACGATTTATGATACTAGAGGGCTTAGGATTAAGCCAGTTTATTAAATTACGTATTGATTTAATTCTAGTATCATATTATTGGATTTATCTATATTTTGGTATTCGTATTTTTGGTACGAATATAGGTATGTGTATACGGTTTGGTATTCTTGTATTTATACAAGAATGGTTTCAAGAAGATGGATAGCTCATTTAGGTTTTTCTATTTACTGAAAAATAAAAAATAAGGTCGCATGCAAGGTTGCATGAAGAGTGTAGAGAGGAATGGGCAAATGAATTATATATTCATTTGTCATTACTATTCAAGTATGGTAGCCACTTTTAATTATGAAATTCTTTTCACAAAAACAAAGTGGTTATGATATTTTTCACACTTTTGGTTCTTATTTTCATGAGCTCATTCTCTCTCCTCTCAAGCTCTCATCTTCTTTTTCAACATCAACCTTCTCATATGTTAAGAATCATGAGATTTTAAAGATAGATAAACTCCGTTAACAATCTCTACATCATCTTTATAACCTAGTTTAGCAAACTAGGTTATTAAGTTGCTTCATTAGTGAAGCTTAACTTGGACTACAAACTCTCGGGTGGATCATCTAGGATTAAGAAGGCCCTCAAACAAGGTTGATCAAGAATCCCTAGAAGTATAAGAGAAAGGAGTTTTGAAGACCCGAAGGACGCATACATTTTAGGCACAACCCCTTTATATAGTAGATAAACTGCTCCTTGTTGCTAGTTTAGGCTTATGGTTTGATCACTTGGGGTTTTGTTGATTGTACTTGCTCAAAATTTTATTTTTGTGCATTCCGCCTCTCTACTTTCATTGTAGAGTGAGCACAATTAACTAACAGAATTGCTCTTGGTATACGTGCTTCAGTGTTAGCAACGCTGATGTCGACATGAAATTC
Source organism: Agapanthus africanus (assembly GCA_030015575.1). NCBI lineage: Eukaryota > Viridiplantae > Streptophyta > Magnoliopsida > Asparagales > Amaryllidaceae > Agapanthus > Agapanthus africanus. Next base: position 154,999,978 of record CM057345.1, on the reverse strand, counting down.
ACAAATTTCGACCCTTAGGTCATTAAACCGGGAAATATAAAAAAATGATAAAAATAAAAATAAAATAGCCGAAATAATTAGGCAACTAGCAATAAGAATCGGCAAGTAAAGAAAAAATAAATAAACGAAATGATTGGGCAATCGTGACTTCGCGATAAGAAAAGCTGAAATAATAAAGCAATCGCGGATAAAAATAAAAAAAATATAAAAAGAAATATATATGGAATTTTTGCCCTGCAAGTAGGCCAATACCGACTCTTGTATATAATCCACGGGCACAAATGAAAAAAAGGAAACCATATTTTCCATCATGCTTCGCCAAATGAAGAGCCAAATCTTAATGGCATACACACAACCTAAAGACTATTTGGACTTCCTCTTACTCCAGCAGAGTAGAAACGTGGTGTCAACAAAAGCTCTAGAGAGCCAACGCAAAAATGGAGTGATGGCAAATTCCTAACTCTAGATCTCAATAGCGATATATACGGCATAGAGACCATATGGATGTCTACTACTTCAGTGAAGAATCGGCGCAATATCATCAAATCAAAAGCGGAGCGACGGGATATTCCTAACTTCATTTCTTGATGGCAAGATATACAATACCTAAAAACCATTGGATGTTATCCCACCTTAGACGGATGCGGCTATGACTTCCCTAGGACGCGAAGAATGGAGTCCGACCTCAAGGTAAAGCGCCGCGATGACGCTTAATGCTGAATCTTCTGATGGCAATATGGATGCCCCAGCATAAGAAGATTACTTGAGACGTATCACTGCATCGGAAGGGTTGGGTGATACAGTAAGTATGCGGCTACTAGAACCAGCGACCCGAGTGGACGTGGATCGAAAAGAAATCGGATGATGTACCGGTGCGATGGACTAAACCCGTTACCACAAACCTAACGGACTCTTGTGTTAACAAGAGTTATGTATATTTAACGTTAGGCTGAGTTTATCCGTATGCATAAGGGAAAGGTAAACTGAACGCTCCGGGACGAGTAAATAAACTAAGCTAGGTCACTTCAGCGCAAACGATGAAGTGAAGGAGCCACTTATGAGTTCTCTCGACTCATGAGGGGAAAACACACTTGTGAGATACTTATGACTCTCAAAAGAAAAGATGCTTAAGAGTTCTCACGACTTCTAAGAAGAAAATGCACCTACGAGATCCTCTCGACTCGTAGGGAGAAATACTTTATGAGACCCTCATAGCTTATAAAATTGAAAAGGCTTAGATGACAGAGCCCTAAACCTGTCTCCTAAGCCATCGCTTCCCTGCAGCGGGTCTCCAAATTGACTACCGTATACTATCCATGAGCCATATGTGACAAAATGGGTAGATGAAGACGCCATCAAAAGAAGAAAGATGCAGATTTTTAGGGCATTGAGGTTTAGAACTACATTTCTTAAGAATCGTGTTTTGAGTCAATGGTAGATAACGACGCCTATGTCATCTCACTATCTTCTCAGATTAAAATTCTGAAAGTTATGTACCATACGCCAGCTTGATAGCAGTTGTGTACTTTATACTACGTCACCCATGCCTATACCTCCGTGGGCAAAGTAGTGGAGGGCATTTGTTCGCACCTAAATGCGCAAGCTACTAAGTGCGCATCCGGAATAAAGAGGCCAAGAAACTTGCGCAAGTATCGAGTGCGTGCATGGCGAAAAGCCATTTTGATGACAAGCGCATCAATATACAAGCGCATGTGTAAGCTGATACATGAGACAACTGCGACATATTTAAATGCGCAAGCTACAAACTGTGCACCCGGAATAAAGCGGCCAAGAAACTTGCGCAAGCATCAAGTGCGCACATGGCGAAAAGCCACTTTGATGACATGCGCATCAATATACATGCGTATGTGTAAGCTGATGCATGAGACAGCTGCGACATGTGCGAAGCACGTGCGCATATCCTTGCAGTGCGCAACTGTACCTAATGAAGCATGCGTTTCTGATAAGGAAGAAAAATCTTCTTTGTTAATTTAAAATATATTTCTTAACAAAGAGATTGATATGGCGGTTGATCCGAAGGTGCGCATACACTGTAAATTAATCCAACGATGCTTAAGCATTCGAGCTGATTTTAAGATCAATAAGAGAAATATTTTCTCTACGTGCCCAACAGAATTCCATCCCCTATAAAAGAACCTTAGACTTCAATCTCAATATGGAGAGACCCCCCATAACCTTCTGCAACCGAGAATTTAATAAATTCTCTTTGAAGATCTTCATCCTTATCAAAATCGAGGTAAAATAAAAAAAAAGTTTAATCTCCATTAAAGAAGCTTAAACTTCATATAAGAACTTAAGTTCTCTTGGATCTTATGATCCTTATGTAGGGTTCCTAGGCACTCTTGTGAGGATTCATAAGGCATCAACCATGCCCGAATAAAATTTTAGACGTGCCGAACAACCCAAAGCCGGGATCTTTGCTAGATTATTAGGGTTTAACATGCAAGTAAACATCTTTACTACTAAGTGTGAGAAATTACAACCTTTGTAGTCCGCTCCTTCGCTTCATAAGCTCCGAGAAGTCCCTTCGCCGCGATCCACGATCTCCCGGACTCAAGAGAGGCTCCACGACTCGAACGATCCATGCTAGCTTGTAGTATTCCTTTTCTCCGATGATCTACGTCGAAATTGCTATAACTCAAGCTCTCTCACTCTAATGAGGTGAACACCCTAATCTAATTGGTTAGATTAGATGAGGATGATGGAGTAGTATTTATGCTTTCTTTTTATATCAAATTCTCATATGAAAACATCACAAAAGGAAAAAGTAGTAAGCTTTCTCAAAACTCAAGAGAGAAGAAGATGATGAAAAATGAGTTAATCCTTTTGTGATGAATAATGAAATGAATATATGATTAATCATGGAACCATGGTCAAGGATGACTAGGATAACCTTTGTAGAGAATTAACTAGGACTAGGGTTTGGTTGGGTTAAAGAATGACTCATAAGAAAATATCAACCATAATATCTTTATCAAGACAAAAGAATTCCTTCTAGAAGGTGCATGAAGGAACTAACCCTAATCAAACCCTAACTTTATTTAATCTCCACTAAACTTGTTCCATTATTAATCATATCATGTTACAATAATATATATCACATATATATTATATATTTGTAACAAAAGAAAATAATACAATTAACATATATCGCATATATATCAATGTATTATCCGGTGAGAAAATGAAATAATAAAGCGAGCCAATATTAGATAATGTAATACAATATATCATATATATTATTATACATTAAATCATCGAATCAACACTTGATCCGACAATCCGGCTATATCGAATATAACCGACTAATATATCATGTACCGATTCATCGAATCAACACTTGATCCGACGACCCGGTTCATATCTAAATATCGCGAGAATATAATACGGTGTCTCATATCGCATTATCCTCGGTCCTACACATATCACATATATGCCTCTACTCCGTTTTGCCTGAGCCAAGAAATCTCTGTGTAGGACTCTAAAGAATCGTCAATACGCCGGTAGCAGGTGATGATCATATCAAACACCCACAAGCTGCAAGCGGTCAGCTAAACGTAACAGCCACCCAGGTATTGAGCGATCAGAAGATCAACAAGCTAGCCTGTACGTTCTCCTGTGAATCCAATCAGTAACACTCCCGTACAATCCGGTCTCTTCGTCTGATAAGTCGCATATCAAGTCTAGGGGTAGTATACGTCAGACCCCAGTAACCGATAAGTCGTGTCGATGTGAGGCTCATAATGGGTCGAGAAACTACTGGTAACACTTACCAGTAAATTTCTATATCAGCCCTGGCCAGGGACTTCCAGTTATAGCCAATCGAACACGGCACAACATCAACTCCCTATACCGGGAGAGACGAATCCCCTCCTATCGCTCATTGCCTCCATGTGATTCGGGACTGCACCCAAAAGCCACCGTTTTGCACGCCCTCTTGGACGTGGTAAGGTGGAAATCAAAGCACAGTGGGAATCACATAAGACTCTATGACGATCTCGGGTCTACAGACTACCCTGTACCAGTGTCACCGGAGAACTGCCATCTGACGTGTGGTATATCACCATCTGGGAGTTCTCGGCGAGTCCGTCCAGTGTACCCAGTCTCCACTGAACACCCGCACACCATCCTTGATGTCCAACACCGATGAATATGGGATCATCCATCGCCCATCATATAGGTCAAGATGCATATACGCTAGTCTACTCTGGTGTATCGATGCCCTGTCTCGATATACCCTCGACTAGGAACAGTTATAGGATGTACTCATCGACTACTATGGCCCCACTAGTATGATCTCATCATAGTCCCAGTAGTCGAGTACAGATCCTAAGGGCTTTATCAACATGTGAGAGTAAGACAGTAAACCAGTACAAGTCAACATGTTAAGATAAAGTGAAACCAAATAGCATACTATCATGACGAGCAAGAAAGTCCTCTCTATATATATCCAAGCATCCATTATAATATACATCATATGTACAACAATGGCCTCTAGGGCATATACATAACTAACAATCTCCCACTTGCACTAAAGCCAGCTGTTGTAGTATCTCATACCTAGCATCCCGAATAATCTCTCAAACTGTATCTGGGGAATGGCCTTCGTGAATGGATCCGCAGTGTTGTCCTTCGTATCTACTCTCATGACCTCGATCTCCCGGCGATCAACTATCTCCCTGATGAGGTGATACCGCCTCAGAATATGTCTGGACTTTTGATGGGACCTGGGTTCCTTGGCCAAAGCCACAACTCCATTGTTATCGCAATACAGAGGTATTGGATGTTCAATGGATGGAACTACACCAAGTTCACTAATGAACTTCTTTATCCAGACAGCCTCTTTGGCAGCATCTTTGGCAGCGATGTATTCAGCCTCCATCGTCGAGTCTGCAACGGTATCCTGTTTGGAACTATTCCAACATACCGCCCCTCCATTGAGGGTAAAGACAAATCTCGAGTGCGACTTAGAGTCGTCCTTATCACTTTGGAAGCTGGAATCGGCAAAGGACTCCACCTGGAGTTCTCCGTTACCATACACCAAGAACATCTCTTTAGTCCTTCGTAAGTACTTGAGAATGTTCTTCACACCTGGAGTTCTCCGTTACCATACACCAAGAACATCTCTTTAGTCCTTCGTAAGTACTTGAGAATGTTCTTCACAGCTGTCCAGTGACTCTCTCGAGGATCTGCTTGATACCGACTCACTACACTTAGTGAGTATGCTACATCGGGTTTGGTACATAGCATCGCATACATGATGGAGCCTACTGCCGAAGCATAAGGTATCCCCTGCATGCGAGCTCTCTCCAAATCAGTCTTGGGAGACATCTCTTTGGAGAGAGTGAGTCCAGAGATCGTGGGTTGGTTCCCTCGCTTGGATTCTTCCATACCAAACCTCTTTAGTATGGTGTCAATGTACATGGATTGGGACAATCCCAGTATCCGTTTAGATCTATCTCTATAGATCATGATTCCCAATATGCATGAGGCATCATCTAGATCTTTCATTGAGAATCTTTGTGATAAGAAGAGTTTGACTGATTGCAGCATAGGAACATCATTTCCTATCAAGAGTATGTCATCCACGTACAATACGAGGAATACAACCTTACTCTCTGCAACCTTCTTATAAATACAAGGTTCATCTATATTTTTGATGAAGTCAAACTCTTTGACTACAACATCAAAACAGATGTTCCAACTCCGCGATACTTGCTTTAACCCATAAATAGATTTAAGCAGCTTGCACACCTTTCCGCTGCTCCCACTATCTACGAAGCCCTCTGGCTGAGTCATGTACACGCACTCTTCTAAATCACCTTTTAGAAAGGCGGTCTTAACACCCATTTGCCAGATTTCGTAGTCATGGTATACAGCAATGGCAGGTAAGATCCAGATGGACTTAAGCATAGCCACTGGAGAAAAGGTTTCGTCATAATCCACACCTGGTCGTTGCCGAAAACCCTTTGCAACAAGTCTAGCTTTGAAAGTGTCAACTTTTCCATCTACACCAATTTTCTTTTTAAAGATCCACTTGCTCCCAATGGGTTTTACCCCTTCAGGAGCATTTTCCAAAGTCCATACTTTGTTAGTGTACATGGATTCCATCTCAGATCGCATTGCATCCAACCATTTCACAGAGTCACCACTCGTGATGGCCTTCTCGAAACTAGTCGGATGATCATCTTCCATGATGCAATCATCGCTTCCACCATCAATGAAAAAACCATAGTATCTCTCAGGTGGATGAAAAACCCTGCTAGATCAGCGGAGAGGCTGGAGTTCGTCGGGTACTACTGAATCCTCTGGTTCCACTAAATATTCAGTTGCAGTTTGTGTTGCTGGAACATCTTCCAGCTCTACCTCTTTGCCACTAATTTCTTTTGCAAGAAATTCCTTTTCCAAAAAGGTGGCATATTGAGAAACAAACACTTTTTGTTCTTCAGCGCGGTAGAAAAAATATCCTTGAGAATTCTTAGGATATCCCACAAACTTGCAAAGAACTGATCGTGCCTCGAGTTTGTCCGGATTTTGCCTTTTGACATAGGCCGGACAACCCCATATCTTAACTCGTTTAAAATATGGTCTCTTCCCACTCCATATCTCATATGGTGTGGTAGGTACAGATTTAGACGGAACTTGATTCAATAGGTATGCTGCTGTTTCAAGCGCATAACCCCAGAAGGAAATAGGTAACTCAGCAGTGCTCATCATAGAGCGCACCATATCCAATAGGGTGCGATTCCTCCGCTCCGATACACCATTGTGCTGTGGTGTATAAGGTGGAGTAAGCTGAGAGAGAATCCCATTCTCTTTTAGATAATCTAGGAACTCGTTGCTCAAGTATTCTCCTCCTCGATCAGATCGAAAGATCTTAATACTTTTGCCCGTTTGGTTCTCTACTTCGTGCTTATATTCTCTGAATTTCTCAAAAGCTTCAGACTTGTGTTTCATCAGGAACACATGTCCGAATCTTGAGAGATCGTCAGTGAATGTAATGAAGTAGGAAGAACCGTTCCTGGCATGCGTAGACATAAGACCGCATACATCACTATGTATCAGTCCTAAGAGTTCTGTAACTCTTTCTCCGTGTCCACTAATCGGAATTTTGGTCATTTTTCCTTTGAGACATGAATGGCAAGTATCATAAGATGATAATTCGAACGGATTCAAATATCCATCCTTATGTAACTTAGCCAGTCGTATCGCATTGATATGACCAAGTCTACAATGCCACAAGTAGGATTCGTTCATTTCTGAACTTTTCCTCTTGTGTGTGTTTTGTATATTTAGGACTGTATTTTGATTGAGAATGAATATGCCATTATGTAACGAGCCTGATGCAATCAACTTTTGATCTAGGAATATGTTCATAACATTATCCTTTACTACAAAATTATATCCTTCTTTACTTAATAAAGAAACTGATATAATGTTGCACATCATGTTCAGTATATAATAGCACTCATTCAGAATCAGTGTATTACGACTTGGTTATACTAGGTGATATTCACCAACTGCTTTGGCTGCAAAATTTGCACCATTCCCTACTTGAACGGAATGATCACCTTTTCCCAGTTCTCTACATTTACGTAATCCATGTAACAATTTGCATATGTAGGATCCTGATCCGGTATCTAATACTCAGGACGTAGGGTGAACTGAGAAACAGTTCTCAATAACTAACACACCCGAAGAAGGTGCATCAACATGCATGTTCTCCGTTTGGGCGGCGTGAGAATCCAGATATTCTCCTGTTTCCTGTTCAGTCTTATAACACTTATAAGATAGAACGGGTCCAACGTTCCCTTGCTCAGTATAATAAGCGAGTTCAGTCAATACATCCATATTATTATCTTGATTATGGTCTGACATGGTCGCTACCTGGAGAGAGAGAAGAAAACACTTTAGCGTATGCTCTTACAAGATTAGATTGGTTATTATCTTATCTAATCAGGATGTCTCCCACTGTTTTTATCAAATCTTCCTTCAAACCCTAAAAGGTAAGATTAGCCGGGATTAATTACACGCTACAATTTCGTCAATCTTTCAGCCAGATCAGTGTCGATATTTGAGGGAGGTTCCCCGTGCTTTCGCACGGACCTAATTAAAGTAAACCTCGTTTTCCCGGAGGCGTAACCCCGTTAACACTTTTCTTGACATCTACTTGATCGGCTAATTGTCCTGTGTAAAACTCTCCCAGGAGTAACTCTTACTCGCAGTGGGTATCGGGATCCAACTATCTCATAGGAGGTATGCAATCTCATTGCAAATTTCAACACTTGAAATTCCCGATAATATTTTGCCCCTAGCAACTTATGACCTTAACATAGTCAACAAATCATAATTGCTAGTCGTGTTCAACCCGTCATTTCCCGATTGAATTAAGCCTACCTGTACGACCCTTAACATAGTCAACAAAGTCATATAACTACCCTAATCCAATCACATCTCATGTTTTAACAGATAAGTACTAATTAACTACCGTACACTACGTCTTAACATAGTCAACAAACGTAGCACGAATACTAACTAGTCTTTATCTGAAATGACGGAGGGCTACACAGGTTTTTCAGAAAAGCATGAGCGTAATGAACTTGATATCATCGTAGAATCAGGTGATATTTGAAAAGGAGTGTTTTTGAGGCTTTTCCAGTTTTGCTAAAGAGGTCACTCCCGGTGAAGGGATCTCGGCTCTTTCCCCATCGAATAAGGTGCAGGATATATCATATATACCGCTGTGCAAAGCAAGAACTATATAAGCTATCAAAAACTAAACCGAGAGTCTGTAGCATCTGCCAGTTTCGCTAAAGAGGTCACTCCCGGTGAAGGGATCTCGGCTCTTTCCTCATCGAATAAGGTGCAGGATATATCATATATACCGCTATGCAAAGCAAAACTGTAGCTACCCTTTTTTTATAATGTTTTGATTCTACAACATATTTTAGGTTTCTTTTCTTTTTATTAATCTTATTAATAAATCCCATCAGTTTATGCTTCCTAAGCATCATAGAAGAAACGAAAGCAGTAATATTTATATATCAGCATATATATGTAGTATAAGCATTCATCTCAGGCAGTAATATGATCTCATCACAGAACATTGCAGCAGAAGAACATATATGAAATATTGGATATACTAGGATGTCCGTGTTTTTAATACGAGCCGGTATAAAACACAGATTCCACGGTCGCGATGAATAGCCAAACCCACATCCCTAGACCCCTATGAGAGCGGCAAGTAACACTGCCAATTCTAGGGTGAGGAGACCCGGTCTCGACTCCTCAAGATGGCCTCCCACTGGATCCTAGAACCCGGTTACTTGTGCTCCCCTCCTTGAGTCTACCTAATGCGGAAAAGTAAATAATATACACTGGTGACATCAACCTCATCCCGGAAGTGCCCTAATAAAAGAATATTACATACAAATGAATTTTACATGAATGAAATAAAAACCCTCATCTCATATAAAACCCCCGGCTATTCAGAACACGACGATCCAATATAACATATCACAGCAACACATAATATCACATATTATCAACGTAAGTAAGTATGCATACACCGATCGTCGTTAATGTATAGCAACGAAGACCGGCAATACAACTACATACTACACTTACGGTCACAGAAAAGAAATTGTAAAACTACAATATTTGGAATCCACAATCACTTTAGACATCGTAAATCCGAAATATCACATACTTCGCATTTCATGCCTAACTATATGAATTCCACATATTGTATCACATTCCAGATAAATAGACAGTATTAAACTTTTCGATCGGATAATCAAATACCCAAGATTTCCTAAATAGCTCAACACTTGAGCGGAGTTCAAATAATCCCAGAATATGTCACGGTACCGATGATCCAGCCGTAGAAGGGTCAACCCAACGCCTCACATGTGGCACGCCGTACTGCCCCAAACCCTAAGGTCTAGAGGCAGTTCAGACGGTCACATAATCGAGTTAAGGTTTGTGTTCTTCTAGAGGGTCCACCGCGTAACTTGTACGTTTTTCCGAAAGATTTAAACCCGAGAAAAATTCAACACTTAAAAGTTTTTCGTGCCGGAAAAAAATGAGTTAATGATATCCGCTCAAACATTTTAACAGTTTCTAAATATCCGGAAAACATAACGAAATTAAATTTTCCGATCGAATCTACGATTACAAAATAAACCCCAGAACACTCAACACTTGAGTCAGATTAAAAATACCCAGAAATCTAAACTAGCAGCTACGGTCATTACTGTGCAAAAACGAGTGCATAACTCTTCTGTACTGTCGCGGATCCACGGTACAGCCGCGGTTCCGCGGCGGTTTGTACGGCTTATGCGCTCGTTTTTCACTGTAATGCTTATAATTCGCTGCTTAATTTTTTAGGTATTTTTAATACAGAAAAATCACAGTTTTAAAAAATTGTCCAGAGAGGGATTCATTTTGGCGTTTCGGGGTTCGTTCGGAGTTTTAACTTCGTATACACGTCGCCTAATGCTCTAGCTAGGCTCTGATACCACTGTAGAGTTCCTAGGCACTCTTGTGAGGGTTCATAAGGCATCAACCATGCCCGAATAAAATTTTAGACGTGCCGAACAACCCAAAGCCGGGATCTTTGCTAGATTATTAGGGTTTAACATGCAAGTAAACACCTTTACTACTAAGTGTGAGGGATTACAACCTTTGTAGTCCGCTCCTTCGCTTCATAAGCTCCGAGTAGAAGTCCCTTCGCCGCAATCCACGATCTCCCGGACTCAAGAGAGGCTCCACGACTCGAACGATCCATGCTAGTTTGTAGTATTCCTTTTCTCCGATGATCTACGTCGAAAATGCTATAACTCAAGCTCTCTCACTTTAATGAGGTGAACATCCTAATCTAATTGGCTAGATTAGATGAGGATGATGGAGTAGTATTTATGCTTTCTTTTTATATCAAATTCTCACATGAAAACATCACAAAAGGAAAAAGTAGTAAGCTTTCTCAAAGCTCAAGAGAGAAGAAGATGATGAAAAATGAGTTAATCCTTTTGTGATGAATAATGAAATGAATATATGATTAATCATGGAACCATGGTCAAGGATGACTAGGATAACCTTTGTAGAAAATTAACTAGGACTAGGGTTTGGTTGGGTTAAAGAATGACTCATAAGAAAATATCAACCATAATATCTTTATCAAGACAAAAGAATTCCTTCTAGAAGGTGCATGAAGGAACTAACCCTAATCAAACCCTAACCTTATTTAATCTCCACTAAACTTGTTCCATTATTAATCATATCATGTTACAATAATATATACCACATATATATTATATATTTGTAACAAAAGAAAATAATACAATTAACATATATCGCATATATATCAATGTATTATCCGGTGAGAAAATGAAATAATAAAGCGAGCCAATATTAGATAATGTAATACAATATATCATATATATTATTATACATTAAATCATCGAATCAACACTTGATCCGACAATCCGGCTATATCGAATATAACCGACTAATATATCATGTACCGATTCATCGAATCAACACTTGATCCGATGACCCGGTTCATATCTAAATATCGCGAGAATATAATACGGTATCTCATATCGCATTATCCTCGGTCCTGCACATATCACATATGTGCCTCTACTCCGTTTTGCCTGAGCCAAGAAATCTCTGTGTAGGACTCTAAAGAATCGTCAATACGCCGGTAGCAGGTGATGATCATATCAAACACCCACAAGCTGCAAGCGGTCAGCTAAACGTAACAGCCACCCAGGTATTGAGCGATCAGAAGATCAACAAGCTAGCCTGTACGTTCTCCTGTGAATCCAATCAGTAACACTCCCATACAGTCCGGTCTCTTCGTCTGATAAGTCGCATATCAAGTCTAGGGGTGGTATATGTCAGACCCCAGTAACCGATAAGTCGTGTCGATGTGAGGCTCATAACGAGTCGAGAAACTACTGGTAACACTTACCTGTAAATTTATATATCAGCCCTGGCCAGGGACTTCCAGTTATAGCCAATCGAACACAGCACAACATCAACTCCCTATACCGGGAGAGACGAATCCCCTCCTATCGCTCATTGCCTCCATGTGATTCGGGACTGCACCCAAAAGCCACCGTTTTGCACACCCTCTTGGACGTGGTAAGGTGGAAATCAAAGCACAGTGGGAATCACACAAGACTCTATGACGATCTTGGGTCTACAGACTATCCTGTACCAGTGTCACCGGAGAACTGCCATCTGACGTGTGGTATATCACCATCTGGGAGTTCTCGGCGAGTCCGTCCAGTGTACCCAGTCTCCACTGAGCACCCGCACACCATCCTTGAGGTCCCACACCGATGGATATGGGATCATCCATCGCCCATCATATGGGTCAAGATGCGTATACGCTAGTCTACTCTGGTGTGTCGATGCCCTGTCTCGATATACCCTCGACTAGGAACAGTTATAGGATGTACTCATCGACTACCATGGCCCCACTAGTATGATCTCATTATAGTCCCAGTAGTCGAGTACAGATCCTAAGGGCTTTATCAACATGTGAGAGTAAGACAGTAAACCAGTACAAGTCAACATGTTAAGATAAAGTGAAACCAAATAGCATACTATCATGACGAGCAAGAAAGTCCTCTCTATATATATCCAAGCATCCATTATAATATACATCATATGTACAACAATGGCCTCTAGGGCATATACATAACTAACACCTTAAATCGAATCACCTCTTGCAGAGGGGTTTTTGATTTTAAGATCTAGCGTCCAGGGGAAGACTTACGAAAACCTCCATCCAATACGATGGCAAACATCCAGGTCTTAAAGATCAACAAAAAGAGATGAAGTTTAACTTCAAACGGACCCTATGATGATGGGCCATATACAAAATGGGACTCAAGATAATTAAAGTCTTGATCTTGACGTCGTTAATGGTCAAAATACCATTAAGAGAAGAAAACTTAAGTCTTCTAAACAAACAGAGATTAATCTCTAAGGAGGATGCGCATCACGTGATATCTACGTGAGCGCCAAGAAGTTGCGCATTACATGATACTTACGTGAGCGCCAAAAAGCAGAAGGATGTGCATCACGTGATACCCACGTGAGCGCAAGAAGCCAAAGGAAGACGCGCATCACTTGATACCCACGTGAGCGCTACGAAGTAAAGAAGATATGTGCATCACGTGATACACACGTGAGAGCAAAAAGCCAAAGGAAGATGTGCATCATATGATACCCATATGAGCCCAAGAAGCCAAAGGAAGATGTGTATCACATGATATGCATATGAGCGGCAGAAGCAAAAGGATGTGCATCACGTGATACACACGTGAGCGCCAAGAAGCAAAAAAGATATGTGCATCACGTAATATACACGTGAGCGCTAGAAACCAAAGAAGACATGCACATCACGTGATATGCACGTGAGCGCTCAAAAGCAAAAGGTGTGCATCACGTGATATCCACGTGAGCGTCAAGTAGACATGAGCGCTGTTGGGGTAAAAATTTACACCCCGGTTGACCGAGTCAAAGTCAAGGTCAACCCCCAAGCTAGGTGGGCCCAAGCCCAGGTCAAGCGGGCCCATACCCAAGTCGAGCCCGCGGCCAGCCTCTCTCATGCCAACAACAAAATCATGTCATAAATAATTTTTATGTAATTTTTTATGCATGAATGTAAACAAAATGGGCATAAAGCCAATATTTTGTAAGCCCATGGCTTATGTGCAAAAATGAAATGGCACATGAGCCATGGGATGGGCAAAATGCCATTTTGTAAAGCCCCAAGGGGCTATATGTAAATATGTAAGCCTATATAAGGCAACATGATGAATAAAAAAAGATAGACTTTTTCATTCCCCCAAAAACTAGGGTTCTTTGTGCCTCCTGCTCCTTCTCCAAGGTTCTAAACCTTCTCAATTCTTTTGAATTAAATCAAGAGTTTTACTCTTTCTTTTCCAAAACTAAGTAGTTTTTCACCGCAAAACCCACAAAGGGGAACTTGAATCTGTCATCAGATCTTAAAAAGGAGAGATTTTGAGATTTCACATCTCTTGATCTTCAAGATCCGGCCAAACAACAGGAGGAAGAAGAAGAACCCCCTTTATCAGCTTCAAAACATCATAGGAGTTTAACACCATACATATATACATAATAAATATTTCATTTCTGAAGCACAGCTTCTGTTTCTTAGGCTAAAAGCCTCTTGTCCTCTCCAGCGCGCAGCGCAAGTGCGCAAAGCGCCCGCGTGCCGACACGTGGCGCGCGCTTGCGCACCTGCGCGCTTGCACAAGTGCGCAAAGCGCCCGCGTGCCGACACGTGGCGCGCGCACGCACCTGCGCGCAACGCGCATTGCGCAAAGCGCCCGCGTGCCGACACGTGGCGCGCGCGCGCTTGCGCACCTGCGCGCAGCGCTCTTGCGCAAAGCGCCCACGTGCCGACACGTGGCGCGCGCGCTTGCGCACCTGCGCGCAGCGCTCATTGCGCAAAGCGCCCACGTGCCGACACGTGGCGTGCTTGCGCCTGAGTGCACAGCGCTCAAGGCGCTGGCCCCCACGCATCCTTTGGATGCCTTTTCCCTTTTATTCACATATATATGTATATATATACATTTGTATACAAATGTACGCATACACATACTCCGCAACATTCTCCCCCTCAAAAAAAATTTCGGGCCGGGGCGCTGCCCCGAACCCCGCAAGGGGGTTGCTAGCCCCCTTGACCCCCAGCCCGCTATCCGGGTAGCGGGACCCCCGTAAAAACTCTGCGTGGCTCCCGATATATCCAAAAACCCCTTTCAAAACAGAACACACGCACACCGCACATTGGGTTCGCATGACCAGTTTAACCCGTTAATCGGAGGTTCTCTCGCCCCAAAGGCGAGAGGTAATTAACGGCAGCTTAGTCCGCGGCTGCCGGAGATTCGGATCCCCACAATCATTAAACCCCGGCCTACCCTAGGCAGGGGGAATCTGTAGTACGCCTGACAAGCGCGCGCGTATTCCCATCTCAATGGGGTGACGAAAAACACCCTACAGATTCTGGCACGCCCGGTGGGACCAATCTCTCCTCCCATATTTCGGGTTAAGCGTTCATGCGAACTCAATCAATGTACATATCTGTATTTATACTAAAATAATGCTCTTTCATGCAGGTCTTCAAGCAGTCATCTTTCAACAATGTCTCCAGTGATGAACTCACCTCTTAGCACGGCTCCCGTCTCTTACACGATGAAGATAGACTCCAGGACGGTCCTCCCGGCCAGTCTTGCGCGACAATGGGAGGAGCCGCTGCTACCATTCGGCTCTATCATGTTCATGCCAGTTGGCGCCATCCCAGCTCCTCAAGCCCCGGTGGCAGACAAACCGGTCTCGAAAGGCAGGAGACCAAATGTGGTGATCTCAAGGGCGCCCCAACCCAAACGCAAGTCGGTGTCTGAACGAATTTCCTTGGCCCCAGCTGGGGGCAAGGCCATCAACACCAATAAAGCTACAACGCGTCCCGAGCAAGCTCCAGCGGTGCCCTTGACCACTGCTCGATCGGGTGTCTTCTCTAAGCTCCCCTCTGATCAACTCACAATGGCTTCCCGGGTAGCAGATGCCGGCCAAGCCTTCAAAATCGAGAAGCTGAGGGAGAAAAGGCTCAGATATAGAGCCAACAAAAGGGCTAGGGCTACTGCCAGGCTAAACCTCATGAGGTTCGAAGAACAGGATTACCCCGCCGAAGATGAGAAAATGGCTGGGTATGTGGTCCACACTGTCTACATGGTAAGCACGCGCAGCAAGAGCAAGGACGGGGCTACCACATCTCAAACCCAAGCTGGCTTGAATGTGGTGGCCGCTTCCCAAGAACAGCCGCCTCTGCTAGGTGATGAAAACCCTCTCGATGAGGATGATAGGCAGAAAGACCTTTCGGTCCATGAGGAGTCGGGCTCAGAAAGCGAAGAAGAGCCGACTTTCCGCCCCAGGACCGCGGAGCAAGAGCTGCTTCAAGAGCTCCGAAAGCAGCTCAGAAGCAAAGACAAGGAGATGGCCAAGCTCTACTCAAAAATTGACGACTTGACAAATGTCGTCTTACAACTCACGACCCAACTTGCCTCTCAGCCGCCCAATCAAGCACATGGCTCTACTCATGAACCAGGAAATGGTGTCCCGAGACAGCCGACGCCTATTCCCTCAAATCCAAAAGTGGGCGGACCGTATGAAAATCAGTCGCATCCTATCTCGGGGAATGTCTTGGCCACCGATGACAGTAACCCGCTAACTCAAGATCAAATCATGGATTTGGTTACCAGCAAAGTCAAAACATTGGTGGCCGAAGCCGAAGCGCAAAAAGATATCAGCAGTAGTGGGAGGCCATATCCTGCTCAGTATGATCTGGTGGAATTTCCTAGCGGCTATGTCATCCCCAAATTCGGGAGATTCGATGGGACGGGAAATGCGAATCAGCACATCGCCCATTTCAAGGCCTCATGCGGGAACACTGGGGGCAACGATGCGCTTCTCCTCCGCCAATTCGTTAATAGCTTGACCGATGTTGCTTTCGACTGGTACGCGAGCATACCGGATGGCTCCGTCACAACTTTTGTCCAAATGGAGTCTCTGTTTCGGCAGAGGTTCATGAGCGTCAGCGATAAAATTACCATTGCCGAGCTCGTAAGGACTAAGCCCAAGAGCGACGAAAGCAGCACGGATTTTATAACCCGATGGCGTAATCTCTCCGTCAAATGCGAACCGCCAATAGAGCAGGACCAATCTGTCTGTCTCCTTGTCGGAAATCTCAACAACTGGATGGCCCCGTTTCTATGTACCGCGGGTCTCAAAACATTCCAAGAGCTGACCAAAAAGGTCCAAACGTTGGAACGCTCAAAGCCCGAGTCCGCTCAGGATCTTCAGTTCACAAACAGACCGAAACCTTGGAGGGACGACAACCGAAAAGGCGGAAGTTCTAGTATCACCGATTCTCCAAATAAGCAGAGAACGGGCGGAGCAAAAACTGACCAGCCTCGAGAGCCAACTTTGGAGGAAAGAAGAAATAAGGTCTACTCATTCCGAAGGGACAAGGTCCACAAAATTTTTAAAGATGCTCTGAAGAATAGCCTGCGGCTACCAGAACCGAAAAGGCTAAGTGAAGCAAACAAGACTGATCATCCCAACTTTTGCCCATACCACCGAGTGTTGGGGCACACTATTGAAGACTGTTGCATCTTTAAGGATTGGGTCGAGAAACAATACAAGGCAGGAGAAATATCATTGTCCCCTGGCGTGTTAACAAACAATCAAGCTGCGACCGTCAATTTCATACAGACGGGGACCGAAGTCCTTCAGGGACCTGATTCTCTCAAACACCCGCCTTTCTCTGGAAACAACAGACCACCAAGTCTTTAAACTGGGAATAATCGACCACCACGTCATTAAACTGGGAACAATCGACCTCTAAGTCGTTAAACTGGGAATGTAAAAAAAAAATGTGTAAATAAAAGAAAAATAAAGAAAAGCCGAAATGATGGGGCAACTCGCAATAAAAATCAGTGAGTAAAAATGAAAATGAAAATAAAGCCGAAATGATGGGGCAACTCGCAATAAAAATCAGCGAGTAAAAATGAAAATGAAAATAAAGCCGAAATGATGGGGCAACCGCGAATAAATAGCCGAAATGATAGGGCGATCGCGACATTCGCGATAAGAAAAGCTGAAATGATAGAGCAATCGCGGTAAAAAAAAAAAAAACAAAACAAAACAAAACAAAAAAAACAAGGGCGGATGATGGGTTGCTCCTGGCATTATTCCAGTGCAGCAAAGCAGATGCCAAACAAAAATCCAATTTCCCAAAATTCTTTCAGCCCTACGGCCAGTCCCCAAATTGACTACCGTATACAATCCACGGGCTCAAATAATCCTCGGCATACCCATGCCCCACCGCAACCACCAGTTACGCGGCTGATCTCCACCTTTGGAATTATGCTTCATTGGAAAGACCCACTCATGTGTCCTCACGAGGCATGAGGAGAACAAACCTTCGTGAGATCCTTACGACTCATCAAGGAAAAACACACTTAGGAGTCCTCACGACTCTTAAGGAGAAAATACACCTGCGGGATCCTTACGACTCGCAGGGAGAAAATAACTTTATGGGACCCTCACGGCCCATAAAATTGAAAAGTCTTAGGTGATAGGATCCAAACCTGTCTCCTAAGCAATCGCTCCCCAATCCCCAAGTGGCGAATGATGAGTCGCTCCTGGTACCATATTCCAGTGCAGCGATGCAGACGCCAACCAAATTCCAAATCCCAATCCCCAAGTGGCGAATGATGAGTCGCTCCTGGTACCATATTCCAGTGCAGCGATGCAGACGCCAACCAAATTCCAAATCCCAATCCCTAACGGCGAATGATGAGTTGCTCCTGGTATCATATTCCAGTGCAGCGATGCAGACGCCAACAATGTCCCAAATTTTTTTCCGGCCCTACGGTCTGGATCATACATCCTGCAAAACCGTATACAATCCACGGGCGTAAAACAATCCCGATCTCTCTAAAAAAAAAAAAGAAGAACGGTATGTCCACAAGTAAAATGGGCACGGATGAAAACCCGAAAGGGGCTCCGTGAGTAAAAACAGCAGGACTGCCGGCGAGTTTGTGAAAATCCGAAAGGGCGCAAACTCGTAAAAAAAAAAGAAATGAAATGCACTCGCAAAGCCCTCTCGACTTTGTGAGAAGAAAACTCCCGCGTGAGATCCCTATGACTCACAAAGGAGTAACACACTTAGGAGTCCCCACAACTCCTAAGGAGAAAATACACCTGCGGGATCCTCACGACCCGTAGGGAGAAAATGCTTTGTGAGACCCTTATGGCTCACAAAATGGAAAAGTCTTAGGTGATAGGGATCTAAACCTGTCTCCTAAGCCACCAATTCCCAAATCCTCTCGGGGCAAATGATGAGTTGCTCCTGGCATCATTCCAGTGCAGCAATGCAGATGCCAACAACAAACAAAAAAAATCCCCAAATCCTCTCGGGGCAAATGATGAGTTGCTCCTGGTATCATTCCAGTGCAGCAATGCAGATGCCAACAACAAAAAAAAATCCCCAAATCCTCTCGGGGCAAATGATGAGTTGCTCCTGGCATTATTCCAGTGCAGCAATGCAGATGCCAAACAAACCAAATCCAAATCCTCTCGGGGCACATGATGAGTTGCTCCTGGCATTATTCCAGTGCAGCAATGCAGATGCCGACAAAAATACCAATCCCAAAATTCTCTCATGACAAATGATGATTCGCTCCTGGTACCATATTCCAGTAGAGCGATGCTGATGTCAACTCAAATCAAACAAATCAAACCAACCAATTCCAACATCGACCTCTGCGTCAACCAGCGACACTCCGCATCGGGGAAACGTCCTACCACAGGCACTCCGTCTCGGGGATACGTCCTACAACAGGCACTCCGACTCTGGGAAACGTCCTACAACAGGCACTCCGTCTCGGGGATACGTCCTACAACAGGCACTCCGACTCGGGGAAACGTCCTACAACAGGCACTCCGTCTCGGGGATACGTCCTACCACAGGCACTCCATCTCGGGGAAACGTCCTACAACAGGCACTCCGTCTCGGGGAAACGTCCTACCACAGGCACTCCGTCTCGGGGAAACGTCCTACCACAGGCATTCCGTCTCGGGGGGCACTCCGTCTCGGGGAAACGTCCTACAGCAGACACTCCGTCTCGGGGAAACGTCGACCAGCGACACTCCGTGCCGGGGACACATCTACCAAATCGCTTCGGATCAGAGCGTCGACCGTCTATGTCGCAAAAAGGGCAGTGCAGGCTCCCGCAAATTGGGAACCCAAATCGCTTCGGATCAGAGCGTCGACCGTCCATGTCGCAAAAAGGACAGTGCAGGCTTCCTACAAAGCAGAAACCAGATCACTCCGGGCCAGGGAAACGTCTACCACGGACACTCCATCTCGGAGACGCATCAAGCACCGACCGTCCATGTCGTAAAAAGGGCAGTGCATCCCAAAAAGTGGGAACCAAAGCAAGTCGCCTCCATGCGAAAGAAGATCCATCAATTTCATGCACACGACCCACATGTGCGGTGTGCATTTATTGATGGGGGGCAATTTGTTGGGGTAAAAATTTACACCCCGGTTGACCGAGTCAAAGTCAAGGTCAACCCCCAAGCTAGGTGGGCCCAAGCCCAGGTCAAGCGGGCCCATACCCAAGTCGAGCCCGCGGCCAGCCTCTCTCATGCCAACAACAAAATCATGTCATAAATAATTTTTATGTAATTTTTTATGCATGAATGTAAACAAAATGGGCATAAAGCCAATATTTTGTAAGCCCATGGCTTATGTGCAAAAATGAAATGGCACATGAGCCATGGAATGGGCAAAATGCCATTTTGTAAAGCCCCAAGGGGCTATATGTAAATATGTAAGCCTATATAAGGCAACATGATGAATAAAAAAAGATAGACTTTTTCATTCCCCCAAAAACTAGGGTTCTTTGTGCCTCCTGCTCCTTCTCCAAGGTTCTAAACCTTCTCAATTCTTTTGAATTAAATCAAGAGTTTTACTCTTTCTTTTCCAAAACTAAGTAGTTTTTCACCGCAAAACCCACAAAGGGGAACTTGAATCTGTCATCAGATCTTAAAAAGGAGAGATTTTGAGATTTCACATCTCTTGATCTTCAAGATCCGGCCAAACAACAGGAGGAAGAAGAACCCCCTTTATCAGCTTCAAAACATCATAGGAGTTTAACTCCATACATATATACATAATAAATATTTCATTTCTGAAGCACAGCTTCTGTTTCTTAGGCTAAAAGCCTCTTGTCCTCTCCAGCGCGCAGCGCAAGTGCGCAAAGCGCCCGCGTGCCGACACGTGGCGCGCGCGCTTGCGCAAGTGCGCAAAGCGCCCGCGTGCCGACACGTGGCGCGCGCACGCGCTTGCGCACCTGCGCGCAACGCGCATTGCGCAAAGCGCCCGCGTGCCGACACGTGGCGCGCGCGCGCGCTTGCGCACCTGCGCGCAGCGCTCTTGCGCAAAGCACCCACGTGCCGACACGTGGTGCGCGCGCTTGCGCACCTGCGCGCAGCGCTCATTGCGCAAAGCGCCCACGTGCCGACACGTAGCGTGCTTGCGCCTGAGTGCACAGCACCTAAGCGCACAGCGCTCAAGGCGCTGGCCCCCACGCATCCTTTGGATGCCTTTTTCCTTTTATTCACATATATATGTATATATATACATTTGTATACAAATGTACGCATACACATACTCCGCAACATTCTCCCCCTCAAAAAAATTTTCGGGCCGGGGCGCTGCCCCGAACCCCGCAAGGGGGCTGCTAGCCCCCTTGACCCCCAGCCCGCTATCCGGGTAGCGGGACCCCCGTAAAAACTCTGCGTGGCTCCCGATATATCCAAAAAACCCTTTCAAAACAGAACACACACACCGCACATTGGGTTCGCATGACCAGTTTAACCCGTTAATCGGAGGTTCTCTCGCCCCAAAGGCGAGGGGTAATTAACGGCAGCTTAGTCCGCGGCTGCCGGAGATTCGGATCCCCACAATCATTAAACCCCGGCCTACCCTAGGCAGGGGGAATCTGTAGTACGCCTGACAAGCGCGCGCGTATTCCCATCTCAATGGGGTGACGAAAAACACCCTACAAGCGCCAGAAGCCAAAGATGGTGCGCCTCACATGATATCCACATGAGTGCTAACAGGCGAAGAAGGGCCCCGGTGACTCACGTGATAGGCACGTGAGCACTAGAGTTCAGCGACCAACGGGATGAACACATGAGCGCCAAGGTCACGGTGACCGAGTGCTGAGCACTGCTGGGTGATATAGAAACCCAATATTTAGTCACAAAATTGGCCAAGTCCTTTAAGTCTTAAACTTCTTTGATTTTAAAATCAACTGAGCCCATAAACTTACAATTTTAAGTTGATCTTAATCTAAAATAAGATTAATGATCCTTAAGCAAATCTTAATCTAAAACAAGATTAATGATCATTAGTCCATATCATCTAAAGATGATCTTAGTCTCATACAAGGCTAACGATCCTTAGATAAAATATGAGTTCGTCAAGAAGCTATTTTCCAACATGTTCTCTTCTATCATAAAAGGGATTTGGTTCAAGGGTACAACCTTCCACACCTCTGATATAAATGGCGTTGTAATTCCTCAGCGTCTTCAGAGAGGTGGCGGGCCCCAACAACCAACAAGTCCTCTTTCGTCCCAACTTCTTGAAAGATATGAAATTTTATCAAGATAGGGAATGCTTTAACCCTGAATGCGCATCCCATATTGAGGCGCACCTCATACTGACGTGCACACCATTAGAACAAAGTACAATAGAGCCCTGGCTGTATAAGAGCACACATATATGTATATATATATATATATATATATATATCTTTGGAGAAAATATAAATGCCTTCAAATTGAATCGCACCCCAATATTGGACGCATCCCATTTAAATGTTCACATCATGCGCTTCACCACGTGATATACACATGCGTGCAAGCTGAAAGATGGGCCACTATGTCCAAATTGACTACTGTATACTATCCACGGACTATCCATAGTAAAGTGCACCGGATGACAAACCAAATCTTAGAACTTAGCCAAAATATACTAAGTATAAAAACATATGCTTCATATGCGATCAAATGATCAATTGAGCCCCATATGCTCATTGTTCCTAAGTTGATCTTAGTCTTATATACGACTAACGATCCTTATATCATATTATCTAAGTTGATTTTAGTCTCATACAACTAACGATCTTTAGGCATATCACCTAAGTTGATTTTAGTCTTATATACGACTAACAATCCTTATACCATTTTATCTGAGTTAATCTTAATCTCATATACAACTAACGATCCTTAGTCATATCACCCCGTAAACTGACAGACCTCATTTATATGAGATGTGCTACCTAGGTTCAAAACCAAATCTAATATATACGGATTTGGACTAATTTGCACCCTACGAGCAACGACGATATTAGTTTCCATATACAATCCAAAAGCAACCCAAAATAAACAAATCATAACATGACATAAAGATTTCTGGAGTAGAGAAAGTTGTTATCGCTTGGCAATAACGTAATTAACTGCAGGGGCCTGCACTGCAGGAAAAAGCATCCCCACAATAAAAAAACCTTCATCCATGAAAGGGAATCTGAAAAGTCAACTACAACGATCGCATCCATCCAAACCTCTTATATATAGTGCTATAAATCAACTTATTCAGAGAGATGGATGGATTTGTTCCATATAGTATCTGCTCCCGTATTCAGGCTAGACGCGCCCCCCGCAACTCAGTCCGGTTTCCGGCGGTAAACACCCTGTATAACACTAATACTCCCCTAAAGTGATTAACGCAAAGAGCAAGCTTCTCGTTTATTCATCGACCACAACACTCAAATTTTAATCTGAATAATACAGATAGTGTCTAGAGTTAAATTCGACGGTCGGTTGGATCGTTTGGAATTAAATTGTAGGGTTATTAGAGATTTTGGGCAATTTGAAAGGGGTTGTTTGCGCTGAAAAAACTTACAATTAGGTTCTGTACGAGGAAAAGTACAGGGCGTTTTGTGCAATTAACCGAAAACCTTTACTACAGTTTAAACCTTGATGGTTTATAATTTAAACATAATCAAGGATATGTACGATGGAGTAGTGACAAATGTCAGAACTTGCGGCGGCTTAACGAGTGATTTTCCGATTACAATTGGTTTACATTAAGAATCTGCATTAAGTCCATTCCTGTTTACCATCGTGATGGATGGGCTTACTAGAACTATCTACGATGAGGTACCTTGGTGTATGCTATTCGCTGATGATATTGTTCTAGTAAATGAGACGAAAGCAGGAATGAATGCTAAATTAGAGTTATGGAGGCAAACATTGGAATCTCGGGGGTTCAAATTGAGCAGGTCCAAGACAGCATATATGCATTGCAAATTTAGCATACAGAAAAGTCGAGACCACATTGGTATAACACTGGAAGGACAAGCGATATCACCGGGCGATTAGTTTAGATATCTAGGTTCCATCATCCAAAAGGATGGGAAGATTGATGGCGATATTAATCACAGGATTCAAGCTGGTTGGTTGAAATGGATGAGTACAACAGGGATTTTGTGCAATCGTAACTTTCCGTTAAGATTGAAAGGGAAGTTTTATCAGAGCGCTATTCGGCATGCCTTATTATATGTACAGAATGCTGGGCTCCTAAGAAGTATCATACACAGAAGATGTATGTAGCGGAGATGCGCATGCTTCGTTAGATGTGTGGTAACACTAGAAAAGATAAGGTGCGAAATAAAGATATTCGTGCAAAAGTTGGTGTAGCACCCGTGAAAGAGAAAATGCGGGAAAACCGGTTAAGATGGTTTGGTCACGACGCAGACATTTGGAAACACCGGTTCGACGAATGGATATTATCGATATAGGCAATGTCAAAAGGACGAAAGGGAGACCGAAGAAAATATGGATGGAGGTGATGCGAAAAGATATGGTTGCCAAAGGCCTCAATGAAAGTATATTGTTCGATAGGAGTGAGTGGAGGCGGAGGATTCATGTGCTGGACTCGGCATGATTCTCATGTTGGTTCATGTAGCCTACCCATATGCTTGGGATAAAAAGGCTCAGTTGTTGGTTTATAATTTAAACATGGTAGACTTGAGCACTGTCATAAACAAAAATGTATAACCATGAATATAATTTTCTTTTCAGATTTCTATGTCAAAAGAAACAAAATCTTTTAAGGTTAAACAAGCTGACTTAAAAAATTGAGAAAAACTCACCTGAACAATTGATGGAGATAAAAGGCCGAACATTTCAAGCCCGTTGATGCTCCCTTGAGCTTGCAATGGGGGAAGACCCCGTTTCCCTAGGCTACATTGTGTAGTGATTTCTTTGTTCAGTCTCTCTCGGACCATTTCCCAACATTGCGTAGCAGAAGAATTAATGAAGGCCGTATCTGTGTTCTCCTCGAGAGCGACCTATAAATGTTTGGAAGTGAGATAATGAATAAAATAATTGGTGATGTGGATATTTAGATAAAAGTATTCTAGACAAGCGACCTATGTAGTTTCCCTTTGAAGAAACTTATTAGCACAAACATCCTCTCTACTTATCGTCTTAACCCCAAGAAACCAATTCTACTCTAAGCCATGAAAAACAAGTTTTACAGTTAAAGCAGATAATTATTTACTTATAACATGGATTGGCGTCACAGCTATTAGAGGTCTAAAGGGGCACCTTAAGGTTTTTTTTTTGTGCAGTTAACCCTATAAATTCATATTAGAATTGCTATGTTTGATGTTTAGTTTTTTCGTGTGTGCGCGCGCGCGTTTACTTGTAATCAACAAAATAGAACAATATAGGAAAACTAACATGTTGAGTAACATTACTAATCAATGTCTAAGAAACAAAAATAGAATAACATACACTATAAAGGAGGCTAACCTTAAACATAGGCCCAAGAAGTCCACCATCCAATATTTCTGAAATATAATTGCATGTCCTTGTTGGATCGAGCACGTTCCAAAACTTGACCCGGCTTCTGAAACCTGCAACCCATTTAGTTATTTTAATTTAATTTTAATTTTTTCTTTTTTCATTATATTACAAACCTATCTAAAAAACATTAGCATTAATTTCATTTGCAATGTACCTTTAGGATAGATGGCTTCACTACTGCACCACTTCTTCCCAAACATTAAAGTTCCAAAATGAATAGGCTCCACAAAGCATCTTAACCTCTTTTGAACAATTTCCGTTCCTGCTGTAACTGGATTCGATGTAGCAAACTCGAAATTTCCTTGAATTTGATTAAGTTCAACACCAAACAGTTTCGCACTAGACTTGCGAATATTTCGGACATCTCTAGAACATGAAGCTTCGAGTAAGCTTGCATCTAAAGAGCAACTTGGAGAAATTGACGGTTTCTCCTCATTTACGAAATCATGATTCCAAAATCGCCTATTGTTAACATCAAGCTCTCGTTTCAAACCCAAGACCTCTAAACCCCATTTATGTATAGAATCCAAGTCGCCTTCTAGAGCTTTGACGAGGGTGTTAAGTTCATCCATGGTATAGCGAAAGAGGTAAATTTTGCATGTAGGTTCACAAGAGCAGAGATTGTTTAAATGGGTTAAGCATGAAAAACGATGCGGAGAACATTCACAGCTTGCACCTGACAGGTGCAAATCATAGAAGCAGGAAAAGCATTCTCTTTCATTTGCTGAATCAAAACTTTTATCCATCTTCTTTGATTTGGACGAACAAGAAAGAGGCCCTCTTCTTTCTTGCTCCATTCTGACTCTTTCCTGGAGAATCATGCAACAAAAAAGATCAGTGAGTAATTAACAAAATAAAATGTGTTCAGGTTGTTAAATCCACATGCATCAATGACATTTCAATTTTCAAAGGTTAAATATTTTCAAGATATTGGAGAAATATTTCCTAAAATAAACATAAATAAATCACAAATAATAGATACCCGTTTAATATTTGAGTCGGATCATAATCGGGTCACCTGACCCGATCTAAGTTGATTCGTTACTTTTTGTTGTTTTATATATGAACCATACAAATTACCTACTATAAATTTGACGCTTATGAATAAATTTACAGATATTCAGAAAAAAGAAATAGAACCCAGGATGCCAGAGAATAAGGAATAATAGCGAAAACGAATGATTTGGGGATAATGTATTCGGGTCAAACGGGTCGAAGCGGGTCATAATACATGACCCATACCCAATCGTTTATTTTTGAAAACTTAGAGGGGTCGGGTCGGGTTCGGTCACTATTTTTGGATCAGGTTCGGGTCGGGTTATTGGGTTTGGGTATTTTTGACAGCCCTACAAGTGAGAATGGGTCGCAGACTAAATAAAATGTGTCACTCAAAGTAGAAGAGTTCTCAAATTGTCCGAGCTATATTATAGAAATTCTGTAAGGCCATCAGTTTAAAATAGCAACAAGTATTATGCATTGGCTCCAAAATGTCTCCACCATCAAACATTAGAGGCTTCATCTCAAGGGCACTTCGGGAAGTTTAAAAAGGTTCATGCTTTCGATCCAACTTTATATTGGTGTATAGATATATAGATAGATGTATAGATAGATAGATAGAAAGCAAACATTGTGTTTTCACTGACCATTATTTTTAACTAGTTACCCCTTTCTAATCTCTACAAATGTTCAAAGTCAAATCAGCAGAGCCAAAATTGAAAATTCATATGCAATTTTTTCAAGGAAAAAGTGTAATTACCTTTATTGCACTGGTAAGTACCCCTTCTCTACAAACACTCTGCCATCTTAAATTATCTGAATCATTTTTCCCAGTCATCAAAATCTCACATGATGCCTTGACAGCTTCACATGCCGCTCCTAATAATAACTTGTCATGTGACACTGAAGTCTTTCGGCATTGCCCGCTGTAGAGCTCGACGGCACATTGCCCATGTGGCAACCAATCTATAGGAGCAACGTTAACTGCCTCTGCACAGTTGAAGCCACAATTGAAACCAGAATGATAAGCTCTCGGAAATGTGAGGACAAATTCTCCGGAATTCTGAATGATGCGATAAACTGGAACTTCCTCGGATTTTAGAACAGAAGGTGATAGCTGTGTAACCTGATTCATGACAAGGATATAAAGATGAATAACCAAATAATAACTGGAAGTTCAAAGTTAATATAAAAATGGGTGACTTATCGGTATTGCAAGAAGATTTTACTAGGTGAGTGGGGTACAAAAACAGGTTTTCTATATTTAACGGTTTAAAATTTTACTTATGGATGATCAATGCCTCTCCATTGAGAGAAGGAAGTTCACAAACTGCATGTTTCGTAAGTTAATATAGAAAAAACCCGAAGGTAAAAATCCAGATAAATTTTAATTCCCAAAAACTAGTTCTTTATATGAGTTTCTCAATTACCATGTTTGGTCGTCGTTTAACCTCTTTAGGACCTCTAATGATCGAACGTTATGATAAAAGTAGAGTTTAAACAAAACAAAGTTTGAGCTTTGAAAATTCGACCAGAAAGTCCTGGGGTTCGAGACTTCCGATAAGAGCAAGTACTTACCGTTAATTATACCCAATTGTCTTAGGAAATACCTAGACGAGATACCGTATTAGGCTATTCTAAATCACATCAATTTGAATAAAGATCACATCATATACATGTATACTTGCAATAAAAGGCAACATGAAAGAAGTCACAGAGAGATTTCATTTATATTGATTTTTGTACAACTTTGATATATATACACATTTCTTTACATTTCAAATTTACAAGAAAGACTTACAAGAGTATATAGACATTTAAAAAGAAATGAGAAAGGGCGTGTATCACATTTTATATCACTTTTTAAGACTAAGCGGGTATCTCCATTTGTGGGACCCAATCTTAGTTAACTTCAAGCAAATGTGGGGTCCTAATGTGGGACCTAGCATACATGTCACTTGGCATAGATGTATATAATTCCAAGTGAAATTTAATATATATTTAGGAAAGTGTCTTAAAGATATCCGCTCTACTTCATATGCGGGCATCTCCCCCGCCCAAAGCAGATATCTTTTAAGATCCCTAACCCTACTTGCGGACATCTTCAATGATATCCAATTTGCAGGCATCTTTTAAGATACATTCATGGGGAATATTTGGTCTTTTATGTCAAGAACTTGATGCAGGGACGTCTTTTAAGATATTGGCATAATCTCTTATCTTTTGAAAGAGAGATTTGTCAAACGTAAAAAAACTCTTATTAGAAATTTGAGCAGAATTTCTCCTTACGTTTTTAAGTTTTAAAGAAGAACATGGACTTGTTGTCTATATTCTCATATATGAAGAATATAGGGTTTCTCCTATATTCTAAAGAGAATGTAGAATTTCTTCTATATTCTAAAAGAGTATTTTTATGATCACTGTTTTATCAAACATAAAATTACTCATATTCTTAGTTCTCTTGGAGAATTTCTTAATTATAAAAACCGATGAGAATTCCTTCAAGTATTCAGCCCTATGTATTTCTTGTTTAAAGTTCACAAAAAATGCATTTTATCAAAGAACATGGATTTAACCATACTCTTAAATCTATTCAGGGGATTTTTGATTATAGAAATCGATGGATACCCCTTCAAGTACTCGACTTTAAGTATTTCTGTCAAAAATGAGAATTAGAAGAATGGGTTTATTAAAAGAGATAGTTTTCTTCAAGTTCCCACCTTCTCTTTCTTTTCTTCCTTCTTCTTCCTCTTAGCCTAGAACGTTAAGTCTTGAGTCTGTTAAAATATTGAGAGTTCTCTTCTTGTGTCTATTTTCTGCCTTTTGAAGGGTACTTATACCCTACTTGATGGATGGGGCGGATAATAAACCACTATCCACGTTTATAGGGGTAGTGAAGGTGAAAATAGTCAAATAAATAACCCATTAACGCTCATACGGGTATTTTTAAAAGATACCCGCGGTCATTTCCAAATTAGGATGGACATCTTTTTTTGATTTGGTTAAAAAATATGCCCGCAATCAAAGGACTCCGTTTATTTGAGATGCTAGCTAATAATTTAATAGGGTATTTTTTAAAGGGAAAATTGGTATTTTGAGTCCAACAAATGCCCCTCAACAATGTGTATACATCTATTGTACGCAATACATTGTTGCACTCAAAATTAGATTACCGCAATAGGGTTTTTGCAGCAAATAAGAGCGGCTATCTAGCCAAGCGGGCATCTTTGATGGGCTATGGCCCAAGATCCTATCAGAATAGGAATAAGGGTTACGTAGTAGCTATCCAGTGGCTCAGCTCAGCGGTTACCCCTTCATCTTCTTCCTTCATTTAAAAAGGATTTTAGGGTTTAAAAGAACTCATCTGATTTTTTTTTCCACAGTAGGAGAAAAGGAAAGGATTTCTTCGCATCGAGCAACCTCAATCCCCCCTTTCTTCATTTTTTCTTTGCAGATTACATAGGTGGATGGCTTGTGCTCGTAATGGTGGAGTACTCCTCGGCTGTTATTGCTTGATCTCCATTAATGGAGATCAAGTGAAGGAGATGAACCCGTTTGGGTTCATTTGTCTTAATTGGAAGCAACTTTTGCTACTTCATTCAAGAATTAGGGCTTTTTCCCATAGTTCTCTAAAGAAATGGGGTTTTCCTAAATTCTAAAATTTAATAAAAATTGGCAAATACAAAGGAGGCGCTGCCCAATTTTTCCTTGAAATTTCATTCAACAAAACACATAGGAATTATAGGATTTTTGAACAAGGAACAAAACCTTAGAATAAATTAGGAAATCTTTTGAATAAGATTTCCATAAAACATGTGGGGAGCTTTTAGAACATTCGGGTATCTTCAAATTGAAGATACACGCGGCGATGTTCTTTAGCAATCGGGTATCTCAATTTTAAAGATATCCGCTGCAGTTTTTTTTATTTAGTCGTGTAACTTTACTCTAGAGAAACCTGCTTCCATTTAGTCAGAAATGACCAAGTCAGGGAATCTTTGGTTTGATGTAAACCCTCAATTCATACTTGGTCATTTCTCTGGTATTTTTACACTTGCTTATCAAATCTTACATCCCTCTTCACAATATAAAACTTCTTTAATTCATATATACATATCATCATTTATTTGTTCATGCATGCGTATGTTTCATGTATGCATTAGTATTCCTCTTTTAACACGTATCTTTTATCATAGATACAATGTCGAATCCCGATGTGAACACTCTCGTTGCTGAGGAGGGTCAGCCAAATGCTCAAGGGGTCATGCAAGGAAATGAGACTTCAATCGGTGATTCCCAGACTGTCTTAGCTAGGAGTATTGAAGTCCTTCACTGGCAAGTCCTACTCCCAAAGCTACGTCTAGAAACAGGAGTTGGACATTCAGAATCACATATGGATGAAGAACATGTAGATTATAAGGGTTCGAATGCTGACAAGGATGAATCCAGGCAGAGTCTACAATACTATCGGATACAGCTTAAGCGTTTCGTCCCGATCCTGAAGTCTTAGCATGTATTGGAACTGCTGTCGAGGCTGATGCACCGGTACTAGCGGGAGTTGGAGATACCATTGAAAATCCAATTGAAAATGTCGTCCTGCTTACTGGAGGGACAATGGTTGGACCTCTAACTATGCCATCGAATGAGCCAGGACCTTCTGGATCAATTCCATTTATGATGCCGAAACATCCTTATTTATGGATGAGGACCGCAACTGTACCTCTTCACAAACCAAACGAAGCATTATTGGAGCGATTTTGTCGTGAGAAAGAACCTAAAGATTTGATGAGCAGGGCTATTCTCCACAATCATTTTTTACCGAACGAAAAACTTAGGAGGGGGGCTTTTGAGCGCCATTTGCCTATCTTTTTATTTGATGTTCCAATCAACGAAAAACATCGTTTTGTTCTAGGTGATAATAATTTATGTCCTGTCGTTAAGGATCAGGAGGCCCATTTTAATGACAAGAGAAGTATATTGTTATCTAACGATTATCCCGTTTCATTCTCTATTATTAGTCCCTATGTGTGACAGCCACTGCAAGAATATCCAACGGTTTTAGACGCTTCATTGACGAGCGAGGCTCAAGCGACGTGGTCTTCGCAATTCAAATTTGCGGGTAATCCTCCTCATGTACCAGGATATTTAGAATGGGCAAAATTTTCTTTGGGTCATGGGTATGAAAAGCTAAATTCCGCGGGCATTTATGATGTTATATATTGCTCTTTCTTCCATTATCCTTCATCTGTCGATTATTTGAAGGCTTTCTTGGAAAATTTGAATATTCACACCAACACTAATATCTCGACAATGGGTGAATTCGGCATTACTCTGCTACATATCCGAGATTGTTTTGGATTATCAATTACAGGTGAAATTTTATGTGTAATTCTCCGGAAGAATTCATATTTGGGAGGAATGACAGGTGCCGACGTTGTGTCCATCCCTCATGCATGGATTTGTA
Organism: Agapanthus africanus; assembly: GCA_030015575.1. NCBI lineage: Eukaryota > Viridiplantae > Streptophyta > Magnoliopsida > Asparagales > Amaryllidaceae > Agapanthus > Agapanthus africanus. The sequence goes on along the minus strand of CM057345.1, from coordinate 154,967,949 downwards.
TAATACTTATTATACTCTTTCTTGTGTTGAAATACAACCAACACCCAGAGTCGTGCGTTTCGATCAGTGGATCGCTTTTTTCTTGAATCTGGATGAATTTAAGAGATATGAAGATGTCTTAAATATTAAGAATCATTTCCCTAAAGATGATTCTACGGCTTGGAGCTTGGAATGAAGATCGAAGGACATGAATCAACTCGGTATAACGATTCTAACTCTTAGTTAGTTTGCTAGTTTAAGGTTTAAGGTCGATCCGTAAATCGGGTAGCGGTAGCGCTGGTTTCAGAAATTTTTGTTCCGCATTTTGGCCGTGTTTCAACGGCCTGGACGCTGCCGGGACCCAATCAGATAAGAACCTCCTTCATAGACAGTTTCTATGATATAGGGGTGTGCCTTCACAATTCGGTTCAAATTTTCCTCCCGCTTTGTGATTCTTGATTTTGGAACGACGTAACACTAACACTAATTCTCTTTGAGTGAACGCTCTGGGTCGAACCAGTTTGTTATAGACCTGTGTCATACGGGCCATCTAAAGTTCTAAATTTTGCTGAACTTTGAGTCATGTATCATCTAAAACTTCCAATTTTTCTAGCCTTAGAACAGCGTTTTCTTCAGCGTTTTCTTTCGTGTATAGCAACTCGCGGAGATGGTATTTGGAGCTCAAGCGGTAGTACAGCTTCAGTTCCAAATACCAATTGATAAGGTGTAGCCTTCGTAGGAGTTTCGTACGTAGTTCGATAAGTAAGCTCACAAGGCTTCATTCATTTTAGAATGCCAATCTCTTTAACTTTTTAGGATTATCTTTTTGAACAATTTAGTCAAAGTTTAATTGAATGTTTTGGCTAAACTATTCGCTCTTGGATTATATATAATGGAGTATCACCAATCAATTTTATGAGACTAGCGAATCTCACTATTTTGTTGCTTTTGTCTCGGGACTCCAGATCTATATAAAACATTGTTTTGAAAGAATTTAAGATGCCCATTTCAATAGCGAGTTCTAAGCCTAAAATAAGGGTTTCGTTGTTTGTTTTAAGATCCGCCGTCTCTAAGGCTTGTTTGATGAAGCCCCAAGCCGGGGTAATAAACACCAAACCTAAGTCTATTTTAACTTTGGGAATTTCATATTGTCCCCCTGTTTCTAGCGACGATGCGCCGTCGAAAAATAATTTCCATAAAAGTTGTTCGTCTTCGATAAATAGAATATTTTCTCTGGGTAATTCACAAAGGAGGGGTGAATTATCCGGCACAAGGTGTGCTGCTAAAAAGTCGGCTAGGGCTTGACCTTTAACCGCTTTCTAAGGCACATATTGGATGTCGAATTGGAGTAATATTAATGCCCACTTAGCCAAACCTCCAGTTAATACCGGTAACTTCATTAAATATTTGATGGGATCTTTTTTTAGAGATCAACCATATTTCATTTGAAAGCAAGTAGTATTTTAATTTAGTCACCGCAAAGACTAAAGATAGACAATATTTTTCAATAGAAGACTAGTTCATTTCTGCCCCTACAAGCACTCTACTTAAATAATATAAAGCATTTTCATGCCCAGCATTATTAACTTGTGCAAGTATTGCCCGTTGAGATCCCTCTAAGGTAGCAGTATAAAGAATAAAGGGTCTGCCATAAATAGGCAAAGCCAAAATCGAAGGGTGTGAAAGGTAAGCTTTTGATTTGATCGAAGGCTTCTTGATATTCAAGATCCCAAATATAGGGTGCATTCTTTTTAACAAGTTTAGAGAAGGGCTTACATTTACCCAAAAGATTAGCAATAAATCTTCGGATGCAAGCCAGCTTACCTTGAAATGAATGTAATTCCTTGAGGTTTCTAAAGGGAGGCATGTCCGATATTGCTTTTATTTTAGCCGGATCGATCTCCAAACTCCTGTATTGCACAATAAAACCTAGGAATTTACCAGAAGAAACACCAATAGCACATTTCATAGGATTCATTTTTAAGTTATATTTACGAATGCGATCAAACACAGTAGATAAATGTTGCAAATGATTGTTTTTATTATAACTTTTTACAATGAGATCTACATAGCATTCGCAAATATCATGCAAAAGTTCATCAAATATTTTCATCATCACCCTTTGATAGGTAGCTCCAGCGTTTTTCAGGTCGAAAGGCATGACTTTGCACCAAAAGATACCCATCGGAAAAAGCAGTGTGTTTTTATCATCCGGGTGCATCTTGATTTGATTATATCCAGAGTAACTATCCATGAAAGAGAATATCTCGTACATTGAGGTATTGTCAACCAACAACTTCGTGGCGGGTAAAAAGAAGTCATCATTAGAGCATGCTTTGTTGAGATCCCTGGAGTCGATGCAAACGCGAATGTCACCGTTCTTCTTTGTGACTGGGACTAGTAATGAGACCCAGTCAGGATATTGCTCTTCACGTATAAAGTCTGCATCGATAAGTTTCTTGACCTCTTTGATGACAACTTTTCAACTTCTATTCGTATATTGCGTTGAAGTTGCTTCACTGGTTTCTTATCGGGTGGGATAGCGAGCTTGTGCACCATGACTTCTGGATCAAGACCTGACATTTCAATGTATTTCCAAGCGAAGCAGTCGGTAGAAGCTCTAAGTAATTCAATTAGCTTAGATTGTTCTTCAACATTTAAATGGGCACTAATAAAAGTAGATCTATGATCTTCATTGGTCCTTAGATTTACTTTCATTAGTTCATCAACAGTGGTTTGTCCTCCCTCTTCAAATTCAGGAGGGACCGGCTGTAAATGGGCCAAGTCCCAAGCCTGTGATTCTGTACACTCTTAGGGATACGATTATTCTGGTTATATTTCTTCTGCCTGTATGGATATCATACGGAAGCAGTACATATTTGTGAAATTTAAAGTGAGGGCGTTTGGAAGTATATGAAAAATATCCCAACCCTCGTGAATCATTTCTATTTAACTCTTTAACATATCCACGGGCTTGTCGGGATACTATAAAGAGCCGAACAATTTAAATTCTTCTGGAGTTTATCGTAATGACATCCCTATTTTTTTACAAAGTCGCAACGTTTTGAGTGAAGTGTGTTTAGGAATTAGGACTCCCAAATCAGGTCCTTCATCATACAAAGGGATTTTCCTATCAATGCACTCATTTGGTCGTGATTTGTAAAATAGAATCGCTTTTTGTCCTCTGCTTGGAGGGACATAAAAGGTTTCTTGATGTGATATATTGGATACTTTTATTTCTTGTAAGGGTTTTTGATGATTGCTGGGAGTCGCGATAGCACATACTCTACCTTTCCCTTTCTATATTGTTTTATAAGATTTTTGAAATTGGGTGTCCGCATTACCGCTATCGTCATCATCAGATATGCATAGCTTTCGATTCCATGACAGGCTTCATCGGTGAATTAATAAGATCAGCTTCATCACTCTGATTCTGAATCAAATCCTATGCAGAGTATGTCATTAAACGTGATGTCCTCGGACGAGCAGGAACTCGCGTCATCCGATTCATATTTTCCTGGGGTACGCCTTCCTCTCGGGTGAGTTGATTCAGCATTGAAGTTCTGAAAGTAGTATTGAGCTTCTCCCAAGTGAATTTCATTGACGCTGAAAGGATTGAGCTCATCATCGATGCGATGTTCTCCTTCATCATCTTTATATCTTAAGCATTGATGCAGAGTCAAGGGTATGATGCAATAATCGTGCAACCAAGGTCTCCCCAACAAGGCTTTGTAGCAAGTGTTGGTGTTGATGACATGGAATTTCATGCGGGTACGCAAAGACCCAACTTGAAAGCTTAAGATAATGACGTTTAGAGCTTTACTAGTATTTTGGTCAAATCCCTGAATCAGTATCTTTTCGGCATTAAAATGACTAATATCAAGAGATAATGTGCATAGAGTTTTCAAAGTAATCAGGTTTACGGATGAACTCAGATCAACTAGAATTCTTTTAACAACGGCGTCCTTGAAGTCACGGAGATGTATAAAGACCGATTGTGCTCTGATGTTCCAAGTAACATATCTTCATCAGTGAAAGCAATCCCAGCTGTCTGCACTGCGTACAATGTTTCTTTCATGATTTCTTTAGCAAAGAAGGCTTGATACTCTTCTGGATTTAGTAGGGCTTCAATCAGCATGTTTCGTATCTCAGGAGACAACATTAGTGCTTCATAAACGGTTAACGCCGGGATTTTCTTCAAATTGCATGCATGTGTGCGTGTATCATATATGCGCGCGCGCACACACATTACAAAAAAGGGATAAAATCGCTTCAGGTATCAAACATGGTATAATATTGCTTGAAGGGTCATTTTTAAGAGGAAATAGCACAAAATATTAAAAGAAAACATTGAAAAATTACCAGCTCATGAAGTAAACCAGGTTGTTCTTCAAACAGTTCAGGTAAATGTTTTTTCATGGCATCCTCAAATTTAATGGCGTCGGTCCCAGGAACTCCGTACCATACTTTTGGATCACCCCAATGCATGTAGTTCAGCGAGTACAGATGGTGGTCCTCCACATGCTAAACAATGAATAAAGGAAAATAAGCAACTGATTATAAAATCAGAAACAAGGCAGTTTTCACTAAAATACTTTTAACTGTAATGCCTTTCCCAGGGCCTAGTTTAGCAATATAGTTTTCAAAACCTAGGTTTCGTTTAAGTTAGATTAAAAAAACAAAAAAAAACTTGAATTTGTTTCCCTACTGACACTAGTGTCAAAGATAAATGTCTCACTTAGGTTGAGATTTTGTTTGGAAACACATGCTCAAGCTGAAGTTATTAAAACAATCCAAAACTCTAATAACAGTAGAGTAATCGAAAACCAAAGTTTCATTGCCTTCCAAACCCTGGCTTCAGAAACCCCATTTTGATTGTCAAACAGAGCAAAGATCCAAATTTGGATTTTGGAGTTTGAACTCAAAACGTTACTAAGAACCATTGTTTTTTACACCGTAACCTCATTGGCAAACGAGGACAAAGTAGTTGTCTAGAGTAGGTGCCTGAGTTCTAAGTGTCAGGCGAACTAGATAAAATCGAGTGCATCATTGGAGAAGAGTTGTATTAATTCCCTATCTTATGCATCACTAAGGTGCCTTTTTCTGTGCAATTGGCATCAATGCTCGAAAATCTTCAATTGGTATCGGGGCAAAATATCTTACAATTATACCAAAGCTAGACCCTTAATATCTGTGAAGCACATGGGACAAGACAAATTTGTAATGAGGACACGGGGACACGGCTATGTGTGTGTGTAAAGAATAATGAAGGAAAGAGTCCCAAAAAGGCTTTTTCGTCGGGTGGCATCAAAAAAGTATATCCTCCACTATTTTATTCGACGATCGGCACCCATCATCACCATCATCATCTTTATCATCTAAGACGCGAATACACCAAATTTAATGTGATTCCACCACTTTTTCACCGTTGAATTAGCAATGCAAAAAGTTCTATTGTCGGTAAACCATTAATTTTGCACTCACTAAATCAAAAGTGAAAAAGTGATGGAATCACATGAAATTTGGTGTATCCGCATCTTAGATGATAAAGATGAAGATGATAAATGCCGATCGTCGGAAAAAATCTTGGAGGGTGTATTTTTCCGACATCATAGGAGGAATTTCCCTCCTATGGCACATTTCCTCCATATACGCATGCATGCATCTCTATGTATATGTATACATACATCTGTGTGTCTGTGTGTGCGTGTGTGGAGGGTATAACCTGAAGGGTTACCCTAGTGTCCCGGCCAACTTCCGTGGCGAAATGCGGAACAAAATTTTTTAAACGATCGAAAACTTGGTACTAGAATAAAACTTAACCGGATCATTAACCATAAACCTAGTTAGCTAAAAGGAGTTCTATCTACTATGATAAAGGATTCTCATCAAACAAACCAAGTCCTTCAGTCTTCGTTCTTCATCCTTGGCTCCTTGTAACTACCTTGAACTTGCTTGATCTCCAATTCCGGCTCCATCCGTCCTCCGGGATCGAGCTTGTTCTCCGGCCTTGCTTTGTCGTAGATGATCCATCCTGGGAATATGATCCATGGCTCTAGCTCCTAATCAAATGACTATAAGGAGCAACTAGAGAACTTGGGCTGCTAAACCGAGTGGTCTAGGATGTAGTGAGGGTGTCTAAGTATTTGCCATCTCTTTTCTAATCTTTTCACTTGTTTCTCAATACATGACAATGTTAGTGACGAGAGAAAATGAAGATGGAGGAAAGCAAGAGGAGGGAGGAGCTTGGAGAGAAAATGGAGCTCAAGAAAATAACGATCAAGCATGAGAGAGAAATTCACACACAAGAGTTTTGTATGCTCATTTCTTTCATTAAACAATAGCAACCATGCTTCAATAGTAAACACAAAATGAATTATAAATTCATTTGTAAACTATCGAAGCATGGTCAACACCATACCTCCCTCACCTCTCACTTTACACCTCATTTCCATTTATCAAATAAATGGAAAATCCAAAATGAGGTGGCCACCTTCTAGAAGGAAATCTGTAATAAATACGGATTTCAGTCTACTGTACATATATACCGGCAATCGGATAAAAATCCGAACGCCTAAAAAGATAGAATAACACGAAGAACGTAATACTAGAATATATATATCGAAATACATATACGTAAATTATTAAATCAATACCTAATTTAATAATCCGGCTCAAACCCGAGCCGGCTAGTATTACAAACTGTCCGATCGAAAGTCCGAGTACAAAGTACATCAATCGATCGAACCCTGCACGTATCCAATACGGCTACTATATCATTTCGCCTGAATCAGGAAAACCCTCTGTGTGGGACTCTAAAGACTCGACAATACTCTGACAGTGGGTTTAACCACAAGCACGTCAGTGGCACTAGCTGTACGTAACGGCTACTCAGGTACCTGTCGAAAAGAAGGCCGATGAGCAAACTCATCCGGATCTCCTACTGAGCCTATCCGTGACAATATCCGTAAAGTCCGGTCTCTTCGTAAAAGAGTATCGCATACCGGGTGTAGGGGATGGTGAACGTCAGACCCTAATAACCTGATAAGTCGTGCTGATGTGGCTCAGGACAAATCCGGGAAACTACTGATCAACCTATCATTAAATCCCAAGTGCCTTGGCCAAGGTCTTATGGTCCTGACCGATCAAATCACAGTGCGATATCGACTCCCTATACCGGGTGAGACAAATCCCTGACAGTCGCTCACTGCCTCCATGTGGCTTGGGACTGAACCCAACCAAAACATGTCTGCACGACTCAGTAGAGCCGTGGTAGGGTAGTGATCAAAGTTCAGTGGGAACTCACACGAGACAAATGCCGATCTCGGGTCCAAAGACTAACCTGTACATGTCCCCTGAGAACTTCCACCTGACGATAGGTATAGTACCATCTGGAAGTTCTCGGCGAGTCCGTCCGGTGTACTCATCCCCAGTGAGCACCTGTATACGATCTTAGGTCTAAAGACCAATGGTTGTGGGACCAAGCCATCGCCCCTCGTCGGGGTCTAGAAACGTATACACTAGTCTACTCTGGAGTATCGATACCTAGTCTCAATACTCCCACGACTAGGGGCCATTTAAGGATGTACTTATGGACTACCCTGCTTCCACAAGTATGATCGCCATTACAACGCAGGTAGTCAAGCAAGATCCTAGGGGATTTATCAACATGTAACCGTAATATGTAATAACGAGTATGACATATGCCATGTTAAGATAAAGACAAACCACAATAGTATACTACCGTATCGAGACGTTATCAATATGTGCAAGCTAGATATAACAATACAAATAAATACACATATCCCGATAAAGACAAGTCAAATAATATACTATAAAACTGAGCAAGATTGTTCTGTACATACATATCCCTAGTATCCATATGTATACATATACAATACTGGCCTCTAGGGCATATACATCCAACATAACCTTGATTTTTTTTATTTTGCTTCTAATGTTACACTAGTACATGGTTCAACATATAAATAAACTATAAGAAGAACCATGTACTAGTCTAACATTAGAAGCACAATAAAAATAAAATTAAGGCTATACCTTTCATCAATAGCTATTTTTAACACAAATGAATATATATATATAACACATAAGAATACAATCGATAAGAGTTAAAACAAACAAAATAGTAACTCTTTATAATTGAAGGCATCTTTCTTGACTTCATAATTTGTATCAAATTGAATCTTTACTTCTAGCACCCATGAGATATTTGAAAATTTTAATATTCTTGTATCATTGATGGTATCAAATTGTCCACATATATACACGTTCATATTTCTCAACCTCCTTTGCTATGTAGAAGCATGGAACGCTTCTTGTCATGGAACATGCTACGATTGGGATGGTTTTTTTTGATATACTAACATGGAACAGAAATGTAGGTATAGAACGTAGAGTGTTTTTTGGATCGTTTGTATATGTATGAGTCGGTATTCTAAATATCGGCCGATATCTAATATATATTGTCGATATATCGGTTTTGGAAACAAAACGCTATAATTTTTTAAAACTATAATGTTTTGCGATTTTTAGAATGTTTTGCGATTTTTAGAAATTATCAGCTAACATATTTAATTATCGGCTGACATATCTAATTATCGATCGATATATCGGAAATATCATATCTTCTCATATATCGCGATATTTTCTCATAAAACTTGTTTTTGGCTTATTGGGTTTCAAGTAATTCTAAGATGTCCGATCCATCTTCGAGTAACCTGTACTGTTAAAATAAGAAAAAGCATGGCATATGAAAGCAAGATCTCACTCTTTATATTTCTATTTCTCTCATTCAAAGTCCATGAATTCTAAATCTCTCGATCGCGCGTCTTAAAATCTCGACGACCGACCGACCTCTCTTTAGATTGACGTACCCTAGAACCCTACATCGACCGTCAAGTTACCTCTCTCTCTTTCTCCATGCCCCTCTTGCTTTTCTTTTTTTATACCGACCTTAAGTATTATCTGAAATTGATTGTGTCTCTTTCCCTCCCTCTTTCTATTTTGTTGGAATGAGTATTCTGAAGTTGATGCCGAAACTCATGGTCAATTACAATCTTTATTTTTCTCTCTCCAAATTTTAGCTATTTTAAAGAATTTAAATGCTGAATTTAATTGATAATTGTTAATTTTATTTACTGATCATAAATGTCATTCGAAACTTCTAATAAGCCGAAGAAAAAGAGTACTGATCCGTGTTGAGGAATATGTGGAAAGGCTAAATCTTAATGAAATCTCAAAAGTTTTATGCACTTTTCGTAAGAAAGGGAGCAATAAATCGATTTAAGAAAACCAACTTTTTATATTAAGTTATAGCTATAATATTTATAATACTAAACTTTGTTGTCTGATCACCTGATATATCACGATATCCTCTTTCCGATTTTGTTTCATTTCTTCTGGAGCAATCACAAAAAATGTTTTGATTATGGATCTACTACCAGAAATTCAAAATCTTAGGACCAATACGATACCAATACCTGATATTTAGAACATTGTTTATGTATGTGTGTATGTATTATATACTTACATGTGGTTTAATTTCTTTGCTAACTGGTCTTGAAATAGAATTAATTTTTCTAGTATAATTTTAAGTATTAACACGAAGCCAACTTTATGACCGTTTAAATGGATTAGCTCGGAATGATGATTCTTCCGATCCAGATCGTTAGTGTTCTCCGATTAAGAACGACCGTACCAAATCGCAAATCAATAATGGTTACCAATTTATGGTAACACAAGCGGACACATCCAATTTTGGCAGACACGGTCGAAGCATGTCGTATACGGTGTCGAGCAAAGTGACCAATTGGGCGTAGCTCATACGGTAAGAAATTTCCTCTCCAAAGTGAGAAGTCATCAGTTCGATTCCCGAAAGGGTCACATCCAAAAACAATAGAAATGTTATCAAAGCCAGGTACCTACAATTGGTAGCAGGAATAGCTGCTACAGAAAAAAAATTGTAGGAGGAGAAAAGGTCTGAAACGGAGATCTTACCCAACAAAATGAGGAAAAACACATTCCTACATACAACCAAGGAACTAGAACCCCAGAGATATCTTCGCTTTCAAAATCAAGAACAGAGCCAGAAAGCCGTGGAAAATTATGTAAGTTCCAACCCGAATGAAGGTAAGGGTCTTCATTAATCAACAACGATGAAAATTTAGGAAACCCACTTCCAAATACTCCTGTTTCCAGATCAGCACCATAAAGTACCTGCAAGTGTATGAAGATGGAAAAATAATTACATGCATTTTACACATAAAAGCATCCCATTGTGTCTCGTAAGTTATTACCTCAACTTCTTCATTTGGTTTTTCAACAATCCGCCAATATTCCCCTTCAATTTCCTCAACTGAGGGCTGCCGATTATTTACTATGCCAAAATATTTGTCCTTAAATTCATCGGCATACTTACCAAACTCTTCAAGTGTGAAATCAGAACCAGATTGAAAACCGAACTTTTCATCAGTATCAGAGGCATTACAATCATTATTTTCTGAAGTAGTAGAGCTGCTACGTTTCCGAGTCATTCTGAATCTTACGCGTTTTCTTCTCTTCCGTTTTCTTTGACATCGATTACTTAATTTTTTCCTTGTTGGTTCTCTATTTTGAAGCTTGTTGACTTGTTGAACTCGAGTTGCGAACTTGGAATTTTCCCAAAACTTTTTTTCTTTTAATGGGAATTGAGGTTTCCATGAAGTTGGAGGAACAATGCGGCAGATGCCATATTTTTCGGCTTTTTGGCGTATGCTAGCGAGGTAACCGAGTGTATCTTTGAATTCCTACAAAAAAATGCCGTATATATAAGAACATTTTTCAAAAGTAATTATTGATAGTCAATAGAGGTATGCTTTACAAATAAGCTAACAACAGAAATAATAATAAATTTTTTTAAGTACGACTAAAGATACCTCATCGCTTGGATAAAATACAGGAGCTTCATCGATAATAGGTCTGCATGCCTCTTCTGGACACCATTTAGCATATTCCTGTTTTGATATTTCAAGATGGTCATGTTAAAGGTTAAAATATCATATCACTGACTATTAAATAATAATATAGAAATTTATCTATAATGTCTAAATAAAAAAACTTTTGGTGCTGAGATACTTGGGAACAAACAGCAAAGATATTTTGTAGGGAAAATAAATATCAGAAAGATGACTAATATTGGAATTAACAGTATAAGTTATTTATTCCTTCAAATGCAGAAATATCAAGCAATAACACGTAAATGTGATGCATATACATTGAGCATTATGTATAAGCGAATGAGAATATTTTTTATTGGGTGTTTAAGCACATAAATCAACAATTGACCCCATTTTTTACTGCTCCTCTAATTGCTAGACCAATCTGCTTCAATTATCCCATGACAATTATATCGGTTATGAAACAGAACAGTTAGAACAAGTGCAAAGACAAACCATTCATAACAAAATTAGCAAAAGCAACTCTGACGTGTAATTGTACAAGGTGCACAGTTTAACACCCATCTAGTGATATATTCAAGTTAAAAGATGTAACATGACAACAGTATGTGGAGGTGGTTCGACGATGATAACACATCAAATGCAAAAGTTCTCGAAAAATTAAAAGCAAAAAAGCTTATGGAGCAAGAACCTTGACAAGTCTATCATAATCTGATTTCCCTTCCGAGCTATAATCAGACGAGCAATCTACTCTGTTCCTTTTCCGGAAAGAGCGTTGGACCTTCACTTCATCGCTTTTCGCCTTGACTTGTACTGCTGCAACTTTTGGATTCTTCTTAAAGTCAATGAGCTTTTGACCTAAAAGATCTGAACCATTTGTGGTGCATTCTGACCCCATAAGTTATTACCTGAGGAGAAAAGAGAAGATAATAAAAATTTTGCATGTGAAGGTTCTCAATCGAAGATATTTGAAAATAAAGTACAAAATCTGGCAGGAAAGTTTCTAGATCAAGTTTTTAGTTTTAATGACAAATTAGAATATAAGCAAGCAGGGTGCATTGAACAAACCCAATTTCCAGAAAATGCGGATAACCTAGCTCAGCTTCATTAGGAATTTTTACCCAAAATTATAAATCTTGGTTTGACACTTCATATATTCCATTCATCAGAACCTCGATCAAAATTTTGTTAGGTCTTCCCGTTATTTGAAATCCTTCATTGGAAGCCACACATAAAATTGTCATCGACTCATTTATAATTTCCAATATTTTCCTTAGGTCTCAATGGCTTGTCAAGTTAGATAGAGTAAAGCTAACTCTATTAATATATAAATTTGAGTTCCAGCCTCCCAAATTTCAAGAGGGCATAAACACATTCAAACCTAAACACTTTGCCAAAAATGGGCACGTGAATCTCATCATCCAACACCGGTATAATGACAATATATGGAAAAAAAGCACTTCGGTTGCGCATGGCACATGGAATGGAAGATCACCGGGAATTCTTGCATTCTCCGGAATGAGATGGCCCGGCGTCTAATTTCAAGGAATATTGCATTAACGTGCTTAGTATACTTCAATCATTCCCGGTAATATATGTATGTGCAACCGTCGATTGACGACAAGACCGCTGGATAATGGCGAGGCCTGCACGAATGGCCGATCAGCGGCGGGCGATGAGTGAACGGAAAAGGCCGGTCGGCGGACGACTGGAGACTAACTACGGTCAGCCGGCAGCGAACGTCCGATCGGCGGATGGCCAGCCGACCGGTGAATGATCGGCGATAACCGGCGGATGACCGATGATGGGCGGCGGGGCCAGCCGGTCGGCGGATGGCGAGAGAGGCCGGCGGTGGATGATCATGGCACATTCATGTTAGGCTCTCGTGGTAATCTAGGATAGACGTATGTTTTGAGGAAAACAGGATTGCTATGAAATTGGGTCATTTGATTACCGTGGTAATCCTATATCCCGGGAATATCCTTTACACCTAAACAAGTATGGTAATATTTCACGGTAATCTAGGATTACCACCTAGATTACCTCCTACCAAGCACACTCTTCAGCATATATCATTTTCCATCAAATCTTCTCTTTTGAGAAATGAAGCCTTCTATGTAAAAGTGAACATAACTTCAAATCTACACGATAACCTGCAATTTCACTTTCTCATTGACAGCTCTTTTAAGCCCATAATATTTATCCTATCGAATGCAGTATTTTGCGCTTTTGAGCCATATCTACAGAGCTAATAGTTTCAACATATAATATACATCGTAGCATTTGTGAATCAAGAATGTAAACCAACAATTGTATTAGAGCGACATAAGACGAGAAAAAAGAACCCTAATTCAATTCTGAATTTCACAATCGATGAACTAATAAAAGAGAACCCATAGCACCTTATCCATATTCGAATTGAAAGTTCTAACCCATACAGATCCCCTCTCCAAACCCTAATCGATCCAACACATCAACAATAATCCAAATCCCTAACCAACAATTAACAATGATCTAAAAAGAAATCTTTCTCTAGATCAAATGCAAACATGGGTTCATCACAATCAATCGATTAGCAATCAGAGCAGCAAAAATTACAGTAAATTGATACAAACCAAGATAGATAAAACTGCCTAAAGCAATCCCTAACAAACAAATTCATCATCATAAACTTGTGACATGAAGAGGACCCATGAAGAGGGCATAGCTGCCACAAATGTTAAAATATCCAATGTTTCCACAATATTGCTTGAAATAAAAATTATTTTTAAAAAACAGGGATTTTAGCAATGGGTGAGAGAAAATTTACCCTTTTTTGTGACTGTTGCAATGCTGCAGGATAACCCTAAGAAATATGTATTCCTTGATAACAAGACAGAACACATCCAATGGAAGCAATCAATTCACACCTTTTTTGATCTTTTCAAATTTCTCTTTTATCTTTTGTAAAGGAAAATGTGGTCAACCCACTAATGTCCAGCAAGTTTAAACGGAGACCCGAATCCTGGGACCGATAGTAAATGAGAAAGATACAAGGGATTTGCACCAAACCCCATGAATTTTAAGATTTTACAGAAAAAGTCCTGTTACATATAATTTCAGATGAATCTGTCCTTTCTTGTTTAATCCATAAAAATTGATGGGGTTGGATGAGACTCTTTAGTTTTGGTTCTGGTCTAAACTTCTTCTAATAATAATAGAATTAGACAATATTCTTTTAATATTTTCATTTATTCATTACAAAATATCGTTGCATGCTTTGAAGTTATAAAGATAAATTACAGGCATACAAGAAAATATTAGGCTCATTTTAACGATAGAGGTATTAGAAGAAATATGGGTGTAATTCTATATCATTTATAAAAGATAGTAAATATATCGTGCCATGATATTGTACCATTCATTCAAATAACCATGAAGTCACACTTTCCTCTTAAATAAAATAATAGTCATATTAACATTAAGAAAATATAATTGAAGTTTTCACATTTTGTTAAAATATACGATTAAAAAAATTGCATGATCAGAGCAATGCATTGGATTGGATGAACAATTTTAGAAACTTATACAGAGAAATTGGTATGAATATTTTGTGTTTAGCTTCACAATATAGAAAGCGAAAACGGTGAACGTTACAAAGACGCGCCTTGAAATTTATGAATATACATTTTAAACCAGTGGGCTCATTTTCTTTACAGCTGGCTGGCAAACCTATGGGCCTCTTTCACCCAATGGGCTGCAGAGGTTATCATTACCATGTGGTGACAGCTGACAAGGTCCGCAAGTAATTTGTTAACTTTAATTGATTAGTTAAGGTATCATAATAATTGTGATAAGTGATGAGCAAGTATATGAGCTGTGTGTCCACATCAGTGACAGTTATGACTTCAGTTACATGTCTATTTTTTGTACAATGTTAGAGTATGCTGGTAAATGGATTTTTAATTGGGTAAAAATTGATACCTAAATAAAGTAACACCAGATGATGATAATTTTTGAGAAGTTTTAGGTTTCTTTCAGCTGAATTTAAATATAGAATTTTTTTGCATTAGAATAGTTTATGGAGGTCCTTTTCAGATCTACTTCAGATGTTGTCTTCCGTCGATCTCCCGGCGGATTCTGGAGGGGATCCCCTGTTGTGTGTGGGTCTCAATGGGTTTTGAGGAGATTTGGTGATTGGAGGAGTTGGACGCCAAGTACCTGCAAAGAAGTCCCGGGTGGTTTGACGCCACCGAGGACCATCCGACGATCAAGTTAGTACTAGATCCGAGCAGCGTAATGGCTAGTGGAGTCAAAAAATAGCTTACTTGACCCTTCTGTGATGGGGGTTTATATAGTGGTGGAGGCATGCAGCAGCAGACGCGAGAATCTCGCCGGCAGTTACGCTCCCGACATCACGCCTGCGTAGAGAGCGGATCGCCCACGAATGGGGATCGCGAAGACGTGGAACGTGGGATGTTGCTGGCGGAGAATCTGCGCATGGCGAGATTCGTGGAGCTGCGGTTATGCATGTGAGCGACGGAACTGGTCGGATGACCGATGAAGACGGCCTCGGAAAAGAGGCTCGGGGATGAGCGAGAAGGCCGAGGAGGCTTGGTCTTGTGGCGGCTCAGAGCGAGCCGAGGGGCCAAGGAGGCCAACCTGCGGGGAGCCCCGAGGAGGGCTAGCGTGCGCTGGCCGGTTGGGCACAGGGATGGCATGGTCGGCCTTTGTAGGCCCTTTCTTCTGAGTTTCGGAACGTGTCGTCCGCCACGTGTCCTGATCGTGAGGGTCGCCAATACCGAGCATCACCATTAGCCCCCTACTCTTGTCCCGACCAGCTAGCGGGTCGGGTCAGGAGTGGACTGCCGGGCCGCCCGGGGTGAGCTCCCTCCTAAGGTTTCGTCGGGACGCATCCCCGGGCCGTGAGCTGTCTTTTCCGCTAGCGAATCAGGATGAGATCTTTGCATTTAAGGGGGGTGCGCCGGTTCGTATATCTTGCCTTTGAAGTGACGGTCCACATGTCAAGCGCCGGTTGGCTGACGCGACGTGCGCAGACCTGCGACGCCTAAGAGGATGCAGTCTAGTGTGGAAACGACAGGTGGAGCGATCTGAGCCGTTTGGACGTGAGGAGGCGTTTCGGCGGGAGACGAAGGGCATCGTCAGATGAGGTCGCTCGTGGCGATAAATAGGGGTGGGGCCTGTTCCATGGCCCTTAATCCTTCATCTCGCCTTTCTTCTAAGTTTTGGCCGCTCGGCGCTCCTCTTCTTGGGGATACATGAATCGTTCCCACTCTTTGGGTCGCTCGTTCCAGAGGGAGGCCCGCGACGCGGCCGTGTCCCTGGCTGGCACAAGTTCTGCGTCGAATGTTCTACTGGCGACGGGGTCGTCCACCCCGTTGGCGGCTCCTGGGGGTTTTTCCGGCGGTGGTCAAAGGCGCCCGCGGTCATCCGGCAGGAGACGGAGGGGAGGGCGAGGACGGGGTCCCTCTTAAGAGGAAAAGGACAATCTTTCGTGTGCCGCCATCAATGGTCCCTGAAGGGATCCCGTGCAGGAGAGAGAGGCCGTCTCCATGGTTCCGTTCGGGCTTTCCGTTGCTGCCGGCTTGCTCGCCTGGATGGAGGAGTCGGCAGGAGGGAGACTTCTGCGTGGCACCCTGAGGGCCCAGATAGAGGCTATAGCCCAGGGGGCGGTCCAGGTATGAACCCCTTCACGCGTTGTTTTTGGCCTTCCCTTCTTTGGCCCAAGCAACTCCTGGTTTCTCATCCGCTTCCTGTTAGGTCCTTCAACACTGCGCCATCGCCGCTCGTATGGAAGCCGAGGGGGCGTTCCATGCACCGAGCCCAGTAGAAGCATTCCCTTCGGAGGTCGGGGTCCTGCGGCGTGACCTGCGCCTAGAGAGGGCTAGGGCCGATGTCCTGACAGCCCGTGCGGAGTCTGCGAAGCTTGCCAATTCAGCGAATCAGGGCATCCGCCGTCGCCTGAGTGCATCTCTCCGGGTTGCCGAGAGGAAGTTAGCAGACCTGGCTGATCGCTTTACGTCCATGGAGAAGGAGAGAGATGACAGCCGGAGGGATGCCGAGGCGGCGCTCCTGTCGGCTCAGGCCGCTGAGGTCTGGGCCAGGAAAGTCGTGGCCGATTACAAGGTGTCAGAGCAGTTTTACGTCGAGCTCGGTGAGTATTCTGCCGTCGCATGGAATAAGCCTCTGGATGCCGTGAAGGAGCAGCTTCCCGAGTTAGCCGATGGCGAGCTCCGTGCTCGGGTCCCGCTCCCGGTAGCAAGGCCTCCGGCTGACAACGATGGGGAAATGAGGCGCGCCCCTGGTGGCAAAACCTCCAGTGGTGAAGCCCCCAGCGATGAGGGAAGCGAGGCGCAAGGGGGTTTGCGACTTAAGTCTTTTTTATATTTCCTCGTCCCCCTTTTGTAAGCCTCCGGGCAGTTTGTAAGGCAGAGGAGCCCGAAGTACCCTTTGTAAAGACTGTGCGTTTGATAATTAAACTCCTTCTTTTAGTTTCATCGGTCCGCACTTCATCTTCTGTTTGTGCTGCTAGGCTTTCATGTCGGGTCGGTCATCTGTTCAGCGATCGTTCGTCGAGTTAACTTCGACCCCTCGCCAAGCGTTGCCGAGGATGGACGGAAGCTGCCCCGTTGCCCTTAGGCGAGGGCTTCTGATTTCTAGTGTTGTGGGTGGGCAACTACCGGCCTGGGATGACCGAGCGAGGTTGCTGCTCGGGTGCCTCTTGTAAGGGCTTTGATCCCTAGCGTCATGGGTAGGGAGCTGCCCGCCGGGGATAGCCGAGCAAGGGCTCGACTGCCTCTGGGAGGACTTTCTGATCCCAGGCGTCGCGGTAGGGAAGCAACACGCCGGGAATAACTGGGTAGGAATGGCCGGGCAGTGAAGCCGCGTGGTTGCCTCTTGCGAGGGCTCTGATCCTTCAGGACGGGAACCGAGTAGGGTTACTGCCCAGTGCCTCTTGGCGAGGACTTTGACCCCTGTTGGTAGTGGTAGGAAGTTACCAGCCGGGGATAGCCGAGAAAGGACTCGATTGCCTCTGGGAGGACTTTGGTCCTTGGCGTGGGAGGGGCTGTAGAAGCCTACCAAGGACCCTCGGGCGGGCAGGGTTTGTTAGTGATATGTATGCCCTAGATGCCATTACTGTACATGCGATATATATTGTAATGGATGCTTGGACATATATATGGAGGATTTTCTTGCTCGACATGATAGTATGCTATCTGGTTGCTCTTTATCTTAACATGTACTCTGATAGTCTCTATGTTACATGTTGATAAAGCCCTTAGGATGAGTACTTGACTACCAGGACTATGATGCAGATCATACTAGTGGGGACAGTGTAGTCGCTAAGTACATCCTTCAAATATTCCTAGTCGCAGGTGTATCGAGACAGGGCATCGATATACCAGAGTAGACTAGTGTATGCTTCTTGACCCATGTAGATGGGCGATGGATGATCCCATATCCATTGATATTTGACATCAGAGATAGTATACGGGTGCTCAGTGGAGACTGGGTACACTGGACGGACTCGCCGAGAACTCCCAAATGGTATTATACCTCACGTCAGATGGCAGTTCTTTGGTGACACTGGTACAGGTTAGTCTGTAGACCCAAGATCGTCATAGAGTCTTGTGTGATTCCCATTGTGCTTTGATTTCCATCATACCACATCCAAGAGGGCGTGCAAAACGGTGGCTTTTGGGTACAGTCCCGAATCGCATGGAGGCAATGAGCGATAGGAGGGGTTTCGTCTCTCCCGGTATAGGGAGTTAATATTGCGCTGTGTTCGATTGGCTATTGTAAGTCAACGGTAGCGCCCCGGCCCTCTGTTCGAGGCCAAAATGCGGAAACGAAAGCTTTTCATAAACTAGAAACCGGCGCTATCGTATACTTTAAACCCGGATCGAACTATTAACCTATAACTAGCAACTAGAGAAAGGGTTGGAAAGCTATACCGATCGATCCGTGTCCTTCGGTCTTTGGCCACCATCCCAAGCTCCTCGCGGCATCTCCGAGCTCCGGTCTCCTCGTCGGAAAGGGCACCACATCATCGAGTCTTTTTACGGGCTCCCGCTTCGTCCCAAGCAACTCGGACACGAAACTCGCTAGCCGACGTGTCCAAGGTGAAGTAGAGAATATGTATGACAACTTTGTCTCTTGCATCCATTGTATGGATGGAGGTTAGAGATGATGCCATTAATGGAGGTTGTGAGCTAGAGCAAGAAGAAGAAGAAGAACTTTCTTTTGTGTGTTGTTGCAATGATAAAAATGAGAGAGTGCCTTCTAAAAAATACAAGAGCTAGCTCTCATATGGCAACCCTTCTCTCTCTCTCCTTATCATTTCAACTCACAAATCCATCAAATAATATGACATTTGCACAAGAAATGAGACCATGAGTCACCTATGAAGTACATGTCTCATTTAATGCACAAAATGATGGCTTAAGCTCACAATTTCCATTTGTAAACATTAACCCAAATGTTTACAACAATAAAAAGATACGGCAACATCTAAAGTAAACTCGTGATGGATCACAAGGATACCCCTCACCTGTATATACATACCTGCATTCGCATTCCGACCGAATGCGAATGCGATGAGACTAAAGTAATCCAACAAATCTAATATTAGGATCCGGCTTAAAACAAAGCCCACTAGTATGATCCGTCCGATCATGATCCGTGCACTACTGCACGTATATGATCGAACCCTGCCATAATACCATACGGCCTCTACAACGTTTCGCCCGAAACTTAAGAAACTGTCTGTGGGGGACTCTAAAGACTCGTCAATACTTTGGCTGTGGATTTAACCACTAGCACGTCAATGGTACTAGCTGTACGTAACGGGCCACCAGGTATTGAGCAAAAGGGAGGTCGATGAGCGAACTCATCCTGACACCCTACTGAGCCTGTCAGTGACAATATCCGTACAGTCTGGTCCGTTCGTCTATGAGCATCGCATGTCGGGCCTAGGGGGTTGGTAAAAGTCAGACCCCCAAAAGCGGTACAAGTCGTGTCGGAGTGTAGCCCAGAACACCCTGAGATACTACTGGAATACCTACCAGTAAATCCCCTGCCTTGGCCAGGGACTTCGTGTAATGGCTCTCCTAGACACAGCGCGATCTCACTCCCAATACCAGGAGAGACGAAACCCCTGCCGATCCGCTCACTGCCTCCATGTGGCTCGGGACTGTACCCAACTAAAACCTATTTGCATGACTCCTTTGAGCTGTGGTAGGGTAGTAATCAAAGCACGGTGGGAACTCACACGAGACAAATTACGATCTCAGGTCGATGAACTAACCTGTACACATGTCACCAGGGAACTGCTATCTGACGTCAGGTATAATATCAACTAGCATGTTCCCAGCGAGTCCTGTCCGGTGTACTCATAACCCAATGAGCACCTGTATACATCTTAGGTGATCCAACTGACACCAATGGCTTGTGAGACTGGCCACTGTCCCTCGTCGGGATCTCGACTGTATACACTAGTCTACTCCGGAGTATCTATGCCCTATCTCGAAAACTCCCATGACTAGGGACACTTTAAGGATGTATAGACCCCAGCTCCTACGTATATGATCGCCATTATACTGCTGGCCGTCAAGCAAGAATCCTAAGGGCTCTATCAACGTGCAATAGTGACCTATAATGTCACCTAAAGCATGTACACGATGATAAAGATAAAGCAGATAGCATACTATCATCTTGAATAAGACTGTCCTACCGGTATAGGTCCTCCCTCAATCATTGCAATCACGTGCCTGTGATCCAATAATTGACTCTGAGGGCAATATGTCCGACAATCTCCCACTTGCACTCAAGGCTAATTATTGCGATGCCGCGTACTCACAGCCCGTGTGATACCGAACACCCAACTCCTCTACTAATCAGTCTAACAAAGTCGGTTTGTGAAACTATTGCGTTCGAGGAATAGCCTCAGTGAGTGGATCCGCTCTGATATTTCTTTCTATGCCTCTCTTCATCTCATGTTCGCGGATAAAACCATCTCCCGAAATGAGCAATACCTGTCTTAGAATATGTCTGGATATCTGATGGGACCTAGTTCATAAATGAACTCCAAATCCAAACTTCTTAAACTGTATCGTCAACTGAATTTAATCAGTATCCTGTGCCATGCCTCCCTCAGTATCCCCTTGGACCACCTGTCCAAACAACCGCCCCTCGTCAGAGGGAAAACTATAACTCTGACAGTCACTCTGTCATCCAGGTCACCTTGGAAGCCTGGAATGATAACTGTCTCCCGAAAGAGGATGCCGTTACCATATCCCTAGAACATCCACTTATGATCTAAAACTGCTTCCGAACGTTTCTCTAGGATTGGATCAATATCAACTTATTGCAGCTCGTGCAAAAACAACATCTTGTGTGGTACTTGACATCTCATGATCAACTCAATTGCCTAAGCAAGTGATCTGCCAATCATGCACATCCCTCTCCCCTTTAGTCTGTAAGACACCTTCAGAGAGGGTGACTCCATCACCTGCAGGTACACTACCGTGCCAAGAGTCGTCCATTCTAAAACACCTTTAGAATGCTGTCTAAGTACCCAGATTAGGACACTTCCCAAATCTAGATCTAAAACCATAGATCTAGTAATTAGAATGTCTGATATTATATCTATATCCTATATGGAGAAACCACTGTGTGACAACCAAAGAATAACCGATCATAGTATAGGAATATCACTTCCTACTATGTGTATGTCATCCAAACATCAGGACATTACACCCTACTACCTTCTTAACAGATACATCTCCTATTCTGATGAAGTCAAACCTATGACTGTCACATCAGAAATAGATAATCTATCTCCGCTATATCTGCTTTAGTCTATAAATAGACATAAGCCACTTGTCCACTATGCTTCCGATGCTCCCACTGACTACGACAACTCTCTGACAAAGCTAGTTTAGAACGACGCTATACTCATCCTCCTGCCGTGTTTCACAGTCTGGAACAACAGCAATGGCAAGTCTGGGTAAACAAGAACCTCCCTGTCACCGTCCTTAAGCATACCGAAGTACCTCTCGAGTGCCTGAGGTTACCCACCATATTTGCGGAGTGGCCAATGGAATGTCAAGCCAGATTGAATCTTTAGGTTCTTATCAAATTTTCAGTAATCGTTTGCGGTTCTGGAATCACTTCCAGTTCTACCATACTGCCACTATTGTTTTATGAAAAAAATCCATTTTTATTAAAACTGTGGCGAGTCAAGAACAATATCACTATTGATCTTCCAGATGGTAGAAAGTCAACCCTCGTCATAGCCCGGGTCAACCCACAAACAGCCATTACAGAAACGTGCCATGAGTTATCCAGAGTCTAGTTTTAAGCATAAGCTGGACAACTCCCCGTACCTTAACATCGTTAAGATATGAACCGTTCTATATCCAATATAGAAACAGAGGCACTAATTTAATTGGAACCAGATTCAAATCTCCAATGCATGTCAACTAAATGGAGAGAGGCGATCAGCATTACTCAACTTAGGAATACATCCAGATATGAGTAACCTGAAAGAGAAGCAAGTTCTCATAATCATTACTATCAACTGAATACCATACATAAGTATCCACATCTTCGATCACCTTGAAGAATCCTGATACTTGCAATACCTGGTTCTCTACTTTATTCATATACCTATAACTTCTCAAAACTTGAACCTTGTGTTTCTACGAAACACTTGTCTAAAAACTAGAGAAGTCATAAGTAAACCGAATATAGTACGAGGACCAACCCCTCTGTCGTAATGGACACTAGACAATATACAATACTCTGTATAAGTCCCGTGAGTCTAATAACTCAAACCCTGTGCATAGTAGATTGAAAATTGTACTATGGTTATGAAGAATTACACTGCTATTTAATAATCCTTACCTAACCATCAACTGATATAGGTAAATGTCATCGACATAATTTCAAAAAATTATATCTCACTTTATAAAAATAAACGTACAGATATATCAATTTGAAATTGGTGCATTACAACGGATATTCGAAACCAAATATTTGCCGTCCGGCAAACAACCCAGGTGATTTCCTCAAATATCACCAATTACAACGAATCCCGATATAATGAGGATGATCACCCAATTCCCAATAACTTACTCCCACTCATCATCTGTAAAACCATACAGATGTGAGAATCAAAGCTGGTAAATATATACCCTGGAGTAAGGACTAATTGGAAAATCAGTTTTCTTTTAACAATACACAGTAAAACTGAAACATGTATATGTTTCGAAGGGGTATCCGGGTATTCCTAGTAATACCTCTTCCATTATCCAGATTCATGACTGTGACTGTATAATTTCTTTGCCATCTCTCCAAATCCCTTTATACGTCTTTACTCATTACCTTCTGTACACCCTCTTAGGCTAAATGGTTTTCTTCCTTTCCTACCGTTCGGCACCAGCCTATGGTTTGGAAGAAAACTATCCAATAAGCGTAATAGGTGTACTGTCCTAATCCTAGGAGCACTCGCAATGCGAGAGAAGGTAAAGATAAAAGACAACTGAATAAACCTTATTCCTATTTCTCCTGAACCAGAATCCATCTCCGAACTGGAACAAGTTCCTTCGAGTTCGTATATAACCATACGATGGAGTATCCAAATAACTGTGGATCTTCGTAGTGATACGGAGTGTTCTGGAGAAATACAAAGGTGAAGTGGGAGTGGTAATGAAATACTTGGTTTGGTCATGAATAGCAGTCGCAATTTACTTTGCCCTTTTTCTAATCCCTTTATTTTGTCTTAACTTATTACCTTCTGTACACCATCGTTAGGCTAATTGGTTTTCTTCATTCTCCACCGTTCGGCACCTGCCTATGGTTTGGAAGAAAACTATCCAATTAGCGTAATAGGTGTACCGTCCTAATCCAAGGAGCACTCGAAACCTGAGAGAAGGTAAAAGGAAAAGACAACTGAATAGTCCTATTCATTTTCTCCAGAACCGGAAACCATCCTCGAATCTGGAACAAGTTCCTTCAAGTTCGTATATAACCATACGATGGTTTTATCCAATGGAAGTGGATGTTCGTAGTAATACGGGGTGTTCTGGAGAAAAGGGTAAAAGAAGGAGTGGCAATGAGGTATGCAACCCTGACAGTCCAAAAGCCAGTGTTTTTAACAAGGTTCGGTTAACTTGGTCACTGAGTCATAGTCTAGGGTCGGGCCATGATCGCTGCCAAAGAGAGAGAGAAAAGAAACACTCTGCGTGCACTCTAACCTAGATCAGAATGGTTGTCAATTCATCTAATCAGGAAACCTCCCATTATATCCTCAAATTCTCTTCCAAACCTAAAAGAAGAATTAGTCGGGATCACCCGAGGAGTAAACTAACTCATCAGTGGAAATCGGGATCCAACTATCATCGCATGATAACCTGATGGAATCCACTCACGTCATCACACTCCAGAAGGTATGCGCATGCCTGGCAAGTTTCAGTTTCTTTAGAAACTCCCGATGTGTGTTTTTACCCCTAGAACCCAAACGACCTTGACGAATAATCAACAAATCAAAAGGTCCTAGTCAAGTTCAACCCGTCATTATCTTGATTGCATTAAACCCACCCGCACGACCCTTGACGAATAATTAACAAAGTCGTATGACCGTCCTAACCAATCCACATATCCATGTGACAGAAAAGCACAACAGAGCTACCGCACACTACGTCTCGGCGAATAGCAACGACAAACATAGCGCGAATACTAAGCAATACTAATTTGAAATGACGGAGGGCTACGACTGGTTTTTGGTGAAAAACCTTTAACGTAATGAACTTGATATCGTTGAAGGAACCGGATAGCTTTTATAAATATATAGTAGTGGCGAAAACATTTGCTAAAGAGGTCACTCCCGGTGAAGGGGTCTCGGCTCTTTCCCCGTAGAATAAGGTGTAGGATATTCCAAATGAATACCGCAATGCAAAGCAAAAGGCAATCGACTATAGTGAAGTTATTACCCTGATGCAAATTTCTGTCCAAGGGTCACTCCCAGTGATGGGATCTCGGCCCTTGCCTCGTCGACTGAGGTGCTGGATATTCATAACCGAATACCACTGTGCAAAACAAAAGAGAACGTCCTTGCAATAACAGCTTTTTGAAAAATTGTTCCAACAACATCATACAGGTTTGTTTAGCTTGCATTGATCCGAATCAACGCAGTCCCATCAATTGATCACACCACAAAAGAACGAAAATATGATGTATGTATATGCCATCCGCATTCGCCACTGGGTCCCGTCATCACCCGTTAGGTTACTTAACTAACGACAAAGCGGGGACTGGACTAGCACGGGTGTAAAACATATACAACATCTACTAGTATATATATCAATATATAATAATCGCTCATGGCGTGATACAATGCAACATCACAGAAATGTAATAAGTATCATAGAACAATACAGATAGTCTGGGATCCCCGGGTTTCATAGAGCCGCTACTGAAACCCGACGTTCCCCTGGTCGTGTGGATAGCCTGTGCAATGAAATCCTAGACCCCTACGGGTGCGGTAAGTTACCCGCCAAAACCTGAAGCGAGGCAGCCCCCTTCAACAAAGTGAATGGGCCACCCAGCACTTCACGGAATCCGGTAACTTGGGCACCCCTCCTTGGGTTAACCTATACCCCCTACGAGTGCGGCGAATAGCCCGCCAATTTTAGAGTAAAGCCCCCTCCGTCTCAAAGCCATGAGATGCGGGCCCGTTGCCCTCTAGAACCCGGCTATCCGTGCACCCCACCGCGGGGTAATCCTAGTATAGAAAGTAAAAAATACACAACGGGTACATCGACCTCAGCCCGGTCGTGCCCCAAAAGAATAATATACAAACAGGCAGTGACGGTAGTTCACATGTCGGACGCTCGCCCCGCAATATCAAATGTACAAATATAACCAAACTGTACTACCATTGCACCAGGCTATCCACCACGACAAATCCGCAACATCACAACACAACACAGAACATCAACGTGAATGTTACGTTCGCAAATCCGTCTAAAAGAGCTATAGCAATTAGACAAGATTTACCGCTCGAATGACATTCACGGTCGTAGATATAATGTAAGTACTGTAAACTAACATATTTAAAATTTTCGATCGACAAAATTTCCCGAAGTGGGCCCCAAGCACAAATCCAGCACTCAAAATAATCTGGGCCAAAACTAAAATTACCAGAAACCCCAATTTCAATTAAGAGACCACTGTAGAAAATTTGATGCAGTGTTGCTACAGTACTGCGGCGGAATCGCGGCCAAAACGTGGGTACGGCTGTGGTTCCGCGGCGTTACAGCAAAATCAGTGTACCAAATTTTCTCAGATTTCTTAAAAAAGCCTGCCTGATTTTTTGCAATACTCAAAATAATTTTTTGACCACAAAATAAATTCGACAGAAACTTCGTTTTTGAAATTGCGGTTTCGGAAATTTTGTTCGATCAATACTTTAAATACGTTAGAACAAGCTAGTAAAGGTTAATGCGTGGCTTTGATACTATGTAAGTCTATGGTAGCGCCCCGGCCTTCTGTCCGAGGCCAAAATACGGAAACGAAAACTTTTCATAAACTAGAAACCGGCGCTATCGTATACTTTAAACCCGGATCGAACCATTAACCTATCACAAGCAACTAGAGAAAGGGTTGGAAAGCTATACCGATTGATCCGTGTCCTTCGGTCTTTGGCCTCCATCCCAAGCTCCTCGCGGCATCTCCGAGCTCCGGTCTCCTCGTCCGAAAGAGCACCACATCATCGAGTCTTTTTACGGGCTCCCGCTTCATCCGATGCAACTCGGACACGAAGTTCGCTAGCTGACGTGTCCAAGGTGAAGTAGAGAATGTGTGTGACAACTTTTTCTCTTGCATCCATTGTATGGATGGAGGTTAGAGATGATGCCATTAATGAAGGTTGTGAGCTAGAGCAAGAAGAAGAAGAAGAACTTTCTTTTGTGTGTTGTTGCAATGATAAAAATGAGAGAGTGCCTTCTCAAAAATACAAGAGCTAGCTCTCATATGGCAGCCCTTCTCTCTCTCCTTATCATTTCAACTCACAAATCAATCAAATAATATGACATTTGCATAAGAAATGAGACCATGAGTCACCTATGAAGTACATGTCTCATTTAATGCACAAAATGATGGCTTAAGCTCACAATTTCCATTTATAAACATTAACCCAAATGTTTACAACAATAAAAAGATACGGCAACATCTAAAATAAACTCGTGACGGATCACAAGGATACCCCTCACCTGTATATACATACCTGCATTCGCATTCCGACCGAATGCGAATGCGATGAGACTAAAGTAATCCAACAAATATAATACTAGGATCCGGCTTAAACCAAAGCCCACTAGTATGATCCGTCCGATCATGATCCGTGCACTACTGCACGTATATGATCGAATCCTGCCATAATACCATACGGCCTCTACAACGTTTCGCCCGAAACTTGAGAAACTGTCCGTGGGGGACTCTAAAGACTTGTCAATACTTTGGCTGTGGATTTAACCACTAGCACGTCAGTGGTACTAGCTGTACGTAACGGGCCACAAGGTATTGAGCAAAAGGGAGGTCGATGAGCGAACTCATCCTGACACCCTACTGAGCCTGTCAGTGACAATATCCGTACAGTCCGGTCCGTTCGTCTATGAGCATCGCATGTCGGGCCTAGGGGGTTGGTAAAATTCAGACCCCCAAAAGCGGTACAAGTCGTGTCGGAGTGTAGCCCAGAACACCCTGAGATACTACTGGAATACCTACCAGTAAATCACCTGCCTTGGCCAAGGACTTCGTGTAATGGCTCTCCTAGACAGCGCGATCTCACCCCCAATACCGGGAGAGACGAAACCCCTACCGATCCGCTCACTGCTTCCATGTGGCTCGGGACTGTACCCAATTAAAACCTGTTTGCACAACTCCTTTGAGCCGTGGTAGGGTAGTAATCAAAGCACAGTGGGAACTCACACGAGACAAATGACGATCTCAGGTCGATGAACTAACCTGTACATATGTCACCAGGGAACTGCTATCTGACGTCAGGTATAATACCAACCAGCATGTTCCCGGCGAGTCCTGTCCGGTGTACTCATAACCCAATGAGCACCTGTATACATCTTAGGTGATCCAACTGACACCAATGGCTTGTGAGACCAGCCGCCGCCCCTCGTCGGGGTCTCAACTGTATACACTAGTCTACTCCGGAGTATCGATGCCCTGTCTCGAAAACTCCCATGACTAAGGACACTTTAAGGATGTGCTTATAGACCGCAGCTCCCACGTATATGATCGCCATCATACTGCTGGCCGTCAAGCAAGAATCCTAAGGGCTCTATCAACGTGCAATAGTGACATGTAATGTCACCTAAAGCATGTACACGATGATAAAGATAAACCAGATAGCATACTATCATCTTAAGTAAGACTGTCCTACCGGTATAGGTCCTCCCTCAATCATTGCAATCACGTGCCTGTGATCCAATAATTGACTCTGAGGGCACTATATCCAACAGCTATAACTCGAAATCCCTGGCCAGGGTTTCTGAGATTTACTGGTAAGTGTTATCAGTAGTTTCTCGAACTGTTATGGACTTCATATCGACACGACTTATCGGTTACTGGGGTCTGACGTTTACCACCCCTAAACTAGATATGCGACATATCAGACGAAGAAACCGGACTGTACGGAAGTGTTACTGATTGGATTCGTAGGAGAATGTACAGGCTTGCTTGTTGATCTTCTGATCGCTCAATACCTGGGTAGCTGTTATGTTTAGCTGACCGCTTGCAGCTTGTCGGTGTTTGATATGATCATCACCTATTGCCGGCGTATTGACGATTCTTTAGAGTCCTACACAGAGGTTTCCTGGCTCAGGCAAAATTGAGTAGGAGCACATATATGATATGTACGGGACCGAGAATGATACGATATGAGATACCGTATTCTATTCTTGCGATATGAGATATCGGCCGGGTATATGTGATATAACCGGGTCATCGGATCAAATGTTGATTCGATGAATTGGTACATGTTATATTAGTCGGTTATATATAAATATAGCCGGGTTATCGGATCAAGTGTTGATTCGATAATTTAATGTATAATTATATATGAGATATATTACTTTACGTTAACTAATATAAGTTCGTTTTATTGATTCATTTTCTCACGGGATAATACATTGATATATATGCGATATATGTTAATTGTATTATTTTCTTTTGTTACAATAAATATTGTATATGTGATATATAATATTGTAACAAGTTAGGGTTACAAATGCAACATGTTTTGTGGAGTTTAAATATGGTTAGGGTTTGGATTAGGGTTAAGCTTGGATGGAGCTTTCATGAAGCTTCATGAAGTTTTGGCTTTGACTTATGATATTTTGTGTAGATATTTCTCAACCCAATCCAAACCTTTCACCATAGTTACTTCTCTATAAGGGTAAAGTCTTCATTCTTAACCCATGGTTGCAATTCTAACCTCACACAATGATTTCATTATTCATCACAAATAGATTTCTTCTTCTTCTTCCTCTTGAAAAAGCTTTCTACCTTTTTGATATGTGATGATAATGAGTGAGAAATTGAAAACAAAAGAGAGCCAAATTCCTACTTCATCATCCTCATCTATTCTAGCCACTTAGATTAGGGTGTTTGCTTTGCTAATACTTGATTAGTGAAGCAAGAGCTTGGGTTTGAGTTTCTTCAAGGTAGATCATCTTAGTTATTGAAGATCGGAAGCAAGCTTGCATCTTTCTCTTTATGGAGCCTCTCTGGAGTCCGGGTACTTGATGATCGCAGCGAAGGGACCTCAACACGGAGCTTATGAAGTGAAGGAACAGACTACAAAGGTTGTAATCCCAAACTCTTAGAAGTAATGTTGTTTACTTGCTCATTGTTTCGCCTAATCTCTAGTTTAAGATCTTTCTTGGGTTGTTCGGCACATGAAAAATTTGATTTTGGCATGGTTGATGCCTTGTAGAACCTTGTTCTATGGCCTAATAACCCTACAGTGGTATCAGAGCCTAGCTATAGCATTAGGCGACGTGTAGACGAAGTTAAAAGTCCGATCGAACCCCGAAACATCGTTTTAGACCCCCTCTCTAGAAATTTTTTAAAAACTTGGTTTTTCTGTATTAAAAATACTCAGAAAAATAAGCAGGTGATTATATGGATATCTGTGAAGTACGACTCCCTGAATCCACCAAGCCACCACGGAACCGCGACCAAACCAAGCTATTGGCGGCGGTTCCGCGGCAGAACATGGTGATTGAGGGATCGTACTTCATGAGGTGATCCGTAGATATTACATTATGCTTCTGGGAATCTTTAATATTACTCAAGTGTTGAGTGTTCTGGAGATCTTTAGAATTCGTTGATTCGATCGGAAAGTTTAACATCGTTTAGTTTTTCGGGTAATTTAGAACGTGTTAAAAAGTTCGAACGGATATCAATAACTCACTTTTTCCCCTGTCGGAAAACTTTCAAGTGTTGGATTTTTTTTTCACGAGTTTAAAACTTTTAGAAAATCATGCAAGCGAATCTGTGGACCCTCTAGAAGAACGTAACCTTAACTCGATTATGTGACCGTCAAAACCGCCATTGAACCATATGGTTTGTGGTAGTTTAGCGTTGCCACATGTGAGGCGTTGGTTTGACCCTTCTACGGCTAGTTCATAGTGTCTGTGACATGTTCTGGGATTTTTTGAACTCCGCTCAAGTGTTGAGCTATTTGGGAAATCTTGGGTGTTTGTTTATTCGATCGGAAAGTTTAACATTGTCTATTTATCTGGAATGTGATACAATATATGGAATTCGTATAGTTAGGCATGAAATGCGAAGTATGTGATATTTCGGATTTAAGATGTCTAAAGTGATTGTGGATTCCAAATGTTGTAGTTTAACACTTTCTTTTCTGTGACCGTAAGTGTAATATGTGGTGTATCACCGGCTTCGTTGCTATACATCAACGACAATCGGGATACGCATACTTGCTTACGTTGATGATATGAGATGTTATGTGTTGCTGTGATATGTTATATTGGATCGTCGTGTTTTGAATAGCCGGGGGTTTTATGTGAGATGAGAGTTTTTCATTTTCATTCATGTAAAAGCTTGTATGTAATATTCTTTTATTGGGGAAATTCTGGGCTGAGGATGATGTCACCATTGTATATTATTTACTTTTCTGCATTAGGATAGATCCAAGGCGAGGAGCACAAGTAACCGGGTTCTAGGGTCCAGTGGGAGACCATCTCGAGGAGTCGAGACCTGGTGTCCTAACTCTAGAACTGGTAGGATTGCTTGCCGCTCTCGTAGGGGTCTAGGGGGTATGGGATTGGCTATTATTCATCGCGACTGTGAAATCCGTGTTTTATACAGGCTCGTATTAAAACACGGACCTCCTAGTATATCCAATATTTCATATATGTTCTTCTACTGCAATGTTCTATGATGAGATCATATTACTGCCTGAGAAGAATGTTTATATTATATATATGAGATATATATTATATATATTGTTGATTTCGTTTCATATCTGATGCTTGTGAAGCATAATAAAATGGGACTTCATTAATGCGATTAATAAAATAAAAGAAGCCTAAAGATGTTGTAGAAACTTGTTTTAAAAACTGGTAGCTCTAGTTCTTGCTTTGCATAGCGGTGTTCTTTGTAGAACATCCAGCACCTTATTCGATAAGGAAAGAGCCGAGATCCCTTCACCGGGAGTGACCTCTTTAGCGAAACTAGCAGATGCTACAAACACGGTTTGTCTTTTGATTGCTTCTATAGTTTTTGCTTTGCATAGTGATATATATATAATATATCCCACACCTTATTCGATGAGAAAAGAGCCGACGATCCCTTCACTGGGAGTGACCTCTTTGGCAAAACTAGTAAAAGCCTCAAAAACACTCCTTTTCAAAATTCACTTGATTCTATAACGATATCAAGTTTATTACGCTCATGGTTTTCTTAAAAAACTGCGTAGCCCTCCGTCATTTTAGAAAATAGAGTACTTAGTATTCGTGCTGCATATGTCGACTATAGCTGAGGTGTAGTGTATGGTAGCTAAGTGATGTTTCTCCTATACAGCATATGATGCGATTAGTTAGGACAGTCACATGATTATGTCGACCATAGCCGAGGGTCATATGGGTGGGTCTAATTAACCACGAAATGACGGATAGAACTTGATTAGTGCTTATGATATGTTGATCATAGTCAAGATCATAGGCACTAGGGGTATAAAATATTATCAGAAATTTCAAGTGTTGAAATTTGCAATGAGATTGCATACCTTCTATGAGATAGTTGCCGATACCCGCTGCGAGTAAGAGTTACTCCTGGGAGAGTTTTACACATTACAATTAGCCGATCAAGTAGGTGTCTAGAAAGGTGTTAACGGGGTTAAGCCTCTGGGAAAAACGAGGTTTATTTTAATTAGGTCCGTGCTCAAGCACGGGGAACCTCCCTCAAAGTACGGACACTAGCCTGGCTGAAAGATTGGCAAACTTATAGGGTGTAATTAATCCCGGCTAGTCTTTCCTTTTAGGGTTTGAAGGAAGACTTGATTAAAACAGTGGGAGCCATCCTGATTAGATATATTAATAACCAATCTAATCTTACAAGAGCATACGCTGAGTGTTTTCTTCTCTCTCTCTCCAGGTAGCGACCATGTCACGCCTTAATCAAAATAATAATGTTACGGATGTATTGACCGAACCCGCTTGTTATACTGTGTTAGGGAACGTTGGTCCCGTTCCAACTTATAATTGTTATAAGATCGAGCAGGAAATAGGGGATTACCAGAATTCCCGTGCAACCCAAACGAAGAAAGTGTATGATGATGTATCTTTTTCGGGTGTGTTCATTACAGAGAACTGAGAATGGGTGATAAGTTTTAAGAGTTAAAAATGGTGCAAGTGTTGCAGCCAAGTCTGTTGGTAGTTATTACCCTGTATTATCAAATACATTGATTCTAAACGAATGTTATTAGATACCGAACCTGATCTACAATATCATATCAGTCTCTTTATTAGTAAAGAAGGATATAATTTTGTATTGTTGGATAATGTTTTGAACATTTCCTGTATCAAGAGTTGATCGGTTCAGGCACACTATCTAAAAGCATATACGTTCTAAATCAAACCACAGTTCTTAACGTACAGAACACACACAAGAGGAAAAGTTCAGAAATGAACGAATTCTTCTTGAGGCATTGTAGACTAGGTCATATCAATGCGACCCGACTAGCTAAGTTACATAGAGATGCATATTTAAATCTGTTTGAATTTACATCTTGTGAAACTTGCCAGTCATGTCACAAAAATAAAATGACCACAGCTCTGTTTATTGGAAACAGAGAAAGAGTTATTGAACTTTTGGGATTGATACATGATGATGTATGTAAGGTCCCCTGTTTACACATGCCAGGACCGGTTCTTTGTA
Source organism: Agapanthus africanus (assembly GCA_030015575.1). Taxonomy (NCBI): domain Eukaryota; kingdom Viridiplantae; phylum Streptophyta; class Magnoliopsida; order Asparagales; family Amaryllidaceae; genus Agapanthus; species Agapanthus africanus. The sequence goes on along the minus strand of CM057345.1, from coordinate 154,934,533 downwards.
CTTCATTACATTCACTAATGATCTCTCAAGATTCGGACATATGTTCCTGTTGAAAAACAAGTCTGAACCTTTTGAGAAATTCAATGAATATGAGTTAGAAGTAGAGAACCAAAAAGGGTATAAGTATTATATCCTTTGATGTGATCAAGGAGGAGAATACTTGAGCACGGGATTCCTGGACTATTCTAAAGGAGAATGAGATTCTCTCTCAGCATTACTCCTCCGTATATACCACAGCACGTCGGTATATCGGGACAGAGCAATCACACCCCATTAGATATAGTGCGCTCTATGATGAGTACTACTGAGTTTCCTATTTCCTTTAGGGAGTTATGCACTTGAGAAGCTGCATACCTATTGAATAGGGTTCCAATCAAATCAGGTGCCTACCACTCCATATGTGATATAGAATGGGAAGAGCCCATATCTTAAGTATGTTAAGATTTGGGGTTGTCCAGCCTATGCCTAAAAGCAAAATCCGGACAAACTCGAGGCAAGGTCAGATCTGTGGAAGTTTGTTGGATATCCCAAGCATTCGCAAGGGAATGTCTTCTATCACACTGAGGAGCAAAAGGTGTTTTATTTCTCAGCATGCCACTTTTTCGAAAGGGAATTTCTTATGAAGAAATTAGTGGTCATGAGGTAGAACTGGAAGGAGTTCTAGCTATACAAACTGCAGCAATGATTTGGTAGAACCGAAGGATTCAATAGTTTCCAACGAACCTCAGCCTCTCCGCCGATCTGGTAGGGTTCCTCATCCACCTGAGAGATACTTCGGTTTCTCTATGACAGTGGGAGCGAGGATTGCATCATGAGATGATGACCCAACTAGCTTCGATCAGGTCATCAGGAGTGGGGACTCTGTGAGTATGGCTGGATGCTAAGCAATCTGAGATGGAATCTATATACACCAACAAAGTATGGACTTTGGTTGCTTTATCTGAAGGGTTAAATCCCCATCAGAAGCAAGTATATCTTGAGAAGATTACTTGGTGTACACGGAAAGGTTAAGACTTTCAAAGCTATGCTTAAGTTCGTCCAGATCCTACTTGCAATTGCTACATACCATGACTACGATATCTGACGGTTGGGTGTCATGACTGCTTTTCTAAAATAGTGATTTAGAAGAGAGCGTCTATAAGTACACAGCCAGAGGGCTTCATAGACAGTGGGAGCAGCGGAAACGTGTGCAAGTTGTTTTATGAGATAAAGCAGGCATCGCGGAGTTGGAACGTCTGTTTTGATGTAGTAGTCAAAGAGTTTGACTTCATCAAAATAATAGATGAACCTTATATAAACAAAAAGGTAGTAGGGAGTATGGTGGTGATCCTCGTATAGTACGTGGATGACATACTCTTGATAGGAAAGGAGTTTCCTATGCTACGCTCGGTCAATCTCCTCTTATCACAAGGATTCTCTATATAGGAACAAGGTGATACCTCCTAAATCCTGGTTTTGGATCTATGAGATAGATCTAAGAGGATGTTAGGAATCTCACTAGCTGTAGTAAGATGGTATCAATAGATCCTGGGGAGAATCACTGGAATGGTTCCAGGGTGATAATGTCGACTGAATGTCAGTCACAGGCATTGTCTTTACCCTCAGTGGAGGGATGGTATGTTGGAAGAGTTCCAAGATAGATACCATGACAAACTAGACGATAAAGGCAAGATAAATCACTACCAAGGATGCTACCAAAGAAATAGTCTGGATATACACTAGTTCATAAGATGAACTTCGTTCCTACCATTGTGTGGCAATGGAGTTTTGGCTTTTGCCAAGGAAACCCCGTCCCATCTGTGATCCAGACATATTCTAAGGCAGTATCGCCTGATCATGGAGATGGTTGATCTCCAGGAAGATCGAGGTTAGGAGAGTAGACACAGAGGACAACAACGCGGATCCACTCACAAAGGCCTATTTCCCAGTAGAGACTTTTATGTGATGGTTGAATATGAGATACTGAAACCACAGCTGATTGTTGGGTATGGGATACTATAACAAATGGCCATAGTGCAAGTGGGAGATTGTTAGTGATATGTATGCCCTAGAGGCCATTACTGTACATGCGATGTATATTGTAGTGGATGCTTGGACATATATATGGAGGACTTTCTTGCTCGACATGATAGTATGCTATCTGGTTGCTCTTTATCTTAACGTGTACTCTGATAGTCTCTATGTTACATGTTGATAAAGCCCTTAAGATGAGTACTTGACTACCAGGACTATGATGCAGATCATACTAGTGGGGACAGTGTAGTCGCTAAGTACATCTTTCAAATGTTCCTGGTCGTAGGTGTATCGAGACAGGGCATCGATATACCAGAGTAGACTAGCGTATGCTTCTTGACCCATGTAGATGGGCGATGGATGATCCCATATCCATTGATGTTTGACATCAGAGATAGTATACGGGTGCTCAGTGGAGACTGGGTACACTGGAAGGACTCGCCGAGAACTCCCAGATGGTATTATACCTCACGTCAGATGGCAGTTCTCTGGTGACACTGGTACAGGTTAGTCTGTAGACCCGAGATCGTCATAGAGTCTTGTGTGATTCCCATTGTGCTTTGATTTCCATCATACCACGTCCAAGAGGGCATGCAAAACGGTGGCTTTTGGGTACAGTCCCGAATCACATGGAGGTAATGAGCGATAGGAGGGTTTTCGTCTCTCCCGGTATAGGGAGTTGATGTTGCGCTGTGTTCGATTGGCTATAACTCGAAATCCCTGGCCAGGGTTGCTGAGATTTACTGGTAAGTGTTATCAGTAGTTTCTCGAACTGTTATGGACCTCATATCGACACGACTTATCGGTTACTGGGGTCTGACATTTACGACCCCTAGACTAGATATGCGACATATCAGATGAAGAGACCGGACTGTACGGGAGTGTTACTGATTGGATTCGCAGGAGAATGTACAGGCTTGCTTTTTGATCTTCTGATTGCTCAATACCTGGGTAGCTGTTACGTTTAGCTGACCGCTTGCAGCTTGTGGGTGTTTGATATGATCATCACCTACTGCTGACGTATTGACGATTCTTTAGAGTCCTACACAGAGGTTTCCTGGCTTAGGCAAAACGAAGTAGGAGCACATATGTGATATGTGCGGGATTGAGAATGATACGATATGAGATATCGTATTTTATTCTTGCTATATGAGATGTCGGCCGGGTATATGTGATATAACCGGGTCATCGGATCAAGTGTTGATTCGATGAATTGGTACATGTTATATTAGTCGGTTATATATAAATATAGCCGGGTTATCGGATCAAGTGTTGATTCGATAATTTAATGTATAATTATATATGGGATATATTACTTTACGTTAACTAATATAAGCTCGCTTTATTGATTCATTTTCTCACGGGATAATACATTGATATATATACGATATATGTTAGTTGTATTATTTTCTTTTGTTACAATAAATATTGTATATGTGATATATAATATTGTAACAAGTTAGGGTTACAAATGCAACATGTTTTGTGGAGTTTAAATATGGTCAGGGTTTGGATTAGGGTTAAGATTGGATGGAGCTTTCATGAAGCTTCATGAAGCTTTGACTTTGACTTATGATATTTTGTGTAGATATTTCTTAACCCAACCCAAACCCTTCACCATAGTTAATTCTCTATAAGAGTTAAGTCTTCATTCTTAACCCATGGTTGCAATTCTAACCTCACACAATGATTTCATTATTCATCATAAATAGATTTCTTCTTCTTCTTCCTCTTGAAAAAGCTTTCTAGCTTTTTGATATGTGATGATAATGAGTGAGAAATTGAAAACAAAAGAGAGCTAAATTCCTACTTCATCATCCTCATCTATTCTAGCCACTTAGATTAGGGTGTTTGCTTTGCTAATACTTGATTAGTGAAGCAAGAGCTTAGGTTTGAGTTTCTTCAAGGTAGATCATCTTAGTTATTGAAGATCGGAAGCAAGCTTGCATCTTTCTCTTCATGGAGCCTCTCTGGAGTCCGGGTACTTGATGATCGCAGCGAAGGGACCTCAACACGGAGCTTATGAAGTGAAGGAACAGACTACAAAGGTTGTAATCCCAAACTCTTAGAAGTAATGTTGTTTACTTGCTCATTGTTTCGCCTAATCTCTAGTTTAAGATCTTTCTTGGGTTGTTCGGCACATGAAAAATTTGATTTTGGCATGGTTGATGCCTTGTAGAACCTTGTTCTAGTGCCTAATAACCCTACAGGGTTACTGCTCGGTGCCTCTGGCGAGGGCTTTTGTCATGAAGGATAGCCGAGCGAGGGATCCTCGGGCTCGACTGCCTCTGGGAGGGCTTTCTGATCCCAGGCGTTGCGGCAGGGAAGCTGCCCACCGGGGATAGCCGAGTGACAGTTGGGCTCGATTGCCTCTAGGAGGGCTTTCCGATCCCTGACGTTTCGATAGGGAAGCTACCCGCCAGGGATAACCGAGCAGGGTAGCTGCTGGGTTGCCTCTAAGGAAGGCTTTGGTCCTTAGCGTGGGGGGGGGGGGGGGGCTGTAGGAAGCCTACTAAGGATAATCGGGCAGTGAGGCTGCGCGGCTGCCTCTTGGCGAAGGCTTTGGATTGTAAAGACATAACTCTACTCTGGATGTTTCGACGTTTCTTTATTCGAATGGACAGGATTTTTAGAGAACATTTTACATCATCTTCGTGAAAGAGAAAAAAGGGGGGGGGGGTACACACTCGTTGGCCTTGACCTCACTGGTATAGCTTGAGCTTCTTGGTGTTGTAAGGCCGCGGGAGCTTGCGTCCGTCCGCGTCTTGTAGGCGGTAGGCTCCGCCGGGGAGTGTCTCAGAGACGAGGAATGGACCATCCCACTTTGGGGAGAACTTGTGAAGCCTGCCTTGGTCGACAAACTTGTTTCGCCGTAGGACCAGAGCCCCGGTCTTGAAGGAGCGGTGTTTGACCCGAGCGTTGTAGTATCGGGCCGTTTGTTATTGATAAGCGGCAGCTCTGATCTGAGCCCGGTCTCTCTTCTCCAACAAGATGTCCAGGTTGGTCCGTAGCACCGAGGTGTTCGTGTCATCATCAAATTGCTCGACCCGGTGACTGGGTAGCCCGATCTCCACTGGGACCATCACCTCGGTCTTGTAGCAGAGGCTGAAGAGGGTCTCCCCGGTTGGAGTCTTCTTTGACGTGTGCACGGCCCATAGGACCCGTGGTAGTTCTTCAACCCAACTGCCTTGTCATCCTTCTAGGCGGGTCCGGAGACCTCGGAGGACGTCTCGGTTAGTGACCTCGGCCTGCCCGTTGCACTTTGGATGCGCGACCGTGGCGAACTTCATGAGGATACGGTATTCCTTGCAGAAGTCCTTCACTTTTTCGTTCTCGAAGTTCGTCCTATGGTCGGTGATGATACACCTCGGGATGCCGAACCGGAGTATCAGGTTGTTTTGCAAGAACTTGATGGTTGTGGCAGCGTCCGGTTTCCTGATGGGGACGACTTCGATCCACTTGGTGAAGTAGTCCACCGTGACGAGGACGTATTTGTGCTCGCCTGTACCGGCAGGGAACTGGCCGATCATATCCAATCCCTACTGGGCGAACGACCACGAGGATGTTAGGGCAGTCAGCTCGGTAGCCGGGAGGCGGGGAATGCTGCCGTGAAGCTGGCAGCTCTTGCACCTCCTGACTAGCTTCAGGGCGTCCTCATGCATAGTGGGCGAGTAGTACCCCTGGAGCAACGCCTTTTGGATCAAGGTTCGGGCCCCCTGGTGTGCACTGCCCACCCCCTCATGGATTTCCCGAAGGACGTAGTCGGCTTCGTGGGGGTCAACGCACCGGAGCAGGGGCTGAGTGAAGGCCTTCTTATAGAGGTTCCCATTGATCCAGACGAAGTGGCGGGCTCTGGCCCAGAGACGGCGGGCGGCTTCTTGCTATGTGGATGGAGATCGGAAGGCCAACTTCGTTTTTGTGGAGTTTTCATTCCCACAGACGGCGCCAACTGATGGAGGTCCTTTTCAGATCTCCTTCAGATGTTGTCTTCCGTCGATCTCCCGGCGGATTCTGGAGGGGATCCCCTATTGTGTGTGGGTCTCAATGGATTTTGAGAAGATTTGGTGATTGGAGGAGTTGGACGCCAAGTACCTGCAAAGAAGTCCCAGGGTGGTTTGACGTCACCGAAGACTCTCCGACGATCAAGTTAGTACTAGATCCGAGTAGTGTAATGGCTAGTGGAGTCAAAAAATGGCTTACTTGACCCTTCTGTGATGGGGGTTTATATAGTGGTGGAGGCATGCAGCAGCAGGCGCGAGAATCTCGCCGGCAGTTACGCTCCCGACGTTACGCCTGTGTAGAGAGCGGATCGCCCACGAATGGGGATCGCGAAGGAGTGGAACATGGGATGTTGCTGGCGGAGAATCCGTGCATTGTGAGATTCGCGGAGCTACGGTTACGCCTGTGAGCGGCGAAACTGATCGGATGACCGAGGAAGACGGTCTCGGAAAAGAGGCTTGGGGATGAGCAAGAAGGCCGAGGAGGCTTGGTCTTGTGGCGGCTCAGAACGAGCCGAAGGGCCGAGGAGGCCAACCTGCGTGGAGCCCCGAGGAGGGCTAGCTTGCGCTGGTCGGTTGGGCACAAGGGTAGCATGGTCGGCCTTTGTGGGCCCTTTCTTCTGAGTTTCGGGATGTGCTGTCCGCCACGTGTCCTGATCGTGAGGGTCGCCAATACCGAGCATCACCAATAGTAATCGATGGAAAAAGTGTGGAAGAGGGAGAGCAGAGGAGAACAATTGTAGTAGCCTCCTTTTAGTCTACTTCTAAAATTTTATATTTGTTTTCAACGGGGATAGATATTCTTGAGATATGGGTGATTTTCGTCCTCTCTCATTGGAGAGGAGAGGAAGAATTAGATTATGAATTATTTTATAAAACTCTCCACAACGTTTAGTAAGAAATTTCTCTAAAATATCAAATCTATAAGAAACTACCCTATTATGTTAGCACCGCTACATTGGCACAGTTAGTTGAGTTATCACATCCTCAATAAATTTTTGAAAATCTCCAAAATACTCACTTCTTCATCATTCCCATCCTAACCCTAATCTAACCCCACCGCCGCCGCCCTCCGTCATAGTCGCAAATGTCTCCCACCACCAAAGCTGCCCACACTCTCCCATCATTATCATTTTCATCATATTCTTCTCTTCTTCTTCTTCTCAATCCTAACCCCCATCCTAGCCCTAATCTTATTCTAACCCAACGCTATCGCCCCATCGTCGCCGCCCGCTTCACCCGTCATAAGTGTTTGTGAAGGTGTCTTGTATATTGAGACTGTGCAGGATTCCAGAAAAGGTTCAGACGCTCGGCCCATAAAGGGGCAGACATCTGATAATAAATTTCCAGATTTCTAGAGAAAGTGCAGACGTCTGAACATATGTGCTTCAGACGTCTGAACATATGTGCTTCAGACGTCTGGCAACGCTCTGGCCAGACATGCTAAGGGTACACAGACATCTGATCCATACAAGGTCTGATGTCTGGCAACGCTCTGCATTGAAAGCAGTGTTTGCCTCATAAAGGGTCAGACGTCTTTCGAACAGATAAGTGCAAATTCCAGTTTCGAGTTTATCTCGAAAATTTCAGTTTCTGGTGGCAGTTTCGTAATTATTGTATTTCTATTTTATATCAGATTTGTTAGGAATATATATGCCCTAGAGGCCATTATTGATGATATAGTGGATGCTTGGACATATATATTGAGGACTTTCTTGCTCGACATGATAGTATGCTGTCAGGTTGCCTTTATCTTAACATGTAGACTGGTATTTATACTATCTGTCTCTTACATGTTGATAAAGCCCTTATGATATGTACTTGACTACCAGGATTATGATGAGATTATACTAGTGGGGCCAGGGTGGTCCAAATGTACATCCTTTAATCGGTTCCTAGTCGAGGGAATATCGAGACTAGGGCATCGATATTCCAGAGTAGACTAGTGTGTACGTTTCTTGTCTCTTAGAGGGCGATGGTTGATCCCGCAACCATTGGTGTATGACATCAAAGATTGTACACAGGTGCTCATTGTAGAATGGGTACACCGAACAGGACTCGCCGAGGACTCCTATATGGTAGTATACCTATTGTCAGATAGCAGTCCTCTGATGACACTGGTACAGGTTAGTCTGTAGACCCGAGATCGTCCTAGAGTCTTGTGTGGCTCCCACTGTGCTTTGATTTCCTCCCTACCACGGCTCAAAAGAGTCGTGCAAACAGGTGGATTTTGGGTACAGTCCCGAGTCACAAGGAGGCAATGAGCGATAGGAGGGGTTTTGTCTCTCCCGGTATTGGGGGTTGATATTGCGCTATGCTCGATTGGCTATAACTGGAAGTCCCTGGTCAGGATTGCTGCTGAGATTTACTGATAAGAGTTATTAGTAGTTTCTCAAACCGTTATAGGCCAGACATCGGCATGACTTATCACGTTACTGGGGTCTGACGTTTACCACCCCTAGACATGATATGCGACATATCAGACGAAGAGACCGGACTATACGGTAATGTTACTGATTGGCTTCATGGAGACTATGGACAAGCTTGCTTGTTGATCTTCATATTGCTCAATACCCGGGTAGCCGTTACGTCCAGCTAGTACCACTGACGGCTTGTAGGTGGCTGATGTGATCATCACCTACTGTTGGTGTATTGACGAGTCTTTAGAGTCCCACACATAAGTTCCCTAGTTCAAGAAAAACGAAGTAGGACACATATATGATATGTGTGTGGGGCCTGATTAAATACGTGTATGTGATACCGTATTGTAATCTGGCAGTTATCTGTTATCGGTTCGGTTATATGTGATATAACCAGATTGTCGAATCAAGTGTTGATTTGATAATGTGATATACAGATAAATGATATTAGTCGGTCATATGTGATATAACCAGATTATTAAGTCAAGTGTTGATTTAATAATGTGATATACATTATATGTGATATAATTATATATTAACTAATATCATTAGCTCACTAATTATTCTTCATAATATATATATTAATATATATGATATATATTAATATATATGATATGTGTGTGTATATATATATATATATAATGAAGCATGGCATAAAATTCTATTTTGTGAAAATAGAAATGAGGTGGAAAATGATAGCATGGTTGCATGCATGGGATTTATATTTGTTTATTCATCTTGACTCACTATTCAGGCACGGTTACAATTTTATATTGCAAAATTCCATGCTTGAATGAGTGGGGGTTATTGTAACATTTCAGAAAAATAAAATATTATTTTTAGGAATTTATATAATTAAATAATAAATATTAGGAATATTTTAATGTTATGGTATAATTATATACCGATAAATTGGAAAATATTTGGAAATTTATAAGAATTATTGAATTCAGGGTGTTTCATGTGATATGAGCATTTATAGATTTTTAAATACTTATTTGTAAACGGGTTAAATGCTAAACTCGATTAATTTTCACTATTCGTGCGTTAATCCGGTTTATGTGCACATGACATGCACCATGTCACATTTACAAAAAATACTTGTTACATTTCTTTTCTACCATGACTTTTTATTTTTCCAAGCATGGCTTTGTTTTTAAAAATGAGAAGAGAAAAGATAAAGAGAAGAAAAGAAAAGAAAGAGGAAAATGAATAAAGAAAAGAGTATGGGCGAGAGAGAAAAGAGAGAGAGGGGGTGAGGGGTCTTCCTTTGACCATATCCATTATTCTCATCTTCATCATATTCATCATATTCATCATTTCTTTCTCCCCCTTTCACCATGGCAGCCTTCTTGCCTCCCCCCCTCCTACACCTCACTTCACCCCCAAAATCACCTCAAAACACCTCATTCCCTTCATTAAAAATGTACACAAGCTCACTACAAGCATGCGAGACAAAGAAAGTTTGGATTTTGAGCACTAGGGGCAACTTAAGAAAATTCTTGAGTTGCCAAATGAGGTAATTTTTTCACCATTAGAGTAGTAATCCATTTCCTTTATCCTCTATTTAAGTTTAGAATCGAATTAGTGAGGTTTTGTGAGCTTTGAAAATTCCAAGTTGAGGTTTAGATGATTTTATGAGTTGATAAGGTGAAATTGAGATGTATTAGTGTCCACAAACTTTGTAGAGTTAATATTATGGGCTAAACCAGAGATTAAACCCCAAGACTTGAACTTTAGAATTGCCTATATCGGGTTTTTGTGGGAATTGTGATGACTTCTAGAGATCTGCTATGACCCAGAGACTTTGAAAAATATTTTCCAGATACAGTGAGATGTGCAGACCACTAGGAAGCTACCCTAGAAACCCAAGCCCAAACCTCCAAATTCTGGCCGCCGTTTTATTCGATTTGGCCGCAATTTGCGGCCCAATTTTGGAATTATGGTGTGAAACTTGGTATTTAGCTCACTAATTAGATAACTAGACCTACCCTGTATGCAGAAAAGTCTAATTTTACCTTAAGAAAAATCTAGAGTCGTTTTACCTTATTTCTGGCGATGTTTTGTGACTTTTGAAACTTGATTTTTGGATGTTTGGGTTTTGACTTGGTCGTGTGACGTTTGCACGTTAACGTCGAGGGTGGTTTGGCTATTCTTGCATGTTTGGACCATAGGTTTTAACCTATGTGCGATTCGTGTGCCGTTTTGGTTTTCATGCACGATTTTTATTTATGATGTCATGTGATATATATGTAGATACCTTCACGTGGATTTCATACGATGAAGAAGAGGATGGCGACATCGATTTCGGCAAGCAAGGATCAAGGTGAATAGATATATATCTACGGGAGAAGTCGGGTGGATGGCGTATAGCACCCCCGCAGTTTCGTAGTGTAGTCTACGTGTGTGTATGTGTATATATATATATATATATATATATATATATATATATATATATATATATATATATATATATGATATTGTGTTTTGTGATATGAGGATAACTTAGTAAGAAATGCTTTAGGTGACTTTGGGTTAGTTTTAGCGTAATTGTAGGAAAATACTTTTAGCTTAGTTTTTTAGTCGCGAAACCCTAGAGTAATGATTTGCACACACGCACACATTCAATGTCTTATGCATATATGGGGATATGTATATATATACACATATATGTAAATGAATATGTATGTATGTATGTATGTATGTATGTATGTATGTATATATATATAGATATGGATGATGAGGATAATATATGATATTTGGAGATGAGTCGGTGTGATGGGATGCCGTAAGATCGGTGATGTGATTTAAGTCGTGTTATGAGATACGACATATTATATTAGCGGATTGATGGGCGATATGTTTTCATACACATGCGGATATATGTTGATGATATCGGTATGTACTAGACTTAGATCAGTACCCTGTTCATGATATTATGATAATGATACCATATGGATATTGAGGTATATGTGATAGGCGACCCGTACCCCGGTTTTGGGATACCGTACGATTGATTTACCGTATGAGATATAATTATGATGATAGATCCGCACTCATGATTCGAGGATATCGTATTATATATTTTATCGTATGTAACGCTATTGAGGCGGGATCACCGACTACTATATACATATATCGACTCAGACTTAGGTGGTTTTTCTAACCCTTTGATTAGTCTCTTAACTTTGTCCTATAGTTACTTAGTAGATATTAGACTGGGCTCGAGTCATACTTATTTCCAAAACTAATGAATCGTGAGCATTTTAAAGACAGGCCAAGGGATACTACGGATATTTCAAAGGGCGTACCTTTTCTTAAAAACACCGTAGACCTATTTTCTAAACACCATGATTCGTGTTATTTCAAATGGAAAAATTGTATGACTCGTATTTAAAAATGTATATTCTTATTTGCTGCGTTTATTATTCATTGTCCATAGATTCATGTTGTTATTATCGCATTGCATGCTTATACTTGTGATTCTTGTTTATTATGAGCCCATGCTGTCAGGACACTAGCACCATTACCGATGATGCGTATGTTCACAATCACTTGCTTGCCGGTTCACACACATAATCATCGGTAATTGCCATGTCACGTATACTTTAGAGAATATTATTTTATTGATATCGCTTGTTAGCTGATAGTTCTGATATATCATTACTGTGCTAGTTTAGATATTGCATTCTTTATTAGATACCCATGCATGCTTATATATTCATTTGTCATGCAATATTATAGGGCCAGTCTGGATTGCCGGAGCCCGGTATTCACTATTATTGAATCTTCATTTTCGGATTTCGGATTTTCCATGAGATTTCTGGATTGGAGAAAACCGCAAGATTTTATAAACTCATTTATCATTTTCAAAAGATAAAAAGTGTGGTTTTCTCGTGATATGATGTGAGATATGTCCACCATGAGTTTTCTCGGCTCTTGAACGATATCATACACTCGATTCGAGGAGGAAGAGGAACCGTCTGTGGGTGCATGGTGGACCCGGTGCGGTACCCCAGGGCAAGATGGTCACAGATGATGGCGTTGAGCCTGGAAGGGTAGCACTACCGACCGATTATTTGTGACACGGCGGATATCCGGAGGATACCGACGTAGTCATGAGATTTGATGATTTGGGCCAGTTCGGATTGCCGGAGCACAAGGGCCAGTCCGGATAGCCGGAGCCCGAGATATTGAGATTTGAGGTATTGAGATCATATGATATGGGCCAGTCCGGATAGCCGGAGCCCGAGATATTGGATATTTGGATATATGTTTTGTGTCGATGCTTGATACGAATTTTATGTTGATTTCATTGATGATACCTCGATTTTTATATATACAGAAATCTCACTAATTTAAGAAAACAGTTTTCTCATTTAGATGTATTCTGTTTTCATGCATTCATACATCATATATATATTATGTTGCTACCTGAGGCACAGACACGAGCACTTGGTATTACACTTATGTGTAGATGGTTTCAAGATTATATCGTTGAGGATATTATTATCGTATGACCTAGGATTGAGTCATACATGCGATTTCTGCTCGATGATTTTTTCTACTCACGAGTTGGCAACTCACCCCCGTTGTGCCACAGTTTCTTGCAGGTTTTGCCGTACAGGTTTCCTTGGCGGCTTGTTGGCACACTGCTCCTTTCCGGGTGAATGCTTTGGTAGGTGTGTTCACTTGCATCGTGACCATCATTGTACTGTATTTATTTTCAGTTGTATCTAGTAACTCCATCAACCAGACTGTATTATTTGATAGCCTTAGCAGACCAGTTGTATATTCTTTCGACCTTAGAGTCGCGCGTTGTATTATTATGGTTTTCCTTTGGTTTTCTTCTGAGTTTTGATTCTCGTCCTTCGGCGTTGTATATTATATTGCTTGCGTGGTTGTGACCGCCAATTGGCGAAGAGTTATCTCCCGCTTGGGGATGCCTTTATTCATATTATTCATATTGTACCAGTTTGGGGTCAGTATTTACAAAGGAGACTCTGCCGAAATTTTCGGAAAAGACTTGATGTTTTAAAAATGTTTACTACTACTTTCAAAGTGATTTATACGAAAACTTTTAAACAAGTTTTCCTTCACTTTCTTCATATAAATGGTTTAGATTTCTGGGATTTTGGCTTACTTGAATTAGATGGGGTCCTAAAGACTTCATATGATTCAAGTGCCAGTCATGTGCCATTTCGGGTCGTGACAGTCATAAGTTGCCATTCATTCTAAGTTCATTCTCAACACTTAGCCATTTTCTTTAGTTGCTCCCATGGTTGCTCTCTAGCTACTTCATCTTCCTCATTGTCTTGGTTCTAGCTTTAACCCTCACATGAGATGTGAATCATGAAGCTTGAACACAAACATGTGAGCTTTAACATCCCATACTTCACCATCCTACACTTGACTAGCGATCGAGTGTAGCGTATTTCCTACGCTAAAGAGTTTAGTGTAGAAGTAGCTTGAGTTGGAAGGACTTCGCGTGGATCATCTTCGGCACGAAGGTCATCGGAAGAAGTTCGTCCAAAGGCTCAAGTGGAGCATAGTGGAGTCGCGGGGCTACTACACGGAGCATGTGAAGTGAAGGACTTGATCTACGTTAGTATAACCTCCTTCCCTTCTTGTTGGTTTTATAGCAAACCCTAATATTCTAGCAAAGATCTTGTATAGTCTAATTTAGCACCTAATAAAAATTAAAATTTGGCATGCTTGATGCTACTAAAACCTCATGGTGGTGCTAGGGTCGACACTATCCATACTAGAACATTAAGGTAGCTTGTAGCGACGTTAGAAATCCGCCGTTTTTGTCGCGCAAAACTGCCGATAAAAACAGTTTCCAAAATGATGTTTTGAGTTGTTTGCACACCCCGCGTGCTCACGGTTTGAACCGAGAAGCCGTGAGGTGGAGTGTATGCACTCCGGGGACACCCTGGGAGGGACCAGAGGCCGGACCCACACCCCAAGACCACCACAAGGTGGCCTTGGAGGTGGGTGACCCGAGAGCACCCCAACTGGGTGCTCTCGGGTCTGCCTTCCCCTAGGGGCCACTTTGAGGTGGCCTTGGGGGTGGGTACCCCATTCGATAGTTAATTTTGGGATCTTCGCCTCCGTGAAGATTCGGGCAGGTTTCGAGTTCGTTTCGACCCCCGGATTGGCTTAAAACGATCGGTTTTGGAACTTTAGCTCACTGGATTTTTCATTTCTTGGAAAAATTGGTTTAGTTTGCTAATTGCCTGCAGAATTCTAATGTCGCTGTTGCTTTACAAGATTTGTGATGTGTGATACAATTATTAGAATCCGGATTAATTAGTTTTATGAAAATTAGTTAGTATATTGTAAATCTAGCCGTTTAGTCTCAATTAATCGATTGCCACGAAGTTTTGATTCGGATCAAAACTCCACCGCAATTGTGTATTGTATGCGATCACTAAGTCGGGAATCTTGTTGAAGTATCCGACAACCAATTGAAAAGTGTTTTCAATTTGAGACTAAAATGCAAGTTTTATAAGTTAGGCATGAAATACGGAATATGGGATATTCAGGGTTTATGATGTCTAAGGATATTGCGGATTCTAATTATTGTAGTTTTCGTTTTCTTTTCTGCGACCGTAAGCGTAATATGTGGGGTATCCCAATCTCTTTGCTATATGTCAACAAGTTTTAGGGATACGCATATTTGCTTACGTTGATGATATGTGATATCATGTGTTGCTGTTGATATGATTTATTGGATCGTCGTGAAAGAATAGCCGGGGGGTTCTATGTGAGATGAGAGTTTTTATTTTCATTCATGTAAAATCTGTATGTAATATACTTTTATTGGGGTACTTCCGGGTTGAGGATGATGCCACCACTGTTGTATATTATTTACTTTTCCGCATTAGGATAGACCCAAGGCGGGGAGCACAAGTAACCGAGTTCTAGGGTCCAGTGGAAGACCATCTTAAGGAGTTGAGACCGGGTCTCCTAACTCTAGAATTGGTAGGGTTACTTGCCGCACTCGTAGGGGTCTATGGGATGTGGGTTTGGCTATTCTTCATGACCGTGGAATCTGCGTTTTACATTACTGGCTAAATTTAAAACACGGAAATCCTAGTATATCCAATATTTCATATGTTTCTTCTGCCGCTTGATTCTGTGATGCTGATCATATAACTGCGTGAGACGAATGTAATATTATATATATATGATATATAATAAATGTTGCTTATGTTTTTCACCCGTGCTAGTCTATCCCCTGCTCTGCTGGTAGTTAAGTAACCTAACGGTGAATGACGGGGCCCAGTGGCGAATGCGGATGGCATAAGCGTACGTTCTATTTTCGTTTCATTTTTCTGTGATGTTTAGGAATCATTAATTGATGTGACTTCATTAATGAGATTAATGAAAAGAAAGAAACCAAAAGATGTTGTAGAATCAAATTTTCAAAAAGGGTAGCTCTAGTTCTTGCTTTGCATAGTGGTATTCCTTGTTGAATATCCAGCACCTCATTCGATGAGGAAACAGCCGAGATCCATTCACCGGGAGTGACATCTTTAGCGAAACTAGCAAATGCTATAATCCACTCGGTTTTGTCTTTTTACTGCTTCTCTAGTTCTTGCTTTGCATAGTGGTATTCCTGAATATCTAGCACCTCATTCGATGAGGAAAGAGCCGAGATCCCTTCACCAAGAGTGACCTCTTTAACGAAGCTAGCAAAAGCCTAAAAAACACTCCTTTTCAAAATCACTAGATTCTTTAACGATATTAAGTTCATTACGCTCATGGTTTTCTTAAGAATCTGCGTAGCCCTCCGTCATTTAAGATAAGTACTATTTAGTATTCGTGCTGCGTTTGTTGACCTTGTCAAGGCGTAGTGTGCGGTAGCTGATTAGTGCTTATCTGCCAACATGTGATGCGATTGGGTTAGGGTAGTCGTGCGGCCATGTTGACCTTTTCAAGGGTCGTGCGAGTAGGTTTAATTCAATCAAGAAATGACGGGTAGAACTTGACTAGCGCTTATAATTTGTTGACCTTGTCAAGGTCATAAGTGGCCAGGGGTAAAAAACATTATCAGGAATTTCAAGTGTTGAAATTTGCAATGAGATTACATACCTTCTATATGATAGTTGGATCCCGATACCCACTGCGAGTATGTCACGACCCAAAGTTTGGGTGTGACCGTTACTTAGATTGTATAATATCTAAAGATATCTACACAACCCGAGTAAACCAAAAACCAAGATCAAAAACACTTTTTGCGGAATTTTTATAAAAATTTAGTTTTAAATAAAAATCACAGCTTTTATGTAATTAAAATATAAAACAAGCATAAGGTGTTAAGTTTGGTTGCATCCCTAGTTGGGATTAACAATAACAACAGCGGAATAAAATTTTACAACTTATATGAGACCAATAGAATCACAGATATGAATAAAAGAAATATCCACTAACATAACAACGATCTCACCTGCCATATAATATACATATAATCATCTCTCGTTCTAAGTTATAAAACAAGGTATGATGGAGATTTTCTAGATACAAAATAAAATACCAAAAGAGAAGGTTACTACATATGTAACCCACCTATCAAAAGATACGATAAAAGCGGAAAAAGTGGATCTGCACTGCTGCTAACCGTCCACTCTACCCCTGCAAGGAACTATGGCACAACGGGGGTGAGTTGCTAACTTAGTGAATATAATTAACATATAACAGTTAATAATGTAAATATGAAGATCATATCTAACTGTAATGAGAGCAAGTATGATGTTGATAGTATACGGAAAGCATGAATCTGTACTACAAATCAGATAACCAAATCTAAAATCTCATCATTTATTCTCAATAAAATTCATCTTTCCGTGTCCATCATCGACACAAAACTTCTGTATCTCTCAGGCATCATTCCTCGAACGATCCTGTAATCAATAATATCGGTCGGTATTCTCTAGATATCCGCCGTATTTCACCACTATCTCCGGTATCGAGTAACCTCGCTAGGCTCCCCTGCCTCAAATGCGGCTATCCTGCCCCTCGGTCTCGACCGGGTCCACCATGTATCCAACTGTATATCTCCCCCATTTAGTCTGGATAACGTATAAATCCGCGACCGTATAGCTCCCCCACTCGGTCGGGAATAAAACCAAATCATAAAATATCTCATGGTGGACATGTCACATCAATCATGAAATCATTGACTTTATGTAATAGTACATGAAAAATCCAAACCATAAATTCTCAATAAAACAAAGCTTCTTATATCACTTAGAATGCTCGGATGATAAACATGATGTCATTTATGCAAGTTATCAGTATTGTTGATAATTTAGGTGTGATAGGAATCATTTTTAACAAGATGAATATTTAGTGTAAAAGTGACATGTTAATATCGACGAGGTGTAGTGTAACATGTAATGATGTGCTCGTGCGGCATAACTCGTCGATAATTGTGCAGTGTTCTACGGCTATTACCATAATGATGCATAGGTATGTATATGAATGCGTATTATCAACTTAGCATACAAAAGTGAAACTTTTATTTAAACAAAACTACGGGCGTAACACGCCATCTTTACAAAATTCCCCGGTAGATATTTAGTCTACTCACCGGAAATATATTGTATCTACTCAGGAATCGCCAATCTTTTTCCTTTCCTTGCCGCCTCCGAAACTTCGGAACTCAAATCTAATATTAAATTTAACTTGTATAAGAAAACGGCTGCATTCCGATACGGAAAAATCAAGAAACACAAGTTGTACGTGCTTACTACACTACATATGACTATAGCAACCAATCTAACACTCAACCTTACTGAAATTTAACCCAACTCTGCATCGCGACAGAAAACAGATCGCGATACGTTTTAACCGTGTCGTATTTTGGGTTTTTAGATACCCATTCCAATATTAGCTTTCATATTTTATATACAGTTAAATTAACTTGATTAAATAATACCAAAATGACCAAAATTCTACAAAGAAACCTACCCAACAACCCAAAACACCCTAGCTCCCTACAAATCCGGCGACGCCGAAATTCCTCTTACGGTCGCCGGCCAAAATCCGTGCTCCCTGCTCGTATTCCTATGGTTTGTTCTATGTCCATTATTCAACAATTTAGCACTGTTTGGTTAAGTTAACTTTTATCTAAACAATAGCAGATTACAACAGAACTTAGTTTTGCCTAAAATATGATATTATAGACCCTTTTGATTTCTAATTTAAGCAGATTACAGAATTTAAATCTCTACCGTGATTAAGGATTTTACCTACAAATAACTTGTTGGAATAACGCTCTCCAAGATGCACAAGCTTCTAGTCCTAGCTTGATAATGAACTCCTTGCCTAGTTCTTCTTCTTCACTTCTTTCTCTTGTTCTTCCTTGTTTTCTTTAGTTTTCTTTTTCTTTCATAAATTTTCAGATTGTAAATTAGTTAAATGATCTGAACATATCATATATATGAGAAGAGGGAAGGGTGAGGTGGTAGGAGGAGGTGTCAAAGGCTAAAGGGTGCCATCCTCATGTAAGGAGGAGGTGTTTGTGTGTGTGTGTGCATGCAAGTAGGAGGTGTCCTTGCTTTATCCCATCAATTTGGTTTTAATTTATAATAAAATTCTGAGCTAAATTGTTTTCTACCCCTTTTTCACTTACACCCTTAATACATTCAAATTTTCACAATTTCCTATACTTTGTATAAAACCCCCTCACAACTTACGTTATTATAAAACACCTTTTTTCTTAAAATGAAGGTAAAATTCACATTAAAACCCTTATAATTTATTTATGTTGCATACTAAAATTTTAATTTAATTTGTTTTACATACATTTTATGAAATTGTCTTATTTGGTTTTAATAACTTTTTAATTTATCATTTTATTATTTAATTGGTTAATTTTATTTATTTCTAAATTTTCAAAATGTTACAATATTCCCCCCTTAAGAAAATTCGGTCCCTGAATTTAAAAATTAACTAGACATACCTTCGAAAAGATGTGGAAATTTCTTCCGCATCGCATCCTCGGTCTCCCAAGTAATCTCCTCGCGATTCTCTCCTTGCCAAAGAACCTTTACAGATGGAAGT
Source organism: Agapanthus africanus (assembly GCA_030015575.1). NCBI lineage: Eukaryota > Viridiplantae > Streptophyta > Magnoliopsida > Asparagales > Amaryllidaceae > Agapanthus > Agapanthus africanus. Next base: position 154,915,029 of record CM057345.1, on the reverse strand, counting down.
ACCCTCGATCTTAGTTTCTTTTCCTGCCTCTCTAGAATAGCGACTGGCTGCACTGTGTAGGATAAATCCGGCTCAAGCTGTAAGGTTTGATACTGGATTGCGTGAGAAGGATCGTGAAGATACCTGCGAAGCATCGAAACGTGAAACACCGGATGCACATCGGGAAAACTCGGTGGAAGCGCTAAACGATAAGCTACGGCACCCACTCTCTCCAGAATCTCGTAAGGTCCAACATATCTAGGGCTGAGCTTCCCCCTTTTCCCGAAACGCATCACACCTTTCATCGGAGATACACGAAGGAACACATGATCTCCCACCTTAAACTCAAGTCTACGACGTCATCGATCTGCATACGATTTCTGTCTGCACTGGGCCACCCTCATTCTATCCCATATCAATTGAATCTTCTTTGTAGTCTACTGTACTATCTGTGGTCCCAAGATGCTTCTCTCGCTCAGTTCCGTCCAACAAACGGGTGATCGGCATTTCCTCCCATACAAAGCTTCAATGGGTGCCATTTGGATCGTCTCCTGAAAACTGTTGTTGTACGAGAATTCTATCAAAGGTAAGTGACGATCCCAACTACCACCGAAATCAAGGCTACAAGCCCGAAGCATATCCTCCAGTGTCTGAATGGTCCGTTCCGACTGACCATCTGTCTGTGGGTGAAAAGCCGTGCTAAAACTCAATCGTGTGCCAAGAGCTGCTTGAAGTTTCTGCCATAGCTTGCTGGTAAACTGGGTACCCCTATCTGATACTGTGTATGTCGGAACTCCATGCAATCGCACAATCTTGTCGATATAAATCTGAGCATACTATACAAACCCATACGTCGTCTTCACTGGAAGAAAGTGAGCTGCCTTTGTTAATCTATCTACAATCACCCAAATGGAATCATACCCTCTGCTAGTCCTGGGTAGACTCACAACGAAATCCATAGAAATCTGTTTCCATTTCCACTTCGGAATGGGCAAGGGCTGCAACTCTCCTGCCGGCCTCTGGTGCTCGGCCTTGACTTGCTGACAAGTCAAGCATCTCGAAACAAACTCCACAACATCTCTCTTCATTCCTTCCCACCAATAAACATCCCTCAAGTCATGATACATCTTGATGGAACCAGGATAAATACTGTATGATGAACGATGGGCCTCCTCTAAGATCTCACGTCTCAGTCATCAAAATCTAGTACACAAAGACGAGTCCCAAAACGCAATACTCCATGGTCATCTATCACGAACTCCGACCCTCTGCTCAGCCTAACCTGATCCATGATCTCTGTCATGCGAGCATTCGCGGGCTGTGTCTCTCGAATACGATCCAATAACTGAGGTCGGGTGCGAACATGTGCTAACTGTCCTCCTGTCGAGGTGAACTCTAACTGTATACGACTATCACATAAAATCTGCCAGTCTGTAGTAGACTGTCTCTGTAAGGTGTGCAAATGAGATAAGCTACCTCCAGGTCTCGGACTCAAAGCATCCGCTATAACATTTGCTTTGCCTGGATGATACAAGATCTCACAATCGTAATCTTTTACCAGTTCCATCCATCTACGCCGCCTTAGGTTTAGATCCTTCTGCTGAAAAATATACTTCAAACTCTTATGATCTGTGAAGATTTGGCACGACTCTCCATACAAGTAATGTCTCCAAATCTTCAGTGCAAAAAATACAGCAGCTATCTCCAAATCATGAGTGGGATAGTTCTGTTCGTGCCTCTTCAACCGTCGAGAAGTATAAGCTACAACCATGCTGTGCTGCATCAACACACAGCCTAAACCCACTCTAGAGGCATCACAATACACAACAAAACCGCCTGACCCAGAAGGTAACGATAATACAAGTGCAGTCGTCAAGAGAGTCTTTAACTGCTGGAAACTTTGCTCACACGCATCTGTCCACAGAAATGGAACCTCCTTCCTAGTCAGCCCGGTCAGCGGTGCAGCGATCCGAGAGAAATCCTGCACAAAGTGTCGGTAATAACCTGCCAGACCAAAGAAACTGCGAATCTCTGTAACTGACAGGTCTGGGCCAGTGCTGCACTGCTTCGATCTTCTTTGGGTACACACGTATATCCTCTCTCGTAACCATGTGACCCAAAAAATCTACACTATCTATCCAGAAAATACACCTGGAGAATTTTGCAAACAGATGATGCTCCTTCAAGGTCTGCAACGTGATACATAAATGCTGCTCGTGCTCCTCCCGACTTCGGGAATAAACAAGGATATCATCTATGAATACAATGATAAACTGATCAAGGAAAGGCCTGAAAATGCGGTTCATCATATCCATAAACGCTGCTGGGGCATTGGTGAGCCCGAACGACATCACCAGAAATTCATAGTGCCCATATCGGGTACGAAAAGCATTCTTCGGAATGTCATCCTTCCGAACTTTCAACTGATGGTACCCTGACCACAGATCAATCTTTGAGAAGTAGTCAGCCCCCTGCAACTAATCGAACAAGTCATCGATACGGGGTAAGGGATACCTATTTCGCACAGTGACGCGATTCAGCTATCGGTAGTCGATGCACAGTCTCATACTACCGTCCTTCTTCTTTACAAATAAGACAGGAGCTCCCCACGGTGATACACTAGGACGCACCAGTCCTCTACCTAACAACTCTTGCAACTGGCTTTTGAGTTCCTTCAACTCCGTCGGGGCTATCCGATAGGGTGGTATTGAAATAGGCCCCGCACCTAGAATCAAGTCGATGCAAAATTCAATATCACGATCGGGTGGCAATCCTGGTAATTCAGCAGGAAACACATCCGGAAATTCTCGTGCGATCTGAACCCGGTCCAATGGAATCTCAGCGACTCCTAAGTCCTGAACAAATGCCAAGAACCCATGACAACCCTTCTTCAAGAGTCGTCCCGCACAAAGAGCAGAAATCATGTTGGCAGGAGTTATATTACAGTCCCCCTGCACAACAAAAATCGGTTCACCTGGAAAAAAAATCTAACCGCTTTCCTCCGACAATCTACATAGGCATGACAAGCGGCCAACCAATCCATACCAAGAAGTATATCGAAATCTAACATATCCAGGAGAATCAGATCAACGGCGAATCTCTATCACCAATACGTACAGAACATGACCTGAATACGTGTCCTGCTATAAAAGAATCTCCTACCGGAGTAATTATCACTAACGGTAACTCTAATAACGACGACTCTTTTCCCAAAGAAAGTGCAAAGCGTGAAGATACGTAAGAATGTGCAGAACCGGGATCAAATAAGATATGGGCTTCTAAGGAACATACTACAAGAGTACCTGTCACAATTGCATTTGATGCCTGGGCATCCTGTGGAGTCAGCGCAAAAACCCGTGCTGGCCCCTGCCCGCATCCTGTCGTCCTCTACCTATATCTCCTCGACCTCTCTGAGAGCGTCCTACAAAGCCTCGACCATTTGGTGCAACTGTCTGGCGTGTAGTGCCAACTGGGGAGGAAGTAAAGCTATCGGTGTAGAAGGTGGAGGAGGTAAAGCAGCCTGTGGAACAACGGTCCCTCCCTGGGATCTACAATCCCGCGCAAAGTGTCCTGGAAGTCCGCAACTAAAACATGTAGATAGGGTCCTCTGATCCTCGGGATATGAACTGAACATCTGGCCCTGGGTCCAACCTCGTCCGAAACTGCGGCCTTGAGTATATCTGCCTCTACCTCTGCCAAACTGTCTAGGCATTGGCCCGATCGGTCTACTCCTCTTTGGCTCTGGAACAACCACTGCCTCGCTCAAACGCTCCTCCACTCGTATCGCTGCATCCATGGCCTGCGCATACGTATCAAAATGCTGGGAGCCTATAGCCAGATACAACTACGTGTCCAGACTCCTTAGGAATCTCTTCACTCGAAGCTCCTCCATAGGAACTAAATATGGAGCATAGCGCGACAACTGGGTGAATCGTAAATCATAATCTGCTACCGACATACTTGCTGATTTCCGCAATGCTTCAAAACTGCTAGCTCTAGCGTCCCTCACACTGTGGAAGAAATCTGGCAAGAAAGACCTCGGAAAACTCGGTCCACGACATCGGAGGAAGACCCGTAGCTCGCCCTCTCTCCATCGACTCACACCACTCCTGTGCAAGTCCCTCCAAACGAAAGCTAGTCAGCTCAACTGACCTCGCATTAGAACATCGCAATGATCTGCCAATCCTCGCCATCCTATCAAGAAAGGATTGAGGATCCTCCGCTACATCGGTCCCGGTAAATACCGGAGGCCTCAACCTTATAAACTCTCAAAGTGATACCTCCATCACTCTCGTCTCTACCAGTGCGACCGTCTGCGTGGGATGTACATCGGACTCTGCCATGGTCGGTGCCGGATTCTGTCTCAGTACTCGAGTGGCCTCAGCTAACTGTCCTACCACTCGCTGCAATCCTAACATGCCCTCCTCTATCCTAGTCGTTCGATCTGGAGGAGGAGGATCAACCTACTCATGCACCGCCTGAACGTCCGGTGTACCAGTCGCCGTCACGGGCGAACTCGCCCTAGCTGCATCTCTGGCCGCGGCTCGCCTAGCTCGCGTAGCCATAGCAACTGGAACAAGAAATGAGAGTTGATAAGGCTTACGAATAGGAACAATCAATAATAGAGAGTCAAAGGAAGAATAGATCAAGATATACATCTTAAGGTTAGTTAGGCTGAGTATGGTAACGTAAATATGCCACGGAATATACGTACGGTACTGCACTCATCCTAATTCACCTACTCCATCAAACCAAAGGTCATCCTAAATCACGGACTCACGTCAACTTATCTTAACTCCCAACTCGACTCCGTAAGGTTAATCCTAAGCTCTGATACCAACTTTGTCACGACCCAAAGTTTGGGTGTGACCGGCACTTAGATTGTATAATATCTAAAGATATCTACACAACCCGAGTAAGCCAAAAACCAACATCAAAAACCTTTTTTGCGGAATTTTTATAAAAATTTAGTTTTTAAATAAAAATCACAGTTTTTATGTAATTAAAATATAAAACAAGCATAAGGTGTTAAGTTTGGTTGCATCCCTAGTTGGGATTAACAATAACAATAGCGGAATAAAATTTTACAACTTACATGAGACCAATAGAATCACATATATGAATAAAAGAAATATCCACTAACATAACAACGATCTCACCAGCCAAATAATATACATATAATCATCTCTCGTTCTAAGTCCAAGGTCTGATAGAGATTTTCTAGATACAAAATACAATACCAAAAGAGAAGGTTACTACATATGTAACCCACCTATCAAAAGATGCGATAAAAGCAGAAAAAGTGGATCTGCACTGCTGCTAACCGTCCACTCTACCCCTGCAAGGAACTGTGGCACCACGGGGGTGAGTTTCCAACTCAGTGAATATAACTAACATATAACTGTTAATAATGTAAATATGATGATCATATCTAACTGTAATGAGAGCAAGTATGATGTATGATAGTATATGGAAAGCATGAATCTGTACTACAAATCAGATAACCAAAACTGAAATCTCATCATTTATTCTCAATAAAATTCATCTTTCCGTGTCCATCATCGACACAAAACTTCTGTATCTCTCAGGCATCATTCCTCGAACAATCCTGTAATCAATAATATCGGTCGGTATTCTCTAGATATCCGCCGTATTTCACCACTATCTCCGGTATCGAGTAACCTCGCTAGGCTCCCCCGCCTCAAATGCGGCTATCCTGCCCCTCGGTCTCGACCGGGTCCACCATGTATCCAACTGTATATCTCTCCCATTCAGTCTGGATAACGTATAAATCCGCGACCGTATAGCTCCCCCACTCGTTCCGGAATAAAACCAAATCATAAAATATCTCATGGTGGACATGTCACATCAATCATGAAATCATTGGCTTTATGTAATAGTACATGAAAAATCCAAACCATAAATTCTCAATAAAACAAAGCTTCTTATATCACTTAGAATGCTCGGATGATAAACATGATGTCATTTATGCAAGTTATCACTATTGTTGATAATTTAGGTGTGATAGGAATCATTTTTAACAAGATGAATATTTAGTGTAAAAATGACATATTAATATCGACGAGGTGTAGTGTAACATATAATGATGTGCTCGTGCGGCATAACTCGTCGATAATTGTGCAGTGTTCTACGGCTATTACCATAATGATGCATAGGTATGTATATGAATGCGTATTATTAACTTAGCATACAAAAGTGAAACTTTTATTTAAACAAAACTACGGGCGTAACACGCCATCTTTACAAAATTCCCCGGTAGATATTTAGTCTACTCACCGGAAATACGTCGTATCTACTTAGGAATCGCCAATCCTTTTCCTTTCCTTGCCGCCTCCGAAACTTCGGAACTCAAATCTAATATTAAATTTAACTTGTATAAGAAAACGGCTGCATTCCGATACGGAAAAATCAAGAAACACAAGTTGTACGTGCTAACTACACTACATATGACTATAACAACCAATCTAACACTCAACCTTACTGAAATTTAACCCAACTCTGCATCGCGACAGAAAACAGATCGCGATACGTTTTAACCGTGTCGTATTTTGGATTTTTAGATACCTATTCCGATATTAGCTTTCATATTTTATATACAGTTAAACTAACTTGATTAAACAATACCAAAATGGCCAAAATTCTACAAAGAAACCTACCCAACAACCCAAAACACCCCAGCTCCCTACAAATTCGGCGACGCCGAAATTCCTCTTACGCTCGCCAGCCAAAATCCGAGCTCCCCTGCTCGTATTCCTATGGTTTGTTCTATATTCAACAATTTGGCACTGTTTGGTTAAGTTAACTTTTATCTAAACAATAGCAGATTACAACATAACTTAGTTTTGCCTAAAATACGATATTATAGACCCTTTTGATTTCTAATTTAAACAGATTACATAATTTAAATCCCTACTGTGATTAAGGATTTTACCTACAAATAACTTGTTGGAATAACGCTCTCCAAGATGCACAAGCTCCTAGTCCTAGCTTGATGATGAACTCCTTGCCTAGTTCTTCTTCTTCACTTCTTTCTCTTGTTCTTCCTTGTTTTCTTTAGTTTTCTTTTTCTTTCATAAATTTTCAGATTGTAAATTAGTTAAATGATCTGAATATATCATATATATGAGAAGAGGGAAGGGTGAGGTGGTAGGAGGAGGTGTCAAAGGCTAAAGGGTGCCATCCTCATGCAAGGAGGAGGTGTTTGTGTGTGTGCGCGCATGCAAGTAGGAGGTGTCCTTGCATTATCCCATCAATTTGGTTTTAATTTGTAATAAAATTCTGAGCTAAATTGTTTTCTACACCTTTTTCACTTACACCCTTAATACATTCAAATTTTCATAATTTCCTATACTTTGTATAAAAACCCCTCACAACTTATGTTATTATAAAACACCCTTTTTCTTAAAATGAAGGTAAAATTCACATTAAAACCCTTATAATTTATTTAAGTTGCATACTAAAATTTTAATTTAATTTGTTTTACATACATTTTATGAAATTGTCTTATTTGGTTTTAATAACTTTTTAATTTATCATTTTATTATTTAATTGGTTAATTTTATTTATTTCTAAAATTTCAAAATGTCAACACTTGATCCGATGACCCGGCTGATATCAAATATCGCGAGAATAGAATACGATATCTCATATCACATTATTCTCGGTCCTGCACTTATCACATATGTGTCCCTACTCCGTTTTGCCTGAGTCAAGAAACCTCTGTGTAGGACTCTAAAGAATCGTCAATACGCCGGCAGTAGGTGATGATCATATCAAACACCCACAAGCTGGAAGCGGTCAGCTAAACATAATAGCCACCCAGGTATTGAGCGCTCAGAAGATCAACAAGTAATCTTGTACATTCTCCTGTGAATCCAATCAGTAACACTCCCGTACAGTCCGGTCTCGTCGTCTGATATGTCGCATATCTCACCTAGGGGTGGTAAACGTCAGACCCCAGTAGCTTGATAAGTCGTGTCGATATGAGGTCTATAACAGTTCGAGAAACTACTAGTAACACTTACCGGTAAATCTCAGCAACCCTGGCCAGGGATTTCCAGTTATAGCCAATCGAACACAGCACAACATCAACTCCTTATACCGGGAGAGACGAATCCCCTCCTATCGCTCATTGCCTCCATGTGATTCGGGACTGTACCCAAAAGCCACCTTTTTGCACGCCCTCTTGGACGTGGTATGATGGAAATCAAAGCACAGTGGGAATCACACAAGACTCTATGACGATCTCGGGTCAACAGACTACTCTGTACCAGTGTCACCGGAGAACTGCCATCTGACGTGAGGTATAATACCATCTGGGAGTTCTCGGCGAGTCCGTCCAGTGTACCCAGTCTCTACTGAGCACCTGTACACCATCCTTGATGTCAAACACCGATGGATTTGGGATCATCCATCGCCCATCATATGTGTCAAGATGCGTATACGCTAGTCTACTCTGGTGTATCGATGCCCTGTCTCGATACACCCTCGACTAGGAACAGTTATAGGATGTACTCGTCGACTATCGTGGCCCCACTAGTATGATCTCATCATAGTCCCAGTAGTCGAGTACATATCCTAAGGGCTTTATCAACATGTGACATAGAGACAATCAGAGTACATGTTAAGATAAAGTACAACCAGATAGCATGCTATCATGTCGAGCAAGAAAGTCCTCCCTATATATGTCCAAGCATCCACTACAATATACATCATATGTACAGTAATGGCCTCTAGGGCATACATATAACTAACAATCTTCCACTTGCACTAGGGCCATCTGTTGTGGTATCGTATACCCAACAATTAGCTGTGGTTGAAGTATCTCATACTCAACCATCCCATAAAAGTCTCAACTGGGAAAAAGGCCTTTGTGAGTGGATCCGCCCTGTCGTCCTCTGTGTCTGCTCTCCTAACCTCGATCTCTCTGGAGATCAACCATCTCCATGATCAGGTGATACTACCTAAGAATTATATCTAGATTTCTGATGGGACGGTAGTTCCTTGGCTAAAACCACAACTCCATTGTCACACAATGGTAGGAACGAAGTTCATCACATGAACTTATATATCCAGACTGCCTCTTTGGTATCATCCTTGGTAACGATGTATTTTGCCTTTAATCATGTAGTAAGTCACGGTATCTAGCTTGGAACTCTTCCAACATACCGTCCCTCCACTGAGGGTAAAGACAATGCCTGCGACTGACATTCAGTCGTCCTTATCACCCTGGAACCTTTCCAGTGATTCTCTCCAGGATCGATTGATACCATCTCACTACAACTAGTGAGTATCCTAACATCCAATTAGATCTATCTCATAGATCCAAAACCTAGGATTTAGGAGGTATCACTTTGATCCTATATGGAGAATCCTTGTGATAAGCGGAGATTGACCGAGCGTAGCATAGGAAACTCCTTCCCTATCAAGAGTATGTCATCCACGTACTCTACGAAGATCACCACCATACTCCCTACTACCCTTTTTATATATACAAGGTTCATCTACCATTTTGATGAAGTCAAACTCTTTGACTACCACATCAAAACAGATGTTCCAACTCTGCGATGCCTGCTTTATCATATAAAGTATCTTGCATACGTTTCCACTGCTCCCACTGTCTACGAAGCCCTCTGGCTGTGTACTTATAGACGCTCTCTTCTAAAACATCATTTTGAAAAGCAGTCATGACACCCAACCACCAGATATAGTAGTCATGGTATGTAGCCGTGGCAAGTAGGATTTGGATGGACTTAAGCATAGCTTTGAAAGTCTCAACTTTTCCATGTACACCAAGTAATCTTCTCAAGATATACTTGCTCCTGATGGGGATTTAACCCTTCAGATAAAGCAACCAAAGTCCATACTTTGTTGGTGTATAAGGATTCCATCTCAGATCGCTAAGTATCCAGCCATTCTTACAGAGTCCCACTCCTGATGGCCAGCTCGAAACTAGTTGGGTCATCATCTCATGATGCAATTCTCGCTCCCACTGTCATAGAGAACCCGAAATATTTCTCAGGTGGGTGAGGAACCCTACTAGATCGGCGGAGAGGCTGAGCTTCGTTGGAAACTATTGAATCCACATTCAATAGGTATGCGGTTTCTCAAGTGTACAACTCCCAAAAGGAAATAGGAAACTCAGTAGTACTCATCATAGAGCACACCATATCACATAGGGTGCTATTGCTCCATCCCGATATACCATCGTGCTATGGTGTATATGGAGGAGTAATGCTGAGAGAGAATCTCATTCTCCCTTAGAATAGTCCAGGAATTCCGTGCTCAAGTATTCTCCTCCTTGATCTCATCAAAAGACATAATACTTATACCCGTTTTTGGTTCTCTACTTCTAACTTATATTCATTGAATTTGTCAAAAGTTCCAAACTTGTGTTTCAACAGGAACATATATCCGGATCTTGAAAGATAATCAGTGAATCTAATGAAGTACAAAGAACCGGTCTTGGCATCTGTAGACAGGGGACTTTATATACATCATCATGTATCAATCCCAAGAGTTCACTAACTCTTTCTCTGTTTCCAATAAACGGAGCTGTGGTCATCTTATCTCTGTGACATGACTGGCAAGTTTCACAAGATGTAAATTTAAAATAATTTAAATATACATCTTTATGTAACTTCAGCTAGTCGGGTCGCATTGATATGACCTAGTCTACAATGCCTCAAGAAGGATTCGTTCATTTCTGAACTATTCCTCTTGTGTGTGTTCTGTATATTAAGAACTGTAGTTTGATTTAGAACGTCTATGCTTTTAGATAACGTGCCTGAACCGATCAACTCTTGATATAGGAAATGTTCAAAACATTATCCAACAATACAAAATTATATCCTTTCTTTACTAATAAAGAGACTGATATGATGTTGTATATTAGGTTCGGTATCTAATAACATTCGTTCAGAATCAATGTATTCTGGTAATACAGGGTGATAGTGACCAACAGACTTGGCTGCAACACTTGCACCGTTTCTATCTCATGAAACTTATCACCCGTTCTCAGTTCTCTACCTATCTATAGCCCATGTAACAGATTACATTTGCGGGATCCTGATCCGGTATCTCATACCCATGACGTAAAGGATACTGAGAAATAGTTCTATGTAATGAACACACCCGAAGATGATGCATCAGCATGCACTTTCTTCGTTTGGGCGGCACGGGAAATCTGGTATTCCCTAATTTCCTGCTCTGTCTTATAACACTTATAAGTTGGAGCGGGACCAACGTTCCCCAGCTCAGTATAATAAACGGGTTCGGTCAATTACATCCGTATTATTATCTTGATTAAGGCATGACATAGTCGTAACCAGGAGAGAGAGAGAAGAAAACACTCAGCGTGCGCTTTTACAAGATTAGATTGGTTATCAATTTATCTAATCAGAATGTCTCCCACTGTTTTAATCAAATCTTCCTTCAAACCCTAAAAGGAAAGACTAGCCGGGATTAATTACACCCTACAAGTTCGCCAATCTTTCAGCCAGGCCAGTGCCGGTACTTTGAGGAAGGTTCCCCGTGCTTTCGCACGGACCTAATTAAAGTAAATCTCATTTTCCCAGGGGCGTAACTCAGTTGACACCTTTCTAGACACCTACTTGATCGGCTAATTGTAATGTGTAAAACTCTCCTAGGAGTAACTCTTACTCGCAGCGGGTATCGAGATCCAACTATCTCATAGAAGGTATGCAATCTCATTGCAAATTTCAACACTTGAAATTCCCAATAATATTTTACCCTTAGCAGCTTATGACCTTGGCTAAGGTCAACAAATCATAAGTGCTAGCCAAGTTCAACCCGTCATTTCCCGATTGAATTAAACCCACCCGCATGACCCTTGGCTAAGGTCAACAAAGTTGCACGACTACCCTAACTCAATTGCATCATATGCTTATACAGATAAGCACTAATCAGCTACCGCACACTACGCCTTGGCTAAGGTCAACAAACGCAGCACGAATACTAACCAGTACTTATCTGAAATGACGGAGGGCTACGACAGGTTTTTAAGAAAACCTTTTGCGTAATGAACTTGATATCGTTGTAGAATCGAGTGATTTTAAATGGAGTGTTTTTTAGGCTTTTTCTAGTTTTGCTAAAGGGGCCACTCCCGGTGAAGGGATCGTCGGCCCTTTCCTCATCGAATAAGGTGCAGGGTATATCATATATACCACTATGTAAAGCAAGAACTATAGAAGTAATCAAAAGATAAAGCGAGTTTGTAGCATCTGCTAGTTTCACTAAAGAGGTCACTCCCGATGAAGGGATCTCGGCTCTTTCCTTATCGAATAAGGTGCTGGATGTTCTACAAGGAACACCGCTATGCAAAGCAAGAACTAGAGCTACCAGTTTTTAAACAAGTTTCTACAACATCTTTAGGTTTCTTTTAGTTTCATTAATCTCATTAATGAAGTCCCATTTTATTATGCTTCACAAGCATCACATTTGAAATGAAATCTGCAATATAACATATATCTCATATATATAATATAAACATTCGTCTCAGGCAGTAATATGATCTCATCACAGAACATTGCAGTAGAAGAACATATATGAAATATTGGATATACTAGGACGTCCGTGTTTTAATGCGAGCCTGTATAAAACACGGATTCCACGGTTGCGATGAATAGCCAAACCCACATCCCTAGACCCCTACGAGAGCGGCAAGCAACTCTGCCAATTCCAGGGTTAGGAGACCCGGTCTCGACTCCTCGAGATGGTCTCCCACTGGACCCTAGAACCCGGTTACTTGTGCTCCCCGCCTTGGGTCTACCTAACGCGGAAAAGTAAATAATATACAATGGTGACATCATCCTCAGCCCGGAAGTGCCCCAACAAAAGAATATTACATACAATGAATTTTACATGAATGAAAAAGAAAAACCCTCATCTCACATAAAACCCCTGGCTATTCAAAACACGACGATCCAATATAACATATCACAGCAACATATAATATCTCATATCATCAACGTAAGCAAGTATGCATATCCCGATTGTCGTTGATGTATAGCAACGAAGCCAGCGATACACCACATACTACGCTTACGGTCACAGAAAAGAAAGTGTAAAAGTACGACAGTTGGAATCCGCAACCTCCTTAGACATCGCATGCCTAACCAAATGAATTCCTTAGATATCGCATGCCTAACAATTATAAACCCCGCATTTTAGTCTCATTATCGAAAACTCTTTTCAATATCAAGTCGGGCAACTCAACAAGATTCCCGATATTCTGATCGAATGCTCATCGCAAACTTTAGTAGAAGGCCGCACCCCCGGAGGCCGTCGACGAAGTGCACTGAGGCGGAACACCGCTGCCGCAAGCACCCGAACGGATGCTTTTGGCGACGGGGTTCTCCTACAGTCACTTGGTTGGGGCTTTGGGGCGTGGCTGTCTGTTAAGTTTACCCGGCGAGTATCCGCGTACGCTACGTGATTGTGACGGACTTTTGATCGCATCAAAATCCCATGGCAACCGATCATCTGAGACTAAACTGCTATGTTTATAACATTTAAATTAGTTATCTCATAACTACCTGTGGGTTCCAAATATTGTATCACATTCCAGATAAATAGACAGTGTTAAACTTTCCGATCGAATAAACAAACACCCAAGATTTCCCAAATAGCTCAACACTTGAGCGGAGTTCAAAAAATATCCATCACATGCAACAGTACCAATGGTCCAGCCGTAGAAGGGTCAAGCCAAGGCCTCACATGTGGCACGCCGTACTGCCCCAAACCCTAAGGTTCAAAGGCAGTTCAAGACGGTCACATAATCGAGTTAAGGGTTGTTGTCTTCTAGAGGGTCCACCGCGTTACTTGCATGATTTTCCGAAAGTTTCAAACTCGAGAAAAAATCCAACTTTTGAAAAAATTTCCGACAGGGGAAAAAGTGAGTTATTGATATCCGTTCGAACTTTTTAACAGTTTCTAAAATTATCTGGAAAAAACTTAAACGAAGTTAAATTATCTGATCGAATCAACGAGTCCCTAATACAACCCAGAAAACTCAACACTTGAGTATAAATTAAAAATACCCAGAAGCATCAGGAAATACATACGGACGTTACTGAAGAAAATTGAAGCCCTAATTCTCAATTATTGCCGCGGCACCGCCGCCAATACCCCAGTTTGGCCGCGATTCCACGGCGCTACAGTGGCCTTATGGTGTCGTTTTTCACAGGTTTCCATATAATTCCCTGCTGATTTTTTAAAGCATTTTTAATATGAAAAAATCAACATTTTAAAAAAAATTCCAGAAACTAGGGTCTATCGGGTTTTCGGAGTTCTATCGGACTTTAAACTTCGCCTAAAGCTCTAGCTTGGCTCTGATACCACTGTAGGGTTGCTAGACATACGCACAAGGGTCTATGAGGCATCAACCATGCCCGATTTAAAATTTAGCCGTGCCGAACAACCCAAAGCCGGATCTTTAAACTAGAGATTAGGCGAAAACAAGTATGTTAAACACTTTAACACTAAGTGAGAGGGATTACAACCTTTGTAGATCCGGTCCTTCACTTCTTAAGCTCCGTGTTGAGGTCCCTTCGCTGCGATCATCGTGTTCTGGACTCTCGAGAGGTTCCACGAAGAGAAAGGTGCAAGCTTGCTTCCGATCTTCGATAACAAAGATGATCTACCTTGAAGTTTCTTTAACACAAGCTCTCACTCACTAAATGAAGTGAACACTCTCATCTAAAGGGCAAGGATAGATGAGGATGATGAAGTGGGATTTTTTCTCTCATTTGTATTCATAAACTCACTCATTTTCATCACTTGATAAAAAGCTAGAAAGATTTTCATCAAAGAACTCAAGCAAGAAGAAAATCAATTAGTCTTTTGTGATGAATAATGAAAAGATGATAATGATCAATAATGCAACCATGGTTAACAATGACTCATGTAGAGATTTAACTAGGGCTAGGGTTTGGGTTGGGTTAAGAATGAGTCACACAAAAATATCAAGAATAATATCTCTTTCATGACAAAAGAAAATCTTCTAGAAGGTTCTAGAAATGATTAACCCAAATCAAACCCTAACCATATTTAATCTCCACTAAAATATTGCATTAATAATCATATCATGTTACAATATTATATATCACATATATAATATTCATTGTAACAAAATAAAATAATACAATTAACATATATCGCATATATATCAACGTATTACCCGAGTGAGAAAAAGAATCTTTTAGTGAGCTTATATTAGTTAATGTAATTTAATATATCATATATATTATTATACATTAAATTATCGAATCAACACTTGATCCGACAATCCGGCTATATCGCATATAACCGACTAATATCTGATTTACCGATTCATCGAATCAACACTTGATCCAATGACCCGGCTGATATCAAATATCGCGAGACTAGAATACGGTATCTCATATCGCATTATCCTCGGTCCTGCACATATCACATATGTGCCCCTACTCCGTTTTGCCTGAGTCAAGAAACCACTGTGTAGGACTCTAAAGAATCGTCAATACGCCGGCAGTAGGTGATGATCATATCAAACACCCACAAGCTGCAAGCGGTCAGCTAAACGTAACAGCCATCCAGGTATTGAGCGCTCAGAAGATCAACAAGCAAGCCTGTACATTCTCCTGTGAATCCAATCAGTAACACTCCCGTACAGTCCGGTCTCGTCGTTTGATATGTCACATATCTCTCCTAGGGGTGGTAAACGTCAGACCCCAGTAGCTTGATAAGTCATGTCGATATGAGGCCTATAATAGTTCGAGAAACTACTGGTAACACTTACCGGTAAATCTCAGCAACCCTGGTCAGGGATTTCCAGTTATAGCCAATCGAACACAGCACAACATCAACTCCCTATACCGGGAGAGACGAATCCCCTCCTATCGCTCATTGCCTCCAAGTGATTCGGGACTGTACCCAAAAACCACCTTTTTGCACGCTCTCTTGGACATGGTATGATGGAAATCAAAGCACAGTGGGAATCACACAAGACTCTATGACGATCTCGGGTCAACAGACTACTCTGTACCAGTGTCACCGGAGAACTGCCATCTGACGTGAGGTATAATACCATCTGGGAGTTCTCGGCGAGTCCGTCCAGTGTACCCAGTCTCTACTGAGCACCTGTACACCATCCTTGATGTCAAACACCGATGGATATAGGATCATCCATCGCCCATCATATGGGTCAATATGCGTATACGCTAGTCTACTCTGGTGTATCGATGCCCTGTCTCGATACACCCTCGACTAGGAACAGTTATAGGATGTACTCGTCGACTATCGTGACCCCACTAGTATGATCTCATCATAGTCCCAGTAGTCGAGTACATATCCTAAGGGCTTTATCAACATGTGACATAGAGACAATTAGAGTACATGTTAAGATAAAGTACAGCCAGATAGCGTACTATCATGTCGAGCAAGAAAGTCCTCCCTATATGTTAGTGTATATGCCCTAGAGGCCATTACTGTATCATACTAGTTTGTATATTACTTAATGGATGCTTGGGATATTCACCTTGTATATACAATCTTGCTCAAAATAGTAGTATGCTACTTGGTTTGTTTCTACTTCAATGTGTACATGTGTTTATTTTTGTATATCGCCTATACACATTAGTAGAGCCCTTAGGATCTTTGCTTGATTACCAGCGATGTGATGGCCGTCACACTAGTGGGGCTGGGTAATCTATAAGCACATCCTTATGCAGGGCCCTGGTCGCAGGACTATCGAGACAGGGCATCGATACTCCGGAGTAGACCAGCGCATGCGCTTCTCATCCCAGTGTGGGAGACGGTCTGTCCCACAGCCGTCAGTACGTCGTACTTGAGATAGTATGCGGGTGCTCGTTAGGTTACGGGTACACTGGACAGGACTCGTCGGGAACTGACTAGTTGGTATTATACCTATCGTCAGTTATCAGTTCCCAGGTGACATGAGTACAGCTTAGTCCGCTGACTTGACACTGTCACTCCGCCTCGAGTGTGTTCCCACTGTACTTTGATCACTACCCTACCACGGCTCAAAATAGTCGTGCAAACAGGTAGTGGTTGGGTGCAGTCCCGAAGCATTTGGAGGCAGTGACGGTTAGACAGGATTCGTCTCTCCCAGTATTGGGGGTTGACATCGCGCTGTGTCTAGGAGAGCCATTACACGAGTAGTCCCTGGCCAGGGCAATCGAGATATACTGGTAGGTTTCCAGTGTTATCTCAGGGTGTTTTGGGCTTCGCTCCGGCACGACTTGTACCGCTATTGGGGGACTGACGTTTGCCGCCCCCTAGGCCCGCCATACGATGTATCAGACGAACAGACCGGACTGTACGGAGAATGTCACACTCAGGCTCAGTAGGAGTTCAGATGGGTTTCGCCTCGTCGGTCTTCTTGTCGGCATTACCTGGGGACCGTTACGCACAGCTAGTGCCGCTTGCGGTCTGTGGTTAAACCCACTGCCAGCGTAGTGTCGAGTCTTTAGAGTCCCACACAGAGAGCTTTTCGCCTTTAGGCAAAAGAGTAGAGGTCGCATGGTATTGCGACAGGTCGCATGGTTTTGCGACAGGGTTCGGTCACATCCGTGCACTTGTGCACGTACAGTGTCCGGACAGTTTACACTAGCGGGCTTTGGTTTAAGCCAGATCCTAGTGTACCTTATGGGATTGGATTTATCCAGTTTGCATTCGTGTTCCTCGGAACGCGGATGCGGGTGTGTATGCACAGTTGACAGGGAGGCAGAGGCGGCGGATTCTCATTAGGGTTGTTGACTGTTGACCGTTGACTATTTGACTTTATGCTCAACCCTAATGAGAATATGATATGTGATTAACTACTATATTAATTAAGTATTATGGTGATATGGTTGTTGACTTGTTGACTTTTGTTGACTTGTTGACTTTTGTTGACTTGTTGACCGGTTGACTAGGCTTGACTAGTTGACCATCATGATAACCATGGTTATCATTTCATGCCAAAGACTTTTACTTGCTTGCTCATTTGAGTAAAATGAGTGCATGACATGATAAGGTTATGGTTGCTTCAAACCATCACATAAGACTTTTTTGATATGATGAGTTATGATCACTTTGGATTATGAGAGGGTGAAAGAAAAAAGAGTTGCTCATTCTTTCTTGCTCATTCTCTCTCTTGTTCTTGAGCTCTCCTCTTGCTCTCACCCTCAACCTCTTGCTCCCTCTCTTGATCTATGGTTCTCTTGTCTCATGAGTTGAGAATCAAGAACCATAGATAAAATCCCATTCTATTTCCTCTCTACTCATTCTAGTTCACTAGGTTTAGCAAACCAAGTGAACTAGTTTCTTCAAAGAACGAAGAAGGAGCTAAAGGTTGGAGCTTTCAAGTGGATCTATCTTCGGCATACGGAGACGACAAGAAGGAGCCATCGGACCACCATCGGAGCTTGAAGCGAAGGAGTTCAAGTTTAGGTATAACCATCTCCATCCGAGTAGCTAACTCTCTTTAGATAAGTTTGCTAGTTTTAGTTTAGTCAAAGATCCCGACTTTGCTTAGTCCATGTTGCCCCTTGCGCTAAAAATTTGATTTTTATACCGTTTCCGCCTCCCCGTAAGAACCGGAGGTCGCAACGTGGACTTACAGTGGTATCAGAGCCTAACTAAACTTAAACTAGCTTGGTAGTAAAGTGTAACGAAGTTCGGAACCGAAAAAATCCAAAAACCTAACTTTTACAAAACCTGAGTTTCTGTTGAAATTTTTTCTGGTCAAAATGAAAAACTTTATACTCCTAAATTCGGCTCAGGGTTTTGTGTGAACACCCATGAAAAACGGTCCACTGTTTCCTTCAAACCGCCGCGCTTCCGCCGCACGAGGTAGGCATCTGCCGCGGAAGCGCCGCGGTTTGTCGTCTTCTCTGCATCGTTTTTCATGCAGTGTGTGTCTGTGTTGGTTTTGGGATTTTTGAAATATATTATATGTGCCCAGATTTTCCAGAAAAGAAATTTCCTTTTGGGGTCCTATAATTCCGTATTTTTTCCGAACTTCACTGCACTTTGACTATGATGGTTATATCTGTGATGTTTGCATGTATTGAACGTCGGCTAATCGCTATAAGTCGATTGGTCGGGGTTATACATGATCTGTAATGTGCTGGAATGTGTATATAAATATGTTGGATTGTCGCGGGTGAATAGCCGGGGGTTGTGAGACGAGAGTTTTCTTTTCTTGCAATTCATGTAAATTTGTAAATTGATGTAATAATTATTTGTATGGCCGCACAACCGGGTCGGGGTTGTAGCCGTCATTGTATAATTTCTTTTTACTGTTTTTGCTCCTAGGATAGACCCATGGAGGGGTGCACAAACTACCGGGTATGCCGAAGTGTCGAGTGGCCTACTCATGGAGATGAGGGAGGTTGCTACGCTTCGGGTACTTGGCGGATAGTTTGCCGCACCCGTAGGGGTCTTGGGTGGGGTTTTGGCTATTCACCGCGACCGTGTAATCTGTTTTTGTTACAGGCTCGTACAAATTACAGATTCCTAGTATATCCAATGTATTTATCTGTGATCTGAAATGTTTATCATTGCAGTATATCTATATATGATATTATTTAGGCGTTGTTTATGTTTTACAGACGCGCTAGCCCAGCCCCCGCTCTGTCGTTAGTTAAGTAACCTAACGGGTAATGACGGGGCCCCGTGGCGAATGCGAATGGCATAAGCGTACGTCATATTTTGGTTGTTTTCTGCAATGGTAGGATTAAATGATGGGACGCATTAAAAGAACTAATGCAAGAATATCACGCATTAAAAGAACTAATGCAAGATAATAAACCAAGTTAAAGTCGTTGGAACACTTTCGAAAAACCACTCGGTTCTTTTCAAAACAAACTTTTAAATGCGGAGCTTGAGCCACTCCTTTTAAAAGCTATCTCGTTCCATCGACCAAATCAAGTTCACTACGTTCACGGTTTTGCCAAAACCATCCGTAGCCCTCCGTCGTTTCACATGAATAGTCAATAGTATTCAAGCTGTGTATGTTGGCCAAAGTCAAGGCACAGTGATTGGTAGCTATTGGGTGTTCATGTGTAGCATAGATAGATGCGTTGGTTTGGGACAGTCGTACTGCCATTTTGGCCAAAGTCAAGGGTAGGTACGGATGGATCCAAATTAACCTGGATAATGACGGGTAGAACTTGACATGTGACTTATGATATTTTGGCCAAAGTCAAGGTCATAAGAGCATGGGGCAAAAATCCATATCGGGAGTTTCATAAGTACTGAAACTTGCTAGATTTGCATACCATTTGGAGTGTGATGATTCTGGTAGGATTCCTTCAGTTTCGTCACGCGATGATATTTGGATCCCGATCCTACTGTGAGTATATGCTACTCCTCGGGAAATTTCTCACTTAACGATCAATGCTATAAACCTAGTAGGTGCCTAGAAAGGTGTTAGCGGGGCTACGCCCCCAGGGAAAAGAGGTTCTTTAATTAAGGAACTTCGCGAAAGCGTTGGAAAACCTCCCTCGAAGTACCGACACCGGCCTGGCTGAACGGTTAAGCAAGTATTGTACGGTGGGATTGATCCTGACTAATTCTTCCTTTATGGTTTGAGGAGGGATTCGAGAAACAGTGGGAGCCATCCTGTTTAGACAAACTAAAAACCACTCTAAACTTGCAAGAGCATCATGCTGAGTGTTTCTTCTTCTCTCTCCTAATTGCAGCGACCAATCAACATGACTGGACTTAAGTTACTCCTAGATAAAAACAAACTGACAGGGCCAAACTACAAAGATTGGCTCAGGAATGTCAAGATAGCAATCACTTATGACAAGCTGGGGTATCTTCTTACCACCAAAGCTCCCCCTGTCCCTGGTCCAACTTCCAGCGTCGCGGATAAGGAAATCCGCAAGACTTGGGAGATTGATAGCGCGAAGGCCAAGTGCCTCCTGCTTGCCTCGATGGACAACGAACATCAGAGGAGGCATGAGAATATGGACATGGAGTCCATATTGCTTCATACAAAAGAACTGTATGGAGAGCAATCACGTATCGCAAGATACGAAGCGTCGAAAAAGTTATTTTCGACAAGAATGGCCGTCGGATCATCAGTAGCCGAGCACGTGCTAAAGATGATCGGCTACATTGAGGAGCTCGCTGACCTAGGGATCACATTAGAGAGTGAGCTATATACGGATATAGTTCTCCAGTCCCTTCCTTCCACTTATGCCCAGTTCATACTGAACTTCAACCTACAAGAAAAAGAGGTTGAACTTTCAGAGCTCCTCAACATGCTGAGGAGCGCAGAGGGCACCCTACAGAAAGGTAGGGATACATCCACTTTGTTTGTAGGAGGATCATCTTCTTCTAGGTCCAAGGCGAAAGCCAAGGGAAAGAAGAAGAAGGCCCCCGCCAAACCAAGGGGCGGTGTTAGTAAAGTGGATATGAAGGGAAAAGGTAAAGCAACAAAGATAGCGGGGAAGCTTGTGGATAAGGAAGAATGCTTCTATTGTCATAAGAGAGGACACTGGAAGAATGATTGCAGGGCCTGGAAGGCCAGAACACAGGAATTGAAGCAGGTTGCAGCTTCAGCTTCAGGTGTGTATGTTATTGAAAACTGTCTTTCAATAAACTCTACTTCCTGGGTATTGGATACCGGATCAGGATCTCATATCTGTAATTCTTTGCAGGCGTTGAGAAACCGTAGGGTTTTGAAGGCAGGTGACATGACCCTCAGAGTTGCGAACGGAGCTAGCATGGATGCTAAAGCCGTGGGGGACTATCACCTGGGAATGTCAGATGGACATGTTTTGGTTTTGCGTAATTGCTTTTTTGTACCCAACGCAACTTGTAATATCATTTCTGTATCTTTAGTTTCTAAAGAAGGTTATGAATTTGCGTTTGTAAGCAATGTTGTAAACATTCACCTTAATCAAGTTTTGATTGGGTCAGGTACTTTGAGTAATGGTATATACGTGTTAAACCAACCACAGATTTTTAATGTCCAGAATACACACAAAAGAAAGTCTCCAGAAATAAATCAGACTTTCTTATGGCATTGTAGATTGGGTCACATCAATGAGAGAAGGTTGACGAAGTTACATACAGAAGGGTATTTGAATGCGTTCGAATATCAGTCGTATGCCACTTGTCAATCCTGTCTCAAAGGAAAGATGACAAAGACTCCGTTTACTGGACATGGAGTAAGAGCGAGCGAGCTCTTAGGACTCGTACACAGTGACGTGTGCGGTCCAATGTCTACACATGCCCGAAGCGGACATTCTTACTTCATTACTTTTACAGATGACTTCTCAAGGTACGGTTATGTCTTCTTAATGAAACATAAGTCCGAGGCCTTTGGAAAATTCCAGGAGTATAAGAATGAAGTGGAGAAACAGACCGGCAAAAGTATTAAGATTCTAAGATCGGATCGAGGTGGAGAATACTTAAGAGCCGAGTTCCTGGACTATTTAAAAGAGAATGGAATTCTCTCTCAGCTTACTCCTCCATACACCCCGCAACATAACGGTGTATCGGAGAGACGGAACCGCACCCTATTGGATATGGTGCGGTCCATGATGAGTAACGCTGAGTTGCCGCGATCATTCTGGGGATATGCGCTAGAATCAGCCGCATACCTTTTGAACCGAGTTCCCACTAAGACTGTGCCTACTACGCCATTTGAGATGTGGTGTGGGAAGAGACCCCATCTTAATCACATTAAGATATGGGGAAGTCCAGCTTTTGTCAAAAAGCAGCATGCGGACAAGCTCGAGGCACGCTCAGTACTGTGCAAGTTTGTGGGATATCCAAAGAATTCCAAGGGATATTTCTTCTACTGTGAAGAGGAACAAAAAGTTCTTGTTTCTCGTCATGCCCACTTTCTAGAACACCAGTTCATAGAAAAAGAAATATGTGGGAGCGCAGTAGAACTGGAAGAAATTCCAGAACCACGGACTATTACTGAAAGTTTAGTGGAACCAGAGGGTTCGGAAGAACAGGACATTCCTACGCCGCTCCGCAGGAGTAGTAGGCAGACTCATCCGCCCGAGAGATACTACGGTTTTCTCGTAGACGGGGATAGAGAGGATTGCATCATAGACTATGATGAGCCTACTAGCTTCCAGCAGGCCGTTCAGAGCGTTGACTCAGTGAAATGGTTGGATGCAATGCGGACCGAAATGGAGTCCATGTACACCAACAAGGTATGGACGTTGGACATTGCTCTAGACGGGGTAAAACCCGTTGGATGCAAGTGGATCTTCAAAAGGAAGATTGGTGTAGATGGACAGGTTGAGACCTATAAAGCTAGGCTGGTAGCAAAGGGTTTCCGTCAAAGACCTGGCTTGGACTATGACGAAACCTTTTCTCCAGTAGCCATGCTGAAATCCATTCGGATCCTTCTTGCCATTGCTGCCTTCCACGATTATGAGATCTGGCAAATGGACGTAAAGACAGCTTTTCTAAATGGAAATTTAGAGGAGTGTGTCTATATGGACCAACCAGAGGGTTTCATTCAGAGTGGGAGCAGCGGAAAGGTGTGCAAGTTGCTTAAGTCCATCTATGGACTAAAGCAGGCATCGCGGAGTTGGAACATCTGCTTTGATGAGACGGTCAAAGAATTTGGCTTTATCAAAAATCCAGATGAACCATGCATCTATAGTAGATTTGTAGCGAGAACTGTAGTATTCCTCGTTTTATACGTGGATGACATTCTCTTAATAGGAAATGACATTCCTGTGCTACAATCTGTCAAGGGGTTCTTGTCACACAGGTTCTCCATGAAAGACCTGGGTGATGCCTCATACATTCTGGGTATCCGGATCTACCGTGACAGATCCAAGAGGATATTAGGACTTTCACAGTCCAGGTACATCGACACCATACTGAAAAGATTCAGTATGGAAGATTCAAAGCGCGGTAACCTACCGGCTTGTCACGGGATCACCCTCTCTAAAGAGATGTCTCCCAAGACTGATTTGGAGAGGGATCGCATGTCTATTATACCCTACGCTTCTGCGGTAGGCTCTATAATGTATGCGATGTTGTGTACCAGACCAGATGTAGCTTATGCACTGAGTGTGGTAAGCCGGTATCAGTCTAACCCTGGGGAGAAACACTGGATAGCGGTAAAGAACATTCTCAAGTACCTGAGAAGGACTAAGGAGATGTTCTTGGTGTATGGCGGAAAAGACCTCCAGATCGAGGCCTTTGCTGACTCCAGCTTCCAGAGTGACAAGGATGATTCCAAGTCCATGTCGGGTTTTGTCTTTACCCTCAATGGAGGGGCGGTGTGTTGGAAGAGTTCCAAACAGGAAACCGTTGCAGACTCGACGATGGAAGCGGAATACATCGCTGCATCTGATGCCGCAAAAGAAGCTGTCTGGATGAGGAAGTTCTTGAAAGAACTTCAAGCGGTTCCGTCCATTGTTGATCCAATACCTCTGTATTGCGACAACAACGGGGCTATAGCTTTAGCGAAGGAACCCAGGTCCCATCAGAAATCCAGGCACATCTTGAGGCGGTATCACCTGATCAGGGAGATCGTAGATCGCCAGGAGATCGAGGTTCGGAGAGTCGCTTCAGAAGATAACACTGCTGATCCATTCACCAAGGCCCTGCCCCAGACTCAGTTCGAGCGGCTGATCGAGATGATAGGTCTTCGATACGCCAGTACATGGCCTTAGTGCAAGTGGGAGATTGTTAGTGTATATGCCCTAGAGGCCATTACTGTATCATACTAGTTTGTATATTACTTAATGGATGCTTGGTATATTCACCTTGTATATACAATCTTGCTCAAAATAGTAGTATGCTACTTGGTTTGTTTCTACTTCAATGTGTACATGTGTTTATTTTTTGTATATCGCCTATACACATTAGTAGAGCCCTTAGGATCTTTGCTTGATTACCAGCGATGTGATGGCCGTCACACTAGTGGGGCTGGGTAATCTATAAGCACATCCTTATGCAGGTCCCTGGTCGCAGGACTATCGAGACAGGGCATCGATACTCCGGAGTAGACCAGCGCATGCGCTTCTCATCCCAGTGTGGGAGACGGTCTGTCCCACAGCCGTCAGTACGTCGTACTTGAGATAGTATGCGGGTGCTCGTTAGGTTACGGGTACACTGGACAGGACTCGTCGGGAACTGACTAGTTGGTATTATACCTATCGTCAGTTATCAGTTCCCAGGTGACATGAGTACAGCTTAGTCCGCTGACTTGACACTGTCACTCCGCCTCGAGTGTGTTCCCACTGTACTTTGATCACTACCCTACCACGGCTCAAAGGAGTCGTGCAAACAGGTAGTGGTTGGGTGCAGTCCCGAAGCATTTGGAGGCAGTGACGGTTAGACAGGATTCGTCTCTCCCGGTATTGGGGGTTGACATCGCGCTGTGTCTAGGAGAGCCATTACACGAGTAGTCCCTGGCCAGGGCAATCGAGATATACTGGTAGGTTTCCAGTGTTATCTCAGGGTGTTTTGGGCTTCGCTCCGGCATGACTTGTACCGCTATTGGGGGACTGACGTTTACCGCCCCCTAGGCCCGCCATGCGATGTATCAGACGAACAGACCGGACTGTACGGAGAATGTCACACTCAGGCTCAGTAGGAGTTCAGATGGGTTTCGCCTCGTCGGTCTTCTTGTCGGCATTACCTGGGGACCGTTACGCACAGCTAGTGCCGCTTGCGGTCTGTGGTTAAACCCACTGCCAGCGTAGTGTCGAGTCTTTAGAGTCCCACACAGAGAGCTTTTCGCCTTTAGGCAAAAGAGTAGAGGTCGCATGGTATTGCGACAGGTCGCATGGTTTTGCGACAGGGTTCGGTCACATCCGTGCACTTGTGCACGTACAGTGTCCGGACAGTTTACACTAGCGGGCTTTGGTTTAAGCCAGATCCTAGTGTACCTTATGGGATTGGATTTATCCAGTTTGCATTCGTGTTCCTCGGAACGCGGATGCGGGTGTGTATGCACAGTTGACAGGGAGGCAGAGGCGGCGGATTCTCATTAGGGTTGTTGACTGTTGACCGTTGACTATTTGACTTTATGCTCAACCCTAATGAGAATATGATATGTGATTAACTACTATATTAATTAAGTATTATGGTGATATGGTTGTTGACTTGTTGACTTTTGTTGACTTTGTTGACTTTTGTTGACTTGTTGACCGGTTGACTAGGCTTGACTAGTTGACCATCATGATAACCATGGTTATCATTTCATGCCAAAGACTTTTACTTGCTTGCTCATTTGAGTAAAATGAGTGCATGACATGATAAGGTTATGGTTGCTTCAAACCATCACATAAGACTTTTTTGATATGATGAGTTATGATCACTTTGGATTATGAGAGGGTGAAAGAAAAAAGAGTTGCTCATTCTTTCTTGCTCATTCTCTCTCTTGTTCTTGAGCTCTCCTCTTGCTCTCACCCTCAACCTCTTGCTCCCTCTCTTGATCTATGGTTCTCTTGTCTCATGAGTTGAGAATCAAGAACCATAGATAAAATCCCATTCTATTTCCTCTCTACTCATTATAGTTCACTAGGTTTAGCAAACCAAGTGAACTAGTTTCTTCAAAGAACGAAGAAGGAGCTAAATGTTGGAGCTTTCAAGTGGATCTATCTTCGGCATACGGAGACGACAAGAAGGAGCCATCGGACCACCATCGGAGCTTGAAGCGAAGGAGTTCAAGTTTAGGTATAACCATCTCCATCCGAGTAGCTAACTCTCTTTAGATAAGTTTGCTAGTTTTAGTTTAGTCAAAGATCCCGACTTTGCTTAGTCCATGTTGCCCCTTGCGCTAAAAATTTGATTTTTATACCGTTTCCGCCTCCCCGTAAGAACCGGGGGTCGCAACGTGGACTTACACTATATATGTCCAAGCATCCACTACAATATACATCGTATGTACAGTAATGGCCTCTAGGGCATACATATAACTAACACTCTCCTGACCTTGATCCCTTGGAGATCAGCCATCTCCCTAATCAGGTGATACTTACCTCAAAATATATCTGGAACGCTGATGGGAACTGCGTTTCTAGGCCTAGGCCACAACTCCATTGTTGTCACAATAACAGTTATTGGATGCTCAATGATAGGAACCATGTTCATCTCATGAACAAGAAATGTTCAGACAGCCACTTTGGCAGCATCATTAGTAGCAATGTATTCAACCTTCATCGTCTAGTATGTCACGGTATCTAGCTTGGAACTCTTCCAACATACCGTCCCTCCACTGAGGGTAAAGACAATGCCTGTGACTGACTCTCAGTCAAACTTATCACTCTGGAAGCTGGATCCAAGAACTTTCTTTTAGTGCTTCTCAAGTACTTAAGAATGTCCTCCACAGCTGTCCAATGATTCTCCTAAGATCTGATTGATTCCTTATCACTACACCTAGTGAGTCAGCTACATCTGGTCTGGTACATAACATCGCATACTTTGATAGAGCCTACTGCCGAAGCATAGGGTATCCCTTGCACGCGAGCTCTCTCCAAATCAGTCTTGGAAGACATCTTTTTGGAGAGAGTGATTGCTCAGTAAGTGGGTGAACCACCACGCTTAGAATCTTCCATACTAAACCCTTTTAGTATGGTGTTAATGTACCTAGATTTGGGACACTCCCAACATCCACTTAGATCTATCACCATAGATCATAATCCAGAAGATGTAGTAGGTATCATGCAGATCTTCCATGGAGAATCCTTGTGATAAGAGGAGCTTGACCGAGTGTAGCATAGGAAACCATTTCCTATCAAGAGTATGTCATCTATGTACAATACGTGGAAGAAAACCTTACTCTCATTGGAGACTATTGAATCCTTTAGTTTCACCAAATCATCAGCTGTTAGTTTATCTAGCTGGAACTCCTTCCAGTTCTACCTCATGACCATAAATTTCTTCATAAGAAATTCCTTTTCTACAAAAAGGTGGCATGCTGAGAAACAAAACACCTTTTGCTTCTCAGAGTGGTAAAAGATATTCCCTCACAAATGTTTGGGATATCCTAACAAACTTACGGAACTGACATTGCCTCGAGCTTTTTCGGATTTTGCCTTTCAACATAGGCCGGACAACCCCATATTTTAACTCGTTTTTGACATGGTCTCTTCCCATACGATATCTCTTATGGAGTGGTAGGCACTAATTTGGTTGGAACCCCATTCAATAGGTTTGCAGCTTCTCAAGTGCATAACACCAAAAGGAAACAGGTAACTCAGCAATACTCATCATAAAGCGCGCCATATCTCATAGGGTGAGATACCTCCGCCCCGATACACCATTGTGCTGTGGTGTATACGAGGGAGTAAGCTGAGAGAGAATCACATTTTCCTTTAAATAATCCAGGAACTCCATGCCCAAGTATTCTCCTCATTGATCACATCATAGGACTTAATACTTCTATCCGTCTGGTTCTTAACTTCAAGCTTATATTCCTTGAATTTCTCAAAAGTTTCAGACTCGTGTTTCAACAGGAACATATGTACGAATCTCGAGAGATGATCAGTGAATATATGAAGTACGAAGAACCAACCTTGGCATTTGTAGACATAGGACCGTATACATCATCATGTATATGTCCCAAAAGTTCACTAACTCTTTCTCTGTTTCCAGTAAACGGAGTATTGGTCACTTTACCTTTGAGACAAGACTGGCAAGTAGCATAAGATGAAAATTCGAACAGATTCTTATATTAATCCTTATGTAACTTAGCTGGTCGTGTCGCATTGATATGACCTAGTCTACAATACCACAAGAAGGATTCGTTCATTTCTGAACTACTCCTTGAGTTGCTCTCTTGAGCATTGTGATGAGAGGAAAATTATAGTGACACATTCCTACACTTCTACTCTCCATTGCTAGCAATCTTGGAGCGTCGGTTGCTGTCACGACCCAAATGTGGAACGTGACCGGCACTTAAATCACGCGACATCTAAAGACATCGACGCGGTTCAAGTAAGCCAAAACCCGGAATCTAAACCCTTTTGAAATTATTGGAGGTGAGTTTAAAATAGTCATCAGATAGAATCAGTTTAAATTACGTTTAAATTTAACTAAGTGTATTTAAAAGCATCTATGACGTTTTGAAATTCGATAGCACCTCCTTTGCATTTTGTATAACCCGATACAACATAATAATAAAATAGCATCCCAACGGGAACCGGTTCCCACGTCCAAACGACGGAGCAGCCAAACAATCTATATCAGAAGTCGACTCCAAAGAGTGCGACCTCACAATTCTAAGTCTCGCTTTTATATCCACAATATACCATTTCTAAGTTGATGGAGTTTTCACTAGATACAAGAATATATGAAAAATCAAGGGTGAGTACGATACAATAGTAACCCACTTACCAATCAATCACCGAAAAGAATGTGTGCCCAAGCCGCTGATAATCCAAGCGGTAAAACCTGCAAGAAACTGTGGCACAACGGGGATGAGTTGCCAACTCAGTGAATAAAAGTATATCTAAAGGTAGAAATCGAAATGCACGACGATACCTAGGTCATAAGTATATTACTACCATAATCTGTACTAATATAACATGATATGCGTATGTATCATAATGCAACACTAACTGTCATGCAACCCCAAGTAGAATATATCTATCTATCTATCATCTATCTATATATCTATAGGTACTGTCCTCCGGATCAGTCCTAGTCGAATCCAATAATGAAATCTAACTGTGTACCTTATAATAACAATCATATCAATATATATGGATGTCCAGCATCCACATCGAAATCAGAAATCTCTCGTGTCCAGTATCGACACGTAAATGCAGATACTGTCGACACCATCTCAATAGATGATCGCCACCCGATATCCCTGACCCGATTGGTATCCACTGGATATCCGCCGTGCCCAAACGAACCCCGGTCAGTATCTCCTGGATATCTGCCGTGCTCGTCTTTATCTCCGGTATCGAGTATCCTCGCTAGGCTCCCCGCCTCTAATGCAGCTTTCCTGCCCCTCGGTCTCGAACCGGGTCGACCATGTATCCGACTGTATATCTCCCCCACTCAGTTCGGATAATAACAAGTCCGAAACCGTATAGCTCCCCCACTCGGTTCGGAATAAAATACTCAGAAACATAAAGCTCATGGTGGACGCCAACTCATCATATACAAAGTATCAAGTAAAGAAAGAGAATATTTGCATAGATTGTCCTGATGATATATTATATATATACATATATAACAGCGTCCCATACCACTGAGATATATCATCAAAGTAAAACGTCCAGAAAACTCATAAAATCAAATATAATATTCATAGTACTAGTATTCACAATACTTAACAGATAATAAGGTAAAATACATAAATAATTCATACAAGCAAATAAACGTATCAATTCTACTGTGTCATGGCAATACTAATGATGTGTGGTGTAACATACGCGTCTGTGCTCGTGCAGCATGGCAATCATTAGTATTTATGCAAGTGCTCTACAGGTGTAATAACCTATTCATATTAACACACACACACACACACACACACACATATATACGCATAATATAACAGAACGGTTCTACAGTGACATGGCAGTACCAATAAGGTGTAGTGTAATATAGGTATACGTGCTTGTGCAGTATAGTACTCATTGGTAGTTGTGCAGTGTTATATCAGAGTGTTCATATCGCGGAAACGTATACATCGATAGTGTAAGGCAAACATGTAAAGTAATCTAAGCGTAACTATTAATTGTAATTACTTGCTATGAGCTATACCATTATCTTTAGGAATGATACGTTGGGTTTAAAATAAGGAAGCTGCCTTAGTTTAAAATATATATTCGTTTGGAAGTGGGCATCGCATCCTTGTATTTTATCATTTAAAAAAGAAACGAATCGTAGTTTTTAAAAGATATAGCTCACACAAGTATTACATGCTAAAACGGAATATAATCTAACTTTACGAGTCTAATGAAAAACTTGGCCGTTATTCGGCATACAAATCTCATCACTTCCAATACGTATAATCTTTTATATAATACCTCATTGTATCACTGTATCTGTATCATCATAAATACGGTATGATCCCTCGTACAAATCCATCAACCATATCCACATCGTACGGTTCTAACATCATGTACGTATCTAGTTTAAAACTATGTATGAAACTATATGCAATGAAGGACATACTAGATGCGATACTATATCAATATCTTGAATAATTACTAAACTAACTAGATATCATAATACTATTTATAAGGTTGCGGGGGTGCTATACGCCATCCACCCGACTTCCCCCAGTAGATGTAAATCTACTCACCAACTCGTAGTGCTTGCTGAAATCCACGCTGCTATATCCGCCAACTCCGTCTCGGAAATCTTCGAAATTGTACCTATAGTCGTATTTATGAAATATCGGCGTAAATATCATATCAAAACTCAAAACAACGAGATAGGCACCCATAGATTAGAACCTACAGTATACTTAACCCAAATACGACAATATATATCTGTCGTTAACGTATAAACGTTAACGGTTTAGCTGCAGTACTGAAATACGAAAAATCCGTATCGGAATATCGAAAAACTTAATAAAATCTTTACTAATCATTCCCAGATTTCTCTGTAAGAATACTGGAACAAATCAAACAACACCATAGCATATAAAATACCAAATCAAAGCTACTGGAGAAAAACCAACACCAAAAGCCTAGGGAAGGCCGGCGTAGCCGGAAAAAGGTGGGATGTCGCCGGTTCACACATGGAGTTAGGGGCTCGGGTTTTAGGTGAAGTCTCCTAGTGGTTTCAATATACCTTTGGTCTTGCTAGATTGTTTTCTAGTGATTACACCTAGTGGTCCCAGATTCAATATCAGTATGATAATTATCACAATTTCCCAATTTATGATACTACACATACCAAACATGCTATGTAAGGATAATGCGACTATCTAACACTTATATTAACCTAAGTTAACCCTTCGCTGTCCGTAACAGTAAAAACATAATCGTGTTACGAAGCATCCGTGTCGTATATAGAATTTTAACTCCAAAACTGATATTAGCTTCCAGATTTCATATACTGCTAAAATAACTTAAATAAACAATACCAAACATACTTATACACCTACATAGAGATACCCTAAAAACCACAATATCCGACTCCCCAAGAAATCTGGCGAGCTCGGATTTTTTCCAAAAGTCGCCGGCCAAAATCCGAGGGAACGGGTCCGTCTTCCTATGGGTTATTCTAAGTCACATTAACAAGATGGGGGTACTGTTTGGTTATGTTAATTATTATCTAAATTACAGCAGATTTTACACAGAGCCTATATTTACCAAAATACGATATTTCCGATTTCTTACATCTACACTTAAACAGTACTAAACTAAAAGAACTACAGGGTTTGGAAATTATACCTATCTAGAAGGTCAACTGAAAGTTTCTTTCAAGATGTACAAGCTCAATCCATCCTAGCTTGATGGTGGTGGTGATAAAGCTTAGTACTTAGCTTCACTTTTCTTCTTTAGCTCTCAAGGGAAGTAGATGTACTAACTAATTCTTGTTCTAAACCTAATGTTTCAGCTGAAGAAATCTTTAGAAAAGATAAAGATAAGAATGATGATATTAGGAGGAGATGTCACCATGAATAAGGGGTGTGCACTTCATGCAAGTAGGAGGTTGGGTTACTAGATTTAACTTGAGTTTTGGTGTGTGTGAGGTTTAACTTAGTCTAAACCATGACCTAACACCTTTTCAAAAAAACCGTCATACAAAATCCAATTTCCACAAGGAATTAAACTTTTCACGAAACCCCCTTCATGACACATCTTATTTATAACAACTATTTTCTTTACTAAAATATTCTACCACATTTTAAAAGACCCTCTTATTACAAACACAATAAAAATAAATGTTTTAATTAAATAAATTAATTAATTAACTATCTAAAATATTTCAAAATGTTATAATATCCCCCCTTAAAAAAATTCGGTCCCTGAATTTAAATTAAATCCCCTACTTAAAACAATTTCCTTAATCCAATCTGCTCAAATTCAAAACAATTTTCCGGGGTCCAACTTAAATCATACAATATCCGTGCAAATAATGGAACTCTAAAGTCCCACCTGAGCTAAAACGCATCATAACGCAACTGTGTACGTGAAATATCAAAATATATAAAACTCACATAACTGTAACTCTAGCGGGCGCTATGAGAATTACTCCAGTTATGATGCAATTTGCCAAATTCGAAAACCGTTGTGTATCCTAAGTACACGATAGTTGCCACAATTGTAGTGCAATATTGATGCTCATGACTAAGCGTATTTTTTTTTATATAAATCCAATCTATAATATATCCTATCAAGTGCAAAGCACGAAAACAAAATCAACCCTAATGGGTTTGCGTGCAAATCTCAAACCACACATTACGGTGTGCATGAAAACAAAACAGCGCTAAGTGCAACAGGCGTGCACGAAACGATATCCACTGCATCTACTGTGTATGGAACAAAAGGGTACAAAATAGTATCAAGTGCATCAGGGTGCACAAAATCAACATCAAGTGTATCGGAGTGCACAAAATCAACATCAAGTGCATCAGAGTGCACAAAATAAAAATCAAGTATAACTAGGGTGTGTATATATATATATATATATAATCTATTAACCATGTGCATTTGATGTACACGGAAATATCAGTATAGTGCATCCGTTGTACATAACACTTCGATCGAGTGCAGTCACCTCGCACGAAAATCTCAATAAGTGCACCTGGTGTGCAAAAAACATAAATCAAAATGAAATTACTGTATATGGAAATCTCATCAAGTGCATCTGATGTGCACAAAACATAATATAACCCTCAAATCCTCAAAGATGAATATACCGAAATAACGAACGTTGAGTTGTCCCTTCTTCAATGTTGGAAACAAATATTTGGATCATAAAAAACGAAATTCGAACTCAAATGACATCGAAGCATATTCTCTCCAATATCGAAAGGTGTTTATACACCCGGAATTGGCATATCAAGGATTACTACTTGCCGTCTGCCACGTTCTAACGTTCTCTATCTCTGAATTCTGGTTCTTCTTACGGATCTCTTATACCATGGCTTCGTTATGCGATCGTCCTGTGAGGAGCAACGACATAATCAGTCCTCCTGCTGATACCTCTCACTACATCTTCTTGACCTGTAGTCCAGTCTCTCGCAACACAACACGCTGATGACGGAAATCTCTATCCTCTACTTGTATATCAATAACCGATCCTGGATCCAACCTTACTTAATATCAACTTCTAGAAAGAATACCCTTCCAGTCTTATGCTGATTCCAGCTATCCAGCTTGTCCTGAACTAGCACCCATTAATGAATCCACTTTTACTTTCGCAACAACCATCATTTCCTTAAGATTTTCCACTGAAGTGTAGTTGTACGCGTCTCTGTATATGCATTAAATCTTCAATATCAACTATGAAGAACAACTGTCCACTGAAACATCGCACCAATCTCCTATTCCATAAATCTCCAATATCAACCACTTAAAGAGTGTATCACGAAAATCATGCGAGTTGCAAGTCATACTCGATTATGACCATGCCCGGAGCCTTACAAGACTTCCAAAAACACGAATCCGGTATCTCTGATACTCTGTAGAAGAATCTGGCTAAGTTCACCTTTGAAAACTATTCCCAATTCGTCGGAGCAAAACTTACTGCACGATCTCTTTCTTGAGCGACTTGCATCAGGTCTGAGCAAGATCCATTGGAAGAAGCAATAAATTTCAACGATCTCGTATCGAAGCGCCACAACAGATTAAAAGTCCTAACCATCCCACATCTGAACGGCTATGACTCCTTCTGATCCATCTACACTTGTAGACATCGTTAACTTTTAACTTCATGAACTCTGGAAGCAACATCTCGATAACTTCAGCAATGATTGGTACCGCTGTCTGACGCGACACCACGATCTTCGGAGAGGGGAAAACATTATGCCTCAAGTCCGGTTGATCTCTAGCAATGATCCTACCATCTGGTGCGGATCCCGAAGAAACCTGCCTCAATATTAGAACTCGATCACATATCAATAAACGATGTGTCTCTATATCACCTGAAGTCACCCTGGTCAATCCTTGTCCCCGACAAGTCTTCTCTGACCGTATCTCTAACTGCAGCCCCCTCGGCTCCCATAAACATGATGACCGAAACAATCAACATGCACAGACGAGGATAGATCAACGGAATGAATAGAAGGAAGATCTCAAGATATAAATCCTAAGATAACTTAGGCGGAGTATCATATCGTAAATATGCCGTGGAATATATGTACTGTACGTCACTCTACTTAGTACCTACTCCATCAACAAGGTCAATCCTATATAACAAAAGTTCGGGTATAAGAACCCCCAAAGTCAAGTCTAAGTCCTATAAGGTAAATCCAGGTAATAAAAGCACATGCCTAGATCTCATATAGCCAACCTAGACTCGAACAAAGATTAAACCAAACCCTCTGATACCAACTTTGTCACGACCCAAATGTGGCACATGACCGGCACTTAAATCACGTGATATCTAAAGATGTTGACGCGGTTCAAGTAAGCCGAAACCCGGAATCTAAACCCTTTTGAAAATATTGGAGGTGAGTTTAAAATAGTCATAAGATGGAATCAGTTTAAATAACGTTTAAATTTAACTAAGTGTATTTAAAAGCATCTATGACGTTTTGAAATTCGATAGCACCTTCTTTGCATTTTGTATAACCCTATACAACATAATAATAAAATAGCATCCCAACGGGAACCAGCTTCCACGTCCAAACGATGGAGCAGCCAAACAATCTATATCAGAAGTCGACTCCAAAAAGTGCGACCTCACAATTCTAACTCTCGCTTCTAAGTCCATAATATACCATTTCTAAGTTGATGGAGTTTTCACTAGATACAAGAATATATGAAAAATCAAGGGTGAGTACGATACAATAGTAACCCATTTACCAATCAATCACTGAAAGGAATGTGTGCCCAAGCCGCTGATAATCCAAGCGGTAAAACCTGTAAGAAACTGTGGCACAACGGGGATGAGTTGCCAACTCAGTGAATAAAAGTACATCTAAAGATAGAAATCGAAATGCATGACGATACCTAGGTCATAAGTATAGTACTATCATAATCTGTACTAATATAACATGATATGCGTATGTATCATAATGCAACATTAACTGTCATGCAACCCCAAGTAGAATACATATATAGGTACCGTCCTCCGGATCAGTCCTAATCGAATCCAATAATGAAATCTAACTGTGTACCTCATGATAACAATCATATCAATATATATAGATGTCCAGCATCGACATCGAAATCAGAAATCTCTCGTGTCCAGTATCGACAAGTAAATGCAGATACCTGTTCATAACATAATATTGCATTTTGTATTCCCCATTCTTATGCATTTAAGAATAAAAACAGGTGCTTTTGACCCATGTCTGCTACATGTTACAGGTTACAGGTTCTTGGCGCGAAAACAGTGAAAAAGACAAAAGACGACACAAAAAGAGACTTTTGACCAACAAATAGGAGGATCTTAGTCAAGCCTAAAAATGAAGAATAGTTCTCAATCAATAAGGCAACTCAAGGTCCAAATTGTCATGGCAAACGGTTAAAGGATCGGTACAAGTGTTCACTAAAGTTCTGGAATCACTGCAGAAATCCAAATGGAACAAGAAATAAAGAAACAAGAAGCCCAAAAGAACCAAACCAAGCCCAAGAAAAATCAAATGATGATCCCATCATTGGGCCGCGGATCCGCGGCCCAAGAGCGCCCATGCCGCGGATCCGCGGCCGTCCTGTGCCCTAGTGCGCAGGAAATTTTGCCATAATTTTTGGTGACTTTGGAAAGATCTTTCTAGGGGTATATTTGTAATTTTAGACATGCGGTGCAATTGTAAACCTAGGGTTTCTATGTCCTATAAATAGAACCCAAGACCTTGTATTTTCTTATGCCTCTTCTCATGAATAAAATTCTGTTTTCTTGAAGTTAGAGTGCATCAAAAGTAAGTAGGTAATTTTCCTTGCAGTAGTTCTAGTTTTTTTTTATATCTGCCCTAGGTAATTTACTTTCTCGCCTTAGTTTAAATTAGTTTAGTTTTTTTAAACTTGCAATGATGTTTTCTCTCTTTAATAAAATCATGTCTTTCTTCATCCCCTCAATGAGCGAGTAGTTTCCTCGCTTGTTAGGGTTAGGAATAGGGAAGGATTTGAGAGACGAAGATCTCTCATCTCTTTTCGTTGCTAAACTTTTATGAACATTAGAACTCCATGCATACCTTTTTATTCCGCTCCCTACGGCACTTTTACCCTCAAGGTAACGGTGATTCCGTAGTCTAAAGGACCGGATTTTAAGGTTTTCCATGGAGGTTAGGGTAAAGATTAAGAAAGGAAGGACAAGGATCTCGAGGAAGAATCAATCTTCCCAATCATCCTAATCCTCTTTGTTAAGATTTACCATAACACTAATATGATATCTTTAATTAATAGCAATGGAAAGAGATGTAGATCTTTGTTTACCAAATTTTCCCTAGACCTAATCCTAGCAAGTTTCTAATCCTAGTCTCATACAACTTCAATTTTTAGGTTTAATTATAAATCCAAACACCATTTGGAATTAACTCGTAAGAACGTAAAGGAGATTTACACATCCCTGTGGACCGACCCGTATTCACCGGCTAGCTTCATGCGACGCCGTTCTTGATTGCGGTAAATATTTTTGATCTATCTTTTAGAAAGCGCAAGCACGCTAAATCACTTAATCAATACCATCGACACCATCTCAATAGATGATCGCCACCCGATATCCCTGACCCGATCGGTATCCCATGGATATCCACCGTACCCAAACGAACCCCGGTCAGTATCCCCTAGATATCTGCCGTTCTCGTCTCTATCTCTGGTATTGAGTACCTCGCTAGGCTCCCCGCCTCTAATGCGGCTTTCCTGCCCCTCGGTCTCGGACCGGGTCCACCATGTATCCGACTATATATCTCCCCCATTCAGTCCGGATAATAACAAGTCCAAAACCATATAGCTCCCCCACTCGGTTTGGAATAAAATACTCAGAAACATAAAGCTCATGGTGGACGCCAACTCATCATATACAAAATATCAAGTAAAGAAAGAGAATATTTGCATAGATTATCCTGATGATATATTATATATATACATATATAACAACATCCCATACCACTGAGATATATCATCAAAGTAAAACGTCCATAAAACTCATAAAATCAAATATAACATTCATAGTACTGGTATTCATAATACTTAACAGATAATAAGGTATAATTCATACAAGCAAATAAACGTATCAATTCTACTGTGTCATGGCAATACTAATGATGTGTGGTGTAACATACGCGTCTGTGCTCGTGCAGTATGGCAATCATTAGCATTTGTGCAAGTGTTCTACAGGTGTAATAACCTATTCATATTAACATACACACACACACACGCATAATATAACAGAATGGTTCTACAGTGATATGGCAGTACCAATGAGGTGTAGTGTAATATAGGTTTATGTGTTTGTGCAGCATAGTACTCATTGGTAGTTGTGCAGTGTTATATCAGAGTGTTCATATCGCGGAAACGTAGACATCGATAGTGTAACGCAAACATGTAAAGTAATCTAAGTGTAACTATTAATTGTAATTACTTTCTATGAGCTATACCATTATATTAAGGAAAGATACGTTGGGTTTGAAATAAGAAAGCTGCCTTAGTTTAAAATAGATATTCGTTTGGAAGTGGGCATCACGTCCTTATATTTTATCATTTAAAAGAGAAACGAATCTTAGTTTTTAAAAGAATATAGCTCACACAAGTATTACATCCTAAAACGGAATATAATCTAACTCTACGAGTCTAAAGAAAAATTTGGCCGTTATTCGGCATACAAATCTCATCACTTCCAATACGTATAATCTTTTATATAATACCTCATTGTATCACAGTATCCGTATCATCATAAATACGGCATGATTTCTCGTACAAATCCATCTACCATATCCACATCGTACGGATCTAACATCACGTACGTATCTAGTTTAAAACTATGTATGAAACTATATGCAATGAAGGACATACTAGATGCGATACTATATCAATATCTTGAATAATTACTAAACTAACTAGATATCATAATATTATTTATAAGGTTGCGGGGGTGCTATATGCCATCCACCCGACTTCCCCCAGTAGATGTAAATCTACTCACCAACTCGTTGTGCTCGCTGAAATCCACGCTGCTATATCCGCCAACTCCGTCTCGGAAATCCTCGAAATCGTACCTATAGTCGTATTTATGAAATATCGGCGTAAATATCATATCAAAACTCAAAACAACGAGATAGGCATCCATAGATTAGAACTTACAGTATACTTAACCCAAATACGACAATATATATCTGTCGTTAACGTATAAACGTTATCGGTTCAGCTGCAGTACTGAAATACGAAAAATCCGTATCGGAATATCGAAAAATTTAATAAAACCTTTACTAATCATTCCCAGATTTCTCTGTAAGAATACTGGAACAAATCAAACAACACCATAGCTTATAAAATACCAAACCAAAGCTACAGGAGAAAAACCAACACCAAAAGCCTAGGGAAGGCCGCCGTCGCCGGAAAAAGGTGGGATGTCGCCGGTTCACACATGGAGTTAGGGGCCCGGGCTTTAGATGAAGTCTCCTAGTGGTCTCAATATACCATTTGTCTTGCTAGATTGTTTTCTAGTGATTACACCTAGTGGTCCCAGATTCAATATCAGTATGATAATTATCACAATTTCCCAATTTATGATACTACACATACTAAACATGCTATGTGAGGATAATGCGATTATCTAACACTTATATTAATCTAAGTTAACCCTTCGCTGTCCGTAACAGTAAAAACATAATCGTGTCACGAAGCATCCGTGCGTATATAGAATTTTAAATCCAAAACTGATATTAGCTTCCAGATTTCACATACTGCTAAAATAACTTAAATAAACAATACCAAACATACTTATACACCTATATAGAGCTACCCTAAAAACCACAATATCCGACTCCCTAAGAAATCCGGCGAGCTCGGTTTTTTGCCAAATGTCGCCGGCCAAAATCCGAGGGAATGGGTCTGTCTTCCCATGGGTTATTCTAAGTCAAATTAACAAGATGGGGGTACTGTTTGGTTATGTTAATTATTATCTAAATTACAGCAGATTTTACACAGAGCCTATATTTACCAAAATACGATATTTCTGATTTCTTACATCTACACTAAAACAGTACTAAACTAAAATAACTACGGGGTTTGGAAATTATACCTATCTAGAAGATCAACTGAAAGTTTCTTTCAAGATGTACAAGCTCAATCCATCCTAGCTTGATGGTGGTGGTGATAAAACTTAGTACTTAGCTTCACTTTTCTTCTTTAGCTCTCAAGGGAAGTAGAGGTACTAACTAATTCTTGTTCTAAACCTAATGTTTCAGCTGAAGAAATCTTTAAAAAAGATAAAGATAATAATGATGATATTAGGAGAAGGTGTCACCATGAATAAGGGGTATGCATTTCATGCAAGTAGGAGGTGGGGTTACTAGGTTTAACTTGAGTTGTGGTGTGTGTGAGGTTTAACTTAGTCTAAACCATGACCTAACACCTTTTCAAAAAAAACCTCATACAAAATCCAACTTCCACAAAGAATTAAACTTTTCACAAAAACCCCCTTCATGACACATCTTATTTATAACAACTATTTTCTTTACTAAAATATTCTACCACATTTTAAAAGACCCACTTATTATAAACACAATAAAAATAAATGTTTTAATTAAATAAATAAATAAATTAACTATCTAAAATATTTCAAAATGTTACAGTTGCCTCGTTCGACGAAGCTGAAGCTTGCGCCGTTTCCCTCAGGTGGATCATCGTAGATGGAGGAAGACCAGCAACCAAACTCGATCAAGGAACCATTAGGAGCTTGGAATGAAGACCGAAGGACACGGATCAACTCGGTATAACCATTCTAACTTCTTTTTTTAGCTTGCATGTTTAGGGTTTAAGGTAGATCCGGGCATCGGGTAACGGTAGCGCCAGTTTAGTAAATTTTTGTTCTGCATTTGGACACAGTTTAATGGCCGGGGCGCTGCCGTAACCCAATATGGTATCAGAGCCAGCCTTTAAACCCTAACCTAGCTAGTTTAGACAATGCTAATATATCGAAATCGAAACTACCCGAAAACGATGCACTGCAGATTCCACTCTCTGTCGATTTTCAAAATCTTCAAAAAAAATTTTAAACAACTGCAGAAGACTACTTAGATGACCACTATACCACACCCCAAATATGAGCCACTTCCACCCAAATTGACCCGAGCACATTGCTCAAAAATCCGAGCAGGCCGGTCCAAATTTGGATTCTGGGCTTCAAATTTTTGGTGTGGTCTAGTCTCTGGAATATTGGTTCAGTGGTATTGTTTGTTTTGCCCATTTTAGAAATTAAGTTATCTGATGTTCAGGGGCAATTCGGGGTGTTTCGAAGTCGATGTTTTCACACTGTTTAAATGTTTATCAGTACTTACATTACTATCTGCGACCGTGAATGTCATTAGATTGGTACAACTTGTCTAATTGCTATAGTTATTTTAGACGGGTTTGCGAACGTAACATTCACGTTGATGTTCTGTGTTGTGTTGTGATGTTGGTTGGATCATCGTGGTGGATAGCTATGGTGCAATATTAGTACAGTTTAGTTTCATTTGTACATTTGATATTGCGGGGCGAGCGTCCGACATGTGGAATGCCGTCACTGCCAGTTTGTATATTATTTGTTTGGGACAAGACCGGGTTGAGGTCGATATCACCCTTGTATATTATTTTCTTTTCTGTATTAGGATTACCCCGCGGTGGAGTGCACAAATAGCCGGGTTCTAGAGGGCAACGGGTCCTCATCTTATGGCGTTGAGACGGAAGGGACCTTACTCTAGAATTGACGGGCTATTCGCCGCACTCGTAGGGGGTATAGGTTGACCCACGAAGGGGTGCCTAAGTTATTGGATTCCGTGAAGTGCTGGGTGGCCCATTCACGTTGTTGAAGGTGGTTGCCTCGCTTCTGGTTTTGGCGGGTAACTTGCCGCGCTCGTAGGGGTCTAGGTTTTATTGCACAGGCTATCCACATGACAGGGAACGTCGGGTCTCATTTGCGGCTCAAGTGAAACCCGGGGCTTCAAGATTATCCACCATTTTGTGTTGCTTCTGTGATGTTGCTTTATATCATGCCTGGGATGATTGTTATATATATTTATATATATACTAGTAGATGTTGTATATGTTTTGCACCCATGCTAGTCCAGTCCCTGCTCTGTCATTAGTTAAGTAACCTAACGGGTGATGACGGGACCCAGTGGCGAATGCGGATGGCATATACGTACATCATATATTTTCGTTCTTTTCTGGTGTGATTAATTGATGGGACTGCATTGATTCTTATCAATGCAATGATAAAACAAATCTGGGTACTTGCATTTGCAACAGGTCAAGTATGATGTTGTTGGAACCAAGTTTTTTAAAAACCGACATTACAGACGTTCTCTTTTGCTTTGCACAGTGGTATTCAATTATGAATATCCAGCACCTCATTCGACGAGGCAAGGGCCGAGATCCCTTCATCGGGAGTGACCCCTTGAGTAAAAGTTTGCGACAACGTAATAACTTCACTATAGTCGATTATTTTTGCTTTGCATCGTGGTATTCAGTTTGGAATATCCTGCACCTCATTCGACGAGGAAAGAGCCGAGACCCCTTCACTGGGAGTGACCTCTTTAGCATAAGTTTTCGCCACTATATATTTGTAAAACCACTCGGTTCCTTCAACGATATTAAGTGCATTACGTTAAAGGTTTTTCGTCAAAAACTAGCCGTAGCCCTCCGTCATTTCTTTCAGGTGGTACCTAGTATTCGTGCTGCATTTTTTGGCCTTTGTCAAGGCGTAGTGTGCGGTAGCTAGATATTGCTTATCTGTTGCATTGAGTTGTGATTATCTAGGACGGTCGTATAACCTTGTTGGCCTTTATCAAGGGTTTGTACATGTGGGTCTAGAGTAATCCAGGATAATGGCGGATTGAACTTGACTTGTGGTTTATGATTTGTTGGCCTTTGTCAAGGTCATAAACCGCTTGGGGTAAAAATCATATCGGGAGTTTCAAATATACAGGAAACTTGCCAGGCTTGCGCATACCTTCTGGAGTGTGGTAACATGAGTGGATTCCGTCAAGTTATCATGCGATGATAGTTGGATCCCGATTCCTACTGATGAGTAGCATTACTCCTCGGGCGATTTTAGATGATCCCTACTAATTCTCCTTTAGGGTTTGGAGGAGAATTCGAGGAAATAGTGGGAGCCATTCTGATTAGATATTGTGATTAACCATTCTGATTTAGGTTAGAGTGCACGCTGAGTGTTTCTTTTCTCTCTCTCTTAGGCAGCGACCATGGCTCGACCCTTGACTAAAACTCATGAACCAAGTTAACCGAACCTTCTTAAAACACTTTGGCTTTTCGAATGTTACGGTGTCGCATAACTCATTGCCACTTCTATATCACCTTTGCATCTCTCCAGAACACCCTGTATCACTATGAATATCCACTTCCATTGGATAAATCCATCGTATAGTTACATACGAACTCGAAGGAACTTGTTCCAGATTCGAGGATGGATTCTGGTTCTGGAGAGATTGAATAAGATTATTCGGTTGTCTTTTCCCTTTACCTTCTCTCAGGTTGCAATGGCTCCTAGGATTAGGAGAGTACACCTATTGCGTTTATTGGATAGTCTTCTTCCAGACCTTAGGCTGGTGCCGAAGGGTAGGGAAGGAAGAAAACCAATTAGCCTAAAGAAGGTGTACAGAAGGTAATAAGTAAAGACATAATAAAGGGATTGAAGTGAGGGCAGGTAAGTATATGGTTACTGTCATGAATCAGGATAGTGGAAGAGGTGTTACTAAGAATACCAGTTAACCCCTTTTTGAAACATTTTCATGTTTTAGTTTCACTGTGCGATATTAATTGAAAACTGTTTTCCCAATTGGAATCTGACTCCAGGGTATGTGTTTACCAGATCAGTTTCTCACATCTGTATGTTATTACGGATGGTGGGTGGGAGTAAGATATTGGGAATTGGGTGATTAGATCCTCATTATATCAGAATTCATTGTAATTGGTGATATTTGAGGAAATCATCTGGATTTTGCCGGATGTCGAATATTTGGTTTTGAATATCTGTTATTATGCACCAATTTCAAACTGATATATCTGTACGTTTATTTTATAAAGTGAGATATAACTTTTTGATATTATGTCTGTGACATTTACCTATATCAGTTGGTGATTAGGTAACGTGCATTCAACTGCGGTGTAATTCTTCTTAACCATAGTACAATTTTTCAACCAACGACGCACAGAGTTTGAGTTATTAAATTCAGGGGACTTATAAAAAGTATTGTATGTTGTCTGGTGTCCATTAGGATAATGGGGTTGGTACTCGTACTATATTCTGTTTACTCATAACTTTTCTAATTCTAAACAAGTATTTCGTTGAAATACAAGGTTCAGATTTTGAGAAGTTATAGGTATAAGAATAAAGTAGTGAACCATTTGTTGGAAGTATCAGGATTCTTCGAGGAAGTCGAAGATGTAGATACTTGTGCTAGGTATTCCGTTGATAGTAATGGTTTTGGGAATTTGCTTCTCTTTCAGGTTACTCATATATGGATGCACTCCTAGATG
Organism: Agapanthus africanus; assembly: GCA_030015575.1. Taxonomy (NCBI): domain Eukaryota; kingdom Viridiplantae; phylum Streptophyta; class Magnoliopsida; order Asparagales; family Amaryllidaceae; genus Agapanthus; species Agapanthus africanus. The sequence continues at coordinate 154,870,243 of CM057345.1, read as the reverse complement.
AGTAATGCTGATTGGCCTTTATCCATTTGGTTGATATGCACTGGAGACAGCTGCAAGATTTTGAATTTGGTTCCAATTAAATTAGTGCTTTTGTTTCTATATTATATATATATATATATATACATACATATAGAATCAATTTATATCTTAACGATGTTAAGGTATAGGGAGTTGTCCGGCTGATGCTTAAAACCAGAATCTGGATAAACTCGAGGCACGTTTCAGTAATGGTTGTTTGTGGGTTATTCCGGTCTTTGACGAGGGTTAACTTTCTACCATCACGAAGATCAATAATTATATTGTTCTTGACTCGCCACAGTTTTAGTAAAATGGATGTTTTCAGAAAAATAGAAGTGGGAGTATGGTAAGACTGGAAGTGATTCCAGAACCATAAACGATCACAGAAAATTTAATAGAACCTAAGGATTCAATTGTTTTCGATGTTCCATTAGCCACTCCGCAGTTTTGGTGGGTAACCTTAGGCACCCGAGAGGTACTTCGGTCTTCTCAGTGACGGTGACAGGGAGGTTCTTGTTTACTCAGACTTGCCATTGCTGCTGTTCTAGACTATAAGACCCGGAAGGAGAATGAGTATAACGTCGTTCTAAACTAGCTTTAGAAGTGCACGTGTATATGACTCTGCCAGAGGGTTGTTGTAGTCAGTGAGAGCAGCGGAAGCATAGTGAGCAAGTAGCTTATGTCTATTTATAGACTAAAGCAGGTATAGTGGAAATAGATCATCTATTTTTGATGTGACAGTCATAGGCTTTGACTTCATCAGAATAGGAGATGGATCTGCTAAGAAGGTAGTAGAGAGTGATGTCCAGGTATTAGGATGACATGCACATGATAGGAAGAGATATTCCTATACTACGATCGGTTATACTATGGTTGTCACAAAGTAGTTTCTCCATAAAGAATATGGATATAATATCAGGATTTCTGGTTACTAGATCTATGATTTTAGATCTAGATTTGGGAAGTATCTTAATCTGGATATTTTGACATTATTCTAAAGGTATTTTAGAATGGACGACTCCTGATATGGTGGTGTACCTGCAGGTGATGGAGTCACCCTCTCTAAAGGTGTCTTACAGACTAAAGGGGAGAGGGATCTGCATGATTAGCATATCACTTGCATAGACAATTGAGTTAGTCATGAAATGTCAAGTACCACACCAGATGTTGCTTTTGCACTAGATGCAATAAACATATATTAATCCAATCCTGGATAAATGTAGGGAAGCAGTTTATGAACATAAATGGATGTTCTAGGGATATGGTAACGGTAGCCTCCTTAAGGAGACGGTTATCATTTTAGGCTTCCGAGGTGACATGGATGACAGAGTGACTGTCAGAGTTATAGTTTTTCCCTCTTTTGAGGGACAGTATGTTGGACAGGTGGTCCCAACGGATACTGAGGTAAGGCATGGTGCATGATACTGATTAAATTCAGTGGATGATACAGTCTAGGAAGTTTGCTGGATTTGGAGTTCGTTTGTGAACTGGGTCCCATCAGATATCCAGACAAATTCTAAGACAGGTATTGCTCATTTCGGGAGATAGCTTTCTCCGCGAAATTGAGATATAGAGAGATACAAAAATAAACATTGGAGCGGATCCATTCACTAAGGCTGTTTCTCTAACGCAATAGTTTCGCAAATGGGCTTTGCGAAACTGATTAGTAGAGAAGTTGGGTGTTCGGTATCACACGGGCTGTGAGTATGCGACATCGCAATAATTGGCCTTAAGTGCAAGTGGGAGATTGTTGGCTATAGTGCCCTCAAGGCAATTATCTTAGTCGCGGGCAGGTGATTATGATAATTGAGGGAAGACCTATACCGGTAAAATAATCTTTCTCGAGATGATAGTATGCTATCAAGTTTGTCTTTATCATCATGTACATGTTGATAGAGCCCATATGATTCTTGCTCAACCACCATTATTATGATGGCGATCATATACGTGGGAGGTGAGGGTCTATAAGCATATCCTTAAATGTCCCTAGTTGTAGGAGTAACGAGACTGGGCATTGATACTCCAGTGTAGACTAGTGTATACTGATCGAGACCCCGACGAGGGGCGGTGGCCAGATCTCACAAGCCATTGGTGTTAGTTTGTTCACCTAAGATAGTATACAGGTGCTCATTGGGTTATGAGTACACTGAACGGACTCGCCGGGAACGTGCTAGTTGGTATTATACCTATTGTCAGATAGCAGTTCCCAGGTGACATGTGTACAGGTTAGTCTGTCGACCTGAGATCGTCATTTTTCTCGTGTGAGGTCCTACTGTGCTTTGATTACTACCCTACCACGGCTCAAAGGAGTCGTGCAAACAGGTTTTAGTTGGGTACAGTCCTGAGCCACATAGAGGCAGTGATCGGATCGTCGGGGATTCGTCTCTCCCGGTATTGGGGGTTGATGTCATGTTGTGCACGGGTGACCATCACCAGAAATCCATGGCTGTGGTGGACGAGAATTACCGATCCAGGATCTATAGTTTCCTAGGTGGTGATGGGTTTCATGACGACACTAAATGTCACGTTGTTAGGGGGTCTGACTTTATCCACTTCTAGACTCGATATGTGATACTTTTAGACGAATAGACCGGACTGCACGGATATTGTCACTGTCAGGCTCTGTATGGGTTCAGGATGAGTTTGTTCGTCGGCCTCTCTTTCGCTCAATACCTGGGTAGTCGTTACGTACAGCTAGTGCCGCTGACGTGCTTGTGGTTAAACCCACTGTAAGCATATTGACGAGTCTTTAGAGTCCCACACAGAGGGTTTTCACGGTTCAGGTGATATGGTGTAGATGACGTATGTTGGTACATATAGGTGTCCGATTAAATATGCTGCGCAGACTTTAATCGGACTGTTGATAATACTAGCGGCTTAGGATTAAGCCGGATTATTAAATCAGGTTTTGATTTAATAATTTATATATATGTATTTATATATATGTATTCTAGTATTATTGTTCACTATTCATTTTCTCTCTTGGCTATTCGTATTTTTGTACGAATACGCGTATATGTATTTCGATACGTGTACCGGGAAGTATTCCGTATTTATACGGAATAGCTTCTAGAAGTGGACACCTCATTTATATGATTTTCCTTCTTGGAAATACATTTGCTTTATAAATGAGGTGGAAGGGATGAGGTGGCATGAGCATGGGTCTTGGACATATAGAGAGGCATGGGTCTTAATTGTTTATTGGAAAAAGAAAAGAGATATTTTTGTGTGCATTATTTTTGCATGAGAGAGAGAGAGAGGGCAGCCACAATATTAGTGTGGGCTTGCATTTCTTTTTCTCCACTTGATTCATTCACTTGCTTAACACACTCTCATTCTCACAAACACTTAGCCATTTCTTGAGTTTCTCATGCCATTAGTTTCCTCACCTCCTTCATCTTCTTGAGTTGCTCTCTTGAGCATTGTGATGAGAGGAAAATTATAGTGACACATTCCTACACCTCCACTCTCCATTGCTAGCAACCTTGGAGCATCGGTTGCCTCGTTCGACGAAGCTGAAGCTTGCGCCGTTTCCCTCAAGTGGATCATCGTAGATGGAGGAAGACCAGCAACCAAACTCGATCAAGGAACCACTAGGAGCTTGGAATGAAGACTGAAGGACACGGATCAACTCGGTATAACCATTCTAACTTCTTTTTTTAGCTTGCTAGTTTAGGGTTTAAGGTAGATCCGGGTATTGGGTAATGGTAGCGCCGTTTTAGTAAATTTTTGTTCCGCGTTTGGCCACGGTTTGATGGCTGGGGCGCTGCCGTAACCCAGCAGGATATTCCTAACTAAATACCACAATGCAAAACAAAAGAATCGACTATAGTGATGTTATTACAGCGACGTAGACTTTTGCCCAAGAGGTCACTCCCGATAAAGGGATCTCGGCTCTTGCCTCGTCGAATGAGGTGCTGGATATTCATAACCGAATACTGCTGTGCAAAGCAAGAGGAAACGTCTGTAATATCAGTTTTTAAAAACTCGGTTCCAACAACATCATATAGGTTTTTTTTCCTTGCATTAATCAGAATTATTGCAGGCCCATCAATTAATCCATATCACACCAAAAAGAACGAAAATATAATGTACGTATATGCCATCCGCATTCGCCACGGGGCCCCGTCATGCACCGTTAGGTTACTTAACTAACGGCAGAGCGGGGGCTGGACTAGCACGGATGCAAAACATATACAACATCTACTAGTGTATATATATATATATATAACATTCGTCCCAGACATGATATAAGAAACATCACAGAACATCAACAAGCAATACAGAATGGTGGATAATCTTGGAGCCTCGGGTTTCCTTTGAGCCGCAAATGAGACCCGACGTTCCCGGTCATGTGGATAGCCCGTGCAATGAAAACCTAGACCCCTACGAGCGCGGCAAGATACCCGCCAATCCAAAAAATGAGGTAACCCCAATCAACAAAGTGAATGGGCCACCCGGCACTTCACGGAATCCGGTAACTTGAGCACCCCTCTGTAGGTCATCCTATACCCCCTACGAGTGCGGCGAATAGCCCACCAATTCTAGAGTAAGGCCCCCTCCGTCTCAATCCCATGAGATGCGGGCCCGTTGCCCTTTAGAACCCGGTTATTCGAGCACTCCACCGTAGGGTAATCTTAGTATAGAAAAGGAAAGTATATGTACAAAGGTGACATCGACCTCAACCCGGTCGTGCCCCAATAAAAGAATATACAATCTGGCAGAGACAGCTATCCACTTGTCAGATACTCGCCCCACAATACTGAATATACAAATGAATCTGAACTGTACTACTACGATTGCACCATAGGCTATACACCACGACAATCCAACCACAATATTAGCACAACACAGAACATCAACGTGAATATCACGTTCGCAAATCCGTCTAGTTGAACATATAGCAACTAGTCGGGTTGTACCGCTCAATGATATTCACAGTCGCAGATATAATCACATGCATTGATAAACACGTACTTAAAATTTCGATCGACTAAACTTTTCCATATTGGCCCAAATGCAATCCAGCACTCAAACAAATCTGGGCCAAAACCAAATATCCCATAAATCATATTTCCATGAATTATAGTGTCAGAAAAAATTTAGCGCCATATCGCCACAAAACCGCCGTGGAACCGCCGCCAATAGGCAAGTTACGCGGCGGTTTCACGGCTAAATAATTGTCTTAGGTGCTCAAATTTCTTCTGGTGCCCTATAAATACCTGCACGTATTTTTAAGATACTCTGAATGACTTTTTGAACAATTTTCAAAATCAACAGCGGGCATGTGAACATGGAATTATGATTCGAAAAATTTGGTCGATCGATATTTTAACCTTGTGCAAACCAACTAGTAATGGTTTATGGGGTGGCTCTGATACTATGTTGGGTTACGATAGTGCCCTAGCTATCTACCGTGGCCGGTGCAGAACAAAAATTGGCGTTTATAACTTTTGGCGCTAACGAACCCATCAAGATCGAACCATAAACCTATCCTAGCTAACTAACAAAGAGCTAAACTACTATGATAGAAGCATTATAGCGAATGGTCAGTGTCCTTCGGTCTTCCACCATCATCCTTAGCTCCTTGAGGTGTCCACGATTGAGTTTGGCCGCCGGTCTTCCTCTGTCAAAGATGATTCACCCAAGGGAAACGATACAAGCTCCAGCTTCGCCTAGCGAAACAACCGACGCTCCATGGTCGCTAGCAATGGAGAGTGGAGATGTAGGAATATTTCACTATCTTTTTCTCTCATACCTCATGCTCAAGTGAGCAATCAAAGAAGAAAGAGGAGGTGAAGAAAACCATGGGCATGAGCAACTCAAGAAAAATGGCTAAGTGTGGAAGAGCTCATTATCATCCTAGAATCAAGTGAGTGTAGTAAGAATGAATGTGGATGGTATCTAAAAAAATATCTCACTCTCTTTTCAACCATGGAAAAAAGTCATCACCTTTTTTTAATAAGCAATCAAGAGCCATACTTCTCAACATGCCACCACCATGCTCATGCCACCTCGCCCCTCACCTCATTTACAAATGACAAATGATTTTCTAAAAAGAAAATCATATAATGAGGTGTCCAACTTCTAGAAGATATTTCGTATAAATACGGAATACAACCCGGTATACGTATCGAAATACATATAAGCGTATTCGTATAAAAATACGAATAACCAAGAGAGAAAATGAATAGTGAACAATAATACTAGAATACATATATAAATATATAAATTATTAAATTAAAACTTTATTTAATAATCTGGCTCAATCCTAAGCCGCTAGTATTATCAACCGTCCAATAAAAGTCTATGTAGCTTGTACACATATTTAATCGGACACCTGTATGTACCAACATACGTCATCTACATCATATTGCCTGAACCATGAAAACCCTCTGTGTGGGACTCTAAAGACTCGTCAATACGCTCGCAATGGGTTTAACCATAAGCACGTCAGCGGCACTAGCTGTACGTAACTGTAAATCCACGTTACTCGTCCCGGTTCTTTCGGGGATGCGGAAATGATGAAAAACGATTTTTTCGGTGGAGGTAACATGGACTCTAAAAACGGATCTTTGCTAAACAAACTATCTAACAACCTAACTAAGAGTTTAACTACTATGTTAGGGGTTATACCTTAACTTGAACTCCTTCTCTTCGACTCCTTGTGGTGGTCGGATCGGCCTCACCTCGTCGTCTCCTTGTGCCGAAGATGGATCCACCCGAAAGCTTCTACCTTTGGCTCCAACCTCAATCTAGAGGAAACTAGAATACTTGGCTTGCTAGACCTTGTACACTAGAATGAGTAGAGAAGTGTTCTGGGTTTTATCTCAATGGTTCTTGTTTCTCAACTCATGAGACAAGAGAACTATGAACAAGAGGAAGAGGAAGAGGAAGAAGGAGAGCTTGGATGGGAGTGAATCAATATGATAGAATGAATAAGACTTTTTAAAACCATGCTCTCATAACATAAAATAATCATGATAATAATAGTAATTGAGTATTATGTGATGGTTCATTTCAATGGCATTATCATTTCATGCATTTAATGCATTTTGTGAACAAATAAGCAAGCAAAAGTTATAACCATGAAATGATAGCCATTGTCATGATGATGGTCAACAAGTTCAAACTAGTCAATCGGTCAACAAAGTCAACAAGTCAACAAAGTCAACCTTTCAACCCAACCATGGCATAATAATACTTAATTAATATTATTATTAATCATATTTCTTATTCTCATTAGGGTTTGGCAAAAGTCAACAGTCAACAACCCTAATGAGAATCCTCTGCCTCTGTCTCTGTCAACCGTGCATACACACCCGCATCCGCATTCCGAGGAACACGAATACAAACGAGATAAAACCAATCCCAAAACGTATACTAGGTTCTGGCTTAAACCAAAACCCGCTAGTAATAACTGCCCGGACACCAAACGTGCACAAGTGCGCGGATGTGACCGAACCCTGTCGCAAAACCATGCGACCTCTACTCTTTTGCCTAAAGGCGAATAGCTCTCTATGTGGGACTCTAAAGACTCGACACTACGCTGGCAGTGGGTTTAACCACAGACCGCAAGGGGCACTAGCTGTGCGTAACGGCCCCCAGGTAGATGCCGATAAGAAGACTGATGAGGTGAAACCCATCCGAACTCCTACTGAGCCTGAATGTGACAGTCTTCGTACAGTCCGGTCTGTTCGTCTGAGAATATCGCATGGCGGGCCTAAGGGGGAGGTAAACGTCAGTCTCCTAATAACGGTACAAGTCGTGTCAGAGTGTAGCCCAGAACACCCTGAGATAACACTGGAAACCTACCAGTATATCTCGCTTGCCCTGACCAGGGATGACTATGTGTAATGGCTCTCCTTGACACAGCGCGATATCAACTCCCAATACCGGTAGAGACGAATCCTGTCTAACCGTTACTGCCTCCAAGTGCTTCGGGACTGCACCCAACTACTACCTATTTGCACGACTCTTTTGAGCCGTGGTAGGGTAGTAATCAAAGTACAGTGGGAACACACTCGAGGTGAAGTGAGGGTGTCAAGTCAGCGGACTAAGCTACTCATGTCACCTGGGAACTGATAACTGACGATAGGTATAATACCAACCAACTGTTCCCGACGAGTCCTGTCCAGTGTACTCGTAACCTAACGAACACCCGCATACTATCTCAAGTACGACGTACTGACAGCTGTGGGACAGACCGTCTCCCCTGCTGGGATAAGAAGCGCATACGCTAGTCTACTCCGAGTATCGATGCCCTGTCTCGATAATCCTACGACTAGGGACCTGTATAAGGATGTGCTTATAGATTACCCAGCCCCCACAAGTGTGACTGCCATCACAACGCTGGTAATCAAGCAAAGATCCTAAGGGCTCTACTAATATGTATAAGCGATATGCTAAAAGAAACACATGCACATATTAAAGTAGAAACAAACCAAGTAGCATACTACCATTTTAAGCAAGATTGTCTATACAACTGTGAATATCCTAAGCTTCCATCAAGTAATATACAAGCTAGTATGATACAGTAATGGCCTCTAGGGCATACACACCAACAATCTCCCACTTGTACTAAGGCCATGTACTGGCGTATCGGAGACCTATCATCTCGATCAGCCGCTCGAACTGAGTCTGGGGTAAGGCCTTCGTGAGTGGATCTGCAGTGTTATCTTCTGAATTTACTCTCTTCACCTCGATCTTTCGGCGATCTACGATCTCCCTGATCAGGTGGTACCGCCTTAAAATGTGCCTGGACTTCTGATGGGACCTGAGTTCCTTCGCTAAAGCTATAGCGTCGTTGTTGTCACAATACAGCGGTATTGGATCAACAATAGTAGGAACCACCTGAAGCTCCGTGAGGAACTTCTTCATCCAGACAGCTTCCTTTGCGACATCGCAAGCAGCTATGTACTCCGCTTCCATAATTGAGTCAGCAACGGTCTCCTGCTTGGAACTCTTCCAGCAAACCGCCCCTCCATCGAGGGTAAAGACATAACCCGACATGGACTTGGAGTCATCCTTGTCACTATGGAAGCTGGAGTCAGCAAAGGCCTCGATCTGGAGGTCTTTTCCGCCACACACCAAGAACATCTCCTTAGTCCTTCTCAGGTACTTGAGAATGTTCTTTACTGCTATCCAGTGTTTCTCCCCTGGGTCCGACTGATACCAGCTTACAAGCTCAATGCGTATGCTACATCTGGTCTGGTACACAACATCGCATACATTATAGAGCCTACCGCAGATGCGTAGGGTATTGATGACATGCGAGCCCTTTCCAAATTAGTCTTGGGAGACATCTCTTTGGAGAGGGTGATTCCATGACAAGCCGGTAGATTACCGCGCTTGGAATCTTCTATACTGAATCGTTTCAGTATAGTGTCAATGTACCTGGACTGTGAAAGTCCCAACATCCTCTTAGATCTATCACGATAGATCTGGATCCCCAGAATGTAGTTGGCATCGCCCAGGTCCTTCATGGAGAACCTCTGTGACAAGAATCCTTTGACTGACTGTAACATAGGAATATCATTTCCTATTAGGAGAATGTCATCCACGTACAAGACGAGGAATACTACAGTTCTCCCTACAATCTTACTGTAAATGCATGGTTCATCTGGGTTTTTGATAAAGTCGAATTCTTTGACAGTATTATCAAAGCAGATGTTCTAACTCCGCGATGCCTGCTTCAGTTCATAGATGGACTTGAGTAACTTGCACACCTTCCCGCTGCTCCCACTCTGAATGAAACCCTCTGGCTGGTCCATACAGACACACTCCTCTAAATTTCCATTTAGAAAAGCGGTCTTTACGTCCATCTGCCAAATCTCATAATCGTGGAAGGCAGTAATGGCAAGAAGGATCCGAATGGATTTGAGCATAGCCATTGGAGAAAAGGTCTCGTCATAGTCCAAACCAGGTCTTTGACGAAAACCCTTTCCAACAAGTCTAGCTTTATAGGTTTTAAGCTTCCCATCTACACCAATCTTCTTTCTGAAGATCCATTTGTAACCTACGGGTTTTACCCCTTTTGGAGCAAAGTCCAAAGTCCAAACTATGTTGGTGTACATGGACTTCATCTCGGTCCGCATTGCATCCAGCCATTTTACTGAGTCATCACTCTGAATGGCTTGCTGGAAGCTAGTAGGCTCATCATAATCAATGACGCAATCCTCTCTATCCCCGTCTATGAGAAAACCGTAATATCTCTCGGGCGGATGAGACTGCCTACTACTCTTGCGGAGTGGCGCTGGGATGTCCGGTTCTCCTGAAACTTCTGGTTCTACCAAGGTTTCAGTAATAGCTTGTGGCTCTGGAATTTCTTCCAGTTCTATTGCGCTCCCACTTATCTGACTTTCTAAAAATTCAGTTTCCAAGAAGTGGGCATGCTGAGAAACAAAAACCTTTTGTTCCTCTGTGGAATAGAAAAGATACCCCCTGGAGTTCTTTGGGTATCCCACATACTTACACAGTACTGAACGTGCCTCGAGCTTGTCCGCATGCTGCTTCTTTACAAAAGCTGGACATCCCCATGTCTTAAGATACTTAAGACAGGGTTTCTTCCTACTCCACATCTGATATGGGGTAGTAGGCACAGTCTTGGTTGGAGCCTTGTTCAAGAGATATGCAGCTGTTTCTAGTGCATAACCCCAGAAAGATCAGGGTAACTCAGCCTTACTCATCATGGAACGAACCATATCCAATATGGTTCGATTCCGCCTTTCAGATACACCGTTGTGTTGTGGTGTGTATGGAGGAGTAAGCTGAGAGAGAATTCCATTCTCTTTTAAGCAGTCCAGAAACTCGGTACTCAAGTATTCTCCACCTCGATCAGATCTCAGTGTCTTGATACTTTTGCCTGTTTGTTTTTCAACTTCATTCTTGTATTCCCGAAATTTCTCAAAGGCCTCGGATTTATGCTTCATCAGGAAGACATGTCCAAACCTAGAGAAATCATCTGTGAAAGTAATGAAGTATGAATAACCACTTCGCGCATGTGTAGACATTAGACCACACACGTCACTGTGTATGAGTCCCAAGAGCTCGCTTGCTCTTTCTCCGTGTCCAGTGAACGGAGTCTTTGTCATCTTTCCTATGAGACAGGATTGACAAGTTGCATATGACTGATATTCGAACGGATCCAAATATCCTTCTGTATGTAACTTTGTCAACCTTCTCTCATTGATATGACCCAGTCTACAATGCCATAAGAAAGCCTGATTTGTTTCCGGAGACTTCCTTTTAAGTGTGTTCTAGACACTGAAAATCTGAGCCTGATTCAATACGTATATCCCGTTATTTAATGTACCTGACCCAATCAGAACTTGATTTAGGTGGATGTGGACCACATCGCTTACAAAAGTAAAATCATATCCTTCCTTAGAAAGCAAGGATACAGATATGATATTACAAGTCGCACCTGGTACATACAAACAGTTACGCAGAATCAATATCTGCCCAGTTGTCAGTCCAAGATGATATTCCCCTACGGATTCAGCATCCATGCTCATTCCGTTAGCAACCCTGAGAGTCATATCACCTTTCTTGATAACCCTACGGTTTCTCAGAGCCTGTAACGAATTACAGATATGAGATCCTGATCCGGTATCCAATACCCAGGAAGTAGGGTTAACTGACATACAGTTCTCTATTATTAACACACCCGAAGCCGAAGTCACAACATGCTTCGAATTCTGGCTACTGGCTTTGCTAGCCCCGCAATCCTTCTGCCAATGTTCATTCCCGTAACAATAGGAACGCCCCTCTTTTACTACATCCAGTCCCGAAACTTTTGCCCTTCCCTTTCCTTCTACTTCCCTGGTTTCCTTCAGGGTAGAAGGTAGAGACTGTAGAATCAAGTCAGCATCTGACTCGTTCTTCAACGCGGTCTTCAGGTCCATGAGCTCAAAATAGCTAGTCTCTGTAAGGACGTTGCCCTCTACAGATAACCCGATAGCCAATCTCGCTTGAAGCAATTCGTTCGAGGTCTCATATCTTGCGATACGAGATTACTCTCCATATAAATCCTTGTTATGGAGGAAGACAGAAACTAAGTCCATCTTCTCGTGCTGCCTTTGGTATGCACCATCAACTGAGGCTAACACGAGGCACTTGGCTCTCGCTCAGTCTTTTTCCGATGTCTTATGGATATCACTATCCGTGACAGGGGAAACTGGTCCTGAGATGGTAGGGGTTCGATTAGTTATGAGGTGTCCCGGCTTGTCATAGGCAATGGACATCTGGACAGACCTTTGCCAATCATAACAGTCAGATTCAGTTATTTTATTATCTAAATGTAACCTATGTGTGGTCACTGGGTCGTTGCAATTAAGAGAGAGAAGAAAACACTCAGCATGATGCTCTTGCAAGTTTAGATTGGTTTTTAGTTTATCTAAACAGGATGGCTCGCACTGTTTCTCGAATCCCTCCTCAAACCAAAAAGGAAGAATTAGTCGGGATCAATCTCACCGTACAATACTTGCTTAACCGTTCAGCCAGGCCAGTGTCGGTACTTCGAGGGAGGTTTTCCAACGCTTTCGCGAAGTTCCTTAATTTAAGAACCTCTTTTCCCTGGGGGCGTAGCCTCGCTAACACCTTTCTAGACACCTACTTGGTTTATAGCATTGATCGTTAAGTGAGAAATTTCCCGAGGAGTAGCATATACTCACAGTAGGATCGGGATCCAAATATCATCGCGTGACAAAACTGAAGGAATCCTACCAGAATCATCACACTCCAAATGGTATGAAACGCTAGCAAGTTTCAGTTTCTTTAGAAACTCCCGAAGTGGATTTTTGCCCCATGCTCTTATGACCTTGACTAAGGCCAACAAATCATAAGTCACATGTCAAGTTCTACCAGTCGTTGTCCAGGTTGATTTGAACCCACCCGTATATACCCTTGACTATGGCCAACAAAGTAATATGACTGTCCCAAACCAACGCATCTATCTATGCAACATATGAATACCCACCTGCTACCAAACACTGTGCCTTGACTAAGGCCAACAAACACAGCTTGAATACTGTTGGATATTCATATGAAACGACGGAGGGCTACGAATGGTTTTGGCGAAACCATGAAATAGTGAACTTGATATAATCGATGGAACGAGATTGTCACGACCCGAAGGTACGGAACGTGACTGGCACTTAGATTACGAGACGTCTAAAGGCGTACCGTAACCTAAGTCAGCCAAAGCCCAGAAACCAAAATCAAAAGAGAGTGAAGGAAAACCTTACATGAAAGCAATTTTTTTTTAAATCAATCAAGTTGCATAGAATCCCTTTTTAAAAACATCAAAAATTTCCGAAAATTTCGGCAGAGTCTCCCCTGTATTTTCTATCCCCCAAAATGGGTACAACAAGATATATATAACCTGTAAACATAAAATGGCATCCCCAAGCGGGAGCTAGCTCTTCGCCCAAGACGGATCACAACCACACGCAATATATAAGCAATATCAAGAAAAAGAGCATAAAAGAAATGCAAAATACCGGAAAACACACGTCGACTCAAGTGAGCTCGACCCAAAAGAAACCACAAATATACAAATCTCTCAGTCTCATCACTAGGTCGCATATACAATATAAAGTGGTAGATGGAGAATACTAGATACAATGATAGAGCAAAAAGAAACAAAGTGTGCTCGCAACCCACCTACGGACGATGTCGCGAGTCTGAGCAAAAGGAGCTGCTGATAAGATAGCCTGCCGCTACAAGACTAATGAGTCCGACCTGTAAGACACTGTGGCACAACGGGGGTGAGTTGCCAGCTCGTGAGTAGAATATAACATCTAGTAAGGCAATCGTAAGAATGCACGCAATGCGTCACAACATGTATATCCATATGTGGTATAATATCTCTAGTATGCATGCACATGTATGCAATGTCATTACTAAATCTTTAAGTGTTTTAAATGCTAAGGGTAGTGCATTCTTAACTTTAGAAAATGAATATCTGTATAATAGCTAGGTACCATCAAGAAATCATCTGAAAACCCGTGTCAAGTATCGACACCAAATATGAAATCATATCTGTCTCAATATCTCACTGTATCAATGTCTCAAATATCGGGCTCCGTCAGTCCGGATCGGCCCATATCATCAAATCTCACGACAACGGTCGGGATCCTCCGGATATCCGCCGCGCCAGACATCACCGGTAGGTAGTCTTCCCCTGCCAGGCTCATCGTCTACAACTCGATCTTCTTGCACCGGGATACCATACCGGGCCCACCATGTACCCGAGACGGTTCATCCACTTCTCGAATCGGGTCTCGAAATCCAACAGAAAACATGAAAACTCATGGTGGACGACACATACATCACAAGAAAACCGCAACTTTGTTTTTAAAAATGATAAATATAAGCTTTTGTTAAATTCTTGCGGTTTTCCCCAAAAATCCAGAAATCGCAGCAATACTGAAATCCTCAAGAAAATCATAATGTTCACATGTTATATATGATAAATGTCTATGATATCAATGTATACGATGTGAATTTTGGCTTGAAATCTTTGTAAATATGATGATAATGCGAGGTATATGCATGCTATGCAATTTCATATATCATGTATGAATGCAAGTGGCGATATTAAGTTAAACAGGTTCTATAGTGCACGTGGCATGGCAATTACCAAAGGCGTGTGTGTCACATGAATAGTGTGCGTGCAACAGATGCCAATGGTAATGGTGTTCGTGTCCTACGAAGTGACATCGCATAAGTGTAGATGAATGTCCATGCAATCTAATATACGGTTAGCTATAAGGGTATGCAATGTACATAAAGGGATAAGCTACTAACAATATAAATCTTGCAAGAAGTAGGGAAATCCTAACTAGGGGGCGCCTCGCGCCATCCAGACGATTCCCCCATAGATGAATACATTTACTCACCTGAATGCCTCGCTAATCCGATCCGACCACCGCCTTGCCTTTACGCGCCGTGTCCGATGTTTCCCCGACCGATCCTATATTTACACAACACCAAGCATAAGATTGCATATCCTAAAACGATGCAAGTCATAATATACAAATATCGACGCTCTCGAATTAAACATAACGTGCACTCGGTGCGCGGGAAAACACACGAAAATCGCTAAATCTTAACTAGAATCGTTAGTTCGGGGCAATCGACAAAACTAAAACCCGGCTAGACAAAACCGTGCATTCATGCACTCTAATAGTCATATACGAAGCTAATTATATCGCTAATATAATGCAATTAGATCACATCCTAATTTTTATAAAAATCTAGTAAGCAATTTCATACCGATTCGACGCAAATATCGAAATTTTATCGATCTAGCGAGTGTAACATCGCACAATTAACCATTCTAACTAATTAGATAACCAAATCCTAACTTAACTCCATCAACCATGCTACAAACCCTAATTTGGAATCAAATCCCTCTCTTGATTTTCATGAACAAGTAATTTCAACTAAATTAATACTTCAAAATTCAATTTTAGCACATTTAAACTACAAGTTAACAAACTAGTTTAGAAATTTCACCTCACAAATTGAACCCTAGTTTGCTCAAGCCACCAAAGATACCTCCTTTCTTCAAGTTTTGGACTAAATTGGTTTGAGGAGAGAGTGGATTAGGGTTGTGGTTTGAATTTATGAAGAAAATGGTGAATTTTTATGGATTTTTCTTGATTTTTCATGATTTTTGAAGCAAGAATTGAGGTGAAAAGAGGGGGAGCTGCAGCAGCAAGGCTCGGCCAGGAGCAAGGGAGGGAGGTTGTGGGATTTTTGTGGAAGTTTCTAGGTCAAAAAACCCTTTATGTTCTCATTTAATGCTTTTCACATCAACATTTTACGAAAAAAACCCCATTTTACATCATTTTTTTCATAAATTTCAAACCCTAAAACTAAAATCTTATAAAGTTATGTTACAATTTATTAACACTCTATTTTAGTTTATAAAGATTCCTAATTATGAAATTTACCTAATTAAATTTGTATCTATCACTAAATTAATGTATTTTTAAAAGCTTAAAATAATAATAAAAATAATTAATTACGATTTTTTTTATTTAACTAGAAAATTATAAGTGACATTTTAGTGACAAAATTATAGTAATATCTTATCTAAATTTTGTATAATTAGGTCTACAATGAAAAATACCTAATTTGACTTTTTACGGAAAAAGCCGAAAAATTAGCCGATTACCGAAAAACTGCCTAAACGATTTTCGAAGGGTTACAATCTTCCCCCTTTAAAGAAATTCGGTCCCCGAATTTAGAATTTAACTACGCGTACCTTCAAAAAGATGGGGATATCTCTTCCTCATCTCGACCTCGGTCTCCCAG
The DNA here is from genome assembly GCA_030015575.1 of Agapanthus africanus. NCBI lineage: Eukaryota > Viridiplantae > Streptophyta > Magnoliopsida > Asparagales > Amaryllidaceae > Agapanthus > Agapanthus africanus. The sequence goes on along the minus strand of CM057345.1, from coordinate 154,853,899 downwards.
GTAACCTCCTCGCTGTTCGGGCCACGCCAAAGGACCTTGACGGACGGTATAACCTTCGACCTCAATTTCTTCACCTGCCGATCCAAAATGACCACCGCCTGCTCGGTGAAAGAAAGATCACGCTCTAGCTGGACCGTCTTGTGCTGAATCGCCTGGGAAGGATCATGAAGGTACTTGCGGAGCATCGAGACATGGAATACGGGGTGAACATCGGGGAAGCTGGGCGGAAGAGCTAACCGATAAGCGACTGGACCAACACGCTCTAGGATCTCGAAAGGACCAATATATCTAGGTCTCAGCTTCCCTTTCCGCCCAAATCTCATCACACCTTTCATCGGAGAGACCTTCAGGAAAACATGATCGCCAACAGCGAACTCGAGTCGGCGACGGCGCCTGTCAGCATATGATTTCTGCCTGCTCTGTGCCGCTCTCATCCTGTCCCGAATCAGCTGTATCTTCTCGGTCGTCTCCTGTATGATCTGCGGCCCCAAAATACTGCTCTCCCTGAGCTCTGTCCAACATACAGGCGATCGACATCTCCTCCCATATAAAGCCTCAAAAGGTGCCATCTGAATCGTCTCATTGAAGCTATTATTGTAGGAAAACTCGATCAAAGGCAAATGACGATCCCAGCTACCACCGAAATCTAAAACACAAGCTCTGAGCATGTCCTCAAGAGTCTGAATCGTACGCTCCGACTGACCGTCAGTCTGAGGATGAAAGGCTGTGCTAAAACTCAATCGGGTGCCCAATGCTTCCTGAAGTTTCTGCCACAATCGGCTGGTAAACTGGGTGCCCCGGTCGGACACGATGCAAGTCGGAACGCCATGCAGTCGCACGATCTCATCAATATAAACCTGGGCGTATTGAGAAAATCCAAAAGTGGTCTTCACTGGCAGGAAGTGACCCGCTTTCGTCAGTCGATCCACAATCACCCAAATAGAGTCGTACCCTCGACTGGTCCTGGGTAGACCCACAATGAAGTCCATGGAGACCTACTCCCACTTCCACTCAGGGATGGGCAAAGGCTGTAACTCGCCGACTGGCCTCTGGTGCTCGGCCTTGACTTGCTGACAAGTCAGGCATCTCGACACAAATTCTGTAATATCCTTCTTCATCCCGTCCCACCAGTAAACCTCTCTCAAATCATGGTACATCTTGGTGGAACCTGGGTGAACACTGTATACTGATCTATGTGCCTCCTCAAGAATATCACGCCTCAGTCCATCTGAATCTGGCACGTACAGTCGAGTCCCAAATCGAAGTATCCCCTGATCATCAACCACGAACTCAGAAACTCTGCCCTGCCGAATCTGCTCAATAATCTCTAAAATACGGGCATCGCCAGACTGTGCCTCGCGGATACGGTCAAGTAACTGTGGGCATGCTCTGAAATGGGCCAGCTGTCCCCCTGTAGGAGTAAACTCGAACTGCACTCTGCTGTCACATAACACCTGCCAATCCGCCGTCGACTGCATCTGCACTGCGCTCAAACAAGATAAGCTACCTCTGGGCCTCCTACTCAAAGCATCTGCCACCACATTTGTCTTGCCCGGATGGTATAGAATCTGGCAGTCATAATCCTTCACCAACTCCATCCAACGGCGCTGTCTCAGGTTCAGATCTCACTGCTGGAAGATATACTTCAAACTCTTGTGGTCAGTGAATATCTGGCACGACTCACCGTATAGGTAATGTCTCCAGATCTTAAGTGCAAATACCACTGCAGCCATCTCTAAATCATGGGTGGGGTAGTTCTGTTCGTGTTTCCTCAGCTGTCGAGAAGCATACACGATCACTCTGTCGTGCTGCATCAATACACGGCCCAGCCCCACTCGAGAAGCATCACAATATACCACGAACCCGCCTGATCCTGAAGGCAATGCTAACATTGGTGCAGTAGTCAGACGAGTCTTCAATTGCTGGAAACTATCCTCACATGCCTGGGTCCAATCAAAAGGAACCCCCTTCCGGGTCAATCCGGTCAACGGTGCGGCAATGCGGGAGAAATCCTGGACAAAACGTCGATAATAGCCGGCCAGACCTAGAAAGCTGCGAACCTCTATAACTGATACTGGTCTAGGCCAACGCTGAACTGCATCGATCTTCTTCGGGTCCACACAAATACCATCTCTCGTCACCACATGACCCAAGAAGTCGACACTGTCTAACCAGAATGCGCACTTGGAAAATTTGGCGAACAGCTGATGCTCCCTCAAAGTCTGCAATGTGATACGTAAGTGCTGCTCATGCTCCTCCCAGCTCCGAGAATAAACCAAGATGTCGTCAATGAACACAATAATGAACTGATCGAGATACGGCCTGAATACATGGTTCATCAAGTCCATAAATGCTGCCGGGGCATTGGTGAGCCCGAACGACATCACCAAAAACTCATAATGACCATATCGAGTACGGAAAGCAGTCTTCGGAATATCCTCCTTCCGAACCCGCAACTGGTGATAACCTGACCGTAAATCAACTTTCGAGAAGAACCCTGCACCCTGGAGCTGATCGAATAAGTCATCAATGCGGGGTAGGGGATACCTGTTCCGCACAGTAACCCGGTTCAGCTGACGATAATCAATGCATAAACGCATACTTCCGTCCTTCTTCTTAACAAACAGGACGGGAGCACCCCAAGGTGACACACTCGGTCCGATAAGCCCTTTGTCCAGCAAGTCCTGTAACTGATCCTTTAGCTCTCTCAGCTCTGCCGGGGCCATCCGATAAGGCGGTATAGAGATAGGCTCCGTGCCGGGGATCAGATCGATGCAGAACTCAGTCTCGCGCTCTGGTGGCAGACCAGGTAGCTCGTCAGGGAATACATCAGGGAACTCTCTCATAATAGGGACCTGGTCCAACGGAACCTCTGTGGAGCTAGTATCATAAACATAAGCTAAGAATCCCTGACACCCTTTCCTTAAGAGCTGACCAGCGCAAAGAGAAGAAATCAAGCTGGGAAGGGTAGCGCTACGATCTCCCTGAATAACAAGAACCGGCTCACCAGGAAAACTGAATCCGACTGCTTTCTCACAGTAGTCCACAGATGCATAACAGGTAGCTAGCCAGTCCATACCAAGAAGAACGTCAAAGTCTAGCATATCGAGGAGAATCAAATCAACTGAAGAATCTCTCTCCCCGATACGAACGGAACACGATCGGTACACAAAACGGGCAACAAAAGACTCGCCTACCAGGGTAATAACGACAAGCGGCTGATCTAACGGAGAAGACTCTCGGCCCAACCTCGGTGCAAAGTACGTGGATACATAGGAATGTGTGGAGCCTGGATCAAATAATACCCGTGCATCAAAAGAACATACTGGCAGAGTACCTGTCACGACGGCATTGGATGTCTGTACATCCTGAGGAGTCAGCGCGAACACTCGGGCCTGTCCGCCACTAATAGCTGACTGTCCTCTGCCTCTACTTCGGCCTCGGCCTCTGCCTCTGTCGCCTCATCCTCTCGGAACCGGACCGCCACGCCCACAACCTCCAGAAGCATCTGGCTGGCGTAGAGCATCATCAGGAGTAAGAAGTAGAGCTCTCTGAGGAGGTGGTGATGGTGGTAAGGTCACATGCGGGACTGTTGCCGCGCCCTGACGTCCCATGGTACAGTCTCTGACACGGTGGTACTGACTCCCACACCGAAAACATCGTGGAGACGACTGCTGGGTCTGTGGATATGAACCAAATAACTGACCTCGTCTCAATCCTCTACCTCCAGCATCTTCCGGAAATAATCTATCACGGTGTCTACCCATCTGCCGCTGAGCTGGTGTATCAGTACGGATCCTCTTCGGCCCAGAAACGACCGGAGTCTCAGAAATACGCTGTTCCAAAAGTAAGGCTGCATCCATCGCGGCTGCGTATGTATCAAAGTGCTAGGTGCCGATGGCAAGGAATGGCTGTGTATCAAGCCCTCGCACGAACCTCTTTATTCTCTTCTCTTCTGTGTCTACTAGGTACGGAGCATATCGAGACAACTGGGTAAACTGTATATCATACTTCGACATTGTCATCCCAGGAGTCTTGCGCAAAGACTCAAAACTACGGGCTCGAGCATCTCGGACACTCTCCGGAAGAAAACGGGCAAGAAATGCAGCTGTAAACTCATCCCAGGTCATAGAAGACAGACCTGCAGCTCGGCCTCTCTCTACTGAATCATACCATGTCTGGGCAAGACCCTCCAAACGAAAACTCGCAAACTCCACCAATCTATCATCAGAGCACCTCAACGAACGGCAAATCCGAGCCATCCTATCAAGAAATGCCTGTGGGTCCTCTATCGCATCTGTACCGGTAAAAGCTGGAGGTCTCAATCTCATGAACTCCTGTAGTGAAACAGGGATAGTCTCCATAGTAGCAGCAGGGGTGACCATCTGTGCAGCAGGTACAATCGTGGTCTCTGCGGTGGAAGGAACGTCCTCGGATCTCTGTGCCCGGCTGGACTCAACTAAAGATCCCATCATCTGTCACAACTCTTGCATGCCGGCCTCTTATCTGGCAATACGGTCTGGATAAGGCGGATTAGTATGACCCTGAGGGGTAGGCGTATCCTCCCGCTCGATCCTCGCCTCAGACGGGCCCGCCCGAATCTCATCCCTAGCGGCAGCCCGCTGAGCTCTCGTAGTCTTTGGCGGCATCGAAGCTGGAATAAGAAACAGGACTGATAAGATCATTGCAATTGAATCAAGGAATGCAAGGAATCAAGAAAGGAAATACAAGCAATTATGTCATAAGGTCACTTAGGCGGAGTACCGTATCGTAAGTATGCCGCGGATCATACCCACGCTACGCCACTCTGCTTAAGTCACCTACTCCATCTACCAAGGTCGTCCTACACTCGGAAGGGTAAAACCTACGCTCTGATACCAACTTTGTCACGACCCGAAGGTACGGAACGTGACTGGCACTTAGATTACGAGACATCTAAAGGCGTACCGTAACCTAAGTCAGCCAAAGCCCAGAAAATCTAAACCAAAATCAAAAGAGAGTGAAGGAAAACCTTACATGAAAGCAATTTTTTTAAAAATCAATCAAGTTGCATAGAATCCCTTTATAAAAACATCAAAAATTTCCGAAAATTTCGGCAGAGTCTCCCCTGTATTTTCTATCCTCCAAAATGGGTACAACAAGATATATATAACCCGTAAACATAAAATGGCAACCCCAAGCGGGAGCTAGCTCTTCGCCCAAGGCGGATCACAACCACACGCAATATATAAGTAATATCAAGAAAAAGAGCATAAAAGAAATGCAAAATACCAGAAAACACACGTCGGCTCAAGTAAGCTCGACCCAAAAGAAACCACAAATATACAAATCTCTCAATCTCATCACTAGGTCAAATATACAATATAAAGTGGTAGATGGAGAATACTAGATACAATGATAGAGCAAAAAGAAACAAAGTGTGCTCGCAACCCACCTACGGGCGATGTCGCGAGTCTGAGCAAAAGGAGCTGATAATAAGATAGCCCACTGCTAAAAGACTAATGAGTCCGACCTGCAAGACACTGTGGCACAACGGGGGTGAGTTGCCAGCTCGTGAGTAGAATATAACATCTAGTAAGGCAATCGTAAGAATGCACGCAATGCGTCACAACATGTATGTCCATATGTAGTATAATATCTCTAGTATGCATGCACATGTATGCAATGTCATTACTAAATCTTTAAGTGTTTTAAATGCTAAGGGTAGTGCATTCTTAACTTTAGAAAATGAATATCAGTATAATAGCTAGGTACCATCAAGAAATCATCTGAAAACCCGTGTCAAGCATCGACACCAAATATGAAATCATATCTGTCTCAATATCTCACTGTATCAATGTCTCAAATATCGGGCTCCGTCAGTCCGGATCGGCCCATATCATCAAATCTCACGACAACGGTCGGTATCCTCCAGATATCCGCCGCGCCAGACATCACCGGTAGTTAGTCTTCCCCTGCCAGGCTCATCGTCTACAACTCGATCTTCTTACCCCGGGATACCATACCGGGCCCACCATGTACCCGAGACGGTTCATCCACTCCTCGAATCGGGTCTCAAAATCCAACAGAAAACATGAAAACTCATGGTGGACGACACATACATCACGAGAAAACCGCAACTTTGTTTTCAAAAATGATAAATATAAGCTTTTGTTAAATTCTTGCGGTTTTCCCCAAAAATCCAGAAATCGCAGCAATACTGAAATCCTCAAGAAAATCATAATGTTCACATGTTATATATGATAAATGTCTATGATATCAATATATACGATGTGAATTTTGGCTTGAAATCTATGTAAATATGTTGATAATGCGAGGTATATGCATGCTATGCAATTTCATATATCATGTATGAATGCAAGTGGTGATATTAAGTTAAACAGGTTCTATAGTGCACGTGGCATGGCAATTACCAAAGGCGTGTGTGTCACATGAATAGTGCGCATGCAACAGATGCCAATGGTAATGGTGTTCGTGTCCTACGAAGTGACATCGCATAAGTGTAGATGAATGTCCATGCAATCTAATATACGGTTAGCTATAAGGGTATGCAATGTACATAAAGGGATAAGCTACTAACAATATAAATCTTGCAAGAAGTAGGGAAATCCTAACTAGGGGGCGCCTCGCGTCATCCAGACGATTCCCCCATAGATGAATACATCTACTTACCTGAATGCCTCGCTAATCCGATCCGACCACCGCCTTGCCTTTACGCGCCGTGTCCGATGTTTCCCCGACCGATCCTATATTTGCACAACACCAAGCATAAGATTGCATATCCTAAAACGATGCAAGTCACAATATACAAATATCGACGCTCTCGAATTAAACATAACGTGCACTCGGTGCGCGGGAAAACACACGAAAATCGCTAAATCTTAACTAGAATCGTTAGTTCGGGGCAATCGACAAAACTAAAACCCGGCTAGACAAAACCCTGCATTCACGCACTCTAATAGTCGTATACGAAGCTAATTATGTCACTAATATAACACAATTAGATCGCATCCTAATTTTTATAAAAATCTAGTAAACAATTTCATACCGATTCGACGCAAATATCGAAATTTTATCGATCTAGCGAGCGTAACATCGTACAATTAACCATTCTAACTAATTAGATAACCAAACCCTAACTTAACTCCATCAACCATGCTACAAACCCTAATTTGGAATCAAATTCCTCTCTTGATTTTCATGAACAAGTAATTACAACTAAATTAATACTTCAAAATTCAATTTTAGCACATTTAAACTACAAGTTAACAAACTAGTTTAGAAATTTCACCTCACAAATTGAACCCTAGTTTGCTCAAGCCACCAAAGATACCTCCTTTCTTCAAGTTTTGGACTAAATTGGTTTGAGGAGAGAGTGGATTAGGGTTGTGGTTTGAATTTATGAAGAAAATGGTGAATTTTTATGGATTTTTCTTGATTTTTCATGATTTTTGAAGCAAGAATTGAGGTGAAAAGAGGGGGAGCTGCAGGAGCAAGGCTCGGCCAGGAGCAAGGCTCGGCCAGGAGCAAGGGAGGGAGGTTGTGGGATTTTTGTGGAATTTTCTAGGTCAAAAAACCCTTTATGTTCTCATTTAATGCTTTTCAAATCAACATTTTACAAAAAAAAAACCCCATTTTACATCATTTTTTAAAATAAATTTCAAACCCTAAAACTAAAATCTTATAAAGTTATGTTACAATTTATTAACACTCTATTTTAGTTTATAAATATTCCTAATTATGAAATTTACCTAATTAAATTTGTATTTATCACTAATTTAATGTATTTTTAAAAGCTTAAAATAATAAAAAAAATAATTAATTACAATTTTTTTTTATTTAACTAGAAAATTATAAGTGACATTTTAGTGACAAAATTATAGTAATATCTTATCTAAATTTTGTATAATTAGGTCTACAATGAAAAATACCTAATTTGACTTTTTACGGAAAAAGCCGAAAAATTAGCCGATTACCGAAAAACTGCCTAAACGATTTTCGAAGGGTTACAAAGATAGCTTTTAAAAGTAGCGGCTTAAGCTCCGCATTTAAAAGTTGTTTTTGAAATTGTTGCAACGACTTTAACTTTGGTTTATTTTCTTGCATTAATTTTTAATGCGTCCCATCATTTAATCCTACCATTGCAGAAAACAACGAAAATATGACGTACGCTTATGCCATCTGCATTTGCCACGGGGCCCGTCATTACCCGTTAGGTTACTTAACTAACGACAGAGCGGGGGCTGGACTAGCGCGGATGCAAAACATAAGCAACGCCTAAATAGATATCATATATAGATATATACATTCGTGAGATGCAATGATAGCCATTCCAGATCATAGATGAACACATTGGATATACTAGGAATCCGCATTTCGTACGAGCCTGTAACGAAAAGCAGATTACACGGTCGCGATGAATAGCCAATACCCCACCCTAGACCCCTAGGGGTGCGGCAAACTGCCCGCCAAATACCCGAAGTGAAGCAACCTCCCTCAACAATGTGAGTAGGCCACTCAGCACTTCGAGGTGCCCGGTAGTTTGTGCACCCCACCTTGGGTCTATCCTAGGAGCAAAAATAGTAAAAAGAAATTATACAATGGCGGCTACAACCTCAACCCGGATGTACGGCCATAAATATAATATTACATCAATTTACATATTAAATGAATTGAAAGATAAAGAAAACTCTCATCTCACAACCCCCGGCTATTCATCCGCGACAATCCAACGAATTCATATACACATACCAGCAACATTACAGATCACAGATATGTATAACCCCCACTAATCGACGTATAGCGATTAGCAGACGTTCAATACATATATCACATCACAGATATAAACCCTTAGCCAAAGTCTATAGAAGTTCGATCAAAATACGGATTTGTAACCACCCCAAAACACAAATTTGCTTTCTGGAAAATCTGGGCAGAAAAAACATATTGTAAAAATCCCAAAATACCCCTATAAGAACACTGCAGGAAAATTGACCCACAGCCGAGTCAACTTGGCCGCGGATCCGCGGCAGGAGCAATCTCGTGCTGCGGTTCCGCGGCGCTTTGACCGAGTTAGTGGACCGATTTTCTCCTGTGTTCTCTAAAAACCCTGAGCCGATTTTTAGTGTAAGATTAATTATTTTTTGAACAGAAATACAAATCGGCAGAAAGTTAACATTTTCGGGGTGTTTTGCGGTTTTTTCTCCAATCGAAATTCTAGATACTTTGCTAACATGTTAGATAGTGTTTAGCTAGGCTCTGATACCACTGTAAGTCCACGTTACCCGTCCCGGTTCTTTCGGGGATGCGGAAATGATGAAAAACGATTTTTTCGGTGGAGATAACATGGACTCTAAAAACGGATCTTTGGTAAACAAACTATCTAACAACCTAACTAAGAGTTTAACTACTATGTTAGGGGTTATACCTTAACTTGAACTCTTTCTCTTCGACTCCTTGTGGTGGTCGGATCAGCCTCACCTCGTCGTCTCCTTGTGCCGAAGATGGATCCACCCGAAAGCTTCTACCTTTGGCTCCAACCTCAATCTAGAGGAAACTAGAATACTTGGCTTGCTAGACCTTGTACACTAGAATGAGTAGAGAAGTGTTTTGGGTTTTATCTCAATGGTTCTTGTTTCTCAACTCATGAGACAAGAGAACCATGAACAAGAGGAAGAGGAAGAGGGGGAGCTTGGATGGGAGAGAATCAATATGATAGAATGAATAAGACTTTTTAAAACCATGCTCTTGTTAGTGTATATGCCCTAGGGGCCATTATTGTATCATACTAGTTTGTATATTACTTAATGGAAGCTTGGGATATTCACATGTATATAACAGTCTTGCTAAACATGGTAGTATGCTACTTGGTTTTTCTATCTTAATATGTGAGTATACGTATTGATAGAGCTCTTAGGATCTTGCTTGACTACCAGCGTTGTGATGGCATCACACTAGTGGGGGCTGGGTAGTCTACAAGCACATCCTTATACAGGTCCCTAGTCGTTGGATTATCGAGACAGGGCATCGATACTCCGGAGTAGACTAGTGTGTACGCTTTGTTAGTTATATGTATGCCCTAGAGGCCATTACTATACATAGGATGTATATTGTAGTGGATGCTTGGACATATATAGGGAGGACTTTCTTGCTCGACATGATAGTATGCTATCTGGTTGATCTTTACCTTAACGTGTACACAGATTGTCTCTCTATTACATGTTGGTAAAGCCCTTAGGATGTGTACTTGACTACCTGGACTATGATGCGGATCATACTAATGGGTACATGGTAGTCCGTAAGTACATCCTTCAAAGTCCCTAGTCGTGGGTGTATCGAGACGGGGCATCGATATACCAGTATAGACTAGCGTATACCTTCTCGACCCATACAGATGGGCGATGGATGATCCCATATCCATTGGTGTTTGACATCAGAGATGATGTACGGGTGCTCAGTAGAGACTAGGTACACTGGACGGACTCGCCGAGAACTCCCAGATGGTATTATACCTTACGTCAGATGGCAGTTCTCTGGTGACACTGGTACAGAGTCGTCTGTTGACCCGAGATCGTCATAGAGTCTTGTGTGGTTCCCACTGTGCTTAGATTTCCATCTTACCACGTCCAAGAGGGCATGCAAAACGGTGGTTTTTGGGTACAGTCCCGAGTTACATGGAGGCAATGAGCGATAGGAGGGGATTCGTCTCTCCCGGTATAGGGGGTTGATGTTGCGCTGTGTTCGATTGGCTATAACAGGAAATCCCTGGCCAGGGTTGCTGAGATTTACTGGTAAGTGTTACTAGTAGTTTCTCGAATTGTTATAGATCTCATATCAACACGACTTATCGAGCTATTGGGGTCTGACGTTTACCACCCCTAGGCGAGATATGCGACATATCAGACGATCAGACCGGACTGTACGGTAGTGTTACTGGTTGGATTCACTGGAGTGTGAGCGGGCTTGCTCGTCGATCTTCAGATCGCTCAATACCCGGGTGGCCGTTACGTTTAGCAGACCGCTTGCGGCTTATGGGTGTTTGATATGATCATCGCCTGCTGCCGGCGTATTGACAAGTCTTTAGAGTCCTACACAGAGGTTTCCTGGCTCAAGCGAAACGAAATAGGAGCGCATATGAGATATGTGTGGGACCGAGGATAATGCGTGTATGTGATACCGTATTCTATTCTCGCGATGAATGTGTCGAATGGTTGTATGCGATATAACCTAGTTATCGAATCAAGGATTGATTCGATAAATCGATACATTGGATATTAGTCGGTTATATGCGATATGACCGGATCGTTAAATCAAGTGTTGATTTAATGATTTAATGTATAATTATATATTTGATATATTACTTTGCATTAACTAGTATTGGTTCACTTTAAATGGATTTTCTCACTTGGATTGTGCACATTGTATATGTGATATACTTTTGTACACAAGTTTGTATCATGTTTGATGATACATGCTAACTAGGGTTTGTGTAAAGATTGAACCATGGTTATATGAATGGTTAGGGTTTTGTTTTCTTATTCATTTATTTGTTTATTTATTCATTTTGGCAAAAGGAAAATGGTGGCTAATTTGGATTTATGTTGAAGCTTCATGAAGCTTTGACTTAGTCACCATTTTTGTCTTCATACCTAACCTAACCATTCACTTAACTTTAGTTTAGTCTCTACACTTGACCATGGTTGATTATGATAAGTATTCTTTTATTTTCTATTTTCTAAATAACTTATCATAACAATTATCTTCATCTTTTTCTTCTTCTTCTTCTTCAAGATGAAGAAGCTTGACTTCATCAATGGTGGATTGATGAAATGAGTGAGAAATCCAATTCTAAAGTCTACCCACTTCCTATTTCTTCATCCTCTACCTCTTGCCAAGTAGTAGAGTGTGTTTCCTTCACAAGTTTTCTAGACTTGGTGAAGTTGGAGCTTGATCTAGCGATGCCTCGACGTAGATCATCTTCGGCACGTCGTCGATGACCTAGCCCGCTCTTTCTCCGATGAAGCCGACGCTAGAGCCCGGGATTTGATTTGGACAGCGGAGAGGACTTCATCACGGAGCCGTGGAGGTGGAGGACCGGATCTACAAAGGTTGTATTTCCGTATTCTCTTAGTAAAGTAGTTTACTAGTTGCTTTTTCGCCTAGACATCTAGCCAACGATCCGTATTAGGGTTTCTCGGCACCCGTAAATTTTGAAATTGGCATGGTTGATGCCTTGTGAGACCTCTTGAGAGTGCTTAGGAACCCTACAGTGGTATCAGAGCCTAGCTAGAGCCTTAGGCGAAGTCTAGACGGAGTTTGAAGTCCGAACGATCCGAAACGCCAAAATTTCCATGCTCTCTTGACATTTTCTAAATTCTGGGATTTTTCCAGATTAAAAATTCGTAAAAAATTCAGCAGGAAGATCTAAGAGTTATGGTGAAATACGACATCCTAATTCATCTAAACCGCCGCGGTTCCGCGGCATGAGCATGCCTCATGCGGCGGTTCCGCGGCCGTACGGTCGTATCTCACTGTCATTGTTGCACAGTAACTCCTGTTTTCTGATGCTGGATTTTATGGGAATTTTTAATTTTTATTCAAGAGTTGAATTTTTCTGGGTTGTTTTGGGAATTCGAATGTTCGATCGGATTATCAAATTTTGTCTGTGTGGCTTTCCGGATAATTTTTTAGAATATGTTAAAAAGTTCGACCGGATATAAATACCCAATTTTTCCCCTGTCGGGAAATTTCCAAGTGTTGGATTTTTCCGTAGTTTAACGACGTTCTAAGTAGTGCAAGTAACGCGATGGACCCTCTAGAAGACAACAAACCTTAACTCGATTATGTGACCGTCTTGAACTGCCCTTTGAACCTTCGGGTTTGGGGCAGTACGGCGTGCCACATGTGAGGCGTTGGCTTGACCCTTCTACGGCTGGACCGTTGGTACTGAGGCACGAACTGAATGTTGTTAGACTTGTTTCATGTGTTGATCTGTATCGGGAAAACTTGGGTGTTCGATCGTTCGATCGGAAAGTTTAACATTTTCTATTTATCCGGAATGTGATACAATAATTGGAATTCACAAGTAGTTATGAGATAACTGAATGAATGTTTATATAACATAGCACTTTAGTCTCACTTGATCGGTTGCCACGGAATTTTGATGTGATCAAAAGTCCGTCGCAATCACGTAGCGTACGCGGATACTCGCCGGGTAAACTTAATAGACAGCCTCACTCCATAGCCCCGACCAAGTGACTGTAGGAGAACCCCGTCGCTGAAAGCATCCGTTCGAGTGCTCGCGGCAGCGGTGTTCCGCCTTGGTGCACTTCGTCGACGGTATCGGGGGTGCGGCCGTCTACTGAAGTTTGCGACGAGCATTCGATCAGTATGTCGGGAATCTTGTTGAATTGCCCGATTTGATATTGAAAAGAGTTTTCGATAATGAGACTAAAATGCGGGGTTTATAATTGTTAGGCATGCGATGTCTAAGCAATTCATTTGATTAGGCATGCGATGTCTATGGAGGTTGCGGATTCCAACTGTTGTAGTTTTACACTTTCTTTTCTGTGACCGTAAGTGTAATATGTGATATCGCCGGTTTCGTTGCTATATGTCAACGACAATTGGGATGGACATATTTACTTACGTTGATGACATGTGATGTTATGTGTTGCTGGATATGTTATATTGGATCGTCGTGTTTGAATAGCCGGGGTTTTTTTATGTGAGATGGGTGTTTTTCATTTTCATTCATGTAAAAACTTGTATGTAATATTCTTTTATTTAGGGCAATTCCAGGTAGCGGAAGTTGTCACCCTTTGTATATTATTTACTTTTCCGCACTTGGATAGACCCAAGGAGGGGAGCACAAGTAACCGGGTTCTAGGGTCCAGTGGGAGACCAGCTCGAGGAGTCGAGTCCGGGTCTTCTAACTCTAGAATTGGTATGGTTGCTTGCCGCTCTCGTAGGGGTCTAGGGGTGTGGGTTTGGCTATTCATCGCGACCGTGGAATCCGTGTTTTATACTGGCTCGTATTGAAAACACGGACGTCCTAGTATATTCAATATTTCATATATTTCTTCTGCTGCGATATCTGTGATGTGATCATGTGATGTTCTGTGATAGATTCTGTATATAGTATATATGATATATTATATAGACGTTACTTATGTTTTGCATTCGCGCTAGCCCTGCCCCGCTCTGCCGTTAGTTACCTAACCTAACGGTGCACGGGGGGACATCGAGGCGAATGCGGATGGCATAAGTGTACGTCGTATTTATCTGTGATGTTTAGGTATTTAAATGATGGGACTTCATTAATGTGATTAATGAAAGAAAAGAAACCTAAGATGTTGTAGAATCAAATTTTAAACTAAACAGCTAGCTACAGTTCTTGCTTTGCATAGCGGTATATATGATATACCCTGCACCTTATTCGATGAGGAAAGGACCGAGATCCCTTCACCGGGAGTGACTCCTTTAGCAATAACTGGCAGATGCTACACACTCGGTTTGTTTTTTGATTGCTTTTAAGAGTTTTTGCTTTGCACAGTGATATATATGATATATCCCGCACCTCATTCGACGAGGAAAGGACCGACGATCCCTTCACCGGGAGTGACTCCTTTAGCAAAACTAGAAAAGCCTCAAAAACACTCCATTTTAAAAAAAATCATTTGATTCTACAACGATATCAAGTTCATTACGCAATAGATTTTCAGAAAAACCTGTTGTAGCCCTCCGTCATTTCAGATAAGTGGTAGTTAGTATTCGTGCTACGTTTGTTGGCCTGCGTCAAGGCGTAGTGTGCGGTAGCTAACTAGTATTTATCTGCTTATGCATATGATGCAGATTGGATTAGGGTAGTCGTGCGACTTTGTTGGCCTGCGTCAAGGGTCGTGCGGGTGGGTTTAATTCAATCAGGAAATGACGGGTTGAACTTGACTAGCGCACTATGGTTTGTTGGCCTGCGTCAAGGTCATAGGACGCTAGGGGTAAAATATTATCGGGAATTTCAAGTGTTGAAATTTGCAATGAGATTGCATACCTCCTATGAGATAGTTGGATCCCGATACCCGCTGCGAGTAAGTGTTACTCCTGGGAGAGTTTTATACATTACAATTAGCTGATCAAGTAGGTGTCTAGAAAGGTGTCAACGGGGTTACACCTCTGGGAAAACGAGGTTTACATTAATTAGGTTCGTGCGAAAGCACGGGGGACCTCCCTCAAAGTACCGACACTGGCCTGGCTGAAAGATTGGCGAACTTGTAGTGTGTAATTAATCCCGGCTAGTCTTTCCTTTTAGGGTTTGAAGGAAGATTTGATAAAAAGCAGTGGGAGCCATCCTGATTAGATAAAATAATAACCAATCTATTCTTGCAAGAGCGCACGCTGAGTGTTTTCTTCTCTCTCTCTCCTGGTAGCGACCATATCACGCCTTAATCAAGATAATAATACGGATGTGTTGACCGAACCCGCTTGTTATACTAAGCTGGGGAACGTTGGTCCCGCTCCAACTTATAATTGTTATAAGACAGAGCAGGAAATTGGGGATTACCAGAATTCCCGTACCGCCCAAACGAAGAGAGTGCATGCTGATGCATCATCTTCGGGTGTGTTCGTTACAAAGAACTGTTTCTCAGTATCCTCTGCATCCTGGGTATATGATACCAGATCAGGATTCCAGATATGTAATATGTTACACAAGGCTACAGAAAGGTAGAGAACTGAGA
Organism: Agapanthus africanus; assembly: GCA_030015575.1. Taxonomy (NCBI): domain Eukaryota; kingdom Viridiplantae; phylum Streptophyta; class Magnoliopsida; order Asparagales; family Amaryllidaceae; genus Agapanthus; species Agapanthus africanus. Next base: position 154,838,165 of record CM057345.1, on the reverse strand, counting down.
ACGGGTGATAAGTTTCATGAGGCAGAAAACGGGGCAAGAGTTGTAGCCAAGTCTGTTGGTCACTGTCACCCTGTATTACAAATACATTGATTCTGAACGAATGTTATTAGATACCGAACCTGATATACAAAATCATATCAGTCTGTTTATTAGTAAAGAAATGATAAAATTTTGTATTGTTGGATAATGTTTTGAACATTTCCTATATCAAAAGTTGATCGGTTCAGGCACGTTATCTAAAAGCGTTGATGTTCTAAATCAAACTACAGATCTTTAGTATACTGAACACACAAAAGAGGAAGAGTTCAGAAATGAACGGATCCTTCTTGAGGCATTATAGACTAGGTCATATCAATGCGACCCGACTGGCTGAAGTTACATTTAGATGCATATTTAAATTAGTTTGAATTTATATCTTATGAAACTTGCGAGTCATGTCACAAAGATAAAATGACCTCAGCTCTGTTTATTGGAAACAGAGAAAGAGTTAGTGAACTCTTGGGATGATACATGTTGATGTATGTCAGGTCCCCTGTCTACACATGCCAGGACCGGTTCTTTGTACTTCATTACATTCTCTGATAATCTCTTTAGATTTAGACATATGTTCCTGTTGAAACACAAGTCCGAACCTTTTGAGATATTCACAGAATATAAGCTAGAAGTAGAGAACCAATAAGGGTATAAGTATTAAGTCATATGATGAGATCAGGGAGGAGAATACTTGAGCACGGAAATCCTGGATTATTCTAAAAGAGAATGAGATTCTCTCTCAGCATTACTCCTCCGTATACACCATAGCACGATGGTATATCGGGGCGGAGCAGATACACCCTATTTGATATGGTGTGCTCTATGGTGAGTACTACTGAGTTACCTTTTTCCTTTTGGGAGTTATGCACTTATAAAGTTGCATACCTATTGAATAGGGTTCAAATCAAATCAGTTGCCTACCACTTCATATTTGATATGATAAGGGAAGAGCCCATCTCTTAAGTTAGTTAAGATTTGGGGTTGTCCGGGCTATGTCTAAAAGAATAATCCGGACAAGCTCGAGGCAAGATCTGTTATGTAGAACTGGAAAGGTTCCAGCTATACAAAACTGCAGCTGATGATTTGACAGAACCAAAGGATTCAATAGTTACCAACGAACCTCGGCCTCTCCACCGATCTATTAGGGTTCCTCACCCACCTGAGAGATACTTCGGTTTCTCTATGACAGTGGGAGCGAGGATTGAATCATGAGATGATGACCCAACTAGTTTCGAGCTGGCCATCAGGAGTAAGACTCTATAAGAATGGCTGGATGCTTAGTGATCTGAGATAGAATCCTTATACACCAACAGAGTATGGACTTTGGTTGCTATATCTGAAGGGTTAAATCCCCATCAGGAGCAAGTATATCTTGAGAAGATTACCTGGTGTACATGGAAAAGTTGAGACTTTCAAAGCTAGACTTGTTAAAGGTTTTCGTCATCGACCAGGCGTGGATGATGATGAAACCTTTTCCAGTACCTATGCTTAAGTCCATCCAGATACTGCTTGCCACGGCTACATACCATGACTACGATATCTGGCGGTTGGGTGTCATGACTGCTTTTCTAAATGATATTTTAGAAGAGTGCGTCTATAAGTACACAGCCAGAGGACCTCGTAGACAGTGGGAGCAGCGGAAACGTGTGCAAGATGCTTTATAGGATAAAGCAGGCATCGTGGAGTTGGAACATCTGGTTTGATAGATTAGTCAAAGAAGTTGACATCATCAAAATGGTAGATGAACCTTGTATAAACAAAAAGGTAGTAGGGAGTATGGTGACGATCCTCGTAGAGTACGTGGATGACATACTCTTGATAGGGAAGGAGTTTCCTATGCTACGATCGATCAATCTCCGCTTATCACAATGATTCTCCATATAGGATGAAAGTGATACCTCCTAAATCCTGGGTTTTGGATCTATGAGATAGATCTAATTGGATGTTAGGATTCTCACTAGTTGTAGCGAGATGGTATCAATCGATCCTGGGGAGAATCACTGGAAGGGTTCCAGGGTGATAATGACGACTGAATGTCAGTCACAGGCATTGTCTTTACCCTCAGTAAAGGGACGGTATGTTGGAAGAGTTCCAAGCTAGATACCATGGCAAACTAGACGATAAAGGCAAGATACATCGCTACTTAAGATGCTACCAAAGAGGCTGTTTGGGTGTATATTGGTTCATGAGATGAACTACGTTCCTACCATTGTGAGACAATGGAGTTGTGGCTTAAGCCAAGGAACGCCGGTCCCATCAGTGATCCAGACATATTCTAAGGCAGTATCACCTGATCATAGAGATGGTTGTGTTAGTTATATGTATGCCCTAGAGGCCATTACTGTATATACGATGTATATTGTAGTGGATGCTAGGACATATATAAGGAGGACTTTCTTGCTCGACATGATAGTATGCTATCTGGTTGTACTTTATCTTAACATGTACTCTGATTGTCTCTATGTTACATGTTGATAAAGCCCTTAGGATATGTACTTGACTACTGGGACTATGATGAGATCATACTAGTGGGGCCACGGTAGTCGGTGAGTACATCCTATAACTGTTCCTAGTCGAGGGTGTATCGAGACAGGGCATTGATACACCAGAGTAGACTAGCGTATACGCATCTTGACCCATATGATGGGCGATGGATGATCCCATATCCATCGGTGTTTGACATCAAGGATGGTGTACGGGTGCTCAGTAGAGACTGGGTACACTGGACGGACTCGCCGAGAACTCCCAGATGGTATTATACCATACGTCAGATGGCAGTTCTCCGGTGACACTGGTACAGAGTAGTCTGTTGACCCGAGATCGTCATAGAGTCTTGTGTGGTTCCCACTGTGCTTTGATTTCCATCATACCACGTCCAAGAGGGCGTGCAAAAAGGTGGCTTTTGGGTACAGTCCCGAATCATATGGAGGCAATGAGCGATAGGAGGGGATTCGTCTCTCCCGGTATAGGGAGTTGATGTTGTGCTGTGTTCGATTGGCTATAACCGGAAATCCCTGGCCAGGGTTGCTGAGATTTACTGGTAAGTGTTATCAGTAGTTTCTCGAACTGTTATAGACCTCATATCGACACGACTTATCGAGCTACTGGGGTCTGACGTTTACCACCCCTAGGCGAGATATGCAACATATCAGACGACGAGACCGGACTGTACGGGAGTGTTACTGTTTGGATTCGCAGGAGAATGTACAGGCTTGCTTGTTGATCTTCTGAGCGCTCAATACCTGGGTAGCTGTTACGTTTAGCTGACCGCTTGCAGCTTGTGGGTGTTTGATATGATCATCACCTACTGCCGGCGTATTGACGATTCTTTAGAGTCCTACACAGAGGTTTCTTGACTCAGGCAAAACGGAGTAGGAGCACATATGTGATATGTGCGGGACCGAGGATAATGCGATATGTGATACCGTATTATATTCTCGCGATATTTGATATCAGCCGGGTCATCGGATCAAGTGTTGATTCGATGAATCGGTACGGATAAATATTAGCCGGTTATATGCGATATAGCCGGATTGTCGGATCAAGTGTTGATTCGATAATTTAATGTATAATAATATATGTGATATATTAAATTGCATTAACTAATATTTGCTCACTAAAAGATTCTTTTTCTCACTCGGATAATACATTGATGTATATGCGATATATGTTAATTGTATTATTTATATTTTGTTACAATAAATATTATATATGTGATATATAATATTGTAACATGATATGATAAATAATGCAACATGTTTAGTGGAGTTTAAACTTGATTAGGGTTTGGATTAGGGTTAAACTTTCTAGATGTTTCTAGAAGGTTTTCTTTTTGTCATTTGAAAGATATTTTGAAATGAGTCATGCTTTAACCAAACCCAAACCCTAACCCTAGTTAATTCTCTACATTGGTTAAGTGAACCATGGTTGCATAATCTATCATATTATTACTTTTCCTATTCATCACAAAAGAATAATGAGATTGTTCATCTTCTTCCTCCTTGATTCTTTCATGAAAAGCTTGCTAGTTTTTCAAAAGTGATGAATAAATAGTGAGAAAAAGATAAATAAATAGAGCAAAAATCCTACTTCATCATCCTCATCCTCCTTTGCCATTTAGATGAGGGTGTTCACATCATTTCATGAGTGTTAGCTTGTGTTAAAGAAACTTCGAGGTAGATCATCTTAGTATCGAAGATCGGAAGCAAAGGTTGCGTCTTTCTCTTCGTGGAACCTCTCGAGAGCCCGGAACCCGATGATCGCAGCGAAGGGACCACAACACGGAGCATATGAAGTGAAGGACCAGATCTACAAAGGTTGTAATCCCTCTCACTTAGTGTTAAAGTTGTTAACATGCTTGTTTTCGCCTAATCTCTAGTTTAAAGTTCCGTATTCGGGTTGTTCGGCACGGCTAAATTTTTATTCGGGCATGGTTGATGCCTCGTAGACCCTTGTGCGCGTGCCTAGCAACCCTACAGTGGTATCAGAGCCAAGCTAGAGCTTTAGGCGAAGTCTAGACGAAGTTTAAAGTCCGATCGAAACCCGAAACCCCGATAAAACATGCTCTCTGGAAATTTTCTAGAAATTGGGATTTTTCCACATTAAAAATATCCAAAAATTACAGCAGGTAATTATAAGAACTACTGTGAAGCACGTGAGTGTAAGTCGCCCAACGAGGCGCGGAACCGCGGCGCCACCCCACAATTTGCGGCGGTTCCGCGGCCACGTGGTCGATTTATCGCACGTGCTTTTCACAGTAACTCCTAATTTTTAATGTTGTATTTTCTGGAAATTTTTATTTTTTTTATTCAACTGTTGATTTTTCCAGGTTGTATTGGGGACTTAAAGTTTTGATCGGATATTATAACTTTGTTTTGTTTTGTCCGGATAATTTTTTAGAAACTGTTAAAATGTTCGAACGGATATCAATAACTCACTTTTTCCCCTGTCGGAAAATTTTTCAAAAGTTGGATTTTTCCTCGTGTTTAAGAACGTTCTAAGTCGTGCAAGTAACTTGATGGACCCTCTAGAAGACAACAAACCTTAACTCGATTATGTGACCGTCTTGAACTGCCCTTTGAACCTTAGGGATTGGGGCAGTACGGCGTGCCACATGTGAGGCGTTGGCTTGACCCTTCTACGGCTGGACCATTGGTACTGTGGCATGTAATGGATGTTTTTAAACTGTTTTCAAGTGTTGATATATATTGGGGAATTCTTGGGTGCTTGATGATTCGATCGGAAAGTTTAACTTTTTCTATTTATCTGGAATGTGATACAATAATTGGAATCCACAGATAGTTATGAGATGACTAATTTGAATATTATAAACATAGCAGTTTAGTCTCAGATGATCGGTTGCCACGGAATTTTGATGTGATCAAAAGTCCGTCGCAATCACGTAGGGTACGCGAATACTCGCCGGGTAAACTTAATAGACAGCCTCACTCCATAGCCCCGACCAAGTGACCGTAGGAGAACCCCGTCACCGAAAGCATCCGTTCGGGTGCTCCCGGTAGCGGTGTTCCGCCTTGGTGCACTTCGTCGACGGTATCGGGGTGTTGGAGATAGTGCCCTCAGAGTCAATTATTAGGTCACAGGTACGTGATTGTAATGATTGAGGGAGGACCTATCCCGGTAGGACAGTCTTACTCGAGATGATAGTATGCTATCTGGTTTACCTTTATCATCGTGTACTGTTTTAGGTGACCTGACATGTCGCTATTACACGTTGATAGAGCCCCTAGGATTCTTGCTTGACCACCAGCAGTATGAGGGCGATCATATAAGTGGGAGCTGGGGGTCTACAAGCATATCCTTAAAAGGTCCCTAGTCGTGGGAGTTTCGAGACCGGGCATCGATACTCCATTAGTAGACTAGTGTATACAGTCGAGACCCCGACGAGGGGCGGTGGCCGGTCTCACAAGCCACTGGTGTCAGTTGGATCACCTAAGATGTATACAGGTGCTCATTGGGTTATGAGTACACCGGACAGGACTCGCCGGGAACATGCTAGTTGGTCATATACCAGACGTCAGATGGCAGTTCCCTGGTGACATGTGTGCAGGTTAGTTCATCGACCTGGGGATCGTCATTTGTCTCGTGTGAGTTCCCACTGTACTTTGATTACTACCCTACCACGGCTCAAAGGAGTCGTGCAAACAGGTTTTAGTTGGGTACAGTCCCGAGCCACATGGAGGCAGTGAGCGTATCTTCAGGGGTTCGTCTCTCCCGGTATTGGGGGTGAGGTCGTGCTGTGTCTAGGAGAGCCATTACACAAAGTCCTTGGCCAAGGCAAGGAGATTTACTGGTAGGTATTCCAGTAGTATCTCAGGGTGTTCTGGGCTACACTCCGACACGACTTGTACCGCTTTTGGGGGTCTGACTTTTACCAACCCCCTAGGCCCGCCATGCGATACTCATAGACGAACGGACCGGACTGCACGGATATTGTCACTGACAGGCTCAGTAGGGTGTCAGGATGAGTTCGCTCATCGACGTCCCTTTTAGTCAATAGCTGGTGGCCCGTTACGTATTGGCTTATACCTCTGACGTGCTAGTGGTTAAATCCACAGCCATAGTATTGACGAGTCTTTAGAGTCCACCACACTTTCAGTTACTCAAGTTTCGGGCGAAACGCTGTAGAGGCCGTATGGAGATATGGCAGGGTCCGATCAGATACGTGCGGTATTGCACGGATCAGGATCGGACGGTTTGTACTAGTAGCCGTATAGGTATATGGCAGGGTTCGATCAGATACGTGCGGTATTGCACGGATCAGGATCGAACGGATATTACTAGCCGGCTTTGGTTTAAGCCGGTCCTAGTTTAGTACAGTGTAGATTTTGTCTCTTTGCATTTGTATCCGGACGGAATACAGATGCGGGTGTGTATGCACAGTATCGGGGTTTTCCTGTAATTTATTATGGGACCAGTTTTCTGGGGTTGCCAGTTTGCATTCCGTTCCGGCCGGTTTTCTCTTTTTCCTTCCCGGCCGGACTTTTCCGATGGAGGGGGTAATTTGCAGTTTTGCAAATTACATTTGTGGAGGGGTTTTCTTGCATAAAGATCTATTATGATAGCTTTCTTTTCTTGCACCATGACTTTCTTTATTTGTGATTTGATAAGGGTATGGGTTTGATGTGAGTTGAAGCATGCTTGCATGTTTCTTTGTCTTGGTTGTGGTCACCCCTTCTTCACTCCTACACTCACCTCCCTTCATCATATATATCCATTCTTTCCTCCACCAATTTCCTTGATGATTTTGGCCGGCCACTTCATGGTGGAGAAGAAAAATGAGAGATTGATTTATGTGCTTCATTTGTTCATCTCATTTGGCTTGCAAAATTGGTAGCTTCATTTCCCTCCAAAGTTCAATCTTCATTCCTCCATCCAAAGGCAACAAACCCCAAAGTGAGACATCCACTCTACACTACACTTCCTACAGCATATCTTGAGCATGTCGAGTTGCCGGCTTCATGCCCGAGTTGCCTCGGTATTGAGGCGGGAGCCCGTAAAAGACGAAGGCGATGTGGTGCCCTTTCCGACGAGGAGGAGACGGACGGAGATCCCGCGAGGAGATCGGAGTGGAGATGAAGACCGGAGGACTCGGATCAGTCGGTATATCTCTAACCCGTATTCTAGTTAGCTTAGACTTGTTAATGGTTACGATCCGGAGTTTAGTGCGCGGTGGTGCCGGTTTGCAAAGTCCGCAAAAATTTAAGTTTATCACCGTTTCCGCATTCCGGCGTCGGATTGACGGCCGGGGCGCCGCCGTGCACTTACAGTGGTATCAGAGCCTCACCATTAACTTAGTCTAGCTTTGTGTAATGTGTTTGCATTTCCGATCGATCAAAAAGTTCCAAAACTGCATTTTACCCACGACAGTTTCTGTTGAAATTTTTCAGTCTCGAAAAATTTTTCAGGTTGTAAAATATTGATGTACTGGAAAATATAAGAGTTCTGTAAAAATTTGATGAAGTAACTCCACAGTTGGAGCGCGGAAACGCCGCGAAAACCCACTTTGTGCGGCCCTTCCGCCGCGCACTATTCACATCACTTCACCATTTTTTTACAGAGGCCTTATGGGCTTAAAATATGGGCTTTGGAATATTAAAGTTGGGCCAATTGTTTCTGTGAGTGCTACAGTTTTCTTTGGGGCCCACTTGTTAATTGTTTGATCAATCGGAAAATTTTAAACACATTTTTCACAGTATTTACATTATATCTGCGACCGTGAATGTCACTCGATCGGTAAATCCGGTCTAACTGCTATAGCCCGGTTAGACGGATTTGCGAACGCGACTTTCACGTTGATGTTCTATGTATTTGCTGTGATGTTGCGGATCGGTCGTGGGGGATAGCCTGGATGCAATGCTAGTACAGTGTTGTTGTATTTTGTACTTTTGATATTGCGGGACGAGCGTCCGACATGTGGACTGCCGTCACTGCCTGATTGTATTATTCTTTTGGGGAACGACCTGGTTGCGGTCGATGTACCCGGTGTATGTATATTTTACTTTCTGTACTAGGGTTACCCCGCGGAGGGGTGCACGGATAGCCGGGTTCTAGAGGGCAACGGGCCCGCATCTCAGGGCATTGAGACGGAGGGGGCTTCAGTCTGGAATTGGCGGGCTATTCGCCGCACTCGTAGGGGGTACAGGTTGACCCAGGAGGGGTGCCCAAGTTACCGGATTCCGTGAAGTGCTGGGTGGTCCATTCACGGCACTGGAGGGGGCTGCCTCGCTTCAGGTTTTGGCGGGTGACTTGCCGCACCCGTAGGGGTCTAGGTTTTCATTGCACAGGCTATCCACACGACCAGGGGAACGTCGGGTTTCAGTAGTGGCTCTGTGAAACCCGGGGATCCCAGATATCTGTATTGTTCTGTGATGCTGTACATTTCTGTGATGTTGCATTTCTTTTCACGCCTTGAGCGAAATACTATATATTGGTATATATATTAGTAGATGTTGTATATGTTTTTCATCCGCGCTAGTCCAGTCCCCGCTCTGCCGTTAGTAAGCTAACCTAACGGGTGATGACGGGACCCAGTGGCGAATGCGGATGGCATATACGTACGTCAGTATATTTTCGTTCTTTGTGGTGTGATCAATTGATGGGACTGCGTTGATTCGGATCAATGCAAGTTAAACAAACCTATTCTGATGTCGTTGGAACACTTTTCAAAAAGCTGTTATTGCAAGGACGTTCACTTTTGTTTTGCATCGTGGTATTCATTTGGAATATCCTGCTCCTCAGTCGACGAGGCAAGGGCCGAGATCCCTTCACCGGGAGTGACCCCTTGGACAGAAGTTTGCGTCAGGGCATTAACTTCACTATAGCCGATTACTTTTGCTTTGCATCGTGATATTCGGTTATGAATATCCAGCACCCCATCCTACGGGGAAAGAGCCGAGATCCCTTCACCGGGAGTGACCTCTTTAGTAAAGGTTTTCGTCACTATATTTTCTAAAAAGCTATCCGTTCCTTCAACGATATCAAGTTCATTACGTTAAAGGTTTTCGCCAGAAACCATTCGTAGCCCTCCGTCGTTTCATATGGGTAGTCAATAGTATTCAAGCTGTGTTTGTTGGCCAAAGTCAAGGCACAGTGTTTGGTAGCTGTTGGGTATTCATATGCAGCATAGATAGATGCGTTGGTTTGGAACAGTCGTACTGCCTTGTTGGCCAAAGTCAAGGGTATGTACGGGTGGATTCAAATTAACCTGGAGAATGACGGGCAGAACTTGACATGTGACTTATGATTTGTTGGCCAAAGTCAAGGTCATAAGAGCATGGGGCAGAAATCACATCGGGAGTTTCAAAAGTACTGAAACTTGCCATATATGCGCATACCTTCTGGAGTGTGATACCGTGAGCGGATTCCGTCACGTTGTCATGCGATGAGAGTTGGATCCCGATTCCCACTGATGAGTTGGTTTACTCCTCGGGTGACCCCGACTAATTCTTCTTTCAGGTTTGGAGGAGAATTTGAGGTACAGTGGGAGGTTTCCAGATTAGATAAATTGGTAACCATTCTGATCTAGGTTAGAGTGCACGCTGAGTGTTTCTTTTCTCTCTCTATTTGGCAGCGACCATTGACCCGACCCTAAGACTTTGACTCAGTGACCAAGTTGACCGAACTTTCTTAACACAACCTTTTGGATTGTCAGAGTTGCAGACCTCATTGCCACTCCTACTTTTACCCTTTTCTCCAGGACACCCCGTATTACTGCGAACGTCCACTTCCATTGGACAAAACCATCGTATGGTTAGATACGAACTCGAAGGGATTCGAGGATGGTTTCCGGTTCTGGAGAAAACGGATAGGATTATTCAGTTGTCTTTTCTTTTCACCCTCTCTCAGGTTGCGAGTACTCCTTGGTTTAGGAGTAGTACACCTATTATGCAAATTGGATAGTCTTCTTCCAAACCTTAGGCTGGTGCCGACCGGTAGGGAATGAAGAAAACCAGTTAGCCTAAACGGTATACAGAAGGTATTAAGATTAAGACAAAGCAAGGGATTAGTAAGAGGGCAAAGTAAATTGCGACTGCTATTCACGACCAAACCAAGTATTTCTTCGCCAATCCTAAATCACCTTTGTATTTCTCCAGGACACTCCGTATCACTACGAAGATCCACAGTATATTGGATACTCCATCGTATGGTTATATACGAACTCGAAAGGAACTTGTTCCAGTTCGGGGATGGATTCTGGTCCAGGAGAAATAGGAATAAGGTTTATTCGGTTGTCTTTTGTTTTCACCTTCTCTCGCATTGCGAGTGCTCCTAGGACTAGGACAGTACACCCATTATGCTTATTGGATAGTCTTCTTCCAAACCATAGGCTGGTGCCGAACGGTAGGGAAGGAAGAAAACCATTTGGCCTAAGGGGGTGTGCAGAAGGTAATGACTAAAGACATATAAAGGGATTTGGAGAGGTGGCAAAGAATTATACGGTTATAGTTGTGAATCTGGATAATGGTAGAGGCATTACTAAGAATACCAGGATACCCCATCGAAACATTTCAATGTTTCAGTTCACTGTGTACTGTTAAATGAAAACTGATTTCCCGATTAGACACTTGCTCCAGGGTATGTATTTACCAGGTATGATTCTCACATCTGTATGGTTTTACAGATGATGAGTGGGAGTAAGTTATTGGGAATTGGGTGATCATCCTCATTATATCGGGATTCGTTGTAATCGGTGATATTTGAGGAAATCACCTGAGCTGTTTGCCGGTCGGCAAATATTTGGTTTTGAATATCCGCTTTTATGCACCAATTTCAAATTGATATATCTGTACGTCTATTTTCATAGAGTGAGATATACCTTTTGATATTATGTCGATGACATTTACCTATATCAGTGGATGGTTAGGTAAGGAGCATTAAACAGCGGTGTAATTCTTCTTAACCATAAGTACAGTTTTCAACCTACGACACACAGTGAAAGAGTTGTTAGACTCAGCGGACTTATACAGAGTATTGTATGTTTTCCAGTGTCCATTGGGACAGAGGGTTTGGTCCTCATACTATATTCTGTTTACTTTTAACTTCTCTAGTTCTTAAACATGTGTTTCGTAGAAACACAGGGTCTAAGTTTTGAGGAGTTATAGGTATTTGAATAGAGTAGAGAACCAGGTATTGCAAGTATCGGGATTCTTCATAGTGATCGAAGATGTAGATACTTGTGTATGGTATTCAGTTGATAGTAATGATTAAGAGAACTTGCTTCTCTTTCAGGTTACTCATAATTGGAAGTGTTCCTAAGTTGAGTAACGCTGATCCGCCTCCTTCCATTTAGTTGACATGCACTGGAGACAGCTGCATGATTTGAATCTAGTTCAATTAAATCAGTGCCTCTGGTTCTATATTGGATATAGAACAGTTCATATCTTAACGATGTTAAGGTACGGGGAGTTGTCCGGTTTATGATTAAAACCAGACACTGGACAACTCAAGGCACGTTTCTGTAATGGCTGTTTGTGGGTTGACCTAGGCTATGACGAGGGTTGACTTTCTACCATCTGGATGAACAATAGCGATATTGTTCTAGACTCGCCACAGTTTTATTAAAAAATGGATTTTTTCAGAAAGCAGTAGTGGGAGTATGGTAGAACTGGAAGTGATTCCAGAACCACAAACGATTACTGAAGATTTGATAAGGAACCTAAAGATTCAATCTGGTTTGACATTCCATTGGCCACTCCGCAGATAAGGTGGGTAACTTCAGGCACCCGAGAGGCACTACGGTAGCCTCAAGGACGGTGACAGGGAAGTTCTTGTTTACCCACAATTGCCATTGCTGTTGTTCCAGGTTACGAGACCCGGCGGGAGGATGAGTATAGCGTCGTTCTAAACTAGTTTTAGAAGTGTACGTCTATATGACTCTGCCAGAGGGTTGTCGTAGTCAGTGGGAGCAGCGGAAGCATTGGTGGACAGGAAGCTTATGTCTATTTATAGACTAAAGCAGATGTAGCGGAGATAGATCATCTATTTCTGACGTGACAGTCATGGGTTTGACTTCATCAGAATAGGGGATGGATCTGTTGAGAAGGTAGTAGGGTGTGATGTCCTGGTATCTGGATGACATACACAGAATAGGAAAAGAAACTCCTATACTACAATCGGTTGTACTTTGGTCGTCACACAGTTGTTTCTCCACATAGGAATTGGGTATTATATCAGACATACTGGTTACTAGATCTATGGTTTTAGATCTAGATTTGGGTGGTTTCCCAATCAGGGTACTTGACAGCATTCTAAGAGTATTTAGGGTGGACGACTCCTGGCACGGTAGTGTACCTGCAGGTAATGGAGTCACCCTCTCCAAAGGTGTCTTACAGACTAAAGGGGAGAGGGACGGGCATGATTGGCAGATCACTTGCTCAGGCAATTGAGTCAATCGTGAGATGTCAAGTACCACACCAGATGTTGTTCTTGCACTAGATGCAATAAGTTGACATTAATCCAATCCTGAAGAAACAGTCGGAAGCAGTTCTAGAACATAAGTGGATGTTCTAGGGAGATGATAACGACAGCCTCATTCAGGAGACAGTTATCATTCCAGGCTTCCAAGGTGACATGGACGACAAGGAGGTTGTCAGAGTTATAGTTTTCCTTCTGATGAGAGGCAGTATTTTGGACAGATGGTCCAAGGCAATACTGAGGGAGGCATGGCGCGCAGGATACTGATTAAATTCAGTTGACGATACAGTCTAAGAAGTTTGGATTTGGAGTTCATTTATGAGCTATGTCCCATCAGACATCCAGACACATTCTAAGACAGGTATTGCTCATTTCGGGAGATGGGTTTCTCCGCGAACTTGAGATATAGAGAGACATAGAAAGAAACAACTAAGCGGATCCACTCACTGAGGCTATTCCTCGAACGCAAGAGTTTCGCAAACGAGCTTTGTGAGACTGACTAGTAGAGGAGTTGGGTGTTCGGTATCACACGGGCTGTGAGTATGCGACATCGCAATAATATAGCCTTGAGTGCAAGTGGGAGATTGTTGGAGATAGTGCCCTCAGAGTCAATTATTAGGTCACAGGTACGTGATTGTAATGATTGAGGGAGGACCTATCCCGGTAGGACAGTCTTACTCGAGATGATAGTATGCTATCTGGTTTACCTTTATCATCGTGTACTGTTTTAGGTGACCTGACATGTCGCTATTACACGTTGATAGAGCCCCTAGGATTCTTGCTTGACCACCAGCAGTATGAGGGCGATCATATAAGTGGGAGCTGGGGGTCTACAAGCATATCCTTAAAAGGTCCCTAGTCGTGGGAGTTTCGAGACCGGGCATCGATACTCCATTAGTAGACTAGTGTATACAGTCGAGACCCCGACGAGGGGCGGTGGCCGGTCTCACAAGCCACTGGTGTCAGTTGGATCACCTAAGATGTATACAGGTGCTCATTGGGTTATGAGTACACCGGACAGGACTCGCCGGGAACATGCTAGTTGGTCATATACCAGACGTCAGATGGCAGTTCCCTGGTGACATGTGTGCAGGTTAGTTCATCGACCTGGGGATCGTCATTTGTCTCGTGTGAGTTCCCACTGTACTTTGATTACTACCCTACCACGGCTCAAAGGAGTCGTGCAAACAGGTTTTAGTTGGGTACAGTCCCGAGCCACATGGAGGCAGTGAGCGTATCTTCAGGAGTTCGTCTCTCCCGGTATTGGGGGTGAGGTCGTGCTGTGTCTAGGAGAGCCATTACACAAAGTCCTTGGCCAAGGCAAGGAGATTTACTGGTAGGTATTCCAGTAGTATCTCAGGGTGTTCTGGGCTACACTCCGACACGACTTGTACCGCTTTTGGGGGTCTGACTTTTACCAACCCCCTAGGCCCGCCATGCGATACTCATAGACGAACGGACCGGACTGCACGGATATTGTCACTGACAGGCTCAGTAGGGTGTCAGGATGAGTTCGCTCATCGACGTCCCTTTTAGTCAATAGCTGGTGGCCCGTTACGTATTGGCTTATACCTCTGACGTGCTAGTGGTTAAATCCACAGCCATAGTATTGACGAGTCTTTAGAGTCCACCACACTTTCAGTTACTCAAGTTTCGGGCGAAACGCTGTAGAGGCCGTATGGAGATATGGCAGGGTCCGATCAGATACGTGCGGTATTGCACGGATCAGGATCGGACGGTTTGTACTAGTAGCCGTATAGGTATATGGCAGGGTTCGATCAGATACGTGCGGTATTGCACGGATCAGGATCGAACGGATATTACTAGCCGGCTTTGGTTTAAGCCGGTCCTAGTTTAGTACAGTGTAGATTTTGTCTCTTTGCATTTGTATCCGGACGGAATACAGATGCGGGTGTGTATGCACAGTATCGGGGTTTTCCTGTAATTTATTATGGGACCAGTTTTCTGGGGTTGCCAGTTTGCATTCCGTTCCGGCCGGTTTTCTCTTTTTCCTTCCCGGCCGGACTTTTCCGATGGAGGGGGTAATTTGCAGTTTTGCAAATTACATTTGTGGAGGGGTTTTCTTGCATAAAGATCTATTATGATAGCTTTCTTTTCATGCACCATGACTTTCTTTATTTGTGATTTGATAAGGGTATGGGTTTGATGTGAGTTGAAGCATGCTTGCATGTTTCTTTGTCTTGGTTGTGGTCACCCCTTCTTCACTCCTACACTCACCTCCCTTCATCATATATATCCATTCTTTCCTCCACCAATTTCCTTGATGATTTTGGCCGGCCACTTCATGGTGGAGAAGAAAAATGAGAGATTGATTTATGTGCTTCATTTGTTCATCTCATTTGGCTTGCAAAATTGGTAGCTTCATTTCCCTCCAAAGTTCAATCTTCATTCCTCCATCCAAAGGCAACAAACCCCAAAGTGAGACATCCACTCTACACTACACTTCCTACAGCATATCTTGAGCATGTCGAGTTGCCGGCTTCATGCCCGAGTTGCCTCGGTATTGAGGCGGGAGCCCGTAAAAGACGAAGGCGATGTGGTGCCCTTTCCGACGAGGAGGAGACGGACGGAGATCCCGCGAGGAGATCGGAGTGGAGATGAAGACCGGAGGACTCGGATCAGTCGGTATATCTCTAACCCGTATTCTAGTTAGCTTAGACTTGTTAATGGTTACGATCCGGAGTTTAGTGCGCGGTGGTGCCGGTTTGCAAAGTCCGCAAAAATTTAAGTTTATCACCGTTTCCGCATTCCGGCGTCGGATTGACGGCCGGGGCGCCGCCGTGCACTTACACGGGGGTGCGGCCGTCTACTAAAGTTTGCGACGAGCATTCGATCAGGACGTCGAGAATCTTGTTGAATTAGCCGACTTGGTATTGAAAAGAGTTTTCGATAATGAGACTAAAATGCGGGGTTTATAATTGTTAGGCATGTGATGTCTAAGGAATTCATTTGGTTAGGCATGCGATGTCTAAGGAGGTTGCGGATTCCAACTGTTGTAGTTTTACACTTTCTTTTCTGTGACCGTAAGCGTAGTATGTGGTGTATCGCCGGCTTCGTTGCTATACATCAACGACAATCGGGATACGCATACTTGCTTACATTGATGATATGAGATATTATGTGTTGCTGTGATATGTTGTATTGGATCGTCGCGTTTGAATAGCCGGGGGTTTTATGTGAGATGAGTGTTTTTCTTTTTCATTCATGTAAAATTCATTTGTATGTAATATTCTTTTATTTGGGCACTTCCAGGTAGCGGAAGCTGTCACCCTTGTATATTATTTACTTTTCCGCATTAGGTAGACCCAAGGCGGGGAGCACAAGTAACCGGGTTCTAGGGTCCAGTGGGAGACCATCTCGAGGAGTCGAGACCGGGTCTCCTAACCCTAGAATTGACAGTGTTACTTGCCGCTCTCGTAGGGGTCTAGGGATGTGGGTTTGGCTATTCATCGCGACCGTGGAATCCGTGTTTTATACAGGCTCGTATTGAAAACACGGACGTCCTAGTATATCCAATATTTCATATATGTTCTTCTGCTGCAATGTTCTGTGATGAGATCATATTACTGCCTGAGACGAATGTTTATATTATATATGTAGGGTTCCTAAGCACTCTAGTGAGGTCTCCCAAGCCATCAACCATGGCAATTTCAAAAATTATGGTGCCTACAAACCCTAAACTACGGATCGATAACTAGATGTCTAGGCGAAAAAGAACTAGTTAACACTTAACTAATGAGAAAACGGAAATACAACCTTTGTAGATCCGGTGCTCCACCTCCATAGCTCCGCAACGAGGTCCTCTCCGCTGTCCAAATCAAATCCGGGCTCTTGGATCAGCTTCGTCGGAGAATGGGCAATCTAGGTCGTCGATGTCCATGCCGAAGATGATCTACGTCGAAGCATCGCTAGATCAAGCTCCACCTTCACAAATCCGTGAAAACTTGTGAAGGAAACACACTCTACTACTTGGCAAGAGGTAGAGGATGAAGAAATAGGAAGTGGGTAGACTTTAGAATTGGATTTCTCACTCAAATCATCAATCCACCATTGATGACCTCAAGCTTCTTCACTTGAAGCAAGGAAGAAGAAGAAGAAAAGAAATTGTTATGATAAGAATTATGATAATTAGAAAAGAAACTCATTCTTATCATAACATGACCATGGTTAGTTGTAGAGAGTGAACTAGGGTTAGTGGAGTGGTTAGGGTTAAGCATGAGACAAAATGGTTAACTAAGTCAAAGCTTCATGAAGATTCATGAACAAAACAAAAGAAGCCACCATTTTCTCTTTTGCATTTCTTTTATCCATTTATCAAAAAGAATAAATGAATAATTAAGAAAATAAAACCCTAAACATAAACACAACCATGGTTCAAACTTTACACTTAACCAAAGTGGTATGCATCATCAAACATGATACAAACATGTGCACATAAACATATCGCATATACAATGCGCACACCCGAGCGAGAAGATCCATCTTAAGTAAACCGATACTAGTTGATGCAAAGCAATATATCAAATATATAAATATGCATTAAATCATTAAATCAACACTTGATTCAATGATCCGGTCATGTCGCACACAACCGACTGGTATCATTAGTAACATCTTATCGAATCAACACTTGATCCGATAACCCGGCTATATCGCATATAACCAATCAATGTCACATCGCAAGAATCGAATACAGTATCACATACTCGTATTATTCTCGGTCCCGCACATATCTCATATGCGCTCCTATTTCGTTTTGCTTGAGCCAGGAAACCTCTGTGTAGGACTCTAAAGACTCGTCAATACGCCGGCAGCAGATGATGATCATATCAAACACCCACAAGCCGCAAGCGGTCTGCTAAACGTAACGGCCACCCGGGTATTGAGCGATCTGAAGATCGACGAGCAAGCCCGCTCATACTCCAGTGAATCCGACCAGTAACACTACCGTACAGTCCGGTCTGATCGTCTGATATGTCGCATATCTCGCCTAGGGGTGGTAAACGTCAGACCCCAATAGCTCGATAAGTCGTGTCGATATGAGGTCTATAACTGTTCGAGAAACTACTGGTAACACTTACCAGTAAATCTCAGCAACCCTGGCCAGGGATTTCCTGTTATAGCCAATCGAACACAGCGCAACATCAACTCTCTATACCGGGAGAGACGAATCCCCTCCTATCGCTCATTGCCTCCATGTGACTCGGGACTGTACCCAAAAACCACCGTTTTGCACGCCCTCTTGGACGTGGTAAGATGGAAATCAAAGCACAGTGGGAACCACACAAGACTCTATGACGATCTCGGGTCAACAGACTACTCTGTACCAGTGTCACCAGAGAACTGCCATCTGACGTGAGGTATAATACCATCTGGGAGTTCTCGGCGAGTCCGTCCAGTGTACCCAGTCTCTACTGAGCACCCGTATATCTCCTCTGATGTCAAACACCGATGGATATGGGATCATCCATCGCCCATCTGTATGGGTCGAGAAGGTACACGCTAGTCTACTCTGGTATATCGATGCCCCGTCTCGATACACCCACGACTAGGGACTTTGAAGGATGTACTTATGGACTACCATGTCCCTACTAGTATGATCCGCATCATAGTCCAGGTAGTCAAATACAGATCCTAAGGGCTTTACCAACATGTAACAGAGAGACAATCAGCATACACGTTAAGGTAAAGTGTAACCAGATAGCATACTATCATGTCGAGCAAGAAAGTCCTCCCTATATATGTCCCAGCATCCACTACAATATACATCCTATGTACAGTAATGGCCTCTAGGGCATACATATAACTAACAATCTCCCACTTGCACTAGGGCCATCTGTAGCAGTGGTTGTAGTATCTCATACTCAACCATCCCATGAAAGTCTCTCTCTGGGAACAGGCCTTTGTGAGTGGATCCGCTGTGTTGTCCTCTGAGTCTACTCTCCAAACCTCGATCACCCTGGAGATCAACCATCTCCATGATCAAGTGATACTGCCTTAGAATATGTCTGGATCACTGATGGGACCGGCGTTCCTTGGCATAAGCCACAACTCCATTGTCACACAATGGGAGGAACATAGTTCATCTCATGAACCAATATACACCCAAACAGCCTCTTTGGTAGCATCTTAAGTAGCGATGTATCCAGCCTTTATCGTCTAGTATGTCACGGTATCTAGCTTGGAACTCTTCCAACATACCGTCCCTTTACTGAGGGTAAAGACAATGCCTGCGACTGACACTCAGTCGTCTTTATCACCCTGGAACACTTCCAGTGATTCTCCTCAGGATCGATTGACACCATCTCACTACATCTAGTGAGTATCCTAACATCCATTTAGATCTATCTCATAGATCCAAAACCCAGGATTTAGTAGGTATCATTTTGATCCTATATGGAGAATCATAGTGATAAGCGGAGATTGATCGATCGTAGTATAGGAAACTCTTTTCCTATCAAGAGTATGTTGTCTACGTACAATACGAAGATGACCACCTTACTCTCTACTACCCTTTTGTATATACAAGGTTCGTCTACCATTTTGATGAAGTCAAACACTTTGACTATCATATCAAAACAGACGTTCCAACTCCGCGATGCCTGCTTCATTATGTAAAGCAACTTGCACACGTTTCCGCTGCTCCCACTGTCTACGAAGCCCTCTGGCTGTGTACTTATAGACACTCTCTTCTAAACATCATTTAGAAAAGCTGTCATGACACCCAACCACCAGAGATCGTAGTCATGGTATGCAGCCGTGGTAAGTAGGATCTGGATGGACTTAAGCATAGCCATTGGAAAAGGTTTCATCATTATCCACGCCTGGTCAATGAAGAAAACCTTTAACAAGTCTAGCTTTGAAAGTCTCAACTTTTCCATCTACACCAAGTAATCTTCTCAAGATATACTTGCTCCTGATGGGGATTTAACCCTTCAGATATAGCAACTAAAGTCCATACTTTGTTGGCGTATAAGGATTCCATCTCAGATCGCTAAGCATCCAGCCATTCTTACAGAGTCCCACTCCTGATGGCCAGCTCGAAACTAGTTGGGTCATCATCTCATGATGCAATCCTCGCTCCCACTGTCATAGAGAAACCGAAGTATCTCTCAGGTGGGTCAGGAACCCTACCAGATCGGCGGAGAGGCCGAGGTTCGTTGGTTTCTACTGAATCCTTTGGTTCCATCAAATCATCAGCTGCAGTTTGTATACCTGGAACATTTCCAGTTCTACATAACTGACCTTGCCTCGAGCTTGTCCGGATTTTGCTTTTAGACATAGGCCGGACAACCCCAAATCTTAACCATCTTAAGATATGGGCTCTTCCCTTTCCATATCATATATGAAGTGGTAGGCAACTGATTTGATTCGAATCCTATTCAATAGGTATGCAGCTTCTCAAGCGCACAACTCCCTAAAAGGAAATAGGTAACTCAGTAATACTCATCATAGAGCACACCATATCATATAGGGTGTGATTGCTCCGCCCCGATATACCATCGTGCTATGGTGTATTCGGAGGAGTAATGCTGAGAGAGAATCTCATTCTCCTTTAGAATAGTCCAGGATTTCCGTGCTCAAGTATTCTCCTCCTTGATCTGATCAAAGGACATAATACTTTTACCTTTATTTTGGTTCTCTACTTCTAACTTATATTCTGTGAATATCTCAAAAGGTTCGGACTTGTGTTTCAACAAGAACATATGTCTGAATCTAAAGAGATCATCAGAGAACGTAATGAAGTATAAAGAACCAGTCCTGGCATGTGTAGACAGGGGACCTTACATACATCAACATGTATCATCCCAAGAGATCACTAACTCTTTCTCTGTTTCCAGTAAACAGAGCTATGGTCATCTTATCTTTGTGACATGACTGGCGAGTTTCACAAGATGTAAATTCAAACTGATTTAAATATGCATCTAAATGTAACTCTAGCTAGTCGGGTCGCATTGATCTGACCTAGTCTACAATACCTCAAGAAGGATTCGTTCATTTCTGAACTCTTCCTCTTGTGTGTGTTCCGTATACTTAGATCTGTAGTTTGATTTAGAACATCAATGCTTTTAGATAACGTGCCTGAACCGATCAACTTTTGATATAGGAAATGTTCAAAACATTATCCAACAATACAAAATTTTATCGTTTCTTTACTAATAAAGAGACAAATATGATTTTGTATATCAGGTTCGGTATCTAATAACATTCGTTCAGAATCAATGTATTGGTGATACAGGGTGACAGTGACCAACAGACTTGGCTGCAACGCTTGCCCCGTTTTCTGTCTCATGAAACTTATCACCCGTTCTCAGTTCTCTACCTTTCTGTAGCCCTATGTAACAGATTACATATCTGGGATCCTGATCCGGTATCATATACCCAGGACGTAAAGGATACAGAGAAACAGTTCTTTGTAACGAACACACCCGAAGATGATGCATCAGCATGCACTCTCTTCGTTTGGGCGGCACGGGAATTCTGGTATTCCCCAATTTCCTGCTCTGTCTTATAACAATTATAAGTTGGAGCGGGACCAACGTTCCCCAGCTCAGTATAACAAGCGGGTTCGGTCAATATTCCGTATTATTATCTTGATTAAGGCGTGATATGGTCGCTACCAGGAGAGAGAGAAGAAAACACTCAGCGTGCGTTCTGTCAAGAATAGATTGGTTATTATTTTATCTAATCAGGATGGCTCCCACTGCTTTTTATCAAATCTTCCTTCAAACCCTAAAAGGAAAGACTAGCCGGGATTAATTACACACTACAAGTTCGCCAATCTTTCAGCCAGGCCAGTGTCGGTACTTTGAGGGAGGTCCCCCATGCTTTCGCACGAACCTAATTAATGTAAACCTCGTTTTCCCAGAGGCGTAACCCCGTTGACACCTTTCTAGACACCTACTTGATCGGCTAATTGTAATGTATAAAACTCTCCCAGGAGTAACACTTACTCGCAGCGGGTATCGGGATCCAACTATCTCATAGAAGGTATGCAATCTCATTGCAAATTTCAACACTTGAAATTCCCGATAATATTTTGCCCCTAGCGTCCTATGACCTTGACGCAGGCCAACAAACCATAGTCCGCTAGTCAAGTTCAACCCGTCATTTCCTGATTGAATTAAACCCACCCGCACGACCCTTGACGCAGGCCAACAAAGTCGCACGACTACCCTAATCCAATCACATCATATGCTTATGCAGATAAGCACCAGTTAGCTACCGCACACTACGCCTTGACGCAGGCCAACAAACGTAGCACGAATACTAACTACTACTTATCTGAAATGACGGAGGGCTACGACAGGTTTTTCTGAAAACCTATTGCGTAATGAACTTGATATCGTTGTAGAATCAAATGATTTTAAAAATGGAGTGTTTTTGAAGCTTTTCTAGTTTTGCTAAAGGAGTCACTCCCGGTGAAGGGATCGTCGGTCCTTTCCTCGTCGAATGAGGTGCGGGATATATCACATATATCACTGTGCAAAGCAGAACTCTTAAAAGCAATCAAAAGACAAACCGAGTGTGTAGCATCTGCCAGTTATTGCTAAAGGAGTCACTCCCGGTGAAGGGATCTCGGTCCTTTCCTCATCGAATAAGGTGCAGGATATATCATATATACCGCTGTGCAAAGCAAGAACTGTAGCTACCTGTTTTATTTTGAAATTCGATTCTACAACATCTTAGGTTTCTTTTATTTCATTAATCACATTAATGAAGTCCCATCATTTATGTACCTAAACATCACAGATAGATATGACGTACACTTATGCCATCCGCATTCGCCTCGATGTCCCCTCGTGCACCGTTAGGTTAGGTAACTAACGGCAGAGCAGGGCAGGGCTAGCGCGGGTGTAAAACATAAGTAACGTCTATATAATATATCATATATACTATATACTATATCTATCACAGAACATCACATGATCACATCACAGATATCGCAGCAGAAGAATTATATGAAATATTGGATATACTAGGACGTCCGTGTTTTCAATACGAGCCAGTATAAAACACGGATTCCACGGTCGTGATGAATAGCCAAACCCACACCCCTAGACCCCTACGAGAGCGGCAAGCAACCCTACCAATTCTAGAGTTAGGAGACCCGGCCTCGACTCCTCGAGTTGGTCTCCCACTGGACTCCAGAACCCGGTTACTTGTGCTCCCCTCCTTGGGTCTATCCTAGTGCGGAAAAGTAAATAATATACAAACGGTGACTACTTCCGCAACCTGGAAGTGCCCCAATAAAAGAATATTACATACAAGTTTTTACATGAATGAAAATGAAAAAACACTCATCTCACATAAAAACCCCCGGCTATTCAAACACGATGATCCAATATAACATATCCAGCAACACATAACATCACATGTCATCAACGTAAGTAAATATGCGCATCCCAATTGTCGTTGACATATAGCAACGAAACCGGCGATATCACACATTACACTTACGGTCACAGAAAAGAAAGTGTAAAACTACAACAGTTGGAATCCGCAACCACCTCAGACATCGCATGCCTGGCAAAATGAATTACTTAGACATCGCATGCCTAACAATTATAAACCCCGCATTTTAGTCTCAAAATCGAAAACACTTTTCAATATCAAGTCGGGTAATTCAACAAGATTCCTGACATCCTGATCGAATGCTCGTCGAAAACTTTAGTAGGCGGCCGCACCCCCGATACCGTCGACGAAGTGCACCAAGGCGGAACACCGCTGCCGCGAGCACCCGAACGGATGCTTTCGGCGACGGGGTTCTCCTACAGTCACTTGGTCGGGGCTATGGGGTGAGGCTGTCTATTAAGTTTACCCGGCGAGTATCCGCGTACGCTACGTGATTGCGACGGACTTTTGATCACATCAAAATTCCGTGGCAACCGATCAAGTGAGACTAAACTGCTATGTTTATAACATTCATTTAGTTATCTCATAACTTATTGTGAATTCCAATTATTGTATCCCATTCCAGATAAATAGAAAATGTTAAACTTTCCGATCGAACATTCTAACACCCAAGTTTTCCCGATACAGATCAACACATGAAATAAGTCTAACAACATTCCGTTCGTACCTCAGTACCAATGGTCCAGCCGTAGAAGGGTCAAGCCAACGCCTCACATGTGGCACGCCGTACTGCCCCAAACCCGAAGGTTCAAAGGGCAGTTCAAGACGGTCACATAATCGAGTTAAGGTTTGTGTCTTCTAGAGGGACCATCGCGTTACTTGCACTACTTAGAACGTCGTTAAACTACGGAAAAATCCAACACTTGGAAATTTCCCGACAGGGGAAAAATTGGGTATTTATATCCGGTCGAAGTTTTTAACATATTCTAAAATTTATTCGGAAAGCCACACAGACAAAATTTGATAATCCGATCGAACATGCGAATCCCCAAAACAACTGCAGAAAATTCAACTCTTGAAAAAATATCAAAAATTCCCAGGAAAACCAACACAGTTAAATAGGAGTTACTATGCAAACTCGACCTCAGAAAACGACAAACAGGCCGCGCTTCCGCCGCACGAGCCATGCTCGTGCCGCGGAAGCGCGGCGCTTTAATTGAATTACGGCTACGAATTGCACAGTTACTCTTAGATTTTCCTGCATGTTTTTCTGGATATTTTTAATTTTGAAAAATCCCTGTTTTTGAAAAAAGGACAGAGAGCAAAATTGGTTCGGGGTTTCGGGTTCGTTCGGACTTCAATTTCCGTCTGGACTTCGCCTAAGGCTCTAGCTAGGCTCTGATACCACTGTAGGGTTCCTAGGCACTCCAGTGAGGTCTCCCAAGCCATCAACCATGGCAATTTCAAAAATTATGGTGCCTACAAACCCTAAACTACGGATCGATAACTAGATGTCTAGGCGAAAAAGAACTAGTTAACACTTAACTAATGAGAAAACGGAAATACAACCTTTGTAGATCCGGTGCTCCACCTCCATAGCTCCGCAACGAGGTCCTCTCCGCTGTCCAAATCAAATCCGGGCTCTTGGATCAGCTTCGTCGGAGAATGGGCAAGCTAGGTCGTCGATGTCCATGCCGAAGATGATCTACGTCGAAGCATCGCTAGATCAAGCTCCACCTTCACAAATCCGTGAAAACTTGTGAAGGAAACACACTCTACTACTTGGCAAGAGGTAGAGGATGAAGAAATAGGAAGTGGGTAGACTTTAGAATTGGATTTCTCACTCAAATCATCAATCCACCATTGATGACCTCAAGCTTCTTCACTTGAAGCAAGGAAGAAGAAGAAGAAAAGAAATTGTTATGATAAGAATTATGATAATTAGAAAAGAAACTCATTCTTATCATAACATGACCATGGTTAGTTGTAGAGAGTGAACTAGGGTTAGTGGAGTGGTTAGGGTTAAGCATGAGACAAAATGGTTAACTAAGTCAAAGCTTCATGAAGATTCATGAACAAAACAAAAGAAGCCACCATTTTCTCTTTTGCATTTCTTTTATCCATTTATCAAAAAGAATAAATGAATAATTAAGAAAATAAAACCCTAAACATAAACACAACCATGGTTCAAACTTTACACTTAACCAAAGTGGTATGCATCATCAAACATGATACAAACATGTGCACATAAACATATCGCATATACAATGCGCACACCCAAGCGAGAAGATCCATCTTAAGTAAACCGATACTAGTTGATGCAAAGCAATATATCAAATATATAAATATGCATTAAATCATTAAATCAACACTTGATTCAATGATCCGGTCATGTCGCACACAACCGACTGGTATCATTAGTAACATCTTATCGAATCAACACTTGATCCGATAACCCGGCTATATCGCATATAACCAATCAATGTCACATCGCGAGAATCGAATACAGTATCACATACTCGTATTATTCTCGGTCCCGCACATATCTCATATGCGCTCCTATTTCGTTTTGCTTGAGCCAGGAAACCTCTGTGTAGGACTCTAAAGACTCGTCAATACGCCGGCAGCAGATGATGATCATATCAAACACCCACAAGCCGCAAGCGGTCTGCTAAACGTAACGGCCATCCGGGTATTGAGCGATCTGAAGATCGACGAGCAAGCCCGCTCACACTCCAGTGAATCCGACCAGTAACACTACCGTACAGTCCGGTCTGATCGTCTGATATGTCGCATATCTCGCCTAGGGGTGGTAAACGTCAGACCCCAATAGCTCGATAAGTCGTGTCGATATGAGGTCTATAACTGTTCGAGAAACTACTGGTAACACTTACCAGTAAATCTCAGCAACCCTGGCCAGGGATTTCCTGTTATAGCCAATCGAACACAGCGCAACATCAACTCCCTATACCGGGAGAGACGAATCCCCTCCTATCGCTCATTGCCTCCATGTGACTCGGGACTGTACCCAAAAACCACCGTTTTGCACGCCCTCTTGGACGTGGTAAGATGGAAATCAAAGCACAGTGGGAACCACACAAGACTCTATGACGATCTCGGGTCAACAGACTACTCTGTACCAGTGTCACCAGAGAACTGCCATCTGACGTGAGGTATAATACCATCTGGGAGTTCTCGGCGAGTCCGTCCAGTGTACCCAGTCTCTACTGAGCACCCGTATATCTCCTCTGATGTCAAACACCGATGGATATGGGATCATCCATCGCCCATCTGTATGGGTCGAGAAGGTACACGCTAGTCTACTCTGGTATATCGATGCCCCGTCTCGATACACCCACGACTAGGGACTTTGAAGGATGTACTTATGGACTACCATGTCCCTACTAGTATGATCCGCATCATAGTCCAGGTAGTCAAATACAGATCCTAAGGGCTTTACCAACATGTAACAGAGAGACAATCAGCATACACGTTAAGGTAAAGTGTAACCAGATAGCATACTATCATGTCGAGCAAGAAAGTCCTCCCTATATATGTCCCAGCATCCACTACAATATACATCCTATGTACAGTAATGGCCTCTAGGGCATACATATAACTATATGAGATATATGTTATATTGCAGATTTCGTTTCAAAAGAGATGCTTGTGAAGCATAATTAAAATGGGACTTCATTAATGAGATTAATGAAATAAAATAAACCTAAGATGTTGTAGAAACTTGTTTATAAAAACTGGTAGCTCTAGTTGTTGCTTTGCATAGCGGTGTTCCTTATAGAACATCCAGCACCTTATTCGATAAGGAAAGGACCGAGATCCCTTCACCGGGAGTGACTCCTTTAGCGATAACTGGCAGATGCTACAAACTCGGTTTGTCTTTTGATTGCTTTTATAGTTCTTGCTTTGCACAGCGGTATATATGATATATCCTGCACCTTATTCGACGAGGAAAGGGCCGACGATCCCTTCACCGGGAGTGACCCCTTTAGCAAAACTAGAAAAGCCTCAAAAACACTCCATTTAAAATCACTCGATTCTACAACGATATCATGTTCATTACGCAAAGGGTTTTCTGAAAAACCCGTCGTAGCCCTCCGTCATTTCAGATAAGTACTTCATAGTATTCGTGCTGCGTTTGTTGACCTTGTCAAGGCGTAGTGTGCGGTAGCTATTTATGCTTATCTGCATAAGCATATGATGCGATTGGATTAGGGTAGTCGTGCGACTTTGTTGACCTTGTCAAGGGTCGTGCGGGTGGGTTTAATTCAATCAGGAAATGACGGGTTGAACTTGACTTGCGGTCTATGGTTTGTTGACCTTGTCAAGGTCATAGATCGCTTGGGGCAAAATATTATCGGGAATTTCAAGTGTTGGAATTTGCAATGAGATTGCATACCTTCTATGAGATAGTTGGATCCCGATACCCGCTGCGAGTAATTGTTACTCCTGGGAGAGTTTTACACATTACAATTAGCCGATCATGTTGCGCCCCGGCAGCGCCCCGGCCTCTTGCTCGAGGCCAAAATGCGGAATAAAAATTTTCCTTACTCGGAAACCGGCGCTACCGCGGACAATGAAAACCCGGATCGTAACCATTAACCTAATGCTAGCAAACAAGAGATAGGGTGAGAAGTATACCGAGTGATCCGAGTCCTCCGGTCTTCTCGTCATCGTCCCGATCTCCCGCGGAAAGTGTTGCCTCCACATCGTCGCCTCCTCGCCGGAAAGGGCACCACATCGCCTTCTTCTTTTACGGGCTCCCGCCTCAATACCGAGGCAACTCGCGCATGAAGCCGGCAACTTGACATGCTCAAGATGTGCTGTAGAATGTGTAGTAGATTGTCTCACTTGGGTTTTGTTGCCATTTGAAGATGATGGAGGAAACAAGGATTAGAAAAATGGTGCTTGCATTTTTCTAGCATGAAAAAGAGATCAAGAAAGAAACTCTCAAGAATGAAGCTCTCTCTTCTTCTTCCTCTCTTTCTTTTTCTTATGAAAAACTTATCATCTAAATGAGAATGGTGGAGGAGATAATATGAAGCATGAAGGGAGGTGAGTGTAGGGTAAAGGAAGTGGTGACCACATCAAGACATAATCATCACAAACTCACATCAACTCTAATCCACATCTTATCTTCATAAAGCATGAAATGAATGGTATCTAAAAAGGTTATCATAATAAATCATTTGCAAGAAAAACCTCCACAAAGTGTTATTTGCAAAACTGCAAATAACCCCCTCCATCAGAAAAGTCCGGCCGGGAAAGAACAAAGGAAAACCGGCCGGAACGGAATGCAAACTGGCAACTCCAGAAAACTGGTCCCGTAATAAATTACAGGAAAACCCCTATACTGTGCATACACACCCGCATCTGTATTCCGACCGGATACAAATGCAATGAGACAAAATCTACACTGTACTAAACTAGGACCGGCTTAAACCAAAACCGGCTAGTAAAATCCGTTCGATCCTGATCCGTGCAATACCGCACGTATCAGATCGAACCCTGCCATATAACTATACGGCCACAAGTACAAAACTGTCCGATCCTGATCCGTGCAATACCGCACGTATCTGATCGGACCCTGCCATATCTCCATACGGCCTCTACAGCGTTTCGCCCGAAAGCTTGAGTAACTGTAAGTGTGGTGGACTCTAAAGACTCGTCAATACTATGGCTGTGGATTTAACCACTGGCACGTCAGAGGTATAAGCCAATACGTGACGGGCCACCAGCTATTGACCAAAAGGGACGTCGATGAGGAAGCTCACCCCGACACCCAACTGAGCCTGTCAGTGACAATATCCGTACAGTCCGGTCCGTTCGTCTATGAGTATCGCATGGCGGGCCTAGGGGGTTGGTGAAAGTCAGACCCCCAAAAGCGGTACAAGTCGTGTCGGAGTGTAGCCCAGAACGCCCTGAGATACTACTGGAATACCTACCAGTAAATCTCCTGCCTCGGCCGAGGGCTTTGCGTAATGGCTCTCCTAGACACAGCGCGACCTCACCCCCAATACCGGGAGAGACGAACCCCTGAAGATCCGCTCACTGCCTCCATGTGGCTCGGGACTGTACCCAACTAAAACCTGTTTGCACGACTCCTTTGAGCCGTGGTAGGGTAGTAATCAAAGCACAGTGGGAACTCACACGAGACAAATGACGATCCTCAGGTCGATGAACTAACCTGTACACATGTCACCAGGGAACTGCTATCTGACGTCTGGTATAAGACCAACTAGCAGGTTCCCGGCGAGTCCTGTCCGGTGTACTCATAACCCAATGAGCACCTGTATACACCTTAGGTGAACCAACTGACACCAGTGGCTTGTGAGACCGGCCACCGCCCCTCGTCGGGGTCTCGACTGTATACACTAGTCTACTAATGGAGTATCGATGCCCAGTCTCGAAACTCCCACGACTAGGGACATTTTAAGGATGTGCTTATAGACCCCAGCTCCCACGTATATGATCGCCATCATACTTCTGGTCGTCAAGCAAGAATCCTAGGGGCTCTATCAACGTGCAATAGCGACATGTCAGGTCACCTAAAGCAGTACACGATGATAAAGATAAACCAGATAGCATACTATCATCTCGAGTAAGACTGTCCTACCGGGATAGGTCCTCCCTCAATCATTGCAATCACGTGCCTGTGATCCAATAATTGACTCTGAGGGCACTATCTCCAACAATCTCCCACTTGCACTCAAGGCTAATTATTGCGATGTCGCATACTCACAGCCCGTGTGATACCGAACACCCAACTCCTCTACTAGTCAGTCTCACAAAACCCGTTTGCGAAACTATTGCGTTCGAGGAATAGCCTCAGTGAGTGGATCCGCAGGGATGTTTCTTTCTATGTCTCTCTATATCTCATGTTCGCGGAGAAAACCATCTCCCGAAATGAGCAATACCTGTCTTGGAATGTCTGGATGTCTGATGGGACCTAGTTCATAAATGAACTCCAAATCCAAACTTCTTAGACTGTATCGTCAACTGAACTTAATCAGTATCCTGCGCCATGCCTCCCTCAGTATTGCCTTGGATCACCTGTCCAAAATACTGCCCCTCGTCAGAGGGAGAACTATAACTCTGACAACTTCCTTGTCGTCCATGTCACCTTGGAAGCCTGGAGTGATAACCGTCTCCTAAAGAAGGCAGCCGTTATCATATCCCTAGAACATTCACTTATGTTCTAAAAATGCTTCCGACTATTCCTCCAGGATTGGATCAATATCTACTTATTGCATCTAGTGCAAGAACAACATCTGGTGTGGTACTTGACATCTCATGATTGACTCAATTGCCTAAGCAAGTGATCTGTCAATCATGCGTATCCCTCTCCCCTTTAGTCTGTAAGACACCTTTAGAGAGGGTGACTCCATTACCTGCAGGTGTACTACCGTGCCAGGAGTCGTCCATTCTAAATACTCATAGAATGCTGTCAAGGTACCCAGATTGGGAAACCACCCAAATCTAGATCTAAAACCATAGATCTAGTAACCAGTATGTCAGATATAATATCCAAGTCCCATGTGGAGAAAACACTGTGTGACGACCAAAGTATAACCGATCGTAGTATAGGAATATCACTTCCTACTACCTTCTCAACAGATCCACCCCCTATTCTGATGACGTCAAACCTATGACTGTCACATCAGAAATAGATGATCTATCTCCGCTACATCTGCTTTAGTCTATAAATAGACATAAGCCTGATGTCCACCAATGCTTCCGCTGCTCCCACTGACTACGACAACCTTCTGGCAGAGTCATACAGACGTGCAGTTCTAAAGCTAGTTTAGAACGACGCTATACTCATCCTCCTGCCGGGTCTCGCAGCCTGGAACAACAGCAATGGTAATTGTGGGTAAACAAGAACTTCCCTGTCACCGTCCTTGAGGCTACTGGAGTACCTCTCGGGTGCCTGAAGTTACCCACCGTATCTGCGGAGTGGCCAATGGAATGTCAAAACAGATCGAATCTTTAGGTTCCTTATCAAATCTTCAGTAATCGTTTGCGGTTCTGGAATCAC
Organism: Agapanthus africanus; assembly: GCA_030015575.1. NCBI lineage: Eukaryota > Viridiplantae > Streptophyta > Magnoliopsida > Asparagales > Amaryllidaceae > Agapanthus > Agapanthus africanus. Next base: position 154,806,766 of record CM057345.1, on the reverse strand, counting down.
TTCCAGTTCTACCATACTCCTACTGCTGTTTTTGAAAAAATCCATTTTTAATAAAACTGTGGCGAGTCTAGAACAATATTGCTATTGTTCATCCAGATGGTAGAAAGTCAACCCTCGTCATAGCCTGGGTCAACCCACAAACAGCCATTACAGAAACGTGCCGTGAGTTGTCCAGTGTCTGGTTTTAAGCATAAGCCGGACAACTCCCCGTACCTTAACAATGTCAAGATATGAACTGTTCTATATCCAATATAGAAACAGAGGCACTGATTTAATTGAACCAGATTCAAATCATGCAGCTATCTCCAGTGCATGTAAACTAAATGGAAGGAGGCCGATCAGCGTTGCTCAACTTAGGAATGCTTCCAATTATGAGTAACCTGAAAGAGAAGCAATTTCTCTTAATCATTACTATCTACTGAACACCATACACAAGTATCTACATCTTCGATCACCTTGAAGAATCCCGATACTTGCTACACCTGGTTCTCTACTCTATTCAAATACCTATAACTCCTCAAAACTTAGACACTGTGTTTCCACGAAGCACATGTCTAAGAACTAGAGAAGTTAAAAGTAAACAGAATATAGTATGAGGACCAACCCCTCTGTCCTAATGGACACTGGACAACATACAATACTCTGTATAAGTCCGCTGAGTCTAACAACTCTTTCACTGTGTGTCGTAGGTTGAAAACTGTACTTATGGTTAAGAAGAATTACACCGCTGTTTAATGCTCCTTACCTCACCATCCACTGATATAGGTAAATGTTATCGACATAATATCAAAAGGCATATCTCACTCTATGAAAATAGACGTACAGATATATCAATTTGAAATTGGTACACAACAGCGGATATTCAAAACCAAATATTTGCCGACCGGCAAACAACCCAGGTGACTTCCTCAAATATCACCGATTACAACGAATCCCGATATAATGAGGATAATCACCCAATTCCCAATAACTTACTCCCACTCCTCATCTGTAAAACCATACAGATGTGAGAATCATACCTGGTAAATACATACCCTGGAGTAAGTGTCTAATCGGGAAATCAGTTTTTCTTTTAACATTACACAGTGAAACTGAAACATTGAAATGTTTCTGTGGGGAATTCTGGTATTCCTAGTAATGCCTCTTCCATTATCCAGATTCACAACTGTAACCATATAATTCTTTGCCACCTTTCCAAATCCCTTTATATGTCTTTAGTCATTACCTTCTGTACACCCTTTTAAGCCAAATGGTTTTCTTCCTTCCCTACCGTTCGGCACCAGCCTATGGTTTGGAAGAAGACTATCCAAAAAGCATAAAGGGTGTACTGTCCTAATCCTAGGAGCACTCGCAACGCGAGAGAAGGTGAAGATAAAAGACACCTGAATGTACTTTATTCCTATTTCTCCTGAACCAGAATCCATCCCCGAACTGGAACAAGTTCCTTTCGAGTTCGTATATAACCATACGATGGAGTATCCAATAAACTGTGGATCTTCGTAGTGATACGGAGTGTTCTGGAGAAATACAAAGGTGATTTAGGATTGGCGAAGAAATACTTAGTTTGGTCGTGAATATCAGTCGCAACTTACTTTGCCCTCTTACTAATCCCTTGCTTTGTCTGAACTTAATACCTTCTGTACACCGTTTTAGGCTAACTGGTTTTCTTCATTCCCTACCGGTCGGCACCAGCCTATGGTTTGGAAGAAGACTATCCAATTTGCGTAATAGGTATACTACTCCTAAACTAAGGAGTACTCGCAACCTGAGAGAAGGTGAAAAGAAAAGACAACTGAATAATCCTATCCGTTTTCTCCAGAACCAGAAACCATCCTCGAAGTCCTTCGAGTTCGTATATAACCATACGATGGTTTTGTCCAATGGAAGTGGACATTCGCAGTAATGCGGGGTGTCCTGGAGAAAAGGGTAAAAGTAGGAGTGGCAATGAGGTCTGCAACTCTGACAATCCAAAAGCCTGTGTTAAGAAGGTTCGGTCAACTTGGTCACTGAGTCATAGTCCAGGGTCGGGTCAATGGTCGCTGCCAGAGAGAGAGGAAAGAAACACTCAGCGTGCACTCTAGCCTAGATCAGAATGGTTACCACTTTGTCTAATCTGGAAACCTCCCACTGTACCTCAAATTCTCCTCCAAACCTGAAAGAAGAATTAGTCGGGGTCACCCGAGGAGTAAACCAACTCATCAGTGGGAATCGGGATCCAACTATCATCGCATGATAACGTGACGGAATCCACTCACGTCACCACACTCCAGAAGGTATGCGCATACCTGGCAAGTTTCAGTTCTTTTGAAACTCCCGATGTGATTTTTTTTTTTTTACCCCTAGGACTCAAGTGACCTTGACGGAGTCAACAAATCAAAGAGTCCTAGTCAAGTTCAACCCGTCATTATCTGGATTGCATTAAACCCACCCGTACGTGCCCTTGACGGAGTCAACAAGGCCGCACGACTGTCCTAACCAATCCCACTTATGCAACAAACAAGCACCACTTAGCTACCGTACACTACGCCTTGACGGAGTCAACAAACGCAGCACGAATACTAAATAATACTCATAAGAAATGACGGAGGGCTACGAATGGTTTTTGGCGAAAAACCTTTAACGTAAAGAACTTGATATCGTTGAAGGAACTGCATAGCCTTTTATAAAATATAGTGACGAAAACCTTTACTAAAGAGGTCACTCCCGGTGAAGGGATCTCGGCTCTTTCCTCGTAGAATGAGGTGCAGGATATTCCAAATGAATACCACGATGCAAAGCAAAAGTAATCGGCTATAGTGAAGTTAATGCCCTGACGCAAACTTCTGTCCAAGGGGTCACTCCCGGTGAAGGGATCTCGGCCCTTGCCTCGTCGACTGAGGAGCAGGATATTCCAAATGAATACCACGATGCAAAACAAAAGCGAACGTCCTTGCAATAACAGCTTTTTGAAAAAGTGTTCCAACAACATCAGATTAGGTTTGTTTATCTTGCATTGATCCGAATCAACGCAGTCCCATCAATTAATCACACCACAAAGAACGAAAATATACTGACGTACGTATATGCCATCCGCATTCGCCACTGGGTCCCGTCATCACCCGTTAGGTTAGCTAACTAACGGCAGAGCGGGGACTGGACTAGCGCGGATGAAAAACATATACAACATCTACTAATATATATACCAATATATAGTATTTCGCTCAAGGCGTGAATAAAATGCAACATCACAGAAATGTACAGCATCACAGAACAATACAGATATCTGGAAGCCCCGGGTTTCACAGAGCCGCAGCTGAAACCCGACGTTCCCCTGGTCGTGTGGATAGCCTGTGCAATGAAAACCTAGACCCCTACGGGCGCGGCAAGTCACCCGCCAAAACCTGAAGCGAGGCAGCCCCCTTCAGCACCGTGAATGGACCACCCAACACCTCACGGAATCCGGTAACTCGGGCACCCCTCCTGGGTCAACCTGTACCCCCTACGAGTGCGGCGAATAGCCCGCCAATCCTAGAGTGAAGCCCCCTCCGTCTCAATGCCATGAGATGCGGGCCCGTTGCCCCCTAGAACCCGGCTATCCGTGCACCCCTTCGCGGGGTAATCCTAGTACAGAAAGTAAAATATACATATACCGGGTACATCGACCGCAACCAGGTCGTGCCCCAAAAGAATAATACAATCAGGCAGTGACGGCAGTCCACATGTCGGACGCTCGCCCCGCAACAACAAATGTACATAATACAACAAAACGGTACTAGCATTGCATCCAGGCTATCCCCCACGACCGATCCGCAACATCACAGCATAAACATAGAACATCAACGTGAAAATCACGTTCGCAAATCCGTCTAACCGGGCTATAGCAGTTAGACCGGATTTACCGATCGAGTGACATTCACGGTCGCAGATATAATGTAAATACTGTGAAATAATGTGTTTAAAATATCCGATCGATCAAAAAATTAACAAGCGGGCCCCAAAAGAAAACTGTAGCACTCACAGAAATAACTGGTCCAATTTTAATATCCCAAAAGCCCTATTTTCAGCCCATAAGACAACTGAAGAAAAATGACCAAGTGGGCCCACCATAGTGCGGCGGAAGAGCGGCAGAAACGGGGTTATTGCCGCGCTTCCGCGCTCCAAGTAAGGGTTCACTTTGTCGTTTTTTTCCAGAGTTCTTAGAACACCGTGCACATCTTTCTGAGACCACCTGAAAAATTTTTAGACACCAAAAAATTTCAACAGAAACTGATGTGAACTAAAATACGGTTTTTGAGATTTTGGTCGATCGGATAAGTAAAACGCATTGGAACAAGCTAGATAAGGTTAATGGCGTGGCTCTGATACCATGTTGCGCCACGGCAGCGCCCCGGCCTCTTGCTCGAGGCCAAAATGCGGAATAAAAATTTTCCTTACTCGGAAACCGGCGCTACCGCGGACAATGAAAACCCGGATCGTAACCATTAACCTAATGCTAGCAAACAAGAGATAGGGTGAGAAGTATACCGAGTGATCCGAGTCCTCCGGTCTTCTCGTCATCGTCCCGATCTCCCGCGGAAAGTGTTGCCTCCACATCGTCGCCTCCTCGCCGGAAAGGGCACCACATCGCCTTCTTCTTTTACGGGCTCCCGCCTCAATACCGAGGCAACTCGCGCATGAAGCCGGCAACTCGACATGCTCAAGATGTGCTGTAGAATGTGTAGTAGATTGTCTCACTTGGGTTTTGTTGCCATTTGAAGATGATGGAGGAAACAAGGATTAGAAAAATGGTGCTTGCATTTTTCTAGCATGAAAAAGAGATCAAGAAAGAAACTCTCAAGAATGAAGCTCTCTCTTCTTCTTCCTCTCTTTCTTTTTCTTATGAAAAACTTATCATCTAAATGAGAATGGTGGAGGAGATAATATGAAGCATGAAGGGAGGTGAGTGTAGGGTAAAGGAAGTGGTGACCACATCAAGACATAATCATCACAAACTCACATCAACTCTAATCCACATCTTATCTTCATAAAGCATGAAATGAATGGTATCTAAAAAGGTTATCATAATAAATCATTTGCAAGAAAAACCTCCACAAAGTGTTATTTGCAAAACTGCAAATAACCCCCTCCATCAGAAAAGTCCGGCCGGGAAAGAACAAAGGAAAACCGGCCGGAACGGAATGCAAACTGGCAACTCCAGAAAACTGGTCCCGTAATAAATTACAGGAAAACCCCTTTACTGTGCATACACACCCGCATCTGTATTCCGACCGGATACAAATGCAATGAGACAAAATCTACACTGTACTAAACTAGGACCGGCTTAAACCAAAACCGGCTAGTAAAATCCGTTCGATCCTGATCCGTGCAATACCGCACGTATCAGATCGAACCCTGCCATATAACTATACGGCCACAAGTACAAAACTGTCCGATCCTGATCCGTGCAATACCGCACGTATCTGATCGGACCCTGCCATATCTCCATACGGCCTCTACAGCGTTTCGCCCGAAAGCTTGAGTAACTGTAAGTGTGGTGGACTCTAAAGACTCGTCAATACTATGGCTGTGGATTTAACCACTGGCACGTCAGAGGTATAAGCCAATACGTGACGGGCCACCAGCTATTGACCAAAAGGGACGTCGATGAGGAAGCTCACCCCGACACCCAACTGAGCCTGTCAGTGACAATATCCGTACAGTCCGGTCCGTTCGTCTATGAGTATCGCATGGCGGGCCTAGGGGGTTGGTGAAAGTCAGACCCCCAAAAGCGGTACAAGTCGTGTCGGAGTGTAGCCCAGAACGCCCTGAGATACTACTGGAATACCTACCAGTAAATCTCCTGCCTCGGCCGAGGGCTTTGCGTAATGGCTCTCCTAGACACAGGGCGACCTCACCCCCAATACCGGGAGAGACGAACCCCTGAAGATCCGCTCACTGCCTCCATGTGGCTCGGGACTGTACCCAACTAAAACCTGTTTGCACGACTCCTTTGAGCCGTGGTAGGGTAGTAATCAAAGCACAGTGGGAACTCACACGAGACAAATGACGATCCTCAGGTCGATGAACTAACCTGTACACATGTCACCAGGGAACTGCTATCTGACGTCTGGTATAAGACCAACTAGCAGGTTCCCGGCGAGTCCTGTCCGGTGTACTCATAACCCAATGAGCACCTGTGTACACCTTAGGTGAACCAACTGACACCAGTGGCTTGTGAGACCGGCCACCGCCCCTCGTCGGGGTCTCGACTGTATACACTAGTCTACTAATGGAGTATCGATGCCCAGTCTCGAAACTCCCACGACTAGGGACATTTTAAGGATGTGCTTATAGACCCCAGCTCCCACGTATATGATCGCCATCATACTGCTGGTCGTCAAGCAAGAATCCTAGGGGCTCTATCAACGTGCAATAGCGACATGTCAGGTCACCTAAAGCAGTACACGATGATAAAGATAAACCAGATAGCATACTATCATCTCGAGTAAGACTGTCCTACCGGGATAGGTCCTCCCTCAATCATTGCAATCACGTGCCTGTGATCCAATAATTGACTCTGAGGGCACTATCTCCAACAAAGTAGGTGTCTAGAAAGGTGTTAACGGGGTTACGCCTCTGGGAAAACGAGGTTTACATTAATTAGGTTCGTGCGAGGGCACGGGGGACCTCCCTCAAAGTACCGATACTGGCCTGGCTGAAAGATTGGCGAACTTGTACCGTGTAATTAATCCCGGCTAGTCTTTCCTTTTAGGGTTTGAAGGAAGATTTGACTAAAACAGTGGGAGACATTCTGATTAGATATATTAAATAACCAATCTAATCTTGCAAGAGCATACGCTGAGTGTTTTCTTCTCTCTCTCTCCAGATAGCGACCATGTCACGCCTTAATCAAGATAATAAAACGGATATATTGACCGAACCCGCTTGTTATACTAAGCTGGGGAACGTTGGTCCCGCTCCAACTTATAATTGTTATAAGACAGAGCAGGAAATAGGGGAATACCAGATTTCCCGTGCCGCCCAAACGAAGAAAGTGCATGTTGATGCATCATCTTCGGGTGTGTTCATTACACAGAACTGTTTCTCAGTATCCTTTACGTCCTGGGTATGTGATACCGGATCAGGATCCCGTATATGTAATCTGTTACATGGGCTACAGATAGGTAGAGAACTGAGAACGGGTGATAAGTTTCATGAGACAGAAAACGGTGCAAGTGTTGCAGCCAAGTCTGTTGGTCACTATCACCCTGTATTACCAGAATACATTGATTCTGAACAAATGTTATTAGCTACCGAACCTGATATACAAATGCCGAAAGGATATAATTTTGTGTTGTTGGATAATGTTTTGAACATTTCCTATATCAAGAGTTGATCGGTTCAGGCACGTTATCTAAAAGCATTGACGTTCTAAATCAAATTACAGTTCTAGGTATAAGGGACACACACAAGAGGAAGAGTTCAGAAATGAATGAATCCTTCTTGAGGCATTGTAGACTAGGTCATATCAATGCGACCCGACTAGCTAAGTTACATATAGATGCATATTTAAATTAGTTTGAATTTACATCTTGTGAAACTTGCCGGTCATGTCACAAAGATAAGATGATCACAGCTCTGTTTGTTGGAAACAGAGAAAGAGTTAGTGAACTTTTGGGACTGATACATGCTGATGTATGAAAGTCCCCTGTCTACACATGCCAAGATCGGTTCTTTGTACTTCATTACATTCTCTGATAATCTCTCAAGATTCAGACATATGTTCCTGTTGAAACACAAGTCCGAACCTTTTGAGATATTCACAGAATATAAGTTAGAAGTAGAGAACCAAAATACGGGTATAAGTATTATGTCCTTTGATGAGATCAAGGAGGAGAATACTTAAGCACGGAATTCCTGGACTATTCTAAAGAAGAATGAGATTCTCTCTCAGCATTACTCCTCCGTATACACCATAGCACGATGGTATATCGGGACGGAGCAACAACACCTTATGTGATATGGTGTGCTCTATGATGAGTACTACTGAGTATCCTATTTCCTTAAGGGAGATATGCACTTGTGAAGTTGCATTCCTATTGAATAGGGTTCAAATCAAATCAGTTGCCTACCACTTCATATGTGATATGGAAGGGGAAGAGCCTATATCTTAAGTTTGTTAAGATTTGGGGTTGTCCGGCTTATGTCTGATAGTAAAATCCGGACAAGCTCGAGGCAAGGTCTGTTATGTAGAACTGGAAGGGTTCCAGCTATACAAAATACAGCAGATGATTTGGTACAACCAAAGGATTCAGTAGATACCAACGAACCTCAGCCTCTCCGCCGATCTAGTAGGGTTCCTCATCCACCTGAGAGATACTTCGGTTTCTCTATGACAGTGGGAGCGAGGATTGCATCATGAGATGATGACCCAACTAATTTCGAGCTGGCCATCAGGAGTGGGACTCTTAAAAAATGGCTGGATGCTTAGCGATCTGAGATGGAATCCTTATACACCAACAAAGTATGGACTTTGGTTGCTTTATCTGAAGGGTTAGATTCCCATCAGGAGCGAGTATATCTTGAGAAGATTACTTGGTGTACATGGAAAAGTTGAGACTTTCAAAGCTATGCTTAAGTCCATCCAGATCCTACTTGCCACGGCTACATACCATGACTACGATATCTGGCGGTTGGGTGTCATGACTGCTTTTCTAAATGATGTTTTAGAAGAGAGCGTCTATAAGTACACAGCCAGAGGGCTTCGTAGACAGTGGGAGCAGCGGAAACGTGTGCAAGATGCTTTATATGATAAAACAGGCATCGCGGAGTTGGAACATCTGTTTTGATGTGGTAGTCAAAGAGTTTGACTTCATCAAAATGGTAGATGAACCTTGTATATACGAAAAGGTGGTAGAGAGTATGGTGGTGATCCTCGTAGAGTACGTGGATGACATACTCTTGATAGGGAAGAAGTTTCCTATGCTACGCACGGTCAATCTCCGCTTATCACAAGGATTCTCTATATAGGATCAAAGTGATACCTACTAAATCCTAGGTTTTGGATCTATGAGATAGATCTAATTGGATGTTAGGATTCTCACTAGTTGTAGTGAGATGGTATCAATCGATCCTGGGGAGAATCACTGGAAAGGTTCTAGGGTGATAAGAACGACTGAATGTCAGTCGCAGGCATTGTCCATACCCTCCGTGGAGGGACGGTATGTTGGAAGAGTTCCAAGCTAGATACCGTGACATACTAGACGATTAAAGGCAAGATACATCGTTACCAAGGATGCTACCAAAGAGGCAGTCTGGATAGATATAAGTTCATAAGATGAACTTCGTTCCTACCATTGTGTGACAATGGAGTTGTGGCTTTAGCCAAGAAACTACCGTCCCATCAGAAATCCAGATATAATTCTTAGGCAGTATCACCTGATCATGGAGATGGTTGATCTCCAGGGAGATCGAGGTTTGGAGAGTAGACACAGAGGACAACAGCGCGGATCCACTCACAAAGGCCTTTTTCCCAGTAGAGACTTTTATGGGATGGTTGAGTATGAGATACTTTAACCGCAGCTAATTGTTGGGTATGCGATACCATAACAGATGGCCCTAGTGCAAGTGGGAGATTGTTAGTTATATGTATGCCCTAGAGGCCATTACTGTCCATACGATGTATATTGTAGTGGTTGCTAGGACATATATAAGGAGGACTTTCTTGCTCGACATGATAGTATGCTATCTGGTTGTACTTTATCTTAACATGTACTCTGATTGTCTCTATGTTACATGTTGATAAAGCCCTTAGGATATGTACTTGACTACTGGGACTATGATGAGATCATACTAGTGGGGCCACGGTAGTCGGTGAGTACATCCTATAACTGTTCCTAGTCGATGGTGTATCGAGACAGGGCATTGATACACCAGAGTAGACTAGCGTATACGCATCTTGACCCATATGATGGGCGATGGATGATCCCATATCCATCGGTGTTTGACATCAAGGATGGTGTACGGGTGCTCAGTAGAGACTGGGTACACTGGACGGACTCACCGAGAACTCCCAGATGGTATTATACCATACGTCAGATGGCAGTTCTCCGGTGACACTGGTACAGAGTAGTCTGTTGACCCGAGATCGTCATAGAGTCTTGTGTGGTTCCCACTGTGCTTTGATTTCCATCATACCACGTCCAAGAGGGCATGCAAAAAGGTGGCTTTTGGGTACAGTCCCGAATCATATGGAGGCAATGAGCGATAGGAGGGGATTCGTCTCTCCCGGTATAGGGAGTTGATGTTGTGCTGTGTTCGATTGGCTATAACCGGAAATCCCTGGCCAGGGTTGCTGAGATTTACTGGTAAGTGTTATCAGTAGTTTCTCGAACTGTTATAGACCTCATATCGACACGACTTATCGAGCTACTGGGGTCTGACGTTTACCACCCCTAGGCGAGATATGCAACATATCAGACGACGAGACCGGACTGTACGGGAGTGTTACTGTTTGGATTCGCAGGAGAATGTACAGGCTTGCTTGTTGATCTTCTGAGCGCTCAATACCTGGGTAGCTGTTACGTTTAGCTGACCGCTTGCAGCTTGTGAGTGTTTGATATGATCATCACCTACTGCCGGCGTATTGACGATTCTTTAGAGTCCTACACAGAGGTTTCTTGACTCAGGCAAAACGGAGTAGGAGCACATATGTGATATGTGCGGGACCGAGGATAATGCGATATGTGATACCGTATTATATTCTCGCGATATTTGATATCAGCCGGGTCATCGGATCAAGTGTTGATTCGATGAATCGGTACGGATAAATATTAGCCGGTTATATGCGATATAGCCGGATTGTCGGATCAAGTGTTGATTCGATAATTTAATGTATAATAATATATGTGATATATTAAATTGCATTAACTAATATTTGCTCACTAAAAGATTCTTTTTCTCACTCGGATAATACATTGATGTATATGCGATATATGTTAATTGTATTATTTATATTTTGTTACAATAAATATTATATATGTGATATATAATATTGTAACATGATATGATAAATAATGCAACATGTTTAGTGGAGTTTAAACTTGATTAGGGTTTGGATTAGGGTTAAACTTTCTAGATGTTTCTAGAAGGTTTTCTTTTTGTCATTTGAAAGATATTTTGAAATGAGTCATGCTTTAACCAAACCCAAACCCTAACCCTAGTTAATTCTCTACATTGGTTAAGTGAACCATGGTTGCATAATCTATCATATTATTACTTTTCCTATTCATCACAAAAGAATAATGAGATTGTTCATCTTCTTCCTCCTTGATTCTTTCATGAAAAGCTTGCTAGTTTTTCAAAAGTGATGAATAAATAGTGAGAAAAAGATAAATAAATAGAGCAAAAATCCTACTTCATCATCCTCATCCTCCTTTGCCATTTAGATGAGGGTGTTCACATCATTTCATGAGTGTTAGCTTGTGTTAAAGAAACTTCGAGGTAGATCATCTTAGTATCGAAGATCGGAAGCAAAGGTTGCGTCTTTCTCTTCGTGGAACCTCTCGAGAGCCCGGAACCCGATGATCGCAGCGAAAGGACCACATCACGGAGCATATGAAGTGAAGGACCGGATCTACAAAGGTTGTAATCCCTCTCACTTAGTGTTAAAGTTGTTAACATGCTTGTTTTCGCCTAATCTCTAGTTTAAAGTTCCGTATTCGGGTTGTTCGGCACGGCTAAATTTTTATTCGGGCATGGTTGATGCCTCGTAGACCCTTGTGCGCGTCCCTAGCAACCCTACAGGTTGATCTCCAGGGGATCGAGGTTAGGAGAGTAGACTCAGAGGACAACACAGCGGATCCACTCACAAAGGCCTGTTCCCAGAGAGAGACTTTTATAGGATGGTTGAGTATGAGATACTACAACCACTGCTATCAGATGGCCCTAGTGCAAGTGGGAGATTGTTAGTTATATGTATGCCCTAGAGGCCATTACTATACATAGGATGTATATTGTAGTGGATGCTTGGACATATATAGGGAGGACTTTCTTGCTCGACATGATAGTATGCTATCTGGTTGATCTTTACCTTAACGTGTACACAGATTGTCTCTCTATTACATGTTGGTAAAGCCCTTAGGATGTGTACTTGACTACCTGGACTATGATGCGGATCATACTAGTGGGTACATGGTAGTCCGTAAGTACATCCTTCAAAGTCCCTAGTCGTGGGTGTATCGAGACGGGGCATCGATATACCAATGTAGACTAGCGTATACCTTCTCGACCCATAAAGATGGGCGATGGATGATCCCATATCCATTGGTGTTTGACATCAGCGATGATGTACGGGTGCTCAGTAGAGACTAGGTACACTGGACGGACTCGCCGAGAACTCCCAGATAGTATTATACCTTACGTCAGATGGCAGTTCTCTGGTGACACTGGTACAGAGTAGTCTGTTGACCCGAGATCGTCATAGAGTCTTGTGTGGTTCCCACTGCGCTTTGATTTCCATCTTACCACGTCCAAGAGGGCGTGAAAAATGGTGGTTTTTGGGTACAGTCCCGAGTTACATGGAGGCAATGAGCGATAGGAGGGGATTCGTCTCTCCCGGTATATGGGGTTGATGTTGCGCTGTGTTCGATTGGCTATAACAGGAAATCCCTGGACAGGGTTGCTGAGATTTACTGGTAAGTGTTACTAGTAGTTTCTTGAATTGTTATAGACCTCATATCAACACGACTTATCGAGCTATTGGGGTCTGACGTTTACCACCCCTAGGCGAGATATGCGACATATCAGACGATCAGACCGGACTGTACGGTAGTGTTACTGGTTGGATTCACTGGAGTGTGAGCGGGCTTGCTCGTCGATCTTCAGATCGCTCAATACCCGGGTGGCCGTTACGTTTAGCAGACCGCTTGCGGCTTGTGGGTGTTTGATATGATCATCGCCTGCTGCCGGCGTATTGACGAGTCTTTAGAGTCCTACACAGAGGTTTCCTGGCTCAAGCGAAACGAAATAGGAGCGCATATGAGATATGTGCGGGACCGAGGATAATGCATGTATGTGATACCGTATTCTATTCTCGCGTTGAATGTGTCGAATGGTTGTATGCGATATAACCTAGTTATCGAATCAAGGATTGATTCGATAAATCGATACATTGGATATTAGACGGTTATATGCGATATGACCGGATCGTTAAATCAAGTGTTGATTTAATGATTTAATGTATAATTATATATTTGATATATTACTTTGCATTAACTAGTATTGGTTCACTTTAAATGGATTTTCTCACTTGGATTGTGCACATTGTATATGTGATATACTTTTGTACACAAGTTTGTATCATGTTTGATGATACATGCTAACTAGGGTTTGTGTAAAGATTGAACCATGGTTATATGAATGGTTAGGGTTTTGTTTTCTTATTCATTTATTTTTTTATTTATTCATTTTGGCAAAAGGAAAATGGTGGCTAATTTGGATTTATGTTGAAGCTTCATGAAGCTTTGACTTAGTCACCATTTTTGTCTTCATACCTAACCTAACTATTCACTTAACTTTAGTTTAGTCTCTACACTTGACCATGGTTGATTATGATAAGTATTCTTTTATTTTCTATTTTCTAAATAACTTATCATAACAATTATCTTCATCTTCTTCTTCTTCTTCTTCTTCAAGATGAAGAAGCTTGACTTCATCAATGGTGGATTGATGAAATGAGTGAGAAATCCAATTCTAAAGTCTACCCACTTCCTATTTCTTCATCCTCTACCTCTTGCCAAGTAGTAGAGTGTGTTTCCTTCACATGTTTTCTAGACTTGGTGAAGTTGGAGCTTGATCTAGCGATGCCTCGACGTAGATCATCTTCGGCACGTCGTCGATGACCTAGCCCGCTCTTTCTCCGATGAAGCCGACGCTAGAGCCCGGGATTTGATTTGGACAGCGGAGAGGACTTCATCACAGAGCCGTGGAGGTGGAGGACCGGATCTACAAAGGTTGTATTTCCGTATTCTCTTAGTAAAGTAGTTTACTAGTTGCTTTTTCGCCTAGACATCTAGCCAACGATCCGTATTAGGGTTTCTCGGCACCCGTAAATTTTGAAATTGGCATGGTTGATGCCTTGTGAGACCTCTTGAGAGTGCCTAGGAACCCTACACGCTTCTCATCCCAGTTGGGGAGATGGTCTGTCCCACAGCCGTCAGTACGTCGTACTGGAGATAGTATGCAGGTGCTCGTTAGGTTACGGGTACACCGGACATGACTCACAGGGAACTGTTGGTTGGTTTTATACCAGTCGTCAGTGAACAGTTCCCAGGTGACATGAGTACAGCATAGTCCGCAGACTTGACACTGCTGCTTCGCCTCGAGTGTGTCCCACTATTCTTAGATTGCTACCCTACCACGGCTCAAAGGAGTCGTGCAAACAGGTAGCAGTTGGGTGCAGTCCCGAGCACTTGGAGGCAGTGGCGGTTAGACAGGATTCGTCTCTCCCGGTATTGGGGGTTGATATCGCGCTGTGTCAGAGAGCCATTACGCAAAGTCCCTGGCCAGGGCAAGCGAGATTTGCTGGTAGGTTCCAGTAGTTTCTCAGGGTGTAATGGGCTTCCCTCCGACATGACTTATACCGCTATTAGGGGACTGACGCTTGCCGCCCCCTAGGCCCGAATGCGACAGTCTTAGACGAACGGACCGGACTGTATGGAGATTGTCACATCAGACTCAGTAGGAGTTCGGATGGGTTTCCTCATCGGCCTTCTTATCGACATCTACATGGGGACCGTTATGTACAGCTAGTGCCGCTTGCGGTCTGTGGTTAAACCCACTGCCAGCGTAGTAGTCGAGTCTCTATAGTCCCACACAGAGAGTTTCCCTACTCCAGGCGAAACGATATAGAGGTCGTATGGTTTTACGACAAGGGTTCGGACGCATACGTGTGTTTACACACGTACGACTTTCGGACAGTTTTTACCAGTCGGCTTTGGTTTAAGCTAGTTACTGGTATCCGGTTATTAGATTTATACAGTCTAAAGTTTTTCCGTATTTTTGCGGAAAGGAGGGGCGTTCTCGTAATTGCGCGAGAAGCTTCTAGAAGGTGGTGACTAAGGAGGTTTAGGTGGCATATACAATGAATGTGATTAGTGAGTCATATGGATGATTCATCCATGTCATTAATGCATCATAAATGCTTAATGACTCATGGAGATGAATCATCACTAGATATTATCAAGCATGGTTGTTAAATTGTTTTATTTTCTTTTCTTGATAAAAAGAAATGCTTGATATATATTATCATAACTCATTATTCTCACTTCATTACTATCTTCACCTTCTCTCTCCTCAAGCTCTCCCTCTTCAAACCCTAATCCTCCCCTCTCATGTGTTGAGTACAAGGATTAGTTAGACTAATTAAACCATAACCTTCACTCTATATCACCTAGCTTCTTTGATTAGCACTTGAAGAAAGTTAGTTGCCTCAAGTTTAGAGGCTAAGCTTGGAGTAAAGCTCTCGGGTGGATCGTCTACTACTTCGAGAAGGCCGAGGAGGAGGTGGAGTTCGCAAAGACGAAGGACACGATTCGTTAGGTATAATCCCTAAACATAGTAGTATAGAACTTCTATGTTTCTTGTTAGTTATCGTTTAGCTTCGATTCATGCGGTTAGTCGATGTTTAGCATATAAACAAGATCGTTTTTCATATTTCCGCCTCCCCGCAAGTCGTGAGGTGTTGTACATCGACTTACAGTGGTATCAGAGCCTCGCTAAACAATAAATAACTTACTTGCAAATTTGTATGAATTTCGAACGGAAAAAACGAAACCGGAAAAGCCCGAAATCATGGTTTTCTGTCGAATTTTAAATGAAGTCCTAAAATTTTTCAGGGAGGTTCAGAAAGCTTAGAAAGACAGTATAAGAACACCCAAGAAATTTAGGCCTCTGAATCGCCTAAAGGGCCGCGGAACCACGGCGGATCGCACCGATCCGCCGCGCTTCCGCCGCCGAGTTGGCGATTCAGGAACCCAATTTTCCTGTGTTGCTTCTCTGTGATATTTGGTATTTTCTGGAAGTTTTTATTTTTGCTCAGGTTTCAGATTTACAGAGAAGTATTGGAGCAAAATTAAAAGTGTTTAATCGATCGAAATTATACAGTATTTGCTTGTTGGATTATATCTGTGTTTGTATAATGTGTTCGTAAACCTCCCCTAACTGCTAGTATGTCGGTTGGCAGGGGGTTGCACATTTCTGTAATGGATTTTATCTGTTTGTGTATATGAACTGTGTTGGACTGTTGTGATGTATAGCCGGGGTTATGTGATGGGTTATTATTTAATTCATTTGATGTAAATGTAATTTGTTGTAATATTATTTTGCGGGGCACATCCAGGTTGCGGTTGTAGCCACCGTTGTATTATTTCATTTTACTGTTTTTTACTCCTAGGACAGACCCAAGGTGGGGTGCACAAACTGCCGGGAGGGTAGTTTGCCATACCCGTTGGGGTCTTGGGTGGGGTAATGGCTATTCATCACAACTGTGTAATCCGTCTTTTGTTGCAGGCTCAAAACAAACACGGATTGCTTGCAAATCCAATAAAGTTCATCTGTGATCTGGAATGCCTATTATTGCGTCTGACGAATGTACAATATTTATATATGATAGCTATTTAGACGTCACTTATGTTTTACACCCGCACTAGCCCAGCCCCCGCTCTGTCGTTAGTTAAGTAACCTAACGGGTGATGACGGGACCCCGTGGCGAATGCGGATGGCATAAGAGGACGTTGTATTTTCGTTATTTTCTGCAATGATAGGTTAATGATGGGACGCATTATTTATAATGCAAAGAAAATAAACCAAAAGTTTAATCGTTGGAACAATTTAAAAGAAACCACTCGGTTAATTTTAAAAACAGATATTTTTAAATGCGGAGCTTTAACCACTCCTTTTAAAAAGCTATCTGGTTCCTTCGATTATATCAAGTTCACTACGTTCACGGTTTCGCCAAAACCATTCGTAGCCCTCCGTCATTTCATCTGGGTATTCAGTAGTATTCAAGCTATGTATTTTGACCAACGCCAGGGCATAGTGTTTGGTAGCTGCTGAGTATTCATTTGTTGCATAGATAGATGAGTTAGTTTGGGACAGTCGTATGATCATTTTGGCCAACGTCAAGGATATGTACGGATGGGTTCAAATTAACAAGATAATGATGGGTAGAACTTGACATGTGACTTATGATATTTTGACCAACGCCAAGGTCATAAGAGCATAGGGCAAAAATATATATCGGGAATTTCTAAAGAAACTGAAATTTGCAAAGAGTTGCATACCATTTGGAGTTTGATGAATGTTGGTAGGATTCCTTCAACATTATCATACGATGATATTTGGATCCCGATCCTATTGTGAGTATATGCTACTTATCAGGATATTCGTCACTTAACGATCAATGCTATAAACCAAGTAGGTGTCAAGAAAGGTGTCAGCGGGGTTAAGCCCCCAGAGAAAAGAGGTTATTTAATTAAGGAACTTCGCGAAAGCGTTGGAAAACCTCCCTCGAAGTATCGACACTAGCCTGGCTGAACGGTTAAGCAAGAATTGTACGGTGAGAATAGTCCTGGCTAATTCTTCTTTTATGGTTTTAGGAAGGATTCGAGAAACAGTGGGAGCCATCCAGTTTAGATAAACTAAAAACCACTCTAAACTTGCAAGAGCATCATGCTAAAGAGTTTTCTTCTCTCTCTCCTATTTGCAGCGACCCTGAAAATGACTGGACTTAAGTTACTTTTAAAGAAAAATATACTGACAGGGCCAAACTATAAAGATTGGCTGCGGAATGTCAAAATGGCTTTGACCTATGACAAACTGGGGTACGTCCTCACCGCTACGGCACCTGCTGTCCCTGGTCCCAAATCCAGTAATGCGGATAAGGAAATCCGCAAAACCTGGGATTTAAATTGCGCGAAAGCCAAGTGCATCGTGCTTGCCTCAATGAACAATGAACATCAGAGGAGGCACGAGGATATGAACCTAGATGGCATATTTCTCCATACAAAGGAACTTTATGGAGAGCAATCTCGTATAGCAAGATACGAGACCTCTAAGAACTTGTTTCGAGCGAGGTTGGCTGTCGGGTCATTGGTAGGAGAACATGTCCTAAAGATGATCGGCTATATTGAAGAGCTCGCAGACCTTGGGACGACTTTGGATAATGAGCTCTATACAGACCTTATTCTCCAGTCCCTTCCTCACACCTACGCCCAGTTTATCCTGAACTTCAACCTTCAAAGAAAAGAAGTTGAACTTCCGAAACTCCTAAACATGTTAAGGAGTGCAGAGGGCACCTTGCAGAAGACAAGGGAAACACCCGCTATGTTTGTTGGCGGTGCATCTTCTTCCGGGTCCAAGGCTAGGGCCAAAGGAAGGAAGAAGAAGGTGTAACTGCACGGTGGCGCCCCGGTCGTCAATCCGACGGCCAAATGCGGAAACGGTGATAAACTTTAATTTTGCGAACTTAGCAAACCGGCACCACCGCGCACTAAACCCCGGATCGGGCCATTAAACTAGATCTAGCAAAGTACAAGATGGGGAAGAGATGTACCGAGTGATCCTAGTCCTCCGGTCTTCTCGTCGTCGTCCCGATTTCCAGCGGAAACTCCGGTCGTCGCCTCTTTGCCGGAAGGGCACCACATCGTCTGTATCTTTTACGGGCTCCCGCCTCTATACCGAGGCAACTCGGGCATGAAGCTGGCAAGTCGACATGCCCAAGATGTGCTATAGAATGTGGTGTAGATCATACTAGTCTCATTTGGGGTTTGTTGTTGCCTTGATGGAGGAATCAACAAGATATGAACTTGGGGATTTTTGGTAGCAATGGAAAATAAGATGGATGATTAATTTCCCACACCAAATGAAATGAACCTCTCTCATTTTCCCTCTCCTCAAAAATGTGGCCGGCCCTTCATCATATGAGAATGGTGGAGGAAACAATCTTTATCAAAGAGGGGGGTGAGTGTAGTAGAAAGCAAGGGGTGACCACATCCAAAAACATCAACCATACTTCTCACTTTAAACCCATACCCTCTCATTAATCACAATTAATGCAAGAGAATCAAAATGATGGTGGAAAGATATCATAATCAATACAATTGCAAGAAACCCCCTCCACAAATGTTATTTGCACAATTGCAAATAACCCCCTCCATCGGAAAAGTCCGGCCGGGAAAGAACAAAGGAAAACCGGCCGGAACGGAATGCAAACTGGCAACTCCAGAAAACTGGTCCCGTAATAAATTACAGGAAAACCCCGATACTGTGCATACACACACGCATCTGTATTCCGTCCGGATACAAATGCAAAGAGACAAAATCTACACTGTACTAAAACAAGGATCCGGCTTAAACCAAAGCCGGCTAGTAATGTTCTTCCGATCCTGATCCGTGCAATACCGCACGTATCAGATCGAACCCTGCCATATAACTATACGGCCTCTAGTACAAACTGTCCGATCCTGATCCATGCAATACCGCACG
Source organism: Agapanthus africanus (assembly GCA_030015575.1). Taxonomy (NCBI): domain Eukaryota; kingdom Viridiplantae; phylum Streptophyta; class Magnoliopsida; order Asparagales; family Amaryllidaceae; genus Agapanthus; species Agapanthus africanus. Next base: position 154,787,263 of record CM057345.1, on the reverse strand, counting down.
TATCTGATCGGACCCTGCCATATCTCCATACGGCCTCTACAGCGTTTCGCCCGAAAGCTTGAGTAACTGAAGGTGTGGTGGACTCTAAAGACTCGTCAATACTATGGCTGTGGATTTAACCACTAGCACGTCAGAGGTATAAGCCAATACGTGACGGGCCACCAGCTATTGACTAAAAGGGACGTCGATGAGCGAACTCATCCTGACACCCTACTGAGCCTGTCAGTGACAATATCCGTACAGTCCGGTCCGTTCGTCTATGAGCATCGCATGTCGGGCCTAGGGGGTGGGTAAAAGTCAGACCCTCAAAAGCGGTACAAGTCGTGTCGGAGTGTAGCCCAGAACACCCTGAGATACTACTGGAATACCTACCAGTAAATCTCCTGCCTTGGCCAAGGACTTCGTGTAATAGCTCTCCTAGACACAGCGCGACCTCACCCCCAATACCGGGAGAGACGAACCCCCGAATATCCGCTCACTGCCTCCATGTGGCTCGGGACTGTACCCAACTAAAACCTGTTTGCACGACTCCTTTGAGCCGTGGTAGGGTAGTAATCAAAGCACAGTGGGAACTCACACGAGACAAATGACGATCCCCAGGTCGATGAACTAACCTGTACACATGTCACCTGGGAACTGCTATCTGACGTCAGGTATAAGACCAACTAGCATGTTCCCGGCGAGTCCTGTCCGGTGTACTCATAACCCAATGAGCACCTGTATACATCTTAGGTGAACCAACAGACACCAGTGACTTGTGAGACCGGCCACCGCCCCTCGTCGGGGTCTCGACTGTATACACTAGTCTACTCTGGAGAATCGATGCCCTGTCTCGAAACTCCCACGACTAGGGACCTTTTAAGGATGTGCTTATAGACTCCAGCTCTCACTTATATGATCGCCCTCATACTGCTGGCAGCCAAGCAAGAATCCTAGGGGCTCTATCAACGTGCAATAGCGACTTGTCAGGTCACCTGAAGCAGTACACGATGATAAAGGTAAACCAGATAGCATACTATCATCTCGAGTAAGACTGTCCTACCGGGATAGGTCCTCCCTCAATCATTGCAATCACGTGCCTGTGATCCAATAATTGACTCTGAGGGCACTATCTCCAACAGAAGGCCGCCACCAAACCTAGAGGAGGTGTTAGTAAGGTGGGAGGGAAGGGAAAGAAAAAGTTTGCAGTACCGGTAGTGGGCCAGGATGAGTGCTTCCATTGTCACAGGAAAGGGCACTGGAAGAAAGATTGCAAGGCGTGGAACGCCAAGAACCAGGAACCGAAGCAAGCTGTGGCTTCGACTTCAGGTGTGTTTGTAATTGAGAATTGTCTGTCAATTAACTCTACTTCCTGGGTATTGGATACCGGATCAGGATCTCATATTTGCAATTCATTGCAGGCACTGAGAAACCGTAGAGTGCTGAAGGAAGGTGATATGACCCTAAAGGTTGCTAACGGAGCTAGCGTGGGAGCTGCGTCCGTTGGGGATTATCACGTGGGATTGACGAGTGGACATATTTTGGTTTTACATAACTGTTTTTTTGTACCAAGCTTAACGTGTAATATCATATCAGTTTCCTTGTTATCAAATAAAGGTTATGATTTCACATTTGTAAGAGATGTTGTTAACATCCACCTTAATCATGGTTTGATTGGGTCCGGTACACTAAATAACGGTATATATGTTTTAAACCAACTCCAAATTTTCAACATCCAGAACACACTAAAAAGAAAGTCTCCAGATTTAAATAAAGCTTTCTTATGGCATTGTAGACTGGGTCACATCAATGAGAGAAGGTTGACTAAGTTGCATAGAGAAGGATATTTGGACTCGTTCGAATATCAAACTTATGACACTTGTCAATCTTGTCTCAAAGGAAAGATGACAAAGACTCCATTTACTGGACAAGGAGTAAGAGCGAGCGAGCTCTTAGGACTCATACACAGTGATGTATGCGGTCCAATGTCTACACATGCAAGAGGTGGTTTTTCCTATTTCATTACTTTCACGGATGATTACTCAGGGTACGGATTCATTTATCTGATGAAACATAAATCCGAGGCTTTTGAGAAATTCCAAGAGTATAAGAATGAAGTAGAAAACCAAACCGGCAAAAGTATCAAGACACTAAGATCTGATCGAGGTGGTGAATACTTGAGTGCCGAGTTCCTAGGTTACCTAAAAGAGAAAGGAATTCCCTCTCAGCTTACTCCTCCATACACTCCACAGCATAATGGTGTATCGGAGAGACGGAATCGAACCCTATTGGATATGGTACGATCCATGATAAGTAATGCAGAGTTACCGCGATCTTTCTGGGGGTATGCGCTAGAATCAGCGGCATATCTTTTGAACATGGTTCCTACCAAGACTGTGCCTACCACGCCATATCAGATATGGAGTGGGAAGAAACCCTATCTTCAGTATCTGAAAATATGGGGATGTCCAGCTTTTGTTAAAAAGCAGCATGTGGACAAGCTCGAGGCACGATCAGTAAAGTGTCAGTTTGTGGGATATCCAAAGAACTCCAAGAGGTATCTATTTTATTACGCAGAGGAACAAAAGGTGTTTGTTTCTCGTAATGCCCATTTTCTAGAATATCAGTTTTTAGAAAAGGAAATAAGTGGGAGCGAAATAGAACTGGAAGAAATTCCAGAACCACAAACTGCTACTGAAAGTTTGGTAGAACCGGTAGTTCAAGAAGAACAGGACATTCCCGCACCCCTCCGCAGGAGTAGTAGGCCGTCTCATCCGCCTGAGAGATACTATGGTTTTCTCATAGATGGGGATAGAGAGGATTGCATCATAGATGATGATAAACCTACTGACTTCCAGCAGGCCATCCAGAGCGGCGACTCGGTACGATGGCTAGATGCAATGCGGACCGAAATGGAGTCCATGTACACCAACAAAGTATGGACTTTGGACTTTGCTCCAGATGGGGTAAAACCCATAGGATGCAAATGGATCTTCAAGAAAAAGATTGGTGTAGATGGACAGGTGGAAACCTATAAGGCTAGACTTGTTGCAAAGGGTTTTCGTCAAAGACCTGGTTTGGACTATGACGAAACTTTTTCTCCAGTGGCTATGCTCAAATCCATTCGGGTCCTTCTTGCTATTGCTGCCTTCCATGATTATGAAATCTGGCAGATGGACGTAAAGACAGCTTTTCTAAATGGAAATTTAGAAGAGTGCGTCTATATGGATCAGCCAGAGGGTTTCAATCAGAGTGGGAGCAGCGGGAAAGTATGCAAGCTGCTTAAGTCCATTTATGGACTAAAGCAGGCATCGCGGAGTTGGAACATCTGTTTTGATGAAACAGTCAAAGAATATGACTTTATCAAAAATCCAGATGAACCGTGCATATATAGTAAAGTTGTAGCCAGAAGTGTCGTATTCCTCGTCTTGTACGTGGATGACATTCTATTGATAGGAAATGACATTCCTATGCTACAATCTGTCAAAGGATTCTTGTCACACAGGTTCTCCATGAAAGACCTGGGTGATGCCTCTTACATTCTGGGGATCCGGATCTATCGTGATAGATCCAAGAGGATGTTGGGACTTTCGCAGTCCAGGGATATCGACACTGTACTGAAAAGATTCAGTATGGAAGATTCTAAGCGCGGTAATCTACCGGCTTGTCACGGAATCACCCTCTCCAAAGAGATGTCTCCCAAGACTGATTTGGAAAGGGAACGCATGTCTATTATACCCTACGCTTCTGCGGTAGGCTCTATAATGTATGCGATGTTGTGCACCAAACCAGATGTAGCTTACACACTGAGCATGGTAAGCCGGTATCAGTCAGACCCAGGGGAGAAGCACTGGATAGCAGTAAAGAACATTCTCAAGTACCTGAGAAGGACTAAGGAGATGTTCTTGGTTTACGGCGGAAAAGACCTCAGGTTGGAGGCCTTTGCTGATTCCGGCTTCCAGAGTGATAAGGACGATTCCAAGTCCACGTCGGGTTATGTCTTTACCCTCAATGGAGGGGCGGTGTACTGGAAGAGCTCCAAGCAGGACACCGTTGCTGACTCGACGATGGAAGCGGAGTATATAGCTGCTTGCGATGCCGCAAAAGAAGCAGTCTGGATGAAGAAGTTCCTAACAGAACTTCAGGTGGTTCCTACCATAGTTGATCCAATACCTCTGTATTGCGACAACAACGGAGCTATAGCTTTAGCGAAGGAACCAAGGTCCCATCAGAAATCCAGAAACATCTTAAGGCGGTATCACCTGATCGGGGAGATCATTGATCGTCGGGAGATCGAGGTTCGGAGAGTTGCTTCTGAAGAGAACATTGCTGATCCATTCACAAAGGCCCTACCTCAGATTCAGTTCGAGAGGCTACTCGAGATCATCGGTCTTCGATATGCCAGTACATGGCCCTAGTGCAAGTGGGAGATTGTTAGTGTATATGCCCTAGGGGCCATTATTATATCATACTAGTTTGTATATTACTTAATGGAAGCTTGGGATATTCACATGTATATAACAGTCTTGCTAAACATGGTAGTATGCTACTTGGTTTTTCTATCTTAATATGTGAGTATACGTATTGATAGAGCTCTTAGGATCTTGCTTGACTACCAGCGTTGTGATGGCAGTCACACTAGTGGGGGCTGGGTAGTCTACAAGCACATCCTTATACAGGTCCCTAGTCGTTGGATTATCGAGACAGGGCATCGATACTCCGGAGTAGACTAGTGTGTACGCTTCTCATCCCAGTTGGGGAGATGGTCTGTCCCATAGCCGTCAGTATGTCGTACTGGAGATAGTATGCAGGTGCTCGTTAGGTTATGGTTACACCGGACAGGACTCACAGGGAACTGTTGGTTAGTTTTATACCAGTCGTCAGTGAACAGTTCCCAGGTGACATGAGTACAGCATAGTCCGCAGACTTGACACTGCTGCTTCGCCTTGAGTGTGTCCCACTGTTCTTAGATTGCTACCCTACCACGGCTCAAAGGAGTCGTGCAAACAGGTAGCAGTTGGGTGCAGTCCCGAGCACTTGGAGGCAGTGGCGGTCAGACAGGATTCGTCTCTCCCGGTATTGGGGGTTGATATCGCGCTGTGTCAGAGAGCCATTACGCAAAGTCCCTGGCCAGGGCAAGCGAGATTTGCTGGTAGGTTCCAGTAGTTTCTCAGGGTGTAATTGGCTTCCCTCCAACACGACTTATACCCTTATTAGGGGACTGACGCTTGCCGCCCCCTAGGCCCGATATGCGATAGTCTTAGACGAACGGACCGGACTGTATGGAGATTGTCACATCAGACTCAGTAGGAGTTCGGATGGGTTTCCTCATCGGCCTTCTTATGGACATCTACCTGGGGACCGTTACGTACAGCTAGTGCCGCTTGCGGTCTGTGGTTAAACCCACTGCCAGCGTAGTAGTCGAGTCTCTAGAGTCCCACACAGAGAGTTTCCCTACTCCAGGCGAAACGATATAGACGTCGTATGGTTTTACGACAAGGGTTCGGACGCATACGTGTGTTTACACACGTACGACTTTCAGACAGTTTTTACCAGTCGGCTTTGGTTTAAGCCAGTTACTGGTATCCGGTTATTGGATTTATTGTTGCGCCACGGCAGCGCCCCGGCCGTCTTACTCGAGGCCAAATTGCGGAATCAAAATTTTTCCTTACTCGGAAACCGGCGCTACCGCGGACAAAGAAAACCCGGATCGATTACCATTAACCTACGCTAGCTAACTAGAGATGGGGTGAGAAGTATACCGAGTGATCCGAGTCCTCCGGTCTTCTCTTCATCGCCCCGATCTCCCGCGGAAAGAGTAGTCTCCACATCGTCGCCTCCTCGCCGGAAAGGGCACCACATCGCCTTCTTCTTTTACGGGCTCCCGCCTCAATACCGAGGCAACTCGCGCATGAAGCCGGCAACTCGACATGCTCAAGATATGCTGTAGAATGTGAAGTGTAGTGTCTCTTTTGGGGTTTGTTGCCATTTGAGGATGATGGAGGAAACAAGACAAGAAAAATGGTGCTTGCATTTTTCTTAACATGAAATGAGATCAAGAAAAAGAAACACTCTCAAGGATGAAGATGAAACCCTCTTCTTCTCTTTTCTTTCTCTCTTTCTTTTTTTCTTATGGAAACTTATCATCTTCTAGTGAGAATAAGAAAGGTGGAGGAAGGATAATATGATAGCAAGAGGGAGGTGAGTGTAGGAGCAAGGAAGTGGTGACCACATCCTAGACAAGAAAACATTCAACCATGCTTCTTCTCCTATTCACTCCATAACCCTTCAAATCACAATAAAACAAGCATGGTTGAAAGATAAGAAAGCTATCATAATCAATCATTTTACAAGAAACCCCCCCACAAAGTGTAATTTGCAAAACTGCAAATTACCCCCTCCATCGGAAAAGTCCGGCCGGGAAAGAACAAAGGAAAACCGGCCGGAACGGAATGCAAACTGGCAACTCCAGAAAACTGGTCCCGTAATAAATTACAGGAAAACCCCGACACTGTGCATACACACCTGCATCTGTATTCCGACCGGATACAAATGCAATGAGACAAAATCTACACTGTACTAAACTAGTACCGGCTTAAACCAAAGCCGGCTAGTATAATCCGTTCGATCCTGATCCGTGCAATACCGCACGTATCTGATCGAACCCTGCCATATAACTATACGGCCACTAGTACAAAACTGTCCGATCCTGATCCGTGCAATACCGCACGTATCTGATCGGACCCTGCCATATCTCCATACGGCCTCTACAGCGTTTCGCCCGAAAGCTGAGTAACTGAAAGTGTGGTGGACTCTAAAGACTCGTCAATACTATGGCTGTGGATTTAACCACTGGCACGTCAGAGGTATAAGCCAATACGTGACGGGCCACCAGCTATTGAACAAAAGGGACGTCGATGAGGAAGCTCACCCCGACACCCTACTGAGCCTGTCAGTGACAATATCCGTACAGTCCGGTCCGTTCGTCTATGAGTATCGCATGGCGGGCCTAGGGGGTTGGTAAAAGTCAGACCCCCAAAAGCGGTACAAGTCGTGTCGGAGTGTAGCCCAGAACGCCCTGAGATACTACTGGAATACCTACCAGTAAATCTCCTGCCTCGGCCGAGGGCTTTGCGTAATGGCTCTCCTAGACACAGCGCGACCTCACCCCCAATACCGGGAGAGACGAACCCCTGAAGATCCGCTCACTGCCTCCATGTGGCTCGGGACTGTGCCCAACTAAAACCTGTTTGCACGACTCCTTTGAGCCGTGGTAGGGTAGTAATCAAAGTACAGTGGGAACTCACACGAGACAAATGACGATCTCAGGTCGATGAACTAACCTGTACACATGTCACCAGGGAACTGCTATCTGACATCTGGTACAAGACCAACTAGCAGGTTCCCGGCGAGTCCTGTCCGGTGTACTCATAACCCAATGAGCACCTGTATACATCTTAGGTGAACCAACTGACACCAGTGGCTTGTGAGACCGGCCACCGCCCCTCGTCGGGGTCTCGACTGTATACACTAGTCTACTGATGGAGTATCGATGCCCAGTCTCGAAACTCCCACGACTAGGGACCATTTAAGGATGTGCTTGTAGACTACCAGCTCCCATGTATATGATCGCCATCATACTGCTGGCAGTGAAGCAAGAATCCTAGGGGCTCTATCAACGTGTAATAGCGACATGTCAGGTCACCTAAAACAGTACACGATGATAAAGATAAACCAGATAGCATACTATCATCTCGAGTAAGACTGTCCTACCGGGATAGGTCCTCCCTCAATCATTGCAATCACGTGCCTGTGATCCAATAATTGACTCTGAGGGAACTATCTCCAACAATCTCCCACTTGCACTCAAGGCTAATTATTGCGATGTCGCATACTCACAGCCGGTGTGATACCGAACACCCAACTCCTCTACTAGTCAGTCTCACAAAACTCGTTTGTGAAACTATTGCGTTCGAGGAATAGCCTCAGTGAGTGGATCCGCTGTGATGTTTCTTTCTATGTCTCTCTATATCTCAAGTTCGCGGAGAAAGCTATCTCCCGAAATGAGCAATACCTGTCTTGGAATGTCTGGATGTCTGATGGGACCTAGTTCATAAATGAACTCCAAATCCAAACTTCTTAGACTGTATCATCAACTGAACTTAATCAGTATCCTGCGCCAAGCCTCCCTCAGTATTGCCTTGGACCACCTGTCCAAAATACTGTCCCTCGTCAGAAGGAGAACTATAACTCTGACAACCTCCTTATCGTCCATGTCACCTTGGAAGCCTGGAGTGATAACCGTCTCCTAAAGGAGGCAGCCGTTATCATATCCCTAGAACATTCACTTATGTTCTAAAACTGCTTCCGACTGTTCCTCCAGGATTGGATCAATATCAACTTATTGCACCTGCTGCAAGAACAACATCTGGTGTGGTACTTGACATCTCATGATTGACTCAATTGCCTAAGCAAGTGATCTGTCAATCATGCGTATCCCTCTCCCCTTTAGTCTGTAAGACACCTTTAGAGAGGGTGACTCCATTACCTGCAGATACACTACCGTGCCAGGAGTCGTCCATTCTAAATACTCTTAGAATGCTGTCAAAGTACCCTGATTGGGAAACTACCCAAATCTAGATCTAAAACCATAGATCTAGTAACCAGTATGTCTGATATAATGTCCAAGTCCCTTGTGGAGAAAACACTGTGTGACGACCAAAGTATAACCGATCGTAGTATAGGAATATCACTTCCTACTACCTTCTCAACAGATCCATCCCCTATTCTGATGACGTCAAACCCATGACTGTCACATCAGAAACAGATGATCTTACTCCGCTATATCTGCTTTAGTCTATAAATAGACATAAGCACAAAGTCCACCAATGCTTCCGCTGCTCCCACTGACTACGACAACCCTCTGCCAGAGTCATATAGACGTGCACTTCTAAAGCTAGTTTAGAACGACGCTATACTCATCCTCCTGCCGGGTCTCGCAGCCTGGAACAACAACAATGGCAAGTGTGGGTAAACAAGAACTTCCCTGTCACCGTCATTGAGGCTACCGGAGTACCTCTCGGGTGCCTGAAGTTACCCACCTTATATGCGGAGTGGCCAATGGAATGTCAAATCAGATTGAATCTTTAGGTTCCTTATTAAATCTTCAGTAATCGTTTGCGGTTCTGGAATCACTTCCAGTTCTACCATACTCCCACTGCTGTTTTTGAAAAAATCTATTTTTAATAAAACTGTGGCGAGTCTAGAACAATATTTCTATTGATCTGCCAGATGGTAGAAAGTCAACCCTCGTCATAGCCTGGGTCAACCCACAAACAGCCATTACAGAAACGTGCCTTGAGTTATCCGGAGTCTGGTTTTAAGCATAAGCCGGACAACTTCCCGTACCTTAACATCGTTAAGATATGAACTGTTCTATATCCAATATAGAAACAGAGGCACTGATTCAATTGAACCAGATTCAAATCATGCAGCTGTCTCCAGTGCATGTCAACTAAATGGAGAGAGGCCGATCAGCGTTACTCAACTTAGGAACGCTTCCAATTATGAGTATCCTGAAAGAGAAGCAATCTGTCTTCATCATTACTATCAACTGAATACCATACACAAGTATCTACATCTTCGATCTCTTTGAAGAATCCCGATACTTGCTACACCTGGTTCTCTACTCTATTCAAATACCTATAACTCCTCAAAACTTAGACCCTGTGTTTCCACAAAACAGCTGTCTAAAATCTAGAGAAGTCATAAGTAAACCGAATATAGTACGAGGACCAACCCCTCTGTCCTGATGGACACTGGACAACATACAATACTCTGTATAAGTCCGCTGAGTCTAACAACTCTTTCACTGTGTGTCGTAGGTCGAAAACTGTACTTATGGTTAAGAAGAATTACACCGCTGTTTAATGCTCCTTACCTAACCATCCACTGATATAGGTAAATGTCATCGACATAATATCAAAAAAAGCATATCTCACTCTATGAAAATAGACGTACAGATATATCAATTTGAAATTGGTGCATAACCGCGGATATTCAAAACCAAATAATTGCCGACCGGCAAACAACCCAGGTGACTTCCTCAAATATCACCGATTACAACGAATCCCGATATAATGAGGATGATCACCCAATTCCCAATAACTTACTCCCACTCATCATCTGTAAAACCATACAGATGTGAGAATCATACCTGGTAAATACATACCCTGGAATAAGTGTCTAATCGGGAAATCAGTTTTCTTTTAACAGTACACAGTGAAACTGAAACATTGTAATGTTTCTGTGGGGTATTCTGGTATTCCTAGTAATGCCTCTACCATTATCCAGATTCACAACTATAACCGTATAATTCTTTGCCACCTGTCCAAATCCCTTTATATGTCTTTAGTCATTACCGTCTGCACACCCCTTTAGGCCAATTGGTTTTCTTCCTTCCCTACCGTTCGGCACCAGCCTATGGTTTGGAAGAAGACTATCCAATAAGCATAAAGGGTGTACTGTCCTAATCCTAGGAGCACTCGCAATGCGAGAGAAGGTGAAGATAAAAGACACCTGAATGTACTTTATTCCTATTTCTCCTGAACCAGAATCCATCCCCGAACTGGAACAAGTTCCTTTCGAGTTCGTATATAACCATACGATGGAGTATCCAAATAAACTGTGGATCTTCGTAGTGATACGGAGTGTCCTGGAGAAATACAAAGGTGATTTAGGATTGGCGAAGAAATACTTGGTTCGGTCGTGAATAGCAGTCGCAATTTACTTTGCCCTCTTACTAATCCCTTTCTTTGTCTTAACTCAATACCTTCTGTACACCATCGTTATGCTAATTGGTTTTCTTCATTCCCCACTGTTCGGCACCAGCCTAAGGTTTGGAAGAAGACTATCCAATTTGCGTAATAGGTGTACTACTCCTAAACCAAGGAGTACTCGCAACCTGAGAGAAGGTGAAAAGAAAAGACAACTGAATAGTCCTATCCGTTTTCTCCAGAACCAGAAACCATCCTCGAAGTCCTTCGAGTTCGTATCTAACCATACGATGGTTTTGTCCAATGGAAGTGGACGTTCGCGGTAATACGGGGTGTCCTGGAGAAAAGGGTAAAAGTAGGAGTGGCAATGAGGTCTGCAACTCTGACAATCCAAAAGCCAGTGTTAAGAAGGTTCGGTCAACTTGGTCACTGAGTCATAGTCCAGGGTCGGGTCAATGGTCGCTGCCAGAGAGAGAGAAAAGAAACACTCAGCGTGCACTCTAACCTAGATCAGAATGGTTACCACTTTGTCTAATCTGGAAACCTCCCACTGTACCTCAAATTCTCCTCCAAACCTGAAAGAAGAATTAGTCGGGATGACCCGAGGAGTAAACCAACTCATCAGTGGGAATCGGGATCCAACTATCATCGCATGATAACTTGACGGAATCCACTCAAGTCACCACACTCCAGAAGGTATGCGTAGGCTTGGCAAGTTTCAGTTCTTTTGAAACTCCCGATGTGATTTTTACCCCTAGGACTCAAGTGACCTTGACGGAGTCAACAAATCAAAGAGTCCTAGTCAAGTTCAACCCGTCATTATCTGGATTGCATTAAACCCACCCGTACGTGCCCTTGACGGAGTCAACAAGGCCGCACGACTGTCCTAACCAATCCCACTTATGCAACAAACAAGCACCACTTAGCTACCGTACACTACGCCTTGACGGAGTCAACAAACGTAGCACGAATACTAAATAATACCCATAAGAAATGACGGAGGGCTACGAATGGTTTTTGGCGAAAAACCTTTAACGTAATGAACTTGATATCGTTGAAGGAACTGCATAGCCTTTTAGAAAATATAGTGACGAAAACCTTTACTAAAGAGGTCACTCCCGGTGAAGGGATCTCGGCTCTTTCCCCGTAGAATGAGGTGCAGGATATTCCAACTGAATACCACGATGCAAAGCAAAAGTAATCGGCTATAGTGAAGTTAATGCCCTGACGCAAACTTCTGTCCAAGGGGTCACTCCCGGTGAAGGGATCTCGGCCCTTGCCTCGTCGACTGAGGAGCAGGATATTCCAGATGAATACCACGATGCAAAACAAAAGTGAACGTCCTTGCAATAACAGCTTTTTTTTTTTGAAAAATGTTCCAACAACATCAGATTAGGTTTGTTTATCTTGCATTGATTCGAATCAATGCAGTCCCATCAATTGATCACACCACAAAGAACGAAAATATACTGACGTACGTATATGCCATCCGCATTCGCCACTGGGTCCCGTCATCACCCGTTAGGTTAGCTAACTAACGGCAGAGCGGGGACTGGACTAGCGCGGGTGTAAAACATATACAACATCTACTAATATATATACCAATATATAGTATTTCGCTCAAGGCGTGAATAAAATGCAACATCACAGAAATGTACAGCATCACAGAACAATACAGATATCTGGAAGCCCCGGGTTTCACAGAGCCGCTGCTGAAACCCGACGTTCCCCTGGTCGTGTGGATAGCCTGTGCAATGAAATCCTAGACCCCTACGGGCGCGGCAAGTCACCCGCCAAAACCTGAAGCGAGGCAGCCCCCTTCAGTACCGTGAATGGACCACCCAGCACTTCACGGAATCCGGTAACTTGGGCACCCCTCCTGGGTCAACCTGTACCCCCTACGAGTGCGGCGAATAGCCCGCCAATCCTGGACTGAAGCCCCCTCCGTCTCAATGCCCTGAGATGCGGGCCCGTTGCCCTCCAGAACCCGGCTATCCGTGCACCCCACCGCGGGGCAACCCTAGTACAGAAAGTAAAATATACATACACCGGGTACATCGACCGCAACCAGGTCGTGCCCCAAAAGAATAATACAAACAGGCAGTGACGGCAGTCCACATGTCGGACGCTCGCCCCGCAATATCAAATGTACATAATACTCCAAAACTGTACTAGCATTGCATCCAGGCTATCCCCCACGACAGATCCGCAACATCACAGCATAAACATAGAACATCAACGTGAAAGTCACGTTCGCAAATCCGTCTAACCGGGCTATAGCAGTTAGACCGGATTTACCGATCGAGTGACATTCACGGTCGCAGATATAATGTAAATACTGTGAAATAATGTGTTTAAAAATATCCGATCGATCAAACAATTAACAAGTGGGCCCCAAAGAAAACTGTAGCACTCACAGAAATAATTGGCCCAATTTCAATATCCCAAAAGCCCTAAAATAAGCCCAGAAGCCCACTGGAAAAATACGACTCATTGACCAGACCAAGTTGCGGCGGAAGCGCGGCAGAATGAGGGGTTTTGCCGCGCTTCCGCGCTCAATGTAATGGTTCACTGCATCGTTTTTTCCCAGATTGCTTATAACTCCCTGCACATCTTTCTGAGACCACCTGAAAAATTTTTAGACTCCAAAAAATTTCAACAGAAACTGATGTGAAGGAAAAATACGGTTTTTTAGATTTTGGTCGATCGGATAAGTAAAACGCATTAGAACAAGCTAGATAAGGTTAATGGCGTGGCTCTGATACCATGTTGCGCCACGGCAGCGCCCCGGCCGTCTTACTCGAGGCCAAATTGCGGAATCAAAATTTTTCCTTACTCGGAAACCGGCGCTACCGCGGACAAAGAAAACCCGGATCGATTACCATTAACCTACGCTAGCTAACTAGAGATGGGGTGAGAAGTATACCGAGTGATCCGAGTCCTCCGGTCTTCTCTTCATCGCCCCGATCTCCCGCGGAAAGAGTAGTCTCCACATCGTCGCCTCCTCGCCGGAAAGGGCACCACATCGCCTTCTTCTTTTACGGGCTCCCGCCTCAATACCGAGGCAACTCGCGCATGAAGCCGGCAACTCGACATGCTCAAGATATGCTGTAGAATGTGAAGTGTAGTGTCTCTTTTGGGGTTTGTTGCCATTTGAGGATGATGGAGGAAACAAGACAAGAAAAATGGTGCTTGCATTTTTCTTAACATGAAATGAGATCAAGAAAAAGAAACACTCTCAAGGATGAAGATGAAACCCTCTTCTTCTCTTTTCTTTCTCTCTTTCTTTTTTTCTTATGGAAACTTATCATCTTCTAGTGAGAATAAGAAAGGTGGAGGAAGGATAATATGATAGCAAGAGGGAGGTGAGTGTAGGAGCAAGGAAGTGGTGACCACATCCTAGACAAGAAAACATTCAACCATGCTTCTTCTCCTATTCACTCCATAACCCTTCAAATCACAATAAAACAAGCATGGTTGAAAGATAAGAAAGCTATCATAATCAATCATTTTACAAGAAACCCCCCCACAAAGTGTAATTTGTACAGTCTAAAGTTTTTCCGTATTTTTGCGGAAAGGAGGGGCGTTCTCGTAATTGCGCGAGAAGCTTCTAGAAGGTGGTGACTAAGGAGGTTTAAGTGGCATATACAATGAATGTGATTAGTGAGTCATATGGATGATTCATCCATGTCATTAATGCATCATAAATGCTTAATGACTCATGGAGATGAATCATCACTAGATATTATCAAGCATGGTTGTTAAATTGTTTTATTTTCTTTTCTTGATAAAAAGAAATGCTTGATATATATTATCATAACTCTTTATTCTCACTTCATTATGTAAGTGCACGGCGGCGCCCCGGCCGTCAATCCGACGGCCAAATGCGGAAGCGGTGATAAACTTTAAATTTTCTTGAACTGGCAAACCGCCGCGCACTAATACCCGGATCGAACCATTAATTAGTCCTAGCTATCTACAAGAATGGGAATAGAGATATACCGACGATCCAAGTCCTCCGGTCTTCTCATCATCGTCCCGATCTCCTGCGGAATGTCCCGTCGTCACCACCTTGCCGGAAGTGCACCACATCGCCTACTTCTTTTACGGGCTCCCACCTCAATGCCGAGGCAACTCGGGCATGAAGCCGGCTACTCGACGTGCCCAAGGTTCGCTGTAGAATATGTAGTCCTCAAGTCTCACTTTGGGGTTCATGGAGATGCCATTTTACGTGGAGGGATGATACAAGAACAATGTGGAGGAACTTGGGGATTTTTCTAACATCAAGAGAGCAAAAATCCCCACTACAAAAATGGGCAACCCCTCCTCCAAGCTTGGCCGGCCATAACTAGAGGGGGAGGAGAGAATGAGAGTGAAGATAGTGTATCAAAAGATAAATCAACCTCATAATGCAAGAGAGAGAGGGAGAAAAACTATCATGCAAAAACATGATGACAAACTAAAACCAACACTCCACAACCATATCATAACCCATCATCAAGCATGATGACTTCAAAAAGTCAAGCCATCATGAAGAAGTCAAGAAGTCAAGGTCAATGGATGGTGCACCACATGAAAGCCATCATGATGCAACAAGATGCAAAGAACCCCCTCCACTAATGCCTATTTGCAACAATGCAAATAAACCCTCCTCCACCAATCTTCGGCCAATGAACGGAACAATGGAAATCGGCCGAAACGGAAAGCAAACTGGCAACTCCAGAAAACTGGTCCCGTGATAAATTACAGGAAAACCCCGATACTGTGCATACACACCCGCATCTGTATTTCGACCGAAATACAAATGCAATGAGACAAAATCTACACTGTACTATACTAGGATCCGGCTTAAACCAAAGCCGGCTAGTAATATCCGTTCGATCCTGATCCGTGCAATACCGCACGTATCTGATCGAACCCTGCCATATATCCATACGGCCTATAGTACAAACTGTCCGATCCTGATCCGTGCAATACCGCACGTATCTGATCGGACCTTGCCATATCTCCATACGGCCTCTACAACCTTTCGCCCGAAAGCTGAGTAACTGAATGTGGGGGACTCTAAAGACTCATCAACACCTTGGTTGTGGATTTAACCACTAGCACGTTAGAGGTATAAGCCAATACATAACGGGCTACCAGGTATTGACAAAAAGGGACGTCTGTGAGCGAACTCAGCCTGACACCCTACTGAGCCTGTCAGTGACAATATCCGTACAGTCCGGTCCGTTCGTCTATGAGCATCGCATGGCGGGCCTAGGGGGTTGGTAAAAGTCAGACCCCCAAAAGCGGTACAAGTCGTGTCGGAGTGTAGCCCAGAACACCCTGAGATACTACTGGAATACCTACCAGTAAATCTCCTTGCCTCAGCCAAGGGCTTCGTGTAATGGCTCTCCTAGACACAGCACGACCTCACCCCCAATACCGGGAGAGACGAACCCCTGAAGATACGCTCACTGCCTCCATGTGGCTCGGGACTGTACCCAACTAAAACCTGTTTGCACGACTCCTTTGAGCCGTGGTAGGGTAGTAATCAAAGTACAGTGGGAACTCACACAAGACAAATGATGATCTCCAGGTCGATGAACTAACCTGTACACATGTCACCAGGGAACTGCCATCTGACGTCTGGTATATGACCAACTGGCATGTTCCCGGCGAGTCCTGTCCGGTGTACTCATAACCCAATGAGCACCAGTATACATCTTAGGTGATCCAACTGACACCAGTGGCTTGTGAGACCGGCCACCACCCCTCGTCGGGGTCTCGACTGTATACACTAGTCTACTATGGAGAATCGATGCCCTGTCTCGAAACTCTCACGACTAGGGACCTTTTAAGGATATGCTTATAGACCCCCAGCTCCCACTTATATGATCGCCCTCATACTGCTGGTGGTCAAGCAAGAATCCTAGGGGCTCTATCAACGTGTAATAGCGACGTGTCAGGTTACTTAAAACAGTACACGATGATAAAGGTAAACCAGATAGCATACTATCATCTCGAGTAAGACTGTCCTACCGGGATAAGTCCTCCATCAATCATTACAATCACGTACCTGTGACCTAATAATTGACTCTGAGGGCACTATCTCCAACACATTATTATCTTCACCTTCTCTCTCCTCAAGCTCTCCCTCTTCAAACCCTAATCCTCCCCTCTCATGTGTTGAGTACAAGGATTAGTTAGACTAATTAAACCATAACCTTCACTCTATATCACCTAGCTTCTTTGATTAGCACTTGAAGAAAGTTAGTTGCCTCAAGTTTAGAGGCTAAGCTTGGAGTAAAGCTCTCGGGTGGATCGTCTACTACTTCGAGAAGGCCGAGGAGGAGGTGGAGTTCGCAAAGACGAAGGACACGATTCGTTAGGTATAATCCCTAAACATAGTAGTATAGAACTTCTATGTTTCTTGTTAGTTATCGTTTAGCTTCGATTCATGCGGTTAGTCGATGTTTAGCATATAAACAAGATCGTTTTTCATATTTCCGCCTCCCCGCAAGTCGTGGGGTGTTGTACATCGACTTACAGCTCTCATAACACAAAATAATTATGATAATAATAGTAATTGAGAATTATGTGATGGTTCATTTTAATGGCATTATCATTCATGCATTTAATGCATTTTGTGAACAAACAAGCAAGTAAAAGTCATAGCCATGAAGTGATAGCCATTGTCATGATGATGGTCAACAAGTTCAAACTAGTCAACCGGTCAACAAAGTCAACAAGTCAACAAAGTCAACCTTTCAACCCAACCATGGCACAATAATACTTAATTAATATTATTATTAATCATATTTCTTATTCTCATTAAGGTTTGGCAAAAGTCAACAGTCAACAACCCTAATAAGAATCCTCTGCCTCTATCTCTGTCAACCGTGCATACACACCCGCATCCACATTCCGAAGAACACGAATACAAACGAGATAAAACCAATCCCAAAACGTATACTAGGTTCTGGCTTAAACCAAAGCCCGCTAGTAATAACTGCCCGGACACCAAACGTGCACAAGTACGCGGATGTGACCGAACCCTGTCGCAAAACCATGCGACCTCAACTCTTTTGCCTAAAGGCGAATAGCTCTCTGTATGGGACTCTAAAGACTCGACACTACGCTGGCTGTGGGTTTACCCACAGACCGCAAGCGGCACTAGCTGTGCGTAACGGCCCCCAGGTAGATGCCGATAAGAAGACTGATGAGGTGAAACCCATCCAAACTCCTACTGAGCCTGAATGTGACAGTCTCCGTACAGTCCGGTCTGTTCGTCTGAGAATATCGCATGGCGGGCCTAGGGGACGGTAAACATCAGTTCCCTAATAGCAGTACAAGTCGTGTCGGAGTGTAGCCCACAACACCCTGAGATAACACTGGAAACCTACCAGTATATCTCGCTTGCCCTGGCCAGGGACGACTATGTGTAATGGCTCTCCTTGACACAGCGCGATATCAACTCCCAATACCGGGAGAGACGAATCCTGTCTAACCATCACTGCCTCCAAGTGCTTCGGGACTGCACCCAACTACTACCTATTTGCACGACTCTTTTGAGCCGTGGTAGGGTAGTAATTAAAGTACAGTGGGAACACACTCGAGGCGAAGTGACGGTGTCAAGTCAGCGGACTAAGCTGTACTCATGTCACCTGGGAACTGATAACTGACGATAGGTATAATACCAACCAACAGTTCCCGACGAGTCCTGTCCAGTGTACCCATAACCTAACGAGCATCCGCATACTATCTCAAGTACTGCGTACTGACGGCTGTGGGACAGACCGTCTCCCCTGCTGGGATAAGAAGCGCATACGCTAGTCTACTCCGGAGTATCGATGCCCTGTCTCGATAATCCTACGACTAGGGACCTGTATAAGGATGTTCTTATAGATTACCCAGCCTCCACAAGTGTGACTGCCATCACAACGCTGGTAATCAAGCAAAGATCCTAAGGGCTCTACTAATATGTATAAGCGATATGCTAAAAGAAACACATGCACATATTAAAGTAGAAACAAACCAAGTAGCATACTACCATTTTGAGCAAGATTGTCTATACAACTGTGAATATCCCAAGTTTCCATCAAGTAATATATAAGCTAGTATGATACAGTAATGGCCTCTAGGGCATATACACTAACAGTAACGTCCACTCAGGTATTGAGCGAAAGGAAGACCGACGAGCAAACTCATCTGAACCCCTACTGAGTCTATCAGTGACAATCTCCGTACAGTCCGGTTTGTTCGTCTAAGAGCATCGCATAGCGAGTCTAGGGGGGTAGATAACGTCAGATCCCTAATAACGCGATATTTCGTGTTCGTATGAAGCCCATCACCCACTGAGAAACTACTGATCCAAATCAGTAATTCTCGTCTACCTTGGCCAAGGATTTCTGGTGATGGCCATCTGTGCACCGCACGACATCAACCCCCAATACCGGGAGAGACGAATCCCCGACGATCCGCTTACTGCCTCCGTGTGGCTCAGGACTGTACCCAACTAGAACCTGTTTGCACGACTCCTTTGAGCCGTGGGAAGTTAGTAATCAAAGCACAGTGCGAACTCACATGACACAAATGACGATCTTAGGTCGACAGACTAACCTGTACTCATGTCACCTGGGAACTGCTATCTGACAATAGGTATAATACTATCTAGCATGTTCCCGGCGAGTCCGTCCAGTGTACTCATAATCCAATGAGCACCTGTATACTATCTTAGGTGACTAACTGACACCAATGGCTTGTGAGACCGGCCACCGCCTCTCGTCAGGGTCTCGAAAAGTATACACTAGTCTACTCCGGAGTATCGATGCCCAGTCTCGATACTTGCTCGACTAGGGACATTTAAGGATGTGCTTATAGAACACCCAGCTCCCACGTATATGATCGCCATCATAATGCTGGTAGTCAAGCAAGAATCATATGGGCTCTATCAACATGTAATAGTGATATGTAATACCTCATAATGCATGTACATGATGATAAAGGCAAACCAAATAGCATACTATCATTTTGAGTAAAACTGTTCTCCCCGTATAGGTCCTCCCTCAATCATCATAATTGCGTGCATACAATTATGATGATTGACATAAGGGCACTATAGTCAACAGAGCAAACTCATCCGTATCCCTACAGAGCCTGTAAGTGACAATCTCTGTACAGTCCGGTCTTTTCGTCTAAGAGCATCACATACCGGGTCTAGGGGTGGATAACGTCATACCCCTAATAACCCGATAAACCGTGTCGATGTCATGCTCATCACCCACCGAGAAACTACTGATCTACAATCAATAAATCTCATCCATTCTGGCCATGGATTTATGGTGATAGCCAACCGAACACAGTGTGACATCGACTCCCTATACCGAGAGAGACGAATCCCTGACAATCGCTCACTGCCTCCATATGTCTTGGGAGTGTACCCAACTAAAACCTGTTTGCACGACTAAATAGAGCCGTGGTAGGGTAGTAATCTAAATACAGTAGGAACTCACACGAGACAAATGGAAATCTCATGTCAACATACCACCTGTACTTATGTCACCAGAGAACTTCTATCTGACGATAGGTATAGTACCATCTAGAAGTTCTCGGCGAGTCCGTCCGGTGTACTCTCCTCTAGTGAGCACATGTATATAATCTTAGGTGCAATAAACTAATGGCTATGAGACCTGCCACTGCCCCTCGTCGGGTTCTAAAAACGTATACACTAGTCTACTTTGGAATATCGATACCCAGTCTCGATACTCCCATGACTAGGGATATTAAAAGATGTGCTTATGGACTACCTAGCTCTCATAAGTATGATCACCATCATAACTCTAGTCGTCAAGCAAAGATCCTATGAGCTTTATCGTTATGTATTAGCGACATGTAATAACCAGTAAAACGTATACACATTAATGATAAATATAAACCAGATAGCATACTATTATCTTGAATAAGACTGTTTTACCTGTATAGGTCCTACTTCAATTATCATGATCGCTTATCTGCAATTACAATAATTTTCTTGAGGGCACTATAGCCAACAACTCACTCGTGAATCAGAAGGATAGGACCAAGATGGATTCATAGTAAAAAATGTGTGTTTTCTTGGGATTCAAACTTGGAGTTAAAGGTTACAAGTTATGGGATCCGGATAACAGAAGGGCGTTCATTAGTAGAGATATGATATTTGATGAGGAATCCATGTTGAAAGACGTGGATGAAGACAATAAAGCATCAAGTAGAGCATCAGGTGACAATGATCCGGTAGATATGGAGTTTTCTGGCATTCATAAGGATACGGACACCGAAGCACAATTTCAGTGTATTGATGCGAAGGTGGACGGGCGGAATACGGAGACATATAGTGAAAAACAACCCCAACATAACCCACAGACAATGACGTTAAGGAGATCAGCATGTACACATAAGGCAATAGTTAGGTACGGTTTAGAAGATATGGTCGCATTTGCTCAAATCAACGAAAGTAGAGATTCCAGCTCTTATCAGGAGGCCATTGGGCAAGAGGATATGGATCAATGGATTGTTGTGATGACAGAGGATATGGTGTCACTTTGAAAGAACGGAATGTGGAAGTTGATTGAGCTACCAAAGGGAAAAAGGGCTATTGGCTGCAAGTGGGTATTCAGGAAAAAAGATTTTGAGCAATACAAGGCACGGTTAGTTGCGAAGGGTTTTCCTCAAAAGGAAGGGGTTGACTTCAACGATATTTTCTCTCCTGTAGTCAAGCATACAACTATTCGAGTTTTGTTAGCAAAGGTAGCACTTCATAATTTAGAGTTGGAGAAAATGGATGTGAAAATAGCCTTTCTGCATGGTGAGTTGGAAGAGACGATTTTCATGAGGCAACCTGAAGGATTTATAGAGCCTGGCAAGGAGGATCAAGTATGTGAACTCAAGTGGTCTCTATATGGGTTGAAGTAGTCTCCCATGTAGTGGTACAAGCGCTTCGATTCTTTTATGAAGTAGACGAACTACTTTCGATGTGAGTATGATAGTTGCGTGTACTCGAAGCAGCTTAAGGATAGCCCGTCGATATATCTGTTAGTTATATGTATGCCCTAGAGGCCATTACTGTACATGGGATGTATATTGTAGTGGATGCTTGGACATATATAAGGAGGACTTTCTTGCTCGATATGATAGTATGCTATCTCGTTGCACTTTATCTTAACATGTTGACTTGTATACGTGATACTGTCTTACTCTCACATGTTGATAAAGCCCTTAAGATGTGTACTTGACTACCAGGACTATGATGGAGATCATACTAGTGGGACAATGGGTGGCCCACAAGTACACCCTATAACTGTTCCTAGTCGTAGGAGTATCGAGACAGGGCATCGATACTCCAGAGTAGACTAGCGTATGCGCATCTTGACCCATATGATGGGCGATGGATGATCCCACATCCATTGGTGTTTGACATCAAAGATGGTATACGGGTGCTCAGTGGAGACTGGGTACACTGAACGGACTCGCCGAGAACTCCTAGATGGTATTATACCTATCGTCAGATAGCAGTTCTCTGGTGACACTGGTACAGGTTAGTCTGTCGACCCGAGATCGTCATAGAGTTTTGTATGATTCCCACTGTGCTTTGATTTCCACCTTACCACGGTCAAGAGATCATGCAAAACGGTGGTTTTTGGGTACAGTCCCGAGTCACATGGAGGCAATGAGCGATAGGAGGGGATTCGTCTCTCCCGGTATTGGGAGTTGATGTTGCGCTATGCTCGATCGGCCATAACAGGAAATCCCTGGCCAGGGTTGCTGAGATTTACTGGTAAGTGTTATCAGTAGTTTCTCGAACCATTATGGACATTGCATCGGCATGACTTATCAGGCTATTGGGGTCTGACGTTTTACCACCCCCAGGCTGTTGATATGCGACATATCCGACGAAGAGACTGGACTGTACAGTATTGTTACTGATTGGATTCGCAGGAGTACGAGCAGGCTTGCTTGTTGATCTTCTGATCGCTCAATATCCAGGTGGCCGTTACGTTTAGCATACCGCTTGCGGCTTGTGGGTGTTTGATATGATCATCACCTACTGCCGGCGTATTGACGAGTCTTTAGAGTCCTACACAGAGATTTCATGGTTCATGCGAAACGAAATAGGAGCACATATGTAATATGTGCGGGACCGAGATTAATGTGCGTATGTGATACCGCATTCTATTCTCGCGATATGTGATATCGGTCGGTTATATGTGATATAGCCGGGTTATCGGATCAAGTGTTGATTCGATAGATTGTTGCATTTGATATTAGTCGGTTGTATATGATATAGCCGGATTATTAAATCAAGTGTTGATTTAATAATTTAATGTGTAATTATATATTTGATATATTACCTTACATTAACTAATATTAGCTCACTCAAGATTTCTTTTCTCACTTGTGTTCACTTAGTATATATGTGATATATATTAATGTACATTATTTTGTGTCATGCTTGATGCCGCATGCAATATGGATGTATGAGACTTACACCATGCTTATAATAATGTGAGGGTTTTATTTATGTTGGTAATTCACAAATTAGTGGTAATTACTCACATGGTTGAAGCTTGTAGAAACTTGTGGAACCATTGACCAAGTCCACTCATTTTGTTTTACTTGAAGATATTTATTAACCCATGGTTTATTCTCTACATGAGTTAGTGTATGACACTAACTCACCCATGGTTGCTATTCTCACCTCATGAGTTCATTCTCTCCTCACTTCTTTATCTTCCTCTTCATGAGAGAAAAAGCTTACTAGCTTTTTCTATGGTGAGAAAATATTGTGAGAAAAAGAAAACTAAAGAGAGACCATTTCCTACTTCATCATCCTCTACTACTTGCCATTTAGTTTAGGGTGTTTACTTCACTAATTTCATAATTAGTGAAGAGGTAGCATGAGCTTGAGTCTTCTCGACGTAGATCATCTTCGGCCTCGAAGACTTCGAGCAAGCTTGTTCATTTCTCCAAGAGAACCCATTCTAGAGTTCGGGAGATCACAACTCACAGCGAAGGGACGTTTACACGGAGCATTTAAAGTGAAGGACTGGTCTACATAGGTTGTATTCCTCATTCACTTAGTATGTAAAGTTGTTTGCATATCGTTTGTTTAAAACTCTAGTTAAATATTCTTAGTTAGAGTTACTTAGAACGACAAATTTTTGATAACAGCATGGTCGATGCCTCCCGAAACCTTGCTGCCATCCTAGGTAACCCTACAGTGGTATCAGAGCCAAGTTAGAGATTTAAACAATATTTGTTAGATTACGAAACCGAAACTGCTCCGAAACTTGAAACACAAAATCTGGGTTCTGTTGAAATTTTAGAGGTGTCAAATTTTTTTTTAAACAAGTACAGAATGTTGTATGTGATAGAACATGAACACTAGCAAAATTTGAAGCCATTTGGGTTGAAAGTGGCCGGCCACCCCCCCTCATCTCGGCCCAAATCCGAGCAAAACCCTTCAAATTTTGCCTTTGTTCCAGTCTCTGGGATTTGATATTTCAGGTGTTGTTTATTTTTGCTAAATTTTCATGTGATGTTAACTTTCTGCAAAGACAATTCGGAGTGTTTCACAGTCGTAATTCTAACATGTATTCGGGTATATTTAGACGATGTTAAAAGTTTGAACGGATATCAATTACCCAATTTTTCCCCGCTGGAAATTTTCCAAGTGTTGGATTTTTTCCGAGTTTAAAATTTTCAAAAAATCTTGCAAGCGATTCTGTGGAGCCTCTAGAAGAATGAAACCCTAACCCGATTATGTGACCGTCAGAACCGCCATCAAACCCTAGGGTTTGTGGTAGTTCAGCGGTACCACATGTGAGGCATTGGTTGGCCCTTCTACGGCCTGTTCATAGGAGCTGTGGCATCTTTCTGGGTACTTTTTGAACTCCGCTCAAGTGTTGAGCTTATCGGGAAATTTTTGGGTGCTTGATTATTTAATCGAAAAGTTTAACTTCGTCTATTCATCTGTGATTGTGATACAATATTTGGAATCCACAATTAGTTATGAGATAACTAGTTTGAATTTTATAAATCTAGCAATTTAGTCTCATTTGATCGGTTGCCACGGGATTTTGATGTGATCGAAAGTTTGTCATAATTACGTAGTGTACGCGGATACTCGCCGGGTAACCTTACTAGATAGCCATGCCCCATAGCCCCGACCAAGTGACTGTAGGAGAACCCCATTGCCAAAAGCATCCGTTCGGGTGCTCGCGGCAGCGGTGTTTCGCCTTAGTGTACCTCGTCGACGGCATCGGGGGTGCGGCCATCTACTAAAGTTTCCGACGAGCATTCGATCTAGTTATCGGGAATCTTGTTGAATTACCCGACAGGTTATTGAAAAGTGTTTTCAATATCGAGACTAAAATGCGGGGTTTATAATTGTTAGGCATGCGATGTCTAAAGAATTCATTTGTTGGGCATGAAATCCAAAGTATGTAATACATTGGGTTTATGATGTCTAAGGTGGTTGCGGATTCCAACTGTTATAGTTTTTCACTTTCTTTTCTGCGACCGTAAGTGTAATATGTGGTGTATCGCCGGTTTCGGTGCTATATGTCAACGACAATTCGGATACGCATATTTACTTACGTTGATGACATGTGATGTTATGTGTTGCTGTGATATGATATATTAGATCGTCGTGTTTTGAATAGCCGGGGATTTTTATGTGAGATGTGCGTTTTTCATTTTCATTCATGTAAAACCTTGTATGTAATATTCTTTTATTGGAGCACTTCCGGGTTGAGGATGATGTCACCATTGATGTATTTTATTTACTTTTCCGCATTAGGATAAACCCAAGGAGGAGAGCACATGTAACCGGGTTCTAGGGTCCAGTGGGAGACCATCTCAAGGAGTCGAGACCGGGTCTCCTAACTCTAGAATTGGTAGGGTTGCTTGCCGCTCTCGTAGGGGTCTAGAGATGTGGGTTTGGCTATTCATCGCGACCGTGGAATCCGTGTTTTGTACTGGCTTAACTTAAAACACGGAATTCCTAGTATATCCAATATTTCATATATGTTCTTCTGCTGCTGATATTCTGTGATGTGATCACTTTATATATTCTGAGATGAATGCTTATATTTTATATATATGATATATAATAAATATTGATACTTTCGTTTCTTCTATGATGCTTGTGAAGCATAAATAATGGGACTTCTTTAATGAGATTAATGAAAGAAAAAGAAACCTAAATATGTTGTATAAACTTGTTTAAAAATTGGTAGCTTTAGTTCTTACTTTGCATAGCGGTATTCGTTGT
The DNA here is from genome assembly GCA_030015575.1 of Agapanthus africanus. Classification (NCBI taxonomy): domain Eukaryota; kingdom Viridiplantae; phylum Streptophyta; class Magnoliopsida; order Asparagales; family Amaryllidaceae; genus Agapanthus; species Agapanthus africanus. Next base: position 154,761,214 of record CM057345.1, on the reverse strand, counting down.
AGAATATCCAGCACCTTATTCGAGAAGGAAAGAGCCGAGATCCCTTCACCGGGAGTGACCTCTTTAGCGAAACTAGTAGATACTACAAACACGGTTTGTCATTTGATTGCTTCTATAGTTTTTGCTTTGCATTGTGGTATTTGTGAAATATCCTGCACCTTATTCGATAAGGAAAGAGCCGGTGATCCCTTCACCGGGAGTGACCTCTTTAGCAAAACTAGTAAAAGCCTCAAAAACACTCCTTTTCAAAATCACTCGATTCTACAACGATATCAAGTTTATTACGCAAAAGGTTTTTATAAAAACCTATCGTAGCCCTCTGTCATTTCAGATAAGTAGTATTTAGTATTCGTGCTACGTTTGTTGGCTTTCGTCAAGGCGTAGTGTGCGGTAGCTGATTAATGCTTATCTGCTTAAGCATATGATGCGATTGGATTAGGGTAGTTGTACAGTTTTGTTGGCTTTCATCAAGGGTCGTGCGGGTGGGTTTAATTCAATCATGAAATGTACAGGTTGAACTTGATTAGTGGACTATGGTTTGTTGGCTTTCGTCAAGGTCATAGGACGCTATGGGCAAAATATTATCGGGAATTTCAAGTGTTGAAATTTGCAATGAGATTGCATACCTTCTATGAGATAGTTGGATCCCGATACCCACTGCGAGTAAGAGTTACTCCTGGGAGAGTTTTACACATCACAATTAGCCGATCAAGTAGGTGTCTAGAAAAGTGTTAACGGGGTTACGCCCCTGGGAAAACGAGGTTTATTTTAATTAGGTCCGTGCGAAAGCACGGGGAACCTCCCTCAAAGTACCGACACTGGTATGGCCAAAAGATTGGCGAACTTGTAAGGTGTAATTAATCCCGGCTAGTCTTACCTTTTAGGGTTTGAAGGAAGATTTGATAAAAACAGTAGGAGCCATCCTCATTAGATAAAATAATAACCAATCTAATCTTACAAGAGCGCACACAGAGTGTTTTCTTCTCTCTCCTGGTAGAGACCATGTCACGCCTTAATCAAGATAATAATATGGATGCATTGAACGAACCTACTTATTATACTGTGTTAAGGAACGTTGGTTCCGCTCTATCTTATAATTGTTATAAGTCCGAGCAGGAAATAGGGAATATCCGGATTCCCATGCCACCCAATCGAAGAAAATGCATGTTGATGTATCTTTTTCGGGTGTGTTCATTACCGAGAACTGTTTCTCAGTATCCTCTACATCATGGGTATGTGATACCGGATCAGGATCCCGTATATGTAATATGTTACATGGGCTACAGATAGGTAGAGAACTGAGAATGGGTGATATGTCTCTAAGTGTTAGAGAATGGTGCAATTGTTGCAGCCAAATCAGTTGGCAAATATCACTTTGTATTAATACATTGATTCTGAACGAATGTTATTACATACCGAACCTGATGTACAACATTACATCGGTTTCTTTATTAAGTTAAAGAAGGATATAATTTTGTATTAGCGGATAATGTTGTGAACATTTTCCTGAATCAAGAGTTGATTCAATCAGGCACGATATATAATAGCATATACTTTCTAAATCAAACCACAGTTCAAAGTGTCTAGAACACACACAAGAGGAGTAGTTCAGAAATGAACGAATCCTTCTTGTGGCATTGTAGACTAGGTCATATCAATGCGACACGACCAGCTAAATTACATAAAGATGAATATAAGAATCTATTCGAATTTTTGATGATACTTGCCAATCTTGTCTCAAAGGTAAAATGACCAATACTCCGTTTAATAGAAACAGAGAAAGAGTCACTGAACTCTTGGGACGAATACATGATGATGTATACGGTCCTATGTCTATAAATGCCAAGGTTGGTTCTTCGTACTTCATTATATTCACTGATCATCTCTCAAGATTCGGACATATATTCCTGTTGAAACACAAGTCTGAAACTTTTGAGAAATTCAAGGAATATAAGCTTGAAGTTAAAGAACCGACGGGTAGAAGTATTAAGACCTTCAATGTGATCGAGGAGGCGAATACTCAGGCATGGAGTTCCTGGATTTTCTAAAAGGAGAATGTGATTCTCTCTCGGCTTACTCCTTCGTATACACCACAGCACAATGGTGTATCGGGGCAGATGTATCGCACCCTATGAGATATGGCGCGCTCTATGATGAGTACTGCTGAATTACCTATTTCCTTTTGGGGTTATGCACTTAAGAAGCTGCATACCTATTGAATGGGGTTCCATCCAAATCAATGCCTACCACTCCATATGAGATATGAAATGGGAAGAGACCATGTCTTAAACGAGTTAAGATATGGGGTTGTCCGGCCTATGTTGAAAAGCAAAATCCGGACAAACTCGAGGCAAAGTCAGTTCTGCATAAGTTTGTTAGGATATCCCAAACATTTGTGAGGGAATATCTTCTACCAATTTAAGAAGCAAAAGATGTTTTGTTTCTCAGCATGCCACCTTTTATAAAATGGATTTCTTATGAAGAAATATGTGGTCATGAGGTAGAACTGGAAGTAGTTCCAGCTAGACAAACTAACAGCTGATGATTTGGTCAAACCAAAGGATTCAGTAGTCTCCAACAAACCTCAGCCTCTCCACGAATCTGGTAGGGTTCCTCATCCACTTGAGAGATACTACGATATTCTCGGTGACAGTGGGAGCGAGGATTGTATCATGGTTGATGATGGCCCAACTAGGTTCAGGCAAGCCATCACGAGTGGCGACTCTGTGAAATGGCTGGATGCTATGCAATCAAAAATGGAATCTATGTACACCAACAAAGTATGACTTTGGATGTTGCACCTGAAGGGGTAAAACCCATTGGGAGCAAATGGATCTTGAGAAGATCTTTGGTGTAGATGGAAAAGTTGAGACTTTCAAAGCTATGCTTAAGTCCATCAGGATCAATGCATGCATCGCAGAGTTGGAACATCTGTTTTGATGTGGCATCAAAGTGTTTGACTTCATCAAAATAGTAGATGAACCTTGTATATACAAGAAGGTTGTAGAGAGTGAGGTTGTCTTACACGTATTGTACGTAGATGACATACTCTTGATATGAAAGTGTTTCCTATGCTACACTCGGTCAAGCTCCTCTTATCACGAGGATTCTCAATATAAGATCTGGATGATACATACTACATCTTGTGGATTATGATCTATGGTGATAGATCTAAATGGATATTGGGAGTGTCCCAAATCCAGGTATATTAACACCATACTAAAAGGGTTTAGTATGGAGGATTCTAAGAGTGGTGGTTCGCCCACTTACTCATGGATCACTCGCGTGCAAGGGATAACCTATGCTTCGGTAGTAGGCTCTATCAGAGTATGCGATGTTATGTACTAGACCAGATGTAGATGACTCACTAGGTGTAGTGATCAGGAATCAATCGGATCTTGGGAGAATCACTGGACAGTTGTGGAGGACATTCTTATGTACTTGAGAAGCACTAAAAGAATGTTCTTGGTTCGAGCTTTCAAAGTGATAAGGTCGACTGAAAGTCAGTCACATGCATTGTCTTTACCCTCAGTGGAGGGACGGTATGATTAGAAGAGTTCCAAGCTAGATACCGTGGCATACTAGACGATAAAGGCTGAAGACATTACTACCAACGATGCTACCAAAGAGGTTGTCTGGACATTACTTGTTCATAAGATGAACAAGGTTCCTACCATTAAACGTCCAATAATTGTTATTGTGACTACAATGGAGTTGTGGCTGTTATCCTAGAAACACTAGTCCCATCAGCGATCCAGGCATATTCTGATGACAGTATCACCTGATAAGGAAGATGGTTGATCTCCAACGGATCGAGGTTAGGAGAGTTGACATGAAGAACAACATGGCGGATCCACTCACCAAGGCCTGCTTCCCCAAATACTATTTGAGAGATTTTGGGATGGTTGAGTATGGGATACTACAACCACTGCTATATTGTTGGGTATTGGATACTACAACAGATGACCTTAGTGCAAGTGGGAGATTGTTAGTTATATGTATGCCCTAGAGGCCATTACTGTATATGGGATGTCTATTGTAGTGGATGCTTGGATATATATAGGGAGGACTTTCTTGCTCGATATGATAGTATGCTATCTGATTTCACTTTATCTTAACATGTTGACTTGTATACGTGATACTGTCTTGCTCTCACATGTTGATAAAGCCCTTAGGATGTGTACTTGACTACTAGGACTATGATGGAGATCATACTAGTGGGGCCAAGGGTAGCCCATAAGTACACCCTATAACTGTTCCTAGTCGTGGGAGTATCGAGACAGGGCATCGATACTCCAGAATAGACTAGCGTATGCACATCTTGACCCATATGATGGGCGATGGATGATCCTACATCCATTGGTGTTTGACATCAAAGATGGTATACGGGTGCTCAATGGAGACTCGGTACACTGAACAGACTCGCCGAGTACTCCTAGATGGTATTATACCTATCGTCAGATAGCAGTTCTCTGGTGACACTAGTACATGTTAGTTTGTCGACCCAAGATCGTCATAGAGACTTGTGTGATTCCCACTGTGCTTTGATTTCCACCTTACCACGGTCAAGAGATCGTGCAAAACGGTGGTTTTTGGGTACAGTCCCGAGTCACATGGAGGCAATGAGCGATAAGAGGGGATTTATCTCTCCCGGTATTGGGAGTTAATGTTGCGCTATGCTCGATTGGCCATAACAGGAAATCCCTGGCCAGGCTACTGAGATTTTCTGGTAAGTGTTATCAGTAGTTTCTCAAACTGTTATGGACCTTGTATCGGCATGACTTATCAGGCTATTGGGGTCTGACGTTTTACCACCCCCAGGCTGTTGATATGCAACATATCCGACGAAGAGACCGGACTGTACGCTAGTGTTACTGATTGGATTCGCAGGAGTACGAGCAGGTTTGCTTGTTGATCTTCTGATCGCTCAATACCCGGGTGGTCGTTACGTTTAGCAGACCGCTTGCGGCTTGTGGGTGTTTGATATGATCATCACATACTGTCGGCGTATTGACGAGTCTTTAGAGTCCTACACAGAGGTTTCCTGGTTCATGCGAAACGAAGTAGGAGCACATATGTGATATGTGCGGGGCCAAGATTAATGCGCGTATGTGATACTACATTCTATTCTCACGTTATGTGATATCGGTCGGTTATATTTGATATAGCCGGGTTATCGGATCAAGTGTTGATTCGATAGATTGTTGCATTTGATATTAGTCGATCGTATATGATATAGCCGGATTATTAAATCAAGTGTTGATTTAATAATTTAATGTATAATTATATATTTGATATATTACCTTACATTAACTAATATTAGCTCACTTAAGATTTCTTTTCTCACTTGTGTTCACTTAGTATATATGTGATATATATTAATGTACATTATTTTGTGTCATGCTTGATGCCACATGCAACATGGGTGTATGAGACTTACACCATGCTCATAATAATGTGAGGGTTTTATTTATGTTGGTAATTCACAAATTAGTGGTAATTAGTCACATGGTTGAAGCTTGTAAAAGCTTGTGGATCCATTGACCAAGTCCACTCATTTTGTTTTACTTGAAAATATTTATTAACCCAACCATTATTATTAACCCATAGTTTATTCTCTACATGAGTTAGTGTATGATACTAACTCACCCATGGTTGCTATTCTCACCTCATGAGTTCATTCTCTCCTCACTTCTTTATCTTCCTCTTCATGAGAGAAAAAGCTTACTAGCTTTTTCTATGGTGAGAAAATATTTTGAGAAAAAGAAAACTAAAGAAAGCCCATTTCCTACTTCATCATCCTCTACTACTTGCCATTTAGTTTAGGGTGTTTGCTTCACTAATTTCACAATTAGTGAAGAGGTAGCATGAGCTTCAGTCTTCTCGACGTAGATCATCTTCGGCCTCGAAGACTTCGAGCAAGCTTGTTCATTTCTCCAAGGGAACCCATACTAGAGTTCGGGAGATCACAACTCACAACGAAGGGACGTCTACACGGAGTATTTGAATGAAGGACCGGTCTATAAAGGTTTTATTCCTCATTCACTTAGTATGTAAAGTTTTTTGCATATCGTTTGTTTAAAACTCTAGTTAAAGATTCTTAGTTAGAGTTACTTAGAACGGCAAATTTTTGAAAACGGCATGGTCAATGCCTCCCGAAACCTTGCTGCCGTCCTAGGTAACTCTACAATATCTACTCTTATATGTCGATGACATGATGATTGCCACTATGAGCATGGCATAAATAAAGACGCTCAAAGTTTCATTGAGTGCAAAATTTGAAATGAAGGATTTCGATAAAACAAAGAAGATTCTTTGGATAGAGATTTTGCAAGACAGGAAAGCTATGTCTATCCCAAAGAAGGTATATTGAGAGGGTGTTGGAGAGATTCAACATGAAGGACTCAAGACAGGTGAGTACCCCTATCACCGGTCATTTCAAGCTATCCTCTAAGGAGTGTCCGAAATCAGCGGAGAAGAAGAAAAAGATGTCTCGAGTACCATATGCAAGTGTGGTGGGATCGCTGATGTACGCTATGGTATGCACACGTCTAGACATATCTTATGCGGTAAGTTTGGTTAGCCGGTACATGTCAAATCCAGAAAAACTCCATTAGGAAGCTGTAAAGCGGATACTTCGGTATCTAAAATGAACTAAAGATCTCGGTTTACTCTTTCACAAGTCAGAAGATAAATTGAGCCAGTTGTAAGGATACGTAGGATTACACTAGTGACTTGGACAAGAGAAGATCTACTGCAGGCTATGTATATACAGTTGTAGAATCTCCAATCAGTTAGAAGTCGACACTTCAGAATACCTTAGCGCTATCAACGATGGAGGAAGATTGCATGGAAGCAATGGAAGTATCGAAGGAAGACTTGTGGTTAAAGAATTTAATTAGCTAGTTCGGATTCAATAAGGGGTCGGTTCCTTTGTTTTATGACAGCCAAAACGTCATTCACTTCGCGAAGAATCAAGTATACCATAGTCGAATGAAGCACATTGATTGATCATCTTTTATGTGTATTTGGAAAAGTTTTAATCACAACCAAAGAAATTTATACCGCAATCAATTAATGGTGTCGATGTAGCGTGTTAATGAATACGGATCTCCACTGAGATGCGTGAATTTGTTTGATCTTGCTTAGATGAGTCGAAATGAAAATATAAAAGAAAATGCAAGGAAGTTGATTCAAGATTTGTGAGAATTGATTTTAAGAAACATAAAGAAAATAGATCTAGAATCAAGAATCAAGAAGATGTCCAAACCAATTTAGGTATCAAAATTATGAAGAATAGCTTGTAGGATTCGATCAAATTAGTAGTATTGATGAATCTAGAGATGACTAATCTTATCTATTGATAATTTTTAGCTAGAACGATGGTGACGAATAAAGATTAGGGATCTATTGAAGAAACTATGGTTTCTCCTTCTCTATTCCTTGTCTTTTCATTGATCATCATTTGGATCTAGCTTTTAGTAAAGAGAATCATCAATCGTTTAATCCCTAATTTGCAATGAAATTATCAAGAATGTGTTCTCGCTCCAAATTAGGTCATTGATGATTTTTTTTTCCTAAAGTTCACAAATCTCATAAGACTTAAGATTAGTAAAAGGATCTTATCATCACTAGATCTACCGATTCTCTTGAATCCTCCACAAGCGGAGATTTCACTCACACATCATGAAAATTAACGAATCACAAATGAAATATTTCATAATGCAAGAATGTAATGAAAACGAGAATTAACAATTTATCACCTTCATTAAATCTTCTTCAAATTTACACAACTCCTCGGTTCGAGGTACAAGATTAAGCTCTCGATCGCACCTTTGAAGAGGTGAATTTGTCATCGATCTTTGTGAAGCTCGATCACCGTGAGTCGCGGATCGTCGTGGATCTCTTGCTCGGATGATGATCGGCGTTGCAATGAAGGATCGTTGATTGCTTGCTTGATTTGCTTCTCAATGGATCTTGATTTGACTTTGGATTTGGATTTGGGTTAGGGTTTAGATTGGATCACAAGTTGTGTCACTCAACTTGTGTGTGAAATTATTGAACCAATTAATGAACCACCTAATTAATGAACCAATGAACAACCTCAACCCTAGATCTAGATCTCCTTTTATAAATTCAAATTCAAATTTCCCTCCAAAAGCTAGGTTATTAGAGAGAACCTTCTAGAATAAGCTTGTTGGAGAGAGCCTTCTAGAATAAGGTTGTTGGAAAGAAATTTCCAGAAGAAGTCTGTTACACTAGAGCATCTAAGGTAAGCGAGCTTGTTAGAATGAAGCTTCTGGAGAGACACGTCACCCTAATCCCTCAACTCGGCTGCGGATCTGCGGCAACTCGGCCGACTCGGCCGCGGATCCGCGGCCATTTAATGAGATCTCTGCATCATTTTTCTGTGCTCTTCTTCTGTTGATGTTTGGGTCTTCTTCTGATATCTGGAATCTTTTTATCTCTTCTGAATCTCTGCCAGATTTGAATTCTTTGACTTGCTGTAATTTATCGGCACTTTTGTGATTCCGGTTCTTTGACCTGAAGAATTTTTTGCACACAATCTCGATAAAATGTGTTGAGATAAACAATATCACGCGTGCAGAAATAAACATTCAATTTCCCTCATAATTCCGGTTATAATGTATAACACATGTTATTTGATATTTTGCAGACGACTTGCTAATATGTGCTATATTTATACCAAACACTTTTAGATGATTAGAAATAATAGGGAAATTGATGTGTTAAGAATGCAATATTTTCGACTGATCAAATTCCCCCAAACTTAATTTTGGTCGTCTCGGGCAAACATTATTTAAGAGAAGGAGAAAATTTATTAAGAAAAAGAAAAACTAACTAGCACACTTTCGTAGGCAAACACGATTGCACTGAGCACATGCAACAAGCCTTTAAACCCCTAGTAGGAGGAGTGTTGTCTCCTGAGGGTTTTCAGTGGATTGCACCGACAAAATCCCATAATAAAAGGAAGACTGTGAAAGTTACATGTAAAGATAAGAATTGTAAAAGAAAGACTTTGAAAATTAGATTTTCCAACTATACTAGCTTTTCGGTTGTCATGAGCCTTATCTTAATAGTCATGAAAAGATGTTAGAAATCATATCATCCCTCAATAAAACATCGCCTTTATTCTTCATCCCTACCTTTCTTCCAAACACCGATCATATACCCCTACATGTGTGTAAAGAACATCCCTACACTCGGAGAATTCAATTCAAGCTATCATACTCTTATCCATCTACCTCAGTACTTTTTAATCGATGAATATTTAGATGGAATTGCTCACACATTTTTCATGCGAACGTTAATACTTCTTGAGGTATTAACCGACCGATTACTCCTGTGCTTGCAGATTAGGCGTATTTAATATTTTCCTCGTCTTGCAACACCTAAGGCTTAGCAGTGACTCCCAAACCAGTTGGTTTAAGGCACTAGGTGATGAAGTACCCTCGCTATATTTTTTTATTGCTGCCTTGGTGATTACAAAACCCGTGTTCATTTTTCTACACCATTTTATCTTTTATGCTTCATTTATTATTTTTTTTCCATACTTTGGCTTTTAGACAAGAGCATTTCAAGGTATCCTCTACTATCCCGAGTTTCAAGACGTGTGTAAGTGCGTATAGTAGGGTATCAACGTTCAAATGTTTGGCTTCCAGAATAGGAACTATTTTTCAGACTTATTTTTATCCTCAGATAGTGACTTTTTTCATCTTACTAACCCTTGGGACAACGGCTCATAACTACTTATTACTAGTTTCGTTTAAGAAAACTTCTAACTTTCTAGGTTTTCTTAAATTTTTCCAATGTTTTAGATGTAATTTTTCACTTTCTAATATTTTATTATCTTATTTATATACACAATTTTTTTTATATGTTTTGTGCTTATGCAAAGTATGATGCAAAGTGATGCGTAAATAAGCACAAACCTCCCCCAAATTTGTTTATAACAATGTCCTCACTGTTGCCATCTGTTAAATCTTAGAAACTTGTAAGCTTGGGAGGAAAATTTATTAGCGAGGTCAAGAAATATGGACGTGAAAATCTCCCCCAAACTTATTTTTGGCTCACAATTTTGAGAACAACTTTTATTTTCAAGAGCCAAAAATATAACCCCCCCAAACTTGAGTTAAACAATATTAATCTTTAAAAATCACAAGAGGGGGTCAAAGTTACTGATCAATGCAAAGCCTTACAAAGACCGAATGTCAGCACCAACCATTCGAAGATTTTATCAGTGTAGTGCACCGGTTGGTGGAAGAACATGCTGTATGGAGCCAGGAAGAAGTGGGGAAGAGATAAGTGGTGTAATGGAAAGGGTTTGCGTTTCGTTCTGCAGAGACGACACAGTGATAGTGATGGATAACTCGCATTCTTGTAAATGTCAAAAAATAGGAGTGGAGGTTCAATTTCTTTCTGTAGTTGATTCATCTCAACACCCGTGTTTTCTAAAAATACGAGTTCATCAGCGAAGCTTTCGACAATATCCCGAAGAATAATGTCATTGGCAAGAATGGGATGATACTCAGACTCCAAGAAAAATTTAGAATAAGCGTTAGATGTTGACCCGGACAACTCAAAAGAAGGGTCTGTATGTATATGATACATATCTGGGTCAAACAACAACGTATGAAAAGAGTCTAGATCAGTATCGTGAAGCTGATCAAATTCACTGATGTCGACATCCATTAATTCGACAGAACATACTCGAGCATGAGGTTTGGAGGGTTGACTTCCCAACTTGTAAATGTTAAGTTCAATTGACCTATTCCTGAAAGATAGGTTCATAGAACCGTTTCGACAATTGATTACAGCGTTGGAAGTAGCCAAAAAGGGTCGACCGTGAATCACCGGAATTTGGTTCCGTGGGTTCTCTATAGGCTGTGTATCCAAAACAATAAAGTCCACAGGGAATATGAATTCCCCGACTTTTATCAACACATCCTTTAACATACCCCTTGGTTTGGTGATAGATCGATCTGCCATCTGTAAAATGCATTGCGATGGTTTTAATTCTCCGATACCCAATTGCTCATACACAGAATATGGAAGCAAGTTAACACTAGCGCGTAAATCGAGTAAAACACGATTGATATTCTTACTCCCAATAGAAATAAAAATTGTAGGACAGCCAGGGTCCTTACGTTTCCTTGGTAATTGTTGGGGAAAAGCTGTGTTTACAGTACTCGACATGAAAACTTTTTTCGGCACTTGAGTCTTCCTATTCTTAGTGCACAAGTTCTTAAGAATTTTCGCATAAGACGGAACTTGTTGGATAGCATCTAGGAGAGGGATATTGATGTTAACTTACTTAAACATGTCCATAATCTTCTCCATTTGTGCATTAGGTTTGTTGGCCCTCAATCTGTTTGGAAATGGAGCTCTATTAATAAGTGTTGAGTCCAACATTTGTAAAGAAGTTTGTGGGGGTGGGAAGGATGAAGTGGGTGGAGGGTTCGAGCCTTGGGGAAAACGGAGAATAGGCTCGGAAGAAGAAGGTAAATTAGATGAAATAGAGTAAGAAGTAGAAGTGGGAGTGGAAGTGGAAGTGGAAGCCTGTGATTCAATTGATTCCTCAATATCAATCTGTTCACCCACATGATTGTTCAGCACTCTTCCAGATTTCAACGTGGTAAGTGCATTCACATCATTATAATGTGAATGTCCAGGATCAGGTAGGGGTTGAGATGGAAGATTCCCTTTCTTTCTAGCACTCATTGCTGCAGTCAGTTGTGCAATTTGTACTTGTATCAATTTGATACTCTCACCGTGGGAGACAGTGTTTTGCACTAACGTCTGGATAGAAGATGTTAAAATGTCATTCGTTTACATGGACTGTGTAATGAACATGTCAAGTGCAGAGGGTGTAGCAGTACCGGCAGAAGAAGGATCAAAGTTGTTGGCCGGGTTTTGAAAATTTTGTGGTTGAAAAGGGTGCTGACTCGGTTGTGGCGGTTGCTGTTACTGTGGAGGGAACCATTGAAAGTCATTTTGGTTTGGAACCGTATTTTGAGTTTGGTATTAGTTCCAAGCAAAATTAGCGTTCTTCCTCCAACCTTGATTATAAGTGGAAGAAGAAGAAGGATCGTTTCTAGGTCGTTGCTGAAATGCAGCATTAGTGTGACCTTGAAACGAAGAATTAAAAGGACATTCTTCCGTCAAATGTGATGGATTTGAACAGCAACCACACACAGTTTTGGGAAGTGTGTATTGGTTTAGGGAGGCTGAAGAGATTTTGTTTTCTATAGCGTCGAGCTTCCTTTGTATTGCGGCCATTTCGGCTCTCATTGTGACGGAAATATCGAGCTGATTGATACCTTCCCCAGACAATGGTTGACTAACACTTTCCCATTGTAAAGTGTTTTGAGCAAGATTTTCTAGGTATTTCCAAGCTTCTCCATCATCTTTAGACATGAATTGACATTGACACATGGTTTCAAGCATCTGTTTTGTCGTGAGATCAATACCCTCATAGAGAATTCGACACAGTTCCCATCTAGGGATTCCGTGATGAGGGCATTGTAAAAGAAGATTCTTGAACCGTTCAAAGCATTTCCAAAATGGTTCATTGGAAAGTTGGGTAAATTTGAAGATTTCGCTCCGAACACGGGCGGTCTTATGATTGGGATAAAATTGCTTAAGGAATGCTGCAACGAATTCATCCCATGTTGAAATAGAATGTGCAGGTGTGTTATAAAGCCACTTCTCGGCTAAATCGCACAAAGTGAATGGGAGAAGACGTAATCGCATAGCATCCACAGACTGTTGTGAATTACCCATTAAAGCACATATGTTTTCGAATTTGGTGATAAAAACGTATGCGTCTTCAGACTCAAGCCCGTGAAATTTGGGTAAAAGTTTGATGAAATGAGGTTTAATTTCGAAATTAACCCCATTGGCTGGCGGAATAGAAAGACAGGTGGGAAGGGGAACACGTGTAGAATAGTATCTCTCTTGGAGAGAAATGCGTGGAGGATTCTGCGCACCTGCCGGCGGTAGTAGAGTGGTATTGAAGTTTGATGGAAATCCGTCCATCGCGGTCGTGGTGGGTGGTAGGAAAGAAGATGAAGAATTATCGACTCTGGAGTCGATAAAAGAAACGCGGAGAAGACGGGAAATAGAATCCCGTGTTCATCCTAACATGTGCTAAACGGTTGTAGCACACGTGGTAGCGTTGGTGATAATTAGAGGAAAAGTTAGTGTTTGTTTTGAAAAATACGGGTTTTGAAAAATCAAATCACAAAAAATGCACACACCACCCTAGATCTAATGGTCACCTAGGTCAAGTCACTAGACCGCTCCTAGACTTCCAGAAGACAAATCGCAGGATAAATTCTCTACTGCCTCTTTATCCTTTCTGTGGCCAGGTAAGTGCCAGGTAAGTGGGAGGTTCTCCACTATGTAAGTAGTGGGCCTAATTAAGTAACCACTTGCCTTAGACACACTTGCCTTAGACACCACAAAAGAAATGCGGATAAACAGTAGATTACCCATAACCTCCTTCTGTCCTAAGTGAGTGCGACGGTCTTTAGAGTCTTGTCTAGATATTTTTTAGTTAATGAGGGTGATGCGGATGCTAGTTTGTGATTTTTAGGGCTTAGGAAGGGTAATGAAATCCCTACCTAATCTGAATTTGGTCTTTGCCCCTTAATTTCCGTATTAAAATATGCACAAAACAACCAATTTCAAGAAATGCAACAAGAATTTTTTTTCTTTTAGCAGCGCTGCGAATTTTGCAAAGAATCCTGCAGAAAATTTGTTATTGGACAAGATCAGAGAGAAGAGAAGATAACAGAGAATATACCACAGAAGTTGGGAACAATGAAACGCTTAAACGGTGGCGGAACCGCCGCAAAAACCTCTCTTCGGCTGCGGATCCGCGGTCCTATGGGGGAGATAGGAAATTAAATTTTTTTTGCAGCTGCTTGTACTCCTCTGGAAACTGTAGATCTTCTCTGAATCTTGATCACACTACTAAAATGATTCCAGATTCCCTTGCAAAAAATTCAAACACTAATCGTTAAGCACTTAAAACGATTCTTGAATTAAAATTTGATGGAATAATAATTTTTCAACTCAAATTGCAAGAACGAACAAATTACGCACGCATCCTCGGCAACGGCGCCATTTGATTGATCATCTTTTGTGTGTATTTGGAAAAGTTTTAATCACAACCAAAGAAATTTATACCGCAATCAATTAACGGTGTCGATGTAGCACGTTAATGAATATGGGTCGTCCACTGAGATGCGTGAATTTGTTTGATCTTGCTTTAGATGAGTCGAAATGAAAATATAAAAGAAAATGCAAGAAAATTGATTCAAGATTTGTGAGAATTGATTTTAAGAACTATAAATAAAATAGATCTAGAATCAAGAATCAAGAAGATGTCCAAATCAATTTAGTTATCTAGATTATGAAGAATAGTTTGTAGGATTCGATCAAATTAGAAGTAGTGATGAATCTAGAGATGATTAATCTTATCTATTGATAATTTATAGTTAGAACGATGGTGACGAATGAAGATTAGGGATTTATTGAAAAAACTAGGGTTTCTCCTTCTCTATTCCTTGTCTTTTCATTGATCATCATTTGGATCTAGCCTTTAGCAAAGAGAATCATCAATCATTTAATCCCTAGTTTGCAACGAAATTATCAAGAATATGATCTCACTCCAAATTAGGTCATTGATGATTCTTTTTCCTAAAGTTCACAAATCTCATAAGACTTAAAATTAGTAAAAGGATCTTATCATCACTAGATCTACCGATTCTCTCGAATCCTCCACAAGCAGAGATTTCACTCACACATCATGAAAATTAACGAATCACAAATGAAATATTTCATAATGCAAGAATGTAATGAAAATGAGAATTAACAATTTATCACCTTCATTAAATCTTCTTCAAATTTACACAACTCCTCAGTTCAAGGTACAAGATTAAGCTTTCGATCGCTCCTTTGAAGAGGTGAATTTGTCGTCGATCTTTGCGAAGCTCGATCACCGTGAGTCGCGGATCGTCATGGATCTCTTGCTCGGATGATGATTGGCATTGCAATGAAGGATCGTTGATTGCTCGCTTGATTTGCTTCTCAATGGATCTTGATTTGGTTTTGGATTTGGATTTGGGTTAGGGTTTGGATTGGATCACAAGTTGTGTCACTCAACTTGTGTGTGAAATTATTGAACCAATTAATGAACCACCCAATTAATGAACCAATGAACAAGCTCAACCCTAGATCTAGATCTCCTTTTATAAATTCAAATTCAAATTTCCCTCCAAAAGCTAGGTTGTAAGAGAGAACCTTCTAGAATAAGGTTGTTGGAGAAAGCCTTCTAGAATAAAGTTGTTGGAGAGAAGTTTTCAGAAGAAGTCTGTTACACTGGAGCATCTAAGGTAAGCGAGGTTTTTAGAATGAAGCTTCTGGAGAGACACGTCACCCTAATCCCTCAACTCGGCCCCGGATCCGTGGCCATTTAATGAGATCTCTGCATCATTTTTCTGTGCTCTTCTTCTATTGATGTTTAGGTCTTCTTCTGATATCTGGAATCTTTTTATCTCTTCTGAATTTCTGCCAGATTTGAATTCTTTGACTTGCTATAATTTATCGGCACTTTTGTGATTCCGGTTCTTTGACCTGAAGAATTTTCTGCACACAATCTCGATAAAATGTGTTGAGATAAACAATATCATGCGTGCAGAAATAAACACTCAATTTCCCTCATAGTGCCAGTTATAATGTATAACACATGTTATTTGATATTTTGTAGACGAATTGCTAATATGTGCTATATTTATACCAAACACCTTTAGATGATTAGAAATAATAGGGAAATTGATGTGTTAAGAATGCAATATTTTCGACTGATCACACATCGACATGTAGTATCACAAGATAAGGGAGTGGGCCGAAAAGGAGATCAATTTGATCAAAATCGATACTAAGGTGTATCCGGCGAACATGCTAACGAAGGTTATTCCTCTGGAGAAGTTCAAGATAGTCTTGGTTTCCATTCAGGTACTCAAATATGAGAAAGGCGCGTGACCTTGGTAGGAGGGCCACAACAGTTTCGCAGTTCTGGTGAAAAACTGTGATAGTATCAGTTTCGCAGATCATAGCAAATATCATGCATCGCTTTCCAAAAAACGGTAGCAGGCACGTGACGAGGCCCGCAACGTATCTATTTCAAGAAGGTTTTTTCTCACTGTTGGATATAGTGCCCTCAAAGTCAATTATTGGATCGCAGGCACGTGATTGCAATGATTACGGAAGACCTATACCGGTAGGACAGTCTTACTCGAGGTGATAGTATACTATCCGGTTTGCCTTTATCAGTCGTGTACAGTTTTAGGTAACATTACTGTTCACTATTACACGTTGATAGAGCCCTTAGGATTCTTGCTTGACTACCAGCAGTATGATGGCGATCATATACGTGAGAGTTGGGTAGTCTATAAGCACATCTTTATAAGTGGTCCCTAGTCGTGGGAGTTTCGAGAAAAGGCATCGATACTCCGGAGTAGACTAGTGTATACAGTCGAGACCCTGACGAGGGGCGGTGGTCGGTCTCACAAGCCACTGGTGTCAGTTGGTTCATCTAAGATGTATACAGGTGCTCATTGGGTTATGAGTGCACCGGACAGGACTCGTCGAGAACCTGCTAGTTGGTATTAAACCTAGCGTCAGATAGCTGTTCCCTGGTGACATGTGTACAGATTAGTTCATCGACCTGAAATCGTCATTTGTCACGTGTGAGTTCCCACTGTGCTTTGATTATTACCCTACCACGGCTCAAAGGAGTCGTGCAAACAGGTTTTAGTTGGGTACAGTCCCGAGCCACATGGAGGCAGTGAGCGGATCGACAGGGGATTCGTCTCTCCCGGTATTGGGGGTGAGATCACGCTGTGTCTAGGAGAGCCATTACACAAAACTCTCGGCCGAGGCAGGAGATTTACTGGTAGGTACTCCAGTAGTATCTCAGGGTGTTCTGGGCTACACACTGACATGACTTATACCGTTATTGGGGGTCTGACATTACCAGTCCCCTAGGCCCGATATGCGATGCTCATAGACGAACGGACCGAACTGTACGGATATTGTCACTGATAGGCTCAGTAGGGTTTCAGGATGAGTTCGCTCATCAGCTTCCCTTTCTATCAATACATGGGCAGCCGTTACGTACAACTAGTACCATTGACGGCTTGTGGTTAAACCCATTGCCAGAGTATTGACGAGTCTTTAGAGTCCCCCACAGATAGTTTTCCAAGTTCGGGCGAAACGTTGTAGAGGCCGTATGGTTTTATGGCAGGGTTCGAACATGCACGTGCACTTGTACACGTGTCATGATTCGGACAGATAATACTGGTGGGCTTTTGTTTAAGCCGGATTCTAGTATTATATTGTGTAGTGATATTTTTGTCTCGTTGCATTTTTTATTCGGTCGGAATATAAATGCGGGTATGTATATACAGTTGTAGGATAATCCTGTAATTCGTTACGGGATTACTTTTGAAGTTACCTGTTTTTTCTCCTCCCGATTAAACATTAGTTTTAATGTTTAATTAAAGTTTCATGTGAGTGTATCTTTTTGGCCACATTTTCCGTATTTTCTAGTCATGGCCGAAATCATTGGTGAGGTGGCAAATTGTGGTGAGTCATTTGGGTGAGTCGCTTAGACTTTAATGCAAGCATGGGTTTTATACAAGGTGTCTTTTGCATTAAAGTTTCTTGTAATGCTTAAGGATATTTGTTGGGATATTTGTGTTGTTAATTCCTAATGGTCACCACTTGAATCACATAGCTCACCTCTCTCCAAACCATTCACAGAGAGCATTCTGGGAATTCTGGCCGAGCACTATCCATAGTGGCCGAGCCCAATTTTGATAGCTCAATTTTGCAAGCTCATTTTCTTTTGCCAAATTCCTTTACTCTAATTTCACAAAGGCAACTTAATTTACCTTCACCCAATTGTTTGGGTGCCTTGAGACAAAGTATTTTACACTCTCTCTACATCAATCTTGGACATGTCGGTTAGCAAACTTCATGTCCGAGTTGCTTCAGTTTGAAGCGGGAGCCCGTATAAAGATTCGTTGACGTGGTGCCACCTCGACGAGGAGACCGGAGATCAAGCGAGATTGGAGATGCCGCGAGGAGCGTGGGATGATGGCTATAGACCGAAGGACACGGATCGATCGGTATAGCCATTCTTTCATTCTGTAGATTGCTAGTTTAATGTTAATGGCCCGATCCGGTTTACGGTCTATGTTAGCGCCAGTTTATGAAAAAGTTTTTATTCCGCGTTTGGCCTCAGATTATTGGCCGGGGCGCTGGCGTAGACTTACACTCGCAACAGATACGCTAAGCGTATATAAGCAATATAAAATATGACAAGAATAAATATGATAATGAAAATTCCAACAACTACTTATTACATTCAAATCCACAGAGTTTAACAGTTGACAAGATGTCTGAAATACAAAGTGAAATAACATAAGAAGCCTTAATAAGGGGCATACTGAAAGGAAAAGCCGAATGAGAAGCTAGTAGTCGGCCTGTGACAACAGCTGGTTGTACTCCTTTTCCGGCGGTTCTACCTCCTCTGTCCCTAAATCATCTGACAAACATTCCAAGGAAAGAAAGAAAATAAGGTGGAATGTCCGTCAACGAACTTGCGCTCGGTAAGTCCCCAATAAGGTGGGATTACAAGTGTAAAGTGTATAATGATAAGCAATATCAATAGAAAGTAAACTCATGAAGCAGTGGACTTATAAGAGATGACAGTTAAACATGGCAATTATGATAACATGGAGGTTATATATAAACATGGTAAACCACATAATCATGGCAACGTATCATAAGCATGTCAATGTATATAAGCATAGCAATTCTATTATAACGTGTTTGTTGTAGTGCGATTGTGAAGGTATGCATATATACGAAAGTAGTCCATCAAACCCCACGAACTAACGACACGTTGAGTATAAGGCCCCGTCAAATTCCACGGGACAACGACACACGAGATTCATGTAAGGTGATTTTTAGTGAACTCTCATGCCACGACATACATTCATTATAAAACTATCCTTTATCCCCGCGTATTTTAAATTATAGATAATGACACAAGTATTTCCTAAATCCATGAATACATAAGAAGAGTACAAGTTCAAGATTCAAATCGAGTTCAAGTATTCATGTAAATTTTAAATAATCATGTCGAGTTCAAGTATCATATCCAGTCATTATGTATTTATGGTTCGAGTCAAGTCAAGTCAAACATACAATAGATTTATTCACACAAGTCGTGTAGATACAACAAAATGAGGAATTACATAGCATGAAATGAGACGAGTATATTATTCAGGTAACGACCAGAAACAATACTGTAAAGAAGTGCTATGTACGAGTAATTACTCAACTCAATTGAATTCAGAATATAAACAAAAAATATAGCCATAAGTGTTATGCAAGTCTCGTCTAAATACGACTACTGGTTTGGGATATATACTCGTTTTTGTATCGTGACACAGAATAGATCAGAATCTGTCCAGCACCGTCACACATTTTTAAAACATAGTTTGAGTTGATTTTCGTTGGTTTTCATGTTTCGAAAATTATTAGAAACTTGAACGTATTTCGGTGTACTTATCCAAGTAACTAAGTTCCGCGCAATTTGGATTCTTGAAGCTCTAATTATGATCATTTTAAAATCAGGGTTTAAAACAGAAATTCTGATTTCTGGATAGCAACTATTGGTTGTATTGCAAAGCATATATCGGGTTGTTCTATTCATTTCAGGGTCACCGAGTATATAGAAAAACTATAGGTCTGTCAATTATATATCTATACATCTAAAGTTTGTTATGAACGGATTGTTAGTTATATGTATGCCCTAGAGGCCATTACTGTACATAGGATGTATATTGTAGTGGATGCTGGGACATATATAGGGAGGACTTTCTTGCTCGACATGATAGTATGCTATCTGGTTACCCTTTACCTTAACGTGTATGCTGATTGTCTCTCTGTTACATGTTGGTAAAGCCCTTAGGATCTGTACTTGACTACCTGGACTATGATGCGGATCATACTAGTGGGGACATGGTAGTCCATAAGTACATCCTTCAAAGTCCCTAGTCGTGGGTGTATCGAGACGGGGCATCGATATACCAGAGTAGACTAGCGTGTACCTTCTCGACCCATACAGATGGGCGATGGATGATCCCATATCCATCGGTGTTTGACATCAGAGGAGATACACGGGTGCTCGGTAGAGACTGGGTACACTGGACGGACTCGCCGAGAACTCCCAGATGGTATTATACCTCACGTCAGATGGCAGTTCTCTGGTGACACTGGTACAGAGTAGTCTGTTGACCCGAGATCGTCATAGAGTCTTGTGTGGTTCCCACTGTGCTTTGATTTCCATCTTACCACGTCCAAGAGGGCGTGCAAAACGGTGGTTTTTGGGTACAGTCCCGAGTCACATGGAGGCAATGAGCGATAGGAGGGGATTCGTCTCTCCCGGTATAGGGGGTTGATGTTGCGCTGTGTTCGATTGGCTATAACAGGAAATCCCTGGCCAGGGTTGCTGAGATTTACTGGTAAGTGTTACCAGTAGTTTCTCGAACAGTTATAGACCTCATATCGACACGACTTATCGAGCTATTGGGGTCTGACGTTTACCACCCCTAGGTGAGATATGCGACAGATCAGACGATCAGACCGGACTGTACGGTAGTGTTACTGGTCGGATTCACTGGAGTGTGAGCGGGCTTGCTCGTCGATCTTCAGATCGCTCAATAGCCGGGTGGCCGTTACGTTTAGCAGACCGCTTGCGGCTTGTGGGTGTTTGATATGATCATCGCCTGCTGCCGGCGTATTGACGAGTCTTTAGAGTCCTACACAGAGGTTTCCTGGCTCAAGCGAAACGAAATAGGAGCGCATATGAGATATGTGCGGGACCGAGAATAATACGAGTATGTGATACTGTATTCGATTCTCGCGATGTGACATTGATCGGTTATATGCGATATAGCCGGGTTATCGGATCAAGTGTTGATTCGATAAGATGTTACTATAGATACCAGTCGGTTATGTGCGCATGACCGGATCATTGAATCAAGTGTTGATTTAATGATTTAATGTATAATTATATATTTGATATATTACTTTGCATTAACTAGTATCGTTTCACTTTAGACGGATTTTCTTACTTGGTTCGTGCGCATTGCATATGCGATATGTTTTTGTGCACTTGTATGTATCATGTTTGATGATGCATGCTAACTTGAGTTTGTGTAAAGGTTAAACCATGGTTATTCATATGGTTAGGGTTTTGTTTTATTTACTTATTTATTTATTTATTGATTTTTGGAAAATAAAAGGCAAGAGAAAAGAATGGTGGCTATTTTTGTTTTAAGTTGAAGATTCATGAAGCTTTGACTTTATCCACCATTCTTATCTCATGCTTAACCTAACCATTCCTTTAACCATGATTAGCTCTCTACACTTTACCATGGTTCACTTATGATAAGAATGGATAATTCTTTTCTTTTTGAATTATCTTTTCTTATCATTATTCTTCTTCTTCTTCCTTGAACTTCAAGAAGAATGCTTACCTCATCAATGGTGATTGATGAAAACAAGTGAGAAATCCAATTCTAAAGTTAACCCACTTCCTATTTCTTCATCCTCTACCTCTTGCCAAGTAGTAGAGTGTGTTTTCTTCACAAGTTTCATGACTTGGTGAAGTGAGAGCTTGATCTTGCGATGCTTCGACGTAGATCATCTTCGGCATGGACATCGACGACCTAGCTTGCCCATTCTCCGACGAAACTGACTCTAGAGCCCGGATTTGATTTGGACAGTGGAGACGACCTCGTTGCGGAGCCGTGGAGGTGGAGGACCGGATCTACAAAGGTTGTATTTCCGTATTCCCAATAGTTAAGTGTTAACTAGTTCCTTTTCGCCTAGACATCTAGTTATCGATCCGTAGTTTAGGGTTTGTAGGCACCATAATTTTTGAAATTGCCATGGTTGATGGCTTGGGAGACCTCACTTGAGTGCCTAGGAACCCTACAGTGGTATCAGAGCCTAGCTAGAGCCTTAGGCGAAGTCCAGACGGAAATTGAAGTCCGAACGAACCCGAAACCCCGAACCATAATAGCTCTCTGTACTTTTTCTAAAAACAGGGATTTTTCAGTATTAAAAATATGTAGAAATATCAGCAGGAATATCTAAGAGTTACTGTGAAGTCGTATGCCCTAATTCAATTAAAGAGCCGCGCTTCCGCGGCACGAGCATAGCTCGTGCGGCGGAAGCGCGGCCAGTTTGTCGTGTTGTGTGGTATTGATTGCACAGTAACTCCTATATAACAGTGCTGGTATTCCTGGGTATTTTTAATATATTTTCAAGAGTTGAATTTTTCTGAGTTGATTTGGGGATTCGGTATTTCGATCGGGGTATCAAATTTTGTCTGTGTGGCTTTCCGGATAAATTTTAGGATATGTTAAAAAGTTTGACCGGATATAAATACCCAATTTTTCCCCTGTCGGGAAATTTCCAAGTGTTGGATTTTTCCGTAGTTTAACGACGTTCTAAGTAGTGCAAGTAACGCGATGGTCCCTCTAGAAGACACAAACCTTAACTCGATTATGTGACCGTCTTGAACTGCCCTTTGAACCTTCGGGTTTGGGGCAGTACGGCGTGCCACATGTGAGGCGTTGGCTTGACCCTTCTACGGCTGGACCGTTGGTACTGAGGCACGAACTGAATGTTGTTAGACTTGTTTCATGTGTTGATCAGTTTCGGGAAAACTTGGGTGTTCGATTGTTCGATCGAAAAGTTTAACATTTTCTGTTTATCTGGAATGGGATACAATAATTGGAATTCACAATAAGTTATATGATAACTGAATGAATGTTATAAACGTAGTAATTTAGTCTCACTTGATCGGTTGCCACGGAATTTTGATGTGATCAAAAGTCCGTCGCAATCACGTAGCGTACGCGAATACTCGCCGGGTAAACTTAATAGACAGCCTCACTCCATAGCCCCGACCAAGTGACTGTAGGAGAACCCCGTCACCGAAAGCATCCGTACGGGTGCTCGCGGTAGCGGTGTTCCGCTTTGGTGCACTTCGTCGACGGTATCGGGGGTGCGGCCGTCTACAGAAGTTTGCGACGAGCATTCGATCAGGCTGTCGGGAATCCTGTTGAATTGCCCGACTTGATATTGAAAAGTGTTTTCTATTTTGAGACTAAAATGCGGGGTTTATAATTGTTAGGCATATGATGTCTAAGGTATTCATTTGATTAGGCATGCGATGTCTATGCAGATTGCGGATTCCAACTGTTGTAGTTTTACACTTTCTTTTCTGTGACCGTAAGTGTAATATGTGATATCGCCGGTTTCGTTGCTATATGTCAACGACAATTGGGATGGACATATTTACTTACGTTGATGACATGTGATGTTATGTGTTGCTGGATATGTTATATTGGATCGTCGTGTTTGAATAGCCGGGTTTTTTTATGTGAGATGAGTGTTTTTCATTTTCATTCATGTAAAAACTTGTATGTAATATTCTTTTATTGGGGCGCTTCCAGGTTGCGGGAGTTGTCACCTGTTGTATATTATTTACTTTTCCGCACTAGGATAGACCCAAGGAGGAGGGCACAAGTAACCGGGTTCTGGGGTCCAGTGGGAGACCAACTCGAGGAGTCGAGGCCGGGTCTCCTAACTCTAGAATTGGTAGGGTTGCTTGCCGCTCTCGTAGGGGTCTAGGGGTGTGGGTTTGGCTATTCATCATGACCGTGGAATCCGTGTTTTATACTGGCTCGTATTGAAAACACGGACGTCCTAGTATATCCAATATTTCATATGATTCTTCTGCTGCGATATCTGTGATGTGATCATGTGATGTTCTTTGATAGATACAGTATATAGTATATATGATATATTATATAGGCGTTACTTATGTTTTACACCCGCGCTAGCCCTGCCCTGCTCTGCCGTTAGTTACCTAACCTAACGGTGCACGAGGGGACATCGAGGCGAATGCGGATGGCATAAGTGTACGTCGTATTTATCTGTGATGTTTAGGTATTTTAATGATGAGACTTCATTAATGTGATTAATGAAATAAAAGAAACCTAAGATGTTGTAGAATCGAATTTCAAAATAAAACAGGTAGCTACAGTTCTTGCTTTGCACAGCGATATATGTGATATATCCCGCACCTCATTCGACGAGGAAAGGACCGAGATCCCTTCACCGGGAGTGACTCCTTTAGCAATAACTGGCAGATGCTACACACTCGGTTTGTCTTTTGATTGCTTTTAAGAGTTTTTGCTTTGCACAGCGATATATGTGATATATCCCGCACCTCATTCGACGAGGAAAGGACCGACGATCCCTTCACCGGGAGTGACTCCTTTAGCAAAACTAGAAAAGCCTCAAAAACACTCCATTTCAAAATCATTTGATTCTACAACGATATCAAGTTCATTACGCAATAGGTTTTCAGAAAAACCTGTCGTAGCCCTCCGTCATTACAGATAAGTACTAGTTAGTATTCGTGCTACGGTAGTTTGGCATTCGTCAAGGCGTAGTGTGCGGTAGCTAACTAGTATTTATCTGCTTATGCATATGATGCAGATTGGATTAGGGTATTCGTACGGCGTTGTTTGGCATTCGTCAAGGGTCGTGCGGGTGGGTTTAATTCGATCAAGTAATGTACGGGTTGAACTTGACTAGTGGACTATGGGTTGTTTGGCATTCGTCAAGGTCATAGCGAGCTAGGGGCAAAATATTATCGGGAATTTCAAGTGTTGAAATTTGCAATGAGATTGCATACCTTCTATGAGATAGTTGGATCCCGATACCCGCTGCGAGTAAGAGTTACTCCTGGGAGAGTTTTATACATTACAATTAGCCGATCAAGTAGGTGTCTAGAAAGGTGTCAACGGGGTTACGCCTCTGGGAAAACGAGGTTTACACTAATTAGGTTCGTGTGAAAGCACGGGGGACCTCCCTCAAAGTACCGACACTGGCCTGGCTGAAAGATTGGCGAACTTGTAGTGTGTAATTAATCCCGGCTAGTCTTTCCTTTTAGGGTTTGAAGGAAGATTTGATAAAAAGCAGTGGGAGCCATCCTGATTAGATAAAATAATAACCAATCTATTCTTGCAAGAGCGCACGCTGAGTGTTTTCTTCTCTCTCTCTCCAGGTAGCGACCATATCACGCCTTAATCAAGATAATAATACGGAATATTGACCGAACCCGCTTGTTATACTGAGCTGGGGAACGTTGGTCCCGCTCCAACTTATAACTGTTATAAGACAGAGCAGGAAATTGGGGATTACCAGAATTCCCGTGCCGCCCAAACGAAGAGAGTGCATGCTGATGCATCATCTTCGGGTGTGTTCATTATACAGAACTGTTTCTCAGTATCCTTTACGTCCTGGGTATGTGATACCAGATCAGGATCCCAGATATGTAATCTGTTACATAGGGCTACAGATATGTAGAGAACTGAGAACGGGTGATAAGTTTCATGAGGCAGAAAACGGGGCAAATGTTGCAGCCAAGTCTGTTGGTCACTGTCACCCTGTATTACAGTACATTGATTCTGAACGAATGCTATTAGATACCGAACCTGATATACAAAATCATATCTATCTCTTTATTAGTAAAGAAATGATAAAATTTTGTATAGTTGGATAATGTTTTGAACATTTCCTATATCAAAAGTTGATCGGTTCAGGCACGTTATCTAAAAGCATTAATGTTCTAAATCAAACTACAGTTCTTAGTATACGGAACACACACAAGAGGAAGAGTTCAGAAATGAACGAATCCTTCTTGAGGCATTGTAGACTAGGTCATATCAATGCGACCCGACTAGCTGAAGTTACATGTAGATGCATATTTAAATCAGTTTGAATTTACATCTCATGAAACTTGCGAGTCATGTCACAAAGATAAAATGACCTCAGCTCTGTTTATTGGAAACAGAGAAAGAGTTAGTGAACTCTTAGGATGATACATGTTGATGTATGTAGGTCCCCTGTCTACATATGCCAGGATTGGTTCTTTATACTTCATTACGTTCTCTGATGATCTTTTTAGATTCAGACATATGTTCTTGTTGAAACACAAGTCCGAACCTTTTGAGATATTCACAGAATATAAGTTAGAAGTAGAGAACCAAAATACGGGTATAAGTATTATGTCCTTTGATGTGATCAAGGAGGAGAATACTTGAGCACGGAAATACTGGACTATTCTAAAGGAGAATGAGATTCTCTCTCAGCATTACTCCTCTGTATACACCATAGCACGATGGTATATCGGGGTGGAGCAATTACACCCTATGTGATAAGGTGTGCTCTATGATGAGTAATACTGAGTTACCTATTTCCTTTTGGGTGTTATGCGCTTGAGAAGCGGCATACATATTGAATAGGGTTCGAATCAAATCAGATGCCTACCACTTCATATGTGATATGGTATGGGAAGAGCCCATGTCTTAAATCAGTTAAGATTTGGGGTTGCCCGGCCTATGTCTAAAAACAAAATCCGGACAAGCTCGAGGCAAGGACTGTAATGTAGAACTGGAAAGGTTCCAGCTATACAAACTACAGCTGATGATTTGATAGAACCAAAGTATTCAGTAGATACCAACGAACCTCAGCCTCTCCGCCGATCTAGTAGGGTTCCTCACCCACCTGAGAGATACTTCAGTTTCTCTATGACAGTGGGAGCGAGGATTGCATCATGAGATGATGACCCAACTAGTTTCGAGTTGGCCATCGAGAGTAAGACTCTGTAAGAATGGCTGGATGCTTAGTGATCTGAGATGGAATCCTTATACACCAACAAAGTATGGACTTTAGTTGCTATATCTGAAGGGTTAAATCCCCATCAGGAGCAAGTATATCTTGAGAAGATTACTTGGTGTAGATGGAAAAGTTGAGACTTTCAAAGCTAGAATTGTTAAAGGTTTTCGTCATCGACCAGGCGTGGATAATGATGAAACCTTTTCCAGTAGCTATGCTTAAGTCCATCCAGATCCTACTTACCACGGCTGCATACCATGACTACGATCTCTGGTGGTTGGGTGTCTTGACTGCTTTTCTAAATGATGATTTAGAAGAGTGCGTCTATAAGTACACAGCCAGAGGGCTTCGTAGACAGTGGGAGCAGCGGAAACGTGTGCAAGATGCTTTATAGGATAGAGCATGCATCGCAGAGTTGGAACATCTGTTTTGATGGATTAGTCAAAGAAGTTGACATCATCAAAATGGTAGATGAACCTTGTATAAACAAGAAGGTAGTAGGGAGTATGGTGACGATCCTCGTAGAGTACGTGGATGACATACTCTTGATAGGGAAGGAGTTTCCTATGCTACGCTCGATCAATCTCCGCTTATCACAATGATTCTCCATATAGGATCAAAATGATACCTCCTAAATCCTGAGTTTTGGATCTATGAGATAGATTTAAATGGATGTTAGGATTCTCACTAGTAGTAGTGAGATGGTATCAACCGATCCTGGAGAATCACTGGAAGTGTTCCAGGGTGATAAAGACGACTGAGTGTCAGTCGCAGGCATTGTCTTTACCCTCAGTAAAGGGACGGTATGTTGGAAGAGTTCCAAGCTAGATACCGTGGCATACTAGACGATAAAGGCTGGATACATCGCTACTTAAAGTGCTACCAAAGAGGCAGTCTGGGTGTATATTGGTTCATGAGATGAACTACGTTCCTACCATTGTGAGACAATGGAGTTGTGGCTCATGCCGAGGAACGCCGGTCCCATCAGTGATCCAGACATATTCTAAGGCAGTGTCACCTGATCATGGAGATGGTTGATCTCCAGGGAGATCGAGGTTAGGAGAGTAGACTCAGAGGACAACACAGCGGATCCACTCATAAAGGCCTGTTCCCAGAGAGAGACTTTTATGGGATGGTTGAGTATGAGATACTGCAACCACTGCTACAGATGGCCCTAGTGCAAGTGGGAGATTGTTAGTTATATGTATGCCCTAGAGGCCATTACTGTACATAGGATGTATATTGTAGTGGATGCTGGGACATATATAGGGAGGACTTTCTTGCTCGACATGATAGTATGCTATCTGGTTACCCTTTACCTTAACGTGTATGCTGATTGTCTCTCTGTTACATGTTGGTAAAGCCCTTAGGATCTGTACTTGACTACCTGGACTATGATGCGGATCATACTAGTGGGGACATGGTAGTCCATAAGCACATCCTTCAAAGTCCCTAGTCGTGGGTGTATCGAGACGGGGCATCGATATACCAGAGTAGACTAGCGTGTACCTTCTCGACCCATACAGATGGGCGATGGATGATCCCATATCCATCGGTGTTTGACATCAGAGGAGATATACGGGTGCTCGGTAGAGACTGGGTACACTGGACGGACTCGCCGAGAACTCCCAGATGGTATTATACCTCACGTCAGATGGCAGTTCTCTGGTGACACTGGTACAGAGTAGTCTGTTGACCCGAGATCGTCATAGAGTCTTGTGTGGTTCCCACTGTGCTTTGATTTCCATCTTACCACGTCCAAGAGGGCGTGCAAAACGGTGGTTTTTGGGTACAGTCCCGAGTCACATGGAGGCAATGAGCGATAGGAGAGGATTCGTCTCTCCCGGTATAGGGGGTTGATGTTGCGCTGTGTTCGATTGGCTATAACAGGAAATCCCTGGCCAGGGTTGCTGAGATTTACTGGTAAGTGTTACCAGTAGTTTCTCGAACAGTTATAGACCTCATATCGACACGACTTATCGAGCTATTGGGGTCTGACGTTTACCACCCCTAGGCGAGATATGCGACAGATCAGACGATCAGACCGGACTGTACGGTAGTGTTACTGGTCGGATTCACTGGAGTGTGAGCGGGCTTGCTTGTCGATCTTCAGATCGCTCAATACCCGGGTGGCCGTTACGTTTAGCAGACCGCTTGCGGCTTGTGGGTGTTTGATATGATCATCGCCTGCTGCCGGCGTATTGACGAGTCTTTAGAGTCCTACACAGAGGTTTCCTGGCTCAAGCGAAACGAAATAGGAGCGCATATGAGATATGTGCGGGACCGAGAATAATACGAGTATGTGATACTGTATTCGATTCTCGCGATGTGACATTGATCGGTTATATGCGATATAGCCGGGTTATCGGATCAAGTGTTGATTCGATAAGATGTTACTATAGATACCAGTCGGTTATGTGCGCATGACCGGATCATTGAATCAAGTGTTGATTTAATGATTTAATGTATAATTATATATTTGATATATTACTTTGCATTAACTAGTATCGGTTCACTTTAGACGGATTTTCTCACTTGGTTCGTGCGCATTGCATATGCGATATGTTTTTGTGCACTTGTATGTATCATGTTTGATGATGCATGCTAACTTGAGTTTGTGTAAAGGTTAAACCATGGTTATTCATATGGTTAGGGTTTTGTTTTATTTACTTATTTATTTATTTATTGATTTTTGGAAAATAAAAGGCAAGAGAAAAGAATGGTGGCTATTTTTGTTTTAAGTTGAAGATTCATGAAGCTTTGACTTTATCCACCATTCTTATCTCATGCTTAACCTAACCATTCCTTTAACCATGATTAGCTCTCTACACTTTACCATGGTTCACTTATGATAAGAATGGATAATTCTTTTCTTTTTGAATTATCTTTTCTTATCATTATTCTTCTTCTTCTTCCTTGAACTTCAAGAAGAATGCTTACCTCATCAATGGTGATTGATGAAAACAAGTGAGAAATCCAATTCTAAAGTTAACCCACTTCCTATTTCTTCATCCTCTACCTCTTGCCAAGTAGTAGAGTGTGTTTTCTT
Organism: Agapanthus africanus; assembly: GCA_030015575.1. NCBI lineage: Eukaryota > Viridiplantae > Streptophyta > Magnoliopsida > Asparagales > Amaryllidaceae > Agapanthus > Agapanthus africanus. The sequence goes on along the minus strand of CM057345.1, from coordinate 154,731,297 downwards.
CACAAGTTTCATGACTTGGTGAAGTGAGAGCTTGATCTTGCGATGCTTCGACGTAGATCATCTTCGGCATGGACATCGACGACCTAGCTTGCCCATTCTCCGACGAAACCGACTCTAGAGCCCGGATTTGATTTGGACAGCGGAGACGACCTCGTTGCGGAGCCGTGGAGGTGGAGGACCGGATCTACAAAGGTTGTATTTCCGTATTCCCAATAGTTAAGTGTTAACTAGTTCCTTTTCGCCTAGACATCTAGTTATCGATCCGTAGTTTAGGGTTTGTAGGCACCATAATTTTTGAAATTGCCATGGTTGATGGCTTGGGAGACCTCACTTGAGTGCCTAGGAACCCTACACGGATATCGAAAATTCAAGTTATGTCGTATTTAAAAACAGGGTATGAATCAAGACAAATTCTGTCCATATTCATCACTTAATTTTATAACACAGTTTTCTATTAATTACGTCGATTTTCAGGAAATACATATAACTAAGAAAATCTAGATATTTCGATATATATGTCCAAAACATTTGAAAACACTTAATTTGGATCACTGATGACAGAGTTATGGCCTTTCGAATAAAGCCTTTAAAAGCAGTTTTCATATTTTAAAAATAGGGAATAAAAAGACGACATAAATCCTAAATCGTTATGCAGTTTGATCTGAAATTTTTACTGTAGACTTGAAATTATATCTATTATTTATCCTAATTCTCCTAGAGTTTCCAGAAGTTAAGATTAGATTCTAAAACTTATTTTGAAGGTAAAAATATTGATATGTCATATGTGAGAATGAGAAAACCATAGTATTTATTTGTAACTTTGTTTTCTTTTATGCAATATGTTATGATACGATTCATGTGTTCTCGCAACTACTGCTAATAAACATTCATTCGTAAACATGAAACAAGGAAATTCTACTCAATTTACGAAGGTAAATAGAATTACAAATAAACTATGTATTATAGTACCACTTCATTTTATATTTATTATTTAAATGTGGGATTTACCGATGTAGCACACAAGACATCTGCGGCGACATGGAAAAGGAGGATATTCAATAAGAAGAAGAAAGGAGGGCAAGAAAGAGGAGGATGAGGGGGGGGGAGAGAAGGGACTAACTCGCAGTGTGAGTCGGTATAATAACCGGCTCATCGATTGTAATGAAAGGACTTGATCGGCAACTATGGATCGTCTTCGAGTGAGTTGATCTTCAATAGGACTTGGGGAGGATTTTGGTGTGGGATTTTCAGAGAGGAATGAAGTTATGGACTGCCATGGAATGAGAGGGAGATAACTAGAGAATTATGTATTAAATAAAAGAGTAAAAGATAATAAAAGAAGGTTAATAGGTAGCTCAAAGGGCAAGAGGTTCTCTGAAATAAATTGGGGGTTTTGAGGAGTTGAAACGAACAACCAAGAGACCAAGGGACGCGTGTTCACGAGCTGAGCACGTTTGGTCTCGCTTTGGCCGCCCAAAGCATCATCTTGGCCGCCCGGGGCGGTCCGACCTTGAGCTCTGGGTTCGAGCGTCGAACTCCAGTCTCGGATCAACGTTGGCGGTCTAAAAATATAATTTGTTTCTTTTACAAAGTTTCATGACTCCATGTTTCGCTTGTGAAATTTTCGAGGCTTGAAAACGACAAAAAGAAAATAAAATAAAAGAATTGGGCTGCAAGCATACAGCAGTGTAAAGACTTAACCAATAAGATACAAGTTGTTTTTCACATATTAACAAGTTTTAAATATATGCTAGTGTTTGAAAGGAAAGCATATTTTATTAAAGAAAGAAAATACGAACGTATAGGAATTGTAGGGTCGTTACAGCAAAAATTGTGACAGTTTATGGTTTCAGGATTTGGAACTGTACCAGCGGTGGAAACGGGGAGAACGATGAGGTAACCCTAAAGGATACAAGACGAGGGCAACAAATTTTCAAGATGGCTATAAAGATATACAAGCCAATGTGGAGATTGTTGTGAAGGTTTCTTGTATTTCAAGATTGTGCAATATTCTAGAAAAGGTTCAGACGTCTGGCTAATAAAGCAGACGCCTGATGATAAAGTTCCAGATTTCCAGAGAAAGCGCATACGTATAAGCGTATGTGCTTCAGACGTCTGGCAACGCTCTGGCTAGACATGCTAAGGGTACACAGACGTCTGACCCATACAAGGTCAGACGTTTGCATTGAAAGCATAGTGGGCACAAACGTATGCCTTATAAAGAGTCAGACGTCTGGCGACACTCTACATTGAAAGCAGAGTGGGCACAGACGTATGCCTTATAAAGGGTTAGACGTCTGTCAAACAGATAAGCGCAAATTCCAGTTTCGAGTTTATCTCGAAAATTTTAGTTTCTGATGTTGTTTCGTAATTATTGTATTTCTATTTTATATCAGATTTGTATAGGGTATAAATAGTATGATAGGATTAAAGTTTAGATGAGGCTTGATCATAAAGTTTAAGGGAGACAAAACGGTGGCTCCATAAAGGATCAATGTGCCATTAAAGAGAACTTGAGTGAGAAGAATGAGAGCTCGTTGGAGATTTATATGGAGGGATTTTTAAAAAAAATTTCTGTAAGGTTTTCTTTTTCTCTAAAATTCAATAAAGTGTTTTCTCCGTTTCCTCGAATCTCTTGTGTGTTATTTGATTTTGTATTATTCTAGTTGTTATCCGTTAAACTGGATCTTAGTTTAGATCCATCAAAATTGATGCTGCCTCCGCTGCACCCCGCACTACTGGTATCAAAGCATCAAAAATTAGAGTTGTCGCTACTCTCCCCATCAATAACATCATCATCATCATCTTCTTTTTCTTCTTTGTCCTCCCCCCACTCCTCCCTACATCAACCCCTAACCTTCAACCCTTGCCTAATTAAACTATATTTATTACACATGCATATATATATATATATATACATATATATATATATATATAGAGAGAGAGAGAGAGAGAGAATTGTGGGGTGTGTCAACTTGTTTAAACTATTTTAGCAAATATATTAATTGTTGGGTTTTTTTAAAAAAATAATTGGACCACTTTGACCGACTATTATCGCTATTGTTTGCACGTGCAATGCACGTTATACATAGAGTTAGTTATTGAGAGAAATTTGCAGAGTTGGTTGTTGGAAGAGATGCATAAGGTTAGTTGATGTTATAAATTGTGATGATGCTCGATATCGGCGATCTCCCAGATCGTGACACGTGGCAGATGAAGTGTCTCGAAGCTTGCAAGAAAGGACCTGCAGTGGCCGACCAGACCTCTCCTATGCTCGTCCTACAAACAACCGCTGGCTCACCTCCGATCCCCTGCACAATTGGCTTCCTCGGCCCTCTCAGCTCGCCTCCGGGCTATAGCAGAACCAAGATACCTCGGCCTCCCGCTCGTCCCCGAGCCTCCCGCCGAGCTCATCTTCCTCGGTCCCATCGATCGACCAATAACATCATTCGCAGGTGCTTTCGCCTCGCCTTCGCGAATCTTGCCATGCGCGAGATATCCACCAGCCACGTCCCGTGTTCCACGCCATCATGATCCTCCATTAACGAGCATGTCTCGCCATTAATGGGATATCCCGCCTATCACGCAGGCGTAACGTCGGGGGCGTAACGGCCGGCGTGATTCTCGCGCTTGCCTGCCTGTTGCTACCGCTACATAAACTCCTCTTTCAGATGACTCAAGTAAGCAATTCTTTCCTTACTAAGCCGCTGCTCTGCTCGACTTGCACCACTAACTTGATCGTCGTAGGGTCCTCGATGGTTCAACCACCCTGGGACTTCCTTGCAGATAGCTCGGCTCAACCTCAAAACCACAATCCATTGAGATCCACACGCTTCAAGAGTCAACCTCCAACCTAATCTCAGTCAACCATCGTTGCCAACAGCAGATCTACGGAAGGTAACATCTTGATGTGATCCAAGTCACGCCAGCTGGCACCGTCTATGGGAAACTCTTGATTCTACTAAAACAAAAGTTCATCTTCCGATTTCAGTCCAATGGCTAGCGATCACCGCGACGATCCAAGCACCAGCCGCCGCCTCCCCCTCAACGGAGACGCGGACGAATCCCCTCCTCCACCGAGCGTCTACAACGCCATGTCCTCCCGGATAGATCGACTCACATCCATCGTGGATGCACTCGTCCGCGTCCAGATGGGTAAGCAAGCTCCCTCGACAGCCGGTCCCCCTCCATGGAACTGGGACCCCTACAGAGGGAGAGAAGGCTCCGCCCGTGCATGCACGGCCGATCATCGCCTTGCTGTTTCCAACAGCCGCAGGCCCCCGGGCCGACATATTCGATGACCCGGTGGGCACCGCTTAGCTTGACTCCGAGGTCTTACGCCAGAGAGCTTCGCCCCGAGTCTCGTTATACCCCTGTCCCTTCCGAGGCTGTGGCGATCAGCTCGCCTGCTCTCAGGCATAACCGGCACCCCCTCCCTCGACGGGGTCGCACACGCGAGACTCACCACGGCAACTCAAAAACGACCTCACCAGGAGACCTAAGGAACCTCACCGAAAGGAACCGAAGCTCATCAAAAATCATGGTCATGTCAGCGGGGGATCTATCGAGCACCTACGAGACTCAGCACCCCACGCCGTCCGTGAAGGCCGACAGCCGCCCGAGGAAGAAGGCCAGGGAGACCGAGCCGATCATTTTTGACGAAGGGGACTTCCACGGCATATCCTTGCCCCACAACGACCCTCTGGTGATCACGGCTCGGGTCCACCAATACGAGGTGCACAGGATACTGGTCGACTCGGGTAGCTCGGCAGACATTCTCTTCTACGACTGCTTTCTGCACATAGGGTTCACCCCAGCAGACCTAAGGACGACCTCCCACGTCTTTTTAGGATTCACCAACCACTCCATCCCGGCGGAAGGGGTAGTCACTCTGCAGTTTAACGTTGGGGAGGCCGGCCACACGAGAACAGTGCCTGTGGAATTCATCGTAGCAAGAATCCTATTGGCCTATAACATCCTCATCGGCCGCCCAACGCTGAACTCCCTCCAGGCCTAGATATCGACCTACCACCTGGCGATGAAGTTCCCTCTCGATCAGGGCGGGATAAGTCGGGTTTATGGAGACCAACGGATTGCAAAGGTATGCTTTACCGCAACATCTTCGTCTGAGCAGCCAACCGACGATGTCGAGGGTGAAGGCGACATCAGGGGTTCTCTGGACACTCGAGACGAGCAAAAAGAGGTCCGAGGAACCCCAGTCGAACCACTGACAGAGGTCCCCCTAGTAGAAGGGGACGATGAAAAGAGCGTCCAGATCGGATCACTTCTGATAGGAACTTAGCGAGATGACCTGGTTCATTTCCTCAGGAACAACTCCAACGTGTTTTCCGAGGCGCCTGCTGACATGCCTGGGATCGACCCTAAAATCGTATCTCACAAGCTCGGGGTTGATACTACAGCCCGACCCGTCAGACAGAAAAAGCGAAGCTTCGACCCGGTCAAACAGAAGGCTATCGATGACGAAGTGGATCGGCTCCTCGCTGCCAACTTCATTCGGAATGTACCCTATTCGGAGTAGCTGGCGAACGTAGTTCTGGTCAAGAAGTCAAGCGGGAAGTGGCGCATGTTTGTCGACTTCACCAACCTCAACAAGGCCTGCCCCAAACACAACTATCCCCTCCCTCGGATAGATCAGCTCATCGACAGCTCGGCAGGCCACGAGCTATTGAGCTTCATGGATGCCTTCTCCGGCTACAATCAGATCCGTATGAATCCGGCAGACGAAGATCTTACCGCATTCACAATATACCGGGGGGTATACTGCTACAAGGTGATGCCCTTCGGCCACAAGAACGTCGGAGCTACATACCAACGATTGGTCAATCACAAGTTCAAGACACAGATCGGCAGGAACATGGAAGTTTACGTCGACGATATGCTCATCAAATCAGTCTCATCGACCGACTACGCCAAGGACCTGGGCGAGGCCTTCAAGGTACTCCGCAAATTCAAGATGAAACTGAACCCCGCCAAGTGCGCATTCGGGGTCACCGGGGAAAGTTCCTCGGTTTCATGGTCACCCAACGAGGCATCGAAGCCCTCGCCAAGAGGAAACTGAGCAGCTTCACTGCTCGGTTCATCCTTAGCAGTCCTCTTACGGCCCCTCCCGTGCTAAGGATTGAAGCCCTCATCAAGAGGCAACCGAGCGGCTATCCTGCTTGACTATCCCCGGCTGGTATTTCATTACCCCCCAACACCAGAGATCGAAGCCCTCGCCAAGAGGCAACTGAACAGCTTCACTGCTCGGTTTATCCTTAGCAGGCCTCTTATGGCCCCTCCCACGCTAAGGATCGAAGCCCTCATTAAGAGGCAGCCAAGCGGCTACCCTGCTCGGCTATCCCCGGCTGGTAGTTCATTACCCCCAACGCCAGGGATCGAAGCCCTCACCAAGAGGCAACCGGGCTCACCCTCGCTCGGTTATCCCTGGCAGGTAGTTCCCTACCCCCCAACGCCAGGGATCGAAGCCCTCACGAAGAGGAAACTGAGCAGCTTCACTGCTCGGTTCATCCTTAGCAGGCCTCTTACGGCATCTCCCGCGCTAAGGATCGAAGCCCTCATCAAGAGGCAACCGAGAAGCTACCTTGCTTGGATATCCACGGCTGGTAGTTCATTACCCCCCAACGCCAAGGATCGAAGCCCTCGCCAAGAGGCCACTGAGCAGCTTCACTGCTCGATTCATCCTTAGCAGGCCTCTTACAGCCCCTCCAGCACTAAGGATCGAAGCCCTCATCAAGAGGCAGCCGAGCGGCTACCCTTCTCGGCTATCCCCGGCTGGTTACTACCCGCTGTTCCCTGATTTAAAATCAGGAAAAGGTTCAGAAGAGGCATCACGTGCTCGCACGTGACCAGTGGTCACATGTTGGCACGTGATGGTTAAGCAGCGACAAAGAACAGAGCAAAGAAGAGGAAAAAGTTCAAAGGGTCACGTGCTCGCACGTGACCAGGGGTCACGTGGCCACACGAGACCGGTTTTAAAAGCCTTATTGTTTAACAGAATTAAATTCTGAATAAGATCATTTAAATCTTTCTAAAATAAAGAAGAATTATGTGAAACCGTTGGATTAAAAATCCGAGGGTGATTAAATATCACCAATTTATGGAAAAATCTTGGACATGGAAAGATTTCCCCCTAAATCTAACCGAAATAACAAAAGAATATCTTTGGATTTAAAATCCAACGGTGAATAAAATTCACCTAATGATTTAAAGGCCCGGATCAATGATGAAAGTAAATCAAATCTCTCAAAAAACAAATCAAATCTTTCAATCAAAGATTCACTAAACAGATTGATTCTTTTTCTTCTCCTATAAATAGGTGCCAAGGGAGAGAGTTAAAAAAAAAGAGGAAAAAACAGAGAGAGAGATAGAGCCTTGGAGTCTTAAAAATTCAGAAGGAAGAATTTGATTCTCTGCGAAGAAAAACCTTAGGTAAGAAAAAGAGAGGCTTCAAAAGGAGAATTTAATTCTCAAAAGAGTTTAACTCTTCTATAAAGAAAAAAACTTAGTTCTTTCTCTGGTTGAAGATTTGTAAAGTGCACATCTCCCCATAAATTGAGAAATTAATTCTCATTGGATTGCGATCCTACCATGCAGATCTAAAATATAGAGGAGGAATTGAGTTTTAAGAATTTAATTCTCACAAGAGTTATAGGAATTTAATTCCTTTGAGATAAAATTAGGGTTCAACCCTATATTATAGGAATTTAATTCCTTCAAAATGGATAGAACTAGGGTTTAACCCTAATTGAGAACTTAATTATCTCAAACTCACAAGAATTTAATTCCCTTAAAAAAGAAACTAGGGTTTCACCCTATGCCAGAATTTAATTCTTTACATATATGGGGAATTTAATTCCTACAGAAAAGAAATTAGGGTTTAACCCTATCTAAGAATATAATTCTTCAAAAGAAAGTAGAAATTTAATTCCTTTAAAGTTATTGTTAGGGTTTAACCCTATGAAGAATTTAATTCTTAAAAAGATAAAGAGATCTTCAAACATGCAAAGAACCAGAGTCACGTGCTACCACGTGACCCCTGTAAAAATCCACAGAAAAGAACTTTGAGGCAACGCCTCACGTGCCCTACGTGACCCCTGAAGCACACAAAGAAAAAGCAAAAAAAAAAAACAGAAGCAATGGGCGCTCTCACGTGCTATCACGTGACCCCTTGGCAAAAGCTTTAACAGACAAATACCCAAATTCCCATCACGTGACAGCAAGTGATGCTCCAAAGTATTCAATACTTTCGGCAGAACAAAATAAGGGGAATCAGGGCGCTCTCACGTGTCCACACGTGACCCCTCTCTCTCCTTAGTGTTTAACACTAATCTGAGATCTTTGTTCCCAGTGTTTAACACTGATTTTCTTAGTGTTTAACACTAATTTGAAAACTCTATTCCCAGTGTTAACACTAATTTGAAAACTCTATTTGTAGTGTTTAACACTGATTTGCTTTAGTGTTTAACACTAATTTGAAAACCTTATTTCCAGTGTTTAACACTGTTATATGTTAGTGTTTAACACCAATTTGAGAATCACAACTTTTTTTAGTGTTTAACACTAATTTGACAACTTCACTTCCAGTGTTTAACACTGTTGTTTGTTAGTATTTAACACTAATTTGGGGGATTATATTTTCAGGGTTTAACACTGATTATCTTTTAGTGTTTAACACTAATTTGCTAATCTTATTCCCAGTGTTCAACACTGTTGGTCTTTAGTGTTTAACACTAGTTTTAGCCCAATTGGCTAATTTTCTAGAGGTAAAGCCTCTCCTGCAATTGGATATGTTTAATGGACCAACAGAGGGCCAATATTCTAAACATGATTGGACTTAGCCCAAATTGGCCATAAGTCCTCAATCCAGACTCAACTGAGCCAATGTGCTCATAACCTAATGAATTGGTCGTGATTCCAAATTGGACTACAGATCACTTAATCTACTTTGGTTCAAGGGTACATCTCTTCACTCCTTTGATACTTGTCGTTGTAATTCCTCAACGTCTTCAAAGAGGTGACGGGTCCCGACAACCATACATTGATACGGACTGTGGGGTCCTTAAACACACAGACTATGATGTCCTTAACCTTGACCGTAATATCTTAAAACTAACGCCGGACTGTGGAGTCCTTAAATCCTCGGACTATGATGTCCTTAACCTTGACTGGGATGTCTTAAAACTAACAACGGACTATGAGGTCCTTAACCTTGACCGTAATGTCTTAAAACTAACGCCGGACTGTGGAGTCCTTAAATCCTCAGACTATGATGTCCTTAACCTTGACCGGGATGTCTTAAAACTAACAACGGACTATGAGGTCCTTAACCTTGACCGTGACGTCTTAAAACTAATGCCGGACTGTGGAGTCCTTAAATCCTCGGACTATGATGTCCTTAACCTTGACCGCAATGTCTTAAAACTAACATTGGACCGCAATGTCCTTAAACTACCTATTGACCGCAATGTCACTAAACTAAACAGTAGGGCCCCCAATTGCTTTCTTGTTGGATCTAAACGATCCCGTTAAGTTGATCTTAGTCTAAAAACTAGACTAACATATCGTTAACAAACGTTTAAGTTGATCTTAGTCTCAAATGGGGCTAATGTATCCTTTAACCCAAACCCCCAAACCCAAATCTAAGATAATACGGATTTGGACTAGTCCACGCCCTACGGACGACGATATAACTCAGTCTCCGTACACAATCCACGGGCAACCAAACACAAAACAAACACACACGATACGAAGTGACCACATGGAGAAGGAGAAAGTTATTACCGCAATGCGGTAGCGTAATTAACTGCAGGGGCTTACGCCTGCAGGGAAGAGCGTCCCCACAATCAAAAACCCCTCAAGCGAGGGGGAATCTGACGAAGTCTGCTACATCGGATGCATCCGTTTAAACCTTCGATACATAGTGCCATAAATCAGCTTGGCATCTTCGGAGAGGTGGACTGATAGGGCCTATTAGCATCTGCCCTAAATCTCAGGCAAGACGTCCCTGCGTCGCGCCGTCTTTCGGAGGGGAACAGATTCTGGCACGCCCGGTGGGACCTTTTCCTCTTTCCACTCCACACTTCGTGTGTCGTCTTCGCGAACGAATCGCGGTTTTTTAATGGTTGCCTTTGGGTTTCAAGTTACTAAGATTTGGACTTTTGCCTGGCGCAGAAATCAAGCATCAATGGCATCCAACTGCTCGAGCTGCTCGAAGTGCAAGTGCAACCGACGCTCCGCCTTACCTGGAGGTGTAGCCTATGGGCTTCAAGCGGCCTCCATCCTTGCCATGCCGGTGAAACAAGTGACTCAGGCCACCACCGGTCTATTTTTCGGGACCATGCTCCCGCCTGCAAGCTTCACCATTCCAGTGCCCGCACCGAAAGAGCAAAAGAAGTCGGTCTTTGATCGGCTTATTGTAGGGTTCCTAGGCACCCTAATGAGGTCACACAAGGCATCGAACATGCCAAATTAAAATTTTAACGGTGCCGAGAGACCCGACTACGGATCGTTTGCTAGATGTTTAGGCGAAAAAGCTAACTAGTTAACACTTAACTAATGAGAAACGGAAATACAACCTTTGTAGATCCGGTGCTCCACCTCCATAGCTCCGCAACAAAGTCGTCTCCGCTGTCCAAAAGGAATCCGGGCTCTAGAGTCGGCTTCGTCGGAGATAAAGCGAGCTAGGTCGTCGATGTCCATGCCGAAGATGATCTACGTCGAGGCATCGCTAAATCAAGCTCTCACTTCACCAAGTCAAGAAACTTGTGAAAGAAACACACTCTACTACTTGGCAAGAGGTAGAGGATGAAGAAATAGGAAGTGGGTAGACTTTAGAATTGGATTTCTCACTTGTTTCATCAATCACCACTGATGAAGCAAGCTTCTTCTTGAAGTGAAGAAGAAGAAGATGGAAAAAGGTTATGATAAGATTAATTAAAAAAGAAAAGAATAATCCATTCTTATCATAACACTAACCATGGTAATGTGTAGAGAATCAATCATGGTTAAATGGGATGGTTAGGGTTAAGCATGAGACAAAATGGTTGCTAAAGTCAAAATCTTCATGAAGCGATCTTCAGATCGCTCAATACCCGGGTGGTCGTTACGTTTAGCAGACCGCTTACACTCCAGTGAATCCGACCAGTAACACTACCATACAGTCCGGTCTGATCGTCTGATATGTCGCATATCTTGCCTAGGGGTGGTAAACGTCAGACCCCAATAGCTCGATAAGTCGTGTCGATATGAGGCTCATAACGGGTCGAGAAACTACTGGTAACACTTACCAGCAATTCTCTGATCAGCCCTGGCCAGGGACTTCCTGTTATAGCCAATCGAACACAGCGCAACATCAACCCCCTATACCGGGAGAGACGAATCCCCTCCTATCGCTCATTGCCTCCATGTGACTCGGGACTGTACCCAAAAACCACCGTTTTGCACGCCCTCTTGGACGTGGTAAGATGGAAATCAAAGCACAGTGGGAATCACACAAGACTCTATGACGATCTCGGGTCAACAGACTACTCTGTACCAGTGTCACCAGAGAACTGCCATCTGACGTTAGGTATAATACCATCTGGGAGTTCTCGGCGAGTCCGTCCAGTGTACCCAGTCTCTACTGAGCACCCGTATATCATCTCTGATGTCAAACACCAATGGATATGGGATCATCCATCGCCCATCTGTATGGGTCGAGAAGGTACACGCTAGTCTACTCTGGTATATCGATGCCCCGTCTCGATACACCCACGACTAGGGACTTTGAAGGATGTGCTTATGGACTACCATGTCCCCACTAGTATGATCCGCATCATAGTCCAGGTAGTCAAGCACACATCCTAAGGGCTTTACCAACATGTAACAGAGAGACAATCAGTATACACGTTAAGGTAAAGAGCAACCAGATAGCATACTATCATGTCGAGCAAGAAAGTCCTCCCTATATATGTCCCAGCATCCACTACATTATACATCCTATGTACAGTAATGGCCTCTAGGGCATACATATAACTAACAATCTCCCACTTGCACTAGGGCCATCTGATAGCAGTGGTTGTAGTATCTCATACTCAACCATCCCATAAAAGTCTCTCTCTGGGAACAGGCCTTTGTGAGTGGATCCGCTGTGTTGTCCTCTGAGTCTATTCTCCAAACCTCGATCACCCTGGAGATCAACCATCTCCATGATCAAGTGATACTGCCTTAGAATATATCTGGATCACTGATGGGACGGGCGTTCCTTGGCATAAGCCACTACTCCATTGTCACACAATGGGAGGAACATAGTTCATCTCATGAACCAATATACCCAGACTGCCTCTTTGGTAGCATCTTAAGTAGCGATGTATCCTGCCTTCATCGTCTAGTATGCCACGGTATCTAGCTTGGAACTCTTCCAACATACCGTCCCTTTACTGAGGGTAAAGACAATGCCTGTGACTGACATTCAGTCGTCTTTATCACCCTGGAACCATTCCAGTGATTCTCCCCAGGATCGGTTGACACCATCTCACTACAACTAGTGAGAGTCCTAACATCCAATTAGATCTAACTCATAGATCCAAACACCAGGATTTAGGAGGTATCATTTTGATCCTATATGGAGAATCATTGTGATAAGCGGAGATTGACCTAGCGTAGCATAGGAAACTCTTTCCCTATCAAGAGTATGTCATCCACGTACTCTACGAGGATCGTCACCATACTCCCTACTACCTTTTTGTTTATACAAGGTTCATCTACCATTTTGATGATGTCAAACTGTTTGACTATCTCATCAAAACAGATGTTCCAACTCCGCGATGCCTGCTTTATCCTATAAAACATCTTGCACACGTTTCCGCTGCTCCCTCTGTCTACGAAGCCCTCTGGCTGTGTACTTATAGACGCACTCTTCTAAAACATTATTCAGAAAAGCAGTCATGACACCCAACCACCAGATATCGCAGTCATGGTATGTAGCCGTGACAAGTAGGATCTGGATGGACTTAAGCATAGCTACTTGAAAAGGTTTCATCATTATCCACACCTGGTCAATGATGCAAACTTTTAACAAGTCTAGCTTCGAAAGTCTTAACTTTTCCATCTACACCAAGTAATCTTCTCAAGATATACTTGCTCCTGATGGGGATTTAACCCTTCAGATATAGCAACCAAAGTCCATACTTTGTTGGTGTATAAGGATTCCATCTCAGATCGCTAAGCATCCAGCCATTCTTACAGAGTTCCACTCCTGATGGCCAGGTCGAAACTAGTTGGGTCATCATCTCATGATGCAATCCTCGCTCCCACTGTCATAGAGTAACTGAAGTATCTCTCAGGTGGGTGAGGAACCCTACTAGATCGGCGGAGAGGCTGAGGTTCGTTGGTATCTACTGAATCCCTTGGTTCTATCAAATCATCTGCTGTAGTTGGTATAGCTGGAACCTTTCCAGTTCTACATAACAGATCTTGCCTCGAGCTTGTCCGGATTTTGCTTTTAGACATAGGCCAGACAACCCCAAATCTCAACTAACTTGAGAGATGGGCTCTTCCCTTATCATATCAAATATGAAACGGTAGGCAACTGATTTGATTCGAACCTATTCAATAGGTATGCAGCTTCTCAAGTGCATAACTCCCAAAAAGGAAATAGGTAACTCAGTAGTACTCATCATAGAGCACACCTTATCATATAGGGTGTGATTGCTCCATCCCGATATACCATCGTGCTATGGTATTTACGGAGGAGTAATGCTGAGAGAGAATCTCATTCTCCTTTAGAATAGACCAGGATTTCCGTGCTCAAGTATTCTCCTCCTTGATCACATCAAAGGACATAATACTTTTACCCTTATTTTGGTTCTCTACTTCTAGCTTATATTCTGAGAATATCTCAAAAGGTTCGGACTCATGTTTCAACAGGAACATTTGACTGAATCTTGAGAGATTATCAGAGAATATAATGAAGTATAAAGAACCAATCTTGGCATGTGTAGACAGGGGACCTACATACATCAACATGTATCATTCCAAGAGTCCACTAACTCTTTCTCTGTTTCCAGTAAACGGAGCTGTGGTCATCTTATCTCTGTGACATGACTGGCGAGTTTCACAAGATGCAAATTCAAACTAATTTAAATATGCATCTTTATGTAACTCTAGCTAGTCGGGTCACATTGATCTGACCTAGTCTACAATACCTCAAGAAGGATTCGTTCAGTTCTGAACTCTTCCTCTTGTGTGTGTTCCGTATACTAAGAACTGTAGTTTGAATTAGAACATTAATGCTTTTAGACAACGTGCCTGAACCGATCAACTTTTGATATAGGAAATGTTCAAAACATTATCCAACAATACAAAATTTTATCATTTCTTTACTAATAAAGAGAGTGATATGATTTTGTATATCAGGTTCGGTATCTAATAACATTCGTTCAGAATCAATGTATTGGTAATACAGGGTGACAGTGACCGACAGACTTAGCTGCAACACTTGCCCCGTTTTCTGCCTCATGAAACTTATCACCCGTTCTCAGTTCTCTACCTTTCTGTAGCCCTATGTAACAGATTACATATCTGGGATCCTGATCTGGTATCACATACCCAGGACGTAAAGGATACTGAGAAACAGTTCTGTATAATGAACACACCCGAAGATGATGCATCAGCATGTACTATCTTCGTTTGGGCGGCACGGGAAATCTGGTATTCCCCTATTTCCTGCTCTGTCTTATAACAATTATAAGTTGGAGCGGGACCAACGTTCCCCAGCTCAGTATAACAAGCGGGTTCGGTCAATATTCCGTATTATTATCTTGATTAAGGCGTGATATGGTCGCTACCAGGAGAGAGAGAGAAGAAAACACTCAGCGTGCGCTCTTTCAAGAATAGATTGGTTATAATTTTATCTAATCAGGATGGCTCCCACTGCTTTTTATCAAATCTTCCTTCAAACCCTAAAAGGAAAGACTAGCCGGGATTAATTACACACTACAAGTTCGCCAATCTTTCAGCCAGGCCAGTGTCGGTACTTTGAGGGAGGTCCCCCGTGTTTTCGCACGAACCTAATTAATGTAAACCTCGTTTTCCCAGAGGCGTAACCTCGTTGACACCTACTTGATCGGCTAATTGTAATGTATAAAACTCTCCCAGGAGTAACAATTACTCGCAGCGGGTATCGGGATCCAACTATCTCATAGAAGGTATGCAATCTCATTGCAAATTTCAACACTTGAAATTCCCGATAATATTTTGCCCCGAACGATCTATGACCTTGACAAGGTCGACAAACCATAGACCGCAAGTCAAGTTCTACCCGTCATTTCTTGATTGAATCAAACCCACCCGCACGACCCTTGACAAGGTCAACAAGGTCGCACGACTACCCTAACTCAATCTGCATCATATGCATAAGCAGATAAGCACCAGTTAGCTACCGCACACTGCGCCTTGACAAAGGCCAACAAACGCAGCACGAATACTAACTACTACTTATCTGAAATGACGGAGGGCTACGACAGGTTTTTATGAAAACCTATTGCGTAATGAACTTGATATCGTTGTAGGATCGAATGAATTTTGAAATGGAGTGCTTTTGAGGCTTTTCTAGTTTTGCTAAAGGAGTCACTCCCGGTGAAGGGATCGTCGGTCCTTTCCTCGTCGAATGAGGTGCGGGATATATCATATATATCGCTGTGCAAAGCAGAACTCTTAAAAGCAATCAAAAAACAAACCGAGTGTGTAGCATCTGCCAGTTATTGCTAAAGGAGTCACTCCCGGTGAAGGGATCTCGGTCCTTTCCTTTTCGAATAAGGTGCAGGATATATCATATATACCGCTGTGCAAAGCAAGAACTGTAGCTACCTGTTTTATTTTGAAATTCGATTCTACAACATCTTAGGTTTCTTTTATTTCATTAATCTCATTAATGAAGTCCCATCATTTAAATACCTAAACATCACAGATAAATACGACGTACACTTATGCCATCCGCATTCGCCTCGATGTCCCCTCGTGCACCGTTAGGTTAGGTAACTAACGGCAGAGCAGGGCAGGGCTAGCGCGGGTGTATAACATAAGTAACGTCTATATAATATATCATATATACTATATACTGTATCTATCACAGAACATCACATGATCACATCACAGATATCGCAGCAGAAGAAACATATGAAATATTGGATATACTAGGACGTCCGTGTTTTCAATACGAGCCAGTATAAAACACGGATTCCACGGTCGCGATGAATAGCCAAACCCACACCCCTAGACCCCTACGAGAGCGGCAAGCAACCCTACCAATTCTGGAGTTAGGAGACCCAGACTCGACTCCTCGAGTTGGTCTCCCACTGGACTCCAGAACCCGGTTACTTGTGCTCTCCTCCTTGGGTCTATCCTAGTGCGGAAAAGTAAATAATATACATCAACGGTGACAACTTCCGCAACCTGGAAGCACCCCAAATAAAAGAATATTACATACAAGTTTTTACATGAATGAAAATGAAAAACACTCATCTCACATAAAAACCTCCGGCTATTCAAACACGACGATCCAATATAACATATCCAGCAACACATAACATCACATGTCATCAACGTAAGTAAATATGCGCATCCCAATTGTCGTTGACATATAGCAACGAAACCGGCGATATCACATATTACACTTACGGTCAAAGAAAAGAAAGTGTAAAACTACAACAGTTGGAATCCGCAACCACCTCAGACATCGCATGCCTGACCAAATGAATTACTTAGACATCGCATGCCTAACAATTATAAACCCCGCATTTTAGTCTCATTATCGAAAACACTTTTCAATACCAAGTCGGGCAATTCAACAGGATTCCCGACATTCTGATCGAATGCTCGTCGCAAACTTTAGTAGACGGCTGCACCCCTGATACCGTCGACGAAGTGCACCAAGGCGGAACACCGCCACCGCGAGCACCCGAACGGATGCTTTCGGCGACGGGGTTCTCCTACAGTCACTTGGTCGGGGCTATGGAGTGAGGCTGTCTATTAAGTTTACCCGGCGAGTATCCGCGTACGCTACGTGATTGCGACGGACTTTTGATCACATCAAAATTCCGTGGCAACCGATCAAGTAAGACTAAACTGCTATGTTTATAACATTCATTCAGTTATCTCATAACTTATTGTGAATTCCAATTATTGTATCCCATTCCGGATAAATAGAAAATGTTAAACTTTTCGATCGAACAATCGAACACCCAAGTTTTCCCGATACAGATCAACACATGAAATAAGTCTAACAACATTCCGTTCGTGCCTCAGTACCAACGGTCCAGCCGTAGAAGGGTCAAGCCAACGCCTCACATGTGGCACGCCGTACTCCTCCAAACCCGAAGGTTCAAAGGGCAGTTCAAGACGGTCACATAATCGAGTTAAGGTTTGTTGTCTTCTAGAGGGACCATCGTGTTACTTGCACTACTTAGAACGTGATTAAACTACAGAAATATCCAACACTTGGAAATTTCCCGACAGGGGAAAAATTGGGTATTTATATCCGGTCGAACTTTTTAACATATTCAAAAAAATTATCCGGAACGACACATAGACAAAGTTTGACAATCCGATCGAATGTATGAACTCCCAATACAACCCAGAAAATTCAACTCTTGAATAAATTTTAAAAATTCCCAGAAAATCCAGAAGAATTTATCAGGTATTACTGTGCAAACAGTAAGGGATGACGTCATGATTGGGCCGCTGATCCGCCGCAGAAGCCATGCTTCTGCCGCGGATCCGCCGCGAAAAATACTGTTCACCAGAAACTTTTTGCACCGTAATTCTTATTTTTCCCTGCTGAATTTTTTAGCAATTTTTAATTTGGAAAAACTCACTGTTTTCAAAAAAGGACAGAGAGCATGTTAGAAATGGGTTTTCGGGTTCGTTCGGACTTCAAACTCCGTCTGGACTTCGCCTAAGGCTCTAGCTAGGCTCTGATACCACTGTAGGGTTCCTAGGCACCCTAATGAGGTCACACAAGGCATCGAACATGCCAAATTAAAATTTTAACGGTGCCGAGAGACCCGACTACGGATCGTTTGCTAGATGTTTAGGCGAAAAAGCTAACTAGTTAACACTTAACTAATGAGAAACGGAAATACAACCTTTGTAGATCTGGTGCTCCACCTCCATAGCTCCGCAACAAAGTCGTCTCCGCTGTCCAAAAGGAATCCGGGCTCTAGAGTCGGCTTCGTCGGAGATAAAGCGAGCTAGGTCGTCGATGTCCATGCCGAAGATGATCTACGTCGAGGCATCGCTAAATCAAGCTCTCACTTCACCAAGTCAAGAAACTTGTGAAGGAAACACACTCTACTACTTGGCAAGAGGTAGAGGATGAAGAAATAGGAAGTGGGTAGACTTTAGAATTGGATTTCTCACTTGTTTCATCAATCACCATTGATGAAGCAAGCTTCTTCTTGAAGTGAAGAAGAAGAAGATGGAAAAAGGTTATGATAAGATTAATTAAAAAAGAAAAGAATAATCCATTCTTATCATAACACTAACCATGGTAATGTGTAGAGAATCAATCATGGTTAAATGGGATGGTTAGGGTTAAGCATGAGACAAAATGGTTGCTAAAGTCAAAGTCTTCATGAAGCTTCAATATGAAACAAAATTAGCCACCATTTTCTCTTAATGCCTTTTCTAATTATTTCCAAAATGAATAAATAGATAAATAAATAAGAAAAGGAAATAAAACCCTAATCATATAAATAACCATGGTTTATTCTTAACATACACTTAAACAATCATGTATCATCAAACATGATACAAGCAAATGTACAAATGTATATCACATATACAATGTGCACAATACAAGTGAGAAAATCCATATAAAGTGAACCAATACTAGTTAACGCAAAGTAATATATCAAATATATTATCATGCATTAAATCATTAAATCAACACTTGATTCAATGATCCGGTCATGTCGCACACAACCGACTAGTATTCAATGTATCGGCTTATCGATTCAACGCTTGAATCGATAACTAGGTTATATCGCATACAACCATCCGACACATTGATCGCGAGAATGAAATACGGTATCACATACACGCATGATTCTCGGTCCCGCACATATCTCATATGCGCTCCTATTTCGTTTCGCTTGAGCCAGGAGACCTCTGTGTAGGACTCTAAAGACTCATCAATACGCCGGCAGCAGGTGATGATCATATCAAACACCCACAAGCCGCAAGCGGTCTGCTAAACATAACGGCCACCCGGGTATTGAGCGATCTGAAGATCGACGAGCAAGCCCGCTCACACTCCAGTGAATCCGACCAGTAACACTACCATACAGTCCGGTCTGATCGTCTGATATGTCGCATATCCTGCCTAGGGGTGGTAAACGTCAGACCCCAATAGCTCGATAAGTCGTGTCGATATGAGGCTCATAATGGGTCGAGAAACTACTGGTAACACTTACCAGCAATTCTCTGATCAGCCCTGGCCAGGGACTTCCTAATATAGCCAATCGAACACAGCGCAACATCAACCCCCTATACCGGGAGAGACGAATCCCCTCCTATCGCTCATTGCCTCCATGTGACTCGGGACTGTACCCAAAAACCACCGTTTTGCACGCCCTCTTGGACGTGGTAAGATAGAAATCAAAGCACAGTGGGAACCACACAAGACTCTATGACGATCTCGGGTCAACAGACTACTCTGTACCAGTGTCACCAGAGAACTGCTATCTGACGTGAGGTATAATACCATCTGGGAGTTCTCGGCGAGTCCGTCCAGTGTACCCAGTCTCTACTGAGCACCCGTATATCATCTCTGATGTCAAACACCAATGGATATGGGATCATCCATCGCCCATCTGTATGGGTCGAGAAGGTACACGCTAGTCTACTCTGGTATATCGATGCCCCGTCTCGATACACCCATGACTAGGGACTTTGAAGGATGTGCTTATGGACTACCATGTCCCCACTAGTATGATCCGCATCATAGTCCAGGTAGTCAAGCACACATCCTAAGGGCTTTACCAACATGTAACAGAGAGACAATCAGTATACACGTTAAGGTAAAGAGCAACCAGATAGCATACTATCATGTCGAGCAAGAAAGTCCTCCCTATATATGTCCCAGCATCCACTACATTATACATCCTATGTACAGTAATGGCCTCTAGGGCATACATATAACTAACACTTATTACTACCACGGCCTCTCTCAACGGGTCGTCCAATGCCAAGCCGGCAACCTCGGTCTTTACCAGGCTGAACCTGAACTCTGATGGGCCTGCCAAGAAGCTCATGACCCCTGACGTGGCCATTGCGAAGAAGACAGCCATCTCCATTCCTGAAGTCGTCAAGACGGCTTCCCCTGCTAAAGTGTCTGTCTTTTCAAGGTTGACTAATCCGGCTCCCGTTCCTGCTCGAGGGTCTGTCTTTGACAGATTGGACACCGCCACTCAAAAGACGTCAGTCTTCAAGAGGCTGGCACCAACGGCGTCTCATCCAGACAGGGGGCAAGACGAAACCATCCCCATCACCGGGCCAGCCCCAACAGCTCGACACGCTCGACGTCACCACTGGCGCCGAGTAAGGAAGGCCGGGGGCAACTCCCCCTCAGGGCTAACTCCACCGGCTCCAATGGTGGAATTTAAGCTGCTGTTCCAACTGAGAACAGTTTTGAACCGCTAAGGAGGGTACGCAAGAACTCTCCGACTGCCACGTTGAAAAGATCTCCTCCACCTGCGGAGAGTGTTACAGAAGCGAAGCCGGAGCAGCCTCCTCAACGGCTGTCCTCCAAAATTTACAAGGTCTGGCGACGGGTTCAGGACTCGGTAATCATTCAAGATCACTCTCACCGGCAGAAGAAGGTGAAAGTTCAGGAAGAAAAGAACCGTCCTGTCAAACCACAAAGGACGACAACCACTTGGGTGCCCGCTGCAACGGCCCCCTCAACGTCAACTGCCCACAAGAGGAGAAGGCCGGAGAAAGTCCCCACGCCTGCGGCGAATGTCAAGGGTAGTGGACCCAAACGCCCTAAGTCCGGGGGCATTGTGGTACACACCGTTTACATGGCGTCTGGGAAAGAGGACAGCCGTACATCCACGGGTCACAGACCGCTCACGCGATCGGTGACTAAAGCTCAGGAGCAGCAGCAAAAGCTCCAAGAAATGATGACCGCGATGGCCACACTCACTGGGCCAAAAGAAAGTCCCGAAGCATCCTCGAATCAACGCCAAGAGCAAGAAACCGACGCTGAATTCCTTCGGAGAATACTGGAAAAGAAGGATAAAGAGGCTGCGGAACAAGCTGCCAATATACAACGAATGGCCCTTCTGTTTCAGGATATGGTAGGTATGATGATCCAGCAAGATCCTCCTGCCGAAGATCCTTCGATCGTATTTGAAGATGACACAGGAGAAACGTCAAATCCTCCACCGGCTCTGTCAACAGCCAAGGAGGAGACAATTTCCAAGGCTGACCTGGATGAATATATAGCACAGCAGATACGGGTTCATCAGGCAACTGAGGCAGCCGGTCAAGTTGTCAAGACAGGACGACCATATCCGAGCTGGTACGATCAGATCAAATACCCACCGGGCTACACGATCCCGAAATTTCACGTCTACAAGGGGACTGGCAATCCCCATCAATATGTTGCCCAGTTCAGGGCTCTTTGTGGTAACACCGGCGGCGATGATAAGCTCCTTCTCCGCCAGTTCGTCGGCAGCTTGTCGGAGACGGCGTTCGAATGGTACTCTGAACTCCCTAACGATTCCGCCAAGACGTTCGCTGAAATGGAGTTGCTATTCACTCAGCGATTCGCGAGTGCGAGCGAACGCACCCCGATAACGGCGTTGATTAATGCCAGGGTGAAACCAGGCGAGACGTGGGTCCAGTACGCTATACGCTGGCGAAACTTGTGGTCGAAATGCGAACAACGCATTGAGGAAGCGCCCGCGGTGGGCATTTTCGTGGGCACCCTAGATCCTCATGCAACTATCTCACATTTCATGATGTTCTTTAAGCCAACTACGTTCCAGGCTTTGATCGACAAGCTGGCGCAGATGGACCAGATGGGTCACAGACTGTCTCCCCCGAAGCCAGAACCACGGAATGACAAGGGTAAAGGGAAGGCAACCTTCGTTGTGAATGCTCAGCAGTAGCCCAGTGCCCTAAAGCCAGCGGACCAACTGGAAGAAAGACAGCGGTATTATAATGAGAAAATGAAGCGCCCCTACTCATTCCCGCGGGATAAAACGAAGAGGCTATTCGAGCTGGCGGTACGCAACATGCTTATAAACTTGCCAAATCCAAGGCGACCGCCACAACCCAGTGAGGTGAATAACCCCAATTACTGCCCTTACCATCAAACGGTAAGCCATCCGATTGAGGATTGCTTCGTCTTCAAAGGATGGATTGAAGATCAATACCTACAGGGCAAGTTTGCGCTGTCCGAGAAGTGGAAGGTGAGCCCACCATAACCGCACACTCCTAAGAAGACGGACACACCAGGGGCAACTTGTTCTTTCATTGAAGAAGCTCCATGGGAAATCGTGCTTTCAGCAAAAACCAAAAGAATGCTGAATGAGTTCCAGACATGCCCGGCGATCAGGTGGAAGAACCCACTGGAACCCCAAATCATTGAAGGGATGCTGAAGCTGCGCCCAACTCCAAAGATCGATGGTGATAGCCCAAGTACTCACACCCAGCCGTCGAAATCTTCAAAGAAGAAGAAGAAGAGATCCAAAAGGCCCGTGAAGCCTGGCGGCAAGCGCACGGACTTGCAGAAACAGATTGACGTGCTGGAGGAGTACAATCAAAAGGCGCGGACTCCCATCACACTCCAAGAGTTCCTCAACCACGTCTTTCAGGAGGAAGATAATGGAGAGAGCTCGTCGGATGAATCCGAGGGATACGTGGCGAGTTGTCATGTGATCTCCCACTCATTTATGGACGATGAAAAAACTCCTGGCACTGAGAAACTGGGGGCAGAGCTTGAACCGGAACTTGTGTGGCCGACAGACGAAATGATCGACGCCTTTCTAGACGAGATTCGTCTGAAAAGTAAAGCCGATCGGGAGCGTGAGATGGCCGCATCAGAAGGAGCCAAACGCAGGCGACTAAACGAAAGAGTCGAAGCACTTCCGCCAGATCAAAAGACATCCGATGCAGATAAAAACAAATTCAAGACGAAGAAAAGGTTTGCTAAAGCCATATCAATAGGAATGAAGCTACCTCCCTCGGAAGAGAACACTCGCAATGGAACGGAGATGCATCCTAATTACTACTCATATCATCGGAAGATTTCACACCCCACTGAGGAGTGCGACGCTTTTAAGATATGGTGGCAGGGATATGTTGCTCACCGGCAACATTTTAAGCGAATGAAACGCAGAACTCGTCGGGAGTAGAGAAGTACGACCGAAGGGCACAAAAGTACTACCGGTAACTGTTACACGGTTAACGCCGGAGGATCACAAGTTCTCTCTTTTGGGAGCGACTCTGATGAGGAAATGGCTCTGGGCCCTCTCTTTAAAGAATCCATCTTAGGGAAAGAGGAAGAACCAGAGGCCTGCGAAAACATTCAGCTGCGCAATCGCACGCTCCCGGAAAAGAATCTCGGACCCACAACTAGAAAAGATAAGGGAAAGGAAAAGGTCGTTGAGGATATCGCCTTAGATGACCAAGTCATGAAAGAGCTCACTGCCAAGGACCCGCCTAAGAGGAGTAAGGTGGACTATAACATCCCAGCGCACCTGAGGAAGCTACCCTCGCAGCTCAGCATTCTTGACGCCCTCCTATTATCAAAAGAAGCGAGAGATTCACTAATCAAGGCGCTGCAAGAGTCCGAGCAATTCCAAGCCTTCCTCGCCGAAGAAAGGATGAAGGATGAACTGGAAGAAGTGCACACAGCCGACGTCACGTTTGGTGATGAAGACCTTCTCCTTGGTACGTGCGACCGCAACCGTCCCCTGTACGTCTCTGGATACTGCCATGATATCAAGATAGGCAAAATTCTGGTTGATAATGGATCCTCCGTCAATCTCTGTAATGTTCGGGTGTTGAAGGAAATCTGCATGAGCGTTCAACACCTCGCTAGTGATAAAATTACCATCTCCGGGTTTGACTCCCAGTCGTCACGAACTCTCGGATCTATAATACTAACATTACGCTTCGGACTACTTGTCACGGACATCAAGTTTCACGTTATTGACGCCAAGACCTGCTACAACGCTCTGCTCGGTCGTTCCTGGTTACACGAGTACAACATCATCCCTTCTACGCAGCATCAGTGTATGAAGTATTTCAAAGATGGTCTCGAGTATACCGTAACAGGTGAGCTGAACCCATTCTCCGTGAACAAAGTCTGCAAGTACGAAGATGCAAAGTACTTTTTGCCAGATTTCGAGGACACAGAGAGGTGTCGCAAACCGGAGAACAAAGCCGCCGCCACCATTCTTATTTTCGGGAGTGATACCGAAGACGAAGAAGAGATAGTTTATGCTGGGCCGTCTCGACGCAACAACCCGGGACCGTCCGCCCCCATATTGATCTTCGGAAGTGACTCGGAAGATGAAGTTAATGCTGTGTTCTCCAGTCGGCCGTCAATACAAGCATTCCCTGGTGGTGATCAGAGTCTGCAAATTACCATGATTCCGCGGGAGCACTACAAAGATCTTGACGCACTTGAAGCTTACAATGTGCAAAACCTGTAGACGTTTTACGTCCCTCCCAGGAGAAAAGGTGAAAAGGCGATCTTATTCTATCGGTCCACGGAAACAAGAGTGGAGAAAGAAATCTGGCATGACGTGGATTCTACACTTGACAGGCTCCAACCCATCCGTTTGCCCAGATATTATACGAACGGACTAAAAAGGCTATTGAAACGCCAAGGGGTACCTTTAAAACAGACTATTCGACAAGCTCGGTTCTACAACAGGATTTGGGATGTCCCTGGGACTCAGCGCAAATTGCCCAACGGGAGAATGGAAACGCTTGGGCTTGGATATGTAAGATCCGGGAAACGGGAACGAGTCCACGGTAGCTACGCCATATATAACTTCGATGAAGAAGAGGATGCCTTGTCAGAAAACGCTGACCCCGTATCAAAACTAGATCCTGCAATCAAAGTGCCGAGTCCGTCATTTGAAGAACAAATGAACAAGCTTATAAGGGAAGCTGGTCAAAAAGTCCGAGACGACCACAACCGCGAAATGACCATCTACGAGAAAGCCAAAGCGCAACGCCTCCTGCAACAGGCCGCGAAAGATGAAAGTGCCGCTCCCTGTCAACCTGTAGTAAAAAAGGCTCGGCGCAGAGGTGGAAACAAGTCGAAAGCGAAAAAGGCACTCGACAGCAACAAAGCGGGACTAAGAAGCCACGCAAACGGGAATCGAGCGGTTCCGATCTGTCCCTTGTAAAGAAGATGAGTCGAGCGTACTCTTTTCCTCGAGACAAGACAAAGAGGATACTCGATCTCGCTCTAAAACATCAGATGCTTACATTGCCGGAGTCTAAACACCCCGAACAAGCAGGCGAAATCTCGCTCCCAAATTATTGCTCTTATCACCGAGTAATAGGGCATCCTCTTGAAGACTGCTTCACCTTCAAGAAATGGGTTCAAGATCAGTATCAGCTCGGCAAGTTCGCTCATTCCAGCGGCTGGAGCGTAACGCCGCCACAAAAGCACGAACCCAAAGCCACAAGAGCAGAACCAGATCCACATCGGTCTTGGAAGCGAGTTCGCACTTGTCATATGATAACAATATCAAAAGGAGAGCCCGAGAATATGGATGACCTTTTCTGGTGCTTCGAAAACAATGACGACGAGGTAATCTCAGAATTTCCACCTGCGCCGAAAGAGCTGGAAGATGTCATACATACTACTGCAGATAACCTCAAGAAGATTGATTTGGGGACAGTAAGTGACCCGCGGCCGACGTTCATCAGTGAACTGTTGTCTGAAGAAAGGGTGGCTACGCTAAAAGATGTGCTCATGCAGCATAAAGATTGCTTCGCATGGAACTATTCCGAGATGCCAGGACTAGATCCAGAGATTGCTATGCATAAATTGGCGATATCTCCGGACGTCAAGCCGATCAAACAAGCGTGGAGAAGAATGCGGCTCGAGCTTGAGATGAGCATCAACGCCGAGGTCAAGAAGCTAATCGACTCTGGTTTCATTCAAGAGGTTCAATATCCTGACTGGATCGCCAACATCGTCCCAGTGATGAAGAAGAATGGGACGGTGCGCATATGTGTGGACTTTCGGGATCTCAATAAAGCCTGCCTAAAGGACGACTTCCCAATACCGGTCACCGAATTGGTGATAACAATACGTCCACTCATGAGGTTTTCTCCTTCATGGATGGCTCATCAGGATACAATCAGATAAAAATGCATCCTGAAGACCAGCCCTCGAAGGTTCCTTAGGCACATTATGGGCATAAGAGAATGATCAAGGGAAGGAGAGAGCTCTCTACTATTTGAGTCGAGTTCTTCTGGGGGCAGAAAGCAATTATTCTCCTATCGAAAAACACTGCCTGGCGTTGATCTTCGCAATAACAAAGCTCAGGCACTATGCGTTGGCGCATGAAGTCTGTCTTATTTCGAAGGTGGACCCCCTTAAATATTTAATGTCGAAGGCCATATTGACAGGTCGGCTCGCTAAATGGGCCCTACTCTTGATGGAGTTTTCAATAACCTATCAGCCTCTTAAGGCAGTGAAAGGCCAGGCCATCGCCGACTTCCTCACCGAGCATCAAATACCTGCTGACTCTCCTTTGAATTGCGAGCTGCTAGACGAACATGCATTTGACACGATCAATAGAAGTGGTACCCGGTGGGAACTCTATTTTGACGGAGCGTCTTCCATGAAGAAGCGCAAACAAAACACGCCTATAATCAAATCGGGGGTAGGCCTCATCTTCGTAACTCCACAAGGAGGGATAATGCGCTTTGCTTTCTCCTTAACAGAGCCGAGGACGAACAATGAAGCTGAATACGAAGCTTTGATAGCAGGCCTTGAGATCGCCATCGACATGGGAATTGAAAACCTCCTCATATATGGAGACTCTCAACTGGTCGTTAGCCAAGTGAACGGCGACTACCAGACATGCAAGCCAGAGCTGGTGAAGTATGGCAACAGAGTACAGCGATCGCTGACTCAAATTCCCTACTACATGCTGGAAAGCATACCGCGAGTGGAAAATAGCAAAGCTGACGTGTTATCCAAGCTCGCTAAAGAACTGGCTGATGAAAATCTCGATGATGTCAGAATCGTGGTACAAAGCCGTCGGGTCCTCACACCGGCAGAAATATCTCCGGAATCATCTGAGGAAAAGGAAGCAACCGAGCAAATGGCTATGCAAATAAAGGACCAAGAAAAGGCTGAAGACTGGAGAGAAGTCTTCATAGACTACTTCTAATCCTGTCGAATGCCTGAAGATGCGTCCTCAAGACATTAGCTTTTGAAACGAGCTCTGTCTTTCGCCTTCGTCAATGATACTCTGTACAAGAGGTCGTTTGATTCTCTGTGGTTGAGATGCCTGGGACCTGACGAAGCGAAAAGAGTCGTTCAGGAAGTTCACGACGGACTCTGCGGTTCTCACCAAGCAGGCCCGAAGATGAAGTTGAAAATTAAACGGATGGGTTACTATTGGCCAACGATGATTCAAGACTGCCTCGAATATGCGAAGCAATGCCACTCATGCCAGATTCATGGGGACTTTATCCATCAGCATCCAAATCCTCTGCATCCCACAGTGGTTAGCTGGCCGTTCGAAATGTGGGGGACTGACATAATCGGCCCTATCGAACCAGCATCATCCAGGGGACATCGTTTCATCTTAGCGACCACTGATTACTTCTCCAAGTGGGCAGAAGCAGTACCGTTGAGGGAAGTGAAGACGGAGAATATCCTCCATTTCTTCAAGACACACGTCATTTATCGGTTTGTAACGCCGAGACGGATCATCTCCGATAACGGGCCAGCCTACAGAAGCCACAAGATCAGCCGCTTCGCAAAGCAACACAACATAGACTGGAGATATTCCTCAGTTTATAATCCCCGAGCTAACGGTCTAGCTGAGGCTTTCAACAAGACCTTGACGAAGATCGTAAAGAAGACGGTGTCCCGAAACAAGAAAGACTGGCACGAGAGACTGCCAGAAGCCCTTTGGGCGTATCGAACTACGTTCAAGACGGCCACAAACACAACGCCATACGCGTTGGTATTCAATACGGAAGTAGTACTCCCTCTCGAAATAGAGTTACCTTCTCTACGGGTGGCAGTCCACTACGAGCTGACGAACGAAGAAAATGTTTACCTTCGGCTTGAGGAGCTTGATGCCCTTGATGAAACCCGGCTCATAGCGCAACAAAATCTGGAGGCTTACAAAGCAAAGATGACGCGCTCATAGGAAAGATTGACCAGACCGAGGACATGCTGCCAAGGCGAACTCGTGCTAGTGGTTAAAAGACCTATGATCCCCAATCGCGCCAAACGGGAAAAATTCGAGCCGAACTATGAAGGCTCGTACATCATAGACAAGGTCTACCAGGGTGGAGCCTATCTACTCATGGATATGCACGGTGAAAGACCTTTCAGACCAATAGACGGTCGCTTCCTGAAGAAATACTACTCTTAACGGGTCAAAGCCTAGGTTAATGATAGATGACGACAACTATGTCCGCTCGCTATCTTCCTAAGCCTGAACTCTATAAATAGTAACCGGCCTTCTTCAACAACGGGCCGAAACGTCCTTAAACTAACAACAGACCACAATGTCCTAAAACTAGTCGTTGACCGAGATGTCGATAAACTACGGTGGGTTGCAACATCTCAAAACCGATAAAAAAAATAAAAATAAAAATAAATAAAAACGGTATGTCCATAAGCAAAATGGGCACGGATGAAAACCCGAAAGGGCTCCGTGAATAAAAACAGCAGGACTACCTGCGAGTGTCTGTGAAAACCTGAAAGGGCGCAACCTCATTAGAAAATAATAAAAAAATAAAGACGGTATGTCCATAAGCGAAGTGGGCGCGGATGAAAACCCGAAAGGGCTCCGTGAGTAAAAACAGCAGGGCTACCGGCGAGTGTTTGTGAAAACTTGAAAGGGCGCAACCTCGTTAAAGGACACTTGCGGGGTCCTCATGACCTTGTAAGGAGAAACCACCCGCGTGAGATCCTTACGACTCACAAGGGAGCAACACACTTAGGAGTCCTCATGGTTCCTAAGGAGAAATTACATTTGCGAGATCCCCACGACTCATAAGGAGAACTCTCTTATGGGACCTCACGGCTCATAAGATTTGAAAGTCTTAAGTTACAGAAACCTGAACCTGTTCTTAAGCAAACCCCCACAACCTCCGATATTGCCCTACAAGTGGTTCAATACTGACCCTTGTATACAATCCACGGGCGCGAATAAACATTTCCCTAACCAAGTCGCACCCGTGACTGGGGATATGTTCATATGGTGAACAACCTTGTAAGTCCCCTCAACTTATAAGGAGAAAACTCTTTTGTAAGATCCTTACGACCTACAAGAGAACATGCACTTAGGAATCCTCACGATTCCCAAGGAGAAAACACACCTAAAAGATTCTCATGACTCGTAGGGAGAAATACCTTTGTGAGACCCTTACGGCTCATGAAGTCAAAAGCCTTAGTCGACAGGACCCTTAACCCTGTTTACTAAGCCACCTTTGTTCAACATCGACAGAGGCAAATGATGATTCACTCCTGGCAATATCCAAGTTGTAGCGGTGCTGATGCCGAAATCGGTATCTAATCCCAAACTTGCGGCGAAAAGCCAGCAAGCTACACATGCATATGAAATAGCCGAAATGATGGGGCAACTTGCAATAAAAAACAGCAAGTAAAAATGTATGCATGAAAAATAGCCGAAATAATTGGGCAACTCGCAATAAAAAGCAGTGAGTAAAAATAAAATAAATAGCCGAAATGATTAGGCACCGTGAGAAATAGCCGAAATGATGGGGCAATCGCGACCTTCGCGATATAAAAGCTGAAATGATAGAGCATCACGGAAAAAGAAATAAAATAAAAATGAAATTTTTGCCCTACAAGTGGTTCAATACTGACCCTTGTATACAATCCACGGGCGCAAATAAACATTTCCCTAACCAAGTCCCACCCGTGACTGGGGATATGTTCATATGGTGAACAATCCTTGTAAGTCCTCTCGACTTATAAGGAGAAAACCCTTTTGTAAGATCCTTATGACCTACAAGAGAACATGCACTTAGGAATCCTCACGATTCCCAAGGAGAAAACACACCTACAAGATCCTCACGACTCGTAGGGAGAAATACCTTTGTGAGACCCTTACGGCTCATGAAGTCAAAAGCCTTAGTCGACAAGATCCTTAACCCTGTTTACTAAGCCACCTTTGTTCAACATCGACAGAGGCAAATGATGATTCACTCCTGGCAATATCCAAGTTGTAGCGGTGCTGATGCCGAAATCGGTATCTAATCCCAAGCTTGCGGCGAAAAGTCAGCAAGCCACACATGCATATGAAATAGCCGAAATGATGGGGCAACTTGCAATAAAAAGCAGCAAGTAAAAATGTATGCATGAAAAATAGCCGAAATGATTGGACAACTAGCAATAAAAAGCAGCGAGTAAAAATAAAATAAATAGCTGAAATGATTAGGCACTGCGAAAAATAGCCAAAATGATGGGGCAATCGCGACCTTCGCGATATAAAAGCTGAAATGATAGAGCATCGCAGAAAAAGAAATAAAATAAAAATGAAATTTTTGCCCTACAGGTGATGTTACATCAATCTCTATATACAATCCAGGGGCGCAAACAAAGAAGAGGTCATACTCTTCCCCCAGGTTTCATCAAAAGAAGAAGCTAAATATCGACGAGCTACAAAGATCGTATCAACATTCGTCTCGCTGCGGACACAACATCAAGCAAAGCGGAACAGCGGCAACTCCCAGTTCCATGATTCGGCGCTGTACAGATCACCGAAAGTCAAATCCCAACCCCGTGAAATGCGGATATAATCAACAAAATTCCTGGTCAAGTGGAACCCGGATAACGTCACTTTTTGACCCCGTGGAAAATGTCCAGAGCGGAGCCTGGTCCTCGCAGAACACAGCAGTGAATCCGTGGGAAGCATCCAGAGAAAAATTCCTGGTCACGTGGAACGCGGATAACGTCACTCTTTGACCCCGTGGAAAACGTCCAGAGCGGAGCCTGGTCCTCACAGAACACGACAGTAAACCCGTGGGAAGCATCTAGAGCAAAATTTCTGGTCACGTGGAACGCTGATAACATCACTCTTTGACCCCGTGGAAAACGTCCAGAGCGGATCCTGGTCCTCGCAGAGCATGGCAGTGAACCCGTGTAAAGCATCCAGAGTGGAGCCTAGTCCTCGCCGAACATGGCAGTGAACCCGTATGAAGAATCTAGTGCAAAATTGCTGGTCACATGGAACGCGGATAACGTCACTCTTTGACCGCGTGGAAAACGTCTAGAGCGGATCCTGGTCCTCGCAAAGCACGGCAGTGAACCCGTGTGAAGCATCCAGAGCGGAGCCTAGTCCTCGCCGAACACAGCAGTGAACCCGTGTGAAGCATCTAGTGCAAAATTCCTGGTCACGTGGAACGCGGATAACGTCACTCTTTGACCCCGTGGAAAACGTCCAGAGCGGATCCTGGTCCTCGTAGAGCACGGCAGTGAACCCGTGTGAAGCATCCAGAGCGGAGCCTAGTCCTCGCCGAACACGGCAGTGAACCCGTGTGAAGCATCTAGTGCAAAATTCCTGGTCACGTGGAACGCGGATAATGTCACTCTTTGACCCCGTGGAAAACGCCCAGAGCGGAGCCCGGTCCTCGCAGAACACGGCAGTGAACCCGTAGGAAGCATCCAGAGCAAAATTCCTGGTCACGTGGAACGCGGATAACGTCACTCTTTGACCCCGTGGAAAATGTCCGGAGCGGATCCTGGTCCTCGCAGAGCACGGCAGTGAACCCGTGTGAAGCATCCAGAGCGGAGCCTAGTCCTCGCCGAACACGGCAGTGAACCCGTGTGAAGCATCTAGTGCAAAATTCCTGGTCACGTGGAACGCGGATAACGTCATTCTTTGACCCCGTGGAAAACGCCCAGAGCGGAGCCTGGTCCTCGCCAAACACGACAGTGAACCCGTATGAAGCATCCAGAGCAAACATCGGACTGTGGAGTCCTTAAAATCCACGGACTATGATATCCTTAACTGACCGTAATGTCTTAAAACTAACGATCAACCACCATGATTCTAGACTGATTTTACCTTGGTTCAAGGGTACATCTCGTCATTCCTTTGATATTTGGCGTTGTAATTCCTCAACGTCTTCGAAGAGGTGATGGGTCCCAGTAACCACACGTTTCGTGGACTGTGGAGTCCTTAAATCCATGGACTATGAGGTCCTTAACCTTGACCGTGATGTCTTAAAACTAACATCGGACTGTGGAGTCCTTAAATCCACGGACTACGAGGTCCTTAACCTTGACCGTGATGTCTTAAAACTAACATCGGACTGTGGAGCCCTTAAATCCACGGACTACGAGGTCCTTAACCTTGACCATGATGTCTTAAAACTAATATCGGACTGTGGAGTCCTTAAATCCACGGACTATGAGGTCCTTAACCTTGACCGTGATATCTTAAAACTAACATCGGACTGTGGAGTCCTTAAATCCACGGACTGCGAGGTCCTTAACCTTGACCGTGATGTCTTAAAACTAACATCGGACTGTGGAGTCCTTAAATCCATGGACTATGAGGTCCTTAACCTTGACCGTGATGTCTTAAAACTAACATCGGACTGTGGAGTCCTTAAATCCATAGACTATGATGTCCTTCACCTTGACCGTGATGTCTTAAAACTAACATTGGACTGTGGAGTCCTTAAACCCACGGACTATGATGTCCTTAACCTTGACCGTGATGTCTTAAAACTAACCTTGGACTGTGGGGTCCTTAAACCCACGGACTATGAGGTCCTTAACCTTGACCGTGATGTCTTTAAACTACGGTACCCTGGAAACATCCCAAAGCAACTCCTGACTCTGTGAGATACGGATAAGGGCGACCGCACCCAGCACTTGCGGGTCCTCACGACCTGTAGAGAAGAAAACTCTCTTGTGAGATCCTTACAACTCCCAAGGGAAAACCCGCTTAAGAATCCTCACGATTTTTAAGGAGAACTTACACCTACATGATCCTCTCGACCTGTGGGGAGAAAAACTCTTTATGAGACCATCACGGCTAGCTCAAAAGTCTTAGGAGGCAGATCTTAACCCTGAATCCTAAGCCATCACTACCCTATAAGGAGACCAAGATAAATTGGCCGCAGAACACATTCAATAAAAAGAGACACACCATTCAGAAGAAAAATATGTCTTTTATTCATAAACCAAAATGGATACAAAGTACAATTCATGAAAGGCAGAAAGAAAATACTCTCATCCAGGAGTATGTACAAAAAAGAAAGGAAAAGATACAAGTCTTCAAGCCGGCGGGCGATTTAGCAATTTTACCAGCTCATCCTTCTTCTGCTGAGTCACGGCTTCATGATTCAGTATCGCCAGAAGACGGGCCTCCGACTGAGCCTGCTGGGCCTGATACGAGGAAAGCCGGCCTTCGAGCTCCTTTTCGGTGGTCTTATGAGCCTCAACCCTTTCGCGAGTGAACACGGCAGCTTTATCAAGAGCCACCACCTCTTTGATAGACTCCTGAAGCACTCGCCAGAGTTCATACACTTTATTGGCTTTGGCTGTAAGGCTGGTTTGAAGCTCGCTCAATGCCTTAGAGGCCAGCTCCCTTTCCGAGAATTTGCGGCCGAGCCTCTTCTCGCATGATACCATTTTTGCCGCGCACCGTGCTATCAGCCCCCGCAAGTCCGCCTTTGCAGCCATGGCCTCCGAGGAAAGGCGGGAACACTCAAGTGCGTGCAAGGAAGCCTCCACCTGCCGACAGAACTCCACCCATACTCGCACCACCTCTTCACTATGGTAGGTGGCAAGAAAAGGAAGAGAACCGTTAGCCTCGGCAGCAAATGCTTCAGCTGTGGTTGCGCTGCCAGCACGAAGCTCCTCGATCAAAAACGACAGGGAGACAAGGCTTAACTGGGCCAGGCGCTCCGAGGCTCGCAAAGCATAGGGGCCGGGCGGCATGGCTATACGCGATTCCAGTGCTATGGGGGCTGGCAGGGCTGTTCAAATTTGAAAAATGTCAGTAAAACTCTTAAGCAAAGGAACAAGTGGGACTATATTGAAATGTCACTTACCTATGGTCATGCAAGTAGGAGCTGAAGGTTCCTCTGGCCCTTCGAGGACCTCAACCTCGTCATCGGCCTCTAAAACTGTAGAGAACATCAATGTCAATACGCAAAATAACAACGACGCTATAAGAAATGGCGAACGACACTAACCTTGCCCAGATGAGAGGCTAATGTGTTGAGGAGATATCGCCTGCGGAGCGGCCATCTCCAGCAGATGCTGAAAGGATTGCCGGGGAGACAGATCGGCAATAGAGGCCGCTAGTCCGCGCAATTCTGAAAAAACAAAAGAGTTCAGATAACAGAAAGATCGCTAATTTAAAATGTAGAAGGTTACCTTCGACACTCCTCCCATTCTGAGCTGGGGGGATAGCAGCTTCAGCGGCCTCCGCCGTGGCCTCGGGTTCCAACGAAGGGAGGATGGTCCTGACTAACTCCACCCCAGCCTCGGGGTCGCCTTCGGGAAGAGCCGGTGGGACGGTGACTACCAAAGGTGCCTCCCCCAAAGGAGCAAGTGCTCCAGGATCAACAACCGCCACAGGAGGCTCTATCGTGAGAAGCGCAGCGTCATCGACCCCCTCCACATCGAGCAATGCTTCATTGGGGACGTCAACAGGCTTTATCTTCAGCAAGCCCGTAGGGACCTCCCCCATTGCTGAATACTCTGCACAATTCACGCAAGAATAAGGATACATACAGGGATAAACAATCTGAAATGCTTCAAAGAAGTATAAAAACATGCCAATACGTAGGGAAGCCTTCAATATGGCTTCTTCTAGCCGATGCTCCTTCTCAAGGAGGTGTGCTCGTCGGGGTTCAAGGGTGGACTCGTGGCCGCCCGTCCACAAGGAAAGCGCGTCCGCGGCATCCTCCGAAGCAGCCTGCTTAAGGGCCATTTCTCCCTACTCCTCCAAACGGCCAATGAACCGCCGCCGTATCCACGAAGGATCTTCATAGAAGATGACGGCAGGATAAGGCCTCTTCAGGATCCTTACCTTCTCAGCTTCAAGCTGCGAGCGTCTTATAGCCTCAGCCAATTGTGCGGCTTCCTCGGCAGATGAACCCGGGAAAAGAAGACCATCATCCGGCGATATCATGGATATTGGTTTATCTTGAACGACAGGTTCGGATCCTTCTGAAAGATCGAGCAGACGGGTGGCTGTCTTCTTCCTCCTCTTTGGCCCGGAACTAGTGCCAGAGGACGCTCGCTTCTTTTCGCATGGAGCCTTAGCACGACGCCGACCCACCTCACCTTCAACACCCTCGTTACCGGTACCCTCATCTGGCGGCGCTACCGAGGATGACACCGCCATTGTCGATGCCACGGGAGGCGGTGCTGCCGCGGGTGGTGGTGCTGCTACCGGAGCCTGTTTACCCCGCGACCGGGTACCTAGGGGCATACCAGCTGTTGGGGTAAGATCCACCCCTGACTCTCCCAGAATAAGTGCGATACCGGTATCCCTCAGAGGAAAGTGGACCGGGGCGCGCAGTCGCAGCGTAGCTCCTGTGGCCGGAACCTGAGTAGGGGCACCGTGGCCAAGAAGTACCATTCTTTCTTCAATAATAATCGGGTTGACCCGATGGAGATACTAGCCCGTGAACGACCCTACGCATAGGGGCATATAATCAGCATCGGGGATCATAAACTGGGAACCGGTGTTCAGCCTCACAAAATGATGGGCGGCATCTCGAACGGCCTCGAGCGAAGGAACCGGCGTGACTATGAAAGCCTCAAACGGGACGCCCTGATCATAGCCAAGCTGCCGGGCAAAGCGATGCGGATTGTACCGCATGAAAAGGGCTGCGCTATCCTGACGGAATACCAGGTAGCCCGGTCTGATTGCGTATAAGTGCGCGGCCTCCCGAGGCCTCAAAGAGGGCGCGTTATCTTTTGACCGGTCCCAAAGCAGCTGAGCTGAACCTGAGGAAGAAGATAAGACCTGATCAGTAAATACCAACCCACCAGCAGTAGCATAGGGAGAAATCAACGCCCGAATGGCCCCGAATTGAGTCGGGTCAGCGGCAGAAGCATCCACCAATCGCATAAGTCGCGGAAAGGGGTAAGCATCATAAAACGCAGGCCTCTGATGCATAGCGAAAGCACCCAAGATGTGCATTTTGATCCAAGACGTGAAGTAGTGAAGCGAAAAGTTTACCACATCTACGCTAGGGGTGGAAGTATTAGCTACAGCGCCCAACCCGTGATAAAGATGCGCTAATGCCGAGATGCCAATGGCTAGCCGCATCCCCTCAGCTATACGGTGAGCCGGATAGATGACCGAAACTCTCATAAAGCGGCGATGCATAGGGATGACAAACCAGCTGAGCCAGATACTGATAAACCCAACGAAGAACGTCTCCTCATCCATGCCGGGAGCTGCAATGGATTCGAAAGACATCGGCGACATTATGGTGATGTAGTACTGCGGTAGATCCGATTCATTGGTCGGCAGCTTCTTCGGACCAAACCCAAAGAGTTCTTTGATATTTGCGAACTTCGGAGCTGTCTTTGACAGGACATCCTCGCGAAGGAAGCAGGCAATGAAGCTCTTAAAAGTAACGCCCTGCTCCTCAGATTCGGTGAACAATCGGTCAAAGATACCCAGCGCCTTGATCAAGCTGGGATGCTTGTGGCGGACGGCGTTCTCAGCAGACAGGCCGTCAACCGGTGCAGGCTCGGGCTCAAAGACATACTCGTCAGGAGGCAGCAACTCTTCATACAGTGTACCCCTGATTGGCAATCCCGAGATTTCATAAAATTCTGCCAGAGAGATCGAGACCTCGCGGTCTCCTAGAAGAAAAGTGTTAGTGGGGAGGTTCCACTGGTTCAAAAACGCTTTAACCCACCAGACATGCGGAGATTGGTAGTGGAAGAGCGACGCATATATCGCCTGGTAAAGCCCGACCTTCTGCAGCCGCGCATGATGAGCAGAAAGGATGTAACGAGCCCAGAGGAGGTAGCCCGTGGGGTGTCGAGGAGTGAGCCCTATCTTATAAATCTGTCCCCATGGGTAGGCCTCACCCTGGAAAATACGTCGTCCCAGGATATTTATAGCTGGGATCGGATGGTTCGGGATACCGGTTGTCGAAGGCTTGAGCCATCCCGTTGGAGTCCAATTTGGCATCTCCACAGTGAAAACCGTCCTCGGAGGGTCCATCGGCAAGAACGGGAAAGTGGACTCTGTCGGCACTTCGCAAAGGAAACTCCGGCGACCCCGGATAATATGGCTATACCATGTTCCCCAAAGAAGTAAGCTAGTGCAGTTCGGGTCATGAGCCCGGATCATCCCCATCGCTTCCTCATCAGATGGTGACTGAGGAAAAGTGGCCTCCGAGCGAGTGAAGGGAAAGCATGAAACAGAAGCCATCCCACCTGAAATAAAGTAAAGGGAAAACTGTCAAAAGTGAAGCCAGCAATATATATATATATATATATATATATATATATATATATATGAGCATAAATATAAGAAGACAGGTGAAGAAAGCGACAGAGGACTTGTTTGGTAGGACCATTAGTTACAAAACATGTGGGTCCCACGAAATCAAGATGATGGCTGGCTAATGATGAGGCACAGCAATTATAATGAGACCAAGGGAATATTCTAATCAAATAGGCAGTGGGTTTCAAGTGACCCTACACATTCCCCTAAAAGACAAATCCATCTTGGGCTCTGTGATGAATCAAACAGAATCAAGGGAATTAAATTCCAAAAGACCAACAGTGCAAACTTCTTCTAGATTCTAAAGAAGATGACTCAGGACAAGAAAACCCATGAAAGTCTCTATGAAGAACTTAGTTCTTCATAGGAATTAAATTCCTTTTTGGAAAAGGGAATTAAATTCCTTTTTGGAAAAGGGAATTAAATTCCCAGGAAATGTGGTTCCAGAGCCAGAGCTCCTTGGAGATGGAATTAAATTCCAGGGAAAATAACCAACATCATCATTTCCCTAAGGGTTAAGGAAACCCTAGGAGGTCTACAGTTTGAGGATTGAATGGTTTTCTGTTCTTGTGGAAAAACTTAGAATAAAAAGAAATGTGTGTTCTTATCAAAGGAAAAAAGAAAAACCCTTGATCTGGATTTAAAATCCCTTGGCGATTGCTGGGAAAGTTCTCCGATCGTTCAAAGATCATTTACCTGAAGAAAGGGTCTTCTTGGAACAGAGTTAAACTCTGGAAAAAGTTTGAAGCAGAGATCTAAGCTCTGGAAAAGAGAATTAAATTCTCGAAAAAAAGAAAGTTAGCAGAGGAGGAAGATGAGCAAAAGTGGAGGCGCTTCTGAAAAGACATGGGCATTTATAGGATGGGATGGAAAACGTTTCATCTACCCTACTCCCAAGGCAGATCCAACGGTCACAAAAGTGACAGCATTGCACTCACGTGCAGACATGTGTGAACAACGCTGTGGGGGCATTTTTTCCCTGATTTAAAATCAGGAAAAACTTCAGACGAGGCATCACGTGCTTGCACGTGACCAGTGGTCACGTATCGGCACGTGATGGTTAAGCAGCGGCAAAGAACAGAGCAAAGAAGAGGAAAAAGTTCAAAGGGTCACGTGCTCGCACGTGACCGGCTTTAAAACCCTTATTGTTTAACAGAATTAAATTCTGAATAAGATCATTTAAATCTTTCTAAAATAAAGAAGAATTATGTGAAACTGTTGGATTAAAAATCCGAGGGTGATTAAATATCACCAATTTATGGAAAGATCTTGGACATGGAAAGATTTCCCCCTAAATCTAACCGAAATAATAAAAGAATATCTTTGGATTTAAAATCCAACGGTGAATAAAATTCACCTAATGATTTAAAGGCCCGGATCAATGATGAAAGTAAATCAAATCTCTCAATAAACAAATCAAATCTTTCAATCAAAGATTCACTAAACAGATTGATTCTTTTCCTTCTCCTATAAATAGGTGCTAAGGGAGAGAGTTAAAAAAAAAGAGGAAAAAACAGAGAGAGAGAGAGAGAGCCTTGGATTCTTAAAAATTCAGAATGAAGAATTTGATTCTCTGCAAAGAAAAACCTTAGGTAAGAAAAAGAGAGGCTTCAAAAGGAGAATCTAATTCTCAAAAGAGTTTAACTCTTCTATAAGAAAAGAACTTAGTTCTTTCTCTGGTTGAAGATCTGTAAAGTGCACATCTCCCCATAAATTGAGAATTTAATTCTCATTGGGTTGAGATCCTACCATGCAGATCTAAAACATAGAGGAGGAATTAAGTTTTGAGAATTTAATTCTCACAAGAGTTATAGGAATTTAATTCCTTTGAAATAAAATTAGGCTTCAACCCTATATTATAGGAATTTAATTCCTTCAAAATGGACAGAACTAGGGTTTAACCCTAATTGAGAACTTAATTATCTCAAACTCACAAGAATTTAATTCCCTTAAAAAGAAACTAGGGTTTCACCCTATGCCAGAATTTAATTCTTTACATATATGGGGAATTTAATTCCTACAGAAAAGAAATTAGGGTTTAACCCTATCTAAGAATATAATTCTTCAAAAGAAAGTAGGAATTTAATTCCTTTAAAGTTATTGTTAGGGTTTAACCCTATGAAGAATTTAATTCTTAAAAAGATAAAGAGATCTTCAAACATGCAAAGAACCAGAGTCACGTGCTACCACGTGACCCCTGTAAAGATCCACAGAAAAGAACTTTGAGGCAACGCCTCACGTGCCCCACGTGACCCCTGAAGCACACAAAGAAAAAGCAAAAAAAAACAGAAGCTATGGGTGCTCTCACGTGCTACCACGTGACCCCTTGGCAAAAGCTTTAACAGACAAATACCCAAATTCCCATCACGTGACAGCACGTGATGCTCCAAAGTATTCAATACTTTCGACAGAACAAAATAAGGGGAATCAGGGCGCTCTCACGTGTCCACACGTGACCCCTCTCTCTCCTTAGTGTTTAACACTAATCTGAGATCTTTGTTCCCAGTGTTTAACACTGATTTTCTTAGTGTTTAACACTAATTTGAAAACTCTATTCCCAGTGTTAACACTAATTTGAAAACTCTATTTGCAGTGTTTAACACTATCTTGCTTTAGTGTTTAACACTAATTTGAAAATCTTATTTCCAGTGTTTAACACTGTTATATGTTAGTGTTTAACACCAATTTGAGAATCACAACTTTTTTTAGTGTTTAACACTAATTTGACAACTTCACTTCCAGTGTTTAACACTGTTGTTTGCTAGTATTTAACACTAATTTGGGGGATTATATTTTCAGGGTTTAACACTGATTATCTTTTAGTATTTAACACTAATTTGCTAATCTTATTCCCAGTGTTCAACACTGTTGGTCTTTAGTGTTTAACACTAGCTTTAGCCCAATTGGCTAATTTTCTAGAGGCAAAGCCTCTCCTGCAATTGGATATGTCTAATGGACCAACAGAGGGCCAATATTCTAAAAATGATTGGACTTAGCCCAAATTGGCCATTAGTCCTCAATCCAGACTCAACTGAGTCAATGTGCTCATAACCTAATGAATTGGTCTTGGTTCCAAATTGGACTACAGATCACTTAATCTATTTTGGTTCAAGGGTACATCTCTTCACTCCTTTGATACTTGTCGTTGTAATTCCTCAACGTCTTCAAAGAGGTGACGGGTCCCGACAACCACACATTGATACGGACTGTGGGGTCCTTAAACTCAAGGACTATGATGTCCTTAACCTTGACCGTAATGTCTTAAAACTAACGCCGGACTGTGGAGTCCTTAAATCCTCGGACTATGATGTCCTTAACCTTGACCGCAATGTCTTAAAACTAACATTGGACCGCAATGTCCTTAAACTACCTATCGACCGCAATGTCACTAAACTAAACAGTAGGGCCCCCAATTGCTCTCTTGTTGGATCTAAACGATCCCGTTAAGTTGATCTTAGTCTAAAAACTAGACTAACGTATCCTTAACAAACGTTTAAGTTGATCTTAGTTTCAAATGGGGCTAACGTATCCTTAAACCCAAACCCCCAAACCCAAATCTAACATAATACGGATTTGGACTAGTCCACGCCCTACGGGCGACGACATAACTCGGTCTCCGTATACAATCCACGGGCAACCAAATACAAAACAAACACACACGATACGAAGTGACTACATGGAGAAGGAGAAAGTTGTTACCGCAATGCAGTAGCGAAATTAACTGCAGGGGCTTGCGCCTGCAGGGAAGAGCGTCCCCACAATCAAAAACCCCTCAAGCGAGGGGGAATCTGACGAAGTCTGCTACATCGGACACATCCGTTTAAACCTTCGATACATGGTGCTATAAATCAGCTTGGCATCTTCGGAGAGGTGGACGGATAGCACCTATTAGCATCTGCCCCGAATCTCAGGCAAGACGTCCCTGCGTCGCGCCGTCTTTCGGAGGGGAACACCCGCCAACGCCAGGGATCAAAGCCCTCGCTAAGAGGCAACTGAGCTGCTTCACTGCTCGGTTCATCCTTAGCAGGCCCCTTACGGCCCCTCCCGTGTTAAGGATCAAAGCCCTCGTCAAGAGGCAGCCGAGCGGCTACCCTTCTCGGCTATCCCTGGCTGGTAGTTCACTACCCCCACAACGCCAGGGATCATAGCCCTCGCCAAGAGGTGTAAGGTTCGCTAGCACGACAGCAAGGTTTCGGGAGGCATCGTCCATGCCGTTTTCAAAAAATTGCCATGCTAACGAACCTAAACTTAGAATCTTTAACTAGAGATTTAGACAATAGCAAATGTAAACTACTTTACATCTAAAGACAACAAGAATACAACCTTTGTATACGGTCCTTCTCTTCATTTGCTCCGTATAGTAGTCCCGCGACTCCACTAGGCTTGTCTTGAGACTTTGAACGAGCCTCCTTTGTTGTCTTCGTGCCAAAGACGATCCACCTGAAGCTCCTCTAGATCAAGATAACTCTACACTAAACTTCTTTAGTGTATGAAACACACCACACTAAATAGCTAGTTTGGTGTAGGATGATGAAGTAGGGGATATGATAAGCTCACTAGGTTGTGTTCAAGCTTCATGATTCATATCACATGTGAGGGTTGAAGCTTGAGCCATGAAAAGAGGAGGAAGAAGCTAGAGAGCAACTATGGGAGCAACTAGAGAAAATTGGCTAAGTGTTGAGAATGAGAGAGGATGAAAGCCAAGTCTTGACCCCTCACTCATTCAAGTATGGAATTATGCAATATAAAATTGCAACCATGCATGAATAGTGAGTCAAGAAGAATAAACAAAAGAAAATCCCATGCTTGCAACCATGCTTCATTTTACACCTCATTTCTATTTTCACAAAATAGAAATATAAATGCCATGCTACATTATATATATATCTTATATATATTAATATATATTTAATGAAGAATAATTAGTGAGCTAATGATATTAGTTAATATATAATTATATCACATATAATTTATATCACATTATTAAATCAACATTTGATCTAATAATCCGGTTATATCATATATGACCGACTAATATCATTTATCTGTATATCACATTATCGAACCAACACTTGATTCGACAAACTGGTTATATCACATATAACCGAACCGATAACAGATGACTGCCATATTACAATACGGTATCACATACTCGTATTTAATCAGGCCTACACACATATCACATATGTGTCCTACTTCGTTTCGCTTGAACCAGGAAACTTCTGTGTCGGACTCTAAAGACTCGTCGATACGCCAGCAGCAGGTGATGATCACATCAATCACCTACAAGCCGTCAGCGGTACTAGCTGGACGTAACGGTGATTATTACGTTTTTTTGTGTATCCTTAATTTTTAATTACCGCAACCGGTTGAGTACGGGTCGATCCACAGGGAGATGGAATCTTTTTCTTAACGAGTTAAATCAAAATATTTTGAGTTTTGTTTTAAGATCTACTAATGAGATAAAGGATGATAAAGAATTTGCTAGGGTTAGGATTAGGTTAGTTCGAGTTAGGAATTTCTCACTTCTTTCAATACCCTTCTTAATATCGGTGTTAAGGTAATCGGCAACAACGGGGATTAGCACGACTAGGAAGGAACTTACAAGTATAAGCCAGGCTTTCTATGCTTAGTTTTTTCCTTTTGGTTCTTGTCCGTCCGTTCTTGGTTCTTAGCCCTAACTTCCGGTTAATTCAACCACAACCAGTCTAACTATGGAATCACCGCTATCATGTAGGATAGGGTGCTATAGTGAGCGGATTGTGGTTCAATTAAAGGGAGTCCGAATTAAGGTGTTGGGCAAAGAAAAAAGTGAGAGAGATTTCCTTCTCTCAAACTTTCCTTCTCCTGCCCTAATAAGTGAGAGATTACTCACCCATTAAAAAGAATAAAACAAAAAGGAAGGTAGAAAGAAATGAGGTTAAGAAGAAATTACAACTAGCTATTTGAGACCTCACCTTGGCAAGGATCTTACTCAAGCATCATCGTTGTTTAAAGATAAAGAAAATAGAAGAAGAAAAACAAAAGAAAAATAATAATAAAATAAGAGACTGGATTAACAAATAAGAAATTGCAAAGATATATAAACATGCAAGATAAATAAAAGAACTCTCTTTTTATTTTTTTATATTAATCAACGCTCATAAACTCGCTACAATTTTTCATACAGAAAGAACAGAATTTAATTCTAAAATCTAATCTAAAGAAAAGCACACTTTATTTGGCTTTAAGCTCTGCTATTTATAGGCATACATTCTGAAACCATAGGTATACATTCTGAGCTAAACACGA
The DNA here is from genome assembly GCA_030015575.1 of Agapanthus africanus. NCBI lineage: Eukaryota > Viridiplantae > Streptophyta > Magnoliopsida > Asparagales > Amaryllidaceae > Agapanthus > Agapanthus africanus. The sequence continues at coordinate 154,687,246 of CM057345.1, read as the reverse complement.
GATTACAAAACTACCCCAAGAGACCTGAGTCAACGCAGCTGAACTGCCACCGACACTGTTCAGACGCGGCTGCGGAACCGCGGTAGAAGTGCCTATTTGGCCGTGGTTCCGCGGCCGTTTGGTGGATTTGGGGGATCATCTTTTCAGGGGTTCTCCATGTTGCTGTTCTCTTATGTTTTGTACACTTGGCTTCTCAGAATCTCTTCAGTTTTCTTCCAGATTTCAGCAGTGGACTTTTGTTTATTGAGCTCCGCGTTTGAAGTCTTGGATCTTGTGCTGCCCATATGCTTTGTGCATTGAAGTGACCAACAATTTGCCATTTTGTCTCTTGAACTGGTAGGCGGCATCACACGGATGGTTAGCGGAGATCATTATTCATCTGTTGTTGGTCGTAGTCTCGCATTTGTTGTGACTTTCCATGAATTTCACTGTAAAGAGCTGAGAACCTGTAACCTTCAATTATTCAGCAAACACGGATCAAAAGTACCTACCCATATACAATGTGATCAAGAATGAGTGGTATAAAAATGCAAAAATCTGAAATGAACAAATACCCAGCAAACCCAATTTTATTCTCAAAAAGTCATAACCTCACTTTCGCAGGGAACGCGATTGCACTGAGCTCGTGCAACAAGCCGTTAAACCTCTAGGTGTTCCTAGTAGGAGGAGTGTTGTCTCCTGAGGGTTTTCAGCGGATACTACCCACAAAATCCGATCAATTTGGCCGTTGACTTTAATTCTTCAATTCAGTATTCTAGCAAGAAAATCTATCATCTTCAACTTAGAAATCATCAACCCGTATTTTTCACACTTCCTATTCATTTAACTTAAGATCATATGCGTTTTGCCAGTTTATAAAGCTTTCAATATCTCCTAAGTTTTCCTTCTAAGGTGCAATTTTAACTTAGGAATTTTTATCATCTCTACTGAAGATATAAGCCCTATCTTTTATTCCTATCTCTCCTCCAAACTCCAATCACATACCCCTACATGTGTGTAATTGTCACCCCTATACTTGGAAATTCAATTCAAGCTATCATACTCTTGTCTATCTTCCAAAATACTTTTTAATTGGTAAGTTCTAGATGAAATTGCTCACACATCCTTCATGCGACCGTTAATACTTCTTGATGTACTAAACGACCGATTACAAAATGTGCTTGCGCATTTAGGCGTAATTCCTCGTCTTGCAACACCTAAGGCTTAGCAGTGACTCCCAAACCAGTTGGTTTAAGGCACTAGGTGATAAAGCACCCTCGCTATATTTTTTTTATTTATGCTGCCTTAACCAATTACAAAACCAGTGTTCATTTTTTTTTCTTTATTCACCACTTATACTTGTATTTTATTTTCCTTCATACTAAGGATTTTAGATAAGAGCATTTCAAGGTATCCTCTACTATCCCAAGTTTCAAGATGTGTGTAAGTGCGTATAGTAGGGTATATATTTTCAGAATTTGAACTTAAGGTTCAGAATTATTTTTCAGACTTATACTTCAAATAAAGCTTTCAATACTCTTCCGTTATTTCAATTTAGCCCAAGAACTGAACTCAAAATTTGCTTATTTCTAAATAAACTACAAGGGCTTATATTTTCTATAGTTAAATTTTAAGAAAGGTTATTTTTAAGCTTTTTAATTTACTAAGTTTAGGATCTAGTTTTTCCTAACTAGTCAACCGCCATGTTGAACTTGAGTCAAATATGGCAAAAATTGAAATTTTTAATTTTTTAATATTTTTTTAAAATTTTTAATTTTTATATGTTTTTTATATTTTTTATTTTTATATTTTTTTTATAAAGATGCAATGCAGAAAAATAAGACACGGAATTAAATATGCAAAGAAAAACAAATATGTACAAGAAAAATAAAAATATGCAGATGCAATGCAAAGATAACTATTTACAATCAACCATCACCCCCAAACTTATTGATAGCAGTGTCCTCACTGATCCCTGCGGCGTCTACGAGACGCGGCCTCACTAGTCCCAGCTTCACCTCTATCTGTCCCCCGTCCCCTCGATCGTGATCGTGAACGTTCCTCTCTTGCTAGGAGGGTGGACATTCCTTGTTCCAGGCTCGTTATTTGCTGATCAAAGTTAGTCAGCATCCCTATCACTCGTTCTACCCCCCTGTGGGTTCGTCGAATTAAGCGCGCTTGCGCAGTGGGGGTAAGCTCTTCGTCGCTCGCTGTGGAGCTCGAGCTAGGGGTCTTGGCCATCACGTTCTCGGCCGGCTCGGTGCACGGCCATAAATCATATAATCATGTGTAGGACGTGGAGACACCCTCAAGAAGTGGTCTAATGTGAATTCCACCATGCATGTAAATTTCAAATTCCTCAACAGGAAGGATAATTGGCCGCCCGTTTGCCGGCGCCAATCGAATGAAGCAACACAGTTCACATATCATAGCTAGGGTTTCGAGTCATCAATATGTGCACTATATGAAGGGATGGTGTGAAAAATGTTGTGTTGTATGAACATCCAAAAATATTGTTTTGTGCCCAATGACACACAGTTAAAACGTTCGCAAAAAGGGTGCGAGCCTGAATACCCTTTCGGGGCTCCCTAGAACAGTCATTTCTTATTAAGGGTAGGTAGTCCTTAAAGCGGAGGGGTTGATCGTGAATGGGGAGTCGTGGCATTAAGGTGACTTCGTGAATGAAGTCCCTATCGATTAAAATTTCCCGATCCCCCCACAGTAATTTAATGTACCCGTGTTGTGCCAGACAACCCTCCTCCATATATTCATAGAAACGTGCAACAAGATCCGGAAGCGCGAATGCATTCGGATGGTTAAATAACAAAAAGTTCCATCCACGCTTTCGGATCTCGTTGCCGAAATAGTTACCGTAAACATTATGTGCAAACAATTGGGAGAAATCTCTTTCAAACTACAGTGTAGGTGACATGACAGTGAAGTGCAGAAATTTATAAAAATTTTACAGAGAGAATCAGAGAGATGCAAACCTCCTATGAAAAATTCAGAGGGAGAGGACACCAAGAGGCGGCAGTTGTGTGGCAGGAAGGGGGTATCGGCGGCGGAAGTGCGGCGGGGGGGTGCGATCTCGCTGCTTTTTCTGCTGCGGTGGCTAGGGTTTTGGTTGAGGGATATTTTAGGGTTCTGTAAATTCAGAAGAGGGGTCGGAGTGTTTTTATAGGGGTATTGGTTATTTATAAAAAATCCCCCCAAAAAGAATAATTAAATAAAAGAATTAAAAAATGTTATTTTATTTTATTTTGTATATGGTTCTGAATATTTACAAAAATACCCCCCGAAATTTTGAAATTTTTTATTTTATTTTATTTTATTTTATTATATAATTACATGTGGAAAAATGGTATATACATACCCCCAAACTTATTTGAAACAGTGTTTCCACTGTTTATTGCTGGATAACCGAAGTTTGGTGGTAAGCGAAGGAAGATCAGTCGATATAAACCGGTTCATGCAACATCAGGAGCTCCTCCGATGGGTCAGCTGTGAGGAACGGTTTTAACCTGTGCCCGTTCACTTTGAATAGTGAACCGTCCTCTGGATTTTCCAAATCCACTGCACCGTGCGGATATACAGTCCGTACAAAATATGGTCATTTCCAGCGAGATATGAGCTTCCCGGGATAGAAATGTAACCGGGTGTCGTAAAGAAGTACCTGTTGACCAGGTGTGAAAGTTTTTCGTATAAAATGTCTATCGTGAAACACCTTCGTTCGGTTCTTAACGACAACCGCGTTTTCGTAAGCTTCATCCCGAAGCTCGTTCAATTCGTTTATCTGCAGCTTCCGATGGCTCCCCGCATTATCAAGAGATAAATTCAACTCCTTAATCGCCCAAAATGCACGATACTCAATTTCCACTGGAAGGTGGCAAGCCTTTCCGTAAACAAGCCGATAAGGAGACATGCTAAGATCAGTCTTATAAGCAGTTCGAAATGCCCAAAGGGCATCAGTGAGTTTTAAAGACCAATCCTTACAGTTCTTGGTGTAGGGTTCCTAGGCACTCTTGTGAGGGTTCATAAGGCATCAACCATGACCGAATTAAAATTTTAGACGTGCCGAACAACCCAAAGCCGGGATCTTTGCTAGATTATTAGGGTTTAACATGCAAGTAAACATCTTTACTAATAAGTGTGAGGGATTACAACCTTTGTAGTCCGCTCCTTCGCTTCATAAGCTCCGAGTAGAAGTCCCTTCGCCGCGATCCACGATCTCCCGGACTCAAGAGAGGCTCCACGACTCGAACGATCCATGCTAGCTTGTAGTGTTTCGTTTCTCCGATGATCTACGTCGAAATTGCTATAACTCAAGCTCTCTCATTCTAATGAGGTGAACACCCTAATCTAATAGGCTAGATTAGATGAGGATGATGGAGTAGTATTTATGCTATCTTTTTATATCATATTCTCACAAGAAATAATCACAAAAGTAAAAACAAGTAAGCTTTCTCAAAGCTTAAGAGAGAAGATGATGATAGAAAAGAGTTAAACCTTTGGTGATGAATAATGAAAAGTATATATGAATTAATAATGTAACCATAGTTTAGTATGACAAGGATAACCCTTGTAGAGAATAAACTAGAGCTAGGGTTTGGTTAGGTTAAAGAATGAGTCATGGATAAATATCAACCATAATATCTTAATCAAGACAAAAGGAATTCCTTCTAGAATGTGCAAGAAGGAGCTAACCCTAATCAAACCCTAACCTTGTTTAATTTTCGCTAAACATGTTCCATTATTAATCATATCATGTCATAATAATATATATCACATATATATTATATATTTGCAACAAAAGAAAATAATACAATTAACATATATCGCATATATATCAATGTATTATCCGGTGAGAAAATGAAATAATAAAGCGAGCCAATATTAGATAATGTAATACAATATATCATATATATTATTATACATTAAATCATCAAATCAATACTTGATCCGACAATCCGGCTATATCGAATATAACCGACTAATATATCATGTACCGATTCATCGAATCAACACTTGATCCGATGTCCCGGTTCTTATCTAAATATCGCGAGAATATAATACGGTATCTCATATCGCATTATCCTCGGTCCTGCGCATATCACATATGTGCCTCTACTCCGTTTTGCCTGAGCCAACAAACCTCTGTGTAGGACTCTAAAGAATCGTCAATACGCCGGTAGCAGGTGATGATCATATCAAACACCCACAAGCTGCAAGCGGTCAGCTAAACGTAACAGCCACCCAGGTATTGAGCGATCAGAAGATCAACAAGCTAGCCCGTACGTTCTCCTGTGAATCCAATCAGTAACACTCCCGTACAGTCCAGTCTGTTTGTCTGATATGTCGCATATCAAGTCTAGGGGTGGTATACGTCAGACCCCAGTAACCGATAAGTCGTGTCGATGTGAGGCTCATAACGGGTCGAGAAACTACTAGTAACTCTTACCAATAAATCTCTATATCAGCCCTGGCCAGGAACTTCCAGTTATAGCCAATCGAACACAGCACAACATCAATTCCCTATACCGGGAGAGACGAATCCCCTCCTATCGCTCATTGCCTCCATGTGATTCGGGACTGTACCCAAAAGCCACCGTTTTGCACGCCCTCTTAGACGTGTTAAGCTGGAAATCAAAGCACAGTGGGAATCCCACAAGACTTTATGACGATCTCGGGTCTACAGACTACCCTGTACCAGTGTCACCGGAGAACTGCCATCTGACGTGTGGTATATCACCATCTGGGAGTTCTCGGCGAGTCCGTCCAGTGTACCCAGTCTCCACTGAGCACCCGTACACCATCTCTGATGTCAAACACCGATGGATATGGGATCATCCATCGCCCATCATATGGGTCAAGATGCGCATACGCTAGTCTACTCTGTGTATCGATGCCCTGTCTCGATATACCCTCGACTAGGAACAGTTATAGGATGTACTCATCGACTACCGTGGCCCCACTAGTATGATCTCATCATAGTCCCAGTAGTCGAGTACAGATCCTAAGGGCTTTATCAACATGTGAGAGAAAAACAGTAAACCAATACAAGTCAACATGTTAAGATAAAGTGAAACCAAATAGCATACTATCATGTCGAGCAAGAAAGTCCTCTCTATATATATCCAAGCATCCATTATAATATACATCATATGTACAACAATGGCCTCTAGGGCATATACATAACTAACAATCTCCCACTTGCACTAAGGCCAGCTACTGTAGTATCTCATACCTAGCATCCCGAATAATCTCTCAAACTGTATCTGGGGAATGGCCTTCGTGAGTGGATCCGCAGTGTTGTCCTTCGTATCTACTCTCCTGACCTCGATCTCCCGGCGATCAACTATCTCCCTGATCAGGTGATACCGCCTCAGAATATGTCTGGACTTCTGATGGGACATGGGTTCCTTGGCCAAAACCACAGCTCCATTGTTATCGCAATACAGAGGTATTGGATGCTCAATGGATGGAACCACACCAAGTTCACTAATGAACTTCTTTATCCAGACAGCCTCTTTGGCAGCATCGTTGGCAGCGATGTATTCAGCCTCCATCGTCGAGTCTGCAACGGTATCCTGTTTAGAACTCTTCCAACATACCGCCCCTCCATTGAGGGTAAAGACAAATCCCGAGTGCGACTTAGAGTCGTCCTTATCACTTTGGAAGCTGGAATCGGTAAAGGACTCCACACGGAGTTCTCCGTTACCATACACCAAGAACATCTCTTTAGTCCTTCGTAAGTACTTGAGAATGTTCTTCACAGCTGTCCAGTGACTCTCTCCAGGGTCTGCTTGATACCGACTCACTACACTTAGTGAGTATGCTATATCGGGTCTGGTACATAGCATCTCATACATGATAGAGCCTACTGCCGAAGCATAGGGTATCCCTTGCATGCGAGCTCTCTCCAAATCAGTCTTGGGAGACATCTCTTTGGAGAGAGTGAGTCCAGAGATCGTGGGTTGGTTCCCATGCTAGGATTCTTCCATACTAAACCTCTTTAGTAGGGTGTCAATGTACCTGGATTGGGACAATCCCAGTATCCGTTTAGATCTATCTCTATAGATCATGATTCCCAATATGCAGGAGGCATCACCTAGATCTTTCATTGAGAATCTTTGTGACAAGAAGAGCTTGACTGATTGCATCATAGGAATATCATTTCCTATCAAGAGTATGTCATCCACGTACAATACGAGGAAGACAACCTTACTCTCTGCTACTTTCTTATAGATACAAGGTTCATCTATATTTTTGATGAAGTCAAACTCTTTGACTACAACATCAAAACAGATGTTCCAACTCCGCGATGCTTGCTTTAACCCATAAATAGATTTAAGCAGCTTGCATACCTTTCCGCTGCTCCCACTATCTACGAAGCCCTCTGGCTGAGTCATGTACACGCACTCTTCTAAATCACCATTTAGAAAGGCGGTCTTAACATCCATTTGCCAGATTTCGCAGTCATGGTATGCAGCAATGGCAAGTAAGATCCGGATAGACTTAAGCATAGCCACTGGAGAAAAGGTTTCGTCATAATCCACACCTGGTCGTTGACGAAAACCCTTTGCAACAAGTCTAGCTTTGAAAGTCTCAACTTTTCCATCTACACCAAATTTCTTTTTAAAGATCCACTTGCTCCCAATGGGTTTTACCCCTTCAGGAGCATTTTCCAAAGTCCATACTTTGTTGGTGTACATGGATTCCATCTCAGATCGCATTGCATCCAGCCATTTCACAGAGTCACCACTCGTGATGGCCTGCTCGAAACTAGTAGGGCCATCATCTTCCATGATACAATCCTCGCTTCCACCATCTATGAGAAAACCGTAGTATCTCTCAGGTGGATGAGAAACCCTGCTAGATCGGCGGAGAGGCTGGGGTTCATCGGGTACTGCTGAATTCTCTGGTTCTACTAAATCTTCAGTTGCAGTTTGTATTGCTGGAACCTCTTCCAGCTCTACCTCTTTGCCACTAATTTCTTTTGCAAGAAATTCCTTTTCCAAAAAGGTGGCATATTGAGAAACAAACACTTTTTGTTCTTCAGCGTGGTAGAAAAAGTATCCTTGGGAATTCTTAGGATATCCCACAATGTTGCAAAGAACTGATCGTGCCTCGAGTATGTCCGGATTTTGCCTTTTGACATAGGCCTGACAACTCCATATCTTAACTCGTTTAAAATATGATCTCTTCCCACTCCATATCTCATATGATTTAGACGGAACTTGATTCAATAGGTATGCTGCTGTCTCAAGCGCATAACCCTAGAAGGAAATAGGCAACTCAGCAGTGCTCATCATAGAACGCACCATATCTAATAGGGTGCGATTCCTCCGCTCCGATACACTGTTGTGCTGTGGTGTATAGGGAGGAGTAAGCTGATAGAGAATCCTATTTTCTTTTAGATAATCTAGGAACTCATTGCTCAAGTATTCACCTCCTCGATCAGATCGAAAAATCTTAATACTTTTGCCCATTTGGTTCTCTACTTCGTGTTTATATTCTCTGAATTTCTCAAAAGCTTCACACTTGTGTTTCATTAGGATCACATGTCCGAATCTTGAGAGATCGTCAGTGAATGTAATAAAGTAGGAAGAACCGTTCCTGGCATGCGTAGACATGGGACCACATACATCACTATGTACCAGTCCTAAGAGTTCCGTAACTCTTTCTCCGTGTCCACTAAACGGAGCTTTGGTCATTTTTCCTTTGAGACATGAATGGCAAGTATCATAAGATGATAATTCGAACGGATTCAAATATCCATCCTTATGTAACTTAGCCAGTCGTGTCACATTGATATGACCAAGTCTACAATGCCACAAGTAGGATTCGTTCATTTCTGAACTTTTCCTCTTGTGTGTGTTTTGTATATTGAGGACTGTATTTTGATTGAGAATGAATATGCCATTATGTAACGAGCCTGATGCAATCAACTTTTGATTTAAGAAGATGTTCATAACATTATCCTGTACTACAAAATTATATCCTTCTTTACTTAATAAAGAAACTGATATAATGTTGCACATCATGTTCGGTATATAATAGCAATCATTTAGAATCAGTGTATTACGACTTGGTAATACTAGGTGATATTCGCCAACTGCTTTGGCTGCAATACTTGCCCCATTCCCTACTTGAACGGAATGATCACCTTTTTCCAGTTCTCTACCTTTCCTTAGCCCATGTAACAATTTACATATGTGGAATCCTGATCCGGTATCTAATACCCAGGACGTAGGGTGAACTGAGAAATAGTTCTCAATAACTAACACACCCGAAGAAGATGCATCAGCATGCGAGTAATCCATCATCATCACAGTGTCGTCTCTCCAATTTGAGACGCAAATCCATTCCATCCCACCTCTTATTTCTTCCCCACTTTTTCCTGGATCTCAACAACATGTTCTTCCACCAACCGGTTTGTTACACTGATAAAATCTTCGAATGGTTGGTGTTGACTTTCGGTCTTTGTAAGGTTTTGCATTAACCAGTAACTTTACCCCCCTCTTATGATTTTAAAAGATTAACATTGTTTAACTCAAGTTTGGGGGGGTATATTTGGCTCTTGAAAATAAAATTTGTACACGAAATGGTGAGCCAAAAATAAGTTTGGGAGAGGATTTTCACGTTCACTTATTATTATCCCCGCTAATAAATTTTCCTCCCAAGCTTACAGGTTTTTGAGATTTAACGGATGGCAACAGTAAGGTCACTGTTCTAAACAAGTTTGGGGGAGGTTTGTGGTTATTTACGCATCACTTTGCATCACACTTTGCATAAGCACAAAACATATAATAAAATAAAAATAAAAATTTTTGTACATAAATAAGATAATAAAAGATTAGAAAGTGAAAAATTACATTTAAAAGATTAGAATAGTTTAAGAAAACCTAGAAAGTTAGAAGTTTTCTTAAACGAAACTAGTAATAAGTAGTTATGAGCCGTTGTTCCAAGGGTTAGTAAGATGAAGAAAGTCACTAATCTGAGGATAAAAATAAGTCTGAAAAATAGTTCCTATTCTGGAAATCAACCATTTGAATATTGATACTCTACTATACATACTTACACACGTCTTGAAACTCGGGATAGTAGAGGATACCTTGTAATGCTCTTGTCTAAAAGCCAAAGTATGAAGGAAATAATAAATGAAGCATAAAAGATAAAATGGTGAAGAAAAATGAACACTGGTTTTGTAATCACCAAGGCAGCATAAAAAAATATAGCGAAGGTGCTTCATCACCTAGTGCCTTAGACCAACTGGTTTGGGAGTCACTGATAAGCCTTAAGTGTTACAAGACGAGGAAAATGCTACTTACGCCTAATCAACGAGCACATGAGTAATCGGTTGGTTAGTACCTCAAGAAGTATTAACGGTCGCATGAAAAATGTGTGAGCAATTTCATCTAAATATTCATCAATACAAAAATACTGAGGTCGATGGACAAGAGTATGATAGCTTGAATTGAATTCTCCGAGTGTAGGGATGTCTTGTACACACATGTAGGGGTATATGATCGATGTTTGGAAGAAAGGTAGGAATTAAGAATAAAGACGATGTTTTATTGAGGGATGATGTGATTTCTAACATCTTTTCATGCCTATTAAGATAGGGCTCATGACAACTGAAAAGCTAGTGTAGTTGGAAACTCTGATTTTCAAAGTCTTTCTTTTATAATTATTATATTTATATATAACTTTCACAGTCTTCCTTTTATTATGGGATTTTGCGGGTGCAATCCGCTGAAAACCCTAAGAAGACAACACTCCTCCTACTAGGGATACCTAGAGGTTTAAAGGCTTGTTGCACGTGCTCAGTGCAATCGTGTTTGCCTACGAAAGTGTGCTAGTTAGTTTTTCTTTTCTCCTACACCTAAATAAAAGATGTTTGCTCGAGACAATCAAAATTAAGTTTGGGGGAATTTGTTCAGTTGAAAATATTGCATTCTTAACACATCAATTTCCCTACTCTTTCTAATCATCTAAAGATGTTTGGTATAAATATAGCACATATTAGCAACTCGTCTGCAAAATATCAAATAACATATTTTATACATTATAACCGGCATTATGAGGGAAATTGAGTGTTTATTACTACACGCATGATTTTTGTCTATCTCAACACTTTCATCAAGATTGTGTGCAGGAAATCCTTCAGGTTAAAGAGCTGGAATCACAAAAATGCCGATAAAATGCATCAAGTCCAAGACTTGAGATCTGGCAGCAACCAAGAAAGAAATGTCAGATTCTAGGCATCAGAGAATAACCCAAAGACCAACAAAAAGATACCGTGAAAACATCATACAGTGAACTCATTATATGGACGCGGATCCGCGGCCGAATTGGCCGATCCGCGGCAGATCCGCAGCTTACTTGACACGTCATCAACCCAAAATTCTCCAGAAGCTTCATCGTAACGGCCTTGCTTCTAAAAGACTCTAAAAACACGTGGTTTCTTCCAGAAGGCTCTGCATAACAAACTCATTCTAGAATATTCCCTCTAACAAACTCATTCTAGAATATTCCCTCTAACAAACTCATTCTAGAAGGCTCTCTCTAACAACCTAGCTTTGAAGGGAAGATTCAAATGAGTGGTTATAAAAGGAGATCTAAACCTAGGGTTAGGGGTTGTTCAATAGTTTGTTAATTAGTGGTGAGTTAGTTAGATAATTGGAGCTAAAATTCAAATTCAAGTTGAGTGACACAACTTGATACCAAAAGCCTAACCCAAATCCATTTCAAAAGCCAAATCAAGATTATTTTGAGAAGCAAATCAAGCAAGTAACCATCGATCCTTTATCCGCGAAGCCAATCTTCATCAAGAGCGCGAGATCCACGACGATCCAAGTCTCATGGAGATCTAGCAGAGCGAACTTCGACGGATCTAGTTAGCTCTTCAAAAGGAGCGATCGAGAGCACCATCTTGTAACCTCGAATTGAGGGAATGTGTAATTAGTCGTCGATTTAATAAATGTGATAATTGTAATTCTTGATTTCTTTACATTCTTGCGTTATGAAACTTTTTTATTCTTGATTCATTAATTTTCATGATGTGTGAGTGAAATCTCCTCTTGTGGAGGAATCGAGAGAATTGGTAGATCTAAAGGTGATGAAATCCTTTTAGTAATTTTAAGTCTTATGAGAATTGTTAACTTTAGGAAAATGAATCATCGATGACCTAATTTGGAGCGAGATCACTTTCATGATAACTTCGTTGCAAATTAGAGATGAACGATTGATGATTTTCTTTTCTAGAGGTTAGACTTGAATGATGATCTATGAAAAGACAAGGGATAGAAGGAGAAACCCTAGTTTCTTCAATAGATCCATAATCTTCATTCATCATCATCTTTCTAGCTACAATCCCTCAATAGATAAAATTAGTTATAATTAGTATTCATCATAGCTACCAATTTCATCGATTCCTACAAGCTATTCAACAAATCTTGATAACTAAATTGATTGGGACATTTCTTGATTTCTAGATTTTTATTTTCTTTATGTTTCTTGAAATCAAATCTTTCAAATCTTGAATCAACTTTCTTACATTTTCTTTTATATTTTCATTTCAACTCAACTAAAACAAATTCGATCAAAACACACATCTCAGTGGACGATCCGTATTCATTAACGCGCTATATCGACACCGTTAATTGATTGCGGTATAAATTTCTTTGGTTGTGAAAAATTTTACTTAACACATCAAGAAAATATCAATCAACAGTTCTTATTTGGCTGAGTCTAGATATTTTTTAATTAAGCTCAAGAGTAATGCATATGCTTTTAGTGATTTTTGGGGTCTTAGGAAGGGTGATGAAATCCCCACCCAATCTGAATTGGTGTTATATCCCCTTAAAATCCGTATTAATTATGCAAAACAGTAAAAATCTAAAACACTTGCAAAAAATTTTATTTTGGCTGTGGCGCAAAGAATCCTACACAAAAATCAGTTTATTGGAGAGGGGAAGAGAATTTGCGCAAAGAATGCTGCAGAAAAATATGGTTCAGTGGAGTTCAGAGGAGGGGAGAAGAGAAATGAGATACTTATAGAGCAAATTGGGTTGCTGACGTCACCCTTTGACCGCGGTTCCACAGTCAAACTTACACTTATGCCGCGGTTCCGCGGCAGTTCAGAAGGTTGACTGCTTCAGCTTTGTTCCCTGTGCTGAGTTGGTTCTCCTCTTCCTGTTTAGAGCCCCTGATTCTTGATTTTTTCACTGAGTTTGCTCCAGAACTGAACTAGACCTTCTTCCTATCCTGCACAATTGCACAAAAACTAATCAAAGATAACAAGATGATTTTTTTTGTTTTAAAATTTTTCAATTTTTATAATTTTCAATTTTTTAATTAACCCGAAATTACACAAAAAAATAAACTACCGTCACCCCGGCAACGGCGCCATTTGATTGTTACGTTTTTTTGCGTATCCTTAATTTTTAATTACCGCAATCAAGACGGTTTCGCTTGGTAGCTAGCCGGTTGAGTACGGGTCGATCCACAGGGAGATGGAATCTTTTTCTTTATCTTTTAACGAGTTAAATCAAAATATTTTGAGTTTTGTTTTAAGATCTACTAATGAGATAAATGATGATAAAGAGCTTGCTAGGGTTAGGATTAGGTTAGTTCGAGTTAGGAATTTCTCACTTCTTTCAATGCGCTTCTTAATATCGGTGTTAAGGTAATCGGCAACAACGGGGATTAGCACGACTAGGAAGGAACTTACAAGTATAAGCTAAGCTTTCCATGCTTAGTTTCTTCCTTTTCGTCTTTGGCCGTCCGTTCTTGGCTCTTAGCCCTAACCTCCGGTTAATTCAACCACAACCGGTCTAACTATGGAATCACCACTATCATGTAGGATAGGGTGCCGTAGTAAGCGGATTGTGGTTCAATTAAAGGGAGTCCGAATTAAGGTGGTGGGAAAAGAAAAGAGTGAGAGATATTTCTTTCTCTCAAACTTTCCTTCTACTGCCCTAACAAGTGAGAGATTACTCACCCATTAAAAAGAATAAAACAAAAAGGAAGGTAGAAAGAAATGAGATTAAGAAGAAATTACAACTAGCTATTCGGGACCTCACCTTGGCAAGTATTTTACTCAAGCATCATCGTTGTTTAAAGATAAAGAAAATATAAGAAGAAAAACAAAAGAAAAACAATAATAAAATAAGCGACTAGATTAACAAATAAGAAATTCCAAAGATAAATAAACATGCAAGATAATTAAAAGAACTCTCTTTTTATTTTTTTATATTAATCAACGCTCATAAACTCGCTACAATTTTTCATAGAGAAAGAACAGAATTTAATTCTAAAATCTAAACTAAAGAAAAGCACACCTTTATTTGGCTTTAAGCTCTGCTATTTATAGGAATACATTCTGAAACCCTAGGTATACATTCTGAGCTAAACACGAGATTACAAAACTACCTCAAGAGAGCCGAAACAACGCTGCTTCAACTGCCACTGGCACTATTCAGACATGGTCGCGGAACCGCGACAGAAGTGCCTATTTGGCCACGGTTCCACGGCCATTTGGTGGATTTGGGGGATCATCTTTTCAGGGTTTCTCTATGTTGTTGTTCTCTTATGTTTTGTATACTTGGTTTCTCAGAATCTCTTCAGTTTTCTTCCAGATTTCAGCAGTGGACTTTTATTTATTGAGCTCCGCATTTGAAGTCTTGGATCTTGTGCTGCTCTTGTGCTTTATGTATTGAAGTGACCAATAATTTGCCATTTTGTCCCTTGAACTGGTAGGCGGCATCACACGGATGGTTAGCGGAGATCATTATTCATCTGTTGTTGGTCGTAGTCCCGCATTTGTTGCGACTTTTCATGAATTTCACTGTAAAGAGCTGAGAACCTGTAACCTGCAATTATTCAGCAAACACGGATCAAAAGTACCTACCTATATGCAATGTGATCAAGAATGGGTGGTATAAAAATGCAAAAATCTGATATGATCAAACGGCTACCCGAGTATTGAGCGATATGAAGATCAACAAGTAAGCCTGTCCATAGTCTCCATGAAACCTATCGGTAACACTACCGTACAGTCCGATCTTCTCATCTGATATGTCGCATATCATGTCTAGGGGTGGAAATCGTCAGACCCCAGTAACGTGATAAGTCATGCCGATGTTTAGCCTATAACGGTTCGAGAAACTACTGATAACACTTATCAGTAAATCTCGGCAGAAGCCCTGGCCAGGGACTTCTAGTTATAGCCAATCGAACATAGCGCAACATCAACCCCCAATACCAGGAGAGATGAAACCCCTCCTATCGCTCATTGCCTCCATACGACTCGGGACTGTACCCAAAATCCACATGATTGCACGTCTCCTTTGAGCGTGGTAGGGAGGAAATCAAAACACAGTGGGAGCCGCACAAGATTCTATGACGATCTCGGATCTATAGACTAGCCTGTACCAGTGTCACCAGAGGACTGCTATCTGACGATAGGTATACTACCACATAGGAGTCCTCGGCGATTCCTGTTCAGTGTACCTAGTCTCCACTGAGCAACCATATACCATCTCTGATGTCAAACAGCAATGGATGTGGGATCATCCATCGCCCATCATATGGGTCAAAAAGCGTATACGCTAGTTTAATCTGGAATATCGATGCCCTGTCTCGATATTCCCTCAACTAGGAACAATTGAAGGATGTACTTTTGAACTACCCTGCCCCACTAGTATGATCTCCATCATAGTCCTGGTAGTCAAGTACATATCCTAAGCGCTTTATCAACATGTGAGAGCAAGACAGTATCACAGTACAAGTCTACATGTTAAGACAAAGATAACCAGATAGCATAATATCATGTCGAGCAAGAAAGTCCTCTCTATATATATCCAAGCATCCACTATAATTTACATCATATGTACAATAATGGCCTTTAGAACATACATATAACTAACAGTCTCCCACTTGCACTAAGGCCATGTGTTGTAGTATCTCATATCCAACATCCCAAAAGTATCTCAAATTGTGTCTGGGGGAGAGACTTTGTGAGTGGATCCGCTACGTTGTCTGTTCAGTTGATAAAACTGCACATTTGTTATTACATTTTTCCTACCATTTTCATATTAAAAAAGGTCTTTATTATAATATATCATACATATGAGGCTTTATGTGTAAAAATAATATTTTCCATGTGTTGATATATTATAATTAGTATTTGGTAGAAAAATGTATATAATATTATTGACCTAATCCTAGTAGAACTAAGTCTACTAATTATTATTTAAGTTGTTGTGCAGAATTTTCAGGTCTTAAATCAAGGAAATCAAGTTATTAAAGCTAATCTGCCTAATTAAGAAATCAAAATTAAGAAATCAATTCTGGCAGAAGAAAAGAAAAGATTTCCAAATTCTGAAGGTTCCAAGGATCGCCAAATGTCACTACGAGCCAGCCCCTAAAAATTGATCAATGGATATGATCATCAGGCCGTGGATCCGCGACATGAGCCCCTTGATGCCGCGGATCAGCTGCGTTATAGTGGAGTTAAGGGATGGAACTTTTCTGGTGGGATTGTAACCTCTATTCCTCAATTTAGGCATCTAACTTTCTGGTTTTGGGACTATAAATAAAGACCGAGAACCTCTTGGAAAATTTATCAAGTCGACGCGATCACGAAGTCCCAGATGGCTCATGCATCCAGACTGATCATCAACTGTTCGTCTACCTTCTTAGAAGAGATCGAGAAGCAACTAGATTTGTAATCATTTTCTAAGGATTCAAGTGTAATGAATTTTGTTGATTAATAAAGGTAGCTTTCTTTTTCTTATTCTATTTCTTCGTAGTTTAATTATGCAATTTCTTTCCATATCTTTTTCTCCCTATATGCACGAGTAATTCTCCGCTTGTTAGAGTTCGTAGGATTAGGGTAGGCTAATGGATGATGAACATCCCTAAACCCTTTTTAAGTCCTATAAAGTTTATGAACTTTATCAAAAAAATCATTAACATCCTAATCGGGCGCGCTAACAATTCTTTGTTAGTTCCGACCGCGATTAGAAATTAGATTAATGATTGTTTTGGTAAAGGCTAGATATGAACGGAGTACCGTGTCGAGATAAGGGTTAAGAGTGGGATTCCTTTTCCCTCCAGAAACCCTAATCTACACGCATCACCGTCGTTCTAGTTTTAAATCTATTAAAGGATAAAAAAGGGCAACTTTTAATTAATCGTCCATGACTACTAAATCCTAACGAACCCTACAAGCTCTCTTATTATATTAACTACATTCCTAAAATAATCTAGATCTATATATTTGCATTCTTGCTTAAAGTAGATCTGGAAACTTTTCACAAAATTCTTTATTCCTCCTCTCTTTTTCAACACATCTAAACTAAGAGTAAAAGATTCAACGTTTCCCTGAGGACGACCCGTACTCATCTCGGTCTAGCTACGCGCGACACCGTTATTGATTACGGTTAACTACAAAAACACTTTTTCGAACCAATCAAATGGCGCCGTTGCTGGGGATACGTGCGTAATTTTTTATTCTTACTATTTGTGTTGAATTCTTAGACGATTCATATCATTATTAACACAAAACTGCAAATTGCATATTTAACGATTTGTGCATGAATTTTGTAAGGAGATCTGGAGTCACAGAATTAAGAAAAACAGAAGACAGAGACATTCTTAGAGATCCAGAGGAGCAAAGAAGGGCACAGAAAAAATTTCATCACCCGATCCTTCCCTCCTGCGGCGGAACCGCGGTATTAGCAAGCATCAGCGGCGGAAACGCGGCTTGATAAGGGGATCTAGGGTTCACAATTCTCTGGTATCTTTTCAACTCCTTCTCTCTCCTCTCGAATCCAATAAAATCTATTTTCTGCAGGATTCTTTGCAAAAATAGCGCCGCTCAAAAATCTTTTTGCAAAAGTTTTGTGATTGGTTTTGTTTTGCATATTTTAATACGAACTTTAAGGGGCAAAGACCAAATCAAGATTAGGTGGGGATTTCATCACCCTTCCTAAGCCCCACAAATCACAAACCGAGCATCTAGATCAACCCTTCATTAATTTAAAAAATATCTAGACCAGACTCTAAGGACTGTCGCCCTCAATAAGGACAGAGGAAGATCGTGGGTAGTCTATCGTTTATCCGCATTACTTTTGTAGTGCCTAGGCAAGTGTGTCAAAGGCTAGTGGTTTTTAATTAGGCCCACTACTGTGGTTCCTTCCCACTTACCTGGCACTTACCTGGCTACAAGGGTAGTACAGAGGCGGTAGAGGATTGATCCTGCGGCTTGTCCTTTGGAAGTTTAGGAGCGGTCTAGAGACTGGACCTAGGTGACCTTAGTTCTAGGGTTGCTTATCCATTTTAAAGTGATTTGTCTTGAGTCCCACTGTTTTCAAAACAAACCAATTTTAAATCACACACACGCTGCCACTTGCACTAAATCCGCTTAGTGCATGCTCGGCTGGACACGGGATCCTAGTGCCCGTCTTGTCCGCGTTCCTGCTATCGACGCCGAAGTCGGTACTTCTTCATCTTCTTTTCCCCCACCACACACAACGACCGAGATGGACGGCACTCCATCAGAATATAACATCACGCTGCCACCGCCCGTAGGTGCGCAGAATCCACCGCGCATCTCTCTCCAAGAGAGATGCTATCCTATCTGCGGTCCTCTTCCTACTTGTCTATCCATTCCACCAGCTAACGGGGATAATTTCGAAATTAAACCCCACTACATCAATCTGCTGCCCAAATTTCACGGGCTTGAGTCGGAAGACGCGTACGTTTTCATCACCAAATTCGAAAACTTATGCGCAATGATGGGTACTTCACAGTTGACTGTCGATGCTATGCGCTTGCGTCTTCTCCCATTCACACTGTGCGACTTGGCAGAAAAATGGCTTTATAATACTGCCGCACACTCTATCACTAATTGGGATGAATTCGTCATAGCATTTCTAAAGAAGTTTTACCCAAAGCATAAGACTGCACATATTAGGAGCGAGATCAACCAGTTCACCCAGCTTCCCAATGAACCATTTTGGAAGTGCTTTGAACGTTTCAAGGATCTGCTTGTCCAATGTCCTCATCATGGAATACAAAGATGGGATTTATGTCGAATTATATATGAGGGCATTAATCCAGCGACAAAGCAGATGCTTGAAACAATGTGTCAATGCAATTTCATGTCTAAAGATGACGGTGAAGCATGGAAATATCTGGAAGATCTCGCAGAAAACACTTTGCAGTGGGAAAGCGTAAGACCACCTTCAACTAAGGGAGGTATTCACCAGCTCGATGTTTCCATCGCAGTGAAAGCCGAAATGGCAGCGATGCAGAAAAAACTCGATGCTATTGAGAACAGATTCTCATCAGTCTCCCTAAATCAGGTTACGCTTCCCAAAACCGTCTGTGGTTGCTGTTCGGATCCTTCACACTTGTCCTATGAATGCATCGTTTCAAGCTAATGCTGCTTTTCAGCAGCGACCTAGAAACGACCCTTATTCTTCTACGTACAATCAAGGATGGAGGAATCATCCTAACTTTGCTTGGAACCAAAACCAACAAAGTAATTATCAAAGACCTCCTCCACAGCAACCACAACCACAAAGTCAGCTTCCCTTTCAGTCCCAAAATTTTCAAAATCCGGCCAACATTTCTACACCACAAGTGGCCGGTACTGACAACTCTTCACTTGCACAAACTTTGGATATATTCATGAAACATTCCATGCAATTGTCGGCTGAGATGAAGTCTTCTATTGATACCATAACGAAAAACTCCGCCTCCCATGGTGAGAGTATTAAATCATTAGAAAACCAAATCGCACAGTTAAACGCCGCAATGAGTGCGAGAGAAAAAGGGAAACTCCCATCTCAACCCCTACCGAATCCTGGCCATTCACAAAATCATAATGTGAATGCCATTACTACGTTGAGATCAGGGAGAGTGCTGAACAACCGAGTGGGTGAGCAATTTGATATTAGTGACACCATTGATACCCCAGCTTCTTCTTCTTTTTCCCCTAATTCGTCTAGTTTCCCACCTTCAACCGAGCCTATTCTCCATTTTCCCCAAGGCTCGAACATTTCGCCAAATCTATCTAAGTCGATTCCCACTCCAATTTTGGGATCGAATCCGTCCCCACAGTCTTCTCCACAAATGTTGGACCCAAAACTTATTGATCGAGCTCCATTTCCAAACAGATTAAGGGCCAACAGACCTAACCCGCAAATGGAGAAGATTGTGAAAATGTTTAAGCAAGTTAGCATGAATATTCCTCTCCTAGATGCTATTCAATAAGTCCCATCTTATGCAAGAATCCTTAAATACTTGTGCACTAGGAAAAGAAAAACTCAAGTGCCTAAGAAGGTTTTCATGACGAGTAATGTTAGAACGGCTTTTACCCAACAAATACCAAAGAAACGTAAGGATCCCGGCTGTCCTACAATCTCTATTTCTATTGGGGGTAAAAATATTAATTGTGCTTTACTCGATCTAGGCGCTAGCGTCAACTTGCTTCCTTATTCAGTATACGAGCAGTTAGGAATTGGAGAGTTAAAACCCGCCCATTGTACTCTCCAGATGGAAGACCGATCTATCACCAAATCTCGGGGCGAACTAGAGGATGTGTTAATTAAAGTCGGGGAATTCATATTTCCCGTGGACTTTATTGTTTTAGATACACAACCTGTGGTAAACCCACGCAATCAAATCCTGGTGATACTTGGTCGACCCTTCCTAGCAACTTCTAACGCTGTAATTAATTGTCGTAACGGTTCTATGAACTTATCCTTCGGGAAAATGACAATTGAGCTTAATATTTACAAGCTAGGAAGTCAGCCATCAGAACCTTCTGCTCATTTGCTGGATGTTTGTTCCATCCACGAGATAGCTTCCGAAAGCTGCATGGATGAGGAACTTTGCTTTGATGTTCTCGACAACACTAATGAGACATCGTTTGATCTTGCACCACTTCACAGTGAGGATATATTCAATGAGTCCGACCTTGAGATTGAACCCGTTGACTCGTTGCAAAAGTCAGCAGCACTTTCCAAGTCAATATCTTATGCAAGTTTTGAACCTCTTAGGGAGTCCAAATATCATTCCGTTACCCCACCTTCTATTGTCTCTCCGCTAATTCTTGATCTCAAACCGCTACCTTCTCATCTTAAATATGCATATTTAGAAGAGAATGAGACTTTGCCAGTGATTATATCCGCTTCTCTAGCCTTAGAGCAAGAGAACGCACTTTTGGCAGTGTTGAGATCGAATCGGCAAGTATTTGGTTAGACAATGGCCGACATCAAAGGGATTAGTCCCTTAATTGTTGAACATTACATACATCTGATGGATGAAGCCAAACCAACCCGAGACCCACAAAGACGGTTAAATCCCGTTATGAAGGAGGCGGTAAAGAAAGAAATCGTCAAGTGCCTTGATAGTGGAATAATTTACCCCATATCTGATAGCCAATGGATAAGTCCAATTCATGTGGTCCCTAAAAAGTCTGGCATCACGGTCATCACTAATGAGGCTAACGAGTTAATCCAAACACGCACCCAAACTGGGTGGCGCGTATGTATTGATTACAGGAAACTCAATGCCGCGACGAGAAAAGATCATTTCCCTCTACCTTTCATTGACCAGATGTTAGAACGATTAGCGGGACACGAATTCTACTGTTTCTTGGACGGATACTCTGGCTATAACCAGGTCCCCATCGCCGAAAAGGATCAAGATAAAACCACTTTTACTTGTCATTTCGGAACTTTTGCTTATAGACGCATGCCCTTTGGGTTATGCAACGCTCCCGCTACATTTCAGCGGTGCATGATGGGGATATTTTCAGATATGGTAGAAAATTTTCTGGAAATTTTTATGGACGATTTCTCCATTTTTGGGGACTCCTTTGAGGACTGCCTTCGTAATCTTGACGCGGTTCTTACCCGCTGTAAGGATAAGAACTTGACTTTGAATTGGGAAAAATGCCATTTTATGGTCCAAGAAGGTATTGTACTTGGACATATAATTTCACGAAAAGGCATTGAGGTTGACAGAGCTAAAATAGATGTCATTCATAACCTCCCTCGTCCCAAATGCGTCAAAGATATACGATCCTTCCTTGGCCATGCAGGATTTTATAGGAGATTTATTAAGGACTTTAGCAAAATTGCTAGACCCTTAACCCTTCTATTGGCCAAGGACACTACTTTTCACTTCGATTCAGATTGTGAGGCTGCTTTTGAATTGCTAAAAAGATCACTCACTACAGCCCCCGTTCTATCATCTCCGGATTGGAACCACCCGTTCGAGCTTATGTGTGATGCATCAGATTTTGCTATTGGTGCTGTCTTAGGACAGCACATTGATAAGATGCCACTTGTAATTTACTATGCAAGTAGGACCTTGAATGATGCACAAATAAATTACACAACTATCGAGAAAGAACTCTTGGCAGTTGTATTTACATTAGAGAAATTCAGGCCCTACTTGATTGGCTCGCCTATTGTGGTTTACACAGATCACTCCGCCCTACGACATCTTTTATCGAAGAAGGATGCGAAGGCCAGGCTAATACGTTGGATCCTATTGTTACAAGAATTTGACCTTGTCATCCGAGACAAGAGTGGATGTGAAAACGTTGTAGCCAACCATCTTTCACGCATCACTTCTTCACCAACTTTGACCGTGCCGATAAATGACTCATTTCCTGACGAACAGCTCTTGACTGTATCCTACGAACCTTGGTTCGTGGATATCGTGAACTATCTTGCGACGTGACTTATTCCTAGTGATTGGTCGAAACAAGACAAACTTCGATTTCTATCCCAAGTAAAATATTTTTACTGGGATGAACCTTATCTATTCAAGTATTATTCCGATCAAATCATTCGCAGGTGTGTCCCTAACGATGAATTCAAGAGCGTGTTATCATTTTGTCATGATCAGGCATGCGGCGGTCATTTTGGACCTCAAAAAACGGCGGAGAAAGTTTTGCAATGTGGCTTTTATTGGCCAACATTATTTAAAGATGCATTTGAACATTGCAAAACTTGTCCGCGATGTCAGCATTTGGGTCAGATTTCAAGAAGAAACGAGATGCAACTCCAACCTATATTGGTTATGGAAATATTTGATGTTTAGGGTATTGATTTTATGGGCCCTTTTCCCAACTCCTTTGGGAATTTATATATCTTGTTAGCGGTTGATTATGTCTTGAAATGGGTGGAAGCTATACCGTGTCGCACTAATGACAACAAAGTTGTCATTAAGTTCCTTAAAGAAAATATCTTTTCGCGATTCGGACACCATCGCGCTATAATTAGCAACAACGGGACACATTTCTGCAATAGGTCTTTCGAGGCCTTGATGCGGAAATATTCAATCACTCACAAGCTTTCTACGCCCCATCATCTCCAAACGAGCGGGCAGGCTGAGATCTCAAACAGGCAGATCAAACAAATCTTGAAGAAGACGGTTTCTAAGAACCGTAAAGATTGGTCAACCAAATTGACGGATGCTCTTTGGGCATTCCGCACCGCTTATAAGACCGATCTTGGTATGTCTCCATACCACCTTGTGTTTGGGAAGACATGCCACCTTCCTGTCGAGATTGAACATAAGGCAATGTGGGCTATTAAAGAGCTTGATTTTGATCTTGATCATGCAGGCAGCTATCGGAAGCTGCAGTTGAATGAGCTAAGCGAACTCCGCGATGAAGCTTACGATAATGCGGTGATAGTAAAGAACAGGACTAAAGTATTCCACGATAAAAATCTTTTTAGAAAAACCTTCACTTCGGGGCAACAAGTCCTTCTTTACGATTCCCGTCTCCATCTTCATCCGGGTAAGCTTAAATCTCGTTGGAAAGGACCTTTTGTGGTGCGGTATGTACACCCGCACGGGGCAATTGAAGTCGAAAATTTGAAAAACGGTTCAATTTTTAAAGTAAATGGGCATAGATTAAAACCGTATTTTTCTGCTGACCCCGCGGAGGAGCTCCTATTTTTACAGGAGCCGCTTTATCAAAACTAAATTTCCTCCGCCTCACCTCCATGTTTTTGTAACATTTCCTCATTTTAAGAATGGAGGTGAGTAAAAATGGATTTGATTGAATATCTGTGCGTGTCAAAGATCAAGTTTGGGGGTAGTTTTCATTTAACTATTATTTTACCCCTTGTATCTCTCTCCTAGTATACAGGTCCTTGTTCTCAAAAGGCTACATCAGTGAGGACACTGCTGAAAACAGGTTTGGGGGGAGGTTTGTATTCACTGAATTATCTTTGACACTGGGCATTAAAAAAAAAAATTTATATAACAAAAGAGTAGAAAATTGAAAATTACATCCAAAAGATAGGAATAGTTAAAACCATGAAAATTAGAAGTTTTCTTAAACGAACTGGTAATAAGTAGTTATGAGCTGTTGTCTCAAGGGTTAGTAAGATGAAGGAAGTCACTAATCTGAGGATGAAAATAAGTCTGAAAAATAGTTTCTATTCTGGAAGCCAAACATTTGAATGTTGATACGCTACTATATGCACTTACACACGTCTTGAAACTCGGGATAGTAGAGGATACCTTGAAATGCTCTTGTCTAAAAGCCAAAGTATGAAGGAAATAAAAAAATGAAGAAAATATTAAAATGGTGAAAAGAAAAAATGAACACTGGTTTTGTTATCGCCAAGGCAGCAATAAAAAAATATAGCGAGGGTGGCTCTTCACCTAGTGCCCTAAGGCCAACTGGTCTGGGAGTCACTGCTAAGTCTTAGGTGGTGCAAGACGAGGAAAATATTATCACCTAATCAGCAAGCACATAAGTAATCGGTCGGTTAGTACCTCAAGAAGTATTAACGGTCGCATGAAAATGTGTGAGCAAATCTAAATATTCATTAAATTAAAAAGTACCACGGCAGATGGACAAAAGTATAATAGCTTGAATTGAATTCTCCGAGTGTAGGGATGTTCTATTCACACACGTAGGGGTATATGATCGATGTTTGGATGAAAGGTAAGAATGAAAAATAAAGACGATGTTTTATTGAGAGATGATGTGATTTCTAACATCTTTTCATGACTATTAAGATAGGGCTCATGACAACTGAAAAGCTAGTGTAGTTGGAAACTCTAAATTTTCAAAGTATTTCTTTTATGGTTCTTATCTTTATATGTAAATTTCACCATCTCTCTTTTATTATAGGATTTTGTGGGTGCAATCCGCTGAAAACCCTCAGGAGACAACACTCCTCCTACTAGGGACACCTAGAGGTTTAACGGCTTGTTGCACGTGCTCAGTGCAATCGTGTCTGCTTACGAAAGTGTGCTTAGTTTTCTCCCTTCTTTTTCTCCTTCTCCTGAATAAACTAGTTTGCTCGGGACGATCAAAGATAAGTTTGGGGGTATTTATTCAGTTTGTAAAACTGCACATTTGTTATTACATTTTTCCTACCATTTTCATATTAAAAAAGGCCTTTATTATAATATATCATACATATGAGGGTTTATGTGTAAAAATAATATTTTCCATATATTGATATATTATAATTAGCATTTGGTAGAAAAATGTATATAATATTATTGACCTAATCCTAGTAGAACTAAGTCTACTAATTATTATTAAAGTTGTGCAGAATTTTCAGGTCTTAAATAAGGGAAATCAAGTTATTAAAGCTAACCTGCCTAATTAAGAAATCAAAATTAAGAAATCAATTCAGGCAGAAGAAAAGAAAAGATTTCCAAATTCTGAAGGTTCCAAAGATCGCCAAATGTCACTATGAGCCAGCCCCTAAAAATTGATCAATGGATATGATCATCAGGCCGCGGATCCGCGGCATGAGCCCCTTGATGCCGCGGATCCGCCGCGTTATAGTGGAGTTAAGGGATGGAACTTTTCTGGTGGGATTGTAACCTCTATTCCCCAATTTAGGCATCTAAGTTTCTGGCTTTGGGACTATAAATAAAGACCGAGAACCTCTTGAAAAATTTATCAAGTCGACACGATCACGAAGTCCCAGACGGCTCACGCATCCAGGCTGATCATCAACTGTTCGTCTACCTCCTTAGAAGAGATCGAGAAGCAACTAGATTTGTAATCATTTTCTAAGGATTCAAGTGTAATGAATTTTGTTGATTAATAAAGGTAGCTTTCTTTTTCTTATTCTATTTCTTCGTAGTTTAATTATGCAATTTCTTTCCATCTCTTTTTCTCCCAATATGCGCGAGTAATTCTCCGCTTGTTAGGGTTCGTAAGATTAGGGTAGGCTAATGGATGATGAATATCCCTAAACTCTTTTTAAGTCCTATAAAGTTTATGAACTTTATCAAAAGAATCATTAACATCCTAATCGGGTGCGCTAACAATTCTTTGTTAGTTCCGACCGCAATTAGAGATTAGATTAATGATTGTTTTGGTAAAGGCTAGATATGAACGGAGTTCCGTGTCGAGATAAGGGTTAAGAGTGGGATTTCTTTTCCCTCCAGAAACCCTAATCTACACGCATCACCGTCATTCTAGTTTTAAATCTATTAAAGGATTAAAAAAGGTAACTTTTAATTAATCGTCCATGACTACTAAATCCTAACGAACCCTACAAGCTCTCTTATTATATTAACTACATTCCTAAAATAATCTAGATCTATATATTTGCATTCTTGCTTAATGTAAATCTAGAAACTTTTCACAAAATTCTTTATTCCTGCTCTCTTTTTCAACACATCTAAAGTAAGAGTAAAAGATTCAACGTTTCCCTGAGAACGACCAGTACTCATCTCGGTCTACCTATACGCGACACCGTTATTGATTGCGGTTAACTACAAAAACACTCTTTCACAACAATCATTGTCCTTCGTGTCAACTCTCCTGACCTCGATCTCCCGGCAATCAACTATCTCCCGGATCAGGTGATACCGCCTCAGAATATGTCTGGAACTCTGATGGGACCTGGGTTCCTTGGCCAAAGCCACTGCTCCACTGTTATCACAATACACAGGTATTGGATGCTCAATGGATGGAACCACTCCAAGCCAAACAATGAACTTCTTCATCCAGACAGCTTGTTTGGCAGCATCGTTGGCAGTGATGTATTCAGCCTCCATCGTCGAGTCTGCAACGCTGTCTTGTTTGGAACTCTTCCAACACACCGCCCCTCCGTTGAGGGGAAAGACAAAATCCGAGACCGACTTACTGTCATCCTTATCACTTTGGAAGCTCGAGTCGGTAAAAGACTCCACTTGGAGTTCACCGTTACCGTACACCAAGAACATCTCTTTAGTCTTTCTCAAGTACTTGAGAATGTTCTTCACAGCTGTCCAGTGATTCTCTCCTGGATCTGCTTGATACCTACTCACTACACTTAGTGAGTACGCTACATCGGGTCTGGTACATAACATCGCGTACATGATAGAGCCTACTGCCGAAGCATAGGGTATCCCTTGAATGCGAGCTCTCTCCAAATCAGTCTTAGGAGACATCCCTTTTGAGAGAGTGAGTCCTGAAATCGTGGGTATACTCCCACGCTTGGAATCTTCCATACTAATCCTCTTTAGTATGGTGTCAATATACCTGGATTGGGACAATCCCAGTATCCGTTTAGATCTATCTCTATAGATCTTAATCCCCAGGATGTAGGAGGTATCACCTAGATCTTTCATTGAGAATCTTTGTGATAAAAAGAGCTTGACCGAGTGCAGCATAAGAATATCATTTCCTATCAAGAGTATGTCATCCACGTACAATACGAGGAAGACGACCTTACTCTCTGCAACCTTCTTGTATATACAAGGTTCATCTACATTTTTTATGAAGTCAAACTCTTTGACTATCTCATCAAAACAGATGTTCCAACTCCGCGATACCTGCTTTAACCCGTAGATGGATTTAAACAGCTTGCACACCTTTCCGCTGCTCCCACTGTCTACGAAGCCTTCCGGATGAGTCATGTATACGCTCTCTTCTAAATCACCATTTAGAAAGACGGTCTTAACATCCATTTGCCAGATTTCGTAGTCATGGTATGCAGCAATGGCAAGTAAGATCTGGATGGACTTAAGCATAGCTACTGGAGAAAAGGTTTCATCATAATCCACACCACGTCGTTGACGAAAACCTTTTGCAACAAGTCTAGCTTTGAAAGTCTCAACTTTTCCATCTACACCAAGTTTCTTTATAAAGATCCATTTGCTCCCAATGGGTTTTACCCCTTCAGGAGCAACTTCCAAAGTCCATACTTTGTTGGTGTACATGAATTCCATCTCAGACCCTTTTTTACTCCTTACAATGAAACTCATGCTTGGTGTACATCCAGCCATTTCACAGAGTCCCTACTCGTGATGGCATGCTCGAAGCTAGTTGGGTCATCATCTTCCATGATGCAATCCTCGCTCTCACCATTAATGAGAAAACCGTAGTATCTCTCAGATGGATGAGGAACCCTACTAGATCGGCGGAGAGGCTGAGGTTCTTTTGGAACTATCGAATTCTCTGGTTCTACCAAATCTTCAGTTGTAGTTTGTGCTGCTGGAACTTCTTCCAGTTCTACCTCCTCGCCACTAATTTCTTTATCAAGAAATTCCTTTTCTAAAAAGGTGGCATTGCGAGAAACAAGCACCTTTTGTTCCTCGAAACTGTAGAAGATATACCCACGTGAATTTTTAGGATATCCAACAAACTTACACAGAACCGACCTTGCCTCGAGTTTGTCTGGATTTTGCGTTTTAACATAAGCTAGAAAACCCCATATCTTAATATAATTAAGACACGGTCTCTTCCCCTTCCATATCTCATATAGAGCGGTAGGCACAGATTTGGAAGGGACCATATTCAATAGGTGTATGTGTTGGATATAGTGCCCTCAAAGTCAATTATTGGACCGCAGGTACGTGATTGCAATGATTGAGGGAGGACCTATACCGGTAGGACAGTCTTACTCGAGATGATAGTATGCTATCTGGTTTGCCTTTATCAGTCGTGTACAGCTTTAGGTGACATGATCACTATTACACGTTGATAGATCCCTTAGGATCCTGCTTGATTACCAACAGTATGATGGCGATCATATACGTGAGAGTTGGGAAGTCTATAAGCACATCCTTAATAGTTGCCCCTAGTCGTGGGAGTTTCGAGACAGGGCATCGATACACCGGAGTAGACTAGTGTATACAGTCGAGGCCCCGACGAGGGGCGGTGGCCGGTCTCACAAACCACTGGTGTCAGTTGGATCACCTAAGATGTATACAGGTGCTCATTGGGTTATGAGTACACCGGACAGGACTCACCGGGAACCTGCTAGTTGGTATTTATACCTAGCATCAGATAGCAGTTCCCTGGTGACATGTGTACAGGTTAGTTCATCGACCTGAGGTCATCATTTGTCTCATGTAAGTTTCCTCTGTGCTTTGATTTCTACCCTACCACGGCTCAAAGGAGTCGTGCAAACAGGTTTTCTTTGGGTACAGTCCCAAGCCACATGGAGGCAAGTGAACGGATCGGCAGGGGATTCGTCTCTCCCGGTATTGGGGGTGAGATCGCGCTGTGTCTAGGAGAGCTATTACACAAATCCCTCGGCCGAGGCAGGAGATTTACTGGTAGGTACTCCAGTAGTATCTCAGGGTGTTCTGGACTACACTCCGACACGACTTATACCGCTATTGGGGGTCTGACGTTACCAGCCCCCTAGGCCCGATATGCGATACTCATAGACGAACGGACCGGACTGTATGTATATTGTCACTGATAGGCTCAGTAGGGTTCCAGGATGAGTTCGCTCATCGGCTTCCCTTGAGGTCAGTACATGGGCAGCCGTTACGCACAGCTAGTGCCGCTGACATGCTTGTGGTTAAACCCACTGCCAGGGTACTGAAGAGTCTTTAGAGTCCCTCACAGATAGTTTCCCA
This sequence comes from Agapanthus africanus, assembly GCA_030015575.1. Classification (NCBI taxonomy): domain Eukaryota; kingdom Viridiplantae; phylum Streptophyta; class Magnoliopsida; order Asparagales; family Amaryllidaceae; genus Agapanthus; species Agapanthus africanus. The sequence continues at coordinate 154,657,390 of CM057345.1, read as the reverse complement.
AGTTCAGGCGAAACGTTGTAGAGGCCGTATGGTTTTATGGCAGAGTTCGAAATTGCACGTGCATTTTTGCACGTGTCATATTTCGGACAGATAATACTGGTGGGCTTTGGTTTAAGCCGAATCCATGTATTATATTGAGTCGGAATATTTTAGTCTCTCGTATTCGTATTCGGTCGGAATACGGATACAGGTATGTATATACAGGTGAAGGGTATTTTCGTAAACCGTTACGAGAATATTTTAGAAGATGCATTTCTTTTGGTTAATCATTTTGGTTTAAATGGTTAATAGGATTTTGTAAAGGGTGACTCATTCTTAGTGACTCATTACTTCTAGAATGATCACTAATGACTCATGTAATGAGTCATCTAGTGAGTCATTAAGAATTAATGAGTTTTGTTTTGCGGATAGATATTTGAGGAGATATTTTTATTAGATATTTTTCTTTTGGGTTTAGAATATAACACCCTTTATCTATTCACATGAGAAGAACAAGTTATTATGCTTGAGTTCTTTTTGCTCTCTTGATTTTCTTGAGTTCACCATTTCCAACCCTAAGCATCTTCTTCAACCTCCACCCTAACCCTCTCATGTGATGAGAACCCTAGGGTGTTTGAGACAAAGTATTCTACTCGTTCTCTACTTTATCTTGGTCATCTCTTTTAGCATACTTGATGACCGAGTTGCCTCGGTATAAAGGCGGGAGCCCGTTTAAAGATCCGATGATGTGGTGCCACCTCGAGGAGGAGATAGGAGATCGGAGTTGCCGCGAGGAGCATGGAATGATGGCTAAAGACCGAAAGACTCGGATCGTTCGGTATAGCCTTTCTACCTCTTTACAGTTTGTTAGTATAGCGTTAATGGCAAGATCCGGGTTATAGTATGCGATAGCGCCAGTTATAAAAGTTTTTGTTCCGCGTTTGGCGTCAGAATGACAACCGGGGCGCTACCGTAGACTTACATGGCATCAGAGCCACGCCATTAACCTTTACTAATTTGTTCTAACGCGTTTAAAATATCGATCGAACAAAATTTCCGAAACCGCACTTTTCAGGCTAAAGTTTCTGTCGAATTTTTAAACAGGTCTAACAATAATTTTGAGCATCTTAGAAAATCGACCAGGCTTTTTTAAGAATACTGTAGAAATTTGGTCAACTGTTGCCTCCATGGCACCGCGGAACCGCCGCATAAGCCATGTATTGGCCGCGGTTCCGCCGCTTCTTTGAAGCAACAGTGCACCAATTTTCTACAGTAGTGTCTTTCATGAAAAATTATGGTTTCTGGAATATTTTGTTTGGGCCCAGATTTTGTTTGTGTACTGCAGTTGTACGTGGGGCCCACTTCGGGAAGTTTTGTCGATCGGAATTTTAAACTTGTTAGTTTACAGTACTTACATTATATCTCCGACCGTGAATGTCATTCGAGTAGTAAATTGCGTCTAATTGCTATAGCTCTTTTAGACGGGTTTGCGAACGTGACATTCGCGTTGATGTTCTGTGTTGTGCTGTGATGTTGCGGATTTGTCGTGGTGGATAGCTGTGTGCAATGATAGTGCAGTTTGGATTTATTTGTACATTTGATATTACGGGACGAGCGTCCAACATGTGGACTGCCGTCACTGCATGTTTGTATAATATTCTTTTGGGGCATGACCGGGCTGAGATCGAAATTCCCGTTGTACATATTTTTCATTTCTGTACTAGGTTTACCCCGCAATGGAGTGCACGGATAGCCGGGTTTTGGAGGGCAACGGGTCCGCTTCTCATGGCTTTGAGAGGCAGAGGGGCCTCACTCTAGAATTGGCAGACTATTCGTCGCACTCGTAGGGGGTACAGGTTGACCCAAGGAAGGGTGATCAAGTTACCGGATTCTGTGAAGTGCAGGGTGGTCCATTCACTTTGTTGTAGGGGGCTGCCTCGCTTCAGGTTTTGGCGGGTAACTTGCCGCACCCGTAGGGGTCTAGTTTTCATTGCACAGGCTATCCACATGACCAGGGAAACGTCGGGTTTCAGTAGCGGCTCTGTGAAACCCGGGGATCCCAGATTATCTGTATTGTTCTATGATACTTATTACTTTTCTATAATGTTGCATTTATCACGCCTGGAGCGATTGTATATTGGTATATATACTAGTAGATGTTGTATATGTTTTACACCCGCGCTCGTCCAATCCCCGCTCTGTCGTTAGTTAAGTAACCTAACGGGTGATGACGGGACCCAGTGACGAATGCGGATGGCATATACATACATTTTATTTTCGTTCTTTTTTGGTGTGATTAATTGATGGGACTGCGTTGATTTTGATCAATGCAAGGAAAACAAATCTTTTTGGACGTTGTGGGAACAGTTTTAAAAAGTATTATTACAAGGACGTTTTCTTTTGTTTTGCACAGAGGTATTCAGTTAGAATATCCTGCACCTCATTTGACGAGGCAAGGGCCGATATCTCTTCACCGGGAGTGACCCCTTGGGCAGAAGTTTGTGTCAGGGTAATAACTTCACTATAGTCGATTACATGTTGCTTTGCATCGCGGTATTCAGTTGGAATATCCTGCACCTCATTCCACAAGGAAAGAGCCGAGATCCCCTTCACCGAGAGTGACCTCTTTAGCAAAGGTTTTCGCCACTATATTTTTATAAAAAGCTATCAGGTTCCTTCAGCGATATCAAGTTCGTTACGTTAAAGTTTTTTCGCCAAAAACTAGCCGTAGCCCTCCATCATTTCTTTTGGGTATTCAGTAGTATTCAAGCTATGTATTTTGACCAACGCCAAGGCATAGTGTTTTGTAGCTGCTGGGTATTCATTTGTTGCATAGATAGATGAGTTGGTTTGGGACAGTCGTTCTGCCATTTGGCCAACGTCAGGGGTATGTTCGGGTGGGTTCAAATTGACAAGATAATGATGGGTAGAACTTGGCATGTGACTTATGGCATTTTGGCCAACGTCAAGGTCATAAGAGCATGGGGCAAAAATCATATCGGGAGTTTCTAAAGAAACTGAAACTTGCCAAGTATGCGCATACCTTCTGGAGTGTGATAACATGAGTGGATTCCTTCACGTTATCATGCGATGAAAGTTGGATCCCGATTCCCACTGATGAGTTGGTTTACTCTTCGGGTGATCCCGATTGATTCTTCTTTTAGGTTTGGAGGAGAATTTGACAGTACAGTGGGAGGTTTCCTGATTAGATAAAGTGATAACCATTCTGATCTAGGTTAGAGTGCACGCAGAGTGTTTCTTTTCTCTCTCTCTTTGGCAGCGACCATTGACCGACGTTAGACTATAACTCAGTGACCAAGTTGACCGAACCTTCTTAAAAATACTGGCTTTTGGATTGTCTAAGTTGCATAAGTCATTGCCGCTCTTTCTTTTACCCTTTGCATTTCTCAGAACACCTCGTATCACCACGAACATCCACTTCCATTGGATAGATCCATCATATGGTTATATACAAACTCGAAGGGACTTCTTCGAGAATGTATCCAGGTTCAGGAGAAATTGAATTGGTTTATTCAGTTGTCTTTTATTATCACCTTCTCTCAGGTTGCGAGGGCTCCTTGGTTTAGGAGAGTGCACTTATTACGCTTATTGGATAGTCTTCTTCCAAACCATAGACAGGTGCCGAAAGGTAGGGAATGAAGAAAACCAATTAGCATAAGTAGGGTGTACAGAAGGTAATAAGTAAAGACAAAATAAAGGGATTAGAAAGAGGGCAAAGTAAATTGCGACTGCTATCATTCACGACCAAACCGCGTACTTCATCGCCACTCCTTCTTCACCTTTGCTTTTTTTCCCGGTTCGGGAGAAATAGAATAAGGTATTGTTCAGTTGTCTTTTATCATCACCTTCTCTCAAGTTGCGAGTACTCCTTGGTTTAGGAGAGTACACCTATTATGCTTACTGGATAGTCTTCTTCCAAATCATAGGCTGGTGCCGAACGGTAGGGAAGGAAGAAAACCACTTAGCCTAAAGGGGTGTACAGAAGGTAATGAATAAAGACAAATAAAGAGATTTGGAGAGATGGCAAAGAAATATACAGTTACAGTCATGAATTGGATTATGGAAGAAGCATTACTAGGAATACTAGGATACCCCTACGAAACATTTTCATGTTTCAGTTTCACTGTGCATTGTTAAAGGAAAACTGATTTCCCGATTAGATACTTACTCCAGGGTATGTATTTACCAGGTATGATTCTCACATCTGTATGGTTTTACAGATGATGAGTGGGAGTAAGTTATTGGGAACTAGGTGATCATCCTCATTATATCGGAATTCGTTGTAATTGGTGATATTTGAGGAAATCGCCTGGGTTTTTGCCGGACGGCATGTATTTGGTTTTGAGTATCCGTTGTTGTACACCAATTTCAAAATGATATATCTGTACGTTTATTTTTATAAAGTTAGATATAACTTTTTGAAATTATGTCCGTGACATTTACCTATATCAGTTGACGATTGGGTAAGAAGCATTGAACAGCGGAGTAGTTCTTAACAGAGTATTGTATGTTGTCCAGTGTCCATCAGGACAAAGGGATTGGTCCTCGTACTATGTTCTATTTACTTGTGAGTTCTCTAGTTTTTAGACAAGTGTTTCGTAGAAATACAATGTCTATATTTTGAGAAGTTGTGGGTATAGGAATAAAGTAGAGAACCAGATGTCGCAAGTATCGGGATTCTTCAAAGAGATCGAAGATGTAGATACTTGTGATTGGTATTCAGTTAATGGTTTTGAGAAACTTGTTTCTCTTTCTGGTTACTCATAATTGGATGTATTCCTAAGTTGAGTAATGCTGATTAGCCTCTCTCTATTAAGATGATATGCACTGGAGACAGCTGCATGATTTGAATCTGGTTCCAATTAAATAAGTGCCAAAGTTTCTATATTTGATATAGAACGGTTCATATCTTAACTATGTTAAGGTATGGGGAGTTGTCCGGCTTATGCTTAAAACCAGACTCTGGATAACTCAAGGCACGTTTCTGTAATGGCAGTTTATGGGTTGACCCAGGCTATGACGAGGATTGACTCTCTACCATCTGGAAGATCAATAGTGATATTGTTCTTGACTCGCCACAGTTTTAGTAAAATGGATTTTTTTCAGAAAACAGTAGTGGGAGTATGGTAGAACTGGAAGTGATTCCAGAACCGCAAACGATTACGGAAAATTTAAATAGAATCTAAAGATTCAATCAGGTTTGACATTCCATTAGCCACTCCGCAGATATAGTGGGTAACCTCAGCCACCCGAGAGGTACTTCGGTAGCCTCAAGGACGGTGACAGGGAGGTTCTTGTTTACCCAGACTTGACACTACTGTTGTTCCAGACTATGAGACTCGGCAAGAGGTTAAGTATAGCATCGTTCTAAACTAGCTTTAGAAGTGCACGTATATATTATTCTGCCAGAGGGTTGTTGTGGTCAGTGGGAGCAGCGGAAGCATAGTGGGCAAGTAGCTTATGTCTATTTATAGACTAGAGCAGATATAGCGGAGATAGATCATCTAATTTTGATGTGACAGTCATGGCTTTGACTTCATCAGAATAGGAGATGGATCTGTTAAGAAGGTAGAAAGGTGTGATGTCCTGGTATTTGGATGACATACATAAGAGTAGGAAGTAAAATTCCTATACTACGATCGGTTGTACTGTGGTCGTCATACAGTTGTTTCTCCATAAAGGATATGGATATAATATCTGACATTCTGGTTACTAGATCTATGGTTTTAGATCTAGATTTGGGTAGTTTCCCAATGTGGGTTCTTTGACAGTATTCTAATAGTATTTTAGAATGGACGACTCCTGGCATGGTGGTGTACCTCCAGGTGATGGAATCTCCCTCTCTAAAGGTGTCTTACAGACTAAAAGGGATAGGTATGTGCATGATTGGCAGATCACTTGCTTAGGCAATTGAGTCAATCATGAGATGTCAAATACCACACCAGATGTTGTTTTTGCACTAGTTGCAATAAGTTTCTATTAATCCAATCCTGGAGAAACATTCGGAGGCAGTTTTAGAACATAAGTGGATGTTCTACGGATTTGATGACGGCAGCCTCTTTCAGAGACGGTTATCATTCCAGGCTTCCAAAGGTGACATGGATGACAGAGTGATTGTCAGAGTTATAGTTTTCCCTCTGACAAGGGATAGTATTATGGACAGGTGGTCCAAGAGGATACTGTGGGAGGCATAGTGCTGGACACTGATTAGTTTCAGTTGTCGATACAGTCTATGAAGTTTGGATTTGGAGTTCATTTATGAACTAGGTCCCATCAGATATCCAGACATATTCTAAGACAGGTATTACTCAATTCGAGAGATGCCTTTCTCCGCGAACTTGAGATTAAGAGAGACATAGAAAGGAACATCAGGGCGGATCCACTCGCTGAGGCTATTTCTCGAACATAAGAGTTTTACAAACGAGATTTGTGAAACTGATTAGTAGAGGAGTTGGGTGTTCGGTATCACACGGGCTGTGAGTATGCGACATCGCAATAATTAGCCTTAAGTGCAAGTGGAAGATTGTTGGATATAGTGCCCTCAAAGTCAATTATTGGATCGCAGGTACGTGATTGCAATGATTGAAGGAGGACCTATACCGGTAGGACAGTCTTACTCGAGATGATAGTATGCTATCTGGTTTGCCTTTATCAGTCGTGTACAGTTTTAGATGACATGATCACTATTACACGTTGATAGAGCCCTTAGGCTCCTGCTTGACTACCAACAGTATGATGGCGATCATATACGTGAGAGTTGGGTAGTCTATAAGCATATCCTTAATAGTTGTCCCTAGTCGTGGGAGTTTCGAGACAGGGCATCGATACTCCGGAGTAGACTAGTGTATACAGTCGAGACCATGATAAGGGGCGGTGGCCGGTCAACAAGCCACTGGTGTCAGTTGGATCACTAAGATGTATACAGGTGCTCATTGGGTTATGAGCACACCGGACAGGACTCGCCGGGAACCTGCTAGTTGGTATTTATACCCAGCGTCAGATAGCGGTTCCCTGGTGACATGTGTACAGGTTAGTTCATCGACCTGAGGTCGTCATTTGTCTCTTGTGAGTTCCCACTGTGCTTTGATTTCTACCCTACCACGGCTCAAAGGAGTCGTGCAAACAGGTTTTTTTTGGGTACAGTCCCTAGCTACATGGAGGAAAGTGAACGGATCGGCAGGGGATTCGTCTCTTCCGGTATTGGGGGTGAGATCGAGCTATGTCTAGGAGAGCCATTACACAAAGCCCTCGGTCGAGGCAGGAGATTTACTGGTAGGTACTCCAGTAGTATCTCAGGGTGTTCTGGGCTACACTCCGACACGACTTATACCGCTATTGGGGGTCTGACGTTACCAGCCCCCCAGGCCCGATATGCGATACTCATAGACGAACGGACCGGACTGTATGTATATTGTCACTGATAGGCTCAGTAGGGTTCCAAGATGAGTTCGCTCATCGGCTTCCCTTGAGGTCAGTACATGGGCAGCCGTTACGCACAGCTAGTGCCGCTGACGTGCTTGTGGTTAAACCCACTGCCAGGGTACTGACGAGTCTTTAGAGTCCCCCACAGATAGTTTCCCAAGTTCGAGCGAAACGTTGTAGAGGCCGTATGGTTTTATGGCAGGGTTCGAAATTGCACGTGCATTTTTGCACGTGTCATATTTCGGACAGATAATACTGGTGGGCTTTGGTTTAAGCCGGATCCATGTATTATATTGAGTCGGAATATTTTAGTCTCTCGTATTCGTATTCGGTCGGAATACGGATACAGGTATGTATATACAGGTGAAGGGTATTTTCGTAAACCGTTACGAGAATATTTTAGAAGATGCATTTCTTTTGGTTAATCATTTTGGTTTAAATGGTTAATAGGATTTTGGAAAGGGTGACTCATTCTTAGTGACTCATTACTTCTAGAATGATCACTAATGACTCATGTAATGAGTCATCTAGTGAGTCATTAAGAATTAATGAGTTTTGTTTTGTGGATAGATATTTGATGAGATATTTTTATTAGATATTTTTCTTTTGGGTTTAGAATATAACCTCCTTTATCTATTCACATGAGAAGAACAAGTTATTATGCTTGAGTTCTTTTTGCTCTCTTGATTTTCTTGAGTTCACCATTTCCAACCCTAAGCATCTTCTTCAACCTCCACCCTAACCCTCTCATGTGATGAGAATCTACTCGTTCTCTACTTCATCTTGGTCATCTCTTTTAGCATACTTGATGACCGAGTTGCCTCGGTATAGAGGCGGGAGCACGTTTAAAGATCCGATGATGTGGTGCCACCTCAAGGAGGAGATAGGAGATCGGAGTTGCTGCGAGGAGCATGGGATGATGGCTAAAGACCGAAGGACTCGGATCGTTCGGTATAGCCTTTCTACCTCTTTACAGTTTGTTAGTATAGCGTTAATGGCAAGATCCGGGTTATAGTATGCGATAGTGCCAGTTATAAAAGTTTTTGTTCCGCGTTTAGCGTCAGAATGACGGCCGGGGCGCTACCGTAGACTTATAGTATGGCTGTCTCAAGCGCATACCCCCAAAAGGAAATAGGCAACTCAGCAGTGCTCATCATAGAGCGCACCATATCCAATAGGGTGTGATTCCTCCGCTCTGATACACCATTGTGCTGTGGTGTATACGGAGGAGTAAGCTGAGAGAGAATCCCATTCTCTTTTAGATAGTCACGGAATTCCATGCTCAAGTATTTTCCTCCCCGATCAGATCGAAGGATTTTAATACTTTTACCCGTCTGTTTCTCTACTTCGTGCTTATATTCTTTAAATTTCTAAAAAGCTTCAGACTTGTGTTTCAACAGGAACACATGTCCGTATCTTGAGAGATCGTCGGTGAATGTAATGAAGTACGAGGAACCATTCCTGGCATGCGTAGACATGGTACCGCATACATCACTATGTATCATTCCCAAGAGTTCCGTAACTCTTTCTCCGTGTCCTGTAAATGGAGTCTTGGTCATCTTTCCTTTGAGACATGACTGGAAAGTTTCATAAGATGAAAGTTTGAATGGATTCAAATATCCATCTTTATGTAACTTAGCCAGTCGTGTCGCATTGATATGACCTAGTCTACAATGCCACAAGAAGGATTCGTTCAATTCTGAACTTTTCCTCTTGTGTGTGTTCTGTACGTTAAGAACTGTGTTTTGATTCAGAACGTATAATCCGTTACATAACGCACCAAACCCAATCAACACTTGATTTAGGTAAATGTTCATAACATTATTCTCTACTACAAAGTTATATCCTTCTTTATCTAATAAAGAAATTGATATTAAATTGCATATCATAGAGGGTATGTAATAACAGTCGTTCAGGATCAATGTATTCCCAGTTGGCAATACAAGATGATATTCACCAACTGCTTTGGTTGCAATACTTGCACCATTCCCTACTTTTAGAGAATGATAACCTTTTCCCAGTTCTCTACCTTTCTTTAGCCCATGCAACAAATTGCATATGTGGGATCCCGATCCGATATCTAATACCCAGGACGTAGAGTGTACTGAGAAAAAGTTCTCGGTAACTAACACACCCGAAGAAGACGCATCAACATGCTTATTCTTCATTTGGGTGGCGTGGGAATCCGGATATGTTCCTATTTCCTGCTCGGACTTATAACACTTATAAGTTGGAGCGGAACCAACTTTTCCCTGCTCAGTATAACAAGCGGGTTCGGTCAATACATCCATATTATTATCTTGATTAAGGCGTGACATTGGTTGCTGCCTGGAGAGAGGGAGAAGGAAACGCATTACCATGCGCTCTTTGCAAGATTAGATTGGTTATTATCTTATCTAATCAGGACGGCTCCCACTGTTTTTATCAAATCTTCCTTCAAACCCTAAAAGATAAGACTAGTCGGGATTAATTACACCTTACAAGTTCGCCAATCGTTTAGCCAGGCCAGTGCTGGTAGTTTGAGGGAGGTTCCCCGTGTTTTCGCACGGACCTAATTAAAATAAACCTCGTTTTCCCAAGAGCGTGACCCCGTTAACACCTTTCTTGACACCTACTTGATTGGCTAATTGTGATGTGTAAAACTCTCCCAGGAGTAACTCTTACTCGCAGTGGGTATCGGGATCCAACTATCTCATAGAAGGTATGCAATCTCATTGCAAATTTTAACACTTGAAATTCTCGATAATACTTTTGCCCCTAGCAACCTATGACCTTGACGAAGGCCAATAAACCATAGACCGCTAGTCAAGTTCAACCCGTACATTTCTTGATTGAATTAAACCCACCCACACGACCCTTGACGAAGGCCAACAAAGTCGCACGACTACCCTAATCCAATTGCATCACATGCTATAAGCAGATAAGTACTAATCATCTACCGCACACTATGCCTTGACGAATGCCAACAAACATAGCACAAATACTAACTAGTGCTTATCTGAAATGACGGAGGGCTACGCGGGTTTTTAAAAAAACCATGAACGTAATGAACTTCATATCGTTGTAGAATCGAGTGATTTTGAAAGGGAGTATTTTTGAGGCTTTTACTAGTTCCGCTAAATAGGTCACTCCCGGTGAAGGGATCTCGGCTCTTTCCTTATCGAATAAGGTGCTGGATATTCTATAAGGAATACCGCTATGCAAAGCAAGAACTAAAAAGGCAATCAAAAACAAAACCGAGAGGGTTGTAGCATCTGCTAGTTTCGCTAAAGAGGTCACTCCCGGTGAGGGGATCTCGTCTGTTTCCTTATTGAATAAGGTGCTGGATATTCTACAAGGAATGCCGCTATGCAAAGCAAAAACTAGAGCTACGCTTTTTGAAAATTTGATTCTACAGCATCATTTTGGTTTCTTTTCTTTCAATAATCTCATTAATGAAGACCCATCAATTAAGCTTCCTAAGCATTACAGAAGAAACGAAAATACAACGTACATGTAAAGTGATCACATCATAGAATATCAGCAGCAGAAGATAACATATGAAATATTGGATATACTAGGAATTCCGTGTTTTAAGTTAAGCCAGTATAAAACACGAATTCCACGGTCGTGATAAATAGCCAAACACACATCCCTAGACCCCTACGAGAGCGGCAAGCAACCCTACCAATTCTAGAGTTAAGAGACCCGGACTCGACTCCTCGAGATGGTCTCCCACTGGACTCTAGAACCCGGTTGCTTGTGCTCCCCTCCTTGGGTCTATCCTAATGCGGAAAAGTAAATAATATACAACAATGGTGACATCATCCTCAACCCGGAAGTGTCCCAATAAAAGAATATTACATACATTGAATTTTACATGAATGAAAATAAAAACTCCCATCTCACATAAAACCCTCCGGCAATTCAAAACACGACGATCCAATATAACATATCCAAGCAACACATAACATCACATGTCATCAAATAGCTAGACGATGTTAAACATTCCGATCGAATCAACAAACACCCAAAATTACCCAAAAAGCTCAACACTTGAGCGTAGTTTAAAATTACTCAGTACATGCCACAGCTCCTATGAACTAGCCGTAGAAGGGGTAACCAATGCCTCACATATGGCACCGCTGAACCACCACAAACCCTAGGGTTTAGTGGTGGTTATGACGGTCACATAATCGAGTTAAGGTTTCGTTCTTCTAGAGGGTTGTAATATTTCAGAAAAATAAAATATTATTTTTGGTAATTTTTTTAATTAAATAATAAAAATTATGAATATTTTATTTATACGGTATAATTAAATACCGATAAATCAGGAAATATTTGGAAAATTACAGGAATTACGGAAATGAAGGTGTTTTATGCGATTTAGGCAAATTATAAATTTCTTAATTAATTATATACAATTTTAATGCTAATCATGATTAAAAATCGCTAATCTTGCATTAATCCAGTTTTGTGCACATGACATGCACAATGTCATATTACATTTTGTTACATTTTCCTACATAGTCTTTCTTTTTATCATGCATGGTTGTTGTTTTAAAAGAGAAAAAAAACAAAAGATTAAAGAAAAAGGAAAAGAAAAAAAGAAAAACATAAAAATTAAGGTATGGGCAAGAAAGAGAGAGGGTGAGGGGTTCCTTGAACCATGGCACATTGTCTCCACCTTGTTCCCTTCATCATTTTTCCCCTCTTCTCACCTCCATGGCTGCCTCCTCTCTCCACCATCTCTTACACCTCATTTCACCCCCAAAAACAACTCAAAACACATCATTCTCTTCACTAAAAACATGCACAAGCTCATTACAAGCATGCAGAACCAAGCAAAATATGATTTTGAGCACTTGGGGCAACTCAAGAACATTCTTGAGTTACCAAATGAGGTAATTCTTTCACATTTATTGTAGTATTTGGTTTCCTTTAGCTTCCATTCAAGTTTAAAATCAATTTCGTGTAGTTTTGTGAACTTTGAAATTTCCTAGAAGAGAGTTGAGGGATTCTTGAATTGTGGTTGTGTAATTGAGGCCTAGTAGTGACCTTAAACCCCCTTAGTGCTATAAACCCAGACCAAACCAAAGCTAGAACCCAAACACAGAACTATAGATATTGAATGTCGGTCTGTGGTTAATTTAGGGTGCAGGGGAATCTGGGATGGCCTGGGATGATTACTAGAAAAGCAAACAACACCACAAGCCTAAATTGACCACTACGAGGACACCCTACCAATACGAGACGATTCCTTGATATTAGAACCAAGGTGGCCGGATTTAGGGCTAGTGTGGCCGGCCAAATGGAGGAGTCTGGGGTCCAAGTTTCTTCTGTAGCTCATATGCCCCTATACATCACCCCAATACTGTTTGTTCATCTTGTTTTCACCTTAACTAAAATCTGGAGCAAGTTTTGTGAGTCGATGCCATGTGTTTCTTGATGTTTATGAATTCAAGTTTTGGTAATTGTGTTTTGTATCGGTCACTTGATGTTTGTACATCGATATCGGGTGTTTTTGGGCTCTTTTGCGAGAGTAGAGGTTTTAACCTATGAGTGTTTCGTGTGTCGTTTCGATTGCGAATTGGATTTTAATGCGATACGATATGTTATGATGTGTAGGTGACCCCATGAGGACTTCGAGACGACAAGAAAGCGCGTGGCGACGTCGACATCGGCAAGCGAAGATTAATATGAGTAGATATATATCTACGGGGGAAGTCGGTTGGATGGCGTATAGCACCCCCGTAATTTCGTAGTATAGAACGTGAATGCGTTATAATTATATTATATATATATATATATATATATATACGGATGTGATATGAAATGACTTTGGATTAGTATAGTGTACCTGTAAGATAGTCTTTAGTTAGTTTATTAGTCGCGAACCCTAGAGTAGTGATTTGCATACACGCGCGCGCACGCGCACACACACTTGCATTCATTTTATTATTGTGCGTATATGGGGATATGTGTATATATATTTATATATATACGCATATATATATATACGTATACGTATACTTGGATTATAAGAATAATACTTGGTACTTGGAGATGAGTCGATGAGATTGGACACATGCCATGAGATCGGTGATGAGAATTGGATCGTATTATGAGATACGACATGTTATTATAGCGGGTCCTTGGGCGATGTGTTTTCATACACACGCATACATATATATAGATGGTATCAGTATGTACTAGACTTAGATCAGTACCCCCAGATCATGATATAGGATGAAAAGGATACCAGATGAATAATGAGATAATGTGATAATTGAGCCGTACCCAGATTTGGGATGTCATACGATGGATTTACCGTACGAGCTATATATTGATGATAGATCTGCACTCTTGACTCGAGAATGTCATATTATATATATTGTATCGTATGTGATACTATTGAGGCGAGATCACCGACTATTATATGTATATATATCGACTCAGACTTAGGTGGTTTTCCTTACCCTTTCGAGCAGTTTGTTAGTTTAGTCCAGTAGTTTACTTATAGATGTTAGACTAGACTTGGGTCATACCTATTTCAAAACTAACGAATCGTGAGTATTTTAAAGACAGGCCAAGGGACTCTATGTGTATTTCAAAAGACGTACCTTTTCTTAAAAACACCGTAGCCCTATTTTCTAAACACCACGATTCGTGTCATTTCAAACGGAAAAACGGTATGACCCATGTATATTAATGTAGATTATTTATTGTTGTGTTTATTATTCAGCTCCCGCATATTCTTTCTGTTCGCATCGCATTGCATGCTTATATTGTGCTTTCATATGCTATTATTGAAATCATGCCGCCAGGACACCAGCACCGTTACCGATGATGTGTATGTTCCACATACACCTGCTTGCCGGCACACACACATCATCATCGGTAGTTGCCATGCCATGTACACTGTAGAGAATATTAATTCATTGATATTGTTTGTTGGCTGATGGTTCCGATATATTATTATTGTGATAGCCTAGACATTGCATTTATTTCTGTGATTGTCATGCATAATTATACGTTCAATTTCATGCATTATTTTAGGGCCAGACCGGATAGCCGGAGCCCAATATTTTAGAATCCGTTGTTTATTTATACTTGAGATTGGGATTTCGGATTTCTATGAGATTTATGGATTTGGAGAAACCACAAGGATTCTATAAGCTTATTATCATTTTAAAAATGAAAGTTGTGGTTTTCTCATGATATAATTTGAGAGGTGTCCACCATGAGTTTTCTCGGCTCTTGAGCGATATCATACACCCGATTCGAGGAGGAGGAGGAACCGCTTGTGGGTGCATGGTGGACTCGGTGCGGTACCCCGGGGCGAGAAGGTCGCAGATGATGGCGTTGAGCCTGGCAGGGGAACACTACCGACCGGTGACTTCATTGTGACTCGACGGATATCCGGAGGATACCGATCGGAGTTTGGGCCAGTCCGGATAGCCGGAGCCCAGGGGCCAGTCCGGATAGCCGGAGCCCTAGATATTAAGACAGCGAGATATACATATTTTTGTGTCGATACTAGACACTGTTTTATGTTGATTTCATTGATGATATCTCGATTTTATATCCATAAATCTCACTGAGATATGAAAACAGTTTTCTCATTTACATGTATTCTGTTTTCATGCATTCATACCTCATATTTATAATATGTTGTTACCTGAGGCACTGACACGAGCACTTGGTATTACACTTATGTATAGATGTTTACCCTTGCCACCTTTTTATGCTTCAGACCTTATCATTTGAGGATATATATACTACCGATCGTTTTGACCTAGGATTGAGTCATACATACGATTTTTGCTCTGTGATGTTTTCTACTCACGAGTTGGCAACTCACCCCCGTTGTGCCACAGTTCTTGAAAGTTTTTGCCGTACAGGTTTCATTACGGCTTTCTGGCACACTGCTTCCATTCCGGGTGATTGCTTTGGTAGGTGGGTTCACTCGCACCGTGACCACCCTTGTATTTTATTTATATTGTTGAATCTAGAAACTCCATCAACCAGAATGTATTATTTATTTGACTTAAAGACCAGTTATATATTATTTAGACCTTAGAGTCGCGCGTTGTATTATTATGGTTTTCATGATGATTTAAGTTTCCTTTTTAAGTTTTGATCCTCGCCCTTTGGCGTTGTATATTATATTTGCTTGCGTGGTGGTGACCGTCAATTGACGAAGAGCTAGCTCCCGCTTGGGGATGTCTTTATTCATATTATGCATGTTGTACCCGTTTGGGGCCAATATTTACAAAGGCAACTCTGCCGAAATTTTCAGAAAAGACTTGATGTTTTAAAAATGCATATTCGACTTATGTTATTAAAACCACTTGTTTTAAATTAAGTTTTCTTCACTTCTATTTAAAATGGTTTAGATTTCTAGGATTTTGGCTTACTTGAATTACATGGGGTCCTATAGACTTCATATGATTCAAGTGCCAGTCACGTGCTATTTCGGGTCGTGACAAAATTGGTATCAGAGCCCTAGGTTAATCTTGGTTCGAATCTATGTTTGACTATGCGGAGCCTAGGGCGTTCATATATATACGGAATTTAGGCTTGACCTTACGGAATTTAGACTTAGTCGAGGGGGTATTATACCCGAACTTTCGTCGAGTAGGTTGACCTTGGTTGATGGAGTAGGTGACTTAAGGAGAGTGACGTACTGTGTGTACGTTCCGCGGCATACTTACGATACGCTACTTCGCTTAAGAAGCCTTAGGATGGACATTTTCTTGCACATTATCATATTCATTCATGATCTATCCTCATCAATATCAGTTTATGGTTTTCCTACCACGATTACACGGGTAGAGAGAGAGAGAGAGCTGGGGCTAGAGTTGCGTCAGTACGAACTCGTCACGGATGAGGACTGACCAGGGCGTGATTCTAAGGACATACGATTTTCATAGATGCGTCGTTTTATTGTATTTTAGCGCCATGAGCGTTGATGGATCGCTTTTACGAAGATTTCTCGAACGTGCAGATCAGCACCAGAGGATCAGGCTACTGCCAGAGGCCAGCCAAAATATGATGACCGTCGATACACCGATTATTTGATGATTGAGGCACTGTTCAGCGTGCGGACAAATGAGCCAGTTGTTGCTATGAATGACGAGATATCATCCCAGATGTTGGAGCTATTGCCGCACGAGTTGTACTTAGAGATATGATAGAAGATCGCTAGTCACCCAAGGAGGAATGACTAGGACATATGATTCGTTGCCTATCCCGATGCGAGGTCATCAGATTGATTGATTCCAGCAAGAGACAACTTCACGCAGGTACGTTAAGAGTCGATAGAAGACGATCGAATGTCAGAAACCCATTTTTTTCAAGTTTAAAGTATTCGGAGAAACATGCAAGTAATTCCGTGGACCCTCTAGAAGAATGAAACCCTAACTCGATATAATGACCATGAGAACGCTTGAAAACCTTAGGGTTTGCAGCAGTTCAGCAGTGCCATTGATGAGGCTTGGGTTTGCCCTTCTACGGCCGGTTCATAGGTACTGTGGCATGTACTAGAATACTATTAAATTGTACCTAAGATGTTAAGCTTTTGGGGGATTATGGAACTTTGACGAATCAATCGAAAGGTTTGACGTCATTCGGATATTATGTGATGGGATACATTGTTTGGGAGACTCCAGATAGGAGTATAGCTATTGGAGCGCAGTCCATGCAGCCATGAAGAGACGAGTCTGAATCAGTCGACATTAGAGAAAAGTGGAGTAAGCGGTTCGTACGAGACCTTGATGAGATGACGTTCCACTCCGCTGACATCAGTGATGTGATACGCATGTAGAGGCGTTGTATATAGATATATCTTCCAGAGGGAGTCGTGATGAGTACGCAGCCGTTCCGGAACAAGAAACAGGTTTAGTAAGAGATGATAACTTCCGGGCAGTTCAGCAAAAACGAGATTGGAGGGAGACTTCGATAGAACTTTTCTGGAATACAATACGAGAAGACTTGGAACCAGGATTAGTCATATTACGCACACCCAGCAGACCAGAGTTCAGCATCGTCGACGAGACATGTTATGAGCGACCATGACAGTTGGCCAGAGATCTTTAGAGAATGTGCTTGAGCGGGACTGTTTCCGCCATATTTGATTTTGATATTTTGGACGATTTATTTTCATGATTGAGATTTTGTACACCACAGTCGCACTTGACTTCGATATGATATCATTCGAGATGTTGATTTTTATTTCATACCTCTGGTATGCATGTGATTTGACTTATGCTGTCGGCATAGTTTTCAAGCACTTTTAGTATTTTGATTCGATTTTGTGCACGCTGATGCACATGGTTGTGAGATTATATACCACGGTATACCTAATTTGGATTGAGATATGATGTATACCGTTGATTTCGATTGTGATATTCGATATTTATTTTCGTGCACTTCGTGCACTTGATCTGGATTCTTGCGCATACTTGACGCGCTTGATGCGATTTTGGTGCACGCCAGATGCACTAAATCGAGATTCTTCGTGCATATCAGATGCACCTGATATTGTTGTCAGGCACACCCCGTTGCCCTTGACAGGTGTTTTCGTGCACACCCGTTGCACTTAGATTTTGTTTCTGGGCACATTTTTGGATTTCGATTTCTGTGCGCACTAGACGCACGTGGCATTCTTATGCACATTTTGGGATTGATTTCTTTTGGAGCAGTATGTTTTTATGATATTTACTATATGATATAGTAGCTGAGAAGGACTAGTCCGGGGACAGTACCTGAATATATTTTTGCATGCATTGATAGTTATCGAAGGGATTTCCAAAAAGGAGCTATAGTCTCAGTATTTACCTACGTGTCCGAGATGACACAAGACATTTAACAAAGGAAACCCTTCTAAATTATTTTCAAAACGGCAGGACGTGTATGTTAAACAAAGGATATATATACATATAGTTATTTTCTTACAATAGACGTCCGCCACTGTGCAGTGATACGCACATCGCACAGTGACTTAAAGAGGTTTGGCATGCATTTCTTTCAGATGTTTACATATATAGTGTTGATGTATATCATGTTGGTTTTCATATTGGATTTAGATATTGATGTCCGCCCCATTACTTCGATGACTGCAGGATGCTTGACGGAGTTTTGCTTTTGATTGATATACTCGTTTTCATGCACATGCATTGTGCTACAATGTGTTTTATGTATTTATGATTTCGAAGCCCCGACGACTGGATCTTTTTACTGAAATGTTTTAGTATTTGAGGGGTTTAAATTTAAATTCGGGGACCGAATTTCTTTAAGGGGGGAAGACTGTAACATTTCAGAAAAATAAAATATTATTTTTGGGAATTTTTATAATTAAATAATAAATATTATGAATATTTTATTTATGCGGTATAATTAAATACCGATAAATCGGGAAATATTTGGAAAATTACAGGAATTACGGAAATGAAGGTGTTTTATGCGAATTAGGAAAATTATGAATTTTCCTAACTGATTATATACAATTTTAATGCTAATCGCGATTAAATATCGCTAATCTTGTATTAATCCGGTTTTGTGCACATGACATGCACCATATCATATTACATTTTGTTACATTTTCCTACATGGTCTTTCTTTTTATCATGCATGGTTGTTGTTTTAAAAGAGAAAAGAAAACAAAAGATAAAAGAAAAGGGAAAAGAAAAAAAGAAAAACATAAAAATTAAGGTATGGGCAAGAGAGAGAAAGGGTGAGGGGTTCCTTGAACCATGGCACATTGTCTCCACCTTGTTCCCTTCATCATTTTTTCCCCTCTTCTCACCTCCATGGCTGCCTCCTCTCTCCACCATCTCCTACACCTCATTTCACCCCCAAAAACAACTCAAGCCACATCATTTTCTTCACTAAAAACATGCACAAGCTCACTACAAGCATGGAGAACCAAACAAAATCTGATTTTGAGCATTTGGAGCAACTCAAGAACATTCTTGAGTTGCCAAATGAGGTAATTCTTTCACATTTATTGTAGTAATTGTTTTCACTTAGCTTCCATTCAAGTTTAAAATCAATTTCGTGTAGTTTTGTGAACTTTGAAAATTCCTAGAAGAGAGTTGAGGGATTCTTGAGTTGTGGTTGTGTAATTGAGGCCTAGTAGTGACCTTAAACCCCCTTAGTGCTATAAACCCAGACCAAACCAGAGCTAGAACCCAAACACAGAACTTTAGATATCGAATGTCGGTCTGTGATTAATTTAAGGTGCAGGGGAATCTAGGATGACCTGGGATGATTACGAGAAAAGCAAACAATATCACAAGCCTAGATTGACCACTACGAGGACACCCTACCAATACGAGACGATTCCTTAATACTGGAACCGAGGTGGCCGGATTTAGGGCTAGTGTGGCCGGCCACATGGAGGAGTCTGGGGTCCAGGTTTCTTCTGTAGCTCATATGCCCCTATACATCACCCCAGTACTATTTGTTCATCTTGTTTTCACCTTAACTAAAATCTGGAGCAAGTTTTGTGAGTTGCTGCCATGTGTTTCTTGATGTTTATGAATTCAAGTTTTGTTAATTGTGTTTTGTATCGGTCACTTGACATTTGTACGTCGATATCGGGTGTTTTGGGGCTCTTTTGTGAGAGTAGACCATAGGTTTTAACCTATGAGTGTTTCGTGTGTCGTTTCGATTGCGAATTGGATTTTAACGCGATACGATATGTTATGATGTGTAGGTGATCCCATGAGGACTTCGAGACGACAAGCAAGTGTGTGGCGACGTCGGTATCAGCAAGCGAAGATCAATGTGAGTAGATATATATTTACGGGGGAAGTCGGGTGGATGGCGTATATCACCCCCGCAGTTTCGTAGTGTAGAACGCGAATGCGTTATAATTATATTTCATATATATATATATATATATATATATATATATATATATATATATATATATACGGATGTGATATGAAATAACTTTGGATTAGTATAGTGTACTTGTAAGATAGTCTTTAGTTAGTTTACTAGTCGTGAACCCTAGAGTAGTGATTTGCATACACGCACACACATACACACTTGCATTCATTTTATTATTGTGCATATATGGGGATATGTGTGTGTGTGTGTGTGTATTTATATAGGTATGGGACTGTGTGTGTGTGTGTGTGTGTGTATATACACGTATACATATACTTGGATTATGAGGATAGTACTTGGTACTCATACCATGAGATCGGGCACATGCCATGAGATCGGTGATAAGAATTGGATCGTATTATGAGATACGGCATGTTATTATAGCGGGTCCTTGGGCGATGTATTTTCATACACACGCATACATATATATATATGGTATCAGTATGTACTAGACTTAGATCAGTACCCCCAGATCATGATATAGGATGAAAAGGATACCAGATGAATAATGAGATAATGCAATAATTGACCCGTACCCAGTTTTGGGATGCCGTACGATGGATTTACCGTACGAGCTATATATTGATGATAGATCTGCACTCTTGACTTGAGGATGTCATATTATATATATTGTATCGTATGTGATACTATTGAGGCGGGATCACCGACTATTATATGTATATATATCGACTCAGATTTAGGTGGTTTTCCTTACCCTTTCGAGCAGTCTGTTAGTTTAGTCCAGTAGTTTACTTGTAGATGTTAGACTAGACTCGGGTCATACCTATTTCAAAACTAATGAATCGTGAGTATTTTAAAGACACGCCAAGGGACTCTATGGGCATTTCAAAAGACGTACCTTTTCTTAAAAACACCGTAGCCCTATTTTCTAAACACCACGATTCGTGTTATTTCAAACGGCAAAACGGTATGACTCATGTATATTAATGTAGATTATTTATTATTCTGTTTATTATTCAGCTCCCGCATATTCTTGCTGTTCGCATCCCATTGCATGCTTATATTGTGCTTTCATATGCTATTATTGAAATCATGCTGTCATGACACCAGCACCATTACCGATGATGCGTATGTTCCACATACACCTTCTTGCCGTTGCACACATATCATCATCGGTAGTTGCCATGCCAAGTACACTGTAGAGAATATTAATTCATTGATATCGCTTGTTAGCTGATGGTTCCGATATATTATTATTGTGATAGCCTAAACATTGCATTTATTTCTGTGATTGTCATGCATAATTATACGTTCAATTTCATGCATTATATTAGGGCCAGACCGGATTGCCGGAGCCCAATATTTTAGAATCCATTGTTTATTTATACTTGAGATTGGGATTTCGGATTTCCATGAGATTTATGGATTTGGAGAAACCGCAAGGATTCTATAAATTTATTATCATTTCAAAAATGAAAGTTGAGGTTTTCTCATGATATGATTTGAGAGGTGTCCACCATGAGTTTTCTCGGCTCTTGAGCGATATCATACAACCGATTCGAGGAGGAGGAACCGTCTGTGGGTGCATGGTGGACCCGGTGCGGTACCCCAAGAAGAGAAGGTCGCAGATGATGGCGTTGAGCCTGGCAGGGGAACACTATCGATCGGTGACTTCATTGTGACTCGTCGGATATCCGGAGGATACCGATCGGAGTTTGGGCCAGTCCAGATAGCCGGAGCCCTAGATATTGAGACAGCGAGATATAAATATTTTTGTGTCGATGCTAGACACTGTTTTATGTTGATTTTATTGATGATATCTCGATTTTATATACATAAATCTCATTGAGATATGAAAACAGTTTTCTCATTTACATGTATTCTGTTTTCATGCATTCAAACCTCATATTTATGATATGTTGTTACCTGAGGCACTGACACGAGCACTTGGTATTACACTTATGTATAGATGTTTACCTTTGCCACCTTTTCATGCTTCAGACCTTATCATTTGAGGATATATATACTACCGATCGTTTTGACCTAGGATTGAGTCGTACATACGATTTCTGCTCTGTGATGTTTTCTACTCACGAGTTGGCAACTCACCCCCGTTGTGCCACAGTTCTTGCAGGGTTTTGCCGTACAGGTTTCATTGCGGCTTTCTGGCACACTGCTTCCATTCCGGATGATTGCTTTGGTAGGTGGGTTCACTCGCACCGTGGCCATCCTTGTATTTTATTTATATTGTTGAATCTAGAAACTCCATCAACCAGACTGTATTATTTATTTGACTTAGAGACCAGTTGTATATTATTTCGACCTTAGAGTTGTGCGTTGTATTATTATGGTTTTCATGATGATTTGAGTTTCCTTTTTAAGTTTTGATCCTCGCCCTTTGGCATTATATATTATATTGCTTGCGTGGTGGTGACCGTCAATTGACGAAGAGCTAGCTCCCGCTTGGAGATGTCTTTATTCATATTATGCATGCTGTACCCGTTTGGGGCCAGTATTTACAAAGGAAACTTTGCCGAAATTTTCAGAAAAGACTTGATGTTTTAAAAACGCGTATTCGGCTTATGTTATTAAAATCACTTGTTTTAAATTAAGTTTTCTTCACTTCTATTTAAAATGGTTTATATTTCTGGGATTTTGGCTTACTTGAATTAGTTGGGGTCCTATAGACTTCATATGATTCAAGTGCCCGTCACGTGCCATTTCGGGTCGTGAGAAGGGTCCACAGTATCGCTTGCATGATTTTCTGAAAGTTTTAAACTAAGGAAAAATCCAACACTTGGAAAATTTCCGGAGAGGGTTAAAATGGGTATTTGATATCCTTTCGAACTTTTTAATACCGTCTAAAGTGAACCGAAAAACTGTTAGAATTACGACTACAAAACACTCCGAGTTGCCTTTGTAGAAAATTATCATCACATGAAAATTTAGCAAAAACAAACAACACCTGAAACACCAAAACCCAGTCACTGGAACACTGAAAAAATTTGAAGGGGTTTGCTTGGATTTGGGCCGAGATAGGGGGTTGGGGCCGGCCAAAATTTCACAGAATTGCCTCAAATTTCTCCAGTGTTTATGTAATATCACATACAACATTCTGCAGTTGTTTGGAAAAAATTCGAGCACTTTTAAAAATCGACAGAAACCAGTATTCCGTGTTTCAGTTTCGGAGTCGTTTCGGTTTCATAATCTAACAAACATTGTCTAAATCTTTAGCTTGGCTCTGATACCACTGTAAGGTTCCCTAGCACGACAGCAAGGTTTCGGAAGACATCGTCCATGCCGTTTTCAAAAAATTGCGATGCTAACGAACCTAAACTTAGAATCTTTAACTAGAGATTTAGACAATAGAAAATGTAAACTACTTTACATCTAAAGAGAACAAGAATACAACCTTTGTAGACGATCCTTCTCTTCACTTGCTCCGTGTAGTAGTCCCGCGACTCCACTAGGCTTGTCTTGAGACTTTGAACAAGCCTCCTTTGTTATCTTCGCGCCAAAGACGATCCACCCGAAGCTCCTCTAGATCAAGCTAACTCTACACTAAATTTCTTTAGTGTATGAAACACACCACACTAAATTGCTAGTTTGGTGTGGGATGATGAAGTAGGGGATATGATAAGCTCACTAGGTTGTGTTCAAGCTTCATGATTCACATCACATATGAGGGTTGAAGCTTGAGCCATGACAAGAGGAGGAGGAGGAAGCTAGAGAGCAACCATGGGAGCAACTAGAGAAAATTGGCTAACTGTTGAAAATGAGAGAGAATGAAAACCAAGCCTTGACCCCTCACTCATTCAAGCATGGAATTATGCAATATAAAATTGCAACCATGCTTGAATAGTGAGTCAAGAATAATAAACAAAAGAAAATCCCATGCTTGCAACCATGCTTCATTTTACACCTCATTTCTATTTTCACAAAATAGAAATATAAATGTCATGCTTCATTATTATTATTATTATTATTATTATTATTATTATTATTATTATTATTATTATTATTATTATTATATATATATATATATCATATATATTAATATATATTTAATGAAGAATAATTTGTGAGCTAATGATATTAGTTGATATATAATTATATCACATATAATTTATATCACATTATTAAATCAGCATTTGATCTAATAATCCGTTTATATCATATATGACCGACTAATATCATTTATCTGTATATCACATTATCGAATCAACACTTGATTCGACAAACTGGTTATATCACATATAACCGAACCGATAACAGATGACTGCCAGATTACAATACGGTATCATATACGCGTATTTAATCAGGCCCACACACATATCACATATGTGTCCTACTTCGTTTCGCTTGATCCAGGGAACTTCTGTGTGGGACTTTAAAAACTCGTCAATACGCCAGTAGCAGGTGATGATCACATCAATCACCTATAACCCGCCAGCGGTACTAGCTGGACGTAACGGCTACCCGGGTATTGAGCAATATGAAGATCAACAAGGAAGCCTGTCCATAGTCTCCATGAAGCCTATCAGTAACACTACCGTACAGTCCGGTCTCTTCGTCTGATATGTCGCATATCATGTCTAGGGGTGGAAATCGTCAGACCCCAGTAACGTGATAAGCATGCCGATGTTTGGCCTATAACGGTTCGAGAAACTACTGATAACATTTATCAGTAAATCTCGGCAGCAGCCCTAGTCAGGGACTTCCAGTTATAGCCA
Source organism: Agapanthus africanus (assembly GCA_030015575.1). Classification (NCBI taxonomy): domain Eukaryota; kingdom Viridiplantae; phylum Streptophyta; class Magnoliopsida; order Asparagales; family Amaryllidaceae; genus Agapanthus; species Agapanthus africanus. The sequence continues at coordinate 154,632,395 of CM057345.1, read as the reverse complement.
ATCGAGTATAGCGCAACATCAACCCCCAATACCGGGAGAGACGAAACCCCTCCTATCGCTCATTGTCTCCATACGACTCGGGACTGTACCCAAAATCCACATGTTTGCACGTCTCCTTTGAGCGTGGTAGGGAGGAAATCAAAGCACAGTGGGAGCCGCACAAGACTCTATGACGATCTCGGGTCTATAGACTAACCTGTACCAGTGTCACCAGAGGACTGCTATCTGACGATAGGTATACTACCACATAGGAGTCCTCGGCGAGTCCTGTTCAGTGTACCCAGTCTCTACTGAGCACCCGTATACCATCTATGATGTCATACACCAATGGATGTGGGATCATCCACCGTTCGTCATATGGGTCAAGAAGTGTATACGCTAGTCTACTCTGAAATATCGATGCCCTGTCTCGATATTCCCTCGACTAGGAACAATTGAAGGATGTACTTGTGAACTACCCTGGCCCTACTAGTATGATCTCCATCATAATCCTGGTAGTCAAGTACATATCCTAAGGGCTTTATCAACATGTGAGAGCAAGACAGTATCACAGTACAAGTCTACATATTAAGACAAAGATAACCAGATAGCATACTATCATGTCGAGCAAGAAAGTCCTCTCTATATATATCCAAGCATCCACTATAATATACATCATATGTACAATAATGGCCTCTAGGGCATATATATAACTAACAAGAGGCACCGGGCAGCAACCCTGCTCGGCCCGTCTTTAAGGATCAAAGTCCTCGCCAAGAGGCACCGGGCAGCAACCCTGCTCGGCCCGTCCTTAGTAGACCCCTTACGGCCCCTTCCATGCTAAGGATCAAAGCCCTCACCAAGAGGCAACCGGGCCCGCCCTTGCTCGGTTATCCCTGGCCAGTAGTTCCCTTCCCCAAAAACGCCAGGGATCTAAGCCCTCGCCAAGAGGCACCGGGCAGCAACCCTACTCGGCCCGTCCTTAAGGATTAAAACCCTCGCCAAGAGGCACCGGGCAGCAACCCTGCTCAGCCCGTCCTTAGTAGGCCCCTCCCGCGCTAAGGATCAAAGCTCTCACCAAGAGGCAACCGGGCCCGCCCTTGCTCGGTTATCCCTGTCTGGTAGTTCCCTACCCCACAACGCCAGCGATCTAAGCCCTCGCTAAGAGGCAACCGAGCGGCGACCCTGCTCGGTCTTTCCTTAGCATGCCTCTCTATGCCTCCCACGCTAAGGAACAAAGCCCTCACCAAGAAGCATCCGGTCCATCTACGATTGAGCGATCTCCACCTCGACTTCGGGGCCATGGAGATATCGTCTTCCCACCGGTCTTTGCAAACTTGGCAAATGATCAGATTCAACTCGACATGTGATCGCTAGACGAAAGACGGGCCTAACACGAAGGCCGTACTGTGCAAATACAAGTGTTTACAGACAAAGGAAAATATGCGCAAAAATACTACCGCAAGAGGAATTTATTCCCAAAGTCAGAAGTCTTTACAAGAGTATTGTGGGCTCCCCACCCTTACCAAATTGCACGGAGGCTTACAAAAAGAGAAGAGAAAAAGGAAAAAGCCAAAAAGTTCAGGCAGCAACCCCGCCTAGACCTCCTCTTCCTCGGTACCGTCCCCAGGAACCGGGGCTTCCGCTCCAGCAGCAGCCCCTCCCTCATCACCATCTGCCGGAGGCAAGACCACTGAAAGTGGGACCCGAGCACGGTGCTCACCATTGGCAAACTCTGGAAACTGCACCTTGACGGCATCGAGAGCTGAGTGCCATACAATGGCAGAGGCTTCGCCGAGGTCGACAAAAAACTGGTCCGACCCCTTATAATCATCAATCGCCTTTCGATCTCGAACCTCGGCAACCATCACCACCTGAAACGCAGCCTCGGCATCCCGTCTGCTGGCATCCCTCGCCCTCTTCGTTGCTGCATAGCGATAGGCCAGCTCCGCCAACTTAGCCTCGATCCCACGGTGGGACTCACTTAACCGGTGATAGGACTCCCGGCACTTTGAGATGGTGAGCTCCCAGGCGGCCATTCGGGCCTCGAGGATGGCCATCCTCTCCCTCTCCAAATGCAGCTCGAGTCGCAGATCCCTGGCCTCCGAAGAAGTCTCCCTCGCCAACCTCATAGAATGGGCATCCTCCTCGGCCTCCATGCGAACAATGAGGGTGCAGTGCTGAAGGATCTGATGAAAAATGGCAGAGAGGCTTAGAGACGCTCGAACTGAGAAAAGGGCTCTCAAAATAACACATAAGAGAATACGTACCTGCACCGCCTCTTGAGCTATAGCTACCACTTGGGCCCTCAGGGCCCCCCGCGGAATATTGCCTCCGGCTGACTCTTCCATGTCAGCGAGCAGGCTGGCAGCAACGAAAAGCCTGGACGGGACTACGAAACAGGCGTCCCCTTCCTGCACAGGTGACACGACTCAGATCACGTCAAGATGTTACCTTCCGTAGATCTGCTGTTGGCAACGATGGTCGGCTGAGATTAGGTTGGAGGTTGACTCCTGAAGCGTATGGATCTCAATGGGTTATGGTTTTGAGGTTGAGCCGAGCTACCTGCAAGGAAGTCCCGTGATGGTTGAACCACCGAGGACCCTCCGACAATCAAGTTAGTGGTGCAAGTCTAGAAGAGTAGCAGCTTACTGAGGAAAGAATTGCTTACTTAAGTTGTTTGAAAGAGGAGTTTATGTAGCGGTGGCAACAGGCAGGCGCGAGAATCACGCCGGCCGTTACGCCCCCGACGTCACGCCCGCGTGATAGGCGGGATCTCCCATTAATGGCGAGACAGGCTCGTTAATGGAAGATCGTGATGGCGTGGAATGCGGGATGTGGCCGGCGGATATCTCGCACATGGCGAGATTCGCGGAGGCGAGGCGGAAGTACCTGCGAATGATGTCGTTGCTCGGTCGATGGGACCGAGGAAGATGAGCTCGGCGGGAGGCTCGGGGACGAGCGGGAGACTGAGGTATCTTGGTTCTGCAATAGCCCGGAAGCAAGCTGAGAGGGCCGAGGAGGCCAATTGTGCAGAGGGCTCGGAGGTGAGCCAGCGGTTGTTTGTAGGACGAGCATAGAAGTGGTCTAGTCGGCCACTGCACGTCCTTTCTTGCAAGCTTCGGGACACTTCATCTGCCATGTGTCACGATCTGTATCAGAAAAATAAAATATTATTTTTATAGGAATTATAAAATTAAATAATAAATATTATGAATATTTTAATGATGCGGTATAATTATATACCGATAAATTGGGAAATATTTGGAAAATTATAGAAATTTCTGAAATGAGAGTGTTTTATATGATTTAAGCAAATTATAATTCTTATGATTAATTATATTCCATTTTAATGCTAATCGCAATTAAATATCACCAATCGTACATTAAGCTTGTTTTGTACATGTGACATGCACCAAGTCATTTTTCACACTTGCTACATTTTTCCTACCATGGCTTTTCCTTATTTTTTCATGCATGGCTTTTAAATGAAAAGATAAGAAAAGAAAAAGAAAAGGATAAAAAAAATGAGTATAGGCAAGAGAGAAGTGAGAGAGAGGTGAGGGGTCTCATTGACCAAGTCCCCATTTGTTTTCCCCCTCATTTCCTTCATCTTTTCCCCACTTCCTCTCACCATGGATGCCTCCTCCCCCCACCTCCTCTTCATCCTCACAAACACCCTCAATCCCACCTCAAAACTCCATCTCCCTTTCACTAAAAACATGCACAAGCACACTACAAGCACTTTGGACCAAGAAAGTTTGGATTTTGAGCACTTGGGGCAACTCAAGAAAATTCTTGAGTTGCCAAATGAGGTAATTCCTTTACCATTAGTATTTTATTTCATTCACTTTAGCACCTATGTAAGTTTAGAAGTGATTAAGTGATGTTTTGTGAGCTTTGAAAATTTCTAGAGAGGGTTAGGGTTTTCTTTGAGTTATGTTGGTGAACTTGAGTGTGTTTGGTGACTACAAACCCCCATAGTGCTAAAAACCTGGACCAAACAGAACCTAGACCTTGCAATGAGATTTAGATATCGATATGTCAGTTTGTGAATATTTAGTGGGTGCAGGGAATCTGGAGTGAACCGAGACCAATACTAGAAAAGCAAACAACACCACTAGCCTAGATGGACCACTACGAGACCACCCTGTGAAAACGAGACCCCAACTCCCCATCCAAACCGATCTGGCCAGATTTTCATGGTATGTGGCAGGCCACTTTGTGGAATTTGGTGCCCAGGTTGCTTGTGTAGCTCATATGTCCCTTGTACAGCACCCTAGTACTATTTGTTTAACCCTATTTCACCTGAACTAAAATCTGGAGCATGTTTTCTTGAGTTGCTGCATTGTTTTGCGACTTCGTTTTAATTTGGGATTTGGTATTTGATATTATGTTCCATCGTCTGATATTTGTACGTCAGTGACGGGGGTTGTTTGGTGGTTTTGCAGGTGTAGGCTATAGGTTTTAACCTATGCGTGATATGCGTGCCGTTTTGGTTTTCGTTCGCGATCTCAGTTTACTAAACTGTGTGTATATATATGTAGGTACCCTTGAGTGGACATGAACGACAAGGACGAGTGTGGTGACATCGATTTCGGCAAGCAGGACCAAGGTGAGTAGATATATATCTACGGGGGAAGTCGGGTGGATGGTGTATAGCACCCCTGCAGTTTCGTAGTGTAGTATACGAATACGTATACCTATATATATAAATATGTTTATTGTGAGACTAGATGATTTTCAAGATAGGTTTTAGTTGTTCATAGGTTAGTTTTAGTGTAATTAGAAGTAACTTAGTTTAGCTTATTAGTCGCGAAACCCTAGAGTAAAGAATTGCATACACGCACACATACACACTTGCATACATTTTACTTTCTTGTGTGTATATGGGGATATATATATATATACACATATATGTTTGTGAGTATGTATATATATATATATATATATATATATATATATATGTATGTATGTATGTATGTATACATATACATGGATAATGAGGATCGTACATGGTGCTTGCAGATGAGTCGATGTGATTGGGCATGAGGCCACGAGATCGGTGATGTGATATGGTTCGTATTATGAGATACGACATGAGATTATAGCGGGTCTTTAGGTGATGTGTTTTCATACACATGCATATATATCTGTAGATGGTATCAGTATGTACTAAACTTTATATCAGTACCCCTAATACAGGATATGATGATAAGGATACCATATGAATAATGAGATAATGTGATATTCTACCCGTACCCAGATTTGGGATGCCGTACGATGGATTTACCGTATGAGATATAATTATGATGATAGATCCACACTCTTGACTCGAGGATGCCATAGTATATATTGTATCGTACGTGATACTATTGAGGCGGAATCACCGACTACGATATATATATATATATATATATATATATATATATATATATATATATATATATATATATATATCGACTCAGACTTAGGTGGTTTTTCTTAACCCTTTCGATTAGTCTGTTAGTTTAGACCTGTAGTTTACTTAGTAGATGTTAGACTGGACTCGAGTCATATTTATTTCAAAACTAACGAATCGTGAGTATTTAAAAGAAAGGCCAAGGGATGCTACGGATATTTCAAAGGACGAACCTTTTCTTAAAAACACCGTAGCCCATATTTTCTAAACACCACGATTCGTATTATTTCAAATGTTAGAACTGTATGACTCATATAAAAATATATATTCATATATGTTGCGTTATTATTCATGTTCCGCATATTCTTGATGTTCGCATCGCATTGCATGCTTATTTGTGTTTTCATTAGTTATGATTAAAACCATGCTGTCAGGTCACTAGCACCATTACCGATGATGCGTATGCTCCACGTACACCTGCTTGCCGGCTTACACACATCATCATCAGTAATTGCTATGTCACGTATACTTTAGAGAATATTATTCCATTGACATAGCTTGTTAGCTGATAGTTCCAATATGTTATTTCTTTCATATGCTAGTTTAATTATTGCATTCCTTGCTTGATATCTGATGCATTCATTTATTTATTGTCATGCAATATTATAAAACTTTATGCCGGTATTTCATTGTTTATTGACATCGTGATTTGAGATTTCGGATTTCCATGAGATTTATGGTTTTGGAGAAACCGCGAGAATTTTATAAACTGATTATCATTTTAAAATGAAAGTTATGGTTTTCTCATGATATGATTTGAGAGATGTCCACCATGAGTTTTCTCGGCTCTTGAGCGATATCATACACCCGATTCGAGGAGGAGGAGGAACCGTCTGTGGATGCATGGTGGACCCGGTGCGGTACCGCGGGGCAAGATGGTCGCAGATGATGGCGTTGAGCCTGGCAAGGGAGCACTACCGACCGATGATTTTATTGTAACTCGACGGATATCCGGAGGATACCGATCGGAGTATGGGCCAGTCCGGATAGCCGGAGCACTAGATACTGAGATTTGATGATGTAGGCCGGTCCGAATTGCCGGAGCCTGAGATATTGAGACAGTGAGATATATATATTTTGTGTCGATGCTAGACACTGATTTCTGTTGATTTCATGGATGATACCCCGATTTTATACATAAATCTCACTGAGATAAGAAAACAGTTTTCTCATTTAGATGTATTCTGTTTTCATGCATTCATATATCATATATATGATATGTTGCTACCTGAGGCACTGACACGAGCACTTGGTATTACACTTATATATAGATGTTTACCCTTGCCATTTTATCATGCTTCAGGCCATATTATTTAAGGATATTACTGATTGTATGGCCTAGGATTGAGTCATACATGCGATTTCTGCTCAGTGATGTTTTCTACTCACGAGTTGGCAACTCACCCCCGTTATGCCATAGTTTCTTGCAGGTTTTGCCGTACAGGTTTTCGTTGCGGCTTTGCTAGCACACTGCTTCTTTCCGGGTGATTGCTTTGGTAGGTGGGTTCACTCGCATCGTGACCACCATTGTACCTTTTATTATATTTCAGTTGTATCTAGTAAACTCCATCAACCAGACTGTATTATTTTTATAGACTTAGAAGGCCATTGTATATTATTTCGACCTTAGAGTCGCGCGTTGTATTATTATGGGTTTTCTTGATGATCTTGAGTTTCCTTTTGAGTTTTGATCCTCGCCCTTCGACGTTGTATATTATATTGCTTGCGTGGTTGTAACCGCCTTTTAGCGAAGAGCTAGCTCCCGCTTGGGGATGCCTTTATTCATATTATGTATGTTTGTACCCGTTTGGGGCCAGTATTTACAAAGGAAACTCTGCCGAAATTTTTAGAAAAGACTTAATGTTTTAAAAATGCATACTTCGGCTTTTGTTGTTACACTACCTGTTTTAAAAATAAACTTTTCCTTCTTTCTTCTTTTAAATGGTTTAGATTTCTGGGATTTTTGGCTTACTTGAATTAGATGGGGTCCTATACACTTCATATAATTCAAGTGCCAGTCACGTGCCATTTCGGGTCGTGAGACGATCTGGGAGATTGCCGATATCGAGCATCATCATTAGCCCCCACTCTCATCCCGACCTGTTCACAGGTCGGGTCGAGAGTGGTCTGCCGGGTTACCCGAGGTGAGCTCCTTGTCGTAGATATCGTGAGCATGCATTCCTGGGCAGTCAACTGTATCTTCTTGATGACGTCAGCGGATCAGGGGTCAGATCTCGCATTAAAGAGGATGCACCGGATCGTGCGTACGTTTGTCGAAGCGAAGGCCCATGTGTATGGCGCCGGTTGGCCGATGCGACGGGCCGCAGATTTCTGGCGTCTGATGGGATACAACCAATGCACGTGTGACAGGTGGAGCGATCGTAGTCATTGAATGCAATGAGTCATTTCGGCGGGAGATGGTTGTCGCCATAGGATGTGTATGCCGGTGGCCTTAAATAGAGGTGGAGTCCCTATCATGGCCCATACCACTTCATAGTTTCCTCGTCTTGGGTCTCGTTAGCTCGGTGCTCTCTTTCAAGGTCGGATCTCTGCGTTTTCCCTTCCGAGGACTCATCCTCTCAATCAGGTTAGATGTCCTCTTCTGAAGAGTTTATAGAAATGGTTCGGGTAGAGTCTAGGGAGACCCCTGTAGATTCTCCCTTTTATCTTCTGCTCCTTTTTCTTCTGAATCGAGCCTGTTTCGCCCCTTGGCAGAACAAATGGACCGATCTAGGGTTCTTGCCGCCCTCCGTGCCCTGTCCCAGAGGAGAGCCGGGGGCGTGGCCGTGCCTCAGGCTGACCCGAATTCCACACCAAGGGAGTCGCCGGCGACGAGGCCATCCGCCTCGACCCAAGCCCCGATGATTACTGCGGCAGCGGCCAGAGGCGTCTACGGGTTCCTGAGCCCCGGACGAGGGAAGCGGAAGAGGAAGAAGACGTGGTTCCTCTTAAGAGGAAGAAGACGGTCTCTCGCGCGCCACCGACTGAGATTCACGATAGGATTCCTGTGCAGGAAGGGGATGCCTGTTTCGTAGTCCCGTCCGGGCTTTCCGTTGCTACCAGCCTGCTCGCTGACATGGAAGAGTCAGCCGGAGGTGAGATTCCGCGAGGCACCCTGAGGGCCCAAGTGGCATCTATAGCTCAGGTGGTGGTGCAGGTACGTATTCTCTTATGTGTTATTTTGAGCGCCCTTTTCTCAGTCCGAGCGTCTCTAAGCCTCTCTTCCGTTTTTCATCAGATCCTTCAGCACTGCGCCCTCTTTGCTCGCATGGAGGCCGAGGAGGATGCCCATGCTATGAGGTTGGCGGGGGAGTCTTCTTCGGAGGCCAGGGATCTGCGACTCGAGCTGCGTTTGGAGAGGGAGAGGATGGCCGTCTTTGAAGCCCGATTGGCCGCCGGGGAGCTCACCGTGTCAAAGTGCCGGGAGTCCTATCACCGGTTAAGTGAGTCCCACCGTGGGATCAAGGCTATGTTGGCGGAGCTGGCCGATCGCTATGTACCAACGAAGAGGGCAAGGGATGCCAGCAGACGGGATGCCGAGGCTGCGTTTCATGCGGCGAAGGTTGCCGAGGTTCGAGCTCGAAAGGTGGTTGCCAATTATAAGGGGTCGAACCAGTTTTTCGTCGACCTCGGCGAAGCCTCTGCCATTGTATGGCACTCAGCTCTCAATGCGGTCAAGGCGCAGTTTCCGGAGTTTGCCGATGGTGAGCTCCGCGCTCGGGTCCCGCTTTCGGTGATCTTTCCTCCGGCAGATGGTGATGAGGGAGAGGCTGCTGCTGGAGCGGAATGTTGGGCCATGGCAGCGCCCCGGCCGTCAAACCGACGCCAAAAGTGGAACAAAAACTTTTTACAAAACTGGCGCTACCGCAGCCTAATACCCGGATCGTTCCATTAACCGTATTCTAGCAAACTGTAATAGAGTTTGGAAAGATTATACCGATCGATCTGTGTCCTTCGGTCTTCAATCTATGCGCCAAACTCCTCGCTGCTGCACCGACGAAGTCCGCTCCCTGATCTCGCTCGTCAAAGTGGCACCACGTCATCGAATCTTTATACGGGCTCCTGCTTCAAACCGAAGTAACTCGGACATGAAGTTTGCTATTCGACATGTCCAGGGTTGAAGTAGAGAGAGTGTAGAATACTTTGTCTCAAGGTACCCAATGAATTGGGTGAAGGTTAATGAAGTTGCCAAAACGATGTGATCATGTGAACAAAGGATTTTGCAATGAAGAAGGATTTTGCAATGAAGATTCTTCACCCAAAAGAATGGGCTCGGCCAGTGAAGAGTGAAAGCTCTCTAGGGATTCATAGAATGAAGTAGTGATGGTTTTGTGAACAATGCAACACATGAATGATCCTTTTCTTCCAAGTCAACAAAAGCAATTAAAGAAATAAAACAATCACACCATCCCTCAAGCCCATGACGCCCACTCCTTAAGGCATGCCTATTTAAAATACAATAGGACACCTCATCAACCCAAGCACACATCATGCAAATGAAATTTCCAAAAAGGTATAGCAGGAAAAAAATTGCCAGCACAACAAAATTAGTTCACAAAACCTCACTTCACAGAACACTTAATTAAACATTAAAATAAATGTTTAATCCAAAAAGGAAATAGGCAACTTTAAAAAGTTATCTTGTAATGGATCACAAGAAAACCTCTCGACTGTATATACATACCCGCATCCGTATTCGACCGAATACGGATATAACGAGACAAAAATATTCCGACACAATATAATACTAGGATCCGGCTTAAACCAAAGCCCACTAGTATTATCAGTCCGAACCATGACACGTGCACAAGTGCACGTGCATGTTCGAACCCTGCCATAATAACATACCGCCTCTACAACGTTTCGCCCGAACTTGGGAAACTGTCTGTGGGGGACTCTAATGACTCATCAATACACTGGCAGTGGGTTTAACCACAAGCACGTCAGAGGTACTAGCTGTACGTAACGGTTGCCCATGTATTGAAAGAAAGGGAAGCTGATGAGCCAACTCATCCTGAAACCCTACTGAGCCTGACAGTGACAATATCCGTACAGTCCGGTCTGTTCGTCTATGAGTATCGCATATAGGGCCTAGGGGCTCGTAAACGTTAGACCCCCAATAGCGGTATAAGTCGTGTCGGAGAGTAGCCCAGAACACCCTGAGAAACTACCGGAATACCTACCAGTAAATCTCGATTACTGTGGCCAGGGATTTCGTGTAATGGCTCTCCTAAACACAGCGCGATCTCACCCCAATACCGGGAGAGACGAATCCCTAATGATCCGCTCACTGCCTCCATGTGGCTCGGGACTGTACCCAACTAAAACCTGTTTGCACGACTCCTTTGAGCCGTGGTAGGGTAGTAATCAAAGTACAGTGGGAACTCACACGAGACAAATGACGATCTCAGGTCGACAGACTAACCTGTACACAAGTCACATCGGAATTGCTATCTGACGACAGGTATAATACCAACTAGCATGTTCCCGGCGAGTCCTGTCCGGTGTACTCATAACCCAATTAGCACCTGTATACATCTTAGGTGAACCAACTGACACCAATGGATTGTGAGACCGGCCACCGCCCCTCGTCGGGGTCTCGACTGTATACACTAGTCTACTCTGGAGTATCGATGCCCTGTCTCGAAACTCCCTCGACTAGGGACCATTTAAGGATGTGCTTATAGACCCCAGCTCCCACGTCTATGATCGCCATCATACTGCTGGCAGTCAAGCAAGAATCCTATGGGCTCTATCAATATGCAATAGTGAACTAAAGCATGTACACGATGATAAAAACAAACCAGATAGCATACTATCATCTCGAGTAAGACTGTCCTACCGGTATAGGTCCTCCCTCAATCATTGCAATCACATACCTGCGATCCAATAATTGACTTTGAGGGCACTATATCCAACAATCTCCCACTTTCACTTAAGGCTAATTATTGCGATGTCGCATACTCACACCCCGTGTGATATCGAACACCCAACTTCTCTACTGATCAGTCTCACAAAGCTCGTTTGTAAAACTATTGTGTTTAAGAAATAGCCTCGGTGAGTGGATCCACCCTGTTGTTTCCTTCTATGTCTCAAGTTCGCTGAGAAAGACATCTCCTGAATTGAGTAATACCTGTCTTAGAATATGTCTGGATGTCTGATGGGACTCGGTTCATAAATGAACTCCAAATCCATCAAACTTCTTAGACTGTATCGTCAACTAAATTTAATCAGTATCCTGCACCATAACTCCCTCAGTATCTGCTTGGACCACCTGTCCAAACTACTGCCTCTCGTCAGAGGGAAAACTATAACTCTGACAGTCACTCTGTCATCCAGGTCACCTTGGAAGCCTGGAATGATAACTGTCTCCCGAAAGAGGCTGTCGTTATCAAATCCCTAGAACAACCACTTATGTTCTAAAACTGCTTCCGAACGTTTCTCCAGGATTAGATTAATATCAACTTATTGTATCTAGTGCAAAAACAACATCTGGTGTGGTACTTGATATCTCATGATCAACTCAATTGCCTAAGCAAGTGATATGTCAATTGATTGATCATCTTAGTTGTGTTTTGAAAATATAATCACAATCAAAGAAATTTATACCGCAATCAATTAACGGTGTCGATATAGCACGTTAATGAGTACGGATCTTCCACAGAGATGTGTGTTTTGATCGATTTTTTTTTAGATGAGTCGAAATGAAAAGATAAAAGAAAAATTGCAAGAAAATTGATTCAAGAATTTTGAAATTTAGTTTCAAGAATCGTAAAGAACTAGATCTAAAATCAAAAATCAATAAAGTTCAAGAAGATGTCCAAATCGAATGAATTATCAAGATTTGTAAAGAGGCTTATAGGAATCGATCCAATCGATAGTGATGATGAAGAATTATGATTACAAGTTCTTATCTATCGATGATTTGTTGCTAGATCGATGATGATCAACAAGAATTAGGGATCTCTTGAAGAAACTAGGGTTTCTCCTTCTATCCCTTGTCCTTTCGTTGATTAGCATTCAAATTCTAACCTCTAGGAAATTCAATCATCGATCGTTGATCTCTAATTTGGAGCGAAAACATTCAAGAAAGCATTTCGCTCGAAACTAGGTTGTCGATGATTCAATTTCCTAAAGTTACAAAACTCATAAGACTTAAGAATCGTTTAAGAATTTAATCATCGTCATCTATCTATTTTCTCGATTCCTCCACAAGCGGAGTTTTTACTCAAACATCATGAAAAAGAAAACAATCAAGAATTGATAACTCTTCATAATCCTCAAATGTAAAGAAAAACAAGATCAAGAATTTTCACCTTTTATTATTCAACGTTTCGTTACAATTCACTCAAAGACTACAAGAATTGAGGAGAGAACTCGATCGTCGAACTAGCTTCGCATCGTCTTCGTGAGTCGCGGATCGTCGTGGATCACTTTCTCGGATGAAGATCGGTGTTGCTCCAAAAAGGTTCGATGGATGCTTGCTTTGGCTCGGCGCTCGATAGATCTTGATTTTGATCAAATTGTGTCACTCAATTTGATTTAGATTTGATTTGAATCTACAATTTTTCCCTCCAATTTCAACCACTAATCAATAACCTCAAACCCTAGATCTAGATCTCATTTTATAATCACCTCATTTGAATCTTCCCTCCAAAGCTAGGTTGTTAGGGAAAGTCTTCTAGAAGAAATTTGTTAGAGGGAATATTCTAGAATAAGGTATATTCTAAGATAAGGTTGTGGGCCGAGCCTTCTGGATGAAGCCAGGTGGTCTTTAGGAGTCTTCTGGAAGCTTGGACGTTACAGGGAAGCCACGTGGAGGAATTTGAGTCTCTGAGGAGCTAACACTGCCGCGGATCCGCGGCGGATCGGCCAACTCGGCCGCGGATCCGCGGCCAAGTAAGAAGCTTACTGCATGGAATTTTTAGTGCTGATTTGTGATGTCTTCATGGTACTTTTCTGATCTCTGGAATTTTATAAATCTTTCTTGTTTACTGCCAGATCACAAGTCTTAGACTTGGTGTATTTTTATAGCACTTTTAGCACTTCCGGCTTTTTTTCCTGGAATTTCCTGAACACAATCTCGAGACAAGTGTTGCGATATACAAAAGATCATGTGTGCAATAATAAACACTCAACTTCCCTCAAAATGCCGGTTATAATGTATAACACATGTTATTTGGTATTTTACAGACAAATTGCTAATATATGCTATATTCATACCGAACACCTTTAGATAATTGCAAATAGTAGGGAAATTGATGTGTTAAAAATGCAATATTTTCGACTGATCAAATTCCCCCAAACATAATTTTGGTCGTCACGAGAAACTTGTTTTATTAGAAAGAGAAGGAGAAAATAAAGAAAAAGAAAAAACTAACTAGCACACTTTCGTAGGCAACACGATTGCACTGAGCACGTACAACAAGCCTTTAAACCTCCAGGTGTCCCTAGTAGGAGGAGTGTTGTCTCCTGAGAGTTTTCAGCGGATTACACCCACAAAATCCAATAATAAAAGGAAGACCGTGAAAGTTACATATAAAGATAAGAATTGTAAAAGAAAAGGTTTGAAAATTAGAGTTTCCAACTATACTAGCTTTTCGGTTGTGATGAGCCCTATCTTAATAGTCATGAACAGATGTTAGAAATCACATTATCCCTCAATAAAACATCGTCTTTATTCTTCATTCCTATCTTTCTTCCAAACATCGATCATATACCCTTACGTGTGTGTAAAAGACATCCCTACACTCGGAGAATTCAATTCAAGCTATCATACTCTTGTCCATCGACCTCAGTACTTTTTAATTTGATGAATATTTAGATGGAATTGCTCACACATTTTTCATGCGACCGTTGATACTTCTTGAGGTACTAACCGACCGATTACTCATGTGCTTGCTGATTAGGTGTATTAGTATTTTCCTCCTCTTGCACCACCTAAGGCTTAGCAGTGACTCCCAGACCAGTTGGTCTAAGGCACTAGGTGATGAAGCACCCTTGCTATATTTTTTTATTGCTGTCTTGGCGATAACAAAACCAATGTTCATTTTTCCTCACCATTTTATCTTTTATTCTCCATTTATTATTTCCTTCATACTTTAGCTTTTAGACAAGAGCATTTCAAGGTATCCTCTACTATCCCGAGTTTCAAGACGTGTGTAAGTGCGTATAGTAGGGTATCAACATTCAAATGTTTGGCTTCCAGAATTGAAACTATTTTTCAGAGTTATTTTTATTCTCAGATTAGTGACTTCTTTCATCTTACTAACCCTTAGGACAACGGCTCATAACTACTTATTACTAGTTCGTTTTAAGAAAACTTCTAATTTTCTTGGTTTTCTTAAATTTTTCTTATCTTTTAGATGTAATTTTTCACTATCTAATCTTTTATTATCTTATTTATGTACAAATTTTTTTTATATGTTTTGTGCTTATGCAATGTGTGATGCAAATGATGCGTAAATAAGCACAAACCTCCCCCAAACTTGTTTTCAACAGTGACCTCACTGTTGTCTCCTGCTAAAGCTCCAAAAACCTGTAAGCTTGGGAGGACAATTATTAACGGGGGGAAAATATATTAAAGTGAAAATCCTCCCCCAAACTTATTTTTGGCTCACAATATTGAGGACAACAGTTATTTTCAAGAGCCAAAAATACACCCCCCAAACTTGAGTTAAACAATGTTAATCTTTTTTTTTAAATCACAAGAGGGGGTCAAAGTTATTGGTCAATGCAAAGCTTTGCACAAACCGAAAGTCAACACTAACCATTCAAAAATTTTATCAGTGTAGTGCACCAGTTGGTGGAAGAACAAGTTGAAAAGAGTCAAGAAGAAGTGGGGAAGAGTTAAGTAGTGGAATAGAATGTGTTTGCGTCTCGTTTTGGAGAGACGACTCAATGATTATGATGGATTACTTGCATTCTCGTGATTGTGAAGAAGAAGGGATGGAGGTTCAATTTCTTCATTGTGGAGATGATTCATCTCAACACCCATGTTTGCTAAGAATGCAAGTCTATCAGCGAAGCTTTCATCGATATCCCGAAGAATAATGTCATTAGCAAGAACGGGATGATACTCAGACTCCATGAAAGATTCAGAATCGACGTTAGATGTTGACCCGGACAACTCGAAAGAAGGGTCCGTATGTATATGATAGATATCTGGGTCAAACAACAACGTATAAAGGAAGTCTGGATCTGTATCGTGAAGCTGATCAAATTCACTGCTGTCGACATCCATTAATTCGACAGAACATACTCGAGCATGAGGATCGGAGGGTTGACTTCCCAACTTGTAAATGTTGAGCTCAATTGACCTATTACCGAAAGATAGGTTCATAAAGACGTTTCTACAGTTGATTACAGCGTTGGAAGTAGCCAAAAATGGACGATCTAAAATCACCGGAATTTGGCTCCATGGGTTCACTACAGGCTGTGTATCAA
Organism: Agapanthus africanus; assembly: GCA_030015575.1. Classification (NCBI taxonomy): domain Eukaryota; kingdom Viridiplantae; phylum Streptophyta; class Magnoliopsida; order Asparagales; family Amaryllidaceae; genus Agapanthus; species Agapanthus africanus. The sequence continues at coordinate 154,616,509 of CM057345.1, read as the reverse complement.
GAACAATAAAATCCACAGGGAATACAAATTCCCCCATTTTTATCAACACATCCTCAAGTTCACCCCTAGCTTTGGTGATTGATCGGTCGGCCATCTGGAGAGTTATGTTCGGGGGCTTTAACACTCCGATACCTAGTTGCTCATAGACTGAATATGGAAGCAAGTTAACACTAGCGCCAAGGTTAAGTAAAGCACGGTTAATGTGTTTATCTCCAATAGAAATAGAAATAGTAGGACAGCCAGGGTCCTTACGTTTCCTTGGTAATTGTTGGGGAAAAGCTGTGTCTACAGTACTCGACATGAATACTCTTTTCGGCACTTGAGTCTTCCTCTTTCTAGTGCACAAGTTCTTAAGAATTTTCGCATAGGACGAAACTTGTTGTATAGCATCTAGGAGAGGGATATTGATGTTAACTTGCTTAAACATTTCCATAAGCTTCTCCATTTAGGCATTGGGTTTGTTGGACCTCAACCTTTCTGAAAATGGAGCTCTATCAATAAGTGTTGGGTCCAACATTTGTAAAGAAGTTTGTGGGGGTGGAAAGGATGAAGTGGGTGGAGGATTCGAGCCTTTGGGAAAACGGAGAATTGGCTCGGAAGAAGAAGAAGGTAAATTGGACGAAAAAGGGTAAGAAGTAGAAGTGGGAGTGGAAGTGGAAGTGGAAGCCGGGGTGTTAATGATCAATTCATCATTATCAATTTGCTCACCTATATGATTATCTAGCACTCTTCCAAATCTCAACATGGTCAGTGCATCCACATTAGTGTAATGTGAAGGTCCAGGATCAGGTAGGGGTTGAGATGGAAGATTCCCTTTCTCTCCAGCACTCATTCTGACAGTCAGTTGTGCAATTTGTACTTCTATCGATTTGATACTCTGACCATGGGAGACAGTGTTTTGCACTAATGTTTGGATAGAAGACGTTAACATGTCATTTGTTTGCATGAACTGTGTAATGAACATGTCGAGTGCAGAGGGTGTAGAAGTACCGGCAGAAGAAGGATCAAAGTTGTTGGCCGGCTTTTGAAAATTTTGTGGTTGAAAGGGGTGCTGACTCATTTGTGGTGGTTGCTGTTGCTATGGAAGGACCCATTGAAAGTTATTATGGTTTGGATCCGTGTATTGAGTTTGGTGTTGGATCCAAGAAAGATCAGGGTGATTCCTCCAATCTTGATTATATGAGGAGGAAGAAGGATCGTTTCCAGGTCTTTGCTGAAATGCAGCATTAGTGTGACCTTAAAACGGTACATTCAAAGGACATTCTTCCGTCAAATGTGATGGGTTTGAACAACAGCCACACACGGTCTTGGGAAGTGTGTATTGGTTTAGGGAGGCTGAAGAGATTTTGTTTTCTATAGCGTCTAGTTTTCTTTGTATTGCGGCCATTTCGGCTCTCATTATGAAGGAAATATCGAGCTGATTGATATCATCCCTAGACGATGGTGGTCTAACACTTTCCCATTGTAAAGTGTTTTGAGCTAAATCTTCTAGATATTTCCAAGCTTCACCATCATCTTTAGATAGGAATTAGAAATGACACATGGTTTCAAGCATCTGTTTAGTCGTGATATCAATACCCTCATAAAGAATTCGACACAAATCCCATCTGGGGATTCCGTGATGAGGGCATTGTAAAAGAAGTTCTTGAACCGCTCAAAGCATTTCCAGAATGGTTCATTGGGAAGTTGGGTAAATTTGAAGATTTCACTCCGGACACGGGCGGTCTTGAGATTGGGATAAAATTTCTTAAGGAATGCTGCAACGAACTCATCCCATTTTGAAATAGAATGTGCGGGTGTGTTGTAAAGCCACTTCTCGGCTAAATCGCACAAAATGAATGGGAGAAGATGTAAACGCAGAGTATCCAAAGACAGTTGTGAATTACCTATCAAAGCACATACGTTTTCGAATTTAGTGATAAAACGTATGCGTCTTCAGACTCGAGCCCGTGAAATTTGGGTAAAAGTTCGATGAATTGGGGTTTAATTTTGAAATTGTCCCCATTGGCTGGTGGTATAGAAAGACAGGTGGGAAGGGGAACTCGTGTTGGATAGCATCTCTCTTGGAGAGAAATGCATGGAAGATTCTGCGCACCTGCGGGCGGTGGCAGAGTGGTGTTAAAGTGTAATGATGGAAATCCGTCCATCGCGGTCATGGTGGGTGGTGGGAAAAAGAAAATGTAGAACTACCGACTTTAGGGTCGATAGGGGAAAACGCGGACAAGACGGGCACTAGAATCCCGTGTCCAGCCGAGTTTGCACTAAAGGGTTTAGCACAAGTGGCAGCGTTGTAATAATTAGGGGAAAGATGGTTGGTGTTTATTTTGAAAAATACGGTTTTTGAAAAATCAAATCACAAAAAATGCACACACAACCCTAGATCTAATGGTCACCTAGGTCAAGTCACTAGACCGCTCCTAGACTTCCAGAAGACAAGTCGCAAGATCAATCCTCTACTGCCTCTTTGCCCCTTCTGTGGCCAGGTAAGTGCCAGGTAAGTGGGAGGTTCTCCACTACGTAAGTAGTGGGCCTAATTAAGTAACCACTTTGCCTTAGACACACTTGCCTTAGACACCATAAAAGAAACGCGGATAAGCAATAGATTACCCACGACCTTCTTCTGTCCTAATTGAGCGCGACGATCCTTAGAGTCTTGTCTAGATTTCTTTTAATTAATGAGGGTGATGCGGATGCAAGTTTGTGATTTTTGGGGCTTAGGAAAGGTAATGAAATCCCCACCTAATCTGAATTTGGTCGTTCCCCTTAATTTCCGTATTAAAATATGCAAACAACCAAGATCAAAATACGCAACAATTTTTTCTTTTAACGGCGCTGCGAATTTTGCAAAGAATCCTGCAGAAAATGGCTATTGGAGAAGATCAGAGAGGAGATAAGAAAGTCAGAGAGATACCTGAGAAATTTGGAGCACTGAATTGCCTAAATGGCGGCGGAACCGCCGCAAAAACCAACCCTTGGCCGCGGTTCCGCGACTTGATGGGGGAATTAGGTGATGAAAATTTTTCTGCAGCTTACTGTACTCCTCTGGAATCTATATAACCTCTCTGAATCTTGATTGCACTGCTATAATGATTCCAGATTCTCTCGCAAAAATTCACAACCAATTGTTAAGCACTTGATGTGACTTGATCTAAAATTTTTGATGGAATAATAATTTTTCAACTCAAATAACAAAACCGAACAAAATAGCACACTTCCCCAGCAAAGGCGCCATTTAATTGATCATCTAAGTTGTGTTTTGAAAATATAATCACAATCAAAGAAATTTATACCGCAATCAATTAACGGTGTCGATGTAGCGCGTTAATGAATACGGATCGTCCACTGAGATGTGTATTTTGATCGATTTTGTTTTAGATGAGTCGAAATGAAAAGATAAAAGAAAAATTGCAAGAAAATTGATTCAAGAATTTTAAAATTTAGTTTCAAGAATCGTAAAGAACTAGATCTAAAATCAAGAATCAATAAAGTTCAAGAAGATGTCCAAATCGAATGAATTATCAAGATTTGTAAAGAGGCTTGTAGGAATCGATCCAATCGATAGTGATGATGAAGAATTATGATTACAAGTTCTTATCTATCGATGATTTGTTGCTAGATCGATGATGATCAACGAGAATTAGGGATCTCTTGAAGAAACTAGGGTTTCTCCTTCTATCCCTTCTCCTTTCGTTGATTAGCATTCAAATTTTAGCCTCTAGGAAATTCAATCATCGATCGTTGATCTCTAATTTGGAGCGAAAACATTCAAGAAAGCATTTCGCTCGAAACTAGGTTGTCGATGATTCAATTTCATAAAGTTACAAAACTCATAAAATTTAAGAATCGTTCAAGAATTTAATCATCATCATCTATCTATTTTTTTTATTCCTCCACAAGCGGAGCTTTTACTCAAATATCATGAAAAACAAAACAATCAAGAATTGATAACTCTTCATAATGCTCAAATGTAAAGAAAAACAAGATCAAGAATTTTCACCTTTTATTATTCAACGTTTTGTTACAATTCACTCAAAGACTATAAGAATTGAGGAGAGAACTCGATCGTCGAACTAGCTTCGCATCGTTTTCGTGAGTCACGGATCGTCGTGGATCACTTTCTCGGATGAAGATTGGCGTTGCTCCAAAAACGTTCGATGGATGCTTGCTTTGGCTCGGCGCTCGATAGATCTTGATTTTGATCAAATTGTGTCACTCAATTTGATTTAGATTTGATTTGGATCTACAATTTTTCCCTCCAATTTCAACCACTAATCAACAACCTCAAACCCTAGATCTAGATCTCATTTTATAACCACCTCATTTGAATCTTCCCTCCAAAGCTAGGTTGTTAGGGAGAGTCTTCTAAAAAAAGTTTGTTAGAGGGAATATTCTAGAATAAGGTATATTCTAGGATAAGGTTGTTAGGCTGAGCCTTCTGGATGAAGCCACGTGGTCTTTAGGAGTCTTCTGGAAGCTTGGCCGTTACAGGGAAGCCACATGGAGGAATTTGAGTCTCTGAGGAGCTAACACTGCCACGGATCCGCGGCGGATCGGCCAACTCGGCCGCGGATCCGCGGCCATGTAAGAAGCTTACTGCATGGAATTTTTAGTACTGATTTGTGATGTATTCATGGTACTTTCTGATCTCTGGAATTTTATAAATCTTTCTTGTTTACTGCCAGATCACAAGTCTTGGACTTGGTGTATTATTATCAGCACTTTTAGCACTTCCGGCTCTTTTTCCTGGAATTTCCTGCATACAATCTCGAGACAAGTGTTGCGATATACAAAAGATCATGCGTGCAATAATAAACACTCAATTTCCCTCAAAATGCCGGTTATAATGTATAACACATGTTATTTGGTAATTTACAGACAAATTGCTAATATGTGCTATATTCATACCGAACACCTTTAGATGATTGCAAATAGTAAGGAAATTGATGTGTTAAAAATGCAATATTTTCGACTGATCATCAATCATGCACATCCCTCTCCCTTTTAGTCTGTAAGACACCTTTAGAGAGGGTGACTCCATCACTTGCAGGTACACCACCATACCAGGAGTCGTCCATTCTAAAACACCTTTAGAATACTATCTAAATACCCAGATTAGGAAACTACCCAAATCTAGATCTAAAACCATAGATCTAGTAACCAGAATGTCTGATATTATATCCATATCCTATGTGGAGAAACTAATGTGTGACAACCACAGTAAAACCGATCGTAGTATAGGAATTTCACTTCCTACTCTGTATATGTCATCCAAATACCAGGACTTCACACCCTAATACCTTCTTAACAGATCCATCCCCTATTCTGATGAAGTCAAAACTTATGACTGTCACAAAAAAATAGATGATCATTTCTCTGCTATATCTGCTTTAATCTATAAATAGACATAAGCTACTTATCCACTATGCTTCCACTGCTCTCACTGACTACAACAACCCTCTGGCAGAATCATATACACGTGCACTTTTAAATCTAGTTTAGAATGACGCTATACTCATCCTTCTGCCGGGTCTCATAGTCTGGAACAGCAGCAATGGTAAGTCTGGGTAAACAAAAACCTCCCTGTCACTGTCCCTGAAACTACCGAAGTACCTCTCGGGTGCCTGAGGTTACCCACCATATGTGTGGAGTGGCTAATAGAATGTCAATCCTGATTGAATGTTTAGGTTCTATTAAATTTTCCGAAATCGTTTGCGGTTCTGGAATCTCTTCCAGTTCTACCATACTCCCACCACTGTTTTCTGAAAAAGTCCATTTTACTAAAACTGTGGCGAGTCAAGAACAATATCACTATTGATCTTCCAGATGGTAGAAAGTTAACCCTCGTAATAGCCCGGGTTAACCCACAAACAGCCATTACAGAAACATGCCTCGAGTTATCCAGAGTCTGGTTTTAAGCATAAGCCGGACAACTCCCCGTACCTTAACAACGTTAAGATATGGACCATTCTATATACAATATAGAAATAGAGGCACTGATTTAATTGGAACCAGATTCAAATCATGCAGCTGTCTCCAATGCATGTCAACTAAATGGAGAGAGGCCGGCCGATCAGCATTACTCAACTTAGGAATGCATCCAATTATGAGTAACCTGAAAGAGAAACAAGTTTCTCAAAACCATTAGTATCAACTGAATACCAAACACAAGTATCCACATCTTTGATCAACTTGAAGAATCCTGATACTTGCAACACATGGTTCTCTACTTTATTCCTGTACCTATAACTTCTCAAACTAGGGCATTGTATTTCTATGAAACACTTGTCTAAAACCTGAGAAGTCACAAGTAAACAGAATACAGTACGAGAACCAACCCCTTTGTCCTAATGGACACTGGACAATATACAATACTTTGTATAAGTCCCCTAAGTTGAATAACTCAAACTCTTTGCGTCGTAGGTTGAAAACTGTACCCAAGTGATTTCCTCAAATATCACCAATTACAACGAATTCTGATATAATGAGGATGATCACCTAACTCCCAACAACTTACTCCCACTCATCATCTGTAAAATCATACAGATGTGAGAATCAAACCTGGTAAATACTTATCCTGGAGCAAGGGTCTAATTTGGAAATCAGTTTTCTATTAACAATACACAGTGAAACTGAAACATGAAAATGTTTCGAAGGGGTATCCGGGTATTCCTAGTAATGCCTCTTCCATTATGCAGATTCATGACTGTAACCATATATTTCGTTGTCATCTCTCCAAATCCCTTTATTTGTCTTTAGTCGTTACCTTCTGTACACTATCGTTAGGCTTAATGGTTTTCTTCCTTCCCTACCGTTCGGCACCAGCCTATGGTTTGGAAGAAGACTATCCAATAAGCGTAATAGGTGTACTCTCCTAATCCTAGGAGCACTCGCAACCTAAGAGAAAGTAATGATAAAAGACAACCTGAATAAACCTTATTCCTATTTCTCTTGAACCAGAATCCATCCTCGAAAAAGTTCCTTCGAGTTCGTATATAACCATACGATGGATTTATCCAATGGAATTGGATATTCGTAGTGATACGGGGTGTTCTGGAGAAATACAAAGGCGAAGTGGGAGTGGCGATGAAATACGTGGTTTGGTCGTGAATGTTAGCAGTCGCAATTTACTTTGGCCTCTTTCTAATCGCTTTATTTGTCTTTACTTATCACCTTCTGTACACCATACTTATGCTAATTGGTTTTCTTCATTCCTTACCTTTCGGCACCTGCCTATGGTTTGGAAGAAGACTATCCAATAAGCATAATAGGTGTACCCTCTCCTAATCTTAGGAGCCCTCATAACCTGAGAGAAGGTAAAAGGAAAAGACAACTGAATAGTCATATTCGATTTCTCCAGAACCAGAATCCATCCTCGAAGATGTTCCTCTGAGTTCGTATATAACTATACGATGGATTTATCCAATGGAAGTGGATGTTCGTAATAATACGGGGTGTTCTGGAGAAATGCAAAGGGTAAGAGAAGTTGTGGCAATGATTTATGCAACTCAGACAATCCAAAAGCCCAGTGTTTTAAGAAAGTTCGGTTAACTTGGTTACTGGGTTATAGTATAGGGTCAGGTCATGGTCGCAGTCAAAGAGAGAGAGAAAAGAAACATTCTGCGTGTACTCAAACCTAGATCAGAATGGTTAATCACTTTATCTAATCAGGAAACCTCCCACTGTTTTCTCAAATTCTCCTCCAAACCTGAAAGAAGAATTAGTCAGGATTACCCGAGGAGTAAATCAACTCATCAATGGGAATCGGGATCCAACTATCATCGCATAATAACGTGATGGAAGCCACTCACGTCATCACACTCCAGAAGGTATGCGCAAGCCTGGCAAGTTTCCTGTATGTTTGAAACTCCCGATGTGATTTTTACCCCTAACGACTTCATAGCCTTGATAGAGACCAACGTGCCATAAGTCGCTAGTCAAGTTCAACCCATCATTATCCAAGATTGATCTAAACCCACCCGCATAAACCCTTGATAGAGACCAGCATGACTATGCGGCTGTCCTAGATAATCGCATATCCATACTACAGACACGTATCACGCAGCTACCGTACACTATGCCTTGATAGAGACCAACATACATAGCACGAATACTATGGGATACCTATCTGAAATGACGGAGGGCTATGGCTGGTTTTTAGCGAAAAACCTTTAGCGTAATGAACTTGATATCGTTGAAGGAACCGGATAGCTTTTTATAAATATATAGTAGCGAAAACCTTTGCTAAAGAGGTCACTCCCGGTGAAGGGATCTCGGCTCTTTCCCCGTCGAATGAGGTGCAAGATATTCCAAACTGAATACCACGATACAAAGCAAAAAGCAATCGACTATAGTGAAGTTATTACCCTGACGCAAACTTCTGTCCAAGGGGTCACTCCCGGTGAAGGGATATCGGCCCTTGCCTCGTCGAATGAGGTGCTGGATATTCATAACCGAATACCTCTGTGCAAAACAAAAGAGAACGCCATTGTAATAACAGGTTTGTTTTTTTAAAATTGTTCCAACAAAATCAAATATAGGTTTGTTTTCCTTGCATTGATAAGAATCAACGCAGTCCCATCAATTAATCACACCACAAAAGAACAAAAATATGATGTATGTATATGCCATCCGCATTCGCCACTGGGTCCCGTCATCACCCATTAGGTTACTTAACTAACGACAGAGTGGGGACTGGACTAGCGTGGGTGCAAAATATATACAACATCTACTAATAAATATATCAATATATAATAATCGCTCCAGGTATGATAAATGCAACATCACAGAAAAGTAATAAGCATCACAGAACAATACAGATAATCTGGGAGCATCGGGTTTCCTTTGAGCCGCAAGTGAAACCGACGTTCCCCTGGTCGTGTGGATAGCCTGTGCAATGAAAACCTAGACCCCTATGAGTGCGGCAAGTTACCCGCCAAAACCTGAAGCGATGCAGCCCCCTTCAGCAAAGTGAATGGACCACCCAGCAGTTCACGGAATCCGGTAAGTTGAGCATCCCACCTTGGGCCAACCTGTACCCCCTACGAGTGCGGTGCATAGCCCGCCAATTCTAGAGTGAAGCCCCCTCAGTCTTAAAGCCATGAGATGCGGGCTCGTTGCCCTCTATAACTCGGCTATCCGTGCACCCCACCGCGGGGTAATCCTAGTGCCGAAAATAAAATATGTACAACGGTGACACCGACCTCAACCCGGTCATGCCCCAAAAGAATAATATACAAACAGGCAGTGATGGCAGTCCACATGTCGGACGCTCGCCCCGCAATATCAAATGTACAAATAAATCCATGCTGCACTATCATTGCACGCAAGCTATCCATCACGACAATCCGCAACATCACAGCACAAAACAGAACATCAACGTGAATGTCATGTTCACAAATCCGTCTAAAAGGACTATAGCGATTAGACAAGATTTACCGATCAAATGACATTCACAGTCACAGATGGAAATGTAATGCACTGCAAATTTTAAACAATGTTAGAAAGTATCGACTTCGAAATAACCCCTGAATAGCCCCAAACAAGCTGATAAAACCATATCCAAACTGGGCTAATTAAAAAACACCACAGGATCAACTTCCCAGAGACCAGAGCACACCCAAAACACCAACACAAAATGCCAATACTAAGCCGGCGACGCCGGATCTGGGGCTATGGGGATCGACCAAAATCCGATTGTTTGGGTCCGTGTTTGGGGCGTGTTCATGTGTCCTCCTGAGTAGTCTTATGTACATGTTTAAAAAAAAATTCTTGACCATTTTAAAACAACAGAGAACAGGATTCCAGTGGCATCGTTTGGGTTTGTTCCAGATTCGATACTTTAACATTGTCTAAAGCAACTAGAATACGGTTAATTGTTAGTCTCTGATACCATGTTGGGCCACGGCAGTGCCCTAGTCGTCAAACCGACGCCAAAAGCGGAACAAAAACTTTTTACAAAACTGGCACTACCGCAGCCTAATACCCGAATCGTTCCATTAACCGTATTCTAGCAAACAGTAATAGAGTTTGGAAAGATTATGTTAGTTATATGTATGCCCTAGAGGCCATTACTGTACATATGATGTATATTGTAGTGGATGCTGGGACATATATAGGGAGGACTTTCTTGCTCGACATGATAGTATGCTATCTGGTTGAACTTTACCTTAACGTGTACACTGATTGTCTCTCTGTTACATGTTGGTAAAGCCCTTAGGATGTGTACTTGACTACCTGAACTATGATGTGGATCATACTAGTGGGGACATGGTAGTCCATAAGTACATCCTTCAAAGTCCCTAGTCGTAGGTGTATCGAGACGGGGCATCGATATACCAGTGTAGACTAGCGTATACCTTCTCGACCCATACAGATGGGCGATGGATGATCCCATATCCATTGGTGTTTGACATCAGAGATAATATACAGGTGCTCAGTAGAGACTGGGTACACTGGACGGACTCGCCGAGAACTCCCAGATGGTATTATACCTTACGTCAGATGGCAGTTCTCTGGTGACACTGGTACAGAGTAGTCTGTTGACCCGAGATCGTCATAGAGTCTTGTGTGGTTCCCACTGTGCTTTGATTTCCATCTTACCACGTCCAAGAGGGCATGCAAAACGGTGGTTTTTGGGTACAGTCCCGAGTCACATGGAGGCAATGAGCGATAGGAGGGGATTCGTCTCTCCCGGTATAGGGGGTTGATGTTGCGCTGTGTTCGATTGGCTATAACAGGAAATCCCTGGCCAGGGTTGCTGAGATTTACTGGTAAGTGTTACCAGTAGTTTCTCGAACAGTTATAGACCTCATATCGACACGACTTATCGAGCTATTGCGGTCTGACGTTTACCACCCCTAGACGAGATATGCGACATATCAGACGATCAGACCGGACTGTACGGGTAGTGTTACTGGTTGGATTCACTGGAGTGTGAGCGGGCTTGCTCGTCGATCTTCAGATCGCTCAATACCCGGGTGGCCGTTACGTTTAGCAGACCGCTTGCGGCTTGTGGGTGTTTGATATGATCATCACCTGCTGCCGGCGTATTGACGAGTCTTTAGAGTCCTACACAGAGGTTTCCTGGCTCAAGCGAAACGAAATAGGAGTGCATATGAGATATGTGCGGGACCGAGAATGATACCAGTATGTGATACTGTATTCGATTCTCGCGATATGTGACATTGATCGGTTATATGCGATATAGCCGGGTTATCGGTTCAAGTGTTGATTCGATAAGTTGTTACTGTTGATATTAGTCGGTTATATGCGATATGACCGGATCATTAAATCAAGTGTTGATTTAATGATTTAATGCATAATTATATATTTGATATATTACTTTGCATTAACTAGTATCGGTTCACTTAAGATGGATTTTCTCACTCGGATGTGCGCATTGTATATGCGATATATTTTTGTGCACTTGATTGTATCATGTTTGATAATGCATGCAACATTGGTTAGTGTAAAGAATTAAACCTAGGTTAAGTAAATGGTTAAGGTTTCTATTTATTTGTCCATTCATTTATCTTTTTATTTGGATTAAAATGAAATGACAAAAGAAAACAAAATGGTTATCATTCTTTCTTTCTTTCATGAAGCTTGATGAAGCTTCATGAAGCTTGATGAAGCTTCATGAAGCTTGATGAAGCTTCATGAAGCTTTGACCATATGACCATTTTGTCTTTTAGCTTAACCCCAACCATTGTATTAAACCATGATTAGTTCTCTACACTTAACTATGGTCATGTTATGATAAGGATTGATTATTCTTTTCTTTTTTAATTTAACTTATCATAACATAATTCTTCTTCTTCTTCCTTTCTTCACTTGAAGAAAGCAAGCTCCATCAATGGTGATTGATGGAAATGAGTGAGAAATCCAATTCTAAAGTCTACCCACTTCCTATTTCTTCATCCTCTACCTCTTGCCAAGTAGTAGAGTGTGTTTCCTTCATAAGTTTTCATGACTTGGTGAAGGTGGAGCTTGATTTAGCGATGCCTCGACGTAGATCATCTTCGGCATGGACATCGACGACCTAGCTCGCCATTTCTCCGATGAAGCCGACGCTAGAGCCCGGAGTTCGACTTGGACAGCGAGGAGACTTCATTGCGGAACTATGGAGGTGGAGCACCGGATCTACAAAGGTTGTATTTCCGTATTCTAGTAGTTAAGTGCTAACTAGTTTTGTTTCGCCTAGAAATCTAGCCAACGATCCGTAGTTTAGGGTTTCTCGGCACCGTAAAATTTGAAATTGGCATGGTTGATGCCTTGTGAGACCTCTTGAGAGTGCCTAGGAACCCTACAGTGGTATCAGAGCCTAGCTAGAGCCTTAGGCGAAATTTAAACGGAGTTTGAAGTCCGATCGAACCGAAAAACTAACCCGGAAATTGCTCTCTGTACTTTTTCTAAAATCGGGGATTTTTCCACATTAAAAATATGCAGAGAAACAAGCAGGATAATCTAAGAGTTACTATGAATTTCGATGGACTAATTCCATCAATGAGCCGCGGATCCGCGGCACGAGCATGGCTCGTGCGGCGGTTCCGCGGCCGTTTTGTCGTTTTGTGTATTTTGTTTTTCACAGTAATTCTCAGATTTCTGTGCTGGTTTTCCTGGGAATTTTTAATATTTATTCAAGAGTTGAATTTTCAGGGGTTGTTTTGGGGATTCGGTGTTTCGATCGGAGTATCAAATTTTGTCTGCGTGGCTTTTCGGATAAATTTTAGAATATGTTAAAAAGTTCGACCGGATATAAATACCCAACTTTTCCCCTGTCAGGAAATTTCCAAGTGTTGGATTTTTCCGTAGTTTAACGACGTTCTAAGTAGTGCAAGTAACGCGATGGTCCTTCTAGAAGACAACAAACCTTAACTCGATTATGTGACCTTCTTGAACTGCCCTTTGAACCTTCGGGTTTGGGGCAGTACGGCGTGCCACATGTGAGGCGTTGGCTTGACCCTTCTACGGCTGGACCGTTGGTACTGAGGCACGAACTGAATGTTGTTAGACTTGTTTCATGTGTTGATCTGTATCGGGAAAACTTGGGTGTTCGACTGTTCGATCGGAAAGTTTAACATTTTCTATTTATCTGGAATGGGATACAATAATTGGAATTCACAAAGAGTTATGAGATAACTGAATGAATGTTATAAACATAGCAGTTTAGTCTTAATTGATCGGTTGCCACGGAATTTTGATGTGATCAAAAGTCCGTCGCAATCACGTAGCGTACGCGGATACTCGCCGGGTAAACTTAATAGACAGCCTCACTCCATAGCCCCGACCAAGTGACTGTAGGAGAACCCCGTCGCCAAAAGCATCTGTTCGGGTGCTCGCGGTAGCGGTGTTCCGCCTTGGTGCACTTCGTCGACGGTATCGGGGGTGCGGCCGTCTACTGAAGTTTGCGATGAGCATTCGATCAGGATGTCGGGAATCTTGTTGAATTGCCCGACTTGATATTGAAAAGTGTTTTCAATTTTGAGACTAAAATGCGGGGTTTATAATTGTTAGGCATGCGATGCCTAAGAAATTCATTTGATTAGGCATGTGATGTCTAAAGAGGTTGCGGATTCCAACTGTTGTAGTTTTGCACTTTCTTTTCTGTGACCGTAAGTGTAATATGTGATATCGCCGGTTTCGTTGCTATATGTCAACAACAATTGGGATGCGCATATTTACTTACGTTGATGACATGTGATGTTATGTGTTGCTGGATATGTTATATTGGATTGTCGTGTTTGAATAGCCGGGGGTTTTTATGTGAGATGAGTGTTTTCATTTTCATTCATGTAAAAATCTGTATGTAATATTCTTTTATTGGGGCACTTCCAGGTTGCGGAAGATGTCACCGTTTGTATATTATTTACTTTTCCGCACTAGGATAGACCCAAGGAGGAGGGCACAAGTAACCGGGTTCTGGAGTCCAGTGGAAGACCAACTCGAGGAGTCGAGTCAGGGTCTCCTAACTCTAGAATTGGTAGGGTTGCTTGCCGCTCTCGTAGGGGTCTAGAGGTGTGGGTTTGGCTATTCATCGCGACCGTGGAATCCGTGTTTTATACTGGCTCGTATTGAAAACACGGACGCCCTAGTATATCCAATATTTCATATGTTTCTTCTGCTGCGATATCTGTGATGTGATCATGTGATGTTCTGTGATAGATACTGTATATAGTATATATGATATATTATATAGACGTTACTTATGTTTTACACCCGCGCTAGCCCTGCCCTGCTCTGCCGTTAGTTACCTAACCTAACGGTGCATGAGGGGACATCGAGGCGAATGCGGATGGCATAAGTGTACGTCGTATTTATCTGTGATGTTTAGGTAACTTAAATGATAGGACTTCATTAATGTGATTAATGAAATAAAAGAAACCTAAGATGTTGTAGAATCGAATTTCAAAATAAAACAGGTAGCTACAGTTCTTGCTTTGCACAGAGGTATATATGATATATCCTGCACCTTATTCGATAAGGAAAGGACCGAGATCCCTTCACCGGGAGTGACTCCTTTAGCAATAACTGGCAGATGCTACACACTCGGTTTGTCTTTTGATTGCTTTTAAGAGTTTTTTCTTTGCACAGTGATATATATGATATATCCCGCACCTCATTCGACGAGGAAAGGACCGACGATCCCTTCACCGGGAGTGACTCCTTTAGCAAAACTAGAAAAGCCTCAAAAACACTCCATTTCAAAATCATTTGATTCTACAACGATATCAAGTTCATTACGCAATAGGTTTTCAGAAAAACCTGTCGTAGCCCTCCGTCATTTCAGATATGTACTGGTTAGTATTCGTGCTACGTTTGTTGATCTCTGTCAAGGCGTAGTGTGCGGTAGCTGATTAGTGCTTATCTGTATAAGCATATGATGTGATTGATTTAGGGTAGTCGTGCGACCTTGTTGACCTCTGTCAAGGGTCGTGCGGGTGGGTTTACTTCAATCAGGAAATGACGGGTTGAACTTGACTAGCAGCCTATGGTTTGTTGACCTCTGTCAAGGTCATAGGACGCTAGGGGCAAAATATTATCGGGAATTTCAAGTGTTGAAATTTGCAATGAGATTGCATACCTTCTATGAGATAGTTGGATCCCGATACCCGCTGCGAGTAAGAGTTACTCCTAGGAGAGTTTTATACATTACAATTAGCCGATCAAGTAGGTGTCTAGAAAGGTGTCAACGGGGTTACGCCTCTGGGAAAACGAGGTTTACATTAATTAGGTTCGTGCGAAAGCACGGGGGACCTCCCTCAAAGTACCGACACTGGCCTGGCTGAAAGATTGGCGAACTTGTAGTGTGTAATTAATCCCGGCTAGTCTTTCCTTTTAGGGTTTGAAGGAAGATTTGATAAAAAGCAGTGGGAGCCATCCTGATTAGATAAAATGATAACCAATCTATTCTTGAAAGAGCGCACGCTGAGTGTTTTCTTCTCTCTCTCTCCTGGTAGCGACCATATCACGCCTTAATCAAGATAATAATACGGAATATTGACCGAACCCGCTTGTTATACTGAGCTGGGGAACGTTGGTCCCGCTCCAACTTATAATTATTATAAGACAGAGCAGGAAATATAGGATTACCAGAATTCCCGTGCCGCCCAAACGAAGAAAGTGCATATGATGCATCATCTTCGGGTGTGTTCATTATACAGAACTGTTTCTCAGTATTCTTTACATCCTGGGTATGTGATACCAGATCAGGATCCCAGATATGTAATCTGTTACATAGGGCTACAGAAAAGTAGAGAACTGAGAACGGGTGATAAGTTTCATGAGGCGGAAAACGGGGCAAGTGTTGCAGCCAAGTCTGTTGGTCACTGTCACCCTGTATTACCAATACATTGATTCTGAACGAATGTTGTTAGATACCGAACTTGATATACAAAATCATATCAGTCTCTTTATAAGTAAAGAAATGATAAAATTTTGTATTGCTGGATAATGTTTTGAACATTTCCTATATCAAAAGTTGATCGGTTCAGGCACGTTATCTAAAAGCATTGATGTTCTAAATCAAATTACAGTTCTTAGTATATGGAACACACATAAGAGGAAGAGTTCAGAAATGAACGGATCCTTCTTAAAGTATTGTAGACTAGGTCAGATCAATGTGACCCGACTAGCTGAAGTTACATGTAGATGCATATTTAAATCAGTTTGAATCCACATCTTGTGAAACTTGCCAGTCATGTCACAAAGATATAATGACACTAGCTCTGTTTATTGGAAACAGAGAAAGAGTTAGTGAACTCTTGGGATGATACATGTTGATGTATGTAGGTCCCCTGTCTACACATGCCAGGACCGGTTCTTTGTACTTCATTACATTATCTGATAATCTCTCAAGATTCAGACATATGTTCCTGTTGAAACATGAGTCCGAGCCTTTTGAGATATTCACAGAATATAAGCGAGAAGTAGAGAACCAAAATACGGGTATAAGTATTATGTCCTATGATGAGATCAGGGAGGAGAATACTTGTGCATGGAATTCCTGGACTATTCTAAAGGAGAATGAGATTCTCTCTCAGCATTACTCCTCTGTATACACCATAGCACGATGGTATATCGGGGTGGAGCAATTACACCCTATGTGATAAGGTGTGCTCTATGATGAGTAATACTGAGTTACTTATTTCCTTTTAGGTGTTATGCGCTTGAGAAGCTGCATACATATTGAATAGGGTTCAAATCAAATCAGTTGCCTACCACTTCATATGTGATATGGAAAAGGAAGAGCCCATTTCTTAAGTTAGTTAAGATTTGGGGTTGTCCAGCCTATGTCTGAAAAACAAAATCCGGACAAGCTCGAGGCAAGATCTGTTATGTAAAACTGGAAAGCTTCCAGCTATACAAACTACAGCTGATGATTTGATAGAACCGAAGGATTCAATAGTTACCAATGAACCTCAGCCTCTCCGCCGATCTAGTAGGGTTCCTCACCCACCTGAGAGATACTTCGGTTTCTCTATGACAGTGGGAGCGAGGGTTGCATCATGAGATGATGACCCAACTAGTTTCGAGCTGGCCATCAGGAGTAAGACTCTATAAGAATGGCTGGATGCTTAGTGATATGAGATGGAATCCTTATACACCAACAAAGTATGGACTTTGGTTGCTATATCTGAAGGGTTAAATCCCCATCAAGAGCAAGTATATCTTGAGAAGATTATTTGGTGTACATGGAAAAGTTAAGACTTTCAAAGCTAGACTTGTTAAAGGTTTGCATCATTGACCAGGTGTGGATCATGATGAAACTTTTTCTAAGGATCTATGCTTAAGTCCATCCAGATCCTATTTGCCATGGCTACATACCATGACTACAATATCTGGTGGTTGGGTGTCATGACAGCTTTTCTAAATGATGTTTTAGAAGAGGGAGTCTATAAGTACACAGCCAGAGAGCCTCGTAGACAGTGGGAGCAGCGGAAACGTGTGCAAGATGCTTTATAGGATAAAGCAGGCATCGCGGAGTTGGAACGTCTGTTTTGATGAAGTAGTCAAAGAGTTTGACATCATCAAAATGGTAGATGAACCTTGTATAAACAAAAAGGTAGTAGGGAGTATGGTGACGATCCTTGTAGAGTACGTAGATGACATACTCTTGATAAGAAAGGAGTTTCTTATGCTACGCTCGATCAATCTCCGTTTATCACAATGATTCTCCATATAGGATCATAATGATACCTACTAACTCCTGGATTTTGGATCTATGAGATAGATCTAAATGGATGTTAGGATTCTCACTTGTCGAAGTGAGATGGTATCACATGATCCTGGGGAGAATCACTGGAAGGGTTCCAGGGAGATAAGGACGACTGAATGTCAGTCACAGGCATTGTCTTTACCCTCAGTGGAGGGACGGTATGTTGGAAGAGTTCCAAGCTAGATACCGTGACATACTAGACGATAAAGGCAGCATACATCGCTACTTAAGATGCTACCAAAGAGGCTGTTTGGGTGTATATTGGTTCATGAGATGAACTATGTTCCTCCCATTGTGTGACAATGGAGTTGTGGCTTATGCCAAGGAACACATGTCCCATCAATGATCCAGACATATTCTAAGGCAGTATCACCTGATCCTGGAGATGGTTGATCTCCAGGGTGATCGAGGTTAGGAGAGTAGACTCAGAGGACAGCACGGCAGATCCATTCACAAAGGCCTTATCCCAGAGAGAGACTTTTATGGGATGGTTGAGTATGAGATACTGCAACCACTGCTACAGATGGCCCTAGTGCAAGTGGGAGATTGTTAGTTATATGTATGCCCTAGAGGCCATTACTGTACATATGATGTATATTGTAGTGGATGCTGGGACATATATAGGGAGGACTTTCTTGCTCGACATGATAGTATGCTATCTGGTTGAACTTTACCTTAACGTGTACACTGATTGTCTCTCTGTTACATGTTGGTAAAGCCCTTAGGATGTGTACTTGACTACCTGAACTATGATGCGGATCATACTAGTGGGGACATGGTAGTCCATAAGTACATCCTTCAAAGTCCCTAGTCGTAGGTGTATCGAGACGGGGCATCGATATACCAGTGTAAACTAGCGTATACCTTCTCGACCCATACAGATGGGCGATGGATGATCCCATATCCATTGGTGTTTGACATCAGAGATAATATACGGGTGCTCAGTAGAGACTGGGTACACTGGACGGACTCGCCGAGAACTCCCAGATGGTATTATACCTTACGTCAGATGGCAGTTCTCTGGTGACACTGGTACAGAGTAGTCTGTTGACCCGAGATCGTCATAGAGTCTTGTGTGGTTCCCACTGTGCTTTGATTTCCATCTTACCACGTCCAAGAGGGCGTGCAAAACGGTGGTTTTTGGGTACAGTCCCGAGTCACATGGAGGCAATGAGCGATAGGAGGGGATTCGTCTCTCCCGGTATAGGGGGTTGATGTTGCGCTGTGTTCGATTGGCTATAACAGGAAATCCCTGGCCAGGGTTACTGAGATTTACTGGTAAGTGTTACCAGTAGTTTCTCGAACAGTTATAGACCTCATATCGACACGACTTATCGAGCTATTGGGGTCTGACGTTTACCACCCCTAGGCGAGATATGCGACATATCAGACGATCAGACCGGACTGTACGGGTAGTGTTACTGGTTGGATTCACTGGAGTGTGAGCGGGCTTGCTCGTCGATCTTCAGATCGCTCAATACCCGGGTGGCCGTTACGTTTAGCAGACCGCTTGCGGCTTGTGGGTGTTTGATATGATCATCACCTGCTACCGGCGTATTGACGAGTCTTTAGAGTCCTACACAGAGGTTTCCTGGCTCAAGCGAAACGAAATAGGAGTGCATATGAGATATGTGCGGGACCGAGAATGATACCAGTATGTGATACTGTATTCGATTCTCGCGATATGTGACATTGATCGGTTATATGCGATATAGCCGGGTTATCGGATCAAGTGTTGATTCGATAAGTTGTTACTGTTGATATTAGTCGGTTATATGCGATATGACCGGATCATTAAATCAAGTGTTGATTTAATGATTTAATGCATAATTATATATTTGATATATTACTTTGCATTAACTAGTATCGATTCACTTAAGATGGATTTTCTCACTCGGATGTGCGCATTGTATATGTTGGAGTTAGTGCCCTCAGAGTCAATTATTGGATCACAGGCACGTGATTGCAATGATTGAGGGAGGACCTATCCCGGTAGGACAGTCTTACTCGAGATGATAGTATGCTATCTGGTTTATCTTTATCATCGTGTACTGCTTTAGGTGACCTGACATGTCGCTATTACACGTTGATAGAGCCCCTAGGATTCTTGCTTGACCACCAGCAGTATGATGGCGATCATATACGTGGGAGCTGGTAGTCTATAAGCACATCCTTAAAAGGTCCCTAGTCGTGGGAGTTTCGAGACAGGGTATCGATACTCCATTAGTAGACTAGTGTATACAGTCGAGACCCCGACGAGGGGCGGTGGCCGGTCTCACAAGCCACTGGTGTCAGTTGGTTCACCTAAGATGTATACAGGTGCTCATTGGGTTATGAGTACACCGGACAGGACTCGCCGGGAACCTGCTAGTTGGTCTTATACCAGACGTCAGATAGCAGTTCCCAGGTGACATGTGTACAGGTTAGTTCATCGACCTGAGATCGTCATTTGTCTCGTGTGAGTTCCCACTGTGCTTTGATTACTACCCTACCACGGCTCAAAGGAGTCGTGCAAACAGGTTTTAGTTGGGTACAGTCCCGAGCCACATGGAGGCAGTGAGCGGATCTTCAGGGGTTCGTCTCTCCCGGTATTGGGGGTGAGGTCGCGCTGTGTCTAGGAGAGCCATTACGTAAAGCCCTCGGCCGAGGCAGGAGATTTACTGGTAGGTATTCCAGTAGTATCTCAGGGCGTTCTGGGCTACGCTCCGACACAACTTGTACCGCTTTTGGGGGTCTGACTTTCACCAACCCCCTAGGCCCGCCATGCGATACTCATAGACGAACGGACCGGACTGTACGGATATTGTCACTGACAGGCTCAGTTGGGTGTCGGGGTGAGCTTCCTCATCGACGTCCCTTTTGGTCAATAGCTGGTGGCCCGTCACGTATTGGCTAATACCTCTGACGTGCTAGTGGTTAAATCCACAGCCATAGTATTGACGAGTCTTTAGAGTCCACCACACTTTCAGTTACTCAGCTTTCGGGCGAAACGCTGTAGAGGCCGTATGGAGATATGGCAGGGTCCGATCAGATACGTGCGGTATTGCACGGATCAGGATCGGACAGTTTTGTACTAGTGGCCGTATAGTTATATGGCAGGGTTCGATCAGATACGTGCGGTATTGCACGGATCAGGATCGAACGGATTTAACTAGCCGGCTTTGGTTTAAGCCGGTACTAGTTTAGTACAGTGTAGATTTTGTCTCATTGCATTTGTATCCGGTCGGAATACAGATGCGGGTGTGTATGCACAGTGTCGGGGTTTTCCTGTAATTTATTACGGGACCAGTTTTCTGGAGTTGCCAGTTTGCATTCCGTTCCGGCCGGTTTTCCTTTGTTCTTTCCCGGCCGGACTTTTTCGATGGAGGGGGTTATTTGCAGTTTTGCAAATAACTCTTTGGTGGGGGGTTTCTTGCATAAAGTTTGATTATGATAGATTTCATTTCTTTCATCCATTGACTTGCTTTTTAAAGTGAAGTGAAAGGTTATGGAGTGCATAGTGTTTTAAGCATGGTTGATGTTTTCTTTGACCTTGGATGTGGTTACCTCCACTTTTCTCCTGCACTCACCTTCCTTCTATTGTTATGCTTCATATTCAATCCTCCACCCTTTTTCTAAGATGATAAGTCTTTCATTAGAAAAGAAGAAGAAGAAAAAGAAAGAGAGGAAGAAGAAGAGAGAGCTTCATTCTTGAGAGTTTCTTTCTTGATCTCTTTTTCATGCTAGAAAAATGCAAGCACCATTTTTCTAATCCTTGTTTCCTCCATCATCTTCAAATGGCAACAAAACCCAAGTGAGACAATCTACTACACATTCTACAGCACATCTTGAGCATGTCGAGTTGCCGGCTTCATGCGCGAGTTGCCTCGGTATTGAGGCGGGAGCCCGTAAAAGACGAAGGCGATGTGGTGCCCTTTCCGGCGAGGAGGCGACGATATGGAGACTACACTTTCCGCGGGAGATCGGGGCGATGATGAGAAGACCGGAGGACCGGATCTCTTGGTATACTTCTCTTCCAATCTCTTGTTAGC
The DNA here is from genome assembly GCA_030015575.1 of Agapanthus africanus. Classification (NCBI taxonomy): domain Eukaryota; kingdom Viridiplantae; phylum Streptophyta; class Magnoliopsida; order Asparagales; family Amaryllidaceae; genus Agapanthus; species Agapanthus africanus. Next base: position 154,594,762 of record CM057345.1, on the reverse strand, counting down.
TAGCGTAGGTTAATGGTTAACGATCCGGGTTTTCTTTGTCCGCGGTAGCGCCGGTTTCCGAGTAAGGAAAAATCTTGATTCCGCAATTTGGCCTCGAGTAAGACGGCCGGGGCGCTGCCGTGGCGCAACATGGTATCAGAGCCACGCCATTAACCTTACCTAGCTTCGTTTGATGTGTTTGCGTTTCCGATCGACCGAAATTTCCAAAAACCGTATTTTTATTGCACATCAGTTTCTGTCGAATTTTTTTGAAGTCCAAAAATTTTTCAGGTGATTGCAGAATGATGTAAATGGCATTATAAGACATCTGGGAAATTTTGGTCACGAGTTACTGTAGACCCGCCGCGGAAGCGCGGCGCAACCCTCCTTGACGCCGCTCTTCCGCGGCGGTTTAATTTGGTCTCTGGACCAGAATTTTCCAGTGAGGTTTTTACATTAAAATAGGGTATTTGGAATATTAAAATTGGGCCCAGGTTTTCTGTGAGTGCTACAGTTTTGGTTGGGGGCCCACTTGTTAATTTTTGGTCAATCGGAAAATTTTAAACACATTATTTCACAGTATTTACATTATATCTGCGACCGTGAATGTCACTCGATCGGTAAATCCGGTCTAACTGTTATAGCCCGGTTAGACGGATTTGCGAACGTGATTTTCACGTTGATGTTCTATGTTTATGCTGTGATGTTGCGGATCGGTCGTGGGGGATAGCCTGGATGCAATGCTAGTACAGTTTTGGTGTATTATGTACATTTGATATTGCGGGGCGAGCGTCCGACATGTGGACTGCCGTCACTGCCTGTTTGTATTATTCTTTTGGGGCACGACCTGGTTGCGGTCGATGTACCCGGTGTATGTATATTTTACTTTCTGTACTAGGGTTACCCCGCGGTGGGGTGCACGGATAGCCGGGTTCTGGAGGGCAACGGGCCCGCATCTCAGGGCATTGAGACGGAGGGGGCTTCAGTCCAGGATTGGCGGGCTATTCGCCGCACTCGTAGGGGGTACAGGTTGACCCAGGAGGGGTGCCTAAGTTACCGGATTCCGTGAAGTGCTGGGTGGTCCATTCACGGTACTGAAGGGGGCTGCCTCGCTTCAGGTTTTGGCGGGTGACTTGCCGCGCCCGTAGGGGTCTAGGATTTCATTGCACAGGCTATCCACACGACCAGGGGAACGTCGGGTTTCAGCGGCGGCTCTGTGAAACCCGGGGCTTCCAGATATCTGTTTTGTTCTGTGATGCTGTACATTTCTGTGATGTTGCATTTTATTCACGCCTTGAGCGAAATACTATATATTGGTATATATATTAGTAGATGTTGTATATGTTTTACATCCGCGCTAGTCCAGTCCCCGCTCTGCCGTTAGTTAGCTAACCTAACGGGTGATGACGGGACCCAGTGGCGAATGCGGATGGCATATACGTACGTCAGTATATTTTCGTTCTTTGTGGTGTGATCAATTGATGGGACTGCATTGATTCGGATCATTGCAAGTTTAAACAAACCTATTCTGATGTTGTTGGAACACTTTTCAAAAAGCTGTTATTGCAAGGACGTTCACTTTTGTTTTGCATCGTGGTATTCATTTGGAATATCCTGCTCCTCAGTCGACGAGGCAAGGGCCGAGATCCCTTCACCGGGAGTGACCCCTTGGACAGAAGTTTGCGTCAGGGCATTAACTTCACTATAGCCGATTACTTATGCTTTGCATCGTGGTATTCAGTTGGAATATCCTGCACCTCATTCTACGGGGAAAGAGCCGAGATCCCTTCACCGGGAGTGACCTCTTTAGTAAAGGTTTTCGTCACTATATTTTCTAAAAAGTTATCCAGTTCCTTCAACGATATCAAGTTCATTACGTTAAAGGTTTTTCGCCAAAAACCAGTCGTAGCCCTCCGTCATTTCAGATTAGTATTACTTAGTATTCGTGCTGCGTTTGTCGTGCATTGCCGTGGCGTAGTGTTCGGTAGCTATGTAATGCTTTTCTGTCACATGGATAAGTGGATTGGTTAGGACAGTCGTGCGGTCTTGTTGGCATTGTCAAGGACTCGTACGGGTGGGTTTAATGCAATCAAGATAATGACGGGTAGAACTTGACTAGGACTCTTTGATTTGTTGGCATTGTCAAGGTCACTTGGGTCCTAGGGGTAAAAACATATATCGGGAGTTTCAAAAGAACTGAAACTTGCCAAGCATGCGCATACCTTCTGGAGTGTGGTGACGTGAGTGGATTCCGTCACGTTATCATGCGATGAGAGTTGGATCCCGATTCCCACTGATGAGTTGGTTTACTCCTCGGGTGATCCCGACTAATTCTTCTTTCAGGTTTGGAGGAGAATTTGAGGTACAGTGGGAGGTTTCCTGATTAGATAAATTGGTAACCATTCTGATCTAGGTTAGAGTGCACGCTGAGTGTTTCTTCTATCTCTCTGGCAGCGACCATTGACCCGACCCTGGACTATGACTCAGTGACCAAGTTGACCGAACCTTCTTAACACTGGCTTTTGGATTGTCAGAGTTGCAGACCTCATTGCCACTCCTACTTTTACCCTTTTCTCCAGGACACCCCGTATTACTACGAACGTCCACTTCCATTGGACAAAACCATCGTATGGTTATATACGAACTCGAAGGACTTCGAGGATGGTTTCTGGTTCTGGAGAAAACGGATAGGATTATTCAGTTGTCTTTTCTTTTCACCTTCTCTCAGGTTGCGAGTACTCCTTGGTTTAGGAGTAGTACACCTATTACGCAAATTGGATAGTCTTCTTCCAAACCTTAGGCTGGTGCCGAACGGTGGGGAATGAAGAAAACCAATTAGCATAACGATGGTGTGCAGAAGGTATTAAGTTAAGACAAAGCAAGGGATTAGTAGGAGAGCAAAGTAAAATGCGACTGATATTCACGACCAAACCAAGTATTTCTTCGCCAATCCTAAATCACCTTTGTATTTCTCCAGGACACTCCGTATCACTACGAAGATCCACAGTTTATTTGGATACTCCATCGTATGGTTATATACGAACTCGAAAGGAACTTGTTCCAGTTCGGGGATGGATTCTGGTTCAGAAGAAATAGGAATAAAGTACATTCAGGTGTCTTTTATCTTCACCTTCTCTCGCATTACGAGTGCTCCTAGGATTAGGACAGTACACCCTTTATGCTTATTGGATAGTCTTCTTCCAAACCATAAGCTGGTGCCGAACGGTAGGGAAGGAAGAAAACCATTTGGCCTAAAGGGGTGTACAGAAGGTAGTGACTAAAGACATATGAAGGGATTTGGAGAGGTGGCAAAGAATTATACGGTTATAGTTGTGAATCTGGATAATGGAAGAGGCATTACTAGGAATATCAGGATACCCCAACGAAACATTTCAATGTTTCAGTTTCGCTGTGTACTGTTAATAGAAAACTGATTTCCCGATTAGACACTTGCTCCAGGGTATGTATTTACCAGGTTGGATTCTCATATCTGTATGGTTTTACAGATGATGAGTGGGAGTAAGTTATTGGGAATTAGGTGACCATCCTCATTATATTGGGATTCGTTGTAATCGGTGATATTTGAGGAAGTCACCTGGGTTGTTTGCCAGTCGGCAAATATTTGGTTTTGAATATCCGCTGTTGTGCACCAATTTCAAATTGATATATCTGTACGTCTATTTTCATAGAGTGAGATATACCTTTTGATATTATGTCGACGACATTTACCTATATCAGTGGATGGTTAGGTAAGGAGCATTAAACAACGGTGTAATTCTTCTTAACCATAAGTACAGTTTTCAACCTACGACACACAGTGAAAGAGTTGTTAGACTCAGCGGACTTATACAGAGTAGTGTATGTTGTCCAGTGTCCATTAGGACAGAGGGGTTGGTCCTTATACTATATTCTGTTTACTTTTAACTTCTCTAGTTCTTAGACATGTGTTTCGTAAAACACAGGGTCTAAGTTTTGAGGAGTTATAGGTATTTGAATAGAGTAGAGAACCAGGTGTAGCAAGTATCGGGATTCTTCAAAGAGATCGAAGATGTAGATACTTGTGTATGGTATTCAGTTAATAGTAATGATGAAGGCAGATTGCTTCTCTTTCAGGTTACTCATAATTGGAAGCATTCCTAAGTTGAGTAACGCTGATCGACCTCCTTCCATTTAGTTGACATGCACTGGAGATAGTTGCATGATTTGAATCTGGTTCAATTAAATCAGTGCCTCTGGTTCTATATTGGATATAGAACAGTTCATATCTTAACGATGTTAAGGTACGGGGAGTTGTCCGGCTTATGCTTAAAACCAGACTCCGGATAACTCAAGGCACGTTTCTGTAATGGCTGTTTGTGGGTTGACCCAGGCTATGACGAGGGTTGACTTTCTACCATCTGAATGAACTATAGCAATATTGTTCTAGACTCGCCACAGTTTTTATTAAAAATGGATTTTTTCAGAAAAAGTAGTGGGAGTATGGTAGAACTGGAAGTGATTCCAGAACCACAAACGATTACTGAAGATTTGATAAGGAACCTAAAGATTCAATCTGATTTGACATTCCATTGCCACTCCGCAGATAAGGTGGGTAACTTCAGGCACCCGAGAGGTACTCCGGTAGCCTCAAGGACGGTGACAGGGAAGTTCTTGTTTACCCACACTTGCCATTGTTGTTGTTCCAGGCTGCGAGACCCGGCAGGAGGATGAGTATAGCGTCGTTCTAAACTAGCTTTAGAAGTGCACGTCTATATGACTCTGGCAGAGGGTTGTCGTAGTCAGTGGGAGCAGCGGAAGCATTGGTGGACTTTATGCTTATGTCTATTTATATACTAAAGCAGATATAGCGGAGTTAGATCATCTGTTTCTGATGTGACAGTCATGGGTTTGACGTCATCAGAATAGGGGATGGATCTGTTGAGAAGGTAGTAGGAAGTGACATTCCTATACTACGATCGGTTATACTTTGGTCGTCACACAGTGTTTTCTCCACATGGGACTTGGATATTATATCAGACATACTGGTTACTAGATCTATGGTTTTTAGATCTAGATTTGGGTGGTTTCCCAATCTGGGTACCTTGACAGCATTCTATGAGTATTTAGAATGGACGACTCCTGGCACGGTAGTATACCTGCAGGTAATGGAGTCACTCTCTCTAAAGGTGTCTTACAGACTAAAGGGGAGAGGGATACGCATGATTGACAGATCACTTGCTTAGGCAATTGAGTCAATCATGAGATGTCAAGTACCACCAGATGTTGTTCTTGCACTAGATGCAATAAGTAGATATTGATCCAATCCTGGAGGAATAGTCGGAAGCAGTTTTAGAACATAAGTGAATGTTCTAGGGATATGATAACGGCTGCCTCCTTTAGGAGACGGTTATCACTCCAGGTTTCCAAGGTGACATGGACGACAAGGAGGTTGTCAGAGTTATAGTTCTCCCTCTGATGAGGGACTGTATTTTGGACAGGCGGTCCAAGGCAATACTGAGGGAGGCATGGCGCAGGATACTGATTAAGTTCAGTTGTTGATACAGTCTAAGAATTTTGGATTTGGAGTTCATTTATGAGCTAGGTCCCATCAGACATCCAGACATTCTAAGACAGGTATTGCTCATTTCGGGAGATGGTTTTCTCCGCGAACTTGAGATATAGAGAGACATAGAAAGGAACAACTCAGCGGATCCACTCACTGAGGCTATTCCTCGAACGCAATAGTTTCGCAAACAGGCTTTGTGCGACTGACTAGTAGAGGAGTTGGGTGTTCGGTATCACACGGGCTGTGAGTATGCGGCATCGCAATAATTAGCCTTGAGTGCAAGTGGGAGATTGTTGGAGTTAGTGCCCTCAGAGTCAATTATTGGATCACAGGCACGTGATTGCAATGATTGAGGGAGGACCTATCCCGGTAGGACAGTCTTACTCGAGATGATAGTATGCTATCTGGTTTATCTTTATCATCGTGTACTGCTTTAGGTGACCTGACATGTCGCTATTACACGTTGATAGAGCCCCTAGGATTCTTGCTTGACCACCAGCAGTATGATGGCGATCATATACGTGGGAGCTGGTAGTCTATAAGCACATCCTTAAAAGGTCCCTAGTCGTGGGAGTTTCGAGACAGGGTATCGATACTCCATTAGTAGACTAGTGTATACAGTCGAGACCCCGACGAGGGGCGGTGGCCGGTCTCACAAGCCACTGGTGTCAGTTGGTTCACCTAAGATGTATACAGGTGCTCATTGGGTTATGAGTACACCGGACAGGACTCGCCGGGAACCTGCTAGTTGGTCTTATACCAGACGTCAGATAGCAGTTCCCAGGTGACATGTGTACAGGTTAGTTCATCGACCTGAGATCGTCATTTGTCTCGTGTGAGTTCCCATTGTGCTTTGATTACTACCCTACCACGGCTCAAAGGAGTCGTGCAAACAGGTTTTAGTTGGGTACAGTCCCGAGCCACATGGAGGCAGTGAGCGGATCTTCAGGGGTTCGTCTCTCCCGGTATTGGGGGTGAGGTCGCGCTGTGTCTAGGAGAGCCATTACGCAAAGCCCTCGGCCGAGGCAGGAGATTTACTGGTAGGTATTCCAGTAGTATCTCAGGGCGTTCTGGGCTACGCTCCGACACAACTTGTACCGCTTTTGGGGGTCTGACTTTCACCAACCCCCTAGGCCCGCCAAGCGATACTCATAGACGAACGGACCGGACTGTACGGATATTGTCACTGACAGGCTCAGTTGGGTGTCGGGGTGAGCTTCCTCATCGACGTCCCTTTTGGTCAATAGCTGGTGGCCCGTCACGTATTGGCTAATACCTCTGACGTGCTAGTGGTTAAATCCACAGCCATAGTATTGACGAGTCTTTAGAGTCCACCACACTTTCAGTTACTCAGCTTTCGGGCGAAACGCTGTAGAGGCCGTATGGAGATATGGCAGGGTCCGATCAGATACGTGCGGTATTGCACGGATCAGGATCGGACAGTTTTGTACTAGTGGCCGTATAGTTATATGGCAGGGTTCGATCAGATACGTGCGGTATTGCACGGATCAGGATCGAACGGATTTAACTAGCCGGCTTTGGTTTAAGCCGGTACTAGTTTAGTACAGTGTAGATTTTGTCTCATTGCATTTGTATCCGGTCGGAATACAGATGCGGGTGTGTATGCACAGTGTCGGGGTTTTCCTGTAATTTATTACGGGACCAGTTTTCTGGAGTTGCCAGTTTGCATTCCGTTCCGGCCGGTTTTCCTTTGTTCTTTCCCGGCCGGACTTTTTCGATGGAGGGGGTTATTTGCAGTTTTGCAAATAACTCTTTGGTGGGGGGTTTCTTGCATAAAGTTTGATTATGATAGATTTCATTTCTTTCATCCATTGACTTGCTTTTTAAAGTGAAGTGAAAGGTTATGGAGTGCATAGTGTTTTAAGCATGGTTGATGTTTTCTTTGACCTTGGATGTGGTTACCTCCACTTTTCTCCTACACTCACCTTCCTTCTATTGTTATGCTTCATATTCAATCCTCCACCCTTTTTCTAAGATGATAAGTCTTTCATTAGAAAAGAAGAAGAAGAAAAAGAAAGAGAGGAAGAAGAAGAGAGAGCTTCATTCTTGAGAGTTTCTTTCTTGATCTCTTTTTCATGCTAGAAAAATGCAAGCACCATTTTTCTAATCCTTGTTTCCTCCATCATCTTCAAATGGCAACAAAACCCAAGTGAGACAATCTACTACACATTCTACAGCACATCTTGAGCATGTCGAGTTGCCGGCTTCATGCGCGAGTTGCCTCGGTATTGAGGCGGGAGCCCGTAAAAGACGAAGGCGATGTGGTGCCCTTTCCGGCGAGGAGGCGACGATATGGAGACTACACTTTCCGCGGGAGATCGGGGCGATGATGAGAAGACCGGAGGACCGGATCTCTTGGTATACTTCTCTTCCAATCTCTTGTTAGCTAGCGTAGGTTAATGGTTAACGATCCGGGTTTTCTTTGTCCGCAGTAGCGCCGGTTTCCGAGTAAGGAAAAATCTTGATTCCGCAATTTGGCCTCGAGTAAGACGGCCGGGGCGCTGCCGTGGCGCAACAGTATATGCGATATATTTTTGTGCACTTGATTGTATCATGTTTGATGATGCATGCAACATTGGTTAGTGTAAAGAATTAAACCTAGGTTAAGTAAATGGTTAAGGTTTCTATTTATTTGTCCATTCATTTATCTTTTTATTTGGATTAAAATGAAATGACAAAAGAAAACAAAATGGTTATCATTCTTTCTTTCTTTCATGAAGCTTGATGAAGCTTCATGAAGCTTTGACCATATGACCATTTTGTCTTTTAGCTTAACCCCAACCATTGTATTAAACCATGATTAGTTCTCTACACTTAACTATGGTCATGTTATGATAAGGATTGATTATTCTTTTCTTTTTTAATTTAACTTATCATAACATAATTCTTCTTCTTCTTCCTTTCTTCACTTGAAGAAAGCAAGCTCCATCAATGGTGATTGATGGAAATGACCCGATTTTAGAAAAAGTACAGAGAGCAATCCAATTCTAAAGTCTACCCACTTCCTATTTCTTCATCCTCTACCTCTTGCCAAGTAGTAGAGTGTGTTTCCTTCATAAGTTTTCATGACTTGGTGAAGGTGGAGCTTGATTTAGCGATGCCTCGACGTAGATCATCTTCAGCATGGACATCGACGACCTAGCTCGCCATTTCTCCGATGAAGCCGACGCTAGAGCCCGGGGTTCGACTTGGACAGCGAGGAGACTTCATTGCGGAACTATGCAGGTGGAGCACCGGATCTACAAAGGTTGTATTTCCGTATTCTAGTAGTTAAGTGCTAACTAGTTTTGTTTCGCCTAGAAATCTAGCCAACGATCCGTAGTTTAGGGTTTCTCGGCACCGTAAAATTTGAAATTGGCATGGTTGATGCCTTGTGAGACCTCTTGAGAGTGCCTAGGAACCCTACAGATTATACCGATCAATCCGTGTCCTTCGGTCTTCAATCTCTGCGCCAAACTCCTCGCTGCTGCACCGACGAAGTCCGCTCCCCGATCTCGCTCGTCAAAGTGGCACCACGTCATCGAATCTTTATACGGGCTCCCGCTTCAAACCAAAACAACTCGGACATGAAGTTTGCTAGCCGACATGTCCAAGATTGAAGTAGAGAGGGTGTAGAATACTTTGTCTCAAGGTACCCAATGAATTGGGTGAAGGTTAATGAAGTTGCCAAAACGATGTGATCATGTGAACAAAGGATTTTGCAATGAAGAAGGATTTTGCAATGAAGATTCTTCACCCAAAAGAATGGGCTCAGCCAGTGAAGAGTGAAAGCTCTCTAGGGATTCATAGAATGAAGTGGTGATGGTTTTGTGAACAATGCAACACATGAATGATCCTTTTCTTCCAAGTCAACAAAAGCAATTAAAGAAATAAAACAATCACACCATCCCTCAAGCCCATGCTGCCCACTCCTCAAGTCATGCCTATTTAAAATACAATAGGACACCTCAGCAACCCAAGCACACATCATGCAAACGAAATTTCCAAAAAGGTCTTGCAAGAAAAAAAAATGCCAGCACAACAAAATTAGTTCACAAAACCTCACTTCACAAAACACTTAATTAAACATTAAAATAAATGTTTAATCCAAAAAGGAAATAGGCAACTTCAAAAAGTTATCTTGTAACGGATCACAAGAAAACCCCTTGACTGTATATACGTACCTGCATCAGTATTCGACCGAATACGGATACAACGAGACAAAAATATTCCGACACAATATAATACTAGAATCCGGCTTAAACCAAAGCCCACTAGTATTATCTGTCCGAACCATGACACGTGCATGTTCGAACCCTGCCATAATAACATACGGCCTCTACAACGTTTCGCCCGAACTTGGGAAACTGTCTGTGGGGGACTCTAATGACTCATCAATATACTGGCAGTGGGTTTAAACACAAGCACGTCAGAGGTACTAGCTATACATAACGGTTGCCCATGTATTGAAAAAAAGGGAAGCTGATGAGCGAACTCATCCTGAAACCTTACTGAGCCTGACGGTGACAATATCCGTACAGTCCGGTTTGTTCGTCTATGAGTATCCCATATAGGGCCTAGGGGGATGGTAAACGTCAGACCCCCAATAGCGGTATAAGTCGTGTCGGAGAGTAGCCCAGAACACCCTGAGAAACTACTGGAATACCTACCAGTAAATCTCGATTACGCTGGCTAGTGATTTCGTGTAATGGCTCTCCTAAACACAGCGTGATCTCACCCCCAATACCGGGAGAGCCGAATCCCTGACAATTCGCTCACTGCCTCCATATGGCTCGGGACTGTACCCAACTAAAACCTATTTGCACGACTCCTTTGAGCCGTGGTAGGGTATTAATCAAAGCACAGTGGAAACTCATACAAGACAAATGACAATCTCAGATCGACAGACTAACCTGTACATATGTCACCTGGGAACTGCTATCTGACGACAAGTATAATACCAACTAGCATATTCCCGGGGAGTCCTGTCCGGTGTACTCATAACCCAATGAGCACCTGTATACATCTTAGGTGAACCAACTGACACCAATTGCTTATGAGACCGGCCATCACCCCTCGTCGGGTCTCAACTGTATACACTAGTCTACTCTGGAGTATCGATACCCTGTCTCGAAACTCCCTCGACTATGGACCGTTTAAGGATGTGCTTATAGACCCCAGCTCCCACGTATATGATCGCCATCATACTGCTGGCAGTCAAGCAAGAATCCTATGAGCTCTATCAACATGCAATAGTGAACTAAAGCATGTACACGATGATAAAGATAAACCAGATAGCATACTATCATCTTGAGCAAGATTGTCCTACCGGTATAGGTCCTCCCTCAATCATTACAATCACGTACCTGCGATCCAAAAATTGACTTTGAGGGCACTATATCCAACACAGAAGCCCCGGTTTCTGGGGACGGTACCGAGGAAGAGGAGGTCTAGGCGAGGTTTCTGCCTGAACTTTTTGGCTTTTTCCTTTTTTCTCTTCTCTTTTTGTAAGCCTACGGGCAATTTGGTAAGGGCGGGGAGCCCACAATACCTATGTAAAGACTTCTGACTTTGTGAATAAATTCCTCTTGCGGTAGTATTTGCGCGCGTATTTTCTTTTGTCAGTAAACACTTGTATTTGTACAGTACTGCCTTCATGTTAGTCCCGTCTTTCGTCTAGTGATCACACATCGAGTTGAATCTGATCATTTGCCAAGTTTGCAAAGACTGGTGGGAAGACGGTATCTCCATGGCCCCGAAGTCGAGGTGGAGATCGCTCAGACGTAGATAGACCGGATGCCTCTTGGTGAGGGCTTTGTTCCTTAGCGTGGGAGGCACAGAAAGGCATGGTAAGGAAGGACCGAGCAGGGTCGCCGCTCGGTTGCCTCTTGGCGAGGGCTTAGATCGCTGGCGTTTTAGGGTAGGGAACTACCAGACAGGGATAACCGAGCAAGGGAGGGCCCGGTTGCCTCTTGGTGAGGGCTTTGATCCTTAGCGCGGGAGGGTCCGTAAGGGGCCTACTAAGGACGGGCCGAGCAGGGTTGCTGCCCGGTGCCTTTTGGCAAGGGCTTTGATCCTTAAGGATGGGCCGAGCAGGGTTGCTGCCCGGTGCCTCTTGGCGAAGGCTTAGATCCCTGGCGTTTTTTGGGTAGGGAACTACCGGCCAGGGATAACCGAGCAAGGGCGGGCCCGGTTGCCTCTTGGTGAGGGCTTTGATCCTTAGCACGGGAGGGGCCTACTAAGGACGGGCCGAGCAGGGTTGTTACCTGATCGCACGCTTTTGGCGTGTCGGAGTTCAAAATTCTAAAGTTATAACCGCGATCAAGGATGGTGTCGCTTTGCATCTAGCCGGTTGAGCGCGGGTCAATCCGTAGGGAGATGGTTGTATGTCCGTTCGAGTCTTAGATGAGTCAATGAAGAATGTATATGTGTATGATCACTTCTATCCTAAGTGTTTGTATTTTATGTTCAAGTAAGCTTGTTAAGGTTAAGGTCGGTAGAGTTAGGATTAGTCTTGTGCTTATCTTTTGCCATTCTTAAAATTCAAAGGCAAATCGACTTTCGATCATTATATACGATGCATTTGACGTCAAGTTTCGGTTTTCGAGTTGACGAATATCGCATCGTTGCCCTTTCGAGTTTTCGGCAAGAGAGCGAAGCGAACGATCCTTTGACGGACCGGGTGGCGCATAGGCCCCGCCGCTTGAGGGTGCAGCGAGCCCCCGGCGATTGAGGGCGCAATGAAGGTTCGAGTGGGAAGGAGCCCCCCGTCGCGCGCGCATGCGATAATAAGTACGCATGCGTACGCGCGTATGTATATATATGCGTGAGTTAAAAAGATAGTCTAACATCTATCTTAAAAACCGTCTCAGATACCTTAAATCTTAACGAGAACTTGTTTAAACTCATTTCATGATAGATTCTCCATTAATGAAATTAGCTCAAGTTTTAATTAAGACAAGTTAGACTATTACGCTATGTCTATGATTCCATATTGGGTTACTAAAAAAAGTGAATTGATGAGACTATTTAACATAGCTAGCTTGGGCGGAACATGGAAGTACAATTTAGGGAATTTATAAGGACTAAACGTACTGATGAAAAAGAAAGCTTAGGAAACGAAATCATAGCTAAGGAGAATCCTTCGTTTGAGGAAACAGATTCAAAATCAGTCATGAACCAAACCTCTACTGATGTTGGGATAATCGTAAGTAGCAAGAATTAGGAGGACATAACAATGGGATTTGCGAGTTTAAGCGAGCTTTCCAACGCTAAATCAATTCCTAGTGCCCCTTATCCATCCGCTAAATGCGCTTATTTCCAACTCTCGGCCAAACACCTGTAACCATGTATCTAATTAAGTCACAACTATATGTCACGTTGTAGTGCGCTTAAAGAACTTCTCGACTTAGGTCGCGGCTACATGTCACGTATAGCGCGCCTAAGTGAGGGGGTTGAGTTTGTTTGGTCGAGGTTCGTTTCAAGATGTTTGGTGAAGAGAAGCATAAGGGATTTTTCCGTCCCTCATACCACCTTCCTTAGCCTTAACAAGTGCGGAATTATTCACACATTATAAAAGAAAATAAAACAAAACAAGAAGGAAGAAAAGTTGGAAAAGAAAAAAAACGGTTTTACAAGCTAACTCTTGGGTCCTCACCTAAGCAAGGAACTCCGTCGAAATATCATCGCTTGAAAATAATACGGAAAAGAAGAAAAAAGAGAGCAAGAAATAACAACAACTACTTAACAACAAGAATTAAAATTACACTACAAGATAATAAAATTACAAGACAATAAATAAGAAAGACAAGATAATAAAAATAACCCTCATCTTCATTTTATCATCCACGCAATACTCTCACTACATTTTAATGGAGGAAGACATGAAGAAGAAGAAGAAGCTAAACTAAACTACACTAATTTCTAACAAAAAGAAGCATGAAAAGAAGACCCTTGGCTTGGCACAAAACTGGGCTATTTATAGGCTGCGTGCTGAAACCCTAGGGCAAGATTCTGAGCCCAAATGAAATGTCCAAACTACCCCCAAAATCCGAGTTGACACTGAGTCAACTCGGCCGCGGATCCGCCGCGGATCGGCCATTTTCGCCGCGGATCCGCGCCTCTTTGAGGGAGTTGGGTTGTCGTTTTTTCTGGGTTTTCTTGTGTTGCTCTCTTCTGTTGTTCTACATGCTCCAAATTGCAAATTGCTTCCACAATTTCTTCAGATCTGCTACAGTCCAAAATGGCTTCAAAAATAATCCTTTTTGACCTCATCTCCCTCGAGCTCCGCGCACCCATTGATTCTTGTGCTGCCCCTCTCGTGCTCTGTGCTTGTCCGAGACATGAATGACCACTGTCATTTATCTTGTCTCTGGAACTGGTACGCGGCACTGGACGGATACGGATGATCGGAACCCGGCTTTTATCTGCTGGCAACAAATGTTCTGGATTTTGGCGTAACAGTGGAGATTTTGTATCATTTGCATTATTTACGACCAGGAACCTGTAGCCTGTAAATATATAGCAAACAAGGATTAAAAGCACCTACCTATAAACAAACGAGCATAAAAATGGGCGGTATTAAATGCAATATTCTGGTGTGAACATATACCCCCAAACTTAACTTTTGCTCGTCCCGAGAAATATCAATTATTCACAAAAATTCCTATCCTCGCTTTCGTAGGGAACGCGATTGCACTGAGCTTGTGCAACAAGCCGTTAAACCTCTAGGTGTCTCTAGTAGGAGGAGTGTTGTCTTCTGAGGGTTTTCAGCGGATTACACCCACAAAATCCTGTCAAGCTAGTATCATAAGTTAATATCGATTCTACTCCTACAGTTTAGTATCTAGGTTAGAAACTCTATTATCCTAAGTTAGAAATATTCAACCATTATATTTCACACCTCCTATCTATTTAACCCCAGATCCTATACGTTTTATAGTTTAAAAAGATCTCGGCATCTCCTGAGTTTTCCTTCTAAAGTGCGGTCTCAAATCATGGATTTTTATCAATTTTACAGAAAACATAAGTTTTATTCTTCATTTCTATCTCTCCTCCAAATATCGATTGTATACCCCTACGTGTGTGTAAATTTTCACCCCTACACTTAAGAATTCAATTCAATCTATAATACCCTTACCTTAATACCTAATATTACTTCTTTTCATTAATGATGGACGGAGTTGCTCACACACCTTTCATGCGACTATTAATGCTTCTTGAGGCACTAACGGCCGATTACTGAATGTGTGAGCTTAAAGCGTAAATAGCAGTTCCAGGTCTTGACTTTATTTTTTTCTTTTATTTTTTTCTTTTTCTTTTCAAGACCGGAAATATTTTTCAATGATGCTCTTTTTGGTGTTTAGCTTTAAATGCCGTTTTTTCTTTCATACTAGGTTATCAGGAAAGAGTATTTCTAGGTATCCTCTACTATCCCAAGTTTCAAGGTACGTGTATGTGCAGTTTGTGGGGTATATACTTTCTAAATTTGGACTCAAGAATAGAAACTATTTTTCAGATTTATCTTTCAGTAAAGCTTCAATACCTTCCCTTCATTTTGACTTAACTCAAGAACTGAACTCAAGATTACCTACTTCTATAAAAAACTGCAAAGACATATATTTACCAAGGTTAAACAAAATGAGGGTTATTTTTAGGGTTTTCAATTCCTAAGCCTAGGATTTAGCTATTTCTAACGTATCAACTAAACTTTCAGAATAAAAATCTAAGTTACCCTATTAGTTAACTTGACAACAAAGTTTTTATATTTTTGTAAAAAATTTCGATTTTTGTGGGGTTTTAATAATGTAAGCAAATGCAAAATATACAAATGAATACGAAGGAAGAAAGCTTACCGAGCACACCCCCAAACTTAAACTTGACAGTGCCCTCACTGTCAGGCTACACCAAGAGGGTCAAAATTGTCGGTGCCTCCCCCAAAACAAATTATATACAAAACAAAAACAAAAAAAAATATACACAAAAGATCCCCCCAAACTTAAGTGAAACAGTGTTGCCACTGTTAAGGCGTTAAAGTTCAGGATTAGAGGGGAAAGAACAGTATTATCTATACAAGGCCTTACACAGGCCAAAAGTTAACACCAACCATTCAAAAAAAAATTCACTATAATGCAACGGTTGGTGAAAGAATGCGGAGAGGAAAGAAATGGAGAGTACACGAGACCGTATGGGGAAGGAAGTGGTATACGGTCTCGGTATATGAGGAGGAGAATGGCGGAAGGGGAAAAGAAACGGAAACGAACTTGAGGGTGTAAATTGATTGAATAGATTAGTACAATATGCAATGACTGATGTGAAGAAATGGATTGTACTAATCTATCAATATGTCGAGAAATGGGGTCAAATCCCTCAAGATTCGAAAGAAACCATGGGTAAACCGAACTTGGTGAACCAGACATAAGAAATGAAACTGATACGGTTTCTTGCAAGGTCGGAACGATGGAAAGGATAGAGGGGAGTGATTGAGGAAGGGTCGAAATTAAAGGTTTAGGAGGGTGTACACAATCAATGAAAGAGATAGGATGAATTGGAAGATCCAACTCATCAACTAAAACTGGTTCATCCTCAAAGCTATCCTCAAAAGTCTCCTCAAAATTCAGCTTATCCATGCAGTTATCATCAAATTCAAGACGCATATGAAGTCCGGGAAAAATATTTAATGACTCAGGATGATGAATTGGAGAGAAAAACTCATCCAAATCTGTGGGTTCATCATCCAAAATATCCCCGGCGTCAATATCCTCAATCAAGTGAAAATCAATATTCTCAGACGCCTCATCAAAAGCATGGATTTCAATTAATTCAGGTTCTAAGATGGAGGTGTAGAGGTCAAAAGGTTTGGGATTGGTTTCACTTGGAATGGTCCATTCACAATCGGGTAAATCAAACACTCCAAAGTCGCACAACTCATTAAACGTTCTATCTTCAATCACTAAATCCTTTGGGACACTAAATAGACATTCAAAACCGGAGTTGTGGGATTCAATTTGGAACGGGTAGATTTGATTTGGAAGGGTATACAGCTCACTCTCACCACTCAAATTCTCAACCTGTCCTACCGCCTCATCATACATTGGAAAATATGCAGCTAGTTGGAAACTAGCCACCGGGTCACTAGGTTATATGAGGGCAGCCATGGACGCATTCAAATCCATCATCTGTTGGTACGACGCTACCCGGAAGTCTTCTAACGACAGTTCCAGACTAGACATGGGTTGTGACATGGTTTCAGTAAAAAATTCAAAGTTGTTTAGATACGTGAAAACTCCCAAAAGGCTGTGGAGAAGCAATGTCTAGGGAAGGTGCAAAAGTCGGGTAGGATTGATAGGAATTGAATGGTTGGACAGGAGTATGATCAACATTTGGATAAGAAGGTGAATAGAATTGTTGATCCAAAGAATTAGAAGTGGTGAAAGGACTTGTGGCGTGTTGGAGTTCAAAATTCTAAAGTTATAACCGCGATCAAGGACGGTGTCGCTTTGCAGCTAGCCGGTTGAGCACGGGTCGATCCGCAGGGAGATGGTTGTATGTCCGTTCGAGTCTTAGACGAGTCAATGAAGAATGTATATGTGTATGTTCACTTCTATCCTAAGTGTTTGTATTTTATGTTCAAATAAGCTTGTTAAGGTTAAGGTCGATTAGTAGAGTTAGGATTAGTCTTGTGCTTGTCTTTTTCCATTCTTAAAACGATGTTGGGATAATCGAAAGTAGCGGGGATTAGGAGGACATAGGAATAAGATTTGCGAGTTTAAGCGAGCTTTCCAACGCTAAATCCATTCCTAGTGCTCCTTGTCCGTCCGCTAAATGCGCTTATTTCCAACTCTCGGCCAAACACCCGTAACCATGTATCCAATTAAGTCACAACTACATGTCACGTTATAGTGATCTTAAAGGACTTCTCGACTTAGGTCGCGGCTACATATCACGTATAGCACGCCTAAGTGAGGGGGTTTCGTTTGTTTGGTCGGGGTTCGTTTCAAGATGTTTGGCGAAGAGAAGCACAAGGGATTTTTCTGTCCCTCATACCACCTTCCTTAGCATTAACAAGTGCAGAATTATTCACACATTATAAAAGAAAATAAAACAAAACAAGAAGGAAGAAAAGAAGGACGGGCCGAGCATGGTTGCTGCCCGGTGCCTCTTGGCGAGGGCCTTGATCCTTAAGGACGGGCCGAACATGGTTGCTGCCCGGTGCCTCTTGGCGAGGGCTTTGATCCCTGGTGTTTTGGGGTAGTGAACTACCAGCCGTGGATAGCCGAGCGGGATAGCCGAGCAGGGTAGCCGCTCGGCTGCCTCTTGATGAAGGCTTCGATCCTTAGCGCGGGAGAGGCCGTAAGAGGCCTGATAAGGATGAACCGAGCAGTGAAGGTGCTCAGTTGCCTCTTGGCGAGGGCTTCGATCCCTGGCTTTGGGGGGTAGTGAACTACCAGCCGGGGATAGCCGAGCAGGGTAGCCCTCGGCTGCCTCTTGATGAGGGCTTCGATCCTTAGCATGGGAGGGGCCGTAAGAAGCCTGCTAGGGATGAACCGAGCAGTGAAGCTGCTCAGTTGCCTCTTGGCGAGGGCTTCGATCCCTGGTATTGAGGGGTAGTGAACTACCAGCCGGGGATAGCTAAGCAGGATAGCTGCTCGGCTGCCTCTTGATGTGGGCTTCGATCCTTAGCGCGGGAGGGGCCGTAAGAAGCCTGCTAAGGATGAACCGAGCAGTGAAGCTGCTCAGTTGCCTCTTGGCGAGGGCTTCGATCCCTGGCGTTGGGGGGTAGGGAACTACTGGCCAGGGATAACCGAGCAAGGGCAGGCCCTGTTGCCTCTTGGTGAGGGCTTTGATCCTTAGCACGGGAGGGGCCGTAAGGGGCCTACTAAGGACGGGCCGAGCAGGGTTGCTGCCCGGTGCCTCTTGGCGAGGGCTTTGATCCTTAAGGACAGGCCGAGTAGGGTTGCTGCCCGTGCCTCTTGGCGAGGGCTTAGATCCCTGGCGTTTTTGGGGTAGGGAACTACCGGCCAGGGATAACCGAGCAAGGGCGGGCCCTGTTGCCTCTTGGTGAGGGCTTTAATCCTTAGCACAGGAGGGGCCGTAAGGGGCCTACTATGGACGAGCCGATCAGGGTTGCTGCCCGGTGCCTCTTGGCGAGGGCTTTGATCCTTAAGGACGGGCCGAGCAGGGTTACTGCCCAGTGCCTCTTGGCGAAGGCTTTATCCCTGGCATTTTGGGTAGTGAACTACCAGCCGGGGATAGCCGAGCAGGATAGCCGAGCAAGATAGCCGCTCGGCTGCTTCTTGATGAGGGCTTCGATCCTTAGCACGGGAGGGGCCGTAAGAGGCCTGCTAAGGATGAACCGAGCAGTGAAGCTGCTCAGTTGCCTCTTGGCGAGGGCTTCGATCCCTGGCGTTGGGGGGTAGTGAACTACCAGCCGGGGATAGCCGAGTAGGGTAGCCGCTCGGCTGCCTCTTGATGAGGGCTTCGATCCTTAGCGTGGGAAGGGCCATAAGAGGCATGCTAAGGATGAACCGAGCAGTGAAGCTGCTCAGTTGCCTCTTGGCAAGGGCTTCGATCCCTGGCGTTGGGGGGTAGTGAACTATCAGCCGTGGATAGCCAAGCAGGGTAGCTTCTCGGCTTCCTCTTGATGAGGGCTTCGATCCTTAGCACGGGAGGGGCCGTATGAGGCCTGCTAAGGATGAACCAAGCAGTGAAGCTGCTCAGTTGCCTCTTGACGGGGGCTTCGATCCCTGACGTTGGGGGTAGGGAACTAATGGCCTGGGATAACCGAGCGAGGGCGAGCTCGGTTGCCTCTTAGTGAGGGCTTCGATCCTTAGCACGGGAGGGGCCATAAGAGACCTGCCAAGGATGGACCGAGCAGGGTTGTTGCCTGGTCATGCAAGGGTTTGCCCGACCCTTCTGACGTGTGAGCATCAGGAAGGGTAATAGTCACGGGTGGCACGTGTCATGAACGTGCGGGGGAAGGCAGAACGTTTCGGGAAGCCGCGTCAATTTCGCCACGTGGCCGCGTGGCATTGGAGTAGTTGCGGCGATTTCCAAGATTCACGCCGGTACGCGCAGGAATCCGGGTCCTTAAAGATTCTGTGTGAGGCTATAAATAGGGAAGGAGATGGCAGCTCCTTCGGCACCGCTTTCTTTTGAGATGAATGGGCGTGTGTATTTGATCGAAGAGATCGTCACCCTTGGTGATGTCTCCTTGTACGACTAATCTCTTGCTGAGGAGGGGTACCGGGGCATGGTTCAGCACCTGTTCATATCAGATTTTTGCATTTTTTATAACGTCCATTCTTGATCACAATGCATATAGGTAGGTACTTTTGATCCGTGTTTGCTGAATAATTGCAGGTTACAGGTTCTCAGCTCTTTACAGTGAAATTCATGAAAAGTCGCAACAAATGCGGAACTACGACCAACAACAGATGAATACTGATCTCCGCTAACCATCCGTATGATGCCGCCTACCAGTTCAAAAGACAAAATGGCAAATCATTGGTCACTTCACTGCACAAAGCACAAGAGCAGAACAAGATCCAAGACATCAACGCGGAGCTCAATAAACAAAATTCCACTGCTGAAAATCTGAAAGAAAACTGAAGAGATTCCGAGAAAAAAAGTGTACAAAACCTAAAAGAACAACAACATGGAGAAGCCGTGAAAAGATGATCCCCAAATCCACCAAATGGCCACGGAACCGCGGCCAAATAGGCATTTCTGCCGCGGTTCCACAGCCGCGTTCTAACAGTGTCGGTGGCAGTTGAAGCAGCGTTGACTCGGCTCTCTTAGGATAGTTTTGTAATCTCATGTCGAGCTCAGAATGTATACCTAGGGTTTCAGAATGTATGCCTATAAATAGCAAAGCTTAAAGCCAAATAAAGATGTGCTTTTCTTTAGTTTAGATTTTAGAATTAAATTTTATTCTTTCTCTATGAAAAATTGTAGCGGGTTTATGAGCGTTGATTAATATAAAAAAATAAAAAGAGGGTTCTTTAATTTATCTTGCATGTTTATTTAACTTTGCAATTTCTTATTTGTTAATCTAGTCGCTTATTTTATTATTGTTTTTCTTTTGTTTTTCTTCTTCTATTTTCATTATCTTTAAACAACAATGATGCTTGAGTAAGATCCTTGCCAAGGTGAGGTCTCGAATAGCTAGTTGTAATTTCTTCTTAACCTCATTTCTCTCTACCTTCCTTTTTGTTTTATTCTTTTTAATGGGTGAGTAATCTCTCACTTGTTAAGGTAGAAGAAGGAAAGTTTGAGAGAAGGAAATCTCTCTCACTCTTTTCTTTACCCAACACCGTAATTCGGACTCGCTTTAATTGAACCACAATCCGCTCACTACGGCACCCTATCCTACATGATAGCGGTGATTCCATAGTTAGACCGGTTGTGGTTGAATTAACCGGAGGTTAGGGCTAAGAGCCAAGAACGGACGGAAAAGGACCAAAAGGAAGAAACTAAGCATAGAAAGCCTAGCTTATACTTGTAAGTTCCTTCCTAGTCGTGCTAATCCCTGTTGTTGCCGATTACCTTAACACCGATATTAAGAATGGCATTGAAAGAAGTGAGAAATTCCTAACTCGAACTAACCTAATCCTAACCCTAGCAAGTTCTTTATCATCTTTTATATCATTAGTAGATCTTGAAACAAAACTCAAAATATTTGGATTTAACACGTTAAAACATAAAGAAAAAGATTCCATCTCCCTGTAGATCGACCCGTACTCAACCGGCTAGCTACTAAGCGAAACTGTCTTGATTGCGGTAATTAAAAATTAAGAATACGCAAAAACGTAACAATCAAATGGCGCCGTTGTCGGGGAGACGGTAGTTTATTTCTTTGTGTAATTTCGGGTTAATTAAAAAATTGAAAAATTATAAAAATTGAAAAATATAAAAACAAAAAAAAATCATCTTGTTATCTTTGATTAGTTTTTATGCAAGTGTGCAGGATAGGAAGAAGGTCCAGTTCAGTTCTGGAGCAAATTCAGTGAGCAAATCAAGATTCAGGGGCTCTAAACAGGAAGAGAAGAACCAACTCAGCATAGGGAACAACTTTGAAGACGTCAACCTGACGAACAGCCGCAGAACCACGGTCAACTGCTGACGTCAGCAATTAATTTTCTCTGTAAGTATCTCATTTCTCTTCTCCCCCCTCTGAACTCCACTGAAATATCTTTTCTGCAGCATTCTTTGCACAAATTCTTTTCCCCTCTCCAATAAACTGTTTTTGTGCAGGATTCTTTGCGCCGCCGCCAAATAAAATTTTTGCAAGTGTTTTATATTTTTGGTTGTTACTGCTTTGCATAAATAATACGGAATTTAAGGGGCTATAACACCAATTCAGATTGGATGGGGATTTCATCACCCTTCCTAAGACCCCAAAAATCACTAAAAGTATACGCATTACCCTTGAGCTTAATTAAAAAATATCTTGACTCAGCCAATTAAGGACTGTCGTGCTCATTTAGGACAAGTGGACGTTGCGAGGAATCGGTCGTTTATCTAAACTTGACTTTGTGGTGCCTAGGCTAAACAAGTGAGGAGGTAATTTTAAAAGGCCCGTCTCATGGTGATTCGTGAGCAGAACCTTCCTTCCCCCACTTGTACTTACCTGGCCATAATTGGCAGTGAAGAGGCGATTCGAGAGTTATCCTGCAACTTGTCACTTGGCAGTTTAGGAGCGGTCTAGTTGGACTTTAAAAGATCCTAGCTCTAGGTGTGTTTGTGCATATTGTGATTGTGCTTGTAAAAAGTTTAGTCCCATAATTCCGTATTCTTTCAAACAAACAATTTTTTAAAAACTCCAAAAACATACAAATTTTTTTGTAAGAAATAAAATAAATAAATAAATAAATATATATATACCACTTCTCTCCCTTTCTACCTTTTCACTCTTCCAACATGGGTACCCCACCTCGCAAAACTCTTGCCGAACTTTGGTACCCACAACCAGACATAACTTCCTACGGTTCTTGTTTTGGCCGAACGTCGAACGATCCATCCATGCCAAAAATTTCTTTGAAAGATCGGATAGACGCGTCTAGGACAACCAATTGGACTCTGCAATCCACTTTGTATCAACCGTTTCAACCTACCCCACCTTCTTACGTAGATACTCCTTTTGAGAGTCCAGTTGTAACCCAAGACCTATGTCTCTTGCTGGACGTATTGAATAATCCCGTAGCCAATCTTTCACTCCTTTCACCACTTCCAATTCTTTGGATCAACAATTCTATTCACCTTATTATCCAAATGTTGATCCCACTCCTGTCCAACCATTCAATTCCTATCAATCCTACCCGACTTTTGCACCTTCCCTAGACATTGCTTCTCCACAGCCTTTTGGGAGTTTCCAGTATCCAAACAAATTCGAATCTTTTACTGAAACTCCTTCACAACCCATGTCTAGTATGGAATAGTCATTAGAAGACTTTTGGATAGCTTCATGCCAACAGATGATGGATTTGAATGCGTCCATGGCCACCCTCATACAACCTAGTGACCCGGTAGCTAGTTTCCAACTAGCTCCACATTTTCTAATGTATGAAGAGGCGGTAGGACAGGCTGAGAATTTGAGTGGTGAGAGTGAGCTACACACCCTTCCAAATCAAACCTACCCATCCCAAATTGAATCCCACAACTCCGGTTTTAAATGTCTATCAAGTGTTCCAAATGATTCACCAGTTGAAGATAGAACGTTTAATGAGTTGTGTGACATTGTAATGTTTGATTTACCTGATTGTGAAGGGTCCCTTTCGAGTGAAACCGCACCCAACCCTTTTGATCTCTACACCTCCATCTTAGAACCTGAATTGATTAATATCCATGCTGTTGATGAGGTGTCTGAAAAAATTGATTTTCAGTTGATTGAGGATATTGACGCTGGGAATATTTTGGATGATGAACCCACAGATTTGGATGAGTTTCTCTCTCCAATTCATCATCCTGAGTCATTAACTGTTTTTCCCGAACTTCATATGCGTCTAGATTTTAATGATAATTGCATGGATGAGATAACTTATGAGGGGAATTTAGAGGATAGTATTGAGAATGAATCAGTTTTGTTTGATGGGTCGGATTTTCCAATCCATCATGTTCCTTCCACTGACTGTGTACACCCTCCTGAACCTTTAACTGTTACCCTCCCTTAATCACTCCCCTTCATCCTTTCCATCGTTCCGACCATGCAAGAAACCGTATCACTTTCATTTCCAGTGTCTGGTTTACCAAGTTCGGCGTACCCATGTTTTCTCACGAATCTTGAGGGATTTGACTCCATTTCTCGACGGGTTGATAGATTAGCATAATTGCTTTTTACACATCGGTCATTACAAATTGTGCTAATTTATTCACTCCGTTTTCACCCTCAAGTTCGTATTCCACTTTTTTCTCCCTTTCGCAATTCTTCTCCTCCACCGAGACCGTATACCATTTCTATCCCCATACGGTCTCGCGTATTCCCCATTTTTTTCCTCGCCGTATTGTTTCACCAACCAGCACACTACAGAGATAGAATTTTTGAATGGTTGATGCTCACTTTTGGCTTGTGTAAGGCCTTGTATGGATTGATACTATTCTCTCCCCCATAACTCTGAACTTTAACTCTTAACCAGTGGAAACACTGTTTCACTTAAGTTTGGGGGGGGACCTTTTTTTATGTATATATTTTTTGGTTTGCTTTTTATTTTGTATAAAATTTTCTTTTAGGGAGCGCCGACAATTTCGACCCTCTTGGTATAGCCTGACAGTGAGGGCAATGTCAAGTTTAAGTTTGGGGGTGTGCTCGGTAAGCTTTCTTTCTTCGCATTCATTTATATATTTTGCATTTACATACCTTATTAAAAACCCATAAAAAACGAAAACACATAAAAAAAATTTAAAAAATTTAAAAAATTGAAAATTTCAATTTTGGCTATATTTGACTCGTGCTCAACATGACGGTTGACTAGTTAGGAAAAACTAGATCCTAAACTTAGTAGATTAAAAACCCTAAAAATAACCTTTCTTAAAATTTAACTATAAAAAATATACGTCTTTGCAGTTTATTTAGAAATAAGCAAATCTTGAGTTCAGTTCTTGGGCTAAATCGAAATAAGGGAAGAGTATTGAAAGCTCTATTTGAAGTATAAGTCTGAAAAATAATTCTGAACCTTAAGTCCAAATTTTGAAAATATATACCCTACTAGATGCACTTACACACATCTTGAAACTTGGGATAGTAGAGGATACCTTGAAATGCTCTTGTCTAAAATCCTTAGTATGAAGAAAAATAAAATAAAAGTATAAGTGGTGGAAAAAAATGAACACTGGTTTTGTAATTGCTTAAGGCAGTATAAATAAAAAATATAGCGAAGGTGCTTTATCACCTAGTGCCTTAGACCAACTGGTTTGGGAGTCACTGCTAAGCCTTAGGTGTTGCAAGACGAGAAATTACGCCTAAATGCGCAAGCACATTTTGTAATCGGTCGTTTAGTAGCTCAAGAAGTATTAACGGTCGCATGAAGGATGTGTTAGTAATTTCATCTAGAATTCACCAATTAAAAAGTATTTTGAAGATAGACAAGAGTATGATAATTTGAATTGAATTTCCAAGTGTAAAGGTGACAATTACACACACGTAGGGATATGTGATTGGATTTTGGAGGAGAGATAGGAATAAAAGATAGGGCTTATATCTTCAGTAGAGATGATAAAAATTCCTGAGTTAAGATTGCGCCTTAGAAGGAAAACTTAGGAGATGCTGAAAGCTTTATAAAGTGGCAAAACGTATATGTTCTTAAGTTAAAAAAAAAGGAAGTGTGAAAAATAAGGGTTGATGATTTCTAAGTTGAAGATAATAGAATTTCTTGCTAGAATACTGAATTGAAGAATTATGGTCAATGGCCAAATTGATCGGATTTTATGAGTAGTATTCGCTGAAAACCCTCAGGAGACAACACTCCTCCTAATAGGGACACCTAGAGGTTTAACGGCTTGTTGCACGAGCTCAGTGCAATCGCGTTCCCTGCGAAAGTGAGGTTAGGACTTTTTGAGAATAAAATTGGCTTTGCTCGGGACGAGCAAAGGATAAGTTTGGGGGTATTTGTTCATATCAGATTTTTGCATTTTTTATACCGTCCATTCTTGATCACAATGCATATAGGTAGGTACTTTTGATCCGTGTTTGCTAAAAATTGCAGGTTATAGGTTCTCAGCTCTTTACAGTGAAATTCATGAAAAGTCGCAACAAATGCGGAACTATGACCAACAACAGATGAATACTGATCTCCGCTAACCATCTGTATGATGCCGCCTACCAGTTCAAGGGACAAAATGGCAAATCATTGGTCACTTCACTGCACAAAGCACAAGGGCAGCACAAGATTCAAAATTTCAACGTGGAGCTCAATAAACAAAAGTCCACTGCTGAAAATCTGGAAGTAAACTGAAGAGATTCTGAGAAACCAAGTGTACAAAACATAAGAGAACAGCAACATGGAGAAGCCCTGAAAAGTTGATCCCCCAAATCCACCAAATAGCCGCGGAACCGCGGCCAAATAGGCACTTCTGCCGCGGTTCCGCAGCCGCGTCTGAACAGTGTCGGTGGCAGTTGAAGCAGCGTTGACTCGGCTCTCTTGGGGTAGTTTTGTAATCTCGTGTTTAGCTCAGAATATATACCTAGGGTTTCAGAATGTATGCCTATAAATAGCAGAGCTTAAAGCCAAATAAAGGTGTGTTTTTCTTTAGTTTAGATTTTAGAATTAAATTTTGTTCTTTCTCTATGAAAATTTGTAGCGAGTTTATGAGCGTTGATTAATATAAAAAAATAAAAAGAGAGTTCTTTTATTTATCTTGCATGTTTATTTATCTTTGCAATTTCTTATTTGTTAATCTAGTCGCTTATTTTATTATTGTTTTTCTTTTGTTTTTCTTCTTTTGTTTTTCTTTATCTTTAAACAACGGTGATGCTTGAGTAAGATCCTTGCCAAGGTGAGGTCTCGAATAGCTAGTTGTAATTTCTTCTTAACCTCATTTCTTTCTACCTTCCTTTTTGTTTTATTCTTTTTAATGGGTGAGTAATCTCTCACTTGTTAGGGAAGGAGAAGGAAAGTTTGAGAGAAGGAAATCTCTCTCACTCTTTTCTTTGCCCAACACCTTAATTCGGACTCCCTTTAATTGAACCACAATCCGCTCACTACGGCACCCTATCCTACATGATAGCGGTAATTCCATAGTTAGACCGGTTGTGGTTGAATTAACCGGAGGATAGGGCTAAAAGCCAAGAACGGACGGACAAGGACCAAAAGTAAGAAACTAAGCATGGAAAGCCTAGCTTATACTTGTAAGTTCCTTCGTAGTCGTGCTAATCCCCGTTGTTGCCGATTACCTTAACACCGCTATTGAGAAGGGCATTGAAAGAAGTGAGAAATTCCTAACTCGAACTAACCTAATCCTAACCCTAGCAAGTTCTTTATCATCTTTTATCTCATTAGTAGATCTTGAAACAAAAATCAAAATATTTGGATTTAACTCGTTAAAATATAAAGAAAAAGATTCCATCTCCCTGTGGATCGATCCGTACTCAACCGGCTAGCTACCAAGTGAAACCGTCTTGATTGCGGTAATTAAAAATTAAGAATACGCAAAAACGTAACAATCAAATAGTGTCGTTGCCGGGGAGACGGTAGTTTATTTCTTTGTTTAATTTCGGGTTAATTAAAAAAATGAAAAATTATAAAAATTGAAAAATATAAAAACAAAAAAAATCATCTTGTTATCTTTGATTAGTTTTTATGCAAGTGTGCAGGATAGGAAGAAGGTCCAGTTCAGTTCTGGAGCAAATTCAGTGAGCAAATCAAGATTCAGGGGCTCTAAACAGGAAGAGAAGAACCAACTCAGCATAGGGAACAACTCTGAAGACGTCTACCTTCAGAACAGCCGCAGAACCGCGGCAGAATCATCTGTTTGACCGCGGAACCGCGGTCAACTGCTGACGTCAGCAGTTAATTTTCTCTGTAAGTATCTCATTTCTCTTCTCCCCTCCTCTGAACTCCACTAAAATATCTTTTCTGCAGCATTCTTTGCACAAATTCTCTTCCCCTCTCCAATAAACTGTTTTTGTGAAAGATTCTTTGCGCCGCCGCCAAATAAAATTTTTGCAAGTGTTTTTGATTTTTGGTTGTTACTGCTTTGCATAAATAATACGGAATTTAAGGGGCTATAGCACCAATTCAAATTGGGTAGAGATTTCATCACCCTTCCTAAAACCCCAAAAATCACTAAAAGCATACGCATTACCCTTGACCTTAATAAAAAATATCTAGACTCGGCCAATTAAGGACTGTCGTGCTCATTTAGGACAAGTGGACGTTGCGAGGAATCGGTCGTTTATCTAAACTTGACTTTGTGGTGCCTAGGCTAGACAAGTGAGAAGATAATTTTAAAAGGCCTGTCTCACGGTGATTCATGAGCAGAACCCTCCTTCCTTCACTTGTGCTTACCTGGCCACAATTGGCAGTGAAGAGGCGATTCGAGGGTTATCCTACAACTTGTCGCTTAGCAGTCTAGGAGCGGTCTAGTTGGACTTTAAAAGACCCTAGCTCTAGGTGTATTCATGCATATTGTGATTGTGCTTGTAAAAAGTTTAGTCCCATAATTCCGTATTCTTTCAAACAAACAATTTTTTAAAAACTCCAAAAACAAACAATTTTTTTGTAAGAAATAAAATAAAATATATATATATATACCACTTCTCTCCCTTCCTACCTTTTCACTCTTCCAACATGGGTACCCCACCTCACAAAACTCTTGCCGAACTTTGGTACCCACAACCAGACATAACTTTCTACGGTTCTTGCTTTGGCCGAACGTCGAACAATCCATCCATGCCAAAAATTTCTTTGAAAGATCGGATAGACGCGTCTAGGTCAACCAATTGGACTTCACAATCCACTTTGTATCAACCGTTTCAACCTACCCCACCTTCTTACATTGATACTCCTTTTGAGAGTTCAGTTGTAACCCCAAGACCTATGTCTCTTGCTGAGCGTATTGAACAATCCCGTAGCCGATCTTTCACGCCTTTCACCACTTCCAATTCTTTGGATCAACAATTCTATTCACATTATCCAAATGTTGATCCCACTCCTGTCCAACCATTCAATTCCTATCAATCCTATCTGACTTTTGCACCTTCCCTAGACATTGCTTCTCCATAGCCTTTTGGGAGTTTCCAGTATCCAAACAACTTCGAATCTTTTACCGAAACTCCTTCACAACTCATGTCTAGTCTGGAATAGTCACTAGAAGACTTTCGGGTAGCGTCATGCTAACAGATGATGGATTTGAATGCGTCCATGGCCACCCTCATACAACCTATTGACCCGGTAGCTAGTTTCCAACTAGCTCCACATTTTCCAATGTATGAAGAGGCGGTAGGACAGGCTGAGAATTTGAGTGGTGAGAGTGAGCTACACACCCTTCCAAATCAAACCTACCCGTCCCAAATTGAATCCCACAACTTCGGTTTTGAATGTCTATCAAGTGTTCCAAATGATTCACCAGTTGAAGATAGAACGTTTAATGAGTTGTGTGACATTGTAGTGTTTGATTTACCTAATTGTGAAGGGTCCCTTTCGAGTGAAACCGCACCCAACCTTTTTGACCTCTACACCTCCATCTTAGAACCTGAATTGATTAATATCTATGTTGTTGATGAGGTGTCTGAAAAACTTGATTTTCACTTGATTGAGGATATTGACGCTGGGAATATTTTGGATGATGAACCCGCAGATTTGGATGAGTTTCTCTCTCCAATTCATCATCCTGAGTCATTAACTGTTTTTCCCGAACTTCATATGCGTCTTGATTTTAATGATAATTGCATGGATGAGATAACTTGTGAGGGGAATTTTGAGGATAGTATTGAGAATGAACCAGTTTTGTTTGACGAGTCAGATTTTCCAATCCATCATGTGCTTTCCACTGACTGTGTACATCCTCCTGAACCTTTAATTCTTACCCTTCTTCAATCACTCCCCTTCATCCCTTCCATCGTTCCGACCGTGCAAGAAACCGTATCACTTTCATTTCCAGTGTCTGGTTTACCAAGTACGGCGTACCCATGTTTTCTCAGGAATCTTGAGGGATTTGACTTCATTTCTCGACGGGTTGATAGATTGGCATAATCGCTTTTTACACATCGGTCATTACAAATTGTGCTAATTTATTCACTCCATTTTCACCCTCAAGTTCGTATTCCACTTTTTTCTCCCTTCCGTGATTCTTCTCCTCCACCGAGACCGTATAGCACTTTTATCCCCATACGGTCTCACGTATTCCCCATTTCTTTCCTCGCCGTATTGTTTCACCAACCAGCACACTACAGAGATAGAATTTTTGAATGGTTGGTGCTCACTTTTGGCCTGTGTAAGGCTTTGTATAGATTGATACTATTCTCTCCCCCTTAAGTCTGAACTTTAACGCTTAACCAGTGGAAACACTGTTTCACTTAAGTTTGGGGGGTCCTTTTTTTGTGTATATATTTTTTGGTTTGCTTTTTTTTGTATAAAATTTTCTTTTAGGGAGCGCCAACAATTTTGACCCTCTTGGTATAGCCTGACAGTGAGGGCACTGTCAAGTTTAAATTTGGGGGTGTGCTCGGTAAGCTTTCTTTCTTCGCATTCATTTGTATATTTTGCATTTGCATACCTTATTAAAAACCCATAAAAATCGAAAACCCATAAAAAATTGAAAATTTCAATTTTGGCCATATTTGACTAATGTTCAACATGACGGTTGACTAGTTAGGAAAAACTAGATCCTAAACTTAGTAGATTAAAAACCCTAAAAATAACCTTTCTTAAAGTTTAACTGTAGAAAATATACGTCTTTGCAGTTTATTTAGAAATAAGCAAATCTTGAGTTCAGTTCTTGGGCTAAGTCGAAATAAGGGAAGAGTATTGAAAGCTCTATTTGAAGTATAAGTCTGAAAAATAATTCTGAACCTTAAGCCCAAATTCTGAAAATATATACCCTACTACACGCACTTACACACATCTTGAAACTTGGGATAGTAGAGGATACCTTGAAATGCTCTTGTCTAAAATCCTTAGTATGAAGGAAAATAAATTAAAAGTATAAGTGGTGGAAAAAAAATGAACACTGTTTTTGTAATTGCTTAAGGCAGCATAAATAAAAAATATAGCAAAGGTGCTTTATCACCTAGTGCCTTAGACCAACTGGTTTGGGAGTCACTACTAAGCCTTAGGTGTTGCAAGATGGGGAATTACGCCAAAATGCGTAAGCACATTTTGTAATCGTTCGTTTAGTACCTCAAGAAGTATTAATGGTCGCATGAACGATGTGTGAGCAATTTCATCTAGAATTCACCAATTAAAAATTGTTTTGAAGATAGACAAGAGTATGATAGCTTGAATTGAATTTCCAAGTGTAGGGGTGATAATTACACACACGTAGGGGTATGTGATTGGATTTTGGAGGAGAGATAGGAATAAAAAATATGGCTTATATCTTCAGTAGAGATGATAAAAATTCCTGAGTTAAGATTGCGCTTTAGAAGGAAAACTTAGGAGATGCTAAAAGCTTTATAAAGTGGCAAAACGTATATGATCTTAATTTAAATAAAAAGGAAGTGTGAAAAATACGGGTTGATGATTTCTAAGTTGAAGATAATAGAATTTCTTTCTAGAATACTGAATTGAAGAATTAGAGTCAATGGCCAAATTGATCGGATTTGGTGGGTAGTATCCGCTGAAAACTCTCAGGAGACAACGCTCCTCCTACTAGGGACACCTAGAGGTTTAACGGCTTGTTGCACGAGCTCAGTGCAATCGCGTTCCCTGCGAAAGTGAAGTTAGGACTTTTTGAGAATAAAATTGGTTTTGCTCGAGACGAGCAAAAGATAAGTTTGGGGGTATTTGTTCATATCAGATTTTTGCATTTTTTATACCGCCCATTCTTGATCACAATGCATATACGTAGGTAGTTTTGATTCGTGTTTGCTGAATAATTGCAGGTTAGAGGTTCTCAGCTCTTTACAGTGAAATTCATGAAAAGTCGCAACAAATGCGGAACTACGACCAACAACAGATGAATACTGATCTCCGCTAACCATCCGTATGATGCCGCCTACCAATTCAAGGGACAAAATGGAAAATCATTGGTCACTTCACTGCACAAAGTACAAGGGCGGCACAAGATCCAAGACTTCAACGCGGAGCTCAATAAACAAAAGTCCACTGCTGAAAATCTGGAAGTAAACTGAAGAGATTCTAAGAAACCAAGTGTACAAAACATAATATAACAGCAACATGGAGAAGCCCTGAAAAGATGATCCACCAAATGGCCGCGGAACCGCGGCCAAATAGGCACTTCTGCCGCGGTTCCGTGGCCGCGTCTGAACAGTGTCGGTAGCAGTTGAAGCAGCGTTGACTCTGTTCTCTTGGGGTAGTTTTGTAATCTCGTGTTTAGCTCAGAATGTATACCTAAGGTTTTAGAATGTATGTGTTAGTGTATATGCCCTAGAGGCCATTACTGTATCATACTAGTTTGTATATTACTTAATGGATGCTTGGGATATTCACCTTGTATGTACAATCTTGCTCAAAATAGTAGTATGCTACTTGGTTTGTTTCTACTTCAATGTGTACATGTGTTTATTTTTGTATATCGCCTATACACATTAGTAGAGCCCTTAGGATCTTTACTTGATTACCAGCGATGTGATGGCCGTCACACTAGTGGGGCTGGGTAATCTATAAGCACATCCTTATGCAGGTCCCTGGTCGCAGGACTATCGAGACAGGGCATCGATACTCCGGAGTAGACCAGCGCATGCGCTTCTCATCCCAGTGTGGGAGACGGTCTGTCCCACAGCCGTCAGTACGTCGTACTTGAGATAGTATGCGGGTGCTCGTTAGGTTACGGGTACACTGGACAGGACTCGTCGGGAACTGACTAGTTGGTATTATACCTATCGTCAGTTATCAGTTCCCAGGTGACATGAGTACAGCTTAGTCCGCTGACTTGACACTGTCACTTCGCCTCGGGTGTGTTCCCACTG
Organism: Agapanthus africanus; assembly: GCA_030015575.1. NCBI lineage: Eukaryota > Viridiplantae > Streptophyta > Magnoliopsida > Asparagales > Amaryllidaceae > Agapanthus > Agapanthus africanus. Next base: position 154,562,156 of record CM057345.1, on the reverse strand, counting down.
TACTTTGATCACTACCCTACCACGGCTCAAAGGAGTCGTGCAAACAGGTGGTGGTTGGGTGCAGTCCCGAAGCACTTGGAGGCAGTGACGGTTAGACAGGATTCGTCTCTCCCGGTATTGGGAGTTGACATCGCGCTGTGTCTTGGAGAGCCATTACACGAGTAGTCCCTGGCCAGGGCAAACGAGATATACTGGTAGGTTTCCAGTGTTATCTCAGGGTGTTTTGGGCTTCGCTCCGGCACGACTTGTACCGCTATTGGGGGACTGACGTTTACCGCCCCCTAGGCCCGCCATGCGATGTATCAGACGAACAGACCGGACTGTACGGAGAATGTCACACTCAGGCTCAGTAGGAGTTCAGATGGGTTTCGCCTCGTCCGTCTTCTTGTCGGCATTACCTGGGGACCGTTACGCACAGCTAGTGCCGCTTGCGGTCTGTGGTTAAACCCACTGCCAGCGTAGTGTCGAGTCTTTAGAGTCCCACACAGAAAGCTTTTCGCCTTTAGGCAAAAGAGTAGAGGTCGCATGGTATTGCGACAGGTCGCATGGTTTTGCGACAGGGTTCGGTCACATCCGTGCACTTGTGCACGTACAGTGTCCGGACAGTTTACACTAGCGGGCTTTGGTTTAAGCCAGATCCTAGTGTGCCTTATGGGATTGGATTTATCCAGTTTGCATTCGTGTTCCTCGGAACGCGAATGCGGGTGTATATGCACAGTTGACAGGGAGGCAGAGGCTGCGGATTCTCATTAGGGTTGTTGACAGTTGACCGTTGACTATTTGACTTTATGCTCAACCCTAATGAGAATATGATATGTGATTAACTATTATATTAATTAAGTATTATGGTGATATGGTTGTTGACTTGTTGACTTTTGTTGACTTGTTGACTTTGGTGACTTGTTGACTTTTGTTGACTTGTTGACCGGTTGACTAGGCTTGACTAGTTGACCATCATGATAACCATGGTTATCATTTCATGCCAAAGACTTTTTCATGCTTGCTCATTTGAGTAAAATGAGTGCATGACATGATAAGGTTATGGTTGCTTCTAACCATCACATAAGACTTTTTTTGATATGATGAGTTATGATCACTTTGGATTATGAGAGGGTGAAAGACAAAAGAGTTGCTCATTCTTTCTTGCTCATTCTCTCTCTTGTTCTTGAGCTCTCCTCTTGCTCTCACCCTCAACCTCTTGCTCCCTCTCTTGATCTATGGTTCTCTTGTCTCATGAGTTGAGAATCAAGAACCATAGATAAGATCCCATTCTATTTCTTCTCTACTCATTCTAGTTCACTAGGTTTAGCAAACCAAGTGAACTAGTTTCTTCAAAGAACGAAGAAGGAGCTAAAGGTTGGAGCTTTCAGGTGGATCTATCTTCGGCGTACGGAGACGACGAGAAGAAGCCATCGGACCACCATCGGAGCTTTGAAGACGAAGGAGTTCAAGACAAGTAAGGTATAACCCCCTAACCGAGTAGCTAAAACTCATAGTTAGGATGTTAGATAGATGTTTAACCAAGATCCGGGTTTTAGGTCCATGTTACCATCTTTAAGAAAATCGTTTTTTACCAAATTCCGCATTCCCGAAAGTACCGGGAGAGGTAGCATGGACTTACAGTATGCCTATAAATAGCAGAGCTTAAAGCCAAATAAAGGTGTGTTTTTCTTTAGTTTATATTTTAGAATTAAATTTTGTTCTTTCTCTATAAAAAATTGTAGCGAGTTTATGAGCGTTGAATAATATAAAAAAAATAAAAAGAGAGTTCTTTTATTTATCTTGCATGTTTATTTATCTTTGCAATTTCTTATTTGTTAATCTAGTCGCTTATTTTATTATTGTTTTTCTTTTGTTTTTCTTCTTCTATTTTCTTTATCTTTAAACAACGGTGATGCTTGAGTAAGATCCTTGCCAAGGTGAGGTCTCGAATAGCTAGGTGTAATTTCTTCTTAACCTCATTTCTTTCTACCTTTCTTTTTGTTTTATTCTTTTTAATGGGTGAGTAATCTCTCACTTGTTAGGGCAGGAGAAGGAAAGTTTGAGAGAAGGAAATCTCTCTCACTCTTTTCTTTGCCCAACACCTTAATTCGGACTCCCTTTAATTGAACCACTATCTGCTCACTACGGCACCCTATCTTACATGATAGCGGTGATTCCATAGTTAGACCGGTTGTGGTTCAATTAACCGGAGGTTAGGGCTAAAAGCCAAGAACGGACGGATAAGGACCAAAAGGAAGAAACTAAGCATGAAAAGCCTAGCTTATACTTGTAAGTTCCTTCCTAGTCGTGCTAATCCCCGTTGTTGCCGATTACCTTAACACCGATATTAATAAGGGCATTGAAAGAAGTGAGAAATTCCTAACTCGAACTAACATAATCCTAACCCTAGCAAGTTTTTTATCATCTTTTATCTCATTAGTAGATCTTGAAACAAAACTCAAAATATTTGGATTTAACTCGTTAAAACATAAAGAGAAATATTCCATCTCCCAGTGGATCGACCCGTACTCAACCGGCTAGCTACCAAGCGAAACCGTCTTGAATGTGGTAATTAAAAATTAAGAATACGCAAAAACGTAACAATCAGCACCTCGAGGATCATTTCGGTCGGCTTCTTCTTAGGCGGTCGTTCCTTTTCCAGATGTTGATGTATGCGATCGGGAAGAGGTCCCCGGGTCTGGATAACCCCTTCACCGAGGAGCTTCTGGATGAAGCGCTCGACAAGGTGCGTTCGATCTTCTTGTTTGGCCTTATTTCGAAAGCCAGGCACGACCGGTCCTTGGCTCTCATTCTAGAGTGTTTCAAGATGAGGTACATCGCGGGCGAAGGCTCAGAGGGCGGATCGTCGGGTGCTTCTGTGGCGTCCCGGGTCCGCACGCTGCGTCGGCGGGAGCAGGCTGTAGCGGCCATGGCCAGGCTAACGGAAATCTACTCCGAGTATCACCAGGAGTACTTTTGATCCCGTTCCACCTTTGTTGTAACTTTCTCTTTTTCTGTAAGGCTGAAGAGCCCATAGTACCTTTTTAGATGAATAAGATTCTTCTTTTTGCAATGCTCTAGCGTTCCCTTCTTGTTATTTGAATGGAAAGGACTTTTAGAAAAGTTTACATTGTCTTTATGAAAGAAGAGATACACACTCATAGGTATTCCCCTGACTGGTACAGCTTGAGCTTCTCAGCATTGTAAGGCCGTGGAAGCTTGCGCCCGTCCATGTCTTGCAAGCGGTAGGCTCCGCCGGGAAGTACCTCGGAGACGAGGAAAGGACCGTCCCATTTTGGGGAAAACTTATGCAGCCTGCCTTGATCGACGAACTCGTTTCGCCTCAGGACCAGATCCCCGGTCTTGAAGAAACGACGCTTGACTCACGCATTGTAGTATCGGGAAGTTTGCTGTTGATAGGAAACAACTCTGATCTGAGCCCGGTCTCGTTTCTCCAGCAAGATGTCCAGGTTGGTCCGTAGTGCCGTGGTGTTTACTTCGTCGTCGAAGTGTTCGACCCGGTGACTGGGTAGCCCGATCTCCGCTGGGACCATCGCCTCGGTCCCGTAGCAGAGGCCGAAAGGGGTTTCCCTGATGGGGGTCTTCTTTGACGTGCATAGGGCTCACAGGACCCGGGGCAATTCCTCGACCCAGCTGCCTTGGTGTCCTTCTAGGCGGGTCCTGAGACCTCGGAGAACGTCCCGGTTAGCGGCTTCGGCCTGTCCGTTGCATTGGGGATGCGCAACCATAGCAAACTTCATGAGGACATGATACTCATTGCAGAATTCCTTCACTTTCTCGTTTTCGAAATTCGTCCCGTGGTCGGTGATGATACACCTCGGGATGCCAAACCGGAGTATCAGGTTGTTCTGTAGGAACTTGATGGTCATGGCGGCATCCGGTTTCCTGATGGGGACGGCCTCGATCCACTTCGTGAAGTAATCTACTGCGACGAGGACATACTTGTTCCCGCCCGTACCGGTAGGGAACTAGCTTATCATGTCCAATCCCCACTGGGCGAACGGCCATGGAGAGGTTAGGGCGGTCAGCTCGGTAGCCGGAAGGCGAGGTATGCTTCCATGGAGTTGGCAACTTTTGCATCTCCTGACGAGCTTCTGGGCGTCTTGGTGAATAGTTGTCCAGTAGTACCCCTGGAGCAATGCCTTCTGGATTAAGGCGCGGGCCCCTTGGTGTGCACCGCCGACCCTTTCATTGATTTCATGGAGGACGTAGTCGGCTTCGTGGGGGTCGACGCACCAGAGCAGGGGCTGAGTGAAAGACTTCTTGTAAAGGTTCCCATTGCTTCAAACGAAGTGACGAGCTTTGGCACGGAGACGGTGGGCAGCTTTCCGTTCTTCTAGGAGCGTACCTTCCCTTAGGAATTCCACAAGGGGCTTCCTCTAGTCTCAGTCCTCTTCCTGGGCTGTGTACACATGAAGAATTGTCGCCCCGTCTTCTACGCTGGGCCGTGGCAGGGTCTCGAAGAGGATAGATCGCTTGTTGTTGGCCGAGTAGGATGAAGACAGCTTACTCAGGGCGTCAGCTTGGGCATTGAGCTGTCTGGGTATTTGCTCTACCTGGACCTCGTCGAAATCCTTTCGAAGTCTTCTTACCTCGGCGAGATACTTCACTATTAGAGGTTCCTGGGCTTCGAAATGGCCGGTCACTTGGCCAACGACTAGGGTTGAGTCACTGCGGATCCGAATTGTTTTCAGCCCCAGCCCGGAGGTCATGCGAATTCCAGCTAGCAGGGCCTCGTATTCTGCCGTGTTGTTTGAGGCCTTGAACCCGAGCTTCAAAGAATACTCCATTTCTGCCTCGTTCGGGCTTCGAATGATGAGGTCGGCTCCACAGCCCTCCTCAGTCGAGGACCCGTCAACGTAAATAATCCACTCAGGGACTGACTCAGGCCCCTCCCCTTCGATCGAGGGTTGAGCCGCGAGGGTCGGCGTGTACTCCGGTTCCTTACTGGGGATGGTGCATTCAACGATAAAATCGACCAGGGCATGTGCTTCGATGGCCTGCCTCGGGCGGTATTTGATGTCAAATTGGGACAGCTCCCACCTCCATTTCTCTAAGCGGCCCGAGGATTCGGGTGACGTGTGTTAGTTATATGTATGCCCTAGAGGCCATTACTGTACATACGATGTATATTGTAACGGATGCTTGGACATATATAGGGAGGACTTTCTTGCTCGACATGATAGTATGCTATCTGGTCGTACTTTATCTTAAAATGTACTCTGATTGTCTCTATGTTACATATTGATAAAGCCCTTAGGATATGTACTCGACTACTGGGACTATGATGAGATCATACTAGTGGGGCCACGGTAGTCGACGAGTACATCCTATAACTGTTCCTAGTCGAGGGTGTATCAAGACAGGGCATCGATACACCAGAGTAGACTAGCGTATACGCATCTTGACCCATATGATGGGCAATGGATGATCCCATATCCATCGGTGTTTGACATCAAGGATGGTGTATGGGTGCTCAGTAGAGACTGGGTACACTGGACGGACTCGCCGAGAACTCCCAGATAGTATTATACCTCACGTCAGATGGCAGTTCTCCGGTGACACTGGTACAGAGTGGTCTGTTGACCCGAGATCGTCATAGAGTCTTGTGTGATTCCCACTGTGCTTTGATTTTCATCATACCACGTCCAAGAGGGCGTGCAAAAAGGTGGCTTTTGGGTACAGTCCCGAATCACATGGAGGCAATGAGCGATAGGAGGGGATTCGTCTCTCCGGGTATAGGGAGTTGATGTTGTGCTGTGTTCGATTGGCTATAACTGGAAATCCCTGGCCAGGATTGCTGAGATTTACTGGTAAGTGTTATCAGTAGTTTCTCGAACTGTTATAGACCTCATATCGACACGACTTATCAAGCTACTGGGGTATGACGTTTACCACCCCTAGGCGAGATATGTGACATATCAGACGACGAGACCGGACTGTATGGGAGTGTTACTGATTGGATTCACAGGAGAATGTACAGGCTTGCTTGTTGATCTTCTGAGTGCTCAATACCTGGGTGCCTGTTACGTTTAGCTGACCGCTTGCAGCTTGTGGGTGTTTGATATAATCATCACCTACTGTCGGCGTATTGACGATTCTTTAGAGTCCTACACAGAGATTTCTTGACTCAGGCAAAATGGAGTAGGGGCACATATGTGATATGTACAGGACCGAGGATAATGCGATATGAGATACCGTATTCTATTCTCGCGATATTTGATACCAGCCAGCTCATCGGATCAAGTGTTGATTCGATGAATCGATTAATGAGATATTAGTCGGTTATATGCGATATAGCCGGATTGTCGGATCAAGTGTTGATTCGATAATTTAATGTATAATAATATATATGATATATTAAATTACATTAACTAATATTAGCTCACTAAAAGATTCTTTTTCTCACTCAGGTAATACATTGATATATATGTGATATATGTTAATTGTATTATTTTATTTTGTTACAATAAATATTATATATGTGATATATAATATTGTAACATGATATGATTACTAATGCAACATATTTAGTGGAGATTAAACAAGATTAGGGTTTGATTTGGGTTAGTGCATTCATGAACCTTCTAGAAGGTTTCTTTTTGTTTTGTGTTAAGATATTTTGTTATGACTCATTCTTAACCAAACCCAAACCCTAGCCCTAGTTAAATCTCTACAAAGGTTTAGTCAACCATGGTTGCATTATTCATCATGTTTGTCTTTTCATTATTCATCACAAAAGGATTCTATTCATTGTTCATCTTCTTCCTTCTTCTTCTTTGCTTGCAAAGCTTTCTAGCTTTGATCTTTGTGATGAAAATGAGTGAGAAATAGAAAACAAATGAGAGCAAAAATCCTACTTCATCATCCTCATCTACCCTTGCCATTTAGATGAGGGTGTTCACTTCATTTAGTGAGTATTAGCTTGTGTTAATGAAACTTCAAGGTAGATCATCTTTGTTATCGAAGATCGGAAGCAAGCTTGCATCTTTCTCTTCGTGGAGCCTCTCGAGAGTCCGGAACACGATGATCGCAGTGAAGGGACCTCAACACGGAGCTCAAGAATTGAAGGACCGGATCTACAAAGGTTGTAATCCCTCTCACTTAGTGTTAAAGTGTTTAACATGCTTGTTTTCGCCTAATCTCTAGTTTAAAGATCCGGCTTTGGATTGTTCGGCATGACTAAATTTTTAATCGGGCATGGTTGATTCCTTGTAGACCCTTGTGCGTGTGCCTAGCAACCTTACAGTGGTATCAGAGCCTAGCTAAAGTATTAGGCGACGTGTATACGAAGTTAAAACTCCGAAGAATCCCGAAACGTCAAAACGACCCCCTCTCTGGACATTTTTTAAAAACTGTGATTTTTCTAAATTAAAAATACTTAAAAAATTCAGCAGAGAATTATAAGAATTACCATAAAAAACGAGCCCCCAATTCTTTAATATGGCCACGGAACCGCGGCCTTAAGCTACTTTTGGCGACGGTTCCGCGGCAGGAATAGTGTATTGGGGACGGTTCTTTATGCAGTAATATCCGTTTCTATTCCTGCTTAATTCTGGGTATTTTTTAATCTGCCTTTAGTGTTCAGTGTTCTGGGGATTATTTTGTATTCGTTGATTCGATTGGAATATTTAATTTCGTTATGTTTTCCGGATATTTAGAAACTGTTAAAAAGTTCAACGGATATCAATAACTCACTTTTTCCCCTGTCGGAAAATTTTTCAAAAGTTGGATTTTTTTCTCGAGTTTGAAACTTCCGGAAAATTATGCAAGTAACGCGGTGGACCCTCTAGAAGAACACAAACCTTAACTCGATTATGTGACCGTCTTGAACTGCCTCTAAACCTTAAGGTTTGTGGCAGTACGGCGTACCACATGTGAGGCGTTGGCTTGACCCTTCTACGGCTGGACCATTGGTACTGTGGTATGTGATGGATACTTTTTGAACTCCGCTCAAGTGTTGAGCTATCTGGGGAAACTTGGGTGTTAGATCATTCGATCGGAAAGTTTAACACTGTCTATTTATCTGGAATGTGATACAATATTTGGAATCCACAAGTAGTTATGAGATAACTAATTTGAATGTTATAAATCTAGCAGTTCAGTCTCAATTGATCAGTTGCCACAGAATTTTGATGTGATCAAAAGTTCGTCGCAATCACGTAGCGTACGCAGATACTCACCGGGTAAACTTAATAGACAGCAATGCCCTATAGCCCCGACCAAGTGACTGTAGGAGAACCCCGTCGCCAAAAGCATCTGTTCGGGTGCTCGCGGCAGCGGTGTTCCGCCTTAGTGCACTTTGTCGACGGCATCCGGAGGTGAGGCCGTCTACTAAAGTTTGCGACGAGCATTCGATCAGGATGTCGGGAATCTTGTTGAATTGCCCGACTTGATATTGAAAAGAGTTTTCGATAATGAGACTAAAATGCGGGTTTTATAATAGTTAGGCATGCGATGTCTAAGGAATTCATTTAGTTAGGCATGCGATGTCTAAGGAGGTTACGGATTCCAACTGTTGTAGTTTTACACTTTCTTTTCTGTGACCGTAAGCGTAGTATGTGATGTATCGCCGGCTTCGTTGCTATACATCAACGACAATCGGGATACGCATACTTGCTTACGTTGATGATATGAGATATTATGTGTTGCTATGATATGCTATATTGGATCGTCGCGTTTGAATAGCCGGGGGTTTTATGTGAGATGAGAGTTTTTCTTTTTCATTCATGTAAAATTCATTTGTATGTAATATTCTTTTATTGGGGCACTTCCGGGCTGAGGATGATGTCACCATTGTATATTATTTACTTTTCCGCATTAGGTAGACCCAAGACGGGGAGCACAAGTAACCGGGTTCTAGGGTCCAGTGGGAGACCATCTCGAGGAGTCGAGACCGGGTCTCCTAACCCTAGAATTGGCAGTGTTGCTTGCCGCTCTCGTAGGTGTCTTGAGATGTGGGTTTGGCTATTCATCGTGACCGTGGAATCCGTATTTTATACAGGCTCGTATTAAAAACATGGACGTCCCAATATATCCAATATTTCATATATGTTCTTCTGCTGCAATGTTCTGTGATGAGATCATATTACTGCCTGAGACGAATGTTTATATTATATATATGAGATATATGTTATATTACAGATTTCGTTTCAAATGAGATGCTTGTGAAGCATATTAAATTGGGACTTCATTAATGAGATTAATGAAATAAAAGAAACCTAAGATATTGTAGAAACTTGTTTAAAAACTGGTAGCTCTAGTTCTTGTTTTGTATAGCGGTGTTCCTTGTAGAACATCCAGAACCTTATTCGATAAGGAAAGAGCCGAGATCCCTTCACCGGGAGTGACCTCTTCAGTGAAACTAGCAGATGCTACAAACTCGGTTTGTCTTTTGATTGCTTCTATAGTTCTTACTTTGCATAGTGGTATATATGATATACCATGCACCTTATTCGATGAGGAAAGGGCCGACGATCCCTTCACCGGGAGTGACCCCTTTAGCAAAACTAGAAAAAGCCTCAAAAACACTCCATTTAAAATCACTCGATTCTACAACGATATCAAGTTCATTACGCAAAAGGTTTTCTTAAAAACCTGTCGTAGCTCTCCGTCATTTCAGATAAGTACTGATTAGTATTCGTGCTGCGTTTGTTGAGCTTAGCCAAGGCGTAGTGTGCGGTAGCTGATTAGTGCTTATCTGTATAAGCATATGATGCGATTGAGTTAGGGTAGTCATGCGACTTTGTTGACCTTAGCCAAGGGTCGTGCGGGCGGGTTTAATTCAATCGAGAAATGACGGGTTGAACTTGGCTAGCACTTATAATTTGTTGACCTTAGCCAAGGTCATAAGCTGCTAGGGGTAAAATATTATTGGGAATTTCAAGTGTTAAAATTTGCAATGAGATTGCATACCTTCTATAAGATAGTTGGATCCCGATACCCGCTGCGAGTAAGAGTTACTCCTGAGAGAGTTTTACACATTACAATTAGCCGATCAAGTAGGTGTCTAGAACGGTGTCAATGGGGTTACGCCCCTGGGAAAACGAGGTTTACTTTAATTATGTCCATGCGAAAGCACGGGGAACCTCCCTCAAAGTACCGGCACTGGCCTGGCTGAAAGATTGGCGAACTTGTAGGGTGTAATTAATCCCGGCTAGTCTTTCCTTTTAGGGTTTGAAGGAAGATTTGACTAAAACAATGGGAGACATCCTGATTAGATAAATTGATAACCAATCTAATCTTGTAAAAGCGCACGCTGAGTGATTTCTTCTCTCTCTCTCTAGCTAGCGACCATGTCACGCCTTAATCAAGATAATAATACGAATGTATTGACCGAACCAGCTTGTTATACTGAGCTGGGGAACGTTGGTCCCGCTCCAACTTATAATTGTTATAAGACAGAGCAGGAAATAGGGGATTACCAGAATTCCCGTGCCGCCCAAACAAAGAAAGTGCATACTGATGCATCTTCTTCGGGTGTGTTCATTACACAGAACTGTTTCTAAGTATCCTTTTCGTCCTGGGTATGTGATATCGGATCAGGATCCCACATATGTAATTTGTTACATGGGCTACAGATAGGTAGAGAACTGAGAATGGGTGATAAGTTTCATGAGATAGAAACGGTGCAAGTGTTGCAGCCAAGTCTGTTGGTCACTATCACCCTGTATAACCAGAATACATTGATTCTGAACGAATGTTATTAGATACCGAACCTGATATACAACATCATATCAGTCTCTTTATTAGTATAGAAGTGATATAATTTTGCATTGTTGGATAATGTTTTGAACATTTCCTATATCAAGAGTTGATCGGTTCAGACACGTTATCTAAAAGTATTGACGTTCTAAATCAAACTACAATTCTTAGTATACAGAACACACACAAGAGGAATAGTTCAGAAATGAACGAATCCTTCTTGAGGTATTGTAGACTAGGTCATATCAATGCGACCCGACTAGCCAAGTTACATTTAGATGTATATTTAAATTAGTTTGAATTTATATCTTATGAAACTTGCCGGTCATGTCACAAAGCTAAGATGACCATAGCTCTGGTTATTGGAAACAAAGAAAGAGTTAGTGAACTCTTGGGATTGATACATGCTGATATATGAAGGTCCCCTGACTACACATGCCAGACCGGTTCTTTATACTTCATTACATTCTCTGATGATCTTTCAAGATTCGAACATATGTTCCTGTTGAAATACAAGTCTGAACCTTTTGAGATATTCACAGAATATAAGTTAGAAGCAGAGAACCAAAATACGGGTATAAGTATTATGTCCTTTGATGAGATCAAGGAGGAGAATACTTGAGCATGAAAATCCTGGACTATTCTAAAGGAGAATGAGATTCTCTCTCAGCATTACTCCTCCGTATACACCACAGCAGATGGTATATCGGGGCGGAGCAATAGCACCCTATGTGATATAGTGTGCTCTATGATGAGTACTACTGAGATTATTATTTCCTTTTGGGAGTTATGCACTTGAGAAGCTGCATATCTATTGAATAGGGTTCAAATCAAATCAATTGCCAACCACTTCATATGTGATATGGAAAGGGAAGAGCCCATATCTTAAGTCTGTTAGGATTTGGGGTTGTCCGGTCTATGTCTAAAAAGCAAAATCCGGACAAGCTCGAGGCAAAGTAAGATCTATAGAAGTTTGTTGGATATCCCAAGCATATGCAAGGGAATATCTTCTACCTAACCGAGGAACAAAATTGTTTTGTTTCTCAACATGCCACCTTTGTGAAAGGGAATTTCTTGTGAAGAAATTAGTGGTCATGAGGTAGAACTGGAAGGAGTTCCAGCTATACAAACTACAGCAGATGATTTGATAGAACCAAAGGATTCAATAGTAACCAACGAACCTCAGCCTCTCCGCCGATCTAATAGGGTTCCTTACCCACCTGAGAGATACTTCGGTTTCTCTATGACAGTGGGAGCGAGGATTACATCATGAGATGATGACCCAACTAGTTTCGAGCTGGCCATCAGGAGTGGGACTCTGTAAGAATGGCTGGATGCTTAGCGATCTAAGATGGAATCCTTATACACCAACAAAGTATGGACTTTGGTTGCTTTATCTGAAGGGTTAAATCCCCATCAGGAGCAAATATATCTTAAGAAGATTACTTGGTGTATATGGAAAAGTTGAGACTTTCAAAGCTATGCTTAAGTCCATCCAGATCCTACTTGCCACGGCTACATATCATGACTACGATATCTGGCGGTTGGGTGTCATAACTGCTTTTCTAAATGATGATTTGGAAGAGAGCGTCTATAAGTACACAGCCAGAGGGCTTCATAGACAGTGGGAGCAGCAGAAACGTGTGCAAGATATTTTATATGATAAAGCAGGCATCGCAGAGTTGGAACGTCTGTTTTGATGTGGTAGTCAAAGAGTTTGACTTCATCAAAATGGTAGATGAACCTTGTATATACAAAAAGGTAGTAGGGAGTATGGTGATGATCCTCGTACAGTACGTGGATCGCATACTCTTGATAGGGAAGGAGTTTCCTATGGTACGCTCGGTCAATCTCCGCTTATCACAAGGATTCTCCATATAGAATCAAGATGATACCTCCTAAATCCTGGGTTTTGGATCTATGTGATAGATCTAATTGGATGTTAGGATACTCACTAGTTGTAGTGAGATGGTATCAATCGATCCTGGGGAGAATCACTGGAAAGGTTCCAGGATGATAAGGACGACTGAATGTCAGTCGCAGCCATTGTCTTTACCCTCAGTGGAGGGACGGTATGTTGGAAAAGTTCCAAACTAGATACCGTGACTTACTAGACGATTAAAGGCAAGATACATCGTTACCAAAGATGCTACCAAAGAGGCAGTCTGGATATAGTTCATAAGATGAACTTCGTTCCTAACATTGTATGACAGTGGAGTTGTGGCTTTAGCCAAGAAACTACCGTCCCATCAGAAATCCAGATATAATTCTTAGGCAGTATCATCTGATCATGGAGATGGTTGATCTCCAGAATGATCGAGGTTAGGAGAGTAGACACAGAGGACAACAGCGCGGATCCACTCACAAAGGCCTTTTTCCCCAGTAGAGACTTTTATGGGATGGTTGAGTATGAGATACTTCAACCGCAGCTAATTGTTGGGTATGCGATACCACAACAGATGGCCCTAGTGCAAGTGGGAGATTGTTAGTTATATGTATGCCCTAGAGGCCATTACTGTACATACGATGTATATTGTAATGGATGCTTGGACATATATAGGGAGGACTTTCTTGCTCGACATGATAGTATTCTATCTGGTTGTACTTTATCTTAACATGTACTCTGATTGTCTCTATGTTACATGTTGATAAAGCCCTTAGGATATGTACTCGACTACTGGGACTATGATGAGATCATACAAGTGGGGTCACAATAGTTGACGAGTACATCCTATAACTGTTCCTAGTCGGGGGTGTATCGAGACGGGGCATCGATATACCAGAGTAGACTAGCGTATACGCATCTTGACCCATATGATGGGCGATGGATGATCCCACTTCCCTCGGTGTTTGACATCAATGATGGTGTACAGGTGCTCAGTAGAGACTGGGTACACTGGACGGACTCGCCGAGAACTCCCAGATGGTATTATACCTCACGTCAGATGGCAGTTCTCTGGTGACACTGGTATAGAATGGTCTATTGACCCGAGATCGTCATAGAGTCTTGTGTGATTTCCACTGTGCTTTGATTTCCATCATACCATGTCCAAGAGGGCTTGCAAAAAGGTGGCTTTTGGGTACAGTCCCGAATCACATGGAGGCAATGAGCGATAGGAGGGGATTCGTCTCTCCGGGTATAGGGAGTTGATGTTGTGCTGTGTTCGATTGGCTATAACTGGAAATCCCTGGCAAGGGTTGCTGAGATTTACTGGTAAGTGTTATCAGTAGTTTCTTGAACTGTTATAGACCTCATATCGACACGACTTATCGAGCTACTGGGGTCTGACGTATACCACCCCTAGACGAGATATACGACATATCAGACGACGAGACCGGACTGTACGGGAGTATTACTGATTGGATTCATAGAAGAATGTACAGGCTTGCTTGTTGATCTTCTGAGCGCTCAATACCTGGAAGGCTGTTACATTTAGCTGACCGCTTGCAGCTTGTGGGTGTTTGATATGATCATCACCTACTGCCGGCGTGTTGACGATTCTTTAGAGTCCTACACGAAGGTTTCTTGACTAAGGCAAAACGGAGTAGGGGCACATATGTGATATGTGCAGGACTGAGGATAATGCGAAATGAGATACCGTATTCTATTCTCGCGATATTTGATATCAGCCGGCTCATCGGATCAAGTGTTGATTCGATGAATCGGTTAATGAGATATTAGTCGGTTATATGCGATATAGCCGGATTGTCGGATCAAGTGTTGATTCGATAATTTAATGTATAATAATATATATGATATATTAAATTACATTAACTAATATTAGCTCACTAAAAGATTCTTTTTCTCACTCGGTTAATACATTGATATATATGCGATATATGTTAATTGTATTATTTTATTTTGTTACAATAAATATTATATATGTGATATATAATATTGTAACATGATATGATTACTAATACAACATGTTTAGTGGAGATTAAACAAGATTAGGGTTTGATTTGGGTTAGTGCATTCATGAACCTTCTAAAAGGTTTCTTTTTGTTTTGTGTTAAGATATTTTGTTATGACTCATTCTTAACCAAACCCAAACCCTAGCCCTAGTTAAATCTCTACAAAGGTTTAGTCAACCATGGTTGCATTATTCATCATGTTTATTTTTTCATTATTCATCACTAAAGGATTCTATTCATTGTTCATCTTCTTCCTTCTTCTTCTTTGCTTGCAAAGCTTTCTAGCTTTGATCTTTGTGATGAAAATGAGTGAGAAATAGAAAACAAATGAGAGCAAAAATCCTACTTCATTATCCTTATCTACCCTTTCCATTTAGATGAGGGTGTTCACTTCATTTAGTGAGTGTTAGCTTGTGTTAATGAAACTTCAAGGTAGATCATCTTTGTTATCGAAGATCGGAAGCAAGCTTGCATCTTTCTCTTCGTGGAGCCTCTCGAGAGTCCGGAACACGATGATCGCAGTGAAGGGACCTCAACACGGAGCTCAAGAATTGAAGGACCGGATCTACAAAGGTTGTAATCCCTCTCACTTAGTGTTAAAGTGTTTAACATGCTTGTTTTCGCCTAATCTCTAGTTTAAAGATCCGGCTTTGGATTGTTCGGCATGACTAAATTTTTAATCGGGCATGGTTGATGCCTTGTAGATCCTTGTACGTGTGCCTAGCAACCTTACAGTGGTATCAGAGCCTAGCTAAAGCATTAGGCGACGTGTTTACGAAGTTAAAACTCCGAAGAACCCCGAAACGTCAAAACGACCCCCTCTCTGGACATTTTTTAAAAACTGTGATTTTTCTAAATTAAAAATACTTAAAAAATTCAGCAGAGAATTATAAGAATTACCATAAAAAACGAGCCCCCAATTCTTTAATATGGCCGCGGAACCGCGGCCTTAAGCTACTTTTGGCGGCGGTTCCGCGGCAGGAATTGTGTATTGGGGACGGTTCTTTATGCAGTAATATCCGTTTCTATTCCTGCTTAATTCTGGGTATTTTTTAATCTGCCTTTAGTGTTCAGTGTTCTGGGGATTATTTTGTATTCGTTGATTCGATCGGAATATTTAATTTCGTTATGTTTTCCGGATATTTAGAAACTGTTAAAAAGTTCAACGGATATCAATAACTCACTTTTTCCCCTGTCGGAAAATTTTTCAAAAGTTGGATTTTTTCTCGAGTTTGAAACTTCCGGAAAATTATGCAAGTAACGCGGTGGACCCTCTAGAAGAACACAAACCTTAACTCGATTATGTGACCGTCTTGAACTGCCTCTAAACCTTAAGGTTTGTGGCAGTACGGCGTACCACATGTGAGGCGTTGGCTTGACCCTTCTACGGCTGGACCATTGGTACTGTGGTATGTGATGGATACTTGTTGAACTCCGCTCAAGTGTTGAGCTATCTGGGAAAACTTGGGTGTTAGATCATTCGATCGGAAAGTTTAACACTGTCTATTTATCTGGAATGTGATACAATATTTGGAATCCACAAGTAGTTATGAGATAACTAATTTGAATGTTATAAATCTAGCAGTTCAGTCTCAATTGATCGGTTGCCACAGAATTTTGATGTGATCAAAAGTTCGTCGCAATCACGTAGCGTACGCAGATACTCACCGGGTAAACTTAATAGACAGCCATGCCCCATAGCCCCGACCAAGTGACTGTAGGAGAACCCCGTCGCCAAAAGCATCTGTTCGGGTGCTCGCGGCAGCGGTGTTCCGCCTTAGTGCACTTTGTCGACGGCATCCGGAGGTGAGGCCGTCTACTAAAGTTTGCGACGAGCATTCGATCAGGATGTCGGGAATCTTGTTGAATTGCCCGACTTGATATTGAAAAGAGTTTTCGATAATGAGACTAAAATGCGGGGTTTATAATAGTTAAGCATGCGATGTCTAAGGAATTCATTTAGTTAGGCATGCGATGTCTAAGGAGGTTACGGATTCCAACTGTTGTAGTTTTACACTTTCTTTTCTGTGACCGTAAGCGTAGTATGTGATGTATCGCCGGCTTCGTTGCTATACATCAACGACAATCGGGATACGCATACTTGCTTACGTTGATGATATGAGATATTATGTGTTGCTGTGATATGCTATATTGGATCGTCGCGTTTGAATAGCCGGGGGTTTTCTGTGAGATGAGAGTTTTTCTTTTTCATTCATGTAAAATTCATTTGTATGTAATATTCTTTTATTGGGGCACTTCCGGGCTGAGGATGATGTCACCATTGTATATTATTTACTTTTCCGCATTAGGTAGACCCAAGACGGGGAGCACAAGTAACCGGGTTCTAGGGTCCAGTGGGAGACCATCTCGAGGAGTCGAGACCGGGTCTCCTAACCCTAGAATTGGCAGTGTTGCTTGCCGCTCTCGTAGGTGTCTTGAGATGTGGGTTTGGCTATTCATCGTGACCGTGGAATCCGTATTTTATACAGGCTCGTATTAAAAACATGGACGTCCCAATATATCCAATATTTCATATATGTTCTTCTGCTGCAATGTTCTGTGATGAGATCATATTACTGCCTGAGATGAATGTTTATATTATATATATGAGATATATGTTATATTACAGATTTCGTTTCAAATGAGATGCTTGTGAAGCATATTAAATTGGGACTTCATTAATGAGATTAATGAAATAAAAGAAACCTAAGATATTGTAGAAACTTGTTTAAAAACTGGTAGCTCTAGTTCTTGTTTTGTATAGCGGTGTTCCTTGTAGAACATCCAGAACCTTATTCGATAAGGAAAGAGCCGAGATCCCTTCACCGGAAGTGACCTCTTTAGTGAAACTAGCAGATGCTACAAACTCGGTTTGTCTTTTGATTGCTTCTATAGTTCTTGCTTTGCATAGTGGTATATATGATATACCATGCACCTTATTCGATGAGGAAAGGGCCGACGATCCCTTCACCGGGAGTGACCCCTTTAGCAAAACTAGAAAAAGCCTCAAAAACACTCCATTTAAAATCACTCGATTCTACAACAATATCAAGTTCATTACGCAAAAGGTTTTCTTAAAAACCTGTCGTAGCTCTCCGTCATTTCAGATAAGTACTGGTTAGTATTCGTGCTGCGTTTGTTGAGCTTAGCCAAGGCGTAGTGTGCGGTAGCTGATTAGTGCTTATCTGTATAAGCATATGATGCGATTGAGTTAGGGTAGTCATGCGACTTTGTTGACCTTAGCCAAGGGTCGTGCGGGCGGGTTTAATTCAATCGAGAAATGACGGGTTGAACTTGGCTAGCACTTATGATTTGTTGACCTTAGCCAAGGTCATAAGCTGTTAGGGGTAAAATATTATTGGGAATTTCAAGTGTTAAAATTTGCAATGAGATTGCATACCTTCTATAAGATAGTTGGATCCCGATACCCGCTGCGAGTAAGAGTTACTCCTGGGAGAGTTTTACACATTACAATTAGCCGATCAAGTAGGTGTCTAGAACGGTGTCAATGGGGTTACGCCCCTTGGAAAACGAGGTTTACTTTAATTACGTCCTTGCGAAAGCACAGGGAACCTCCCTCAAAGTACCGGCACTGGCCTGGCTAAAAGATTGGCGAACTTGTAGGGTGTAATTAATCCCGGCTAGTCTTTCCTTTTAGGGTTTGAAGGAAGATTTGACTAAAACAGTGGGAGACATCCTGATTAGATAAATTGATAACCAATCTAATCTTGTAAAAGCACACGCTGAGTGATTTCTTCTCTCTCTCTCCAGCTAGCGACCATGTCACGCCTTAATCAAGATAATAATACGAATGTATTGACCGAACCAGCTTGTTATACTGAGCTGGGGAACGTTGGTCCCGCTCCAACTTATAATTGTTATAAGACAGAGCAGGAAATAGGGGATTACCAGAATTCCCGTGCCGCCCAAACAAAGAAAGTGCATGCTGATGCATCTTCTTCGGGTGTGTTCATTACACAGAACTGTTTCTCAGTATCCTTTTCATCCTGGGTATATGATATCGGATCAGGATCCCACATATGTAATTTGTTACATGGGCTACAGATAGATAGAGAACTGAGAATGGGTGATAAGTTTCATGAGATAGAAACGGTGCAAGTGTTGCAGCCAAGTCTGTTGGTCACTATCACCCTGTATAACCAGAATACATTGATTCTGAACGAATGTTATTAGATACCGAACCTGATATACAACATCATATCAGTCTCTTTATTAGTATAGAAGTGATATAATTTTGCATTGTTGGATAATGTTTTGAACATTTCCTATATCAAGAGTTGATCGGTTCATGCACGTTATCTAAAAGCATTGACGTTCTAAATCAAACTACAATTCTTAGTATACAGAACACACACAAGAGGAATAGTTCAGAAATGAACGAATCCTTCTTGAGGTATTGTAGACTAGGTCATATCAATGCGACCCGACTAGCCAAGTTACATTTAGATGCATATTTAAATTAGTTTGAATTTATATCTTATGAAACTTGCCGGTCATGTCACAAAGCTAAGATGACCATAGCTCTGGTTATTGGAAACAAAGAAAGAGTTAGTGAACTCTTGGGATTGATACATGCTGATATATGAAGGTCCCCTGACTACACATGCCAGACCGGTTCTTTATACTTCATTACATTCTCTGATGATCTTTCAAGATTCGAACATATGTTCCTGTTGAAATACAAGTCTGAACCTTTTGAGATATTCACAGAATATAAGTTAGAAGTAGAGAACCAAAATACGGGTATAAGTATTATGTCCTTTGATGAGATCAAGGAGGAGAATACTTGAGCATGAAAATCCTGGACTATTCTAAAGGAGAATGAGATTCTCTCTCAGCATTACTCCTCCGTATACACCACAGCAGATGGTATATCGGGGCGGAGCAATAGCACCTTATGTGATATGGTGTGCTCTATGATGAGTACTACTGAGATTACTATTTCCTTTTGGGAGTTATGCACTTGAGAAGCTGCATATCTATTGAATAGGGTTCAAATCAAATCAATTGCCTACCACTTCATATGTGATATGGAAAGGGAAGAGCCCATATCTTAAGTCTGTTAGGATTTGGGATTGTCCGGTCTATGTCTAAAAAGCAAAATCCGGACAAGCTCGAGGCAAAGTAAGATCTATAGAAGTTTGTTGGATATCCCAAGCATATGCAAGGGAATATCTTCTACCTAACCGAGGAACAAAAATGTTTTATTTCTCAACATGCCACCTTTGTGAAAGGGAATTTCTTATGAAGAAATTAGTGGTCATGAGGTAGAACTGGAAGGAGTTCCAGCTATACAAACTACAGCAGATGATTTGATAGAACCAAAGGATTCAATAGTAACCAACGAACCTCAGCCTCTCCGCCGATCTAATAGGGTTCCTTACCCACCTGAGAGATACTTCGGTTTCTCTATGACAGTGGGTGCGAGGATTACATCATGAGATGATGACCCAACTAGTTTCGAGCTGGCCATCAGGAGTGGGACTCTGTAAGAATGGCTGGATGCTTAGCGATCTAAGATGGAATCCTTATACACCAACAAAGTATGGACTTTGGTTGCTTTATCTGAAGGGTTAAATCCCCATCAGGAGCAAATATATCTTAAGAAGATTACTTGGTGTATATGGAAAAGTTGAGACTTTCAAAGCTATGCTTAAGTCCATCCAGATCCTACTTGCCACGGCTACATACCATGACTACGATATCTGGCGGTTGGGTGTCATAACTGCTTTTCTAAATGATGATTTGGAAGAGAGCGTCTATAAGTACACAGCCAGAGGGCTTCATAGACAGTGGGAGCAGCAGAAACGTGTGCAAGATATTTTATATGATAAAGCAGGCATCGCAGAGTTGGAACGTCTGTTTTGATGTGGTAGTCAAAGAGTTTGACTTCATCAAAATGGTAGATGAACCTTGTATATACAAAAAGGTAGTAGGGAGTATGGTGATGATCCTCGCACAGTACGTGGATCGCATACTCTTGATAGGGAAGGAGTTTCCTATGGTACGCTCGGTCAATCTCCGCTTATCATAAGGATTCTCCATATAGAATCAAGATGATACCTCCTAAATCCTGGGTTTTGGATCTATATGATAGATCTAATTGGATGTAAGGATACTCACTAGTTGTAGTGAGATGGTATCAATCGATCCTGGGGAGAATCACTGGAAAGGTTCCAGGATGATAAGGACGACTGAATGTCAGTCGCAGCCATTGTCTTTACCCTCAGTGAAGGGACGGTATGTTGGAAAAGTTCCAAACTAGATACCGTGACTTACTAGACGATTAAAGGCAAGATACATCGTTACCAAAGATGCTACCAAAGAGGCAGTCTGGATATAGTTCATAAGATGAACTTCGTTCCTAACATTGTATGACAGTGGAGTTGTGGCTTTAGCCAAGGAACTACCGTCCCATCAGAAATCCAGATATAATTCTTAGGCAGTATCATCTGATCATGGAGATGGTTGATCTCCAGGATGATCGAGGTTAGGAGAGTAGACACAGAGGACAACAGCGCGGATCCACCTACAAAGGCCTTTTTCCCCAGTAGAGACTTTTATGGGATGGTTGAGTATGAGATACTTCAACCGCAGCTAATTGTTGGGTATGCGATACCACAACAGATGGCCTTAGTGCAAGTGGGAGATTGTTAGTTATATGTATGCGCTAGAGGCCATTACTGTACATACGATGTATATTGTGATGGATTCTTGGACATATATATGGAGGACTTTCTTGCTCGACATGATAGTATTCTATCTGGTTGTACTTTATCTTAACATGTACTCTGATTGTCTCTATGTTACATGTTGATAAAGCCCTTAGGATATGTACTCGACTACTGGGACTATGATGAGATCATACAAGTGGGGTCACAATAGTTGACGAGTACATCCTATAACTGTTCCTAGTCGGGGGTGTATCGAGACAGGGCATCGATACACCAGAGTAGACTAGCGTATACGCATCTTGACCCATATGATGGGCGATGGATGATCCCATATCCCTCGGTGTTTGACATCAATGATGGTGTACAGGTGCTCAGTAGAAACTGGGTACACTGGACGGACTCGCCGAGAACTCCCAGATGGTATTATATTTCACGTCAGATGGCAGTTCTCTGGTGACACTGGTACAGAATGGTCTATTGACCCGAGATCGTCATAGAGTCTTGTGTGATTTCCACTGTGCTTTGATTTCCATCATACCATGTCCAAGAGGGCGTGCAAAAAGGTGGCTTTTGGGTACAGTCCCGAATCACATGGAGGCAATGAGCGATAGGAGGGGATTCGTCTCTCCGGGTATAGGGAATTGATGTTGTGCTGTGTTCGATTGGCTATAACTGGAAATCCCTGGCCAGGGTTGCTGAGATTTACTGGTAAGTGTTATCAGTAGTTTCTCGAACTGTTATAGACCTCATATCGACACGACTTATCGAGCTACTGGGGTCTGACGTTTACCACCCCTAGGCGAGATATGCGACATATCAGACGACGAGACCGGACTGTACGGGAGTGTTACTGATTGGATTCACAGGAGAATGTACAGGCTTGCTTGTTGATCTTCTGAGTGCTCAATACCTGGGTGGCTGTTACGTTTAGCTGACCGCTTGCAGCTTGTGGGTGTTTGATATGATCATCACCTACTGCCGGCGTATTGACGATTCTTTAAAGTCCTACACGGAGGTTTCTTGACTTAGGCAAAACGGAGTAGGGGCACATATGTGATATGTGCAGGACTGAGGATAATGCGAAATGAGATACCGTATTCTATTCTCGCGATATTTGATATCAGCCGGCTCATCGGATCAAGTGTTGATTCGATGAATCGGTTAATGAGATATTAGTCGGTTATATGCGATATAGCCGGATTGTCGGATCAAGTGTTGATTCGATAATTTAATGTATAATAATATATATGATATATTAAATTACATTAACTAATATTAGCTCACTAAAAGATTCTTTTTCTCACTCGGGTAATACATTGATATATATGCGATATATGTTAATTGTATTATTTTATTTTGTTACAATAAATATTATATATGTGATATATAATATTGTAACATGATATGATTACTAATACAACATGTTTAGTGGAGATTAAACAAGATTAGGGTTTGATTTGGGTTAGTGCATTCATGAACCTTCTAGAAGGTTTCTTTTTGTTTTGTGTTAAGATATTTTGTTATGACTCATTCTTAACCCAACCCAAACCCTAGCCCTAGTTAAATCTCTACAAAGGTTTAGTCAACCATGGTTGCATTATTCATCATGTTTGTTTTTTCATTATTCATCACAAAAGGATTCTATTCATTGTTCATCTTCTTCCTTCTTCTTCTTTGCTTGCAAAGCTTTCTAGCATTGATCTTTGTGATGAAAATGAGTGAGAAATAGAAAACAAATGAGAGCAAAAATCCTACTTCATTATCCTTATCTACCCTTTCCATTTAGATGAGTGTTCACTTCATTTAGTGAGTGTTAGCTTGTGTTAATGAAACTTCAAGATAGATCATCTTTGTTATCGAAGATCGGAAGCAAGCTTGCATCTTTCTCTTCGTGGAGCCTCTCGAGAGTCCGGAACACGATGATCGCAGCGAAGGGACCTCAACACGGAGCTCAAGAAGTGAAGGACTGGATCTACAAAGGTTGTAATCCCTCTCACTTAGTGTTAAAGTGTTTAACATGCTTGTTTTCGCCTAATCTCTAGTTTAAAGATCCGGCTTTGGGTTGTTCAGCACGGCTAAATTTTTAATCGGGCATGGTTGATGCCTTGTAAACCCTTGTGCATGTGTCTAGCAACCCTGCAATGTGAGGATAGCCCCCAGCAGGCGCTCGGTAAGAACGAGGATGGTGTGCGCCTGGAAGTAGTGTCGTAGCTTCCTTGAGGCCACAATGAGCGCTAAAACAATCTTTTCTATGGCTGGGTACCTCGTTTTTGCATCTTTAAAGACATAGCTCACGTAGTACACCGGCTTCTGCACTCCGTCGGCCTCACGAACGAACACTGAGCCTGCTGCTTGGTCGGATACCACCAGATACAGTGATAGCTCGTCTCCTTCAACTGGTCGAGTGAGCAGCGGTGGCGTCGTAAGGTGCCTCTTTAATTGGTCAAAGGCGGTCTGGCACTCCTCTGACCACTCGAACCTCGGGATCTCCCTTAGAGCTTTGAAGAATGGGAGGCACTTCTACCCAGACCTCGACATGAAATGGCTCAGAGCGGCTACCCGCCCTGTTAGCCGCATGATCTCGACGTTGGTCTTGGGTGCGGGCATGTTGAGGATAGCGTCGATTTTTTCTGAGTTAGCTTCGATCCCATGGCGGGTGACTATGAAACCGAGGAACTTCCCCCGGTGACCCCGAATGCGCAATTGGCGGGGTTCAGTTTCATTTTGAACTTGCGGAGTACCTCAAAGGCCTCGCCCAGGTCCTTAGCATGGTCGGTCGACGAGACTGATTTGACGAGCATATCATCGACGTAAACTTCCATGTTCCTGCCGATCTGTGTCTTGAACATGCGGTTGACCAATCGTTGGTATGTAGCTCCGGCGTTCTTGAGGCCGAAGGGCATCACCTTGTAGCAGTATACCCCCCGGTCCGCTGTGAATGCGGTAAGACCTTCGTCTGCCAGATTCATACGGATCTGATTGTAGCCGGAGAAGGCATCCATGAAGCTCAATAGCTCGTGGCCATCCGAGCTGTCGACGAGCTGATCTATCCGAGGAAGGGGATAGTTGTCTTTAGGGCAGGCCTTGTTGAGGTCGGTGAAGTCGACGCGCATGCGCCACTTCCCGCTTGACTTCTTGACCAGAACTACGTTCGCCAGCCACTCCGAATAGGGTACATTCCGAATGAAGTTAGCGGCGAGGAGCCAATCCATTTCGTCTTCGATAGCCTTCTATTTGACCGGGGCGAAGCTTCGCTTTTTCTGCCTGACGGGTTGGGCCGTAGGATCAACCCCGAGCTTGTGAGATATGATTTTGGGGTCAATCCCAGGCATGTCAGCAGGCGCCCAGGCGAACACGTCTATCACAACCCGAAATGGCACGTGACTGGCACTTGAATCATATGAAGTCTATAGGACCACATCTAATTCAAGTAAGACAAACGCCCAGAAATCTAAAACCATTTTAAATAATAAATTAACGAAAACACGTTTTAAAGAAAGTGGTTTTAATAGCATAGGCCGAATTATGCGTTTTTAAAACGTCAAGTCTTTTTCTGAAAATTTCGGCAGAGTTTCCTTTGTAAATACTGGCCCAAAACGGGATACAACATGAATAATATATAAATCAATGATAAAAGGCATCCCCAACAGGGAGCTAGCTCTTCGTCAATCGACGGTCACAACAACGCAAGCAATATAATATACAACGCCGAAGGGCGAGGGTCGAAACTGAAAAGGAAACTCAAATCAACATGAAATCCATAATAATACAACGCGCGACTCTAAGGTCGAAAGAATATGCAACTGGTCTCTAGTCTGAAATAAATACATGTCTGGTTGATGGAGTTACTAGATACAACTGAATGTAAATAAAATACAATGGTGGTCACGATGCAAGTGAACCCACCTACCAAAGCAAAACACCCGGAATGGAAGCAGTGTGCCAGCAAAGCCGTAACGAAACCTGTACGGCAAAACCTGCAAGAAACTGTGGTACAACAGGGGTGAGTTTCTAACTCGTGAGTAGAAAATATCACCGAGCAGAAATCGTATGTATGACTCAATCCTAGGTCAATACGATCAATAAAATATAACCTCAAATGATAAAATCTGAAGCATGAAAAGGTGGCAAGGGTAAACAGTTATACATAAGTGTAATCCCATGTGCTCGTGTCAGTGCCTCAGGTAGCAATATATCACATGTATGAGGTATGAAGGTCATAATATGAAAACAGAAGGCATATAAATGATAAAACTGTTTTCTTGTTTTAGTGATATATCTGTATATAAATCGAAATGTCATCAATGAAATCATCATAAATCAGTGTCTAGCATCGACACAAAATATAACCCAATATCTCAATATCTCAGCTCCGGCTATCCGGACTGGCCTGTATCATCAAATCTCAAATACCTTAAGTATCAATATCTGGGGCTCCGGCTATCCGGACTGACCCCTGGGCTTCGGCTATCCGGAATGGCCCGACTCCGATCGGTATCCTCCGGATATCCGTCGAATCACAAAACAATCACCAGTCAGCAATGCTCCCCTGTCACAGGCTCAACGCCGATCAACTGCGATCTTCATGCACCGGGGTACCGCACCGGATCCACCATGCACCCACAGACAGTTCCTACTCCTCCTCGAATTGGGTTTATGATATCACTCAAGAGCCGAGAAAACTCATGGTGGACATATCTCAAATCATATCATGAGAAAACCGCAACTTTCATTTTAACATGATAATCAGTTTTATAAAATCTTGCGGTTTCTCCAAATCCATAAATCCCATGGAAAATCCAAATCTCGAGAATAAAAGACAATGAATTTAAAAGTATTGGGCTCCGGCAAATCCAGACTGGCCCTAAATAACAATGCATGACAGTGAATAATAATATGCATGAAATAGCAAGTAATAAATGCAATATCTAAACTAGCATATAAAAGCAAGTACACTAATACCATGTCGAAACTATCAGCTAACAAGCTATGTCAATAGAATAATATTCTCTAAAGTGTACGTGACATGGCAATTACCGATGATGATGTGTGTGAGCCGGAAAGTAGGTGTACGTGGAACATACGCATCATCGGTAATGATGCCAGTGTCCTGACAGCATTATTTTAATACTAACATATGAAAACATAATATAAGCATGCAATGCGATGCGAACAGCAATAATATGCGGGAGCTGAATAATAAACACAACGATAATGAATATGCAATTGTAGGGTTACTTGGCACTCTCACAAGGTTCTACAAGGCATCAACCATATCCGATTTAAAATTTAGACGTGCCGAACAACCCTAACCAAGATCTTTAAACTAGAGATTAGGCGAAACAAAGTATGTTAAACACTTTAACATCTAAGAGTTTGGGATTACAACCTTTGTAGTCCGGTCCTTCACTTCATAAGCCCCGTGTTGAGGTCCCTTCGCTGCGATCATCATGTATACGGACTCTAGAGAGGCTCCACGAAGAGAATGATACAAACTTGCTTCCGATCTTTGATAACTAAGATGATCTACCTTGAAGTTTCTTTAACACAAGCTCTCACTCACAAATGAAGTGAACACCCTAATCTAAATGGCTAGGATAGATTAGGATGATGAAGTAGGATTTTATCTCTCATTTGTTTTCTTTAACTCACTCATTTTCATCATTTCATAAAAAGCTAGAAAGCTTTTCATGAAAGAAGAAGGAAGAAGAAGAAGAATAGTGATCCATCCTTTTGTGATGAATAATGAAAGTCATATCTGAGGTTAGAAATGCAACCATAGTTAAGAATGAATCCTTAACTCATGTAGAGAAACAACCATGGTAAAGGGGTTTGGGTTTGGTTAAGCAAATATCTTCACAAAATATCTTTACATGAAAACAAAAGCAAAACTTCTAGAAGCTCCTAGAAAAGCTTAACCCAAATCAAACCCTAACCATGTTTAATCTCCACTAAACATGTTGCATTAATAACCATATCATGTTACAATATTATATATCACATATATAATATTTATTGTAACAAAATAAAATAATGCAATTAACATATATCGCATATATATCAATGTATTACCCGAGTGAGAAAAAGAATCTTTTAGTGAGCTTATATCAGTTAATGTAATTTAATATATCAAATATATATAATTATACATTAAATTATCGAATCAACTCTTGATCCGATAATCCGGCTATTTCACAAATAACCGACTAATATAATCTGTATCAGTCCATCGAATCAACACTTGATCCGATGACCCGGCTATATCACATATACCCGGCTGATATCTCATATCGCGAGAATCTAATACAATATCACATACACGTATTGTTCTCGGTCCCGCACATATCATATATGTGCTCCTACTCCGTTTTGCCTAAGCCAAGAAACCTCTGTGTAGGACTCTAAAGAATCGTCAATATACCGGCAGTAGCTGATGATCATATCAAACACCCACAAGCTGCAAGCGGTCAGCTAAACGTAACAGCCACCCAGGTATTGAGCGATCAGAAGATCAACAAGCAAGCCTGTACATTCTCCTGCGAATCCAATCAGTAACACTCCCGTACAGTCCGGTCTCTTCGTCTGATATGTCGCATATCTCGCCTAGGGGTGGTAAACGTCAGACCCCATTAGCTTGATAAGTCGTGTCGATATGAGGTCTATAACAGTTCGAGAAACTACTGATAACACTTACCAGTAAATCTCAGCAACCCTGGCCAGGGATTTCCAGTTATAGCCAATCGAACACAGCACAACATCAACTCTCTATACCGGGAGAGACGGATCCCCTCCTATCGCTCATTGCCTCTATGTGATTCGGGACTGTACCCAAAAGCCACCTTTTTGCACGCCCTCTTGGACGTGGTATGATAGAAATCAAAGCACAGTGGGAATCACACAAGACTCTATGACGATCTCGGGTCTACAGACTAACCTGTACCAGTGTCACCGGAGAGCTGCCATCTGACGTGAGGTATAATACCATCTGGGAGTTCTCGGCGAGTCCATCCAGTGTACCCAGTCTCTACTGAGCACCCGTACACCATCCTTGATGTCAAACACCGATGGATATGGGATCATCCATCGCCCATCATATGGGTCAAGATACGTATACGCTAGTCTACTCTGGTGTATCGATACCCTGTCTCGATACACCCTCGACTAGGAATAGTTATAGGATGTACTCGTCGTCTACCGTGGCCCCACTAGTATGATCTCATCATAGTCCCAGTAGTCGAGTACATATCCTAAGGGCTTTATCAACATGTAACATAGAGACAAGCAGAGTACATGTTAAGATAAAGTACAACCAGATAGCATACTATCATGTCGAGCAAGAAAGTCCTCCCTATATATGTCCAAGCATCCATTACAATATACATCGTATGTACAGTAATGGCCTCTAGGGCATACATATAACTAACAATCTCCCACTTGCACTAAGGCCATCTGTTGTGGTATCGGATACCCAACAATCAGCTGTGGTTGAAGTATCTCATACTCAACCATCCCATAAAAGTCTCTACTGGAAAAAAGGCCTTTGTGAGTGGATCCGCGCTGTTGTCCTTTATGTCTACTCTCCTAACCTCGATCTCCCTGGAGATCAACCATCTCTATGATCAGGTGATACTGCCTAAAAATTATATCTGGATTTTTGATGGGACGGGAATTCCTTGGCCAAAGCCATAACTCCATTGTCACACAATGGTTGGGACGAACTTCATCTCATGAACTTATATATATCCAGACTGCCTCTTTGGTAGCATCCTTGGTAACGATGTATCTAGCCTTTAATCGTCCAGTAAGTCAAGGTATCTAGCTTGGAACTCTTCCAACATACCGTCCCTCCACTGAGGGTAAAGACAATGCCTGCGACTGACATTCAGTCGTCCTTATCACCCTGGAACTTTTCCAGTGATTCTCCCCAGGATCGATTGATACCATCTCACTACAATTAGTGAGAATCCTAACATCCAATTACATCTATCTCATAGATTAAAACCCAGGATTTAGAAGGTATCACTTTGATCCTATATGGAGAATCCTTGTGATAAGAGGAGATTGACCGAGCGTAGCATAGGAAACTCCTTTCCTATCAAGAGTATGTAATCCACGTACTCTATAAGGATCACCACCATACTCTCTACTACCTTTTTGTATATACAAGGTTCATCTACCATTTTGATGAAGTCAAACTCTTTGACTACCACATCAAAACAGATGTTCCAACTCCGCGATGCCTGCTTTATCACATAAAACATCTTGCACCCGTTTCCGCTGCTCCCACTATCTATGAAGCTCTCTGGCTGTGTACTTATAGACGCTCTCTTCCAAATCATCATTTAGAAAAGCAGTCATGACACCCAACCACCAGATATCGTAGTCATGGTATATAGCAATGGCAAGTAGGATCTGGATGGACTTAAGCATAGCTTTGAAAGTCTCAACTTTTCCATGTACACCAAGTAATCTTCTCAAGATATACTTGCTCCTGATGGGGATTTAACCCTTCAGATAAAGCAACCAAAGTCCATACTTTGTTGGTGTATAAGGATTCCATCTAAGATCGCTTAGCATCCAGCCATTCTTACAGAGTCCCACTCCTGATGGTCAGCTCGAAACAAGTTGGGTCATCATCTCATGATGCAATCCTCGCTCCCACTGTCATAGAGAAAACCGAAGTATTTCTCAGATGGGTTAGGAATCCTACTAGATCGGCGGAGAGGCTGAGGTTCGCTGGTTACTATTGAATCCTTTGGTTCTACCAAATCATCAGCTGCAGTTTGTATAGCTGGAACTCTTTCCAGTTCTACCTCATGACCACTAATTTTTCTTCTCAAGAAATTCCCTTTCACAAAGATGGCATGCTGAGAAACAAAACATCTTTTGTTCCTCGGTTAGGTAGAAGATATTCCCTTGCGAATGCTTGGGATATCCAACAAACTTCCACAGATCTGACTTTGCCTCGAGCTTGTCCGGATTTTGCTTTTCAGACATAGGCCGGACAACCCCAAATCTTAACAAACTTAAGATATAGGCTCTTCCCTTTCAATATCACATATGAAGTGGTAGGCAATGGATTTGATTTGAACCCTATTCAATAGGATGCAGCTTCTCAAGTGCATAACTCCCAAAAGGAAATAAGAAACTCAGTAGTACTCATCATAGAGCACACCATATCACATAGGGTGCTATTGTTGCGCCCCGATATACCAGCGTGCTATGGTGTATACGGAGGAGTAATGCTGAGAGAGAAACTCATTCTCCTTTAGAATAGTCCAGGAATTCCGTGCTCAAGTATTCTCCTCCCTGATCTCATCAAAGGACATAATACTTATACCCGTTTTTGGTTCTCTACTTCTAACTTATATTCATTGAATTTCTCAAAAAGTTCAGACTTGTGTTTCAACAGGAACACATATGCGAATCTTGAAAGACCATCAGTGAATATAATAAAGTACAAAGAACCAGTCCTGGCATGTGTAGACAGGGGACTCACATCATCATGTATCAATCCCTAGAGTTCACTAACTCTTTCTCTGTTTCCAATAAACAGAGCTGTGGTCATTTTATCTTTCTGACATGACCGGCAAGTTTCACAAGATGTAAATTCAAATAAATTTAAATATGCATCTATATGTAACTTCAGCTAGTCGGGTCACATAGATATGACCTAGTCTACAATACCTCAAGAAGGATTCATTCATTTCTGAACTCTTCCTTTTGTGTGTGTTCTGTATATTAAGAACTGTGGTTTGATTTAGAACGTCAATACTTTTAGATAACATGCCTGAACCGATCAACTCTTGATATAGGAAATGTTCAAAACATTATCCAACAATACAAAATTATATCCTTCTTTAATAAATAAAGAGACTGATATGATGTTGTACATCAGGTTCGGTATCTAATAACATTCATTCAGAATCAATGTATTTGTTAATACAGGGTGATAACTACCAACAGACTTGGCTGCAACACTTGCACCGTTTTTATCTCATGAAATTTATTACCCGTTCTCAGTTCTCTACCTATCTGTAGCCTATGTAACATATTACATATCTGGGATCCTGATCCGGTAACACATACCCAGGACGTAGAGGATACTGCGAAACAGTTCTTTGTAATGAACACACCCGAAGATGATGCATCAGCATCTACTTTCTTCGTTTGGGCGGCACGGGAATTCTGGTAATCCCCTATTTCCTGCTCTGTCTTATAACAATTATAAGTTAGAGCGGGACCATCGTTCCCCGGCTCAGTATAACAAGCGGGTTCGGTCAATACATCCGTATTATTATCTTGATTAAGGCGTGATATGGTCGCTACCTGGAGAGAGAGAGAGAAGAAAACACTCAGCGTATGCTCTTGCAAGATTTGATTGGTTATTAATATACCTAATCAGGATGTCTCCCACTGTTTTAGTCAAATCTTCCTTCAAACCCTAAAAGGAAAGACTAGCCGGGATTAATTACACCCTACAAGTTCGCCTATCTTTCAGCCAGGCCAGTGCCGGTACTTCGAGGGAGGTTCCCTGTGCTTTCGCACGGACCTAATTAAAGTAAACCTCGTTTTTCCAGGGGCGTAACCCCGTTGACACATGTCTAGACACCTACTTGATCGGCTAATTGTAATGTGTAAAACTCTCCCAGGAGTAACTCTTACTCGCAGCGGGTATCGGGATCCAACTATCTCATAGAAGGTATGCAATCTCATTGCAAATTTCAACACTTGAAATTCCCAATAATATTTTACCCCTAGCATCCTATGACCTTGACGAAAGCCAACAAACCATAGGCTACTAGTCAAGTCCAACCCATCATTTCCTGATTGAATTAAACCCACCCGCACGGCCCTTGACGAAAGCCAATAAAGTCGCACGACTACCCTAACTCAATCTGCATCATATGCATAAATAGCTACCGCAAACTACGCCTTGACGAAAGCCAACAAACGTAGTACGAATACTATGAAGTACTTATCTGAAATGACGGAGGGCTACGACAGGTTTTTAAGAAAACCCTTTGTGTAATGAACTTGATATCGTTGTAGAATCGAGTGATTTTAAATGAAGTGTTTTTTAGGCTTTTTCTAGTTTTGCTAAAGAGGTCACTCCCGGTGAAAGGATCGTCGGCTCTTTCCTCATCGAATAAGGTGCAGTATATTTCACAAATACCGCTATGCAAAACAAAAACTATAGAAGCAATCAAAAGACAAACCGAGTATGCAGCATCTGCTAGTTTCGCTAAAGAGGTCACTCCCGGTGAAGGGATCTCGGCTCTTTCCTTATCGAATAAGGTGCTGGATGTTCTACAAGGAACACCGCTATGCAAAGCAAGAACTAAATCTACCAGTTTTTAAACAAGTTTCTATAACATCTTTAGGTTTCTTTTATTTCATTAATCTCATTAATGAAGTCCCATTTTAATTATGCTTCACAAGCATCAGATATGAAACGAAATCAACAATATATAATATATATCTCATATATACAATATAAACATTCATCTCAGGCAGTAATATGATCTCATCACAGAACATTGCAGCAGAAGAACATATATGAAATATTGGATATACTAGGAGGTCCGTGTTTTTAATACGAACCTGTATAAAACACGGATTCCACGGTAGCGATAAATAGCCAAACCCACATCCCTAGACCCCTACGAGAGCGGCAAGCAACACTGCCAATTCTAGAGTTAGGAGACCCAGTCTCGACTCCTCGAGATGGTCTCCCACTGGACCCTAGAACCCGGTTACTTGTACTTCCCGCCTTGGGTCTACCTAATGCGAAAAAGTAAATAATATACAATGGTGACATCATCCTCAGCCCGGAAGTGCCCCAATAAAAGAATATTATATACAAATGAATTTTACATGAATGAAAATGAAAACTCTCATCTCACATAAAACCCCCGGCTATTCAGAACACGACGATCCAATATAACATATCACAGCAACAATTAATATCTCATATCATCAACATAAGTAAGTATGCATACACCGATTGTCGTTGATGTATAGCAACGAAAAACGGCGATACAACAACATACTACACTTACGGTCACAGAAAAGAAAGTGTAAAACTACAACAGTTGGAATCCACAACCTTCTTAGACATCGTATGCCTAACCAAATGAATTCCTTAGACATCGCATGCCTAACAATTATAAACCCCGCATTTTAGTCTCGATCTCGAAAACACTTTTCAATATCAAGTCGGGAAATTCAACAAGATTCCCGACATTCTGATCGAATGCTCGTCGCAAACTTTAGTAGACGGCCGCACCCCCGGATGCCGTCGACGAAGTGCACTAAGGCGGAACACCGCTGCCGCGAGCAACCGAACGGATGCTTTTGGCGACGGGGTTCTCCTACAGTCACTTGGTCGGGGCTATGGGGCGTGGCTGTCTATTAAGTTTACCCGGCGAGTATCCGCGTACGCTACGTGGTTGCGATGGAATTTTGATCACATCAAAATTCCGTGGCAACCGATCAATTGAGACTGAACTGCTAGATTTATAACATTCAAATTAGTTATCTCATAACTACATGTGGATTCCAAATATTGTATCACATTCCAGATAAATAGACAATGTTAAACTTTCCGATCGAATAATCAAACATCCAAGTTTTCCCAAATGGTTCTCAACACTTGAAATTAGTTTAAAAACATCCATTACATGCCACAGTACCAATGGTCCAGCCGTAGAAGGGTCAAGCCAACGCCTCACATGTGGCAACGCCATACTGCCCCAAACCCTAAGGTTTAGAGGCAGTTCAAGACGGTCACATAATCGAGTTAAGGTTTGTTGTCTTCTAGAGGGTCCACCATATTACTTGCACGACTTAGAACGTTCTTAAACTACGGAAAAATCCAACACTTGGAAATTTTCCAGCAAGGGGAAAAATGAGTTATTGATATCCATTCGAATTTTTTAACACGTTCTAAAAATTACCCGGACAAACTAAACGAAGTTATACTTTCCGATCGAATCAATGAGCTCCCAATACAACCCAGAAAACTCAACACTTGAGTAGAATAAAAAATTCCCAGAAACATGCATAATTTCCTACGGATATTACTGTTGAAAACCGATCCCAGAAACTTACTGTTTGGCCGCGGAACCGCCGCGCAAGCAAGGGTACGGCCGCAGTTCCACGGCGTAATAAATGTATTGTGGGGTCGTTTTTTATAGTAACCCATAAAAACACCTGCTGAATTTTCTGAGCATTTTTAATATGAAAAAAATCAACTTTTTGAAAAATTTCCAGAAACTAGGGTTTTAGGGGTATTCGGAGTTCGATCGGACTTTAAACTTCGTTTAGACTTCGCCTAAAGCTCTAGCTTGGCTCTGATACCACTGTAGGGTTACTTGGCACTCTCACAAGGGTCTACAAGGGATCAACCATGCCCGATTTAAAATTTAGACGTGCCGAACAACCCTAAACAAGATCTTTAAACTAGAGATTGGGCGAAAAAAAGGATGTTAAACACTTTAACATCTAAGAGTTTGGGATTGCAACCTTTGTAGTCCGGTCCTTCACTTCATAAGCTCCGTTTTGAGGTCCTTTCGCTGCGATCATCATGTATACGGACTCTAGAGAGGCTCCACGAAGAGAATGATGCAAACTTGCTTCCGATCTTCGATAACTAAGATGATCTACCTTGAAGTTTCTTTAACACGGGCTCTCACTCACAAATGAAGTGAACACCCTAATCTAAATGGCTAGGATAGATTAGGATGATGAAGTAGGATTTTAGCTCTCATTTGTTTTCTTTAACTCACTCATTTTCATCACTTCATAAAAAGCTAGAAAGCTTTTCATGAAAGAAGAAGGAAGAAGAAGAAGAATAGTGATCCATCCTTTTGTGATGAATAATGAAAGTCATATCTGAGGTTAGAAATGTAACCATAGTTAAGAATGAATCCTTAACTCATGTAGAGAAACAACCATGGTAAAGGGGTTTGGGTTTGGTTAAGCAAATATGTTCACAAAATATCTTAACATGAAAACAAAAGCAAAACTTTTAGAAGCTACTAGAAAAGCTTAACCAAATCAAACCCTAACCATGTTTAATCTCCACTAAACATGTTGCATTAATAACCATATCATATTACAATATTATATATCACATATATAATATTTATTGTAACAAAATAAAATAATACAATTTACATATATCGCATATATATCAATGTATTACCCGAGTGAGAAAAAGAATCTTTTAGCGGGCTTATATCAGTTAATGTAATTTAATATATCAAATATATATAATTATATATTAAATTATCGAATCAACTCTTGATCCGATAATCCGGCTATTTCACAAATAACCGACTAATATAATCTGTATCAGTTCATCGAATCAACATTTGATCCGATGACCCGGCTATATCACATATACCCGGCCGATATCTCATATCGCGAGAATCTAAAACGGTATCACATACACGTATTGTTCTCAGTCCCGCACATATCATATATGTGCTCCTACTCCGTTTTGCCTAAGCCAAGAAACCTCTGTGTAGGACTCTAA
Source organism: Agapanthus africanus (assembly GCA_030015575.1). Classification (NCBI taxonomy): domain Eukaryota; kingdom Viridiplantae; phylum Streptophyta; class Magnoliopsida; order Asparagales; family Amaryllidaceae; genus Agapanthus; species Agapanthus africanus. The sequence goes on along the minus strand of CM057345.1, from coordinate 154,526,297 downwards.
AGAATCGTCAATATACCGGCAGTAGCTGATGATCATATCAAACACCCACAAGCTGCAAGCGGTCAGCTAAACGTAACAGCCACCCAGGTATTGAGCGATCAGAAGATCAACAAGCAAGCCTGTACATTCTCCTGCGAATCCAATCAGTAACACTCCTGTACAGTCCGGTCTCTTCGTCTGATATGTCGCATATCTCGCCTAGGGGTGGTAAACGTCAGACCCCATTAGCTTGATAAGTCGTGTTGATATGAGATCTATAACAGTTCGAGAAACTACTGATAACACTTACCAATAAATCTCAGCAACCCTAGCCAGGGATTTCCAGTTATAGCCAATCAAACACAGCACAACATCAACTCCCTATACCGGGAGAGACGAATCCCCTCCTATCGCTCATTGCCTCCATGTGATTCGGGACTGTACCCAAAAGCCACCTTTTTGCACGCCCTCTTGGACGTGGTATGATGGAAATCAAAGCACAGTGGAAATGACACAAGACTCTATAACGATCTCGGGTCTACAGACTAACCTGTACCAGTGTCACCGGAGAACTGCCATTTGACGTGAGGTATAATACCATCTGGGAGTTCTCGGCGAGTCCGTCCAGTGTACCCAGTCTCTACGAGCACCCGTACACCATCCTTGATGTCAAACACCGATGGATATAGGATCATTCATCGCCCATCATATGGGTCAAGATACGTATACGCTAGTCTACTCTGGTGTATCGATGCCCTGTCTCGATACACCCTCGACTAGGAACAGTTATAGGATGTACTCGTCGACTACCGTGGCCCCACTAGTATGATCTCATCATAGTCCCAGTAGTCGAGTACATATTCTAAGGGCTTTATCAACATGTAACATAGAGACAATCAGAGTACGTGTTAAGATAAAGTACAACCAGATAGCATACTATCATGTCGAGCAAGAAAGTCCTCCCTATATATGTCCAAGCATCCATTACAATATACATCGTATGTACAGTAATGGTCTCTAGGGCATACATATAACTAACAGCAAATAATATAGGTCATACAGTAATCTACAGGTCTAAACTAACAGACTAATCAAAGGGTAAGGAAAAACCACCTAAATCTGTGTCGATACATATATATAAATAAGTCGGTGATCCCGCCTCAATAGTATCCCATTCGATACCCTATATAATATGACATTCTCGAGTCAAGAGTGCGGATCTATCATCAATATAGCTCGTACGGTAAATCCATCGTACGGCATTCCAAATCTGGGTACGGGTCAAATATCATATTTATCTCATTTTTCATCTGGTATCCTTTTCATCATATCATGATCTGTGGGTACTGATCTACGTCTAGTACAATAATGATACCATCTATGTATATGCATGCATGTGTAGGAAAACACCACGCCTAAAGGACCCGCTAAAATATCATGTTGTATCTCAAATACGAACCATGTCACATCACCGATCTCATGGCCTCAAGCCCAAACTCATCGACTCATCTCCAATCCCAAGTACTATCCTCATAATCCATGTATATGTATATGTATACGTACACACACACACAGTCCCATACCCATGTGTGTGTATATATACATATCCCTATATACGCACAAGTAAAATAAATGTATGCATGTGTGTGTGTGCGTGTGGGTGTAATCTATTCTAGGGTTCGCGACTAAGAAATTAACTACGACATTATCATCCAAAACACTAAGCTAACCCAAAGTCATCTAAAACATGTCTAGCTACATAAGCACATCTCAATATATATATATATATATATATATATATATATATATATATATAACATAACGCATACGCGTTTATACTACGAAACTGCGGAGGTGCTATACGCCATCCACCCGACTTCCCCCGTAGATATATATCTACTCACATTGACCTTCATTTTCCGATGCCGACATCGCCACGCGCTTTCTTGTCATCTCTAAGTCCACATGGGGGTACCTACACATCATACACATCGTAACGCATTATAATCCAATCCGCAAATCGAAAGGACAGATGAAACTCACATAGGTCAAAACTTATGGTTTGCTCTCGCAAATCACCCAAACAACACCCGATATCGACGTACAAACGTCAAGTATCCGATACAAAACACAAATATCAAAATCTATCATTCAAAATACGGAAAACATAAGCAAAAATCATACCAATGTGCTCCCAGATTTTAGTTCAAGTGAAATTTGGCTAAACAAACAGTACTGGGGTGATGTATAGGGTGTATATGACCTACAGAAGAAACTTGGGCACCAAAATCCACAGATTGGCCGGCCATACATGCCCAAAATCTGGTGAGCTCGGTTTTACAGGGGAGTTGGGGTCTCGTTTTGCTAGGGTGGTCTCGTAGTGACCTAATTTGGTCCCTGGTATTGTTTGCTTAACTCACAAATTCCCCGGATCAACCCAGATTCCCTGTAGGCTCACAATTCCTCACAAAACCGATACGGAAAGTTTTTGTTTTGGGTTTCAGGTTTCAGTTAAGGTTTGGTCTGGGTTCTAGACACTATGGGGGGGTTTAAGGTCACCAATAAGGTTCACTAGCATAACACAACTCAAGAATTCCCCAAACCCTAACTTGAAATTTCCAAACCTCACTAAACATTGCCTAATCACTTCTAAACATGCAAGAAGGCTAAAGCAAATAAAATACTACTCTAATGGTGCAAGGATTATCTCATTTGGCAACTCAAGAAGTTTCTTGAGTAGCCCCAAGTCTCCAAAATCCATTCTTTGTTGGTCCAAAGTGCTTATTGTGGGCTTGTGCATGTTTTTTATGAATGAGGGATGAACTTTTGATGAAGGATTAATGGTGTTTGTGCGGGTTGAAGATGGTGGAGGGAGAGGGCAGCCAAGTATGAGGGAGGAGAGGAAAGAGATAAGGAAAACAATGAAGAGGGAATAATAGAAGCCATGGTCAAAGACCCCTCACCTCTCTCTCTCATGCCCATACCCAATTTTATATCCTTTTTCTTTTCTTTTCTTTTCTTTTCTTATCTTTTCTTCTCTCATCTCATTTAAAAACCAAACCAAATGAAAAAAGATGAGGAAAAAGCCATGAAGGAAGGAATGTAACAATGTAAAAATGACATAGTGCATGTCATGTGCACAAAACCGGATTAATGCGAGATTAGCGATATTTAATCGCGATTAGCATTAAAATAGTATATAATTAAGCATAAAAATTCATAATTTGCTTAAATCCAATAAAACACCCTCTTTTTAGTAATTTCTATAATTTTCCAAATTTTTTCCAATTTATCGGTATTTAATTATACCGCAATATTAAAATATTCAATATATTTAATATTTAATTATAAAAATTCCCAAAAATAATATTTTATTTTTCTGAAATGTTACCGTCTTCCTCCCTTAAAGAAATTTGGTCCCCGAATTTAAATTTAAACCCCTCAAATACTAAAACATTTCAGTAAAAGTCCAAGTCGTCGGGGCTCCGAAATCATCAATACATAAAACGCATAGTAGCGCAATACATGCGCATGAACAATGAGCAGATAACTCAAAAACAAAACTCCGTCAAGTATCCCGCAATCATCGGAGTCATGGTGAAGACACAATGTCAAATCCAAAACGAAACCAATATGATATACATCAACACTATAAATATAAACATCTGAAAGAAATGCATGCCAAACCTTTTTAAGTCGCTGTGCGATGCGCATAACATTACACAGTAGCGGACGTCTATTGTAAGAAAATAACTATATATATATCCTTTGTTTAATATGCACGTCCCGCCGTTTTGAAAACAATTTAGAAGGGTTTCCTTGTCTTAAACGTTTCGTATCATCTCAGACACGTAGGTAAATACTGAGACTATAGCCCCCCCCCTTTTTGGAAATCCCTTCGATAATTATCAATGCATGCAAAATATATCCAGGTACTGTCCTCTGACTAGTCCTGCTCAGCACGAAAACAAATAGTAAATATCATAAAAACGTACTGCTCCATCAGAAATCAATCCCAAAATGTGCATATGAATGCTACGTGCGTCTGGTGCGCACGGAAATCGAAACCATGAATGTGCCATACATGTGCATAGAAACAACATCTAAGTGCATTGGGTGTGCACGAAATATCGGTCAAGCGCAACGGGTGTGCCTGATAGCAATATCAGGTGCATTTGATATGCACGAAGAATCTCGATTTAGTGCATCTGATGTGCACCAAAATCGCATCTCATATCATGCGCCCAACATGCGCGAAAATCCAAATCAGGTGCATCCATCATACATGAATAAAATCTAAATCATATGCATCCAACATGCATGAAATCATGAAATCCAATATCAAGCGCCGAACATACGCAAAATCCAATCCAAGCGCGTCAAATATGCGCAAGAATCCAATCAGGTGCACAAAGTGCTCAAAAAAAATATCGAGTATCACAATCGAAATCGACGGTATACAACACATCTCAATCCAAATCAGGTATACCGTGGTATATAATCTCATAACCATGTGCAACCACGTGCACAAAATACGTATCAAATGCTAAAAGTGTATGAAAACTATGCCGAAAGCATAAGTCAAATCACATGCATAACATAGGCATGAAATCAAAGTCAATGTTTCGAATGACATCAAAACGAAGTCAGGTGCAACTGTGGTGCACAAAATACATATCAATGCACTGCAAGCATATGTGAACTATACCGAGTGTGAAAACCAAATCGTGTGTGTACTATATGCACAACATCAACCCAACTATATGAAATCCATGAAATTATAAACATGTGCAACCAAGCCACAAAAACGATATTAAGTGCAATAACTGTGCATAAATCATAAATCAACACAACGGTGTATAAAGCCTATCTCAGTGTAATAACTATGCGCAAAATATAAATACCCAGTAGGTGCAACCATGGTGCACGAAAACAAATATCATGAAACTCGGTCATCCAAACTCAATCATGCGAATAGATCGCCCAAAATACCGAAATCAAGTATGGCGGAATAGTTCCGCTCAAGCACATCCTCTATGAATCTCTGGCCAACTGCCGTGGTCACTCTTAATATGTCTCGTTGACGGTGTCGATCTCCGGCCTGCTGGGTATACGTAAAATGACCACTCCTGGGTCCAAGTCTTCTCGTATAATATTCCAGAAAGGTCCTGTCGAGGTCTCTCCCAAATCTCGTTTCTATCGAACTTCTGGGAAGTCTTCGTCCTTTATTAATTCTGTTTTCTTGTTCTGGAACGGCTGCATATTCATCACGACTTCTTCTGGAAGATATATCCCTATACAATGCCTCTGCATGCGTATCACATATCTGATGTCGGCGGAGTAGAACGTCATCTCATAAAGATCTCGTACGAACCTCTTACTCCACTTTTCTCTAATGTTGACTGCTTCAGACTCGTCTCTTCGTGGCTGCATGGACTGCGCTCCAACGGCTATACTCGTATCTGGAGTCTCCCAAGCAATGCATCCCATCACATGATATCCGAATGAAGTCGAACCTTTCGATCGATTCGTCAAAACCTCATAATCCCCCAAGAGCTCAACATCTTGAGTATAGTTTAATAATATCGAGTACATGCCACAGCACCTATGGACCAACCGTAGAAGGGCAAACCCAAGCCTCGTTAATGGCACCGCGGAACTGCCGTAAACCCTAAGATTCAAAGGCTTTCACATGGTCATTATGTCGAGTTAGGGTTTCATTCTTCTAGAGGGTCCGTAGAATTACTTGCATGTTTCTTCCAAATACTTTAAACTTGGAAAATAGGTTTATGACATTCGATCGTATCTATCGACTCCCAACGTATCTGTGTAAAGTCTTCTCAACTGGAATCAATCAATCTGATGACCTCGCATCGGGGTAAGCGAACGAACCACATGTCTTAGTCATCCATCCTCAGGTGACTAGCGACCTTCTATCATATCTCTAAGTATATACTCATGCTGCAGTAGCTCCAACATCTGGGGGGATATCTCATCATTCGCAGCAGCAACTGGCTCATTCGTCTGCACGCTGAACGGTGCCTCAATCATCAAGAATAATCTGTGCATTTACGGTCATCACGTTCTGCTGGCCTCTATCAGTGGCTCAATCCTCTGGTGCTGATCTGCACGTCCGATTAATCTCGTAATAGCGACCCATCAAACACTCATGGCGCGAAAACACAATAAAACGGCGCCTCTATGCAATCGTATGTCCCTGGAATCACGCCCTGATCAGTCCTCGTCCGTGACGAGCTCGTGCTGACCACAACTCTAGCCGTAGCTCTCTCTGCCCGTGTAATCGTGGCAGCAAAACCATAAACCGATATTGATGAGGATAGATCATGAATGAATATATTAATGTGCAAAGAAATGTACATCCTAAGGCTTCTTAAGCGGAGTAGCGTATCGTAAGTATGTGCGGAACATACACACAGTACGTCACTCTCCTTAAGTCACCTACTCCGTCAACCAAGGTCAACCTACGCGACGAAAGTTCGGGTCCAATACTCCCTAGACTAAGTCTAAGCTCCGTAAGGTCAAGCCTAGATTCCGTATATATACAAACGCCCTAGGCTCCGCATAGTCAAACCTAGACTCGAACCAAGGTTAACCTAGCGCTCTGATACCAACTTTGTCACGCCCCGAAATGGCACGTGACTGGCACTTGAATCATATGAAGTCTATAGGACCGGATCTAATTCAAGCCAAACACCCAAAAATCTAAAACCGTTTTAAATAATAAATTAAGGAAAACTCGTTTTAAAGAAAGTGGTTTTAATAGCATAAGCCGAATTATGCGTTTTCAAAACATCAAGTCTTTTTCTGAAAATTTCGGCAGAGTTTCCTTTGTAAATACCGGCCACAAACGGGGTACAACATGAATAATATATACATCAATGATAAAAGGAATCCCCAAGCAGGAGCTAGCTCTTCGTCAATCGACGGTCACAACAACGCAAGCAATATAATATACAACGCCGAAGGGCGAAGGTTGAAACTAAAAAGGAAAATCAAATCAACATGAAATCCATAATAATACAACGCGCGACTCTAAGATCGAAAGAATATACAACTGGTCTCTAGTCTGAAATAAATACATGTCTGGTTGATGAAGTTATTAGATACAACTTAATGTAAATAAAATACAATGGTGGTCACGATGCAAGTAAACCCACCTACCAAAGCAAATCACCCGGAATGGAAGCAGTGTGCCAGCAAAGCCGTAACGAAACCTGTACGGCAAAACCTGCAGGAAACTGTGGCACAATGGGGGTGAGTTTCCAACTCGTGAGTAGAAAACATCACCGAGCAGAAATCGTATGTATGACTCAATCCTAGGTCAATACGATCAATAAAATATAACCTCAAATGATAAAGTCTGAAGCATGAAAAGATGGTAAGGGTAAACAGCTATACATAAGTGTAATCTCATGTGCTCGTGTCAGTGCCTCAGGTAGCAATATATCACATGTATGAGGTATGAAGGTCATAATATGAAAACAGAAGGCATATAAATGATAAAACTGTTTTCTTGTTTTAGTGATATATCTGTATATAAATTGAAATGTCATCAATGAAATCATCATAAATCAGTGTCTAGTATCGACACAAAATATAACCCAATATCTCAATATCTCAGCTCCGGCTATCCGGACTGGCCTGTATCATCAAATCTCAAATACCTCAAGTATCGATATCTGGGGCTCCGGCTATCCGGACTGGCTCCTGGGCTTCGGCTATCCGGAATGGCCCGACTCCGATCGGTATCCTCCGGATATCCGTCGAATCACAAAACAATTACCGGTCAGCAATGCTCCCCTGTCACAGGCTCAACGCCGATCAACTGCGATCTTCTTGCACCGGGGTACCGCACCGGGTCCACCATGCACCCACAGACAGTTCCTACTCCTCCTCGAATTGGGTTTATGATATCGCTCAAGAGCCGAGAAAACTCATGGTGGACATATCTCAAATCATATCATGAGAAAACCGCAACTTTCATTTTAACATGATAATCAGTTTTATAAAATCTTGCGGTTTCTCCAAATCCATAAATCTCATGAAAAACCCAAATCTCGAGAATAAAAGATAATGAATTTAAAAGTATTGGGCTCCGGCAAATCCAGACTGGCCCTAAATAACAATGCATGACAGTGAATAATAATATGCATGAAATAGCAAGTAATAAATGCAATGTATAAACTAGCATATAAGAGCAAGTACGCTAATACCATGTCGAAACTATCAGCTAACAAGCTATGTCAATAGAATAATATTCTCTAAAGTGTACGTGACATGGCAATTACCGATGATGATGTGTGTGAGCCGGAAAGTAGGTGTACGTGGAACATACGCATCATCGGTAATGATGCCGGTGTCCTGACAGCATGATTTCAATACTAACATATGAAAACACAATATAAGCATGCAATGCGATGCGAACAGCAATAATATGCGGGAGCTGAATAATAACACAATGATAATGATTATGCAATAAATAATATGGGTCATACAGTAAACTACAGGTCTAAACTAACAGACTAATCAAAGGGTAAGGAAAAACCAGCTAAATCTGAGTCGATACATATATATAAATAAGTCAGTGATCCCGCCTCAATAGTATCCCATACGATACCCTATATAATATGGCATTCTTGAGTCAAGAGTGCGGATCTATCATCAATATAGCTCGTACGGTAAATCCATCGTACGGCATTCCAAATCTGGGTACAGGTCAAATATCACATTTATCTCATTTTTCGTCTGGTATCATTTTCATCATATATCATGATCTGTGGGTACTGATCTACGTCTAGTACAATACTGATACCATCTATGTATATGCATGCGTGTATAGGAAAACACCACGCATAAAGGGCCCGCTAAAATATCATGTCGTATCGCAAATACGAACCATATCACATCACCGATCTCATGGCCTCAAGCCCAAACTCATCGACTCATCTCCAATCCCAAGTACTATTCTCATAATCCATGTATATGTATACGTATACACACACACACAGTCCCATGCCCATGTGTGTGTGTATATACATATCCCTATATACGCACAAATAAAATAAATGTATGCATGTGTGTGTGTGCGTGTGGGTGTAATCTATTCTAGGGTTCGCGACTAAGAAATTAACTACGACATTATCATCCAAAACACTAAGCTAACCCAAAGTCATCTCAAACATGTCTAACTACATAAGCACATCTCAATATATATATATATATATATATATATATATATATATATATATATATATATAACATAACGCATACGCATTTATACTATGAAACTGTGGGGGTGCCATACGCCATCCACCCGACTTCCCCCGTAGATATATATCTACTCACCTTGACCTTCGTTTGCCGATGCCGACGTCGCCACGTGCTTTCTTGTCGTCTCGAAGTCCACATAGGGGTACCTACATATCATACACATCGTAACGCATTAAAATCCAATCCTCAAATCGAAACGACACACGAAACTCACATAGGTCAAAACTTATGGTTTGCTCTTGCAAATCACCCAAACAACACCCGATATCAACGTAAAAATGTCAAGTGTCCGATACAAAACACAAATATCAAAATCTAGCATTTAAAATATGGAAAACATAAGCAAAAATCATACCAATGTGCTCCCAGATTTTAGTTCAAGTGAAATTTGGCTAAACAAACAGTACCGGGGTGATGTATAGGGTGTATATGACCTACAGAAGAAACCTGGGCACCAAAATCCACAGATTGGCCGGCCACACATGCCTAAAATCCGGTGATCTCGGTTTTACAGGGGTGTTGTGCTCTCATTTTGCTAGGGTGTTCTCGTAGTGCCCTAATTTGGTCCCTGGTATTGTTTGCTTAACTCAAAAATTTCCCAGATCAACCCAGATTCCCTGTAGGCTCACAATTCCTCACAAAACCGATACGGAAAGTTTTTGTTTTGGGTTTCAGGTTTCAGTTAAGGTTTGGTCTGGGTTCTAGACACTATGGGAGGGTTTAAGGTCATCAATAAAGTTCACTAACACAACACAACTCAAGAATTCCCCAAACCCTAACTTGAAATTTCCAAAGCTCACTAAATATCATATAATCACTTCTAAACATGTAGGAAAGCTAAAGCAAATGAAATAATACTCTAATGGCGCAAGGATTACCTCATTTGGCAACTCAAGAAGTTTCTTGAGTTGCCCCAAGTCTCCAAAATCCATCCTTTCTTGGTCCAAAGTTCTTATTATGGGCTTGTGCATGTTTTTTGTGAATGGGGGATGAACTTTTGATGAAGGATTAATGGTGTTTGTGAGGGTTGAAGATGGTGGAGGGAGAGGGCAGCCAAGTATGAGGGAGGAGAGGAAAGAGATAAGGAAAACAATGAAGCGGGAACAATAGAAGCCATGGTCAAAGACCCCTCACCTCTCTCTCTCATGCCCATACCCAATTTTATATCCTTTTTCTTTTCTTTTCTTATCTTTTCTTCTCTCATCTCTTTTAAAAACCAAACCAAATGAAAAAAGATGAGGAAAAAGCCATGAAGGAAGGAATGTAACAATGTACAAATGACATTGTGCTTGTCATGTGCACAAAACCGGATTAATGCGAGATTAGCGATATTTAATCGCGATTAGCATTAAAATAGTATATAATTAAGCATAAAAATTCAAATTTGCTTAAATCCAATAAAACACCCTCTTTTTAGTAATTTCTATAATTTTCCAAATTTTTCCCAATTTATCTGTATTTAATTATACCGCAATATTAAAATATTCAATATATTTATTATTTAATTATAAAAATTCCTAAAAATAATATTTTATTTTTCTGAAATATTACAACGTCGGAGTTGATCCTGAGGAAATGAACCAGGTCATCTCGCTGAGTTCCTGTCAGAAGCGATCCGATCCGGACAATCTTTTCATCGTCCCCTTCTACTAGGGAGACCTCTGTCAGCGGTTTGACTGGGGTTCCTCGGACCTCTTTTTGCTCATCTCGAGTGTCCAGAGAACCCTTGATGTCGCCTTCACCCTCGACATCGTCGGTTGGCTGCTCAGACGAAGATGTTGCGGTAAAGCTTACCTTTGCAATCCGCTGGTCTCCATAGACCCGACCTATCCCGCCCTGATCGAGAGGGAACTTCATCGCCAGGTGGTAGGTCGATATCTGGGCCCGGAGGGAGTTCAGCGTTGGGTGGCCGAGGAGAATATTGTAGGTCGATGGGATTCTTGCTACGATGAATTCCACAGGCACTGTTCGCGTGCGGTCGGCCTCCCCGGCGTTAAACTGCAGAGTGACTACCCCTTCCGCCGGGATGGAGTGGTTGGTGAATCCTGAAAGGACGTGGGAGGTCGCCCTTAGGTCTGCTGGGGTGAGCCCCAAGCACAGAAAGCAGTAGTAGAAGAGAATGTCCTCCGAGCTACCCGAGCCGACCAGTATCTTGTACACCTCGTATTGGTGGACCCAAGCCGTGATCACCGGAGGGTCGTTGTGGGGCAGGGATATGCCATGGAAGTCCTCTTCGTCAAAAATGATCGGCTCGGTCTCCCTGGCCTTCTTCCTCGGGCGGCTGTCGGCCTTCACGGCCGGCGCGGGGTGCTGAGTCTTATAGGTGCTTGACGGACCCCCCGCTGACATGACCATGATTTTTGATGAGCTTCGGTTTCTTTTGGTTCGGTTCCTTAGGTCTCCTGGCGAGGTTGTTTTTGAGCTGCCGTGGCGAGTCTCGCATGCACAACCCCGTCGAGGGAGGGGGTGCCGGTCATGCCTGAGAGTAGGCGAGCTGACCGCCACAGCCTCGGGAGGGACAGGGATGCGAAGAGACTCGAGGCGAAGCTCTCTGGCGTAAGACCTCGGAGTCAAGCTAAGTGGTGCCCACTGGGTCATCGAATATGTCGGCCCGAGGGGGCTGTGGCTGTTGGAAATAGCGAGGCAATGATCTATCGTGCCTACATGGGCGGAGCCCTCTCTCCCTCTGTAGGGGTCCCGGCCCCGCGGAGGGGGACCGGCGGTCTGGGAAGCTTGCCTAGCCGTCTGGACATGGATGAGTGCATCCACGACGGATGTGAGTCGATCTATCCGGGCGGACAGGGCGTTGTAAACGCTTGGCGGAGGAGGGGATTCATCCGCGTCTCCGTTGAGGGGAAAGCGGCGGCTGGTGCTTGGATCGTCGCGGTGATCGCTAGCCATTGGGCTGAAATCGAAAGATGAACTTTTGTTTTAGTGGAATCAAGAGTTTCCCACAGACCGCGCCAGCTGACGTGACTCAGATCACGTCAAGATGTTACCTTCCGTAGATCTGTTGTTGGCAACGATGGTCGGCTGAGATTAGGTTGGAGGTTGACTCCTGAAGCGTGTGGATCTCAATGGGTTATGGTTTTGAGGTTGAGCCGAGTTACCTGCAAGGAAGTCCCGGGGCGGTTGAACCACCGAGGACCCTCCGATGATCAAGTTAGTGGTGCAAGTCGAGCAGAGTAGCGGCTTAGTGAGGAAAGAATTGCTTACTTGAGTCGTCTGAAAGAGGAGTTTATGTAGCGGTGGCAACAGGCAGGCAGGTGCGAGAACCACGCCGGGCGTTACGCCCCCGACGTCATGCCCGCATGATAGGCAGGATCTCTCATTAATAGCGAGATATGCTCGTTAATGGAGGATCGTGATGGCATGGAACGCGGGACGTGGCCGGCGAATATCTCGCGCGTGGCTAGATTTGCGGAGACGAGGCGGAAGCACCTGCGAATGATGCCGTTGGTCAGTCAATAAGACCGAGGAAGATGAGCTCGGCAGGAGGCTCGGGGACGAGCGGGAGGCCGAGGTATCTTGGTTCTGCTATAGCCCGGAAGCGAGCTGAGAGGGCCGAGGAGGCCAATTGTGCAGGGGGCTCGGAGGTGAGCCAGCGGTTGTTCGTAAGATGAGCATAGAAGTGGTCTGGTCGGCCACTGCAGGTCCTTTCTTGCAAGCTTCGAGACACTTCATCTGCCACGTGTCACGATCTAGGAGATCGCCGATATCGAGCATCATCAACAGGAATCCCATCGGGAATCTCAGTCGGTGGCACACGAGTGACCGTCTTCTTCCTCTTAAGAGGAACCACGTCTTCGTCCTCTTTCTCTTCCCTTGTCCGAGGCTCGGGAACCCGCGGACGCCTCTGGCCACTGCCACAGCAATCATCGGGGGCTTGGATCGAGGTGGATGGCCTCGTCGCCGGCGACTCCCTTGGTGCGGAATTCAGGTCAGCCTGAGGCACGGCCACGCCCCCGGCTCTCCTCTGGGACAGGGCACAGAGGGCGGCAAGTACCCTGGATCGATCCATTTGTTCTGCCAAGAGGCGAAACATGCTCGATTCAGAAGAAAAAGGAGCAGAAGATAAAAGGGAGAATCTACGGGGGGCTCCCTAGACTCTACCCGAAAAATTTATACAAACTCTTCAGAAGAGGACATATAACCTGATTGAGAGGATGAGTCCTCGGAAGGGAAAACGCAGAGATCTGACATTGAAAGAGAGTGCCGAGCTAACGAGACCCAAGACGAGGAAACTATGAAGTGGTATGGGCCATGATAGGGACCCCACCTCTATTTATGGCCACCGGCGTACACATCCTACGGAGACAGCCATCTCCCGCCGAAATGACTCATTGCATTCAACGACCACGATCGCTCCACCTGTCGCATGCGCATTGGTCGTATCCCATCAGACGCCAAAAATCTGCGGCCCGTCGCGTCGGCCAACCGGCGCCAGACACGTGGGCCATCGCTTCAGCAAACGTACGCACGATCCGGCGCATCCTCTTTAATGCGAGATCTGACCCCTGATCCACTGACGTCATCAAGAAGATACATATGACTGCCCGGGAATGCACGCTCACGATATCTACGACAAGGAGCTCACCTCGGGTGACCCGGCAGACCACTCTTGACCCGACCTATGAACGGGTCGGGACGAGAGTGGGAGGCTAATGATGATGCTCGATATCGGCGATCTCCCAGATCGTGACACGTGGCAGATGAAGTGTCCCGAAGCTTGCAAGAAAGGACCTGCAGTGGCCGACCAGATGTCACGACCCAAAGTGTGGATATGACCGGCACTTAGATTATATGATATCTAAAGATATCAACACAATCTGCGTAAGCCAAAACCAAGATCAAAAAAAATGTTTTTGCGGAATTTAGAAATTTTCAGTATTTAAGTACTAAGAATGAAGTAGCATGCCGAAATGTTTCAAAAAGGGAAATGTAACAATTAATGTTAAACTTTCTACAGTTCCTATCTTTTTAATTATTAATAGAAATCCAATTTAAGTTGTATAATTAAATTGCATCCCTGGTTGGGAGCAACAATGCCAACCAGCGAAAATCAATAAGCAATAATGGTACAACACTCAAGGTGAAGAATTTCATGCAAGATTTAAGAAAAACATAAGTTAACATAACTAACGATATCACTCAGTCTAAATAATATACAACATATTTTGTTCTAAGTCAATATGCATGGTCTGATGGAGTAATACTAGATCCAAAGTACACATATCCAAAATAGGAGGTTACTACATATGTAACCCACCTAGCAAAAAGAGAGGTAAAAGCTGACGAGTGGATCTGCACTGCCGCTACGCATCCGCACGACTCCTGTAAGGAACTATGGCACAACGGGGGTGAGTTGCTAACTCAGTGAATAAAACTAACATATATCGGCTGATAATGCAAGTATGACGAACTAGAGCTAATATCAAAAATGATGAATATAATACAGATAATATGTGGAAGCATGAACATATACTACTAAGTAAATAAAACTGAAATCACATCAATTATTTCCAAATAAGGTCCATCCTTTTTCTATATCCAACATCGACACAAATCTTCTATTTCTATCAAGTATCGTTCCCCGAATGATCCTGTCATCCAATAACACCGGTCGGTATCACCTAGATATCCGCCATATTCATAACTGTCTCCGGTATCGAGTATCCTCGCTAGGCTCCCCGCCTCAAATGCGGCTATCCTGTCTCTCGGTCTCGACCGGGTCCACCATGAATCCGACTGTATAGCTTCCCCACTCAGTCTGGATAACGTGAAAATCCGCGACCGTATAGCTCCCCAACTCGGTCCGGAATAAAACCAAATCATAAAAACAATATCTCATGGTGGACATCTCATATCAACATGAAAATCACTGAATTTACTCAATAGTATATAAAAACTCAAATCAATAAATTCTCAATAATCCAATGCATCTTATATCGAAATACTAACACTTGAATATGAAACATAATATAATTTATGCAAAGAAATTACCATTTTTTATGCTTAAGGTATAGTAGGAATCGTATTTAACATAACGAATACTAAATGTGTAGGTAACATGTTAATATCGACGAGGTGTAGTGTAACATGTAAGTACGTGCATGTGCAGCATGACTCGTCGATAATTGTGCAGTGTTCTACTAAGTATTAACATGACAATGGATATATATGTATGAATGCATATAATCAAATTTATATACAAAGGCAAATTTCATTTAACTTAAGTTACGGGCGTATCACACCATCCACACAAAATCCCCTGGTAGATGTTTAGTCTACTCACCAGAATACGTCGAATCTACTCAGACCAATAATCCCTTTCCTTTCCTTGCGGCCTCCGAAGTTCCCGTACTCGGTTCTAATATTGAATTTAACTTGTATAAGAAACGGCTACATTCCGATACGGCGAAAACATGAAAATACAAGTTGTACATACTAACTATACTACGTACGAATATTGCAAACTATCTAACACTTATATTAATTAGACTTTAACCAATCGCTATTTGTAACAGAAAACAGAAACGCGTTACGAATTACCCGTTCGTATTTTAGAATTTTGATCCCTTTTCAGATATTAGCTTCCAGATTTCCCATACTGAAAATTTAACTTAAATAAACAATACCCAACACATTAATCCACACACATAGACCTACCCTAAAAACCACAACACCCAATTCCTCAAGAAATCCGGCGAGATTGGATTTTTCCTTCTTGTCGCCGGCCAAAATCTGAGCAACGGGGTTCGTCTTCCTATGGTTTATTCTAGGTCATGTTTATAAGATGATGTAACTATTTGATCATTTTAGTTATCATCTAAACTATAGCAGATTAACACAGAGCTAAATTTTGCTTAAAATATGATATTACCGATATTCGATTTCTAAAATAAAACAGCTACAGAACTAAAATTCTACAGGGTTTAAGGATTATACCTACAGCAAGATCACTGGAAATTTCCCTTCAAGAAGCACAAACTCAAGGATCCTAACTTGAGGGTGATGGTGAAATCTTTAGCACCTAACTCTTTCTTCTCTTCTCTTTCTTTTTCTTTTTGTGTGTTTTTAGTTTTTTCTTTCCTTTTCTTTTCTATTTTCTGATCTATTTTTTGTTTTATGAACTGAACAAGTTTGTATAGGATAAGGGAGTGAGCTATGAGTTATAGGAGGAGGTGTCATCAACCAAGGAAGTGGTAGTTTCATGCAAGTAGGAGGTGTGACATGGATAATGGTGGGGTTTTCATGCAAAGGGTGAAGTGTGTGCATGGGGTGTATATGCAAGAAGGAGGTGTCTTCATGGTGTTATGATACACCAAGGGTTTAAATTAAGCTTAACCAATTCCTACCCCTTTTTGCATAACAACCCTTAAACAAATTCTAATTTGCAAAAAAAGAAACTAACCCTTTCACATAACCCCTCATACTATATCATATTACACATGAAGCTAAAATTTTCACTAAAACCCTTGAAATTCATTAATGTTACAAACTTAAAATTTCAATTTAATTAGTTTTACACTACTTATGCAAGTGTCCTATTTTGTTTCACTAACTTTTTAAATTAACATTTTATTATTTAATTAATTTAATTAATTTATTATCTAAAATTTTCAAAATATTACAGTATTCCTCCCTTAAGAAAATTCGGTCCCCGAATTTAAAACTTAACTAAACATACCTTCAAAAGGATGTGGAAATTTCTTCCGCATCGCATCCTCTGTCTCCCAAGTGACCTCCTCGCGATTCGTTCCTTGCAAAAGAACCTTTACAGACGGAAGTACCCTTGATCTCAATTTCTTTTCCTGTCGGTCAAGAATAGCCACTGGTTGCACTGTATAGGATAAATCCTGCTCAAGCTGTACGGTCTGATGCTGGATCGCGTGAGAAGAATCGTAAAGATACTTGCGAAGCATAGACACATGAAACACCGGATGCACATCAGGAAAACTCGGTGGAAGTGCTAAACGATAAGCTATAGCACCCACTCTCTCCAGAATCTCATAGGGTCCGACATATCTGGGGGTGAGCTTCCCCTTTTTCCCGAAACGCATCACACCCTTCATTGGAGATACACGAAGGAACACATGTTTTCCCACATCAAACTTGAGTCTACGACGGCGTCGATCGGCATATGATTTCTGTCTGCACTGGGCCGCTCTCATCCTGTCCTGTATCAACTGGACCTTTTCTGTAGTCTCATGTACTATCTGTGGCCCCAAAATGCTACTATCGCTGAGTTCTGTCCAGCAAACGGGTGACCGATACTTTCTCCTATACAAAGCTTCAAAGGGTGCCATCTGGATCGTCTCCTGAAAACTGTTGTTATGAGAGAATTCTATCAAAGGTAGGTGACGATCCCAACTGCCACCGAAGTCAAGACTGCAGGCTCGAAGCATATCCTCCAGAGTTTGTATGGTCCGCTCTGACTGACCATCTGTCTGTGGATGAAAAGCTGTACTAAAACTCAATCGGGTACCTAGGGCCTCTTGAAGTTTCTGCCATAATCGGCTGGTAAATTGCGTACCCCTCTCGGACACTATGCACGTCGGAACTCCATACAATCGCACGATCTCATCAATATAAATCTGAGCATACTGCGTATAACCAAATGTTGTCTTCACCGGAAGAAAGTGAGCTGTCTTTATCAATCTATCTACAACCACCAAGATGGAATCATACCCTCTGCTAGTTCTGGATAGACCCACAATGAAATCTATGGAAATCCGCTCCCATTTCCACTCCGGAATAGGCAAGGGATGCAACTCTCCTGCCGGCCTCTGGTGCTCGGCTTTAGCTTGATGACAAGTCAAGCATCTCGAAACAAACTCCGTGACATCTCTCTTCATTCCTTCATCCTTTAAGTCATGATACATCTTGGTGGAACCAGGATGAATACTATATGCTGACCGAAGGGCCTCCTCTAAGATTTTACGTCTCAGTCCCTCCGAATCTAGCACACAAAGATGAGTCCCAACACGTAATACTCCACGGTCATCTATCACGAACTCCAACTCTCTACCCTGTTTAACCTGATCCATAATCTCCGACAAGCGAGCGTCCATGGGCTGTGCCTCTCTAATACGATCCAATAACTGAGGACGAGTGCGAACATGAGCTAACTGTCCTTTTGTCGATGTGAACTCAAACTGTACACGGCTATCATATAGAATCTGCCAGTCTGTAGAAGACTATCTCTGCAAGATGCGCACATGAGATAAGCTACCTCCATGCCTCTGACTCAAAGCATCTGCTACAACATTTGCTTTGCCCGGATGATACAGAATCTCGCAATCGTAGTCCTTCACTAGTTCCATCCATCGACGCTGCCTCAGATTCAGATCCTGCTGCTGAAAAATATACTTCAAACTCTTGTGGTCTGTGAATATCTGGCATGACTCACCGTACAAGTAATGCCTCCAAATCTTTAGTGCAAATACCACCGCAGCCATCTCTAATCATGCGTGTGGTAGTTCTGCTCGTGCCTCTTCAGCTTTTGAGAAGCATAAGCGACAACCCTGCCGTGCTGCATCAACACACAGCCTAAACCCACTCGAGAGGCATCACAGTAAACAACAAAACCACCTGACTCAGAAGGTAAAGATAAGACTGGTGCAATCGTCAAGCGAGTCTTCAACTGCTGGAAACTCTGCTCACACGCCTCCGTCCAAAGAAATGGAACCTCCTTCCTGGTCAACCCGGTCAGCGGTGCAGCGATCCGAGAAAAATCCTGCACAAAACATCAGTAGTAACCGGCCAGATCCAAGAAACTACGAATCTCTGTAACTGACACGGGTCTGGGCCAGTGCTGTACTGCTTCGATCTTCTTTAGGTCCACATGTATACCATCGCTTATGACTACGTGACCCAAGAAATCCACACTATCTAGCCAGAAAGCACACTTGAAGAATTTAGCGAACAACTGATGTTACTTCAAGGTCTGTAATGTGATACGTAAATGCTGCTCGTGCTCCTCCCGGCTCCGAGAATAAACAAGAATATCATCAATGAAACAATAATAAACTGATCAAGGAATGGCCTGAAAATGCGGTTCATCATATCCATGAAAGCTGCTGGGGCATTGGTGAGCCCGAACGACATCACCAGAAACTCATAATGCCCATATCGGATACGAAAAGCAGTCTTCGGAATGTCATCCTTCCGAACTCTCAACTGGTGATACCCTGACCGCAAATCAATTTTCGAGAAATAGCCAGCCCCCTGCAGCTGATCGAATAAGTCATCGATACGAGGTAGTGGATACCTATTTCGCACAGTAATTCGATTCAGCTGCCTGTAGTCAATGCACAGTCTCATACTGCCGTCTTTCTTTTTAACAAACAAGACAGGAGCTCCCCACGGCGATACATTAGGACGAACAAGTCCTCTATCCAACAACTCCTGCAACTGGCCTTTGAGTTCCTTCAACTCCGTCGGGGCCATCTGATAAGGTTGTATAGAAATAGGCCCCGCACCCGGAATCAAGTCAATGCAAAATTCGATATCATGATCGAGCGGCAATCCTGGTACTTTAGCAGGAAACACCTCTGGAAATTCTCGTGTGATCGGAACCTGGTCCAAGGGAACTTCAGCGGCTCCTACGTCCTGAACGAATGCCAAGAACCCATGACAACCCTTCTTCAAGAGCCATCCCGCACAAAGAGCAGAAATCATATTGGCAGAAGTTACACTACAGTTTCCCTGCACAACAAAAATCATTTCGCCTGGAAAACAGAACCTGACCGCTTTCCCCCGACAATCTATATAGGCATGACAAGCGGCCAGCCAATCCATACCAAGAAATATATCAAAATTTAACATGTCCAAGAGAATCAGATCAACTAATGAATCCCTATCACCAATACGTACTGAACAAGACCTGAATACATGTCGAGCTACAAAAGAATCTCCCACCGGAGTAATCACAACTAGCGGTAACTCTAACAACAACGACTCTTTCCCCAGAGAAAGTGCAAAATGTGCAGATATGTAAGAATGCGTAGAACCAGGATCAAATAAAATATATGCATCTAAGGAACATACTGTAAGAGTACCTGTCACAACTGCATTGGATGCCTGAGCATCCTGTGGAGTCGGTGCAAAAACCCGTGCCTGGCCCCTACCCGCATCCTGTCGTCCTCTCCCTCGATCTCCTCGGCCCATTTAAAAGCGTCCAGCAAAGCCCCAACCTCGTGGTGCAACCGCCTGGCGCATAGTGCCAACTGGGGGAGGAAGTAGGGCCATCGAAGTAGAAGGTGGAGGGGGTAAAGCAGCTGGTGGAAAAACAGTCCCTCCCTGGGGTCTACAATCCCTCGCGTAATGCCCTGGAAGTCCGCAAGTAAAACATATAGAGGGGGGCCTTTGATCATCGGGGTATGAACTGAACATCTGGCCCTGGGTCCAACCTCGCCCAAAACTGCGGCCTGGAATGTGCCTCCCTCTACCTCTGCCGAACTGCCTGGTTACGGACCCTATAGGTCTGGTCCTCTTTGGCTCCGGAACAATCACTGCCTCGCTCAGAGGCTCTTGCACTCGCATAGCTGCGTCCATGGCCTGTGCATAAGTATCGAAATGCTGGGAGCCGATAGCAAGAAATTGCTGGGTATCCAGGCTTCTCACAAATCTATTCACGCGGTGCTCCTCCGTGGGAACTAAGTACGGAGCATAGCGCAATAACTGGGTGAGCTGTAAATCATACTCCGCCACCGACACACTCGCAGTCTTTTGCAATGCTTCAAAACTGCTGGCTCTAGCGTCCTTCACGCTCTGCGAAAGAAATCTGGCAAGGAAGACCTCTGAAAACTCCGTCCATGACATCGAAGGAAGAACCGCAGCTCGCCCTCTTTCCATCGACTCACACCAAGTCTGTGCAAGTCTTTCTAATCGGAAACTGGTCAGCTCCACTGATCTCACATCAGAACATCGCAACGACTTGCCAATCCTGGCCATCCTATCAAGAAAGGACTGAGGATCCTCTGCTGCATCGGTCCCGGTAAACACTGGAGGTCTCAACCTCATGAACTCTGGAAGAGATACCTCCATCACTCTCGGTCCTGCCAGTGCGACAGCCTGCAGAGGCCGTTCATCATGTTCTACCATCTTCGGTGTCTGGTCATGTCTCTGAACTCGGATGGCCTCCGCCAACTATCCCACCACATGCTGTAGGCCCAACATGCCCTCCTTTATCCTCGTCAATCTGTCTGGAGGAGGAGGATCAACATGCTCATCTACCGCCGGAATATCCGGTGTGTCAGTCGCAGTCACAGGATTATTCGCCCTAACTGTGTCACTGGCTGTGGCACGCCTAGCTCGCGTAGCCATAGCAACTGGAACAGAAAACGAGAGTTGATAAGGCGTACGAATAGGAGCAGCAATAAAAGGAAGTCAAAGGAAGAATTAAACAAGATATATCCTAAGGTTACTTAGGCTGAGTATCATAGCGTAAATATACCGCGGAACATATGTACGATACTCTACTCATCCTAAATCGCCTACTCTATCAACCAAAGGTCATCCTACGTAATGAAACTTAAGTCTACTTACTCCAAATCTCTACTCGGTTCCGTAAGATTAATCCTAAGCTCTGATACCAACTTTGTCATGACCCAAAGTGTGGATATGACCGGCACTTAAATTATTTGATATCTAAAGATATCGACACAATCTGAGTAAGCCAAAACCAAGATAAAAAAAAAACTTTTTGCGGAATTTAGAAATTTTCAGTATCTAAGTACTAAGAATGAAGTAGCATGCCGAAATGTTTCAAAAAGGGAAATGTAACAATTGATGTTAAACTTTCGATAGTGCCTATCTTTTTAATTATTAATAGAAATCCAATTTAAGTTGTGTAATTAAATTGCATCCCTAGTTTGGAGCAACAATGCCAAACAGCGAAAATCAATAAGCAATAATGGTACAATACTCACGGTGAAGAATTTCATGCAAGATTTAAGAAAAACATAAGTTAACATAACTAACGATATCACTCAGTCTAAAAATATACAACATGTTTTGTTCTAAGTCAATATGCATGGTCTGATGGAGTAATACTAGATCCAAAGTACACATATCCAAAATAGGAGGTTACGACATACGTAACCCACCTAGCAAAAAGAGCGGTAAAAGCTGACGAGTGGATCTGCACTGCCGCTACGCGTCCGCACGACTCCTGCAAGGAACTATGGCACAACGAGGGTGAGTTGCCAACTCAGTGAATAAAATTAACATATATCGGCTGATAATGCAAGTATGACGAACTAGAGCTAATATCAAAAATGATGAATATAACACAGATAATATGTGGAAACATGAACATATACTACTGAGTAAATAAAACTGAAATATCATCAATTATTTCCAAATAAGGTCCATCCTTTTTCCGTGTCCAACATCGACACAAATCTTCTATTTCCATCAAGCATCGTTCCCCGGATGATCCTGTCATCCAATAACACCGGTCGGTATCACCTAAATATCCGCCGTGTTCATAACTGCCTCCGGTATCGAGTATTCTCGCTAGGCTCTCCGTCTCAAATACGGCTATCCTGCCCCTCGGTCTCGACCGGGTCCACCATGAATCCGACTATAAAGCTCCCCCACTCAGTCTGGATAACGTGAAAATCCGCAACCGTATAGCTCCCCCACTCGGTCCGGAATAAAACCAAATCATAAAAACAATATCTCATGGTGGATATCTCATATCAACATGAAAATCACTGAATCTACTCAATAGTATATAAAAACTCAAATCCATAAATCCTCAATAATCCAATGCATCTTATATCGAAATACTAACACTTGAATATGAAACATAATATAATTTATGCAAAGAAATTACCATTTTTGATGCTTAAGGTATAGTAGGAATCGTATTTAACATAACGAGTACTAAATGTGTAGGTGACATGTTAATATCGACGAGGTGTAGTGTAACATGTAGGTATGTGCATGTGCAGCACGACTCGTCGATAATTGTGCAGTATTCTACTAAGTATTAACATGACAATGGATATATATGTATGAATGCATATGATCAAATTTATATACAAAGGCAAATTTCATTTAACTTAAGTTACGGGCGTATCACGTCATCCACACAAAATCCCCCGGTAAATGTTTAGTCTACTCACCGGAATACGTCGAATCTACTCAGATCAATAATCTCTTTTCTTTCCTTGCGGCCTCCGAAGTTCCCGTACTCGAATCTAATATTGAATTTAACTTGTATAAGAAACGGCTACATTCCGATACGGCGAAAGCATGAAAATACAAGTTGTACGTACTAACTATACTACACACGACTATTGCAAACTATCTAACACTTATATTAACTGGATTTTAACTAATCGCTGTTCGTAACAGAAAACAGAAACGCGTAACGAATTACCCATGTCGTATTTTAGAATTTTGATCCCTTTTCAGATATTAGCTTCCAGATTTCCCATACTGAAAATTTAACTTAAATAAATGATACCCAACATATTAATCCACACACATAGACCTACCCTAAAAACCACAACACCCAATTCCTCAAGAAATCTGGCGAGATCGGATTTTTCCTTCTTGTCGCCTGCCGAAATCCGAGCAACGGTGTTCGTCTTCCTATGGTTTATTCTAGGTCCAGTTTATAAGATGACGTAACTGTTTAATCATTTTAGTTATCATCTAAACTATAGCAGATTAACACAGAGCTAAATTTTGCCTAAAATACGATATTACCGATATTCGATTTCTAAAATAAAACGGTTACAGAACTAAAATCCTACAGGGTTTAAGGATTATATCTACAGTAAGATCACTAGAAATTTCCCTTCAAGAAGCACAAACTCAAGGATCCTAGTTTGAGGGTGGTGGTGAAATCTTTAGCACCTAACTCTTTCTTCTCTTTTCTTTCTTTTTCTTTTTATGTGTTCTTAGTTTTTTCTTTCCTTTTCTTTTCTATTTTCTGATCTATTTTTGGTTTTATGCATTGAACAAGTTTGTATAGGATAAGGGAAGTGAGCTATGAGTTGTAGGAGGAGGTGTCATCAACCAAGGAAGTTGTAGTTTCATGCAAATAGGAGGTGTGACATGGATAATGGTGGGGTTTTCATGTAAAGGGTGAGGTGTTTGCATGAGGTGTATATGCAAGAAGGAGATGTCTTCATGGTGTTATGATACACCAAAGGGTTTAAATTAACCTTAATCAATTCCTACCCCTTTTTACATAACAACCCTTAAACAAATTCTAATTTGCAAAAAAAGAAACTAACCCTTTCACATAACCCCTCATATTTTATCATATTACACATGAAGCTAAACTTTTCGCTAAAACCCTTGAAATTCATTAATGTTACAAACTTAAAATTTCAATTTAATTAGTTTTACACTACTTATGCAAGTGTCCTATTTTGTTTCACTAACTTTTTAAATTAACATTTTATTATTTAATTAATTAAATTAATTTATTATTTAAAATTTTCAAAATTTTACACCAGACCACTCTTATGCTCGTCCTACAAACAACCGCTGGCTCACCTCCGAGTCCCCTGCACAATTGGCCTCCTCGGCCCTTTCAGCTCGCCTTCGGGCTATAGCAGAATCAAGATATCTCGGCCTCCCGCTCGTCCCTGAGCCTCCCACCGAGCTCATCTTCTTCGGTCCCATCGACCGACCAACGGTATCATTCGCAGGTGCTTCCGCCTCGCCGTGAATCTCGCCATGCGCGAGATATCCGCCGGCCACGTCTCGCGTTCCACGCCATCACGATCCTCCATTAACGAGCCTGTCTCGCCATTAATGGGAGATCCCGCCTATCACGCGGGCGTGACGTTGGGGGCGTAACGGCCGGCGTGATTCTCACGCCTGCCTGCCTGTTACCACCGCTACATAAACTCCTCTTTCAGACGACTCAAGCAAGCAATTCTTTCCTCACCAAGCCTCTACTCTGCTTGACTTGCACCACTAACTTGATCGTCGGAGGGTCCTCGGTGGTTCAACCACCCCTGGACTTCCTTACAGATAGCTCGGCTCAACCTCAAAACCACAACCCATTGAGATCAACATGCTTCAGGAGTCAACTTCCAACCTAATCTCTGCCCACCATCGTTGCCAACAGCAGATCTACAGAAGGTAACATCTTGACGTGATCCGAGTCGCGTCAAATTGAGATTTGATTTTTTAAATTTTTTTAATGAACCTCTCTTGGAATTTAAATATCCAAAACTCCAAATCAATTTCAAAATTAAATAACCCCCATTCTTTTGCTCTATAACAGTAGAGATAATAGAGATATTTGAATGGTGAAGGGGTGAAAAAGTAAACTCATAAGCATGAGTTAGCATGGTTTGGGCTAATAGTCCCATGAGAAAAATTTCTCATTTTTTTTTATTTTCTAAATGAAAAAAGAGAAACTTTTTATCATATACCTGTTAGTTCCAGTTATAATATTAAAGATAACTAATAATAATTTTTTATTATTTTTTCAATACAAGGACAAAAATGTCATTTCAGATGCACTATTCTTTTACCGAAGAGCTTGAAGCTTTTGATAAGATTTTTCAAAAAAACCTTATATTATCACAAATATGTAAAGGAGCCGGATTATCAATAATCGCATTAAAATAAGAGTTCTGGTTTTCGAGTGATTTTTATGGGACCAACCACATACTTTTTCTATAAGCTATCATTACTGAGTATGTGCTCCATAAATTAAGATAGTTAATATTTCTAAATATAATAATCAACAAGCTGAGAACAATCTTTCCCGATTGGTCTACAAAGGCTTATTAGCTTATTAATAGCAACTCCTATTTGTTATTTGATATAGTAGCAAATATCATTTGCAAAGAATGGAAGACAACTTTAAAAGCCAAGAATATTTTTAGCACTAAGCCCGTAAGCCCTAACCTAACCACACACAGCACATCCACGCACACCGCACACAAGCACACAACACACACAACTAGAGAACCCATGAATTTGCCCCGAAAGCGTTGATTTGTGGCCACTTCCCCTTTTGGGGGTTTCTAGGTTCGAACCCCGCACTTTCCCCTCTCCCCAAGAGGGGAAGTGCCCGTGTACAAACAGAGCTAGTGCTCGTTGGTAAAAGCCTGCCTTTTGATTGAATAGATAATGAGCAGCTCTAGCTCAGCAGCGTAAGCTAACCATTATTCATTAATGACTATCGGCTAATAAATTGATATTTTACATTTGATTCCTGGGCATCAGCTAGAACACGATGGCAGTTTTACATCTGTCTTTTATGTTCAAGCCCTTTAGGCTGCAATTGCAGGGTGCTTGTATTTCAATATACATGTGTCCACTTGATGGAGGTCCTTTTCGGGTCCCGTCAGATGTTGTCTTCCGTCGATCTTCCGGTGGATTTTGGAGGTAATCTCCTGTTGCGTGTGGGTCTCAATGGGTTTTGAGGAGATTGATGGTTTTGAGGAGTCTACGCCGGGTACCTACAAGGAAGTCCCGAGATGGTTTGGTACTACCGAGGACCCTCCGACGATCAAGT
Organism: Agapanthus africanus; assembly: GCA_030015575.1. NCBI lineage: Eukaryota > Viridiplantae > Streptophyta > Magnoliopsida > Asparagales > Amaryllidaceae > Agapanthus > Agapanthus africanus. The sequence continues at coordinate 154,499,518 of CM057345.1, read as the reverse complement.
TAGCACAAGATACGAGCAGAGTAACGGCTAAGTGGAGTAAAAATGGCTTATTTGACCCCTCTGTGATGGGGGTTTATATAGTGGCGGCAGCACGCAGCAGCAGGCGCGAGAATCTCGCCGGCAGTTACGCTCCCGACGTCACGCCCATGTAAAGAGCGGGTCGCCCATTAATAGGGATCGTGATGGCGTGGAACGTGGGACGTTGCTGGTGGATAATCTACGCGTAGCGAGATTCACGGAGCGGCGGTTACGCCTTTGAGTGGTGGAGTTGGTCGGTCGGAGGACCGAGGAAGATGGTCTCGGCTGGGGAGCTCGGGGATGAGCGAGAGGGCCGAGAAGTCTCGGTCCTGTGGCAGCTCGGGGTGAGCTGAGAGGCCGAGGAGACCAATTTGCAGGTGGCTCTGAGGAGGGCCAACTCGTACTCACAGTTCAGGTGCAAGGGTGGCCTGGTCGGCCCCTGTGGGCCCTTTCTTCTGAGTCCTGGGACACGTCATCTGTCACATGTCCTGATCTGGGAGCTCGTCCATATAGAGCATTACCATTATCCCCCCACTCTTGTCCCGACCAGCTAGTGGGTCGGGTCAAGAGTGGACTGCCAGGCCGCCCGGGGTGATCTCCCTCCTGGGGTTTTGTCGGGACGTGTCCCCGAGCTGTCAGCTGTCTTTTTTTGCCAGCGAATCAGGGCGAGATCTCTATATTTAAGGAAGGTGTGTCGGTTCGTGCATCTTGCCATTGAAGCTACGGTCCACATGTCAAGCGTCGGTTGGCCGACGCGACGTATGCAGGCCTGCGGCGTCTGATGGGATGCGGCCCAGTGTGGGCATGACATGTAGAGCGATCGGAGCCGTTGGACATAAGGAGGCGTCTTGGCGGGAGATGAAGGGCGCTGTTGGATGAGGTTATTTGCAGTGATAAATAGGGGTGGGGCCCGCTCCAGGGCCCTTACTCCTTCATATTTCCCTGCTCTAAGTCCTGGTTGCTCGGTGCTCGTCTTCTTTCTTCCGCTTTCATTTCCCGAGGATCCCTCTTCTCAAGGTTAGATGTCTGCTTTCGTAGAGTTAGTAGATGTTGTAGTAGGTTCTAGGGACCTTTTAGTTGAGCCTGAGTCCTCCCGGGGAGCAGGGGTTGGATCCTCTTCCCGGGATCGTGCGGCGGGGGCAGCCCCTAGGGAGGAGGCGGTAGATGCTGCCCTTGGCGCTTCGTGTTAGGTGGGGCATGAGGACGGGCTCTCCAATACTCGGGCTCGCTTCCACATCCCCTCACATTATACGCTTCATCTGGCCAAGGAGGGAGAGAGGGCAGACCAAGTACGAGGTAGGGAGATCGCCCTGTATTTGGAAGCTTTTTGGGGTAGAATGCGCCTGCCCTTCTCTCCCGATGTCGTTGAAGCGCTGAACTTCTTCGGGTTAGCCCCTGGCCAGTTAGAGCTGAACTCGTGGAGGATTCTCTTCGGGTTCCTGATCTGCCTGAAGTTACAGGCGGTTTCTTTCAGCCTCTCTCTCCTTGATTCTTCCTTCGTATTCAAAAATCATCCTGGGGGTCAAGTGGGCGACCCGAGGTGGGTCTACCTCTCTTTTAGAAAGCGACAGGGGGCACCGCCGGGATAGGGGTTATGGCCCTGCCTTCTTCCATCCACGACTGGAAGAAGAAGTTCTTCTTCGTTTCCCCTCCCGAAGGCGAGGACTGGCCCATGCCTACTGAGTGGTCGAGGGAAAAATGCTTGCCGGGGAACCAGTCCAATGACCCCGCCGCGGTGAGAGTGGCGCCGTGGGAGCCTATGCCGATTCGACGTGCTGCTGTCTGAGAGGGTCCTTAGTTGGGCCGGGCTCAGCCCCGTTGAGTTCGTCGGTAAGTTTAGGCTTGTCTTTTGGCTTGTATATTGCTTGTGTCGCTGACTTCTTTGCATTTGGTTTTGTGCAGGACCTATGGATCTGGACGAGCTCCGGGCCTCCATGCGCCAGCCGAGGAAGGTCACGAAGGCTGGGGGTGCCAGATCTTCTCGTGCGAAGCTTGCCCCGGCTCCCTCTCCTCCGGTGGTCGTGTCCCGTGAGCGTTCGGGGGCGGATCCCGTCCCAGGGCCTAGCAGAGCGTCGGGCCGGAAGCGGGCTCGGATTCTGGAAGACCCGGCCTCGGAGGAGGAGATCGGCTCTCCATCGGAGCCGCTCAAGAGGGGTTCCCGGAGGTCTTCCTGGGGCCCGCCCTCGCCGATCATGGTGGAGGAAGGAGGCCTCCAGTTCGCGGTGCCCTCGGGGCTGTCCGTCACGGACAGCCTGCTTCATGAGATAGAGAAATTAGCGGGAGGTAGGGTCCCCGGGGGGACCTTCAGGGCCCATCTGGCGTCCATCGCCCAAGAGTCCGTGCAGGTAAGTGTTTGGTTTTTTGTGAGATTCGGTGCCTCCTTCGTCTTTCTGATCTCTTTCCTATCATTCAGGTTCTCCAGCACGTTGCCCTCGCCTTACGCATGGAGGCCGAGGTGATAGCCCCGGCGATGAAGGTTGCGGGCCAGCTCGCCTCGCTGGAAGAGAGCTCCAAGCGGGAGCTGGAGGCGGTGATAGCGAGGGTTGCCGCCCGGGAGGGCGAGGTAGAGGCCGGGAAACGGGAGGTTGCCCGGTACCGCGAGGCCGCCGTGGCTGCCGAGGCCAAGCTTGAGGACGCTCAGGTGCTCATCGGCAACCTGAAGAAGATGGTGAAGACCTTCCGGAAGGAGCTGGGGGCGGCGTCCGTGTTGGCGAAGTCGGCCGACTTGAGAGAGGCGAAGGCGGTGGAGGGTTACAAGAACTCTAAGGACTTCTATAATGACCTGGCCATGGCCACAACCCTCATCTGGCACGAGGCCCTCGACGCCGTTAAGGCCCGGATACCGGAGTTCGCCGACGAAGAGCTCCGGGCCGAATACCCCCTCGCGGACGCCGAGGAGCAGGGGAAAGAGATCCCTGACGAGGAAGTCGCCGAGGACCCTGCTCGTCCCGTGGTGGATGTCGAGGACCCCGAGGTCGCACCCGGCCCCGAGGCCTAAAGCCCCCGTCTTCCTCCTTCTTTTATTTTGTTGCTTTTGGAATTTTTGTAAGCCTCCGGGCAGTTTGTAAGGCTGGGGAGCCCAAAATACCCTTTGTAAAGATTTTGCCTTTGGTAATAAAACTTTTTCCTTGGTTTCATCGGTTTACACTTTTATCTTCTGTTTGTGAAGAATGCTCGTAAAATATCTCTGCTTTCACTGTTGGGCTTCCATGTCAGGTCGGCTATCTGTCTAGCGATCGTTCGTCGAGTTGATTTCGATCACTTGCCAAGCGTGCCAAGCGCTGCTGAGAAGGAAGCGTCTCGATAGCCCCGAAGTCGAGGGGGGATCGCTCAGAGTTGGATAGACCTGGTGCCCCTTGTTGGGGCCTCGGATCCTCTGCATATGATGGGCAGAGGGTCGTCCGCCGTATTTGTGCCGAGTATGAACGGGAAGCTGCTCGGTTGCCCCCCGGCGAAGGCTTCTGATTTCTGGCATTGCGAGCAACGACCACTGGCTGGGGATGGTCGAGCAAGGGTCAGGTTCGACTGCCTCTTGGGGGACTTTGGATCCTTAGCGTTGGAGGGGCTGTAAGAAGCCCACTAAGGATGATCAGGCAGTGAAGCCCGGCGGTCGCCTCTTGGCGAGGGCTTTGATTTCTGGCATCGTGGGTAGGCAACTACCAGCCTGGGATGACCGAGCGGGGTAGCCGCTCTGATGCCTCTTGCGAGGGCTTCGATCCCTGGCGTCATGGATAGGGAGCTACCAGCCGGAGATAGCCGAGTAGGGGAGCTGCTGAGCCGCCTCTAAGGAGGACTTTGATCCTTAGCGTTGGAGGGGCTGTAAGAAGCCCGCTAAGGATGACCGGGCAGTGAAGCTGTGCGGTTGGCTCTTGGCGAGGGCTTTGATCTCTGGCGTCATGGGTAGGCAACTACCAGCCTGGAATGACCAAGCGGGGTAGCCGCTCAGATGCCTCTTGCGAGGGCTTCGATCCTTAGCGTCATGGGTAGGGAGCTACCAGCCGGAGATGACCGAGTAGGAGAGCGGCTCGGTTGCCTCTTGCGAGGGCTTTGATCATTCAGGACGGGGACCGAGTAGGGTTACTGCCCAGTGCCTCTTGGCGAGGACTTTGATCCCTGTCGGTTGTGGTAGGAAGCTACTAGCCGGGGATAGCTGAGCAAGGGCTCGACTGCCTTTGGGAGGACTTTGGTCCTTAGCGTGGGAGGGGCTATAAGAAGCCTACCAAGGGCCCTTAGCCGGGCAGGGTTACTACCCGGTGCCTCTTGGCGAGGGCTTTTATCCTGAAGGATAGCCAAGCGAGAGATCCTCGGGCTCAACTACCTCTGGGAGGGCTTTCAATCTCTGTCGGTCATGGTAGGAAGCTACCGGCCGGGGATAGCTGAGCAGGGTAGCTGCTGAGCTGCCTCTAAGGAGGACTTGGACCCTTAGCGTTGGAGGGGCCGTATGAGGCCTGCTAAGGATATCCGGGCAGTGAAGCTGCGCGGTTGCCTCTTGGCGAGGGCTTTGATCCCCAGCGTTGCGAGTAAGGAAGCTACCGGCTTGGGATAGTCGAGCAGAGAAACTGCTCGGCTGCCTCTATGGAGGGCTTTGATCCTTAGCGTTGGAGGGGCCTTAGGAGGCCTGCTAAGGATAACCGGGTAGTGAAGCTGCGCGGTTGCCTCTTGGCAAGGGCTTTGTTCCCTGGCGTTGCGAGTAGGGAAGCTACCTACCAGGGATAACCGAGCTGGGTAGCTGCTTGGCTGATTTTCCATGAGGTTTTCCCTCCCGTCCATTTGCGGGTATGGGGAATAGGAATGGTCGCAGCGAACATGCGCGTAGCATGCGCATTGAATGTGGGGAGAGGCGAAGCGCCAGGGTCACGTCGTTCCGATTCCGCCAGAGAAGGCTCGATGATCGCCGCGTGGCAGTGACTTTTTGGGCAAGAGTAGGCGACCATTGAGTTCCGTTGGGTCGCAGCGGGCTATATAAGGCTGAAGGAGCACTGGTCCTTCCTTTCCTTGCAAATAGATCGTTGAGAATATAGGAATTCCCCTTTACCATCCCCGAAATCATCCACTTCGAAGATGTGTACCTCTATGACCAGAACTGCACCGAGGACACGGTGCAGTTGGTCTATGAGAGCATCGAAGACCACTTCGGCCGGTTGCTCCCCCGGCGCTCCTCCCTGCTGCAGCTCCTGATGTACTCCATCTGGAGGGCGTCGCCAGGGCTTTACAACCCCTTGTTCGAGCAGCTCTACGATGAGGCCGTGGGCAAGCCGTGGTCCCTTAGGCGCTTTGGCCTGATCTCTGCGAATCGGCTGGCTCGCTCAGTGGCGCTCGTCCGTGAGTGCTACGAACTGAGGCTCGTGGTCAACGCGCGCGGGGGGAATCGAGAGCTGAGGTTGGATCTCGCGAGGCCTCGGCTGGCGGAGATCTTCACCGAGTACCATGAGCAGTGCTCTCTGCACCCTTTTCCCCCGCTGTTGTAATTTTCATTTTCTTTTTGTATGTATGGCTGAGGAGCCCATAATACCTTTTTTTTGAATAAATGAGATCTTTCCTTCTTTTTCGCAATGTTCCATTGATCTTTATTAAATTAACAACAGACCCTAGGAAGAGTTTACATTGCTCTAAAAGGAAAGTACATGGTAATGTAAGTCCATGTCATGCACCCCACGTGTTCACGGGGAGGCGGAATATATGAAAAACAATTATCAAAGCTTCGTAACACGGACTTGAGCACACGGATCGTGTCTAAACCATTACTAGCAAATTACGAGAGGTTTAACTACTCTGATTCGAAGTTATACCTCACGTTACTGGTCCTTTGGGTCTTCATCGCTGTCCTCCACACCTCATCGGCTCTATGGAACATAGGTACCTCAATGACCTCCTCGAGTTAAAGACGATCCACCCGAGAGTCTATAGTCCGAGCTTCTATCTCGAATCTGAGATAACTACGGCTTCTAGTTTGCTAATCTAGAAATCCTAGAAGACGTAGAGTATTTAGATGGATTACTTAGTCACTTAAACCCTAGGATTCTCAACTCATGAGAGCTTTTAGGGTTTGAGGAAGAAGATGATAGCTTATGGAGAGAGAAAGCGTTTGTGATTATCAAATGACCCTTCTTACTTCTAAATATCATGAAGCATAAGAATATCATATAAATCATTATCTATCTAATAGTCATCATGCTTCAATTAATTTACAAGGTGAATCATCTAATGAATCACCTAATGAGTCATGGATCATTTAATGAAACCTACACCTCATCCTCCACCTCATTTGTTTAAATCCTAGAAAGAATTAAACACAAATGAGTCATCCTCTTCTAGAAGCTTCCCGACAAATTACGAGACTGCCCCTCCCATCCGTATTTCCGAAAAACACGGATAATCTTTGACTGAATAAATCCATCTGTATAATACTAGAATCTGGCTTAAACCAAAACCCGCTAGTATTATCTGCCCGACATAATATGTGCATAAGTGTACGTATGTGATCGCGGCCCTGCCGTAAAACCATACGGCCTCTACACCTTTTGCCCGGTGCAAGGAAACTCTCTGTGTGGGACTCTAAAGACTCGACACTACGTTGGCAGTGGGTTTAACCACAGGCCGCAAGCGGTACTAGCTGTACGTAACGGTTCCCAGGTAGATGTCGATAAGAAGGACGATGAGGAAACCCATCCGAACTCCAACTGAGTCTGATATGACAATCTCCGTACAGTCCGGTCTGTTCGTCTAGGACTATCGCATATCGGGCCTAGGGGGCGGTAAACGTCAGAACCCTAATAGCGGTATAAGTCGTATCGGAGTGAAGCCCATTACAACTTGAGAAACTACTGGAAGCCTACCAGTAAATCTCGCTTGCCCTGGCCAGGGACTTTGCGTAATGGCTCTCCATACACAGCGCGATATCAACCCCCAATACCGGGAGAGACGATTCCTGTCTAACTGCCACTGCCTCCAAGTGCTTCGGGACTGCACCCAACTACTACCTGTTTGCACGACTCCTTTGAGCCGTGGTAGGGTAGTAATCTAAGTACAGTGGGAACACACCCGAGGCGAAGTAGCAATGTCAAGTCGACGGACTAAGCTGTACTCATGTCACCTGGGAACTGCTATCTGACGATGGGTATAAAACCAACCTGCAGTTCCCGGCGAGTCCTGTCCGGTATACCCGTAACCCAACGAGCACCTGCATACTATCTCCGGTATGACATACTGATGGCTGTGGGACAGACCATCTCCCTATACTGGGATGAGAAGTGTATACACCAGTCTATTCCGGAGTATCGATGCCCTGTCTCGATAATCCTACGACCAGGGACCTGTATAGGATATTGCTTATAGACTACCCAGCCCCCACTAGTGTGACTGCCATCACGACACTGGTAATCAAGCAAAGATCCTAAGGGCTCTACTAATATGTATAAGCGATATGTTAAAAGAAACATATGCACATATTAAAGTAGACACAAACCAAGTAGCATACTACCATTTTTAGTAAGACTGTCAATACAACTGTGAATATCCCAAGCTTCCATTAAGTAATATACAAACTAGTATGATACAGTAATGGCCTCTAGGGCATAAACACTAACAATCTCCCACTTGCACTAGGGCCATGTACTGGCATATCGCAGACCTATCATCTCGAATAGCCTCTCGAACTGCGTCTGAGGAATGGCCTTTGTGAATGGATCAGCAGTGTTATTCTCCGTATCTACTCTCTTCACCTCGATCTCCCGGTGATCTACGATCTCCCTGATCAGGTGATACCGCTTTAAGATGTGTCTGGACTTCTGATGGGACGTGGGTTCCTTCGCTAAAGCTATAGCGCCGTTGTTGTCGCAATACAGAGGTATTGGATCAACACTGGTAGGAACCACCTGAAGTTCTGTGAGGAACTACTTCATCCAGACAGCTTCTTTTACGGCATCGTACGCAGCTATGTACTCCGCTTCCATCGTCGAGTCAGCAACGGTGTCCTGCTTGGAACTCTTCTAACAGACCGCCCCTCCATTGAGGGTAAAGACAAAACCCGACATGGACTTAGAGTCATCCTTGTCACTCTAGAAGCTAGAGTCATCCTTGTCACTCTGGAAGCTGGAGTCAGCAAAGGCCTCAATCTGGAGGTCCTTTCCGCCATACACCAAGAACATCTCCTTAGTCCTCCTCAGGTACTTGAGAATATTCTTTACTGCTATCCAGTGCTTCTCCCCTGGGTTTGTCTGATACCGGCTTACAACGCTCAATGCGTATGCTACATCTGGTCTGGTACATAACATCGCATACATTATAGAGCCTACCGCAGAAGCGTAGGGTATAATCGACATGCGAGCCCTTTCCAAATCAGTCTTGGGAGACATCTCTTTGGAGAGGGTGATTCCGTGATAAGCCGGTAGTTTACCGCGCTTAGAATCTTCCATACTGAATCTTTTCAATATGGTGTCTATGTACCTGGACTGCGAAAGTCCCAATATCCTCTTAGATATATCACGATAGATCTGAATCTCCAGAATGTAGGTGGCATCACCCAGGTCTTTCATGGAGAACTTCTGTGACAAGAATCCTTTGACTGACTGTAGCATAGGAATATCATTTCCTATTAGGAGAATGTCATCCACGTACAAGACGAGGAATACTACAGCCCTCCCTACAATCTTACTATATATGCATGGTTCATCTGAATTCTTGATAAAGTCGAATTCTTTGACTGTATAATCAAAACAGATGTTCCAACTCCGCGATGCTTGCTTTAGTCCATAAATGGACTTAAGCAACTTGCACACTTTACCGCTGCTCCCACTCTGAATGAATCTCTCTAGCTGATCCATATAGATGCATTCTTCCAAATTACCATTTAGAAAAGCCATCTTTACGTCCATCTGTCAGATCTCATAATCGTGGAAGGCAGCAATGGAAAGAAGGACCCGAATGGATTTGAGCATAGCCACTGGAGAAAAGGTTTCGTCATAGTCCAAACCAGGTCTTTGACGAAAGCCCTTTGCAATAAGTCTAGCCTTATAGGTTTCAACCTGTCCATCTACACCAATCTTCCTTCTGACGATCCATTTGCATCCTACGGGTTTTACCTCATCTGGAGCAATGTCCAAAGTCAATACTTTGTTAGTGTACATGGACTCCATTTCGGTCTGCATTGCATCCAGCCATTTTACCGAGTCTCCGCTCTGAATGGCCTGCTAGAAGCTAGTAGGGTCATCATTGTCAATGATGCAATCTTCTCTATCCCCGTCTATGAGAAAACCGTAATATCTCTCGGGCGGATGAGACTGCCTACTACTTCTGCGGATAGGCGCTGGGATGTCCCTTTCTTCTGAACCTTCTGGTTCTACCATACTTTCAGTAACAGTTTGTGGTTCTGGAATTTCTTCCGGTTCTATTGCTCTCCCATTCTTCTGATTTTCTAAAAATTCAGCTTCCAAGAAGTTGGCATGACGAGAAACAAAAACCTTTTGTTCCTCTGCTTAATAGAAATAATACCCTTTGGAGTTCTTTGGATATCCCACAAACTTATAATGTACTGAGCGTGCCTCGAGCTTGTCCGCATGCTGCTTTTTAACAAAAGCTGGACATCCCCATGTCTTCAGGTACTGAAGATAGGGTTTCTTCCCACTCCACATCTGATATGGTGTGGTAGACACGGTCTTGGTTGGAACCTTGTTTAAAAGATATGCAGCTGATTCTAGTGCATAGCCCCAGAAAGATCGCGGTAACTCAGCCTTACTCATCAAGGAATGAACCATATCCAATAGGGTTCGATTCCGCCTTTCCGATACACCGTTGTGTTGTGGTGTGTATGGAGGAGTAAGCTGAGAGAGAATTCCATTCTCTTTTAAGTAACCCAGGAACTCAGCACTTAAATATTCACCACCTCGATCAGATCTCAGTGTCTTGATACTTTTGCCTGTTTGGTTTTCCACTTCAATCTTGTATTCCCGGAATTTCTCAAAGGCCTCGGATTTATGCTTCATCAAGAAGATATGTCCATACCTAGAGAAATCATCCGTAAAAGTGATGAAGTAGGAATAACCACCTCGCGCATGTGTAGACATTGGACCACACACATCGCTGTGTATGAGTCCCAAGAGCTCGCTCGCTCTTATTTCGTGTCCAGTAAACGGAGTCTTTGTCATCGTTCCCATGAGACAAGATTCACAAGTAGCATAAGATTGATATTCGAACGGATTCAAATATCCTTCTCTATGTAACTTAGTCAACCGTGTTTCATTGATATGACCTAGTCTACAATGCCATAAGAAGGCCTGATTTATTTCCGGAGACTTTCTTTTAAGTGTGTTCTGGATATTGAAAACCTGAGCTTGATTCAATATGTATATACCGTCATCTAATGTACCGGACCCAATCAGAACTTGATTTAGATGGATGTGAACCACATCACTTACGAATGTAAAATCATATCCCTCTCTCGAAAGTGAGAACACTGATATAATATTACAAGTCAAACTAGGTACATACAAATAGTTACGTAGAATCAATATCTGCCCACTTGTCAAACCTAGGCGATATTCTCCCACGGATTCAGCGTCCACGCTCATTCCGTTCGCAACTCTGAGAGACAAATCGCCTACCCTGATAACTCTATGGTTTCTCAAAGCATATAATGAATTACAGATATGAGATCCTGCTCCGGTATCTAGTACCCAGGAAGTAGAGTTAATTGACAAACAGTTCTCAATAACAAACACACTCGAGGTCGAAGCCACAACATGCTTCGAATACTGGCTACTGGCTTCCAAAGCCCTGCAATCCTTCTGCCAATGCCTGTTCCCATAACAATAGGAACATCCCTCCTTCCCTACACCAAGTCCCGAATCTTTTACTCTTCCCTTTCCTTCTACTTCACTGATACCGTATATCGGATTTGTGGAGGTCTTCTTCTTTTCACCCTTTGCTTTCGCCTTGGATGCAGAAGAAGAAGGTCCCCCATTAGGCAGAGTGGGTGTCTCCCTAGTTTCTTTTAGGGTGTAAGTAGAGGGTAGGGACTGTGAAAATAAGTCAGCATATGACCTGTTTCCCAACGTAGCTTCCAGGTCCGTGAGCTCATCAATATAGCTAGTCATCATAAGGACGTCGTCCCCTACAGATGACCCGACAGCCAATCTCGCTTGAAGCAATTCGTTCAAGGTCTCATATCTTGCGATACGAGATTGCTCTCCATATAAATCTTTGTTTTGGAGGAAGATGGAGACTAAGTCCATCTTCTCGTGTTGCTTCTGGTATACACCATCAACTGAAGCCAACACGAGGCACTTGGCATTCGCACTGTCCTTTTCCAATGTCTGACGGATATCCATATCCGCGACGGTGGAAACTGGACCTGGGACGGCGGGGGCTTGAGTAGTAATAGGGTGGTCTAGCTTGTCATAGGCAATGGACATCTGGACAGACCTTTGCCAGTCATAAAAGTCAGATTCGGTCAATTTGTTATCTAGATATAACCTAGTCATGGTCACATGGTTGCTGCAGTTAAGAGAGAGAGAGAAGAAAACACTTTAGCATGATGCTCTTGCAAGTTTAGATTGGTTTTTAGTTTATCTAAACAGGATGGCTCCCACTGTTTCTCGAATCCTTCCTCAAACCATAAAAGAAGAATTAGCCAGGACTGATCTCACCGTACAATACTTGTTTAACCGTTCAGCCAGGTTAGTGTCGGTACTTCGAGGGAGGTCTTACGACGCTTTCGCGAAGTTCCTTAATTAAACAACCTCTTTTCTCTGGAGGCGTAGCCCCGCTGACACCGTTCTTGACACCTACTTGGTTTATAGCATTGATCGTTAAGTGACGAATCTTCTGATGAGTAGCGGATACTCACAGTAGGATCGGGATCCAAATATCATCGTGTGATAATGCTGAAGGAATCCTACCAACATTATCAAACTCCAAATGGTATGCAACACTAGCAAGTTTCAGTTTCTTTAGAAACTCCCGATGTGGATTTTTGCCCCATGCTCTTATGACCTTGACGAAGGCCAACAAATCATAAGTCACATGTCAAGTTCTGCCCATCATTATCTTGTTAATTTGAACTCACCCGTACATACCCTTGACGAAGGCCAACAAAGTAATACAACTGTCCCAAACCAACGCATCTATCTATGCTACATATGAATACCCCATCAGCTACTAAACACTATGCCTTGACGAAGGCTAACAAACATAGCTTGAATACTACTGACCATCCATATGAAATGACGGAGGGCTACGACTGGTTTTGGCGAAACCGTGAACGTAGTGAACTTGATATAATCGAAGGAACCTGATAGCGTTTTAAAAAGAGTGGTTAAAGCTCCGCAATTAAAAATTCTGCCCTTTTTAAAATAACCGAGTGGTTTCTTTTAAATTTGTTCCAACGATTCAACTTTGGTTTGTTTTCTTTGCATTAATATAATGCATCCCATCATTTAACCTATCATTGCAGACAACAACGAAAATACAACGTCCGCGTATGCCATCCGCATTCGCCACTGGGTCCCGTCATTCACCCGTTAGGTTACTTAACTAACGATAGAGCGGGGGCTGGGCTAGCGCGGATGCAAAACATAAGCAACGCCTACTAGATATCATATATAGATATTGTACATTCGTCAGACGCAATAATAGGCATTCCAGATCACAGATGAACATATTGGATATACTAGGAATCCGCGTTTCGTTTGAACCTGCAACAAAAGACGGATTACACGGTCGTGATGAATAGCCAAACCCCACCCTAGACCCCTACGGGTGCGGCAAACTACCCGCCCAGTACCAGAAGTGAAACGGTCTCCCTCAACGACGTGAGTAGGCCATTAAACACTTCAAAGTACCCGGTAGTTTGTGCACCCCATCTTGGGTCTATCTTAGGAGCATAAAACAGTAAATGAAATAATACAACGGTGGCTACAACCTCAACCCGGATGTGCCCCGCAAAAGAATATTACAACATATTACAATTTACATCGAATGAAAAATAAAAAACTCTCATCTCACCTCCCCGGCTATTCATCAACGACAATCCAATGAAGTTCATATCCACAAACCAATATCTATTACAGAAATGTGCAACCCCCAACTAACCGACATACTAGCAATTAGGGGAAGTTTACGAACACATTAAACAACACAGATAAAACCTGATTAGCAAATAACTTAGAATTTCGATCGACAACCTTATTCTGTGTCTACCTCAAATGCAAGCCAGCACTGAAATAACCTGGGCAGAAACAAAATATACAGGAAAACAGAACACCCAAAAATAAGAGTTACTGTATAAATACGAGTCAAGTCGGAGTTGACTCGGCCGCGGATCCGTGGCGGATTGCACCAATCCGCCGCGCTTCCGCGGTCGTCTGACCGAGTTAGCTCCTAGTATTTCTCCAGTATTCTTAAAATTCCCTGCTGTGAATTTTCATACCTCTGAAATAATTTTTTCGACAAGTTTAAAATCGACAGAAACTTGAGGGGTCCGGGGTTAAGTTTTCGTGTTTTTCCGACGATCGAAGTTATAATTAGATGCTAACAAGCTAGTAAAGGTTTAGTAGGCTATGATACCACTGTAAGTCCATGTCACGCACCCCACGTGTTCGCGGGGAGGCGGAATATATGAAAAACAATTATCAAAGCTTCGTAATACGGACTTGAGCACACGGATCGTGTCTAAACCATTACTAGCAAACTACGAGAGGTTTAACTACTCTGATTTGAAATTATACCTCACGTTACTTGTCCTTCGGGTCTTCATCGCCGTCCTCCACACCTCGTCGGCTCTATGGAACATGGGTACCTCAACGGCCTCCTCGAGTCAAAGACGATCCACCCGAGAGTCTATAGTCCGAGCTTATATCTTGAATCTGAGATAACTACGGCTTCTAGTTTGCTAATCTAGAAGTCCTAGAGGGCGTAGAGTATTTAGATGGATTACTTAGTCACTTAAACCCTAGGATTCTCAACTCATAAGAGTTTTTAGGGTTTGTGGAAGAAGATGATAACTTGTGGAGAGAGAAAGCTTTTGTGCTTATCTAATGAACCTTTCTCACTTCTAAATATCATGAAGCATAAGAATATCATATAAATCATTATCTATCTAATAGTCATCATGCTTCAATTAATTTACAAGGTGAATCATCTAATGAGTCACCTAATGAGTCATGGATCATTTAATGAAACCTACACCTCATCCTCCACCTCATTTGTTTAAATCCTAAAAAGAATTAAACACAAATGAGTCATCCTCTTCTAGAAGCTTCCCGACAAATTACGAGACTGCCCCTCCCATCCGTATTTCCGAAAAACACGGATAATCTTTGACTGAATAAATCCATCTGTATAATACTAGAATCTGGCTTAAACCAAACCCCGCTAGTATTATCTGCCCGATCATAATATGTGCACAAGTGTACGTATGTGATCGCAGCCTTGCCGTAAAACCATACGGCCTCTACACCTTTTGCCCGGTGTAGGGAAACTCTCTGTGTGGGACTCTAAAGACTCGACACTACGCTGGCAGTGGGTTTAACCACAGGCCGCAAGCGGTACTAGCTGTACGTAACAGTCCCCATGTAGATGTCGATAAGAAGGACGATGAGGAAACCCATCTGAACTCCAACTGAGCCTGACGTGACAATCTTCGTACAGTCCGGTCTGTTCGTCCAGGACTATCGCATATCGGGCCTAGGGGGCGGTAAACGTCAGACCCCTAATAGCGGTATAAGTCGTGTCGGAGTGAAGCCCATTACACCTTGAGAAACTACTGGAAGCCTACCAGTAAATCTCGCTTGCCCTGGCCAGGGACTTTGCGTAATGGCTCTCCTTACACACGCGATATCAACCCCCAATACCGGGAGAGACGAATCCTGTCTAACTGCCACTGCCTCCAAGTGCTTCGGGACTGCACCCAATTACTACCTGTTTGCATGACTCCTTTGAGCCGTGGTAGGGTAGTAATCTAAGTACAGTGGGAACACACCCTAGACGAAGTAGCAGTGTCAAGTCGACGGACTAAGCTGTACTCATGTCACCTGGGAACTGCTATCTGACGTTGGGTATAAAACTAACCTGCAGTTCCCGGCGAGTCCTGTCCGGTATACCCCTAACCCAACGAGCACCTGCATACTATCTCCAGTACGACGTATTGATGGCTGTGGGACAGACCATCTCCCTATACTGGGATGAGAAGCGTATACACCAGTCTACTCTGGAGTATCGATGCCCTGTCTCGATAACCCTACGACTAAGAACCTGTATAGGATGTTGCTTATAGACTACCCAGCCCCCACTAGTATGACTGCCATCACGATGCTGGTAATCAAGCAAAGATCTTAAGGGCTCTACTAATATGTATAAGCGATATGTTAAAAGAAACATATGCACATATTAAACTAGATACAAACCAAGTAACATACTACCATTTTTAGCAAGACTGTCAATACAACTGTGAATATCCCAAGCTTCCATTAAGTAATATACAAACTAGTATGATACAGTAATGGCCTCTAGGGTATAAACACTAACAGCTAATAGATGACCTTATTAGCGTGGTCCGAGCTCCCCGGAGGCTTGCTGGTCTCCGTGCTCGGCACCAGGTACGGGGCTCCCTGAGTGCCAAACTGGTCATCTGCCGAAACGAGCATGATCTGGCCGATGGTCAGCTCGGCGGGAGGGGGACGCTGCTCATGCTCGCGGTCGGCCTGCCGTTTGTCCCTCAAGTAGGCGGCGAGGTGCCTCGATCGGATGAGCTTTTCGATGTAGTCCCGAAGTTGTTTACAATCCTCCGTGGTGTGGCCCAGCGTCCGGTGGAAGGCGCAGTAAGCGCCCCAGGTTCTCTTCGAGGCCTGACGCGGGATTGGAGGGAGCTTGAAGAACCCCTCGCCCTGGGCCTCCTCTAGTAATACTGCAAGGGAGACGTTGAGCGGGGTGTACTCCTGGAACTTCGAGTGATAGGGATGTTGACGCTCCGGCCTCTCTTCCCGAGCCCTCTTCTTCTGGTCGGACCGTTCTGCTCGGGGGAGGTTCGCGTTCACCTCGGACTCCAGCTGAACCTCGCGCTCGGTCTAAGCCTTGACCTCGACCATGGTCGCAAATGAGCGCAACTACTCTTTGTGCCTAAGACCAGATCTGAGCGCCGTGATGACGGTCTCGTCCCGGTGCTCGGGGACCTCGAGGAGGGCGTTGTAGAAGCGGGTGATGTAAGCCTTGAACATCTCCTTGTCCTCGCTTTTAATTGTGAAGATGTAGTCGACCGTGCGCTTCTGCCGACGGTTCCCAACGAAATGGCCGAGGAACTGAGTAGCCAGCTCGTCAAAGGTCGAGATTGAGCGAGGCTTGAGTCCTCGGAACCAGTCCCGACCAGAGCGGATGAGGGTGGCTAGGAAGGCCCTGCACTGGGCGGCGTCGGAATGGTCTTGGATGCTCATCCCCGCGGTGAAAGCATCTAAATAGTCTTTCGGGTCGGTTTTCCCGTCGAACAGAGAGACCTTCGGGGGCTTGTTGCGAGAGGAGACATGGACGGTGAGCAGTTCCTCGGTAAACGTTTGGTAAGCGAGTCGGCGGCGTACTTAGCCCCGTCGCCCGAGAGATGACCTTCCCAGCGCATGCCCCCGATCTTCTTTTCGAGGGCATCGAGTTGGCCGTAGTACCCCGAGGACTCGGCGCCTTGTGATCCCTGGCCTCTGCTGTAGGAGACCTGTGTCTGGACGCGGCCCCGGTTCCTCTCGATAAGGTCCCTCAGGCCCCCGGGCAAGGTGGCCCTCGAGCCGTCGTAGCGAGCCCCTTATGTGCGACCCCATCGAGGGAGGGGGTGTCGATCATGCCGGTAGATAGGCGAGGTGACTGACATCTCCTCAGGGGGGTAAGGGCCACGGGGAGGCTCGAGGCGAGGCGCTCTGGCAGCGGATCTCGGTGTGGAGATATGGGGCACCCAGCGGCCCTCAGGGAGTATTGGCCCGTGAGATCTGTGGCCAGGGGTCCTAGCCTGCCGGTGGTCAGCCGTGCCGACAAGGGCAGAGCCTTCTGGAGGCGGAGGAGCGGCGATCTGGGGCCCTGACCCGACCGTTTGAATGCGGACGAGCGCCTCCACGAGGGACTGTAGCCGATCTATTCGGCTGGCGAGGGCGTTGATGATGGTCGCCGGGGGAGCTTCATCCGCACCTCCGGTGAGGGGAAGGCGGCGGCTGGTACCAGGATCTTCAGGGTGGTCGCTTGCCATGATGGAGATCGGAAAACCAACTTTGTTTTTTGTGGAGCAGACGGTGCCAGCTGATGGAGGTCCTTTTCGGGTCCCCGTCAGATGTTTTCTTCCATCGATCTCCCGGTGGATTTGGGAGGTAATCTCCTATTGCGTGTGGGTCTCAATGGGTTTTGAGGAGATTGATGGTTTTGAGGAGTCTATGCCGGGTACCTGCAAGGAAGTCCCGGGGTGGTTTTGTACCACCGAGGACCCTCCGGCGATCAAGTTAGCGCAAGATCCGAGCAGAGTAACGGCTAAGTGGAGTAAAAATGGCTTACTTGACCCCTTTGTGATGGGGGTTTATATAGTGGCGGCAATACGCAGCAGCAGGCGCGAGAATCTCGCCGGTAGTTACACTCCCGACGTCACGCCCGTGTAAAGTGCGAGTCGCCCATTAATAGGGATCGTGATGGCGTGGAACGTGGGACGTTGCTCGCGGAGAATCTACGTGTGGCGAGATTCGCGGAGCGGCGGTTATGCCTGTGAGTGGTGGAGTTGGTGGTGTTAGTTATATGTATGCCCTAGAGGCCATTACTGTACATTGGATGTATATTGTAGTGGATGCTGGGACATATATAGGGAGGACTTTCTTGCTCGACATGATAGTATGCTATCTGGTTACTCTTTACCTTAACGTGCACACTGATTGTCTCTCTGTTACATGTTGGTAAAGCCCTTAGGATGTGTACTTGACTATCTGGACTATGATGCGGATCATACTAGTAGGGACATGGTAGTCCATAAGTACATCTTTCAAAGTCCCTAGTCGTGGGTGTATCGAGACGGGGCATCGATATACCAGAGTAGACTAGCGTATACCTTCTCGACCCATACAGATGGGCGATGGATGATCCCATATCCATTGGTGTTTGACATCAGAGATGATATACGGGTGCTCAGTATAGACTGGGTACACTGGACGGACTCGCCGAGAACTCCCAGATGGTATTATACCTTACGTCAGGTGGCAGTTCTCTGATGACACTGGTACAGAGTAGTCTGTTGACCCGAGATCGTCATAGAGTCTTGTGTGGTTCCCACTGTGCTTTGATTTCCATCTTACCACGTCCAAGAGGGCGTGCAAAACGGTGGTTTTTGGGTACAGTCTCGAGTCACATGGAGGCAATGAGCGATAGGAGGGGATTCGTCTCTCCCGGTATAGGGAGTTGATGTTGCGCTGTGTTCAATTGGCTATAACCGGAAATCCCTGGCCAGGGTTGCTGAGATTTACTGGTAAGTGTTACCAGTAGTTTCTCGAACAGTTATAGACCTCAGATCGACACGACTTATCGAGCTATTGGGGTCTGACGTTTACCACCCCTAGGCGAGATATGCGACATATCAGACGATCAGACCGGACTGTACGGTAAGTGTTACTGGTTGGATTCACAGGAGTGTGAGCGGGCTTGCTCGTCGATCTTCTCATCGCTCAATACCCGGGTGGCCGTTACGTTTAGCAGACCGCTTGCGGCTTGTGGGTGTTTGATATGATCATCACCTGCTGCCGGCGTATTGACGAGTCTTTAGAGTCCTACATAGAGGTTTCCTGGCTCAAGCGAAACGAAATAGGAGCGCATATGAGATATGTGCGGGACCGAGAATGATACCAGTATGTGATACTGTATTCGATTCTCGCGATCTGTGACATTGATCGGTTATATGCGATATAGCCGGATTATCGGATCAAGTGTTGATTCGATAAGTTGTTACTGTTGATATTAGTCGGTTATATACGATATGACCGGATCATTAAATCAAGCGTTGATTTAATGATTTAATGCATAATGATATATTTGATATATTACTTTGCATTAACTAATATCGGTTCACTTAAGATGGATTTTCTCACTCGCATGTGCACATCGTATATGTGATATATTTTTTTGTGCACTTGATTGTATCATGTTTGATGATGCAAGATTTCTAGGGTATGTGTAAAGAATTAAACCTTGGTTAAGTAAATGGTTAGGGTTTTATTTATTTATTCATTCATTTATCTATTTATTTTTGGATGAAAAGAATGAGAAAAGAAAACAAATGGTTGCTTTCTTAGAAGCTTCTTCAAGCTTCATGCAACTTTGACCAAAGCAACCATTCTTGTCTTCTTCTCTAACCCTAACCATTCAACCTAACTCAAGTTAATTCTCTACACTTTACCATGGTTAAAATTATGATAAGAATTCTTTTTCTATTCTTTTTTTATTATTCTTATCATAATATTCATCATCTTCTTCTTCTTCTTCACTTGAAGAAAGCATGCCTCCATCAATGGCAACTTGATGAAATGAGTGAGAAATCCAATTCTAAAGTGAACTCACTTCCTATTTCTTCATCCTCTACCTCTTGCTAAGTAGTATAGGGTGTTTCCTTCACAAGTTTTCATGGCTTGGTGAAGGTGGAGCTTGATCAAGTGATGCCTCGACGTAGATCATCTTCGGCACGAAGTCGATGACCTAGCCCGCCCATTTCTCCGATGAAGCCGACGCTAGAGTCATGGTTCGATTTGGACAGCGGAGAGGACTTCATTGCGTAGCTATGGAGGTGGAGGACCGGATCTACAAAGGTTGTATTTCCGTTCTCTTAGTAAAGTAGTTTACTAGTTGCATTTTTCGCCTAAATTTCTAGCCAACGATCTTGTTAGGGTTTCTCGGCACCTCTAATTTTTGAAATTGGCATGGTTGATACCTTGTGAGACCTCACTAGTGTGCCTAAGAACCCTACAGTGGTATCAGAGCCTAGCTAGAGCCTTAGACGATGCGTAGACGGAGTTAGAAGTCCGATTAAACCGAAACCCTAACACAAATTTGCTCTCTGGACTTTTTCTAAAAACTGGGATTTTTCCAAATTAAAAATATGCAGAAAAATCAGCATGGAATCCTAAGAATTACTGTGCAACACGTGTGCATGATTCCTCCAAAGTGCGGCGGAACCGCGGCAGAAGCCTGGCTTCTGCGGCGGTTCCGCGGCCGTATGATGACATCACCCACCCTATTTTGCACAGTAACTTCCTTTATTCAGTGCTGAGTTCTCTGGGTATTTTTAAATATTATTCAAGAGTTGAATTTTCTGGGGTTGTTTTGGGGATTCGTTTATTCGATCGGATTGTCAAACTCTGTCTATGTGTCTTTCCGGATAATTTTTTGAATATGTTAAAAAGTTTGACCGGATATAAATACCCAATTTTTCCCCTGTCGGGAAATTTCCAAGTGTTGGATTTTTCCGTAGTTTAACGACGTTCTAAGTAGTGCAAGTAACGCGATGGACCCTCTAGAAGACAACAAACCTTAACTCGATTATGTGACCGTCTTGAACTGCCTTTTGAACCTTCGGGTTTGGGGCAGTACGGCGTGCCACATGTGAGGCGTTGGCTTGACCCTTTTACGGTTGGACCGTTGGTACTGAGGCACGAAGTGAATGTCTTTGAACTAATTTCATGAGTTGATCTGTTTCGGGAAAACTTAGGTGTTTGAATGTTCGATCGGAAAGTTTAACATTTTCTGATTATCTGGAATGTGATACAATAATTGGAATTCACAAAAAGTTATGAGATAACTGAATGAATGTTATAAACATTGCAGTTTAGTCTCACTTGATCGGTTGCCACGGAATTTTGATGCGATCAAAAGTCCGTTGCAATCACGTAGTGTACGCGGATACTCGCCGGGTAAACTTAATAGACAGCTACACCCCATAGCCCCGACCAAGTGACTGTAGGAGAACCCCGTCGCCGAAAGCACCCCTTCGGGTGCTCACGGTAGCGGTGTTCCGCCTTGGTGCACTTCGTCGACGGTATCGGGGGTGCGGCCGTCTACTGAAGTTTGCGACGAGTATTCGATCAGGATGTCGGGAATCCTGTTGAATTGCCCGACTTGATATTGAAAAGAGTTTTCGATTTTGAGACTAAAATGCGGGGTTTATAATTGTTAGGCATGCGATGTCTAAAGAATTCATTTGGTCAGGCATGCGATGTCTGAGGTGGTTGCGGATTCCAACTGTTGTAGTTTTACACTTTATTTTCTTGGACCGTAAGTATAATATGTGATATCGCCGGTTTCGTTGCTATATGTCAACGACAATTGGGATGCGCATATTTACTTACGTTGATGACATGTGATGTTATGTGTTGCTGGATATGTTATATTGGATCGTCGTGTTTGAATAGCTGGGGGTTTTTATGTGAGATGAGTGTTTTCCATTTTCATTCATGTAAAAACTTGTATGTAATATTCTTTTATTGGGGCACTTCCAGGTTGCGGAAGTTGTCACCGTTGTTGTATATTATTTACTTTTCCGCACTAGGATAGACCCAAGGAGGGGAGCACAAGTAACCGGGTTCTGGAGTCCAGTGGGAGACCAACTCGAGGAGTCGAGTCCGGGTCTCCTAACTCTAGAATTGGTAGGGTTGCTTGCCGCTCTCGTAGGGGTCTAGGGGTGTGGGATTGGCTATTCATCGCGACCGTGGAATCCGTGTTTTATACTGGCTCGTATTCAAAACACGGACGTCCTAGTATATCCAATATTTCATATGTTTCTTCTGCTGCGATATCTGTGATGTGATCATGTGATGTTCTGTGATAGATACTGTATATAGTATATATAATATATTATATTGGCGTTACTTATGTTTTACACCCGCGCTAGCCCTGCCCCGCTCTGTCGTTAGTTACCTAACCTAACGGTGCACGAGGGAACATCGAGGCGAATGCGGATGGCATAAGTGTACGTCATATTTATCTGTGATGTTTAGGTATTTAAATGATGGGACTTCATTAATGAGATTAATGAAATAAAAGAAACCTAAGATGTTGTAGAATCGAATTTCAAAAATAAAACAGGTAGCTACAGTTCTTGCTTTGCACAGAGGTATATATGATATATCCTGCACCTTATTCGATAGGGAAAGGACCGAGATCCCTTCACCGGGAGTGACTCCTTTAGCAATAACTGGCAGATGCTACACACTCGGTTTGTCTTTTGATTGCTTTTAAGAGTTTTTGCTTTGCACAGTGATATATATGATATATCCCGCACCTCATTCGACGAGGAAAGGACCGACGATCCCTTTACCGGGAGTGACTCCTTTAGCAAAACTAGAAAAGCCTCAAAAGCACTCCATTTCAAAATCATTTGATTTTACAACGATATCAAGTTCATTACGCAATAGGTTTTCAGAAAAACCTGTCGTAGCCCTCCGTCATTTCAGATAAATCCTGTTTAGTATTCGTGCTGCGTTTGTTGACCTTGTCAAGGCGCAGTGTGCGGTAGCTAACCAGTATTTATCTGCTTATGCATATGATGCAGATTGGGTTAGGGTAGTCGTGCGGCCTTGTTGACCTTGTCAAGGGTCGTGCGGGTGGGTTTGATTCAATCAAGAAATGACGGGTTGAACTTGACTTGCGGTCTATGGTTTGTTGACCTTGTCAAGGTCATAGATCGTTCGGGGCAAAATATTATCGGGAATTTCAAGTGTTGAAATTTGCAATGAGATTGCATACCTTCAATGAGATAGTTGGATCCCGATACCCGCTGCGAGTAAGTGTTACTCCTGGGAGAGTTTTATACATTACAATTAGCCGATCAAGTAGGTGTCTAGAAAGGTGTCAACGGGGTTACACCTCTGGGAAAACGAGGTTTACATTAATTAGGTTCGTGCGAAAGCACGGGGGACCTCCCTCAAAGTACCGACACTGGCCTGGCTGAAAGATTGGCGAACTTGTAGTGTGTAATTAATCCCGGCTAGTCTTTCCTTTTAGGGTTTGAAGGAAGATTTGATAAAAAGCAGTGGGAGCCATCCTGATTAGATAAAATAATAACCAATCTATTCTTGCAAGAGCGCACGCTGAGTGTTTTCTTCTCTCTCTCCAGGTAGCGACCATATCACGCCTTAATCAAGATAATAATACGGAATATTGACTGAACCCGCTTGTTATACTGAGCTGGGGAACGTTGGTCCCGCTCCAACTTATAATTGTTATAAGTAAGAGTAGGAAATTGGGGAATACCAGATTTCCCGTGCCGCCCAAACGAAGAGAGTGCATGCTGATGCATCATATTCGGGTGTGTTCATTACAAAGAACTGTTTCTCAGTATCCTTTACGTCCTGGGTATGTGATACCAGATCAAGATCCCAGATATGTAATCTGTTACATAGGGCTACAAAAGGGTAGAAAAACTGAGAACAGGTGATAAGTTTCATGAGACAGAAAACAGGGCAAGTGTTGCAGCCAAGTCTGTTGGTCACTGTCACCCTGTATGACCAGTACATTGATTCTGAACAAATGTTATTAGATACCGAACCTGATATACAAAATCATATCAGTCTCTTTATTAGTAAAGAAAGGATATAATTTTGTATTGTTGGATAATGTTTTGAACATTTCCTATATCAAAAATTGATCGGTTCAGGCACGTTATCTAAAAGCATTGATGTTCTAAATCAAACTACAGTTCTTAGTATACAGAACACACATAAGAGGAAAAGTTCAGAAATGAACGAATTCTTCTTGAGGCTTTGTAGACTAGGTCATATCAATGCGATCCGACTGGCTGAAGTTACATTTTTAGATGCATATTTAAATCAGTTTGAATTTACATCTTATGAAACTTGCCAGTCATGTCACAAAGATACGATGACCATAGCTCTGTTTACTGGAAACAGAGAAAGAGTTAGTAAACTCTTGGGATGATACATGTTGATGTATGTAAGGTCCCCTGTCTACATATGCCAGGAATGGTACTTTGTACTTCATTACATTCTCTGATGATTTTTCGAGATTCAGACCTATGTTCCTGTTGAAACACAAGTCCGAACCTTTTGAGATATTCACAGAATATAAGTTAGAAGTAGAGAACCAAAATACGGGTATAAGTATTATGTCCTTTGATGCGATCAGGGAGGAGAATACTTGAGAACGAAATTCCTGGACTATCCTAAAGGAGAATGAGATTCTCTCTCAGCATTACTCCTCCGGATACACCATAGCACGATGGTATATCGGGGCGGAGCAATCACACCCTATTTGATAAGGTGTGCTCTATGATGAGTACTACCGAGTTACCTATTTCCTTTTTGGGAGTTATGCACTTGAGAAGCTGCATACCTATTGAGTAGGGTTCGAATCAAATCAGTTGCCTACCACTTCATATCTGATATGATAAGAGAAGAGCCCATCTCTTAAGTTAGTTAAGATTTGGGGTTGTCCAGCCTATGTCTCAAAAGCAAAATCCGGACAAGCTCGAGGCAAGGTCAGTTATGTAGAACTGGAAAGGTTCCAGCTATACAAACTAACAGCAGATAATTTGGTAGAACCAAAGGATTCAATAGTAACCAACGAACCTCAGCCTCTCCGCCGATCTAGTAAGGTTCCTCACCCACCTGAGAGATACTTCGGTTACTCTATGACAGTGGGAGCGAGGCTTGCATCATGAGATGATAACCCAACTAGTTTCGAGCTGGCCATCAGGAGTGGGGCTCTGTAAGAATGGCTGGATGCTTAGCGATCTGAGATGGAATCCGTGTACACCAACAAAGTATGGACTTTAGTTGCTATATCTGAAGGGTTAAATCCCCATCAGGAGCAAGTATATCTTGAGAAGATTACTTGGTGTAGATGGAAAAGTTGAGACTTTCAAAGCTAGACTTGTTAAAGGTTTTCGTCATCGACCAGGCGTGGATAATGATGAAACCTTTTTCAAGTGGCTATGCTTAAGTCCATCCAGATCCTACTTGCCACGGCTACATACCATGACTACGATATCTGGCGGTTGGGTGCCATGACTGCTTTTCTAAATGATGTTTTAGAAGAGAACGTCTATAAGTACACAGCCAGAGGGCTTCTTAGACAGTGGGAGCAGCGGAAACGTGTACAAGATGCTTTATAGGATAAAGCAGGTATCGCGGAGTTGGAACATCTGTTTTGATGTGTTAGTCAAAGAGTTTGATATCATCAAAATGGTAGATGAACCTTGTATAAACAAAAAGGTAGTAGGGAGTATAGTGACGATCCTCGTAGAGTACGTGGATGACATGCACTTGATAGGGAAGGAGTTTCCTATGCTACGCTCGGTCAATCTCCGCTTATCACAATGATTCTCCACACAGGATCAAAGTGATACCTCCTAAATCCTGGGTTTTGGATCTATGAGATAGATCTAAATGGATGTCAGGATTCTCACTAGTTGTAGCGAGAAGGTATCAATCGACCCTGGGGAGAATCACTGGAAGGGTTCCAGGGTGATAAAGACGACTGAATGTCAGTCGCAGGCATTGTCTTTACCCTCAGTAAAGGGACGGTATGTTGGAAGAGTTCCAAGCTAGATACCGTGACATACTAGACGATAAAGGCAGGATACATCGCTACTTAAGATGCTACCAAAGAGGCTGTTTGGGTGTATATTGGTTCATGAGATGAACTACGTTCCTACCATTGTGAGACAATGGAGTTGTGGCTTATGCCGAGGAACGCCGGTCCCATCAGTGATCCAGACATATTCTAAGGCAGTGTCACCTGATCAAGGAGATGGTTGATCTCCAGGATGATCGAGGTTTGGAGAGTAGACTCAGAGGACAAACACAGCGGATCCACTCACAAAGGCCTGTTCCCAGAGAGAGATTTTTATGGGATGGTTGAGTATGAGATACTACAACCACTGCTATCAGATGGCCCTAGTGCAAGTGGGAGATTGTTAGTTATATGTATGCCCTGGAGGCCATTACTGTACATTGGATGTATATTGTAGTGGATGCTGGGACATATATAGGGAGGACTTTCTTGCTCGACATGATAGTATGCTATCTAGTTACTCTTTACCTTAACGTGCACACTGATTGTCTCTCTGTTACATGTTGGTAAAGCCCTTAGGATGTGTACTTGACTATCTGGACTATGATGCGGATCATACTAGTGGGGACATGGTAGTCCATAAGTACATCCTTCAAAGTCCCTGGTCATGGGTGTATCGAGACGGGGCATCGATATAGCAGAGTAGACTAGCGTATACCTTCTCGACCCATACAGATGGGCGATGGATGATCCCATATCCATTGGTGTTTGACATCAGAGATGATATACGGGTGCTCAGTATAGACTGGGTACACTGGACGGACTCGCCGAGAACTCCCAGATGGTATTATACCTTACGTCAGGTGGCAGTTCTCTGATGACACTGGTACAGAGTAGTCTGTTGACCCGAGATCGTCATAGAGTCTTGTGTGGTTCCCACTGTGCTTTGATTTCCATCTTACCACGTCCAAGAGGGGGTGCAAAACGGTGGTTTTTGGGTACAGTCCCGAGTCACATGGAGGCAATGAGCGATAGGAGGGGAATCGTCTCTCCCGGTATAGGGAGTTGATGTTGCGCTGTGTTCGATTGGCTATAACCGGAAATCCCTGGCCAGGGTTGCTGAGATTTACTGGTAAGTGTTACCAGTAGTTTCTCGAACAGTTATAGACCTCAGATCGACACGACTTATCGAGCTATTGGGGTCTGACGTTTACCACCCCTAGGCGAGATATGCGACATATCAGACGATCAGACCGGACTGTACGGTAAGTGTTACTGGTTGGATTCACAGGAGTGTGAGCGGGCTTGCTCGTCGATCTTCTCATCGCTCAATACCCGGGTGGCCGTTACGTTTAGCAGACCGCTTGCGGCTTGTGGGTGTTTGATATGATCATCACCTGCTGCCGGCGTATTGACGAGTCTTTAGAGTCCTACATAGAGGTTTCCTGGCTCAAGCGAAACGAAATAGGAGCGCATATGAGATATGTGCGGGACCGAGAATGATACCAGTATGTGATACTGTATTCGATTCTCGCGATCTGTGACATTGATCGGTTATATGCGATATAGCCGGGTTATCGGATCAAGTGTTGATTCGATAAGTTGTTACTGTTGATATTAGTCGGTTATATACGATATGACCGGATCATTAAATCAAGCGTTGATTTAATGATTTAATGCATAATGATATATTTGATATATTACTTTGCATTAACTAATATCGGTTCACTTAAGATGGATTTTCTCACTCGCATGTGCACATCGTATATGTGATATATTTTTTTGTGCACTTGATTGTATCATGTTTGATGATGCAAGATTTCTAGGGTATGTGTAAAGAATTAAACCTTGGTTAAGTAAATGGTTAGGGTTTTATTTATTTATTCATTCATTTATCTATTTATTTTTGGATGAAAAGAATGAGAAAAGAAAACAAATGGTTGCTTTCTTAGAAGCTTCTTCAAGCTTCATGCAACTTTGACCAAAGCAACCATTCTTGTCTTCTTCTCTAACCCTAACCATTCAACCTAACTCAAGTTAATTCTCTACACTTTACCATGGTTAAAATTATGATAAGAATTCTTTTTCTATTCTTTTTTTATTATTCTTATCATAATATTCGTCTTCTTCTTCTTCTTCTTCACTTGAAGAAAGCATGCCTCCATCAATGGCAACTTGATGAAATGAGTGAGAAATCCAATTCTAAAGTGAACTCACTTCCTATTTCTTCATCCTCTACCTCTTGCCAAGTAGTATAGGGTGTTTCCTTCACAAGTTTTCATGGCTTGGTGAAGGTGGAGCTTGATCAAGTGATGCCTCGACGTAGATCATCTTCGGCACGAAGTCGATGACCTAGCCCGCCCATTTCTCCGATGAAGCCGACGCTAGAGTCATGGTTCGATTTGGACAGCGGAGAGAACTTCATTGCGTAGCTATGGAGGTGGAGGACCGGATCTACAAAGGTTGTATTTCCGTTCTCTTAGTAAAGTAGTTTACTAGTTGTATCTTTCGCCTAAATTTCTAGCCAACGATTTTGTTAGGGTTTCTCGGCACCTCTAATTTTTGAAATTGGCATGGTTGATACCTTGTGAGACCTCACTAGTGTGCCTAGGAACCCTACAGGTGGGTCGGAGGACCGAGGAAGACGGTCTCGGCTGGGGAGCTCGGGGATGAGCGAGAGGGCCGAGGAGTCTCGGTCCTGTGGCAGCTCGGGGTGAGCTGAGAGGCCGAGGAGACCAATTTGCAGGGGGCTCTGAGGAGGGCCAGCTCGTACTCCCAGTTCAGGTGCAAGGGTGGCCTGGTTGGCCCCTGTGGGCCCTTTCTTCAGAGTTCTGGGACACGTCATCTGCCATGTGTCTTGATCTGGGAGCTCGTCCATATAGAGCATTACCACCACTCAGAGGTTGATTTTTTGCTTTCCATCTTAGCTTATACAAATTACGTCAGCCTAAAAAGATGAATTGGGCGTTCTAGCTCCATATAGGAAGTTTCAAACCGCGGGCATATACTTGTTCTCAAGTTTCTCTTACAGGGATTCACGCTGTACAGGAGGTTGCTGGTAAGATTTCA
This sequence comes from Agapanthus africanus, assembly GCA_030015575.1. NCBI lineage: Eukaryota > Viridiplantae > Streptophyta > Magnoliopsida > Asparagales > Amaryllidaceae > Agapanthus > Agapanthus africanus. Next base: position 154,470,916 of record CM057345.1, on the reverse strand, counting down.
CATTACACAAACCACGCATGAATGCTTAAGTCTTAACATCTTACTCCTCACTTCAGCTGAACCCTACATGCAAGGATTCGCAACGTGCACCTAAATTTGATCTCGGAGAGGATTCAGTTTGTCAATTTCGGATGTAGACAAAGCCTCACAAGCAGGGAATCCACACTCTACTTTGGAGAAAAGTCAACACACAACCGATGTTAAAATTGCATGAGTTATATGACGGCGGGCGATTTGCCCTCTACTCCGAAAGGGTTTCTAACAATGTCTTTTACATTATTACTAAGATAGGTTGAGGCATAAATATGAAAGGAGTTATGAGAGAGAGAGAGAGACCATTATTCGGATTTTCACATATTTGTAGCCGTCCATAAGCATCCATTATGCTCTTGAAAACCAGAGCATGACTCTACTTTTTTAAACGGAGCCACGTAGTGTCGACCACTTGCACGCTCAAAACCATGTTCTTGATCACGTCCTGTTAACTTTAACTGCAGGATTCCTTCTTTTCAACGAGACAGAATTTCAGCATTGAATATTATTCCTCGGCGTCATGTCTAGCCCGTCATGCCTAGCCCAATCACCGTTGGTTTTTGATTGTGAAACGGGCGTGTGGGCCGAGAGTGAGGAGGTTTTCCTACATTTTAAGCCATTTTATATTCAAAATTTTGGAATTTCTAAGGCTAAATAGGGCCATATCTAACATATCTAACTTCAGACGGGCCAATATGAACCAGCCCATTTCCCTACAATATAAACACCTTAGCCAAACTCTATAATCTCCTCGAAACCCTAATTTCTCAGTTCACCACGCATTCGCCTCTCTCGCCACGGCTAGGGTTTTCGTCTCTAATAACCAATGGTGAGATCCATCATAACCCTAGAAACCTGAATAAAAATCCCAACTTTTTTCTCTTCTCAAACCCTAACTTTGGTTCGAATTGTCGCAGGCGGACGTTGAGACCGATGTGGCGACAGGGCAACCGAAGAGGCGAACGTTCAGGAAGTTCAGCTTCAGGGGCGTCGACCTCGATCAGCTCCTCGACATGTCTACTGACGAGCTCGTCAAGCTCTTCACCGCTCGCGCTCGCAGAAGGTGAACGCTTTTGAGTCTGATTTGGATCTCATTTGGTTCTTTCATTTTCTCTTAGAGCTTGGAACCCTAACCCTATTTTTCAAATTGATAGGTTTCAGAGGGGATTGAAGAGGAAGCCCATGGCCTTGATCAAGAAGCTGAGGAAGGCGGTAAGTCATTCCCTTAATCTAAATCTTGCTTTTTTATTGTGAATCTGGAGATTTGTGCTGTGGAATTGCATTCCTATTGTTTGAATTGAATGATTGGGCTTGTTTTTTAGTTATCGATTTTGTAAGGATTAAAATGAGTAGAAGGTTGCGGTAATCGGAACCTACATTTTGCTAATTGCTGATAATTGTTAAGCATGCATGCTTCCTTTGAAACTAAAGAGTAAGAAATACATGACACAATTTATATGAAAATGCGTAAATCTTAGATGCGCATGTTTTATAGGTGGTCATTTCAATACTAGCAATTGATGTAAGGCGAGTCCTTTGAGTGAAACGTAGCCAAATACTAGCAATTCCTCTCCTAATATAACCACCTTCCTTGGACAGTTGAAGGGTATTGAGAACTTGAACTTTTATTGGTGTGCAGTTTTGCGGTTTAGATGACAGCGCGCCCAAAACAGGGTATGATAAGAATTGACGGTGAGATTTTTGAGTGCTCCAACTTTGTTGTACATAATTCTCATTTACTATTAATCTTGTGTAATCTTGCTATCTTTGCTTACTATTTTTCTACATCAAACTTCTATATTTATATAACTGTAGTTTGATTCAATTTCTAATTCCATCCTTGTTATTATTAATGACACAATCCATCTAATACCTATTGTTTTCTACATAGCGATAATTTAATTAGTTTGTAATACTATTTAATATTTCCCAATTTGTTATTATGTAATTAGTTTTTTCTTTTATACATTTGTCTTGTTAACTTTGGTAAATATTGATTTTACCAATAACTCTGACAGATCATTCCCTTCTCTGCAATTTACTGTCTTCTGCAATAGAACTTTAATCTTGTAGTCATGGCATCACTTTCTAATCATTAATTGTATATTTTTATTTATGTATGTTGAATTCTCTAAGTTTGTTTCTTTTTGTCTTTTATTTTACATCAATTAGATGATAAAATGAATTATTGTAAACTGCTAAATTACATTTGATATCAATATTTTTTGCAATCATTTCATATTTGTTGTTTCAATTTGCTATGCCTGTTGTTACCTTTTTTGTCCCCTCATACTTGAATGAGATGATACCATGCAGACTGTTGTTGTCTTTGCCTTTTGTCAATAAAATTCTAGTTTTCACCTTTTCTAGTGCGACTGAAAGGCCGAAGAAGACACTGTCTGCTTTCTTTTAGGCCTCTCCTCAACCACACTTCCTCCCCAGTGAGACCCTAGTTATGAAATTATATATTGGGAAGTCCATGATTCCGTAGGAATGATATGGAGTTTTTTTTTAATAAACTTTGATGTAGGTACAAGGTATCTAGCTATTGTCTTACTGATCAACTAATGATTGCACCGATTTCCTTGATTAAAATGGATTCATGGAGTGATCACTGCTAATTATGCACCATAACCAGATTAATAGGGGTGCTGTGCATTCATGCAGCTTATAAAATCGCCCAAGGTTGCCCTACAGCTGCTGGTTTCTTTTTGGCATTTTTTGCTAATCCCTTTTTTGCACTCGCTGATTCTAGATATTAGTGTAGATGCATGTGGGAAGTTCAGTCCACTGTTATTAGATACACAAATAATTAGTTGCTTTTAGTTGTAAAGCATCGTATTTGCAGTCTACGGCTGAAAGGCCATTGCAATTCTTACGAAACATATTTTATTAGTGTTATTTTTTCTTTTTATTGTCTGCATTTCTACCGAAAGAGTGTTAGGTTTGTATGTAGCTTCAACCACATGAAATCTCGTACTCCATGCAAGAGTAGCTGCAAAATACCCCAAATATGTATCTTTAGGCTGTGTAGTTGGTACCAAAATTTCATTTGATACTAATGCTTTGTAATAACTACTTGATAGTCTTAAATTCTCTTTCTATATGATTGACTTGGCGAGGCATTTACTCATCAAATCATGGTTGCATAGTCAAAATTATTACGGGGATTGAGAAATTATTTGTTAAAAAAAAAGCCAAAGAATCCATGAAGTACATACAGAACACTAATATGGACAGTGGACCCGGACATGGTCACGACGGATTAAAATAAAGGTAGACATGAGGACATGTCTATATTTTATGTATATTTGATTAAATATATTGTTCAAAATTTAATAAACTACGAGAAGAATCGTGTACCATATAGTGTAAAGCACTTAAAAATAAAATCAATGTTATAACTTTCATCCGTAATTGTAAGTTTTCTTGAACCAATCAAATACATGTATAAAACCAAAGTATAACATATAAGAATAAAATTCATAAGAGTTGAATAAATACATATAAAGTTTTAACCCTTTTAAATTGGAGCCAACTTTTATAGATCCGACTTCATCATTTGCATAAATTTAGACATTTACTCCCAGCTTAAGTCTGTCACGAAAGTGATTCGAAGTATTTAATATTCTTGTATCCTTGAAGGTGTCAGTTGTCTAAACTTGTATTTCACATTCTTATTTCTCAAACCTATACAATATGTAAAAGTGTTACATATGCAATTTGAGCAGACATGGCCTAAGCTTGTCTCTCAAGCTTGTCAGACACTTCTGAGCGTCCGGTATTTATCGATTATGAAGCACGAGTACTTGTAAACGCCTTACTAACCGTCCCAATCACGTATCGGAGTACGAAACTCTTGGATTACTTCGGTTTTACTCGGGTTTTTAAATTTCTCACAAACCTCTTGAATTTACGTCTCTTCTCTTTCTCAAGAAAATTAAGGCTCTCGAAAATATGGAAATGAATTGAGTATTTAACATAATATCATTAATTATTTATATAATTATATATTTATATGTTGCCCCGCTTTCCAAAATCCATAGCATAAACGCGACGAGGTTTGCGATATATCTATATTGAGAATAAACTCTCCTTGATATGGTTATGCTAAGCGTTTAGTAGTGCTGGGAAGTATACAATTGCAAGAGAAATAAAACATTAATAATAACCAACTTTTATTACAATAGGAGTCTTCGATAAGTTCAGATATATCACATCATTACCGAATACTAAGAAATATGCCTTAAACAATGAGGCTGATGATAAATAAAGGAAGACATGGGAAAACACTAAGCCTATGTGCGTAGTCTTCTGCTGAGGCCTCCTCCACGTTAGTTCCTCTATCTTTATTCTCTTCGAAGCCCGACGGACATTTCAAAGTCACAAGAATATTCGTTAGCTAGCTTTCGCTTTGAGTAGAATTCTTAAGGGTTTATAGGGTAATAAAAGGACTAGTCTACTGGTGAGTGTGACAGTTTAAGCAACGGGGGTAAATAATGTAAAAGCATGTAAATAAAAGAGCAACAGGTCGTTTAACAACTATTATCCGTATTTTAGGTTATCTAGTTTGGAGTCATAAAGGTGCACATGTATTCGAGAGTATTCCAACTCCCACGGAACAACAATATCACTGCAAGAGGGTTAGCAACTTAGCATTCCCTTTTGGCCCGGAACCACAACAATCACGATCACGTAAGTTAGCATTCCGTAAACGCCTGGAATCATAGTAACACATTAAGAGGACTCTCGAGACACGTATGATCTTATTATCCAAACTATCCATCCCCATGTTTAACGTTTATTAAAATGACTACAAGTTCCTGTTAGGTCCACGTTACCCATCCCGGTTCTTTCGGGGAGGCGGAATATGTAAAAATCAAAATTTTCTCACAAGGTGACATGGACCATCCATGATGGATCTTTGCTAAACAAACACTAACATACTAACTACAAGTTTAGCTACTATGTAGAATGGTTATACCTAGATCTTGAACTTTCTTTCTTGTTGTGGTTCTCCTTCCTGCTTGCTCCTTGTAATGGCGTAGACGGCCCCTCCTCGTCGTCTTCTCTTTGCCGAAGATAGATCCACCCGAAAGCCTCGAATTTGAGCTCCTACCTCAACCAAGAGGTAACTAGAGTGCTTGGTTTGCTAGACAAAGAACCCTAGAAAGAGTAGAGATGAGTCTTGATGGTTTTGTCTCAAGAGCTTATGATTTCCAACACATGGAACATTTAAGCTTTGAGAGGAAGAGGGAGAGCTCAAAACATGAGAGAGAAAGAGCAAGGGAGAATGAGAGTAGAAATCTACAACCATGCTCATATGAGAGAAATAATAATAATGATAATAATTAAGTGAAAATGTGATGGTTAGTTTTGAAATGACCATTATCATTTCACATTAAATGAAATGTGCAAGAATCAAGAAGTATCTTTCATGTGAAATGGTGATGGTCAAAATGTCAACAATAGTCAACCGGTCAACCAAAGTCAAAAGGTCAACAAAAGTCAAATGGTCAACCTAACCATGGCACAATTATCCTTAATTAATATCATCAATCATATCTCTCATTCTCATTAGGGTTTGGAAAAAGTCAAGGTCAATAACCCTAATGAGAATCCTCTGCCTCTGTCAACTGTGCATACACATCCGCATCCGTGTTTCGAGAAACACGAATACAATGAGACAAAATCAATCTCAAAACAAATACTAGGATCTGGCTTAAACCAAAGTCCGCTAGTAATAACTGCCCGGACACCAAACGTGCACAAGTGCGCGGATGTGAACGAACCCCGTCGCAAAACCATGCGGCCTCTACTCTGTTTTGCCCAACGTCGAATAACCCTCTGTGTGGGACTCTAAAGGCTCGACATTACGCTGGCAGTGGGTTTAACCACAGGCCGCAAGCGGTACTAGCTGTACGTAATGGTCCCTAGATAGATGTCGATCAGAAGACCGATGAGGTAAACCCATCCGAATTCCTACTGAGCCTGAATGTGACAATCTCCGTACTGTCCGGTCTGTTCGTCTTAGAGTATCGCATGGCGGGCCTAGGGGGCGGTAAACGTCAGTCCCCTAATAGCGGCACAAGTTATGTCAGAGTGTAGCCCAGAACACCCTGAGAAACTACTGGAAAACCTGCCAGTAATTCTCGCTTGTCCTGGCCAGGGACGACTATGTGTAATGGCTCTCCCAGACACAGCGCGATATGAACCCCCAATAACTGGAGAGACGAATCCTGTCTAACCATCACTGCTTCCAAGTGCTTCGGGACTGCACCCAACTACTACCTGTTTGCACGACTCAGTAGAGTCGTGGTAGGACAGTAATCTAAGAACAGTGGGAACACACTCGAGGCGAAGTGACAGTGTCAAGTCAGCGGACTAAATTGTACTCATGTCACCTGGGAACTGTTAACTGACGATAGATATAATACCAACCAACAGTTCCCGACGAGTCCTGTCCAGTGTACTCGTAACCTAACGAGCACCTGCATACTATCTCCAGTACGACGTACTGATGGCTGTGGGACAGACCATCTCCCCTGCTGGGACGAGAAGCGTATGCACCGGTCTACCCTGGAGTATCGATGCCCTGTCTCGATAATCCTACGACTAGGGACCAAAATAAGGATGCGCTTATAGACTACCCAGCCCCCACTAGTGTGATCGCCATCACAACGCCGGTAGTCAAGCAAAGATTCTAAGGGCTCCATCAATATGTATTAGCGATATATTAAAAGAAACATATACACATATTAAGATAGAAACAAACCAAGTAGCATACTACTATATCGAGCAAGACTGTCGTAAACCCGTATATATATCCCAAGCCTCCAAAATGTATTATACAAACTAGTACTATACAATAATGGCCTCTAGGGCATACATATCCGGCATACATATCCAACAATCTCCTACTTGCATTAAAGGCCAGTAATTGGTGTACCGCATACCCAACGTCTGCACTAAGGCCAGCTGCTGGCGTACCGCATACCCAATAGCTCAAAAAGTCGCTCGAACTGTGTTTGAGGGAGGACCTTTGTGAATGGACCCGTCGTGTTGTCTTTTGTATCCACTCTCCGTACCTCGATCTCTTGGCGATCAATGATCTCCCCGATCAGGTGATACCGCCTTAAGATGTGTCTGGACTTCTGATGGGATCTTGGTTCCTTTGCTAAAGCTATAGCCCCATTGTTATCGCAATACAAAGGTATTGGGTCAACAATGGACGGAACCACCTGAAGTTCACCAATGAACTTCTTCATCCATACCGCCTCTTTTTGCGGCATCGCTTGCAGCAATGTATTCAGTCTCTCATCGAGTCTGCGACGGTATCCTGTTTGGAATTCCTCCAACACACCGTCCCTCCGTTGAGGGTAAACACAAAACCCGAGACAGACTTGCTGTCATCTTTGTCACTCTGGAAGCTTGAATTGGTAAAGGACTCGACCCTGAGGTCTCTATTACCGTAAACCAGGAACATCTCCTTAGTCCTTTTCAGATACTTGAGAATGTTCTTCACTGCCGTCCAGTGGTTCTCACCTGGGTCTGACTGATACCGGCTCACCACGCTCAGCGCGTAAGCTACATCTGGTCTTGTACATAGCATCGCATACATTATAGATCCTACCGCCGAAGCGTAGGGTATATTGCTTATGCGAACCCTCTCCTCGTCAGTCTTAGGAGACATCTTCTTGGAGATGGTGATTCTGTGCAATGCGGGTATATTACCGCGCTTGGAATCTTCCATACTAAATCTCTTTAGTACGGTCTCTATGTACCTGAACTGCGAAAGTCCCAGTAATCTCTTGCATCTATCTTTGTAGATCTTGATCCGCAGAATGTACGAGGCATCATCCAGGTCCTTCATGGAGAACCTTTGTGATAAGAATAGCTTGACCGATTGCAGCATAGGAATGTCATTTCCTATCAAATTAATGTCGTCCACGTACAAGACTAGGAACACGACAGTTCGTCCTACAATCTTCTTATAGACACAAGGTTCATCATCGTTCTTGATGAAATCAAATTCCTGGATTGCCTCATCAAAACAGATGTTCCAGCTCCGCGATGCCTGCTTTAATCCATAAATGGATTTAAGCAACTTGCACACCTTCCTGCTGCTCCCACTGTCCACGAAACCTTCTGGCTGATCCATGTAAACGCACTCTTCCAAACAGCCGTTTAGAAAAGCCGTTTTTACGTCCATCTGCCAGATTTCATAGTCATGGAAGGCAGCAATGGCAAGTAGGATCCGAATGGATTTGAGCACAGCCACTGGAGAAAATTTTTCGTCATAGTCCATACCAGTTCTTTGACGAAACCTTTTGCAACGAGTCTAGCCTTATAGGTTTCCACCTGCCCATCTACACCAAGTTTCCTTTTGTAGATCCATTTGCATCCAACGGGTTTTACCCCTAGTGGAGCAATATCCAAGGTCCACACTTTATTGGTGTACATAGACTCCATTTCGGATTGCATAGCATCCAGCCACTTATCAGAGTCCCTACTGATAATGGCCTGCCTGAAACTGGTAGGGTCATCTTCTTCCAAGATGCAATCCTCTCGATCCCCGTCTAATGAGAAAACCGTAGTATCTCTTGGGCGGATGAGAAATCCTACCAGATCTGCGGAGTGGCTGAGGTTCGTCTGGGGTTATTGAATCCTGAGGATCTGTCAAATCTTCAGTTTCAGTTTGTGGTCGCTGAATTTCTTCCAATTCTACCGTGCTCCCATTAATTTCTTTTGCAAGAACTCCGTTTCTAAGAAAACGGCATGCTGAGCAACAAACACCTTCTGTTCATCGGTATGGTAGAACAGATATCCATAACCATTCTTTGGATATCCCACAAACTTACATAAAACTGACCGTGCCTCTAGCTTATCTGGTTTATGCTTTTTAACATAAGCTGGACAACCCCATATCTTAAATCGTTTAAGATATGGCCTTTTTCCATTTCATATCTCGAATGGAGTCTTGGGCACTGATTTAGACGGAACATCATTCAATAGATATGCTGCTATTAAAAGCGCATGTCCCCAAAATGAAAGAGGCAACTCGGCACTACTCATCATCGAGCGAACCATATCCAATAGGGTACTATTCCTCCGCTCCGATACACCGTTGTGCTGTGGTGTATAAGGAGGAGTAAGCTGAGAGAGAATTCCATTCTCTTTTAAGTAATATAGGAATTCCGTGCTTAAGTACTCCCCTCCCCTATTCGATCGGAGGATCTTGATATTTTAGCTGGTCTGGTTCTCTACTTCGTTTCTGAATTTCTTGAATTTCTCAAAAGCTTCAGATTTGTGTTTCATCAGATACACATATCCGAACCTAGAGAGATCGCCAGTGAATGTGATGAAGTACGAGAACCCACCCCTTGCATGTATAGACATCGGACCACATACATCACTGTGTATGAGTCCCAAAAGCTCTGTTGCTCTTTCTCCATGTCCGGTGAACGGAGATTTGGTCATCTTTCCTTTGAGACAAGACTGACAAGTTTCGTAAGATGAAAACTCGAACGTATTCAAGAGTCCATCTTTATGTAACTTAGTCTTTTCTCTTCGATATGACCAAGTCTACAATGCCACAAGTAGGATTCATTCGTATCTGAATTCTTCCTCTTGCGTGTGTTTTGTACACTGAGATGTATTCTGATTTAGAACATAGATACCATTACACAGTGTATTTTCTGCAACCATTACCTTATGAAGGTAAATGTTCATGATATTTCTATCAAGAACAAAGTTATATCCATCTTTATTAAGATACTGATATTATGTTGCAAACCATGGAAGGTACATAGTAGCAATCGTTCAAAATTATAGTATTGCCATTTGGCAACACTAGGAGATATTCACCGACGGCTGCAGCATTAACTTGTGCTCCGTTCGCTACCCTGAGCGATATATCACCAGGTACAACTTTCCTACTTTTTTTCAGTCCTTGCAATAGATTACAGATATGAGATCCTGATCCGGTATCAAGTACCCAGGAGGTAGGGCTGACCGTAAAGCAGTTCTCAATTGCAAGAACATCTGAAGTAGATGCAAAACTATATTTCTTCTTCAACTGGGTCTTCTTGGAATCCATACAATCCTTTTTTCCTTGCTCATACTTATGACAGTTGTCACAAGTTAGAGCCGAACCGACGTTCCCTAGCCCCGAATAAGAATTCGGATCGGTCAAGCGATACATTTTATTATCTTGATTAGGGCGTGAAATGGTTGTTACCTGGAAAGAGAGAAAAGAAACACTCAGCGTGCGCTCTTGCAAGATTAGATTGGTTTATTAATTTATCTAACCAGGATGGTTCCCACTGTTTTCTCAAATTCTTTCTTCAAACCTTAAAAGAAGAACTAGTCAGGATTAATCGCACGTCACCTTTCAGCCAGGCTAGTGTTGGTACTTCAAGGGAGGTTTTCCAACGCTTTCGCGAAGTTCCTTAATTACATAACCTCTTTTCTCTGGAGGCGTAGCCCCGCTAACACCGTTCTAGACACCTACTTGGTTTATAGCAATGATTGTTAAGTGAAATAATCTCCCGAGAGTAATCCAACTCATCAGTGGGATCGGGATCCAACTATCATTATGCGATGACCTAGATGGAATCTACTCTACTCACCACACTCCAGAAAGTACGCTAAATCTGCAAGTTTCAATTTCTTTAGAAACTCCCGATGTGGATTTTTGCTCCTAACGGTTTATGACCTTGACTAGGTCAACAAATCATAAACCGTTAGTCAAGTTCCACCCGTCATTATCTTGATTGCATTAAATCCACCCGTACGTGCCCTTGACTAGGTCAACAAGGCCGCACGACTGTCCTAACCAATCACATTTGCAACGCACAGAAAAATATCACTTAGCTACCGTTCAGTACGCCTTGACTAGGTCAACAAATGCGGCACGAATACTAAATAATACCAATCCGAAATGACGGAGGGTTACGGCTGGGTTTTTGGCGAAAAACCCGTTAACGAAATGAACTTGATATCGTTGAAGGAACATGATTGCCCTTTTTTAAAATTATAGTGGCGAAAACTTTTGCTAAAGAGGTCACTCCCTATGAAGGGATCTCGGCTCTTTCCTCGCCGAATGAGGTGCAGGATATTCCAAGCTGAATACCTCGATGCAAAGCAAGAATAATCGACTATAGTGAAGTTATTACCCTGACGCAAACTTTTGTCCAATGGGTCACTCCCGATGAAGGGATCTCGGCCCTTGCATCGTCGAATGAGGTGCCGGGTATTCATAACCGAATACCTCTGTGCAAAACAAAAGAGAACGTCCTTGCAATAACAGCTTTTTGAAAATTGTTCCAACGTCTTTTAGGTTTGTTTTTTCTTTGCATTAATATAATGCGTCCCATCAATTAATCCTACCATTGCAGAAAACAACGAAAATATGACGTATGCTTATGCCATCCGCATTCGCCACGGGGCCCGTCATCACCCGTTAGGTTACTTAACTAACGACAGAGCGGGGGCTGGACTAGCGCGGATGCAAAACATAAGCAACGCCTACTAGATATCATATATAGATATATACATTCGTCAGATGCAATGATAGCCATTCCAGATCACAGATGAATACATTGGATATGCTAGGAATCCGCGTTTCGTTCGAGCCTGCAACGAAAGACGGATTACACGGTCGCGATGAATAGCCAAACCCCACCCTAGACCCCTACGGGTGCGGCAAACTACCTGCCAAGAACCCGAAGTGAAGCAACCTCCCTCAACAACGTGAGTAGGCCCCTCAGCACTTCAAAGTATCCGGTAGTTTGTCCACCCCACCTTGGGTCTATCCTAGGAGCAAAAACAGTAAAAAAAAATAATATACAATGGCGGCTACAATCTCATCCTGGATGTGCGGCCATAAAAATAATATTACATCAATTTACATATTACATCAAATGAAAGATAAAGAAACTCTCATCTCACAAAACCCCGGCTATTCATCCGCGACAATCCAACAAAGTTCATATACACAATCCAACAACATCACAGATCACAGATATGCACAACCCGCACTAATCGACGTATAGCGATTAGTCGACGTTCAGTGCATATATCACATTACAGATATAACCATTTAGCAAAAGTTTGTAGAACTTCGATCAAAATACCAATTTGTAACTACCCCAAACACAACATTGTTCTCTGGAAAATCTGGGCAGAAACAAAACATCATAAAAATCCCAAAACATTATATTGAAGAAACTGCAGGAAACCCGAGTCGCGGCCGAGTCAACTCGGCCGTGGATCCACGGCGAAACGCGGGGTTTCGCCGCGCTTCCGCGGCGCGTTGACCGAGTCGTGGGCTCATTTTTCCTGCCTGTTCCTAAAAAATCCTGCACCGATTTTTAAGGTATGTGGAAATATTTTTAGAGCAGTTTTAAAAATCGGCAGAAAGTATGAAATTTTGACATGTTTCGCGATTTTTTCTCGGATCGAAATTTTAAACACTTTGCTAACAGTTGTTGTTTAGCTAGGCTCTGATATCACTGTTAGGTCCACGTTACTCATCCCGGTTCTTTCGGGGAGGCGGAATAGGTAAAAATTAAATTTTTCTCACAACGTGACATGGACCATCCATGATAGATCTTTGCTAAACAAAAACTAACATACTAACTACAAGTTTAGCTACTATGTAGAATGGTTATACCTAGATATTGAACTCCTTCTCTTCTTGTTGTGGTTCTCCTTCCTGCTTGCTCCTTGTAGTGGCGTAGACGGCTCCTCGTCGTCGTCTTCTCTTTGCCGAAGATAGATCCACCCGAGGGCCTCGAACTTGAGCTCCTACCTCAACCAAGAGGTAACTAGAGTGCTTGGTTTGTTAGACAAAGAACCCTAGAAAGAGTAGAGATGAGTCTTGATGGTTTTGTCTCAAGAGCTTATGATTTCCAATACATGGAACACTTAAGCTTTGAGAGGAAGAGGGAGAGCTCAAAACATGAGAGAGAAAGAGCAAGAGAGAATGAGAGTAGAAATCTACAACCATGCTCATATGAGAGAAATAATAATCAACAACAACTGAGCCTTTTATCCCAAGCATATGGGGTAGGCTACATGAACCAACATGAGAATCACGCCGGGTCCAGCACATGAATCCTCTGTCTCCACTCACTTCTATCGAACAATATACTTTCATTGAGTCCTTTGGCAACCATATCGTTTCGTATCACCTCCATCCATGTTTTCTTCGGTCTCCCTTTTGCCCTTTTGCCATTACCCATATCGAGAGTATCTATTTGTCGAACCGGTGCTTTCATAGATCTGCGTCGCACATGACCAATAATAATAATGTCAATAATAATAATGATAATAATTATAATGATAATGATAATAATTAAGTGAAAATGTGATGGTTAGTTTTGAAATGACCATTATTATTTCACATTAAATGAAATGTGCAAGAATCAAGAAGCATCTTTCATGTGAAATGATGATGGTCAAAATGTCAACAATAGTTAACCGGTCAACCAATGTCAAAAGGTCAACAAAAGTCAAATGGTCAACCTAACCATGGCACAATTATCCTTGATTAATATCATCAATCATATCTCTCATTCTCATTAGGGTTTGGAAAAAGTCAACGGTCAATAACCCTAATGAGAATTCTCTGCCTCTGTCAACTGTGCATACACATCCGCATCCGTGTTCCGAGGAACACGAATACAATGAGACAAAACCAATCTCAAAACAAATACTAGGATCTGGCTTAAACCAAAGCCCGCTAGTAATAACTGCCCGGACACCAAACGTGCACAAGTGCGCGGATGTGAACGAACCCCGTCGCAAAACCATGCGATCTCGTAGCTCTGTTTTGCCTAAAGGCGAATAACCCTCTGTGTGGGATTCTAAAGGCTCGACATTACGCTGGCAGTGGGTTTAACCACAGGCCGCAAGCGGTACTAGCTGTACGTAACGGTCCCCAGATAGATGCCGATCAGAAGACCGATGAGGTAAACCCATCTGAACTCCTACTGAGCCTGAATGTGACAATCTCCGTACAGTCCGGTCGGTTCGTCTGAGAGTATCGCATGGCGGGCCTATGGGGCGGTAAACGTCAGTCCCCTAATAGCGGCACAAGTCGTGTCGGAGTGTAGTACAGAACACCCTGAGAAACTACTGGAAAACCTGCCAGTAATTCTCGCTTGCCCTGGCCAGGGACGACTATGTGTAATGGCTCTCCCAGACACAGCGCGATATCAACCCCCAATACCGGGAGAGACGAATCCTGTCTAACCGTCACTGCCTCCAAGTGCTTCGGGACTGCACCCAACTACTACCTGTTTGCACGACTCAGTAGAGTCGTGGTAGGGCAGTAATCTAAGAACAGTGGGAACACACTCGAGGCGAAGTGACAGTGTCAAGTCAGCGGACTAAGCTGTACTCATGTCATCTGGGAACTGTTAATTGACGATAGGTATAATACCAACCAACAGTTCCCGACGAGTCCTGTCCAGTGTACTCTTAATTTAACGAACACCTGCATACTATCTCCAGTACGACGTACTGATGGCTGTGGGACAGACCATCTCCCCTGCTGGGATGAGAAGCGTATGCACCAGTCTATTCTGGAGTATCGATGCCCTGTCTCGATAATCCTACGACTAGGGACCAAAATAAGGATGTGCTTATAGACTACCTAGCCCCCACTAGTGTGATCGCCATCACAACGCCGGTAGTCAAGCAAAGATCCTAAGGGCTCCATCAATATGTATTAGCGATATGTTAAAACAAACATATACACATATTAAGATAGAAACAAACCAAGTAGCATACTACTATATCGAGCAAGACTGTCGTAAACCCGTATATATATCCCAAGCATCCAAAATGTATTATACAAACTAGTACTATACAATAATGGCCTCTAGGGCATACATTTCCAACAGTTCCAACGTAGGTACACAGGGATACATGGCAAGCCAGTTCACGGTTTAATGTCACAACCACGTTCATCACATATTACACATATAAGGAGTGCCCAGTTATCTTGTAGTCATGAACATTGTTATCAACACTACACCCCAGTTTCAAAATGCAAGTCCTTTTTTGATCTTTTTTTCTTCAAAATATTAGTCTTTTTACAAGTATCAAGAACCTTTTTCATTATGAGGATATTTTCACCATTTGATTTCCGAAACTAACCCTCAAAAAATCCCTTAGCTTCATTCTTATTCAAATTCCAAGAAAGTAATGAACATTAATATGGTTAAAGTGGGTAATTTGCATTCATGTAATTATAGGTTTAAATTTTCTTAATGGGTGTGCAAAAGCAAAAATGAACTTGCATTTTGAAACGGAGGTAGTATAAATTAAACATGGCAAAGCATTTCTTGAATCGAAATTAACTGGATTCACAATTAAAGTATGTCCGGAGGGGTACAAATGTGCATAGGTAGCGAGTGATACATTTCACAGGGTATATTGCCGTTTAATAGAAAAGTGGTCAACACGAAAGTCGTGCCTTATCTTGTGTAGATACAGTACAAAATGAGTTTTGTGTGATTCAGATATCGGTAGTAAAAGTTATGGGTTTTTTAGTCATGACTGTTCTGGAATTCCAAAAATCGGGTGCTTAGTAATTTATGAGCTGGTTAACCCCTGTAAAGGACAGTATTTTTTCTGTTATTTTACAGTGAGTCAGTGTTTTTCATGTGGCTAAAGACGAATATGGTAAAACTCTTCAGGTTTGGGAATTAAAATTTCTACATCGCTTCACAACCGTCGTTCTTCGGAGACCGACATGGTTTTCTATAAGCACATCCTACGACTAGGCAGATTACAGTAAATTAACATGGTTTTTGGTGATCGATGTTAACTAGAAAAATGTGGGCCTCTGTGTGTAATCTAACAAATCAAGAAACACCTTGATCGAGTATCGGGGCTGAAAATTATGGAGGTTTTCTTGAGGTCGTGCTGGATTCCAGCAACTGCCCCTTTTTCGATTATGGTTAATTTGATCAAACCGCTTTTTATCGACGGTGTAGGTAACGTTTCCAAGCGTCAACGAGATATAAGATAATGCGGAGGTCACAGATTCTCAAGATCGTGATTTTTAAACTATTTATACGACACATACAAATAGGGTTTTGTTTAAAAACGAGATCTGATTGACGTGAAACTTTATCAGTTCTTTTGTTGATCGTAACAAATAACTATAATGATTTCATGCATCGTTTTAATATATTACTAATAGAGCATATATCTATCAACCTACGACTAAGATAGCAAGAGAAACTAACGAAAAAGAGAATGTGAGAATTCTATCGAGATTAAAACATGAATCAACGACTTTCTCACGTAATAACTTCGTCCATGAATTTTTGTTAAGCTTCAAACTTGTTTCAGGGCATTAGGCAGAGGGTAAGGAGTACTTGGGATTTTTTTGGCAAATTAATTGGTGAAGGAATGATGGAGAAAAGACTTGTGAAGTGACAAGGAGTAACATACAGAGTGATGGAATTTTTCTCTTCCTTTTTAAAATAAAAACCCAGCCGCCGCTGCCGTCATTTGCGTAGGCCCTACTTGGGTGCATGCGTGCCTGCAACCGACGCGACATTGACGTAAGAGATGTGACCCGCGTGAAGCGCGACGGCTGTTAGAGTTGCGTGCGCGTGGGGCCCACGTGTCCGGCGGCGGCGCGTGGTGTCATCATGTGGGTTGTCAAGCGGCTAAGGTTTTATTTTTTAAAAAAATAGAAGGAAAATTCTAGAAAAATTCTATATATGCCACCTCCTCATTTCAGGAGCCTTCTCTCCACCAAAAAATTCACCGAAAAATCCCGAGGGATCCTTACTCTCTTCCCTACAAAGTTTGGAAAAATCCGTGGACAAAATTACGACTTGACAAAGTTGTTGGTTTGTTGTAGTCTTGTTATCGGTAGAATTCTCCCATCTTCTTGTTAGTATTCTTTTGCTATCTTGGTCGTAAGATTCAGACACAACATGAAATTAGATGGCTAGTTGTGTTAAGAGGGTAGATAGAGATATACTTGGTGGGTCGAAGGGTGGTGGTTCACCATTTAAGGACGCGTTATGGCGGAATGAAGAAATAAAGGCTGCTATTAAATCCAAGAGGGGTTTCTATAGAGATTTGAAGAAGAGCGGATATGTAGAGATTTGAAAAGTATAAAATAGCTAAAAAGGAGGTTAAGAAAGTTGTTTGGGAAGCCAAATCTACGGTGTACAAGAAGTTGGACACCAAGAAGGCTGAAAATGAAATATATACAGAATTGCTCGGATAAAGGGAAAACCAAAGACTTGTGTGCGATGAAGTGCGTCAAAGATGAAGATCAGAAGGTTTTAGTTCGGGATGAGAATGTCAAGAAAAGATGGAGAGATTATTTTGACAAATTGTTCAACGAGAGCTTTTCTAAGGATTCAGATGAACTTGTAGTTCAATCGCAAGATATAAATCGTGATTTCATGCGTAGAATAAAAATACATGAGGTTGCAGAGAATTTGAAGAGGATGAAATTAAGGAAAGTTGTTGGTCCAGACGAGATTCCAATCGAGGTATAGAGATGCCTAGGAGAGAGACGTTAGGTGGTTGATGGACTTGTTTAAACTTTAATAAGATTTGGCAATCCAAAAAGATGCCAAATGAGTGGGTGATTGAACATTTGCTACGGCAAGATGTTAAGATAACAAAGAACCAGTTTGGGTTCATGTTCGGACGACTGACGATAGAGACTATTCATTTGTTTTATCGACTTGTCGAACATTTTCGAGAGAGGATTTGCATATGGTTTTTATTGACCTAGAGAAAGCTTGCGACAAGATACTTAGATGAGTATTATGACGGATAATGATGAAGAGTCCCAATTAAGTATATTGACATAATTAAGAACATGTATGATGGAGTAGTGGCAAATGTAAGAACTTACGGCAGCTTAATAAGTGATTTTTCGATCACAATTGGCTTGATGATCAAGGATATACATTAAGTCCATTCTTGTTTGCTATAGTGATAGATGGGCTTACTAGAACTATCTAGAATAAGGTAACTTGCTGTATGTTATTTGCTGATGATATTATTATGGCAAACGAGACGAAATCAGGGGTTAATGCCAAATTGGAGTTGTGGAGGCAAACGTTGGAATCTTGGGGGTTTAGATTGAGTAGCTCCAAGACAGCATAAATGCAATGCAATTTAGTAAACGGAAAAGTCGAGATCACAGTGGTATAACACTGGATGGGCAAGAGATATTACTGATCGATCTGTTAAGATATTTAGATTCCATCATCCAAAAAGACGAGAAGATCGATAGCGATGCCAATCAGAGGATTCAAGTTGGTTGGTTGAAATGGAGTGTTGCAACAGGGATTTTGTGCGATCGTAACTTTCCATTAAAATTGAATGGAAAGTTTTATTGAAGCGCTATTCGGCTTGTCTTATTATGTGGTACGAAATGCTGGGCTCCAAAGAAACATCTGTGGAGGAGAAGACGCGGGGAAACAATCGAAGATGGTTGGTCATATGTGATGCAGACCTGCGTAAGCATCCGTTCGATGATTGGATATTCTCTATTTAGGCCAAGTCAAAAGAGTGAAAGGGACATCGAAGAAAACGTAGACGGAGGCGATACGAAAGGATATGGATGCCAAAGGACTTAATGAAAGTATATTGTTCGATAGGAGTGAGCGGAGGCGGAGGATTCATGTGCTCGACCCGGCGTGATTCTCATGTTGATTCATGTAGCTTACCCCATATGCTTGGGATAAAAGGCTCAGTTGTTGTATATGTATATATTTATATGTAAATCAATATAAAAACGTATTTTGTATCCTAGGTTTTTGGGAAATTGCGAGTCCACATCTTATCCTGTAGCCGTATCCGAACCCGTGCTACATAGTTTATCCAACACATACACGGTGAGCAACTAGAAAAGTCCATGCTTCGAGAAGTTTATACCCTAGAAAGCATGAAATATATCGGGTGCATATTGTTTAGGGATTTTCTATATTGGTTATGCATATCAAACTATTTTTTTTGGTGATTAGCCAATAAACATTTCATATAGGGACCACTATATGTATACATATACTCGAAGTTTATATCAGGTAATATTAACCAGCAGTTCTAGTTTTGCATGCTCCTTTCTATTCTCTTTCTATTTATTGCTTTTCATGATCTTTAGACTCTTAGCACCATAGATATTCATGAAAATTATAGCATCACAAAATTGTTACCATGGATCATTTCCGTTAATAAAAGTACTTGTTATTTGTTTATTGTCTGTATCTAAAGATTTTTGGAGAGACTGGCCTGTTTGTGGGTTCTTAAAAATTATATCATCTTTAGTTGGAAATTACTAATTGATGACTGTTATTTGTTTATCTTTTGAGTTGGTACAACTGTTAAAGCTCATAAAGTTTATTGTGCTATTTCCGTTTGTGTTATCCATAAAATTAACTTTGATGTGGAAGTGCAGTAATCTAATATTTTATCACCTTTATGAAATCTATTTATCATTTATAGTTTCTTCCAAGTTTTGTTTATTCCTATTTCACAAGCGGCTAGTCTAATACATCTCTTATTCTCTTTATTGGAACCCCCCCCCCCCCTCCCCTCCGCCGCTAAGTTTTCTTAAAGTGAGCATTTAAAAATATACAAGCTAGCACAAAAATATACAAGCTAGCAATATAAACTTTCTGAAAGAGCATCTTAATTTTATTATCCTGCCTCAATTCTGGAAATATACTTGTAGTTTCATTTTATATCTAGAATCTTAATTGCAATGCGTCATTCGACAGAAAAAGGATGCTCCCCCAGGTGAGAAGCCGGAGCCAGTGAGGACCCACCTGCGTAACATGATCATAGTCCCGGAGATGATAGGAAGCATCATCGGGGTGTACAATGGCAAGACGTTCAATCAAGTCGAGATCAAGCCTGAGATGATTGGCCACTACCTGGCTGAGTTCTCCATCTCGTACAAGCCCGTCAAGCACGGTAGGCCCGGTATTGGTGCTACCCACTCTTCCAGGTTCATCCCCCTCAAATGAATGCGAAAGCTACTATGCTTTTCTGCAGCCTTTTTTATTGGGCATCCAAGAACTTTTCTGTCATTCTGCCAAACTTTATAAAAATTTTGTGCTTGCAGCTGGTTTCTTCATTTAATTTTGATTACCGATATTATGAAATACGCTTGTATGAGTTCTTTAAGCCGTTTTGTTGTGTTTTAGTTGTGATATTTAAAGCGATTCCTTTGGTTATTAATATCATAGCTTAATATTATGCATGTTTCTGTTCTCCATTGAGCTTTTTGGCATTATTTGTGTGCTTGTGTTGTTGATGCGTTGCCCAAGCAATAATGTGTGCTTGTGTTGTTTATTCATTGTCCAAGCTTAGTGCCCATTCTTTGTTTAACGAAAACTCAAGTAGGTTTTGAATGTTAGTTGTCAATGTGTATGAGCTTGAAACTGTAGTTAGATTGAAAGAACGATGTTCTGAATGTTCTATTTTATTCTACAGCTGCATTATTTATTAAACTACTTGAGTTTCGAAGGCTATTGATTTCAAAATATATTGTACATTGTTATATTTTAAATATTTTTTGATGAGTAATGCGATTGCATGTTTTGAAAGTGATTACAGGTTTGAAATCGATATTTTCTTCGCCTTCCGGGAAATAAAAGGAATAATATTATATTCTCGCTATATATACTGTTGAGAAATATTTACCCAAAAGAAAGCGAAGATTCTTGAGAAACCTTGATTGGCTCAGCTTTTTTCAAACAGAACAATTCTGGAAGATCTAGATGATTTATGGCAAAAGTACGTTTCATGTTGGTATCTTTGGGGTAAGATTCCGCCGATTAATAATAGGGTTGGAACGCAGTAGGGTTGGAACACTTGGTCGTTGTCGACGTAACCTCATTTCTTCCGACCAACTCCACAATGGCGAATGGACTTCGGGATCCTTCCCATAGACGCGCATGCTTCATCAACTATTTTCAAAGCATTTGTGAGTCCTCTTCTCCAATTCTTCAGCAGTGCATCTATGCTCATAATAGAGAGCGCACATGGAATTGAATGAGAACCTGTGTCAACCGCTCACCCTACAGAAAATCATCGATGTCATCATGAGTATGCATCCGGCCAAAGCATTGTTGGCGATCTTTAAGGGTGGCGTCCTAGCAACCATGGAGGATTAGTGTTGCTATACATGGTTGAGCTTCTTAATATTGTAGACACTAAGACCATCGAGCTATCGACGTATTGTCTGGAAATCAAGTTTCCTGTGGAGGGTTGCGAGGATTTTTTGAGGCAGGCTTTTTTCAACGTAGGTAAATGGCTCAACAACGTCAAATATCCTTGCCCTCGGAAGCTCGAGCCTTGGATGAACGAGCGCCGCTCCTCTCTTCAACAACACCGTAAGATCTCAATCTTCTCGACATCTCCAGTCGACAAATTAGTAGCCCATAATACTATGGAATCCTTTGGTCATTGGATGAGCCACGAACTCCCCTATTGTATTTCTCAAGTTGTATCTTGTGATAGGATCTTTTAGCAATAAAACTTAATGAGCTAGGGCTCTTTTCTCTTCCGAAAACAAAAATAAAAATGAAAAAAAAGGGGAACACTGGCTGCACTATCCAGCAAAAGAAAACAAAATTCATCACTGCTTTTGGCTATGAATGTAAATACTTTCTCAAACAATTGAAAATGCATATACAATTATATTGGTTATTGAAAATGCATATACAATTATACTGGACTAGTCAATGACATGGTTATTGACTCCCAAGAGTCTAATTCAACCCTTATCATGATTGGATGAATGAAATTGGAAACAAAGGACAAACTAATTGGCTTTAATTCCTGATATGATCCTCAAAATGAAACTACCAGGGCCCAAGGACAACCAGAGTTTATTTGTAAGTGGAGTTAGCATAATCATGGTTTCTTTTTAAGTGGAGTTAGAGGGGACGCAAATTGTGATTTGTAAACCCCAAACTTAAAAAATGAAGTTTACAAAACTTTGGTTAGTTTGGAGTTGAGATAACCGTAGTCGTGTTAAGTTTTGGGTTGAGACAGCTGCAGTTGTTTTGGCTTTAATTCTATGTCTATCACTGCTGGTTAAATATAAATTTCAAGAGAGAATTCACGTAAAGTGATGCACACTGTTGTTTTTCTTTCATCCATTTTCCAACTTGCATCCTCTCTCTTGTACCATTTCTTTTATATTTCTTAAATATGATTATGGGAATATGGACCCACTCAATAAAATTTCATAGTTTGCATCCTAAATCAAAAATGTTTTCAGTAGCTCTGTGATCGACAACTACAGCTAATTCGTAGAAATACAATATGGGTAAAAACATAATGTGGGTGTAGGATGTTATTGGGGTGGCTCTTGGGATGTAAATACGGAATTGATATGAAATGGATATGGTTGTGGATTTCAAATGAATACTGGAAAAAGATATGTCCAATAAAGTCAAATATTAGTATTTTTTATGGTTACAAAATAAATATTGGTGTTAATATATCTGTGGATGTTGGTGGATGCGGATACGAATAGTCATCAGATATGAAGAGCACAATCCGAAATTGATGAAAATATGGTGTCAGCTTGGATTATTCGTATCCGCTTACATTCTTAGATGGGAGCCAGCCTCTGGACTGGGTTGCCCTCAGCGCCAGAAGGGAAACATTTTATTTTATGTATTAAAAATTATTTTCCACACATATAATCTGTTAAAATACATTTTCAAAATTTTATCTCACCGGTTCAAAACAGTGTAAGACAAGTCTAAAACTTCCATTTAATCCCCCATTCATCCCAAATATACCCACATCAATTAAATTCCATCTCTAGAACCAATACAAACCAAAAATTAAATTAAAAAAGAAAAAAAAAATCCTCTCTTTCTTCTCAATTCTCTTTGTTCTTCCCTTTTTCCAATTCCATCACAATTCACAAAGTCCAATACCAGTCATGCCCAATTCCCCAAACCCTCTTCTCTTCAATCCAAGCCATTCAAACAACAAAAACCAATCAATTCCAAAGAGAAGTCAAGCTCCATCCTCAACTTTTCAATCAAATTCCACTTGCTCTGCTCCTTCTCCTTCCCCTTATTCAAGCAATCCCACTTCTCGCTGCGAGGGCCTCGACTTGTTGGCAATGGCGATTCTCGAGGTCGAAGGACCCGTAGCCTTCGAATCCTGCTCCAACGAAGAGAATAAGATAGATTGTGAAATGGGGTTGAGGAGTTTTCGAAGGACAAGAGTGCCTTTGAAGTTTCAAGATTCAGTTCTTCAGCCTTGGAAGCGATGCCCTCGACGGCGATCGAGGGTGAAAAAGGTCAAATTTTGATGTATGGGTTCTTCTCCTCTTTGCTCCAATGCATCTTTGTTGTGTAAAAGTTTTGAACTTGAGAGGATCACCTAAAGCAAAAGCTAGTGCACAAGTATAGAGTTAATTTCTTAATTTTGAATGCTAGTTGTGATTTAGATCTTTAGCTTAAGGTTTATGAGTTTGGGGCCAGTGATTGCTTCAATTGTTGAGAATGTGATTTCATTTGAATACATATATACTTGCATTGCTAATTCTTAAGCAATATCAATAATCATAATTTCATTGCTATATTCCAATCAAAGGCACATTTTATAGCTACCATTCAATGATATAGATGCATTATTAAGCTTCAAGAAAGGCATTAAGCTAATCATATATAGTTTAACTAAAGATGTTAATAGTTAATGTACTAGAAGCCAAGCCCAAGCTATGCATGTCTTGGTTGCTTGGCTAATTAAAACTTGATTATGTACTAACAATTCATATGGTTGTGTGTATGTGCGATAGCTATGCCATTTGATTGATCACTTCTCCTTTATATTGATCATAAAGCAAAGGATGTCAGTTAATGTCATATTAATTAGTTGATTTATTGGATTCATTTCTAATCATTTTGATAATAAGACTTTTGGAATGTGTAAATTAAAACAGTCTCACGTTGGAAAAATTATGAAAAGTGCATAGATATAAAATATAAGATGGGACAAACCTCAACAAGACTTGAGTCTTATTGTTGGAACTCACTTATATCAAAAGCCCGTGTACACTCATAAATAAAATATACATTCATCCCATCATTCGTGTATAATTAAATTTAATATGGTATTAGAGCTATATTGATAATATTCGTGGATTTGTACTTTAACGTACGGTTCTTCGAGCCTTCATGCTCTGTACAATCCACGTGCACGTGACGGAAAGCGTTGAGATGTGTGGATTAAAAAATAGTCCAACGTTGGAAAAAATATGAGAAGTACATGGGTATAAGAAGATATAAGATGTGACAAAGCTCAATAAGGTTTGAGTCTTATTATTGGAACCCACTCATATCAAAACCTTGTGGTACACTTATATAAATAAAATATATAATTGCCTCACTCGTTCGTGTATAGTAAAATTTAATATGGTACCAAAGCAAGGTTGATAACATTCGTGTGTTTGTACTATAACACATACCTCTTCGAGCCTTTGTGCATCTCTTGAGTCTTCGTGCTCTCTTGTGTGTGTTTCGAGCCTTCGTGCTCTGCACCATCTATGTGACAACCACGTTGCATGTGAGGAGAAGCGTTGAGATTTGTGGATTATATCAAAAGTCCGTGTACATTCATAAATAAAATATAAAATCGCTCCCTCATTCGTTTATAATTAAATTTAATATGGTATCAAAGGTAGGTTGATAACATTCGTGGATTTGTACTATAGCGCACACCTCTTCGAGCCTTTGTGCATCTCTTGAGCCTTCGTGCTCTCTTGTGTGTGTTCCGAACCTTCGTGTTCCATACGATCCACGTGACAACCACGTTGCATATGAGGGGAAGTGTTGAGATGTGTGGATTAAATTAAGTCCCACATTGGAAAAATACGAGAAGTGCATGGGTATTAGATATAAGATGGGACAAACCTCAATAAGGTTTGAGTTTTATTGTTGAAACTCATTTATATCGAAAGCCCGTGTACATTCATAAATAAAATATATAATCGTCCTCTTACCCTTACCCGTGTATAATTAAATTTAATAAAGACAATCAAACAATTGAGTATTGGTTTATCTTTCGAAATTTTTAATTAGCAGGAGTCAATTTTTATATGGGCATATTAGATTAGTCAAATCATGTTTTTATTCTTTCCTATTCAATATAAATAAATGTATTGTATTCTTCCTTGCTCATTAAGAGAGATAATAATTTCTACTTTTCCTAAAATGGTATTGCCTCGGGTTATCAAAAGAAATACCCCTCTCATCAATTCGGCAGTCGCTTCCTCTGCTCCGCCGATTTTGTTTCCACTTCTGAGCTATCGCTCTTCAAACATGAACATGATGAACAAGCACGGCTTGTATAGTTTTCCTCCGCTTGATATCCAACTCACCAACTCTCGGGAGTATATCACATGAGCTCTCACTATGCTGTATAATATTCGGGCTTGCATTATTGGGATTTGTGGATGTTCCCTCTTCTCACTACTGCACCCACTACCCCGATGACTGTTGTAGAGTATTCAGACTCCTCGATTGTCACCTCAGGTGCATCACCTCTTACTTATGATCGACGGATGCATACTGATCAGCTAATCATGGCGTATATTATGCGTTGTTGCTGTTCCAATCCGGTTGGCAATCGGGCATGTGACGACCTCTCGGAACCAGTGGCTTTCTCTTAGTCTCATGTCTGTTAGACAGATGTGGCTCGTGAATATTAGCTCCATGAAGCTCTCTAAGAACTTGTCAAGGATATCATTCTATTCACGATTTCTGTTCTCTTCTATCTGGCTATTTGAAAGAACCGTATACGATGAAGGTTCTTACAACTGAATTTGCGATCAAGTACCACCAACAACATGATAGTCAGCAGCCGTGCGTCTTTAACCAGAGTTTGAAGGGCTGCATTGTCAAACCCTTCGTCGCTACCTTTTTCCCAGTCTTAAGGTTGCAGTTGCTAAGTTCCTCTCTAAGAAGACGCGCTTAAGATTCTTGAAAGAAAAACTTATTTGCTTTTAGAGTGATTTAATATCTGCATGATGCATTTAATATATTTTTTAACTTAAATCTGTTTTAGAATTATCTCTGAGATAAAAAAAAATTATATTTCTTTCGAAAATATTAATAACAACAACAATGTTGCACTGAACTTATTAGACTATACAAACCACTTTGCAATGGTCAGGGCTTTATATTCATTATGCATGTCCATGCATATACTTAATCTTACTGTACAAGAGATGCATATGAGATATGTTCTACTAACATTATATGAAGGGTAAATTATCTCAAAAAAAAAAAAAACTTGTAAAGTTTTCTGCTCTCAAACAACTCCCGGTCTAAAGAATCTCATCAAAAACCCACCGAAAAAGTTTTCGCTGTCAAAAAACCCCTGCCTGCAATATCTGTATAGTTGAATGCAATATGTAGTTAGCGTATACATATTACAAGAAATATGATATTGCTAGCAATTATAAAGATGTTGCGGGCAAGTGGGTTGTTTACCCTCTTTAATACTTTTAATGTGTTTACATTTCAGACAGGTAGAGTTCAAACAAACAAAAGGTTTATTTTTAAAAATTTAACCAAAAGGTTCTGAGTTCATGACTTTTAATAAACACAAGCACTTATTGTTATTTACACCATATATCTCTCAGGTTTATATCTAGACGGGATATCTTAATAGATTGCTCTTAATCACATCATATAGAGAAAGATCACATTATTACAGTTAATGTGGTTGCAAAAAATGATCATAATGCCAGGGTAAACATAAAATTACAAAATGTTCATAATGCCATGTTTACCCTTTTTAAAAACCTCCAACATTTGAACGTTGAAACAAAAAGTGAGTTTAAATAAAACAAGTTATTTAGTGTTTTAAGAGTTGATCAGAAAGTCCTGAATTCGATACTTCCGACATTACAAGTGTATGTCTTTAATTATATCCTATTGTCTCAAGACGCACCTAGACAGGATACCATGCTAGCTCGCTTCAAATTGCATCATTATATATATATATATATATATATATATATATATATATATATATATATATATCAAGGCATAGTTTGAACAAAAGAAATGTATATTTTATTCATTTTGCTCGTGTTTGTATACAACTTGAATATATATAGCAGTAAAATAAATTAAGGCATAATTTGAACAAAAGAAATGTATATTTTATTCATTTTGCTCGTGTTCGTATACAACTTGAATATAAGTTACATATATCATTGCAAAAGAATGCAAAGTTATATAAGGTTCTCCTTTAAGATCTTCGTTTAAATACTTGAGGGTATTTTAGTGTCGATGTTGTAGACGTTGATGGGCACTACCCTAATATGGGGACCACGTCACTATAAGTGGGATACCCTAAGTGTTGTCCACACCACTTCATTTGAAGTATAGAGCTGTTACTTCTTTTGAAGTACTGGTAATACACTTTTTGAGGTGTAGATGGCATTTCATTTGAGATTCAAGTGGGACACCCGAGACGGGGTCCACACTAGTCATGTATGAGCGGGACATCCTAGATGGGGTCCATACCGCTTCATTTGAAATAGGGAACACTTCATTTGAAGTGTGAATGGGACCCCTGGATGGGGTCCACATATGGTTAGGGAAACCAAGAAATTTCCATTAGGGAGGCCTATTTAGTTGCCTCCCGAGGGATCGGGAAGGGGTTCCGAATTTGGGGCCTCCTGAAGGCTGCTTCAAGCCAAGTCAGAAACTCTTTAGAATTTTTTTTGATGAAACTCATTTATTTGAATTTCTTGCACATACTGAGAATGTATGGTATCGTTCTCAGTAGTTTGTGCAATATGAACACATGGATTTGTGTTCAAAAGTAAAAACATGTCTTTTGGGTCATGTTTAAGTGATGGATCTGCATTCACTAAAACAAACATGTTTTTGCATGTCTGATAGGTGAATAGGAAATTCCTATTCATAAGTGGGTTGAGAATATAGTTTTTCTATTTATGAAGATCCTGAAGACATGATTTTTTATGTCTCAAGACATGAATGGATTATTCTATTCAGATGTCTTTTAAAGATATCATATACAAACATATTTATGTCTGAATATGAATAGGGTTTTCCTATTCATAAAGTTTCTTAAGACATGATTTTCATGTCTTATAGCATGAATGGAGTATTCCATTCATACATGTCAGTTATAGACATGTCTGGAAAAATGAATAAGGTTTTCCTATCCACAGATATTTTCAGAGAAATAATTTTATGTCTCAAAGTGAATAGAATGTTCTATTCATTTATGTTCACAGAGAAGGACATGAGATTTTGATCCATGTCCTTTAAGAAATAGTTTATCTATTTTTGTTAAATATGCAGAGAATAAGGTGACCTATTCCAAAATACGCAGAACATGGGTTGGCCGATGTTCTTGGTTCAGTTCATATTGGTCAAGAATACATTTGTATTATGAGCTTCATCTTCTTTGTGAAGAGCCATGCCCATGCCTTCCAAGCTCTTTTATTTAAGAGCTGGGAACTTGGATATATTTCCATCATTGTTTTTTTATTAGAGAGGAAAACAGAGAAGAGGAAATAGAGATAGGGATAGAGAGAAAGAAGAGTGAAGGAATGAAGTTACTCCATTCCTATATTCTCACCCGCTTCTTCTTCTTCTTTTTCTTCTCAGAACTTTTATCATAGTTCTAGAGTTTTGAGCACAAAAGATTTGATACTTGATCAGGTGCTTACAGTGTGTATTTATACCCCTATGTGAGTAAGGGAGTAGTGGCAATTACTCCCTCGATATCAGGGGAAGTGGGGGTGAAAATCTCCCAATTATCTCTTGAAGAATATATCAAACTTATTCTGGAGGAGGAGGTCCCAACCCGATTAGTGTTGGGACACCCGAATTAGGAGCCTCCCGAGATCGGGAGGAGGGCATCTCGATAGCGGATTCCCAAAATCTACTCAATTTTGAGTTGAAATAAGAGAAACCTCCCTAGGCGGGGGGTCCCACCGGTGATGAACTGTAAGTCTATGGTGCTCCTTGCCGTGATGACTATGGCTTTGCAGAATCGAAAAACTTTAAAATTTACTTGAGCACTACAAATTTCAACCCTAGAATATATGTTCAAACACTAAACTAACTAAAACTAAAAGAAGTTATCTACTATGATGAGGACTGCAACCTTTGATGTCGTGTCCCTACCGAGCCTAACTGTGACAATCTCCATACAGTCCGGTCTGTTCGTCTGAGAGTATCGCATATCAAGTCTAGGGGGGTGAAAAATGTCAGACCCCTAATAACCTGATAAGTCGTGTTGATATTTTTCAAGACCAACCAAGAAACCACCGATCTAATTATCAGTAAATCTCAACTGCCTTGGCCAGGGTCTTAAGGTTTCAGCCAACCGTACAGATCACGATATTGATTCCCTATACCGGGAGAGAAGAATCCCCAACAATCACTCACCGCCTCCATGTGGCTTGGGACTGTGCCCAACTAAAAACTGTTTGCATGACTTAGTAGAGTCGTGGTAGGGTAGTAATCAAAGCAAAGTGGGAACTCACACGAGACAAATGATGATCTCAGATCGACAGACTAACCTGTACTTATGTCACCTGAGAGCTGCTATCTGACGTTAGGTATAGTACCATCTAGCAACTCCCGACGAGTCCGTCCAGTGTAACACATAACCTAATGAGCACCTGTATACTATCATCGGTGCCTACACCAATGGCTGTGGGATCAGCCACCTCCCCTGACGGGAATAAGAAACGTATACACCAGTCTACTTTGGAGTATCGATTCCCAGTCTCGATAATCCTACGACTAGGGACAATTTTAAGGATGTGTTTATAAACTACCCAGCTTTCACTAGTATGATTGCCTTCATAACGCTGGTAGCCAAGCAAAGATCCTATGGGCTCTATCAACATGTATTAGCAATACGTAAAAAGAAAAATATACACATGTTAAGATAGATGCAAAATAAATAGCATACTATCATATCGAGCAAGATTGTCCTGTATATATATATCCCCAACATTCTGTACAATAAAGACCTCTAGGGCATATATATCCTAACAATCTCTCACTTGCACTAAGGCCTTTTATTGGCGTATCGACTACGTATTGTCTGCGCTAAAACCAGTTGTTGGCGTATCATATACCCAACATCTCGAACAACCTCTCGAACTGTGTTTGAGGGATGACCTTGGTGAATGGATCTACAATGTTGTTCTCCATATCTACTCTCTGCATCTCGATCTCTTGGTGATCCACGATCTCTCTGATCAAGTGATACCACCTTAAGATGTGTCTGGATTTCTAATGGGGCCGTAGTTCCTTCGCTAAAGCAATAGCCCTGTTATCGCAATACAAAGGTATTGGATAAACAATGGACATCACCACCTGAAGTTCAGAAATGAACTTCCTCATCTAGACTGCTTCTTTTGTGGCATCATTAGCAACGATGTACTCAGCCTCTATCGTCTAGTCTGCTATGGTGTCCTGTTTGGAACTCTTCCAACATATCGCCCCTCCATTGAGGGTAAACACATAACTCGACATGGATTTAAAATCATCCTTATCACTCTGGAAGCTAGAGTCTGTGAAGGCCTCGACCTGGAGGTCTCCATTGCCGTATACTAAGAACAATTCTTTAGTCCTTCTTAGGTACTTGAGAATGTTCTTTACGGCTATCCAGTGCTTTTCCCCTAGGTTTGACTGATACCGGCTTATTACGCTAAGTGTGTAAGCTATATCTGGTCTGGTACATAACATTGCATACATTATAGATCCTACCGCCGAAGCGTAGGGTATAATACTCATGCGAGCCCTCTCCTCATCATTCTTGGAAGACATCTCTTTGGAGAGGGTGATTCCGTGACAAGCGGGTAAATTACCGTGCTTGAAATCTTTCATACTAAATCTCTTTAGTATGGTGTTAATGTACCCGAACTGTGAAAGTCCCAACATTCTCTTAGATATATCACAATAGATCTTAATCCCTAGAATGTATGAGGCATCACTAGGTCTTTTATGAAAAACTTTTGTGATAAAAAGCTTTTGACTAATTGTAGCATAGGAATGTCATTTCCTATCAAGAGAATGTCATCCACGTACAAAACGAAGAATACCACGGTTCTCGCTACAATTTTCTTATAAATGCATGGTTCATCTATATTTTTGATAAAGTCAAATTCCTTGACCGTCTCATTAAAGCAGATGTTCCAACTCCGTGATACCCGTTTTAATCCATAAATGGATTTAAGCAACTTGCATACCTTTTCGCTGCTCCCACTTTCTGTGAAGTCCTCTGGCTGGTTCATATAAACACACTTTTCTAAACTTCCATTCAGAAATGCGGTCTTTACATCCATTTGCCAGATTTCATAGTCATGGAAGGCAGCAATGGCAAGTAAGATCCGAATGGATTTAAGCATAACCACTGGAGAAAAAGTTTCGTCATAGTCCAAACCTGGTCTTTGACGAAAACCTTTTGCTACAAGTCTAGTTTTATAGGCTTCAACCTTTCTATCTGCACCAATCTTCCTTTTGAAGACCCCTTTGCAACCTATGGGTTTTACCCCTGGAGGTGCAACGCCTAAAGTCCAAACTTTGTTGGTGTATATGGATTCCATCTCGGATCTCATAGCATCCTGCCACTTCACCGAGTCTCTACTCGTGATAGCCTGCTGAAAACTAGTGTACTCATCATCATCGATGATGCAATCCTCTCGATCCTCGTCTATGATAAAACTGTAGTATCTCTTGGGCGGATGAGACTGCCTACTAGATCTGCGGAGTGGCGTAGGTATGTTCGGTTTTATTGAAGTCTCGGATTCCACAAAGTTTTCAGTAATAGTTTATGGCTCTGGAATTTCTTTCAGTTTTATTGCGCTCCCACTAATTTCTTTTTCAAGAAATAAGTTTCCATAAAGCGGGTATGTTGAGAAACAAAACCCTTTTTCTCCTCAGCGTAATAGAAACAATACCCCCCATGAATTCTTTGGGTATCCCATAAATTTACACAATACTGAGCGTGTCTCGAGCTTGTCCGGATAATACTTTTTGAAAAAGGCTGGACACCCCTATATCTTAAGATAGTTAAGATAGGGTTTTTCCCACTCCACATTTCATATGGAGTGGTAGGCACTGACTTAGTGTTAGTTATATGTATGTCCTAGAGGCCATTATTGTACATGTGATGTATATTATAGTGGATGCTTGGATATATATAGAGTGATGACTTTCTTACTCGACATAATAATATGCTATCTGGTTACCTTTATCTTAACATGTAGACTGGTATTTATACTGTCTTGCTCTCACATGTTGATAAAGCCCTTAGGATATGTACTTGACTACCAGGACTATGATGGAGATCATACTAGTGGGGCCAGGGTAGTTTACAAGTACATCCTTTAATTGTTCCTAGCCGAGGGAATATCGAGACAGGGCATCGATATTCCAGAGTAGACTAGCGTATACGCTTCTTGACCCATATGATGGGCGATGGATGATCCCACATCCATTGGTGTTTGACATCAAAGATGGTATACGGGTGCTCAGTAGAGACTGGGTACACTGAACAGGACTCGCCGAGGACTCCTATGTGGTAGTATACCTATCGTCAGATAGCAGTCCTTTGGTGACACTAGTACAGATTAGTCTGTAGACCCGAGATCTTCATAGAGTCTTGTGTGATTCCTACCGTGCTTTGATTTCCTCCCTCCCACGGCTCAAAAGAGTCGTGCAAACAGGTGGATTTTGGGTACAGTCCCGAGTCGCATGGAGGCAGTGAGCGATAGGAGGGGTTTCGTCTCTCCCGGTATATGGGGTTGATGTCGCGCTGTGTTTCCATAATAGCAAATCTCTGGCCAGGGTTGTCGAGATTTACTGATAAGAGTTATCAGTAGTTTCTCGAACCGTTATGAGCCATACATCAGCATGACTTATAAAGTTACTGGGGGTTGACGTTTACCACCCCTAGACTTCATATGCGACATATCAGACGAAGAGACCGGACTGTACGGTAGTGTTACTGATAGGCTTCATGGAGAGTATGGACGAGTTTGCTTGTTGATCTTCATATCGCTCAATACCCGGGCAGCCGTTACGTCCAGCTAGTACCGCTGACGGCTTGTATGTGACTGATATGATCATCACCTACTGCCGACGCATTGACGAGTCTTTAAAGTCCCACACAGAAGTTTCCTGGTTCGAATGAAATGAAGTAGGGCACATATGTGATATGTACGTGGGCCTGATCAAATACGTGTATGTGATACCGTATTGTAATCTGGCAGTTTTCTGGTATCGGTTAGGTCATATGTGATATGACCAGATTATCGAATCAAGTGTTGATTTGATAATGTGATATTCAGATAAATAATATTAGTCGGTTATATGTGATATAACCGGATTATTAGATCAAGTGTTGATTTAATAATGTGATATATATTATATGTGATATAATTATATCTTAACTAATATCATTAGCTCACTAATTGATTTATTTGTATATATATATATTAATTTATATTATATATATATATATATATATTATATGAAGCATCGCATATTTTTCTATTTTTAGAAAATGGAAAAATGAGGTGTAAATTGTGGAGATATTTTGGGTATAGATGAGGCATGAGCTTATATTGTGGAGATATTTTGGGTATGGATGAAGCATCTCTCTCCTTACTATTCAAGTATGGTTGCAATTTAGAATTGTAATTTATTCCATGCTTGAATGAGTGAGAAGAGAGATAATTCATATTATTGTTTCTACACTTACTTCATACTTAATATCTTAGCCATTTTCCTTGAGCTTCTTCTTTCTCTTGATCTTTACAATTTCTTCATCTCACCTCCAAGCTCAAACCTTCACATGAGATGTGAATCATTGAGCTTGTGAGATACCAAGTGAGCTTATAAAATCCCTTACTTCACCATCCCACACCAAACTAGTAATTTGGTGTGGTGTGTTTCATACACTAAATAAGTTTAGTGTAGAGTTAGCTTGATCTAGAGAAATTTCGGGTGGATCGTCTTTGGCGCGAAGATCATGAAGGTCGGTCGTTCAACTCGAAGAGGAGCCTTGTAGAGTCGCGTGGACTTCAACCCGGAGCTTTAGAAGAGAAGGACTTGAACTACAAAGGTTGTATGCTTCTTTCCTTCTTGTTGTTAACCCCAATATTCTAGTTAAGATCTTGTTAGACTAACTTAGCACCTAATAAAATTAAAATTTGGCATATTTGATGCCTCTTGAACCTCATGCTGGTGCTAAGGTAGACTTTCATGGTATCAGAGCCAAGCTAGAGTATTAGGCGATGATTGTAGAATTATGAAACCGAAACTGCTCCGAAACTTGAAACACTAAAACGCCGTTTTTGTCGATTTTTAAAGTTGTCAAAATTTTTTTTAAACAACTGCAGAATGTTATATGAAATGTAATATGAACACTGGAGAAAAATGAATCCAACTGGACGGTTTTGACCCGAGCACATACTCCCCAAAACTGAGCAGGCCGGCCAAATAGTGCTCTCCGGGCTTCGTATTTTTTCAGTATTCTGGTCTCTGGGTTTTGGTGTTTCATGTGTTGTTTGTTTTGTTAAAAATTTCATGAGATGTTGATTTTCTATAAAGGAAATTCGGAGTGTTTCGTAGTCGTAATTCTAACTATATTTTGGGTTATTTAGACGGTGTTAAAAAGTTCGAACGGATATCAAATACCCACTTTAACCCTCGCTGGAAAATTTCCAAGAGTTGGATTTTTTCATAATTAAAGAACACTCAAATATCATGCAAGTGATTCGATGGACCCTCTAGAAGAACGAAACCTTAACTCGATTCTATGACCGTAAGAACCTCTGCCAAACCCTCGAGTTTGCGGTAGTTCCGCGGTGCTATAGGTGAGGCAAGGGTTGGCCCTTCTACAGTTGGTCCATAGGTACTACGGCATGTTCTGAGTACTTTTAAACTGCGCTCAAGTGTTGAGCTTTTTGGGAAATTTTGGATGTTTGTTGATTCGATCGGAGTGTTTAACATCGTCTAGCTATTTGATGACATGTGATGTTATGTGTTGCTTGGATATGTTATATTGGATCGTCGTGTTTTGAATAGCCGGGTTTTTTTATGTGAGATGGGAGTTTTTATTTTCATTAATGTAAAATTTATTGTATGTAATATTCTTTTATTGGGGCACTTTCGGGTTGAGGATGATGTCACCATTGTTGTATATTATTTACTTTTCCGCATTAGGATAGACCTAAGGCGGGGAGCACAAGTAACCGGGTTCTAGAGTTCAGTGGAAGACCATCTTGAGGAGTCGAGTCCGGGTCTCCTAACTTTAGAATTGGTAGGGTTGCTTGCCTCTCTCGTAGGGGTCCAGGGATGTGGGTTTGGCTATTCATCGCGACCATGGAATCCGTGTTTTATACTGGCTTAATTTAAAACACGGAATTCTTAGTATATCCAATATTTCATATGTTATCTTCTGCTGCTGATATTCTGTGATGTGATCACTTTATATGCGTGAGACGAATGCTTTATTATTGTATATATGATATATAATAAACGTTGCTTATGTTTTGCACCCGCGCTAGTCCCGCCCCGCTATGCCGTTAGTTAAGTAACCTAACGGTGCATAACGGGACACTGTGGCGAATGCGGACGGCATAAGCGTACGTTGTATTTTCGTTTCTTCTGTGATGCTTAGAAAGCATAAATTATGGGACTTAATTAATGAGATTAATGAAAGAAAAGAAACCTAAAAGATGTTGTAGAATCAAATTTTCAAAAAGGGTAGCTCTAGTTCTTGCTTTGCATACTGGTATTCTTGAATATCCAGCACCTCATTCGATGAGGAAAGAGCCGAGATCCCTTCACCGGGAGTGACCTCTTTAGCGAAACTAGCAAATGCTACAACCCACTCGATTTTTTTTGACTGCTTCTCTATTTCTTACTTTGCATAGTGGTATTTTTGTATATCCTGCACCTCATTCGATGAGAAAAGAGCCGAGATCCCTTCACCGGGAGTGACCTCTTTAGTGAAGCTAGAAAAGCCTCAAAAAACACTCATTTTCAAAATCACTAGATTCTACAACGATATCAAGTTCATTACGCTCATGGTTTTCTTAAAAACCTGCGTAACCCTCCGTCATTTCAGATAGGTATTATTTAGTATTCGTGCTGCGTTTGTTGACTTCCATCAAGGCGTAGTGTGCGGTAGCTGATTAGTGCTTATCTGCCGCATGTGATGCGATTGGATTAGGGTAGTCGTATGGCCTTATTGACCCCCATCAAGGGTCGTGCGGGTGGGTTTAATTCAATCAAGAAATGAACGGGTTGAACTTGACTAGCGGCCTATGGTTTGTTGACCTCCGTCAAGGTCATAGGAAGCTAGGGGTAAAAGTATTATCGGGAATTTCAAGTGTTGAAATTTGCAATGAGATTGTATACATTCTATGAGATAGTTGGATCTCGATACCCACTGCGAGTAAGAGTTACTCCTGGGAGAGTTTTACACATCACAATTAGCCGATCAAGTAGGTGTCTAGAAAGGTGTTAACGGGGTTATGCCTCAGGGAAAACGAGATTTATTTTAATTAGGTCTGTGCGAAAGCACGGGGAACCTCTCTCAAACTACCGGCACTGGCCTGGCTGAAAGATTGCCGAACTTGTAAGGTGTAATTAATCCCGGCTAGTCTTTTCTTTTGGGATTTGAAGGAAGATTTGATAAAAACAGTGGGAGCCGTCCTGATTAGATAAGATAATAACCAATCTAATCTTGCAAAGAGCGCACGCTAACGCGTTTCCTTCTCTCTCTCTCTCCAGGCAGCAACCAATGTCACGCTTTAATTAAGATAATAATATGGATGTATTGACCGAACTCGCTTGTTATGCTGAGCAGGGGAACGTTGGTTCCGCTCCAACTTATAAGTGTCATAAGTTTGAGCAGGAAATAAGGGAATATCCGAATTCATATGCTACCTTAACAAAGAATAAGCATGTTGATGCATCTTCTTCGGGTGTGCTAGTTACCGAGAACTGTTTCTCAGTACACTCTACGTCCTGGGTATTAGATATCGGATCGGGATCCCACATATGTAATATGTTGCATGGGCTAAGAAAAGGTAAAGAACTGGGAAAAGGTGATCATTCTCTAAAAGTAGGGAATGGTGCAAATGTTGCAGCCAAAGCAGTTGGTGAATATCACCTAGTATAACCTAAAGGGAATACTTTGATCTTGAATGAATGTTATTACGTACCCTCTATGCTATGCAATTTAATATCAATTTCTTTATTAGCTAAAAAAGGATATAACTTTGTAGTAGAGAATAATGTTATGAACATTTACCTAAATCAAGTGTTGATTGGGTTTGGTGAGTTATGTAACGGTTTATACGTTTTAAATCAAAACACAGTTCTTAACGTACAGAACATAAACAAGAGGAAATGTTCAGAAATGAACGAAGCCTTTTTATGGCACTGTAGACTAGGTCATATCAATGCGACAAGACTGGCTAAGCTTCATAAAGATGGATATTTAAATCCGTTCGAATTTTCATCTTATAAAACTTGCCAGTCATGTCTCAATGGCAAAATGACCAAAACTCCGTTTACTGGACACGGAGAAAGAGCTACTGAACTCTTGGGACTGATACATAGTGATGTATGCGGTCCTATGTCTACATATGTCAGGAATGGTTTTCATACTTTATCACATTCACCGATGATTTTTCATGGTTCGGACATGTGTTCTTGTTGAAACACAAGTTTGAAGCTTTTGAGAAATTCAAGAAATATAAGTGCGAAGTCGAAAACCAGACGGGCAAAAGTATTAAAATCCTACGATCTGATCGGTGAGGTGAATACTTGAGCGGGGAATTCCGAGACTATTTGAAAGAGAATGGGATTCTCTTTCAGCTTAATCCTCCATATGCACCACAGCAGAACGGTGTATCGGAGCGCAGAAATCGCACTCTATTAGATATGTTGCGCTCTATGATGAGTAATACTGAGTTACCTATTTCTTTTTGGGGTTATGCGCTTGAGACAGCTGCATACCTATTGAATAGAGTTCCGACCAAATCTGTGCTTACCACTCCATATGAGATATGGAATGGGAAAAGACCATGTCTTAATTTCATTAAGATGTGGGGTTGTCCGGCCTATGTCAAAAAGCAAAATCAGGACAAGCTCGAGGTAAGGTCAGTTCTGTGCAACTTTATAGGATATCCTAAACATTCGCGAGGGCATATTTTCTACCACCCTGAGGAACAAAAGGTGTTTGTTGCTCAACATGCCACCTTTTTAGAAAAGGAATTTCTTGTAAAAGAAATTAGTGGCAGTGAGGTAGAACTGGAAGAAGTTCTAGCAGCACAGACTACAACTGACGATTTAGTGGAACCAGAGGATCCAATAGTACCCAACGAACCCCAGCCACTCCGCAGATCTAGTAGGGTTCCTCATCCACCTGAGAGATAGTACGATTTTCTCGTAGACGGTGGGAGCGAGGATTGCATCATGGAAGATGATGACCCTATTAGTTTCGAGCAGGCCATCATGAGTGGAGACTCTGTGAAATGGCTGGATGCTATGCGATCTGAGATGGAATCCATGTACACCAACAAAGTATGGACTTTGGATGTTGCTCCTGAAGGGGTAAAACCTATTGGGAGCAAGTGGATCTTCAAAAAGAAGATAGGTGTAGATGGAAAAGTTGAGACTTTCAAAGCTAGACTTATAGCAAAAGGTTTTCGTCAACGACCTGGTGTCGAATATGATGAAACCTTTTCTCCTGTCGCTATGCTTAAGTCCATCAGGATCCTACTTGCCATTGCTGCATACTAGACTGCAAAATCTGGCAGATGGACGTCAAGACCGCTTTTCTAAATGGTGATTTAGAACAGAGCGTGTATATGACACAACCGGAGTGCTTCGTAGATAGTGGGAGCGGCGGAAAGGTGTGTAAGCTGCTTAAATCCATCTACGGATTAAAGCAGGCATCGCGGAGCTGGAACATCTGTTTTGATGAAGCTATCAAAGAGTTTGACTTCATCAAAAATATAGATGAACCGTGTATATAAGAAGGAAGTAGAGAGTAAGGTTGTCTTCCTCATATTGTACGTGGATAACATACTCTTGATAGGAAATGATGTTCCTATGCTGCACTCGGTCAAGCTCTTCTTATCACAAAGCTTCTCAATGAAAGATCTAGGTGATGCCTCCTACATCTTAGGGATTAAGATCTATAGAGATAGATCTAATCGGATACTGGGATTGTTCCAATCTAGGTACATTGACACCGTACTAAAGAGGTTTAGTATGGAAGATTCCAAGCGTGGGAATATACCCACGATCTCAGGACTCACTCTCTCTAAAGAGATATCTCCCAAGACTGATTTGGAGAGAGCTCGCATTCAAGAGATACCCTATGCTTCGACAGTCGTATCTATCATGTACGCGATATTATGTACCAGACCCGACGTAGCGTACTCACTGAGTGTAGTGAGTAGGTATCAAGCAGATCCAGGAGAGAATCACTGGACAGCTGTAAAGAACATTCTCAAGTACTTGAGAAGGTTTAAAGAGATGTTCTTGGTGTGTGGTAACGGTGAACTCCAAGTGGAGTCCTTTACCGACTCGAGCTTCCAGAGTGATAAGGACGACAGTAATTCGGTCTCGGGTTTTGTCTTTACCTTCAACGGAGGGGCGGTGTGTTAGAAGAGTTCCAAGCAAGTCACCGTTGCAGACTCGACGATGGAGGCTGAATACATCGCTGCCAACGATACTGCCAAAGAAGCTGTCTGGATGAAGAAGTTCATTACTAAGCTTGGTGTGGTTCCGTCCATTGGGCATCCAATACCTGTGTATTGTGATAATAATGGAGCGATGGCTTTGGCCAAAGAACCCAGGCCCCATCAGAGATCCAGACATATTCTGAGGCGGTATCACCTGATCCGGGAGATAGTTGATCGCCGGGAGATCGAGGTCAGGAGAGTTGACACGAAGGACAACGTAGCGGATCCACTCATAAAGGCCCTCCCCCAGACACAATTTGAGAGTTTTTTTGGGATGTTGGGTATGCGATACTATAACACATGGCCTTAATCCAAGTAGGAGATTTTTAGTTATATGTATGTCCTAGAGGCCATTATTGTACATATGATGTATATTATAGTGGATGCTTGGATATATATAGAGTGATGACTTTCTTGCTCGGCATAATAATATGCTAACTGGTTACCTTTATCTTAACATGTAGACTGGTATTTATACTGTCTTGCTCTCACATGTTGATAAAGCCCTTAGGATATGTACTTGACTACCAGGACTATGATGGAGATCATACTAGTAGGGCCAGGGTAGTTCACAAGTACATCCTTTAATTGTTCCTAGTCGAGGGAATATCGAGACAGGGCATCGATATTCCAGAGTAGACTAGCGTATATGCTTCTTGACCCATATGATGGGCGATGGATGATCCCACATCCATTGGTGTTTGACATCAAAGATGGTATACGGGTGCTCAGTGGAGACTGGGTACACTGAACAGGACTCGCCGATGACTCCTATGTGGTAGTATACCTATCGTCAGATAGCAATCCTTTGGTGACACTGGTACAGATTAGTCTGTAGACCCGAGATCTTCATAGAGTCTTGTGTGATTCCTACCGTGCTTTGATTTCCTCCCTACCACGGCTCAAAAGAGTCGTGCAAACAGGTGGATTTTGGGTACAGTCCCGAGTCGCATGGAGGCAGTGAGCGATAGGAGGGGTTTCGTCTCTCCCGATATATGGGGTTGATGTCGCGCTGTGCTTCCATAACAGCAAATCCCTGGCCAGGGTTGTCGAGATTTACTAATAAGAGTTATCAGTAGTTTCTCGAACCGTTATGAGCCATACGTCCAGCTGGTACCGCTGATGGCTTGTAGGTGAATGATGTGATCATCACCTACTGCCGGCATATTGACGAGTCTTTAGAGTCCCACACAGATGTTTCCTGGTTCGAGCGAAATGAAGTAGGGCACATATGTGATATGTGCGTGGGCCTGATGAAATACGTGTATGTGATACCGTATTGTAATCTGGCAGTTATCTGGTATCAGTTAGGTCATATGCGATATGACCGGATTATCGAATCAAGTGTTGATTTGATAATGTGATATTCAGATAAATGATATTAGTCGGTTATATGTGATATAAACAGATTATTAGATCAAGTGTTGATTTAATAATGTGATATATATTATATGTGATATAATTATATCTTAACTAATATCATTAGCTCACTAATTGATTTATTTGTATATATATATTAATGTATATTTGATTGATATATATATATATATATATATATATATATATATATTATATGAAGCCTGGCATATTTTTTCTATTTTTAGAAAATGGAAAAATGAGTTGTAAATTGTGGAGATATTTTGGGTATGGATAAGGCACGGGCTTATATGGTTTTTTATTAGTTTTGACTCACTATTCAAGTTTGATTACAATTTAGAATTGCAATTTATTCCATGCTTGATTGAGTGAGGAGAGAGATGATTCATATTATAGTTTCTACACTTGCTTCATGTTTAATGCCTTAGCTATTTTCCTTGAGCTTCTTCTTCCTCTTGATCTCTACAATTTCTTCATCTCACCTCCAAGGTCAAACTCTCACATGAGATGTGAATCATTGAGCTTGTGAGACACCTAGTGAGCTTATCAAATCCCCTACTTCACCATCCCATACCAAACCGGCAATTTGGTGTGGTGTGTTTCACACACTAAAGAAGTTTAGTGTAGAGTTAGCTTGATCTAGAGGAACTTCGGGTGGATCGTCTATGGCACGAAGATCACGAAGGTGGGTCGTTCAACTCGAAGAGGAGCCTTGTAGAGTCGTGTGGACTTCAACCCAGAGCTTTAGAAGAGAAGGACTTGAACTACAAAGGTTGTATGCTTCTTTCCTTCTTATTGTTAACCCTAATATTCTAGTTAAGATCTTGTTAGACTAACTTAGTGTAAGTCCATGCTACCTCTTCCCGTACTTTCGGGCATGCGGAATTTGGTAAAAAATGATTTTTATAGAGGTGGTAACATGGACCTATAACCCGGATCTTGGTTAAACATCTAACTAACAACCTAACTACGATTTTCTAACTACTCGGTTAGGGGGTTATACCTTGCTTGTCTTGAACTCCTTCGTCTTCAAGTTCCGATGGTGGTCCGGATTGGCTTCTTCCCGTCGTCTCCGTACGCCGAAGATAGATCCACCTGAAAGCTCCAACCTTTGGCTCCTTCTTCGTTCTTTGAAGAAAATAGTTCACTTGGTTTGCTAAACCTTATGAACTAGAATGAGTAGAGAAGAGTTTGTATGGGATTTTATCTATGGTTCTTGATTCTCAACTCATGAGATATATAAACCATAGAGTCAAGAGAGGGAGCAAGAGGAAGAGGGTGAAAGCAAGAGCAAGAGAGCTCAAGAACAAGAGAGAGAATGAGCAAGAAAGAATGAGCAAGTCTTTTGTCTTTCACCCTCTCATAATCCAAAATCATCATAACTCATTATACCAAATCAAGTGTTATGTGATGGTTGAAGCAACCATAACCATATCATTTCATGCACTCATTTTGCACAAATGAGCAAGCAAGCAAAAGTCTTTGCCATGAAATGATGGCTATGGTTATCATGATGGTCAACTAGTCAAGTCTAGTCAACCGGTCAACAAAGTCAACAAGTCAACAAAAGTCAACAAGTCAACAAAGTCAACAAAAGTCAACAACCATGTCACCATAATACTTAATTAATATAATAGTTAATCACATATCATATTCTCATTAGGGTTGAGCAAAAAGTCAAATAGTCAACGGTCAACTGTCAACAACCCTAATGAGAATCCGCTGCCTCTGTCTCCCCGTCAACTGTGCATACACACCCGCATCCGCGTTCCGAGGAACACGAATGCATACTGGATAAATCCAATCCCAAAAGGTACACTGGGATCTGGCTTAAACCAAAGCCCGCTAGTGTAAACTGTCCGGACACTGTACGTGCACAAGTGCACGGATGTGACCGAACCCTGTCGCAAAACCATGCGACCTGTCGCAAAACCATGCGACCTCTACACTTTTGCCTAAAGGCGAAAAGCTTTCTGTGTGGAACTCTAAAGACTCGACACTTCGCTGGCAGTGGGTTTAACCACAGACCGCAAGCGGCACTAGCCGTGCGTAACGGTCCCCAGGTAATGCCGACAAGAAGACCGACGAGGCGAAACCCATCTGAACTCCTACTGAGCCTGAATGTGACATTCTCCGTACAGTCCGGTCTATTCGTCTGATACATCGCATGGCGGGCCTAGGGGGCGGTAAACGTCAGTCCCCCAATAGCGGTACAAGTTGTGCCGGAGCGAAGCCCAAAACACCCTGAGATAACACTGGAAGCCTACCAGTATATCTCGTTTGCCCTGGCCAGGGACTACTCGTGTAATGGCTCTCCTAGACACAGCGCGATGTCAACCCCCAATACCGGGAGAGACGAATCCTGTCTAACCGTCACTGCCTCCAAGTGCTTCGGGACTGCACCCAACTACTACCTGTTTGCACGACTCCTTTGAGCCGTGGTAGGGTAGTAATCAAAGTGCAGTGGGAACACACTCGAGGCGAAGCGACAGTGTCAAGTCAGCGGACTAAGCTGTACTCATGTCACCTGGGAACTGATAACTGACGATAGGCATAATACCAACTAGTCAGTTCCCGACGAGTCCTGTCCAGTGTACCCGTAACCTAACGAGCACCCGCATACTATCTCAAGTACGACGTACTGACGGCTGTGGGACAGACCGTCTCCCACACTGGGATGAGAAGCGCATGCGCTGG
Source organism: Agapanthus africanus (assembly GCA_030015575.1). Lineage (NCBI taxonomy): Eukaryota > Viridiplantae > Streptophyta > Magnoliopsida > Asparagales > Amaryllidaceae > Agapanthus > Agapanthus africanus. The sequence continues at coordinate 154,426,992 of CM057345.1, read as the reverse complement.
TCTACTCCGGAGTATCGATGCCCTGTCTCGATAGTCCTGCGACCAGGGACCTGCATAAGGATGTGCTTATAGATTACCCAGCCCCACTAGTGTGACGGCCATCACATCGCTGGTAATCAAGCAAAGATCCTAAGGGCTCCACTAATGTGTATAGGCGATATACTAAAATAAACACATGTACACATTGAAGTAGAAACAAACCAAGTAGCAACTACTATTTTGAGCAAGATTGTATATACAAGGTGAATATCCCAAGCTTCCATTAAGTAATATACAAACTAGTATGATACAGTAATGGCCTCTAGGGCATATACACTAACAATCTCCCACTTGCACTAAGGCCATGTACTAGCGTATCGAAGACCTATCATCTCGATCAGCCGCTCGAACTGAGTCTGGGGTAGGGCCTTGGTGAATGGATCTGCAGTGTTATCTTCTGAAGCGACTCTCCGAACCTCGATCTCCTGGCGATCCACGATCTCCCTGATTAGGTGATACCGCCTCAAGATGTGCCTGGATCTCTGATGGGACCTGGGTTCCTTCGCTAAAGCTATAGCCCCGTTGTTGTCGCAATACAGAGGTATTGGATCAACAATGGGCGGAACCACCTGAAGTTCTTTCAAGAACTTCCTCATCCAGACAGCTTCTTTTGCGGCATCAGATGCAGCGATGTATTCCGCTTCCATCGTCGAGTCTGCAACGGTTTCTTGTTTGGAACTCTTCCAACACACCGCCCCTCCATTGAGGGTAAAGACAAAACCCGACATGGACTTGGAATCATCCTTGTCACTCTGGAAGCTGGAGTCAGCAAAGGCCTCGATCTGGAGGTCTTTTCCGCCATACACCAAGAACATCTCCTTAGTCCTTCTCAGGTACTTGAGAATGTTCTTTACCGCTATCCAGTGTTTCTCCCCAGGGTTTGACTGATACCGGCTTACGCATAAGCTACATCCGGTCTGGTATACAACATCGCATACATTATAGAGCATACCGCAGAAGCGTAGGGTATAATAGACATGCGATCCCTCTCCAAATCAGTCTTGGGAGACATCTCTTTAGAGAGGGTGATCCCGTGACAAGCCGGTAGGTTACCGCGCTTGGAATCTTCCATACTGAATCTTTTCAGTACGGTGTCGATGTACCTGGACTGTGAAAGTCCTAATATCCTCTTGGATCTATCACGATGGATCCGGATCCCCAGGATGTATGAGGCATCACCCAGGTCTTTCATGGAGAACCTGTGTGACAAGAACCCCTTGACAGATTGTAGCATAGGAATGTCATTTCCTATTAAGAGAATGTCATCCACGTATAAAACGAGGAATACTACAGTTCTCGCTACAAATCTACTATAGATGCATGGTTCATCTGGATTTTTGATAAAGCCAAATTCTTTGACCGTCTCATCAAAGCAGATGTTCCAACTCCGCGATGCCTGCTTTAGTCCATAGATGGACTTAAGCAACTTGCACACCTTTCCGCTGCTCCCACTCTGAATGAAACCCTCTGGTTGGTCCATATAGACACACTCCTCTAAATTTCCATTTAGAAAAGCGGTCTTTACGTCCATTTGCCAGATCTCATAATCGTGGAAGGCAGCAATGGCAAGAAGGATCCGAATGGATTTCAGCATGGCTACTGGAGAAAAGGTTTCGTCATAGTCCAAGCCAGGTCTTTGACGAAAACCCTTTGCTACCAGCCTAGCTTTATAGGTCTCAACCTGTCCATCTACACCAATCTTCCTTTTGAAGATCCACTTGCATCCTACGGGTTTTATCCCGTCTGGAGCAATGTCCAACGTCCATACTTTGTTGGTGTACATGGACTCCATTTCGGTCCGCATTGCATCCAGCCTTTTCACTGAGTCAACGCTCTGAACGGCCTGCTGGAAGCTAGTAGGCTCATCATAATCTATGATGCAATCCTCTCTATCCCCGTCTATGAGAAAACCGTAGTATCTCTCGGGCGGATGAGTCTGCCTACTACTCCTGCGGAGCGGCGTAGGAATGTCCTGTTCTTTTGAACCTTCTGGTTCCACTAAGCTTTCAGTAATAGTCTGTGGTTCTGGAACTTCTTCCAGTTCTATTGTGCTCCTACTTATCTGGGTTTCCAAAAACTCAGTTTCCAAGAAGCAGGCATGCTGAGAAACAAAAACCTTTTGTTCCTCAGCAGAATAGAAAAGATACCCCCTGGAATTCCTTGGGTATCCCACAAACTTACACTGTACTGAACGCGCCTCAAGCTTGTCCGCATGCTGCTTTTTTACAAAAGCTGGACATCCCCATACCTTAAGATACTTAAGACAGGGTTTCTTCCCAGTCCACATCTGATATGGGGTGGTAGGCACAGTCTTGGTGGGAGCCTTGTTCAAGAGATACGCAGCTGCTTCTAGTGCATATCCCCAGAATGATCGCGGTAACTCAGCGTTACTCATCATGGACCGAACCATATCCAATAGGGTTCGGTTCCGTCTCTCCGATACACCGTTATGTTGCGGAGTGTATGGAGGAGTAAGCTGAGAGAGAATACCATTCTCTTTTAAGTAATTCAGAAATTCGGCACTTAAGTATTCTCCACCTCGATCCGATCTTAGAATCTTGATACTTTTGCCGGTTTGTTTCTCTACTTCATTCTTATACTCCTGGAATTTTCTAAAGGCTTCGGACTTATGTTTCATTAAGAAGACATAACCGTACCTTGAGAAGTCATCCGTAAAAGTAATGAAGTAAGAATAACCGCTTCGCGCATGTGTAGACATTGGACCGCACACGTCGCTGTGTACGAGTCCCAAGAGCTCGCTCGCTCTTACTCCGTGTCCAGTAAACGGAGTCTTTGTCATCTTTCCTTTGAGACAGGATTGATAAGTGGCATACGATTGATATTCGAACGGATTCAAATATCCTTCTGTATGTAACTTAGTCAACCTTCTCTCATTGATGTGACCCAGTCTACAATGCCATAAGAAAGTCTGATTTATTTCCGGAGACTTTCTTTTGTGTGTATTCTGGACATTGAAAATCTGTGGTTGGTTTAATACGTATATACCATTACTCAATGTACCTGACCCAATCAAAACTTGATTAAGGTGAATGTTTACAACATTACTTACAAACGCAAATTCATAACCTTCTTTAGAAACTAAAGATACAGAAATGATATTACAAGTTGCGTTGGGTACAAAAAAGCAATTACGCAAAACCAAAACATGTCCATCTGACATTCCCAGGTGATAGTCCCCCACGGCTTTAGCATCCATGCTAGCTCCGTTCGCAACTCTGAGGGTCATGTCACCTGCTTTCAAAACACTACGGTTTCTCAACGCCTGCAAAGAATTACAGATATGAGATCCTGATCCGGTATCCAATACCCAGGAAGTAGAGTTTATTGAAAGACAGTTTTCAATAACATACACACCTGAAGCTGAAGCTGCAACCTGCTTCAATTCCTGTGTTCTGGCCTTCCAGGCCCTGCAATCATTCTTCCAGTGTCCTTTCTTATGACAATAGAAGCATTCTTCCTTATCCACAAGCTTCCCCGCTTTCTTTGTTGCTTTTGCTTTTCCCTTCGTATCCACTTTACTAACACCGCCCCTTGGTTTGGCGGGGGCTTTCTTCTTCTTTCTCTTGGCTTTCGCCTTGGACCTAGAAGAAGATGATCCTCCTACAAACAAAGTGGTTGTTTCCCTACTTTTCTGTAGGGTGCCCTCTGCGCTCCTCAGCATGTTGAGGAGCTCTGAAAGTTCAACCTCTTTTTCTTGTAAGTTGAAGTTCAGTATAAACTGAGCGTAAGTGGAAGGAAGGGACTGGAGAACTATGTCCGTATAGAGCTCACTCTCCAATGTGGTCCCTAGGTCCGCGAGCTCCTCAATGTAGCCGATCATCTTTAGCACGTGCTCGGCTACTGATGATCCGACGGCCATCTTTGCCGAAAATAACTTTTTCGACGCTTCGTATCTTGCGATACGAGATTGCTCTCCATACAGTTCTTTTGTATGGAGAAATATGGATTCAAGGTCCATATTCTCGTGCCTCCTCTGATGTTCGTTGTCCATCGAGGCAAGTACGAGGCACTTGGCCTTCGCGCTATCAATCTCCCAAGTCTTGCGGATTTCCTTATCCGCGACGCTGGAAGTGGGACCAGGGACAGGGGGAGCTTTGGTGGTAAGAAGATACCCCAGCTTGTCGTAAGTGATTGCCATCTTGACATTCCTGAGCCAATCTTTGTAGTTTGGCCCTGTCAGTATATTTTTATCTAGAAGTAACTTAAGTCCAGTCATGTCGATTGGTCGCTGCAATTAGGAGAGAGAAGAAACACTCAGCTTGATGCTCTTGCAAGTTTAGAATGGTTTTTAGTTTGTCTAAACAGGATGGCTCTCACTGTTTCTCGAATCCCTCCTCAAACCATAAAGGAAGAATTAGTCGGGATCAATCCCACCACACAATACTTGCTTAACCGTTCAGCCAGGCCGGTGTTGGTACTTCGAGGGAGGTTTTCCAACGCTTTCACGAAGTTCCTTAATTAAAGAACCTCTTTTCCCTGGGGGCGTAGCCCCGCTAACACCTTTCTAGGCACCTACTAGGTTTATAGCATTGATCGTTTAGTGAGAAATTTCCCGAGGAGTAGCATATACTCACAGTAGGATCGGGATCCGAATATCATCGCGTGACGAAACTGAAGGAATCCTACCAGAATCATCACACTCCAAATGGTATGCAAATCTAGCAAGTTTCAGTACTTATGAAACTCCCGATGTGGATTTTTGCCCCATGCTCTTATGACCTTGACGAAGGTCAACAAATCATAAGTCACATATCAAGTTCTTCCCGTCATTATCCAGGTTAATTTGAATCCACCCGTATATACCCTTGACGAAGGTCAACAAGGTAATGCGAATGTCCCAAACCAACGCATCTATCTATGCTACATATGAATACCCAACAGCTACCAATCACTATGCCTTGACTAAGATCAACAAACACAGCTTGAATACTATTGAATATTCATACGAAACGACGGAGGGCTACGAATGGTTTTGGCGAAACCGTGAACGTAGTGAACTTGATATAGTCGATGGAACGAGATAGCTTTTAAAAGGAGTGGCTCAAGCTCCGCATTTAAAAGTTGGTTTTGAAAAGAACCGAGTGGTTTTTCGAAAGTGTTCTAACGACTTTAACTTGGTTTATTATCTTGCATTAGTTCTTTTAATGCGTGATATTCTTGCATTAGTTCTTTTAATGCGTCCCATCATTTAATCCTACCATTGCAGAAAACAACCAAAATATGACGTACGCTTATACCATTCGCATTCGCCACGGGGCCCCGTCATTACCCGTTAGGTTACTTAACTAACGACAGAGCGGGGGCTGGGCTAGCGCGGCTGTAAAACATAAGCAACGCCTAAATAATATCATATATAGATATACTGCAATGATAAACATTTCAGATCACAGATGAATACATTGGATATACTAGGAATCTGTAATTCGCACGAACCTGTAACGAAAAACAGATTACACGGTCGCGGTGAATAGCTAATACCCCACCCAAGACCCCTACGGGTGCGGCAAACTACCCGCCAAGTACCCGAAGCGTAGCAACCTCCCTCATCTCCATGAGTAGGCCACTCGACACTTCGGCATACCCGGTAGTTTGTGCACCCCCTCCATGGGTCTATCCTAAGAGCAAAAACAGTAAAAAGAAATTATACAATGACGGCTACAACCCGACCCGGTTGTGCGGCCATACAAATAATTATTACATCAATTTACAAATTTACATGAATTGAAAGAAAAGAAAACTCTCGTCTCACAACCCCCGGCTATTCACCCGCGACAATCCAACATATTCATATACACATTCCAGCAACATTACAGATCACAGATTTGTATAACCCCCACTAATCGACATATAGCGATTAGTAGACGTTCAATACAAATATCACATTACAGAAAAACCCGTTAGCTTAAGTCTTTTAGAAGTTCGATCAAAAATACGGATTTTCGGGACCCCAAAAATAAAATTTTCGTTCTGGAAAATCTGGGCAGAAAACACATATATCAAAAATCCCAAAATACCCCCAGAATAACACTGCACCAAAGATGGACCTCGGCCGAGTTAACTCGGCCGCGGATCCGCGGCGGGAGCGTGCTCCCGCCGCGTTTCCGTGGCGCTTTGACTCGATCGTTGGACCATCTTTGGTGGTTATTCACAGAAAAGCCTGAGCCGATTTTAGGTGTGAAAATAATCAACTTTTGAACAGTATAAAAATCGACAGAAACTTCGAATTTTGGGGTTCGTTTTCGGGACTTTTTCTTTGATCGATCTTCTAGTTACTTGCTAACATGTTAGATAGAGTTTAACTAGGCTCTGATACCACTGTAAGTCCATGCTACCTCTCCCGGTACTTTCGGGCATGCGGAATTTGGTAAAAAACGATTTTTATAGAGGTGGTAACATGGACCTATAACCCGGATCTTGGTTAAACATCTAACTAACAACCTAACTACGAGTTTCTAACTACTCGGTTAGGGGGTTATACCTTGCTTGTCTTGAACTCCTTCGTCTTCAAGCTCCGATGGTGGTCCGGATTGGCTTCTTCCCGTCGTCTCCGTACGCCGAAGATAGATCCACCTGAAAGCTCCAACCTTTGGCTCCTTCTTCGTTCTTTGAAGAAACTAGTTCACTTGGTTTGCTAAACCTTGTGAACTAGAATGAGTAGAGAAGAGTTTGTATGGGATTTTATCTATGGTTCTTGATTCTCAACTCATGAGATATGTGAACCATAGAGTCAAGAGAGGGAGCAAGAGGAAGAAGGTGAAAGCAAGAGCAAGAGAGCTCAAGAACAAGAGAGAGAATGAGCAAGAAAGAATGAGCAAGTCTTTTGTCTTTCACCCTCTCATAATCCAAAACCATCATAACTCATTATACCAAATCAAGTGTTATGTGATGGTTGAAGCAACCATAACCATATCATTTCATGCACTCATTTTGCACAAATGAGCAAGCAAGCAAAAGTCTTTGCCATGAAATGATGGCTATGGTTATCATGATGGTCAACTAGTCAAGCCTAGTCAACCGGTCAACAAAGTCAACAAAAGTCAACAAGTCAACAAAGTCAACAAAAGTCAACAACCATGTCACCATAATACTTAATTAATATAATAGTTAATCACATATCATATTCTCATTAGGGTTGAGCAAAAAGTCAAATAGTCAACGATCAACTGTCAACAACCCTAATGAGAATCCGCTGCCTCTGTCTCCCCGTCAACTGTGCATACACACCCGCATCCGCGTTCCGAGGAACACGAATGCATACTGGATAAATCCAATCCCAAAAGGTACACTAGGATCTGGCTTAAACCAAAACCCGCTAGTGTAAACTGTCCGGACACTGTACGTGCACAAGTGCACGGATGTGATCGAACCCTGTCGCAAAACCATGCGACCTGTCGCAAAACCATGCGACTTCTACTCTTTTGCCTAAAGGCGAAAAACTTTCTGTGTGGGACTCTAAAGACTCGACACTACGCTGGCAGTGGGTTTAACCATAGACCGCAAGCGGCACTAGCCGTGCGTAACGGTCCCCAGGTAATGCCGACAAGAAGACCGACGAGGCGAAACCCATCTGAACTCCTACTGAGCCTGAATGTGACATTCTCCGTACAGTCCGGTCTATTCGTCTGATACATCGCATGGCGGGCCTAGGGGGCGGTAAACGTCAGTCCCCCAATAGCGGTACAAGTTGTGCCGGAGCGAAGCCCAAAACACCCTGAGATAACACTGGAAGCCTACCAGTATATCTTGTTTGCCCTGGCCAGGGACTACTCGTGTAATGGCTCTCCTAGACACAGCGCGATGTCAACCCCCAATACCGGGAGAGACGAATCCTGTCTAACCGTCACTGCCTCCAAGTGCTTCGGGACTGCACCCAACTACTACCTGTTTGCACGACTCCTTTGAGCCGTGGTAGGGTAGTAATCAAAGTGCAGTGGGAACACACTCGAGGCGAAGCGACAGTGTCAAGTCAGCGGACTAAGCTGTACTCATGTCACCTGGGAACTGATAACTGACGATAGGCATAATACCAACTAGTCAGTTCCCGACGAGTCCTGTCCAGTGTACCCGTAACCTAACGAGCACCCGCATACTATCTCAAGTACGACGTACTGACGGCTGTGGGACAGACCGTCTCCCACACTGGGATGAGAAGCGCATGCGCTGGTCTACTCCGGAGTATCGATGCCCTGTCTCGATAGTCCTGCGACCAGGGACCTGCATAAGGATGTGCTTATAGATTACCCAGCCCCACTAGTGTGACGGCCATCACATCGCTGGTAATCAAGCAAAGATCCTAAGGGCTCCACTAATGTGTATAGGCGATATACTAAAATAAACACATGTACACATTGAAGTAGAAACAAACCAAGTAGCATACTACTATTTTGAGCAAGATTGTATATACAAGGTGAATATCCCAAGCTTCCATTAAGTAATATACAAACTAGTATGATACAGTAATGGCCTCTAGGGCATATACACTAACACTTAGTACCCAATAAAATTAAAATTTGGCATGCTTGATGCCTCTTGAACTTCATGCTGGTGCTAAGGTAGACTTTCACTTAGTTGTAACTTTGTTTAAATGGTATGCAGCAGATTCTAGTGCAAAACCCTAGAAGGGTAGCGGCAATTCAACATTGCTCATCATGGAACACACCATATCAAGTAAGGTGTGATTCTGTCTTTCTGATACACCGTTGTATTATGGTGTGTATGGAGGAGTAAGCTGAGGGAGAATTCCATTATCTTTTAAATATTCCAGGAACTCAGTACTTAAGTATTCTCCACACCGATCAGTTCGAAGCATCTTGATAATTTTTCCCCGTTTGTTTTTCCACTTCATTCTTATACTCCTTGTGTCACGACCCAAAAGTACAGAACATGACCAGCACTTAAACTACGAAACGTCTCGAGGCGTACGCAATCTAAGTAAGCCGAAAACCCAGAAATCCAAACTAAGAAAAGCAGTAAAGTGAAGGAAAACCATTTTAAATCAAATAGTTTGCAACATACGCCGAATTATGCATTTTAAAATCACAAGTCTTTTCTAAAAATTTCGGCAGAGTTTCCTTTGTAAAAACAGACCCCAAACGGGTACAAAACCTGATAAAGCATATATAATGAATAAAGGCATCCCCAAGCGGGAGCTAGCTCTTCGTCAATCGACGGTCACAATCATACAAGCAATATAATATACAACACCGAAAGGCGAGGATCACAACAGAAAAGGAAACTCAAAACAGCATGAAATCCATAGAAATACAACGCGCGACTCTAAGGTCGAAAGAATAACAACACTGGTCTCTATCTGAAATAAATACATGTTTGGTTGATGGAATTTCTAGATACAACTGAATAACAATATGCAAAATATACTGATGGTCACGATACAAGTGAACCCACCCACTAGCAAATCACCCAGAAATGGAAGTAGTGCCAGCAAAGCCATAATGAAACCTGTACGGCAAAACCTGCAAGAAACTGTGGCACAACGGGGGTGAGTTGGCAACTCGTGAATAAAAAACATCTACGAACAGAAATCACATGTATGACGCAATCCTAGGTCATACGAACAATATATATATCTTCAAATATATAACCAGCAGTCTATAATAATGGCTAGGGTATACCTCTAAACAACAGTAATACCAAGTGCTCGTGTCAGTGCCTCAGATAACAATATATCATATGGATGATGTATGAATGCATGAAAACAGAATGCATGTACTGAAGAAACTGCTTTCATAACTTAGTGAGATTACTGTATTTTTAAAGCGAGGTATCATAAATGAAATCAGTATAAACAGTGTTTAGCATCGACACAAAATATAAATCCCAATATCTCAATATCTCAGGCTCCGGCTATCCGGACTGGCCTGGATCATCAAATCTCAGTACCTCAATATCTCAAGATCTCAATGTCTCAATCTCACTATCTAGGGCGCCGTCAGTCCAGACCGGCCCTTACCATCAATCTCAAGACCACGACGGTATCCTCCAGCCGACGCGTCGGGTAAAATCACCGGTCGGTAGTGCTCCCCTGCCAGCTCATCGTCTACTACTCGAACTTCTTGCCCCGGGGTACCTTACCGGGCCCACCATGTACCCGAAACGGTTCATCCAACTCCTCGAATCGGGTCTCGAAATCCATCAGCAAACTCATGGTGGACGACTCATACATCATGGGAAAACCGAACTTTTCATTTGAAAAGAGAGAGAAAAGAAGTTTATAAATGTTTTTGCGGTTTTCCCCCAAATCCAGGAAATCTCATGAAAATCCGAATCCAAATCCTCAATAGCATGTAAACAGTGAATATAGGCATAAGATCCATGAATGCGGCATAACAGTGAATAATAACATACATGAAGCTGCAAGTAATAACCACAATGTCTAAACTAGCATATAAGGCAAGTACACTAATATTATGTCTAAACTATTAGCTAACAAGCTATGTCGATGCAATAGTATTTTCTAAAGTGTACGTGACACGGCCATTACCGATGATGATGTGTGTGAGCCGGCAGTAAGTGTACGTGGTACATACGCATCATCGGTAATGGTGCTGGTGTCCTAACAGCATGATATCAATAATGGAATATGGAATTACAATATAAGTATGCGATGCGGAGCGAACATCAATAATGCGCGGGAGCTGAATACTAAACACAACGATAACTAATCTGCATTTAATAAAATATGAGTTCTACAGTGGTGCCATTTGAAATATCACGAATTGCGGTGTTTTGAAAATAAGGGCTATGGTGTTTTTAAGAAAAGATAAGTCCTTTGAAATATCCGTAGAATCTCTTGACCTGTCTTTTAAAATACCCGCGATCCGTTAGTTTTTGAAATAGGTAGGAATCTAATCTAGTATGACAACTACACTAAACTATACGGCTGAACTAACAAGCTGAATTAAGGGTAAGGAAACCGCCTAATATCTGAGTCGATACATATACATACATGTATATATTAGTCGGTGATCACGCCTCAATAATATCACATCCGATACCATATCTATAATCAGACATTCCCAAGTCAAGAGTGCGGATCAAACATCAATGTATAGCTCGTACGTAAATCCGTCGTATGGTATCCCAAATCTGGGTACGGGTCAATATCATATTCATCACATTATTCATCTGGTATCCTCTTTATCAAAGATCATAATCCGGGTACTGATCTATGTTTAGTACAATACTGATACCACCTAAGTATGCATGCACGTTTGTGAAACACTACGTCAAAGGACCCGCTACAACGTCATGTCGTATCACAAATACGAACCCTGCTAAATCACCGATCTCTCGGCCTCAAATCAAATCTCATCGACTCATCTCAAATCCCAAGTACTATCCTCAAATCCGGTATATAAACACATAGTCCCATACCCATGTGTAAATATACACAACAATATATAATCCCATATACGCACATATGAAAGAAGAATGTATGGGTGTGTGTGTATGTGTGGTGCAACCACTACTCTAGGGTTTCGCAACACTAAACCAATCCAATCACACCTAGGATCCATCTCTATCATCAATAATCTCAAACAATATATAATCAATATCTGTGTGTATACGTATTCGTATACATCACCACGAACTGCGGGGGTGCTATACGCCATCCACCCGACTTCTCCCCGTAGATATAAATCTACTCACATTGTATCTTGCGTGTCGGTGTCGATGTCGATGTCGATGTCGCCTTCATCATCTTCATCGCCTCGGATCGTCGTAGGGTACCTACACATATAACACATCATAATGTGCATCACAATCCAAATCAACGTCAAACGACTCACGAAAACCAAAAAGCTGCACGAATCATCCATAAGTCAAAACCTATGGTCTACATCTTGCAATTCAGCCAAATATCAATCGATATAGACGTACAAACGTCAAATAATCGAATACAATACCAAATATCCAAACTTAAATCCATAAACATCAAGACACACATGGTAGCAACATTGAAAACATGCTCCAGATTTCGTCTCAGGTGAAAACAAGGTGAGCAAACAAGTCTAGGGTGTATTATAGGGTCTAAGTGAGCTATGGAGGAAACTTGGGCACACCACTCACCAAAGTGGCCGAGCCCCTCAAAATGCAAAACCGGCCTGGCTGGCCCTGCCTCATCCAATAGGGTTCGTCTGCATAGGGTGGTCTCCTGGTGGTCTAACTAAGCTCCTGGTATTGTTTAATTGCCTCAGAAACTCCCCGGATCACTCCAGATTCACCTGCATGCTCTAAATACTCACAAACCGACATGAAAGTTCTGAAATTCCGTATTTTTGGGTTTCGGGTTTTGTATATTTGTTTGGTCTGGGTTTAAAACATCATGGGGGGTTTAAGGTCACTCAAAACACTTAAATTCACCACACAAACTCAAATTTACCCTAACCCTCTCTAGGGTTGTCCAAAGTGCACAAAACATCGTCAAAACGACATTAAACTTGAAATGAGGCTAAATCACTTGAAATGCTACAAAGATTGTGAAGGAAATACCTTAATAGACACCCATGAATTCTCCTACAGCACTAAAACACAAACTTTCTTGGTCCAAAGCATTCTCCATGAGCTTGTGCACACCTTTTGTGAAATGGAAATGGTGTTTTGAGGTTGTTTTGTGTGTGATTGTGATGATTTTATGAAGAGGGAGAGCAAGAGGGCAGCAACAGCAGGAGATGGAGGAAGAGGGAGAGAGAAAATGAGAGGAAGAGATGAAGAGAAAGGCCAAGTCAATACCCTCACCTACCCCCTCTCTCTTACCATACCTCTTTTCTTTAATCAAAATCCTTTTCTTTTCTTTTCTTTTCCAAAACCTTCTCATTCAAATAGCAAACCCAAAGTAATAGCCATGGTAAGAAAATGTAATACAAGTGTAGGAAAAAGATATGTGCATGTTTTGCACAAAATGCCAAAAATCCGATTAGCGATTTTTAATCGCGATTAGCGCTAAATTAGTGTCAAACTAATCATAAAAACTTAAAATTTTCATAAATTAAATAAAACACCCTCTTTTAAATAATTTCCATAATTTTCAAAAATTTTCCCCATTTTATCGGTATTTAATAATACCGCCCTATTAAAATATTCAATATTTTATTATTAAAATATAAAATTCCAGAAAAATAATATTTTATTTTTCTGAAATGTTACACATTGAATTTCTCAAAGGTCATGGATTTATTTTTCATTAAGAATACATGTCCATATTTTGAGAAATTATCGGTAAAAGTAATGAAGTAGGAATAACCACTTTTTGCATGTGTAGACATCAGATCACACATGTTGTTGTATATGAGTCTTAGGAGTTCAATAGCTCTTTCTCCGTGTTTAGTGAATGGAGTTTTGGTCATCTTTCCTTTAATACATGATTGATAAGTTTCATAGAATAGATATTCAAACGGATCTAAATATCTATTTTTATATAACTTAGTTAATCGTGCTTCATTGATATGACCTAGTCTACAATACCATAAGGAAGTTTGATTTGGTTCTAGAGTCTTTATTTTTAGTGTGTTTTGGACGTTGAAAACTTGATGCTGATTGAGTATGTATATTCCGTTATCTAGTGTACCCGACCCAATCATTTTATGATTTAGGTGAATGTTTATAACATTGCTTTCAAGTGCAAAAGTATATCCTTCATTAGATAACAAAGATATAGATATAATATTACAAATCATGCTGGGTACACAAAAGCAATTGCGCAAAACCAAAATATGTCCACTTATTATCCCGAGGTGATATTCTCCCACTGCAATAACATCCACACTTGTTCCGTTGCCAACTTGTAGGGTCATATCAGCTTTCCCCAAAACTCTACAGTTTCTCAGCGCCTGCAAAGAATTACAGATGTGAGATCCTGACCTGGTATCCAATACCTAGGAAGTAGAGTTAATAGAGAAACAGTTTTCAATCATGAACACACCTGAAGCCGAAACCACAACTTGCTTCGTGTCTCGATTCATGGCTTTCAAAGCCCGACAGTCCTTCTTCCAGTGTCTCTTCTTGTGACAGTAGAAACATTTTTTCTTTGTTGCTGCTGTCACCCTAGTCCTTTCTTTTCCCTTTCCCTGCACTTTATTGACACCAACTTTTAGTTCGGTGGGGTCCTTCTTCTTCTTCCCCTTGTCATTAGCTTTGGATTTAGAGGATGAAGGTTCCCCAACAAGTAGAGCGGGTGTCTTCCTGGATTTCTTCATGGCGCCCTCTGCAATCCTCAATATGTTGAGGAGTTCTGTAAGTGTAACTTCATTTTGTTGCATAAGTGGAGGGTAGGGACTATAGAATCAAGTGAGTATATAACTCGTTCTCCAACGTGGTCCCGAGGTCTGCGAGCTCCTCAATGAGACTGATTATCTTCAGGACATGGTCTCCGACAGATGAACCGATAGCCAACCTCGCTTGAAATAATTTCCTCGAGGTCTCATATCTTGCGATATGAGATTGCTCTCTATATAAATCCTTGGTATGGAGGAAGATGGAAGCTTGGTCCATCTTCCCGTATCGCCTCTGATGTTCATTATCCATGGAGGCTAACACGAGGCACTTGGATTTTACGCAATCAAGATCCCAAGTCTTCCGGACCTCAATGTCTGCGACTGTGGAATCAGGACCTGGAACAGCGGGGTTTTTAGCCGTAAGGACATATTCCACCTTGTCATAAGTAAGGGCCATTTAGACATTCCGTAGCCAATCTTTATAATTCGGCCATGTCAGTATGTTTTTATCTAGTAGCAACTTACGTCCAGTCTTGATGGTCATTGCAATTATGAGAGAGAGAGAGAGGGAAGAAACACTCAGTATATGCTCTTGCAAGTTTAGATTGGTTATTAGTTTATCTAAACAGGATGGCTCCTACTGTTTCCTCGAATTCTCCTTCAAACCCTAAAAGAAGAATTAGTCGGGATTAATCGCACCCTACAAATTCGTTTATCTTTCAGTCAGGACAGTGTTGGTATTTCGGAAGGAAGTCCTCCGTGATTTCGCACAGACCCAATTAAATAACCCCGTTTTCCCAGAGGCATAACACCTTTCTAGACACTTACTTGATAAGCTAATTGTAAAGTGAAAAAACTTTTCCAAAGAGTAACCGATACTCACAGTAGGATCAGGACCCAACTATCATCGTGTGATAATTTTGAAGGAAGCCAACCAAAATTACCACACTTCAGAAGGTATGCAACACTAGCAAGTTTCGCGTATGTTTGAAACTCCCGATGTGGTTTTTTCCCCAAGCGCTTATGACCTTGACGAAGGTCAAAACATCATAAGTCACAAGTCAAGTTCAACCCGTCATTGTCCTGATTAATCTAAACATATTCGTACAAGCCTTGGCGAAGGTCAAAAAAGCTGTACGTCTTTTCTAGATTAATGTATCTATTTATGCTACAAATAAGTACCCACTGGCTACCAAACACTATGCCTTAGAGAAGGTCAAAACATATAGCATGAATACTAGTGAATACCTATCTGAAATGAAGGAGGGCTATGGCTGGTTTTGGCGAAAACCGTGAACGTAATGAACTTGATATCATCGAAGGAACCGAATACCTTTTAAAAGGAGTGGTTTAATCTCCGCATTTAAAAGTTGTTTTTAAAGAAAATCAAGTGGTTTTATAACTGTTCCAATGATGTCAAATATTAGGTTTGTTTCTTTGCATTAATTAGAATTAATGTGGTCCCATCAATTAACCCTATCATTGCAGAAGAAACGAAAATAGAACGTACACTTATTCCATCCGCATTCGCCACAGGGTCTCGGGTCTTCACCATAAGGTTACTGCAGGGCGGGGACAGGACTAGCGCGGATGCAAAACATATTCAACGTTTATTATATATATATATATATCACATTCGTCTCATGCAAAAATATCCATCACAGATCATAGCAGAAGCAATACAAATGAAAATAGAGGATATACTAGGATTTCCGTATTTTTGTTTAAACTATTTACGAAAATACGGATTCCACGGTCGTGATGAATAGTTTAGAACCCATACCCCTAGACCCCCACGAGTGCAGAAAGCAACCCTACCAATCCAAGAGTTAGGTGACCCGTTCTCACTGCCCGAGATGGTCACCCTTTGGACTCTAGAACCCAGTTACTTGAGCACCCTGTCTTGGGTCTATCCTAGGTACAGAAAAGTAAATAACACAACGGTGGCTACAATCTCAACCTGGAAGTGCCCCGCAAAAGAATATTACAACATTTTGAATAATACATGAATGAAAAAGAAAACACTCTCTCACATGTAAAAACCCCCGGCTATTCCACCACGACGATCACATCTATTTCCATATCATAACCACAACAGATATAAGATATGTGCAAGCTCTACTAATCGACGTATAGCAATTAGTCGATATTTAGAAACACATATACAAATGAAAAAATAAGTAATGATGATAAAATTTCGATTTAGAAACACTCTGTATTGCCCATATACAAAAATAACATAAAATGAAATCTAGGCGAAAAAGAGGTATACCAAAAAACCCTAAAACCAAGTGACCAAGACACCACACGAAGCACGAGACCAAACTCATACACAAAACATCCAATCTCGGCTAAATAGTGGCCAAAATGTGGAATTACGATCTCGTGTTTCTCTGGTCTTCATATAACATCATAAAGAGCACTCTGCAATATACTAAAAATTTTCAGAGGCCAAAAATTATCAACAGAAACTTGGATTTTGGTTTATCGAATACTGTAACATTTTAGAAAATGGAAACTATTACGTTAGAATTTAAATAATAAAATAATGAGTTTTACGGATATTATATCGAGTATGGATTTGAGTTTTCGTAAATTAGTATAATTATATACCTTTATTTTAGAAAATAATTGGAAATTAAAATGAATTATTATTCATGAAAGCATTTCTTTAATTGGGCTTCTCATTAATTAGTATATAATTATATCCATACAAGTTTAATATTAAACTTAATTAGTGTTTTCCTATTTGTGCATCAAATCAAGCTTGTTTTTTATTAAACATGTTTTAAAGTGCCATGACATATTTATATGAGGGGTTACCATTTTATTGTGTTTTAAAGTGATGGTTTTATATTTTTTCAAAAGAAAGAAAATGGAATCATGGTGGTAATATTAAAATGAGGTATGGAGATGAGAGAGAGGGAGAGAATGAGGGGTTATGTTTGGCACTATACTTTCTTTATCTCATTTCCTTCCTCTTCTCCTTCTCCACCTCCTCCACCTTCATCCACAAACTACAAACACCATGCAAATCACCTCAAAACACCTTAAAACCTTAATAAAAAATATTCCCATTCTCATCCTAAATATGGTGTAGTGATCAAGTCTCCACTTTGAGACCATTTGCAAGTATGGAAGTTTCCTTGGTCCCTCTTTTAAGGTAAAAATCCCACCTTTTAACAAGTTTTTAGATTACTTGCCTTCAAACACTAGTTTAGAGTTAAAAGTTCATGTTTTCCAGACTTGAGATTTCTAAAATGAGTTTTTGGTAGATACAATCTGTAGTGGTGGTGTAGTAGAGAGTTAATGAGTGATTACCACCTTATTAGTGATATGTGAGAGTGTTTTAGTGGAAATATCATTGGTTTAAATGAGTTTTGAAGTTTCAAATATGGTTTTTCGTTGAGTTTTTGTGTTCAAAATTGAATCTGGAGTAGTTCAAGATCTCTGAAAAATATTTAGCGTATAGATTAGACCTAGTTAGACCACTAGGAGACCCCACTATGAAGACGAGACCCTAACTTCAAACTTGGGTCGCAAATTGCGGGAAATTTGATTAAATCTGCAGCTTACTGTAGCAATTAGGTGTCGGGGTTTGGTCAGTAGGTGTTTTACATTATATACAAGCCTATTTTATATGCTAAATTGCCCCAAATTTCGTGAGTCAAAATCTGGAGTTGTTTTACTTAGCTTTTAACGATGTTTTGCGATATTTGAAATTTGGTTTTCGGATTTCTATGTTGTAACTTGGTTGTTCGACATTCGTTCATCGACAACGGGAGTAATTTATTGGATTTAGCTCGTGTTGACCATAGGTTCTAACTTATGTGCGCTTCGCTCGTCATTTCGGTCTTGATACATATTTTTATGCGATTCGATATTGTTTCGATTGTAGGTACGATCGTGGGGACTTCCGAGACGACGATGAAGGACAAGGCGTTCATCGACTTCAACTAGAGCGAGGCGTTTGTCAGTGAGTAGATCTATATTTACGGGGAAAGTCGGGTGGATGGCGTATAGCACCCCCGCAACCGTAGTAGTTAGTATACTATATATCCTAAAATTATATACCTAGTCTAACCATATGCGATAATAGTATACTTAGTGAAAAATATATTCCTAGTTTCTATTTCTTAGCCATTGAGCTATATATACATACATTTATATTTATGACTATATATTATGATATAAGTATATATATGACATAAGAATGGATACGATATGAGTACACATGATATGATGTGAGATGAGATGAGATGAGATGAGATGATATACGCGACTATAGATACATACCATATTGATTGGATAATATCGTACGAGAGATATTCCGTACGTGATATGATGATGATTGATTGCCGAATGCGACCGATATTTATTTCGACTCGAGAAGTCTTGTTAATATGTTAAAGATGGAAATTTATGAGATGTTTAGAGCCATACGTACTTTAAAAACTAACGAATCGTTACATACTTTTAAATGATAACTTCAAGGGTGCGTTACGAATTTTAAAAATTATATTTATTTCAAAAATATCGTACTCCCTTATTCCCAAAACAACGTTTCGTGCTATTTTAAACTATAACTGTATGGCTCGTTCGTAGTTGGATATTTTCATATTTTCTAACATAACGATTTCATTGTTTCTATATACGCTCGTATTTCGCTTTCCTTATTTCTGCATACGCTCGCGCTTCGATTATTTACGATATATCCTACGTTCATACCTTTAACTCTACTTAATTTTATGTGCTACGACACGCACACCATTACCGATAATTCATGTTGCACCAGCACATACTCGTATGTTACACCTACACCTCATCGGTAATTGCCATGCCACGTACACATATAGAACTTACTATTTCACCCGTATTGCACCATACCCCGTCAGCATTATAAATTACTGTTTAGTATCCAACACCACGTACTGTTCCGAATATTGCACTTTCTTTACATTGTTTATACGAACACGCTTATATGAATACACTTGCCATGCTATGTCATATCATACTATATTTCTGCCAGTACCTTAGGTTACTGCTCATTTTCATTTTAGCGTGCATTATATTACCGTTTGTGCCTTTACATGTTCTATTATCTCCATGTTCTTATGAGATTGTGTTTTCATGGGATTTCTGAGATTTGAGAAACCGCTGATACGATTTTATAAAACTTGTGAATGTTTTAAAAATACGGTTTTCTCTTGATATGATATATCGGCGTCCACCATAAGTTTTCTCGGTTCTGAGCTATGATTATTATCCGATTCGAGGAGTGAGGAGTCACCGCCTGCGAATACATGATGGACCCGGTACGGTACCCAGGGGCAAGAAGATCATATAGAAAGGCGTTGAGCTTGGTTAGGAACACTACCTACCGGTGATAGTATGGGACTCAGCGGATATCTTAAGAATACCGACCGGAGTGATATGATATAGATGGATATGAGGGCCGATCTGATGAGACGACGCCTGAGAGAGGGCCGGTCCGAGAGATGGCGCCTGAGATATGAGGATTTTACGTGTCGATATTGGACATGAGATTTATGAGGATTTCGAGTGTCGATACTTGACACTTAGTATTTTATAATGATTTCGAGTGTTGTTGATGGACACTCATTGGATGATATATATATATATATATATATATATATATATACATGCTATGGATGACATGTTACCACATATTGACACAGACACAATATTATATATATACACGTACACATTCGTTACCGCATAGTATGATATTATTATTACAGTATGTCCTAGGTAGATCGTTATGCATTCGATTTCTACCTGATGATATCTTCTACTCATGAGTTGGCAACACACCCCTGTTGTGCCATAGTGTTCTTGCAGGACCGACCGATCGGATCATTAGCGGCTTGTTGGCACGTTTCTTCTTTTGGGTGATTGCTTGGTAGGTGAGTTACATTACAGACTGTAACTGCCGCTCGTATATTTTTATTCATTTGTAATCTAGTTAAAAACTCCATCAACCAGAATTGTATATTTGTGGACTTAGAGACCAGACTTTTATATTTGTAGACTTAGAGACTGAACTTGTAGTTTTGTGGACTTAGAGACCAGACTTGTATATTCTTTTGGACTTAGAGCGAGAGTTGTATATTATTCTTTACAGCTGAGTTGATGACGATATAGTTGCGTTTTGTTGATGATTTTGGTATTTCTTCACTTTTCATGTGTTGATCTTCGCCTTGGGCGTCGTATGTATTGCGTGGTCGTGATTCCGCCGTTGGACGATAAGATAGCTTCCGATTGGGGATGCAGATTATATTTATGCTATGTACTGGTTTTTATCAAAATTTACAAAGGAGGTGCTGCCAAAATTTTAAATGAAGAAAATGTTTTCAAACCTTAGTCTATAACCCACTTGCATTTTCAACAAACTTCATTTACGCTTTAAAAAAGGAACTTGATTTCATTTATACCCCTTTTTCCAAAACTTTGTTCGGCACGATTTATTACATTTTAGTACCACTCATTTTCCATCATTTTGTCAATAAATAGTGCTATCTAATCCGTGTCTGCTCATTAGTATAGATTACAGGTACACAGGCAAAAACACTGGAGATGGTACACAACTTACACTGAAACAACGGTTTTTAGCTGGAACTGCAAACGGGACAGATAACATATTAAGTCATTGAGTTTTGCAAACAAATTAAGTTGTGTACCATAAATAATTGGTTTTGGTCCAACATGATCATATGTGAACAAGTGTGAACAAGTATTAGATCATATGCACCAAGTGGGCATGAACCATCACCAAGGGGGCATGAACCCAAGAGGGAAAACACCATCATTGTGCTTTGCAAGTAGATGTGCAAGTGGAGTATTTGGAAAAGAATTGATTTGAAGTGTGAACACTACACATACCCACTTAATCCCTTCTCTGTTCATTACTTCAGATTTCACCCATGTATAAATTAAAAGAAATTGCAACTACATGGAGATACTGAAAGGTTACCCTAGTGCCCCCGCCAACTTCTGTTACCAAATGCGGAACAAAATTTTTCTAACGATTAAAACATGGCACTAGAATAACTTTTAACCCGGATCTTACCATAAACCTAACTAGCTAGTTAAAGAGAGCTATCTACTATGATGAAGAAATCTCACCAAACGAACCAAGTCCTTCGGTCTTCTTTCTTCATCTTTAGCTCCAAGTGGCCACCTTGAACAGGCTTGATCTTCTTTTCCCGCTCCATTGGTCCTCCGGGATCGAGATTGTTCTCCGGTCCTCCTTTGTCGTAGATGATCCACCTGAGAGATATGATCCATGGCTCTAGCTCTTCACAATATGTCAAGTAGAGCAACTAGAGAACTTGGGTTGCTAAACCAAGTAGTCTAGGATGTAGTGTGGAGATCTAAGTATTTTCTATCTCTTTTCTTACCTCTTCACTTGTTTCTCAACTCATAAGAAGGGTAGTGAAGAGAAAGATGATGAAGGTGGGGGAAACTCAATAGGAAGGAGGAGAGTGAAGCAAAATGGGAGCTCAAGAAAATAATGAAACAACCATGATAGAGAAATTCAACACCAAGGTTTTGTGTATGAATTTTTTGAATAAACAATCAACAACCATGCTTCAATAGTAACTCCAAATGAGTTAAAAATTCATTTGTTAAATATTGAAGCATGGTTATCTCCATTCCTCCCATACCCCACACTTTTCACCTCATTTCCATTTATCAAATAAATGGAAAAAACATAATGAGGTGGCCACCTTCTAGAAGGTAATCTGTAATAAATACGGATTACAGTCTGCTGTATATACATACATGCATTCGGATAAAAACCCGAATGCCCAAAGAGATAGAATAACACGAAGAACGTAATACTATAATATACATATCGAAATACATATATGTAAACTATTAAATCAGCACCTGATTTAATAATCCGGATCAAACTCGAGCCGGCCAGTATTACCAACTGTCCGATTGAAAGTCCGAGTACAAAGTACATCAATCGATCGAGACCCTGCACGTATCCAATATGGCTACTACATCATTTCGTTTGAAACAGGGAAACCCTCTGTGTGGGACTCTAAAGACTCGACAGTATGCCGGCAGTGAGTTACTGGATAAATCCATAACCACAAGCACGTCAGCGGCACTAGCTGTACGTAACGGCTACCCGGGTACTTGTCGAAAAGGAAGGCCGACGAACAAACTCATCCGGATCCCTACTGAGCCTATCTATGACAATCTTCGTACAGTCCGGTCTTTTCGTCTGAGAGTATCGTATACCGGGTCTTAGGGGTGGTAAACGTCAGACCCTGATAACCTGGTAATTCGTGCTGATGCGGCTCAGGACCAATCCGGAAAACTACTGATCAACCTATCAGTAAATCCCAACTGCCTTGGCCAAGGTCTTATGGTCCTGACCAATTGAACACAGTGTGATATCGACTCCATATACTGGGAGAGACGAATCCCCAACAATCGCTCACTGCCTCCATGTGGCTCGGGACTGTACCCAACCAAAACCTGTTTGCACGACTCAGTAGAGCCGTGGTAGGGTAGTAATCAAAGCACAGTGGGAACTCACACGAGACAAATGCCGATTTCAGGTCTAAAGACTAACCTGTACTCATGTCACCTGAGAACTTCCACCTGACGATAGGTATAGTACCATCTGGAAGTTCTCGGCGAGTCCGTCCAGTGTACTTTTTCAGTCGAAAATATTGCAATCTTTAACATAACAATTTCCGCACTTTTATAAACATCTAAGGGTGTTTGTTATAAATATAACACGGATTACAAGTTCGTCTAGAAAATGTCAAATACCACGTGTTATACATTATAATCAATATTCTGGAAGGAAATTGTGCATTTATTATTTCACGCATGATATTGTATATCTCAACAATCTTCAGTGAGATTTTGTTTAGAAAATTATTTCAGGACAGATATCGGAATCGCAAATTTGCCGACAAAATACAGGAAATCAAAGAGATAAAATCTGGCAGAGATTCAGAAGAGATAAAAAGATTCCGGATATCATATATAACCCCCAAGACCAAAACCAGAATATACAGAGAAAATGAAGCATCAAACTCACCAAATGGCCGCGGAACCGCGGCTGGGTCAGGCTGATCCGCCGCGGATCCGCGGCCGAGTTGGGGATCCGGTGACGACACTTTTCCAGAAGCTTCAAGCCAAATTCCTAGCTTGTTGAAGACGCTCCATTGTAACAAACTTGTTCTGGAATCTTCCCTACAACAGCCTAGCTTCTTGAGGAAGCTTGATAACTACCTTATTCTAGAAGTTTCCCTACAACTACCTAGCTTCTTGGGGAAGATTGACCTAGCTTCTAGGGGAAGATTGGTGAAGAGCTATAAAAAGGGACCTAAGCCTACATTGTGGAGGTTGTTATTGATGGTAGTCGATTTATAGCACACAAACCAACACCAAATCCAATTCAATTCCTAATCAAGATCTAAATCAAGAATCGTTGAGAACAATATCGAGCGACGACATTCAAGATCCTTTACGCGAAACCGATCATCATCAAGAGCGCGAGATCCTTGATAGGTCCAAGTCTCACGGAGATCGAGCAAAATGAAATTCGACGGAATAGTTACCTCTTTAAAGGAGCGATTGAGAGAAATTCTTGTAATCTCGGATTGAAAGAATGTGTAATTAGAAGTTGATTAATAAAGGTGATCAATTGTTAATTCTCGCTTTCTTTACATTTTCGCATTATGAAATTTCTAATTCTTGATTCTTTTATTTTCATGACGCGTGAGTGAAATCTCCGCTTGTTAAGGATTCGAAGGAGTTCGGTAGATCAAATGGTGATGAAATCCTAAACTCGTCTTAAGTCCTATGAGAATTATGAACTTTAGGAAAAAGAATCATCAACGACCAAATTTGGAACAAGATCACCGTTCTTGATAATTTTGTTGCAATTTAGGATTAAGTGATTGATGACTCTCTTTGCTAAAGGCTAGATTTGAATAGTGATAAATGAAAAGACATGGGATAGTGAAGGAGAAACCCTAGTTTCTTCAAAAGATCCCTAATATTCATTTATCACCATCGTTCTAGCTATAATTCATCAATAGATAAGATAAGTCATTATTAGTATTCATCATTGCTATTAATTCCTATCGAATCCTACAAGCTATTCTTCATTTTCTTGATACTTAAAATTGAAATTGGACACTTTCTTGATTACTAAATCTTAAACTCTTTCTTGATTTTTCTTGAAAATATTTCGTCTGATAAATCTTGATTCATCTTCTTGAATTTTCTTTACTATTTTCTTTTGACTCAACTAAAGCAAGAACGAATAAATATATGAATCTTAGTGGACGATCCGTACACATTAACGAACTACATCGACACTGTTATTGATTGCGGCTATAAATTCTTTGATTGTGATAACACTCTTCAACACATCAAAATTCGATCAATCAAATGGCGCCGTTGCCGGGGATCCGTGCGTAATTTGTTCGTGCTTGCTATTTGAGTTGAAATGTTATTATTCCATCAAAAATTTGAATCAAAATTGCATCGTGTGCTTAACGATTAGTGTGTGAATTTTGCAAGAAAATCTGGAATCACTGCAGCAGGGAGAAAATTATTCAGATCATTTCATCTAGGACAGAGGAGCAAAGAGAGCAGCAGTACAAAAAAATTGTTCAAAGAACCGTTCGATCAACCGCGGAACCGCGGTGGATAGCACATATTGGTGGCTGAACCGCGGCAGTTTGGAAGAGTTAGGGCTCCAGAATTCTCTGGTATATTCTATACTTTCTTATCTCTTCTCTGATCTGTTCAATAACAATTTTTCTGCAGGATTCTTTGCAAAAATTCGCCACTCAAAAATAAAATTTGTTGCGTGTTTTGATATTGGTTGTTTTGTATATTTTAATACGGAAATTATGGGGTAAAGACCAAATTCAGATTAGGTGGGGATTTCATTACCTTTCCTAAGCCCCCAAAATCACAAAACTAGCATCTGCATCACCCTTCATTAACTAAAAAATATCTAGATAAGACTCAAAGGACTGTCGCGCTCAATTAGGACAGAAGAAGGCCATGGGTAATCTATTGCTTATCCGCATTTCTTTTGTGGTGTCTAAGGCAAGTGTGTCTAAGGCAAGTGGTTATTTAATTAGGCCCGCTACTTACGTAGCGGATACCTCCCACTTACCTGGCACTTACCCGGCCACAGGAGGGATAAAGAGGTAGTAGAGAATTTATCTTACGATTTGTCTTCTGGAAGTCTAGGAGCGTTCTAGTGACTTGATCTAGGTGACTGTAGATCTAGGGTTGATTGTGCATTTTTGTTGTGATTTTTCAAAATCCGTCATTTTTCAAAACAAACCAAAAACAAACCATTTTCTCTAATTATCACAAACCCTGCCACTTGTGCTAAACCATTTAGTGCATGCTCGGCTGGACACAGGATTCTAGTGCCCGTCTTGTCCGTGTTCCTCTTATTGATTCCGAAGTCGGTAATTCTACATCTTCTTTTTCCTCACCACTCACCACATCCACCGAGATGGATGGATCTCCACCAAATTTTCATAACACCATTTTGCCACCACACGCAGGTGCGCAGAATCTACCGCGTATGTCTCTCCAAAAGAGATGCTACCCGATACGTGGTCCTCTTTCTACTTGTCTTTCTATTCCACCAGCCAATGGGGATAATTTCAAAATCAAACCTCACCATATCAATCTTTTACCTAAATTTCACGGTCTTGAGTCTGAAGACGCATACGTTTTTATTACCAAATTTGAAAACGTATGTGCTATGATGGGCACTTCACAACTTTCTGTGGATGCTATGCGTTTACGTTTTCTCCCGTTCACTTTGTGCGATTTAGCCGAAAAATGGCTTTATCACATAGCTGCATACTCTATTTCAAACTGGGATGAATTCGTCATAGCATTCCTTAAGAAACTTTATCCCAATCGTAAGACAGCCCGTGTCCGTAGCGAAATCAATCAATTTACCCAGCTCCCTAATGAACAATTTTGGAAGTGTTTTGAATGATCCAAGGATCTGCTAGTCCAATGTCTTCATTGTTAGTGTATATGACCTAGGGGCCATTAATGTATCATACTAGCTTGTATATTACTTAATGGAAGCTTGGGATATTCACAGTTATATTAACAGTCTTGCTAAACATGGTAGTACGCTACTTGGTTTATATCTATCTTAATATGTGTATATGTTAGCATATCGAGAATACATATTGATAGAGCCCTTAGGATCTTGCTTGACTACCAGTGTTGTGATGGCAGTCACACTAGTGGAGGCTGGGTAGTCTACAAGCACATCCTTTTTCAGGTCCCTAGTTGTAGGATTATCGAGACAGGGCATCGATACTCCGGAGTAGACTAGTGTGTACGCTTCTCATCCCAGCAGGGGGAATGGTCTGTCCCACAGCCATTAGTACGTTGTACTGGAGATAGTATACAGATGCTCGTTGGGTTACGGGTACACCGGACAGGACTCGCAAGGAACTGTTGGTTGGTATTATACCCGTCGTCAGTTAACAGTTCCCAGGTGATATGAGTACAACATAGTCCGCAGACTTGACACTGCTGCTTCGTCTCGAGTGTGTTCCCACTGTTCTTAGATTGCTACCCTAACACGGCTCAAATGAGTCGTGCAAATAGGTAGCAGTTGGGTGCAATCCCGAAGCACTTAGAGGCAGTGGCGGTTAGATAGGATTCGTCTCTCCCGGTATTGGGAGTTGATATCGCGCTGTGTTTGGAAAACCATTACGCAAAGTCCCTGGCCAGGGCAAACGAGATTTAGTGGTAGGATTTCCAGTAGCTTCTCAAGGTGTAATGAGCTTCACTCCGACACGACTTATACAGCTTTTAGGGGACTGACGCTTGCCGCCCTCTAGAACTGATATGCGATAGTCTTAGACGAACAGACCGGACTGTACGGAGATTGTCACATCAGGCTCAGTAGGAGTTCGGATGGGTTTCCTCATCGGCATTCTTATCGACATCTACCTGGGGACCGTTACGTACAGCTAGTGCCGCTTACGGTCTGTGGTTAAACCCATTGCCAGCGTAGTGTCGAATCTTTAGAGTCCCACACAGAGAGTTTCCATGCTTCAGGCGAACGATAGAGGTCGTATGGTTTTACGACAGGGTTCGGACACATACGTGTTTTTACGCACGTACGATGTTCGGACAGTTTTTACTAGCCGGCTTTGGTTTAAGCCAGATTCTAGTATCGGGTTATTGGATTTATACAGTCTAAAGTTTTTCCGTGTTTTCACGGATGGGAGTGGCATTCTCGTAATTAGTCGAGAAGCTTCTAGAAGATTGATAAGTTGGAGGCTTAGGTGGAATTTGCATTAAATGGATTAAAGACTCATGGTGTGATTCATCCAAATGAGTTAATGAAGCATTTATTGATTAATGACTCATGAGATGATTCACACATAGTGAGTTAATGAAGCATGGTTGATATTATCATATGTTATTCATTTAATAATTATCATGCTTTATATATATTCACAAATGAGATATTATTCATATCATTCTCACTCACACCTTCTCTCTCCTCAAGCTCTCTCTCTTCAAAAAACTAACCCTAACCTCTCATGTGTTGAGATCTAAGGGTTAGCAAGACTAATAGATCCCTAATCCTCTTCTATATCCTCTAGGTTAGCTTGATTAGCACTCATAGTCATCTAGTTATCTCAAGTGAGAGGTTAAAACTTGGAGAAGTAGCTCTCGGGTGGATCTTCTATCACATCGAGGAGGCCGACGAGGAGGTGATCAACAAGAATAAGAAGGACTTGATTCATTAGGTATAATCATCTATCATAGTAGCTAATCACTTCTATATAGTTGTTAGTTAGGGTTTAGCAAAGATCCGTAAAATTAGTCGATGTTAGTTTAAACAAAATGATTGTTTTACCTATTCCGCCTCCACGCTTCCTGTGGGGTGTCTAACGTCGACTTACAGTGGTATCAGAGCCTCGCTAAACCATAACTAACTTGTTAGCAAAGTCGTTAGAAATTCGATCGCAAAACGAACCCGAAAATACGACGTTTTAACCTAGTTTCTGCCGATTTTAAAACGGGGTCTAAAAACTTTTTCAGGGACCCTTAAAAATACAAGCAGGGAATTTTAAGAATTATGAAGAAATTTGGGACTGAGACTCGACCAAAGCGCCGCGGAACCGCCGCCGATCCAAGCGATCCGCCGCGGATCCGCGGCTGAGTTGACTCGGAGTCAGCCCAAATTTGCTCAGTTATTCTTCTGTATTGATGTTGTATTTTCTGGGATGTTTTGTTTCTGCTCAGGTTTCAGGTGTACAGAGAATTATTTGGAGTAGATTCATTTGTGTTTGCTTGATCGAAATTTTAAGATGTTTGGCTAACTTGATTAAATCTGTGATGTATTTAATGTGTTCGTAAACCTCCCTAACTGCTAGTATGTCGGTTAGCATGGGGTTGCACATTTCTGTAATGGTTTTTACTGGTTTGTGTTTGTGGACTTGTTGGATTGTCGTGAATGGATAGCTGGGGATGTGAGATGAGTGTTTCTTTCATTCAAATGTAATTTGTAAATTGTTGTAATATTCTTTTGCGGGGCACATCCGGGTTGAGGTTGTAGCCACCGTTGTATTATTTCATTTACTGTTTTCTGCTCCTAGGATAGACCCAAGATGGGGTACACAAACTACCGGGTACTTTGAAGAGTTTAGTGGCCTACTCACGTTGTTGAGGGAGATCACTTCACTTCGGATACTAGGCGGGTAGTTTGCCGTACCCGTAGGGGTCTAGGGTGGGTTTTTGGCTATTCATCGTGACTGTGTAATTCGTCTTTCTTTGCAGGCTCAAAAGGAATGCGGATTCGTAGAAAATCTAATATGTTCATCTGTGATCTGGAATGCCTATTATTGCGTCTGACGAATGTACAATATCTATATATGATATCTATTAGGCGTCACTTATGTTTTGCACCCGCGCTAGCCCAGCCCCCGCTCTGTCGTTAGTTAAGTAACCTAACGGGTGAATGACGGGGCCCAGTGGCGAATGCGGATGGCATAAGAGAACGTTGTATTTTCGTTGTTTTCTGTAATGATAGGTTAATGATGGGACACATTATATTAATGCAAAGAAAATAAACCAAAGTTGAATCGTTGGAATAGTTTAAAAGAAACCACTCGGTTATTTTAAAACAGAAGATATTTTTTAAATTGCGGAGCTTAAGCCACTCCTTTTAAAAAGCTATCAGGTTCCTTCGATCATATCAAGTTCACTACGTTCACGGTTTCGCCAAAACCATTCGTAGCCCTCTGTCATTTCATTTGGGTATTCAGTAGTATTCAAGCTATGTATTTTGACCAACGCCAAGGCATAGTGTTTGGTAGCTGCTGGGTATTCATTTGTTGCATAGATAGATGAGTTAGTTTGGGACAGTCGTATTATCATTTGGCCAACGTCAGGGGTATGTACGGATGGGTTCAAATTAATAAGATAATGATGGGTAGAACTTGACATGTGACTTATGACATTTTGACCAACGCCAAGGTCATAAGAGCATGAGGCAGAAATTTATATCGGGAATTTCTAAAAAAACTGAAATTTGCTAAGAGTTGCATACCATTTGGAGTGTGATAATTTTGGTAGGATTCCTTCAGCTTTATCACACGATGATATTTGGATCCCGATCCTACTGTGAGTATCTGCTACTCATCAGGAGATTTGTCACTTAACGATCAATGCTATAAACCAAGTAGGTGTCGAGAAAGGTGTCAGCGGGGCTACGCCCCCAGAGAAAAGAGGTTATTTAATTAAGGAACTTCGTGAAAGTGTCGTAAAATTCCCTCGAAGTACCGACACCGACCTGGCTGAACGGTTAAGCAAGTATTGTACAGTGAGAATAGTCCTGACTAGTTCTTCCTTTTTGGTTTTAGGAGGGATTCGAGAAATAGTGGGAGCCATCCAGTTTAGATAAACTAAAAACCACTCTAAAATTGCAAGATCATCATGCTAAAGTGTTCCCTCTCTCTCTCATTGCAGCGACCCAGAACATGGCAGGCCTTAAGTTACTATTAGATAAAAATATTTTGACAGGGCCAGACTATAAACATTGGTTCCGGAATGTTAAGATGGCAATTACTTATGACAAATTGGGGTATGTCCTTACTACTAAGGCACCTGCCGTCCCTGGTCCAGAATCCTGTGTCGCGGATAAGGAAATCCACAAGACCTGGGAGATTGATTGCGCGAAGGCCAAATGCATCGTGCTTGCCTCTATGAATAATGAACATCAGAGGAGGCAAGAGAATATGGATCTTGAATCCTTATTTCTCCACACAAAGGATCTGTATGGAGAGTAATCTTGTATAGCTAGATACGAGACCTCGAAGAACTTGTTTCAGTCGAGGCTGGCCGTCGGGTCATCTGTAAGAGAACATGTTCTTAAGATGATTGGCTATATAGAAGAGCTCGCAGACCTTGGGACGACTTTAGAGAACGAGCTATATACAGACTTGGTTCTTCAGTCCCTTCCTTCCACCTACGCCCAGTTTATTCTGAATTTCAATATTCAAGGAAAAGAAATTGAACTTCCAGAACTCCTTAACATGTTGAGGAGTGCAGATGGCATCTTGCAGAAAGCAAGGGAAACACCCACTATGTTTGTTCACGGTGCTTCCTCTTCCGGGTCCAAGGCTAGGGCCAAAGGAAGGAAGAAGAAGGCCGCTACCAAACCAAGAGGTGGTGTTGGTAAGGTAGGAGTTAAGGAAAAGGCAAAGGTTGCGGTGCCAGTAGTGGCAAAGGACGAGTGCTTCCACTGTCGTAGGAAAGGTCATTGGAAGAAAGATTGCAAAGCTTGGATTGCCAAGAACCAGGACCCGAAGCAAGCTGTGGCTTCGACTTCAGGTGTGTTTGTAATTGAAAATTGTTTGTCAATCAACTCTACTTCCTGGGTATTGGATACCGGATCAGGATCTCATATATGCAATTCATTGTAGGCACTGAGAAACCGTAGAGTGCTAAAGGTTGGTGATATGACCCTCCAGGTTGCTAACGGAGCTAGCGTATGTGCTGTGTCCGTAGGGGATTATCACCTAGGATTGACGAGTGGACATATTTTGGTTTTGCGCAACTGTTTTTGTGTACCTAGTTTAACGTGTAATATCATATCGGTATCGTTGTTATCAAAAGAAGGTTATGATTTCACGTTTGTAAGCGATGTTGTTAACATCCACCTTAATCATGGTTTGATTGGGTCCGAGACACTAGATAACGGTATATACGTGCTAAACCAATTACAGATTTTCAATGTCCAGAACACACTAAAAAGAAAGTCTCCAGATATAAATCAGGCTTTCTTATGGCATTGTAGACTAGGTCACATCAATGAGACAAGGTTAACTAAGTTACATTGGGAAGGATATTTTGATCCGTTCGAATATCAATCTTATGCCACTTTTCAATCATGTCTCAAAGGAAAGATGACAAAGACTCCACTCACTGGACATGGAGTAAGAGCGAGTGAGCTCTTAGGACTCATACACAGCGATATATGTGGTCCAATGTCTACACATGCAAGAGGCGGTTTTTCATATTTCATTACTTTTACGGATGATTACTCTAGCTATGGATTCATTTTCTTAAGGAAACATAAATCCAAGGCCTTTGAGAAATTCCAAGAATATAAGAATGAAGTAGAAAACCAAACCGGCAAAAGTATCAAGACACTGAGATCTGATCGAGGTGGTGAATACTTAAGTGCCAAGTTCCTAGGTTACCTAAAAGAGAAAGGAATTCTCTCTTAGCTTACTCCTCCATACACTCCACAGCATAATGGTGTATCGGAGAGACGGAACCGAACCCTATTGGATATGGTACGTTCCATGATGAGTAATGCTGAGTTACCGCGATCTTTCTGGGGTTATGCGCTAGAATCAGCTGCATATCTTTTAAACAGGGCTCCTACCAAGTCTGTGCCTACCACGCCATATCAGATGTGGAGTGGGAAGAAACCCTATCTTCAGTATCTGAAGATATGGGGATGTCCAGATTTTGTTAAAAAGCAGCATGCGGACAAACTCAAGGCACGATCAGTACAGTGTAAGTTTGTGGGATATCCAAAGAACTCCAAGGGGTATTTCTTCTATTACGCAGAGGAACAAAAGGTTTTTGTTTCTCATAATGCTCATTTTCTAGAACAGCAGTTTTTAGAAAAGGAAACAAGTGGGAGCGCAATAGAACTGGAAGAAATTCCAGAACCACAAACTACTACTGAATGTTTGGTAGAACCAGTAGTTCAAGAAGAACAGGACATTTCCGCACCCCTCCGCAGGAGTAGTAGGCCGTCTCTTCCGCCTGAGAGATACTACGGTTTTCTCATAGATGGGGATAGAGAGGATTGCGTCATTGATAATGATGAACCTACTAGTATCCAGCAGGCCATCCAGAGCGGCGACTCGGTAAGATGGCTGGATGGAATGCGGACCGAGATGGAGTCCATGTACATCAACAAAGTATGGACTTTGGACTTTGCTCCAGATGGGGTAAAACACATAGGATGCAAATGGATCTTCAAGAAAAAGATTGGTGTAGATGAACAGGTGGAAACCTATAAGGCTAGACTTGTTGCGAAGGGTTTTCATCAAAGACCTGGTTTGGACTATGACGAAACTTTTTCTTCAGTGGCTATGCTCAAATCCATTCGGATCCTTCTTGCCATTGCCGCCTTCCATGATTATGAGATCTGGCAGATGGACGTAAAGATGGCTTTTCTAAATGGTAATTTAGAAGAGTGCGTCTATATGGATCAGCCAGAAGGTTTCAATCAGAGTGGGAGCAGCGGAAAAGTGTGCAAGTTGCTTAAGTCCATTTATGGACTAAAGCAGGCATCGCGGAGTTGGAACATCTGTTTTGATGAAACGGTCAAGGAATATGACATTCTATTAATAGGAAATGACATTCCTATGCTACAATCTGTCAAAGGATTCTTGTCACACAGGTTCTCCATGAAAGACCTGGGTGATGCCTCTTACATTCTGGGGATCTAGATCTATCGTGATAGATCTAAGAGGATGTTGGGACTTTCGCAGTTCAGGTATATCAACACTATACTGAAAAGATTCAGTATGGAAGATTCTAAGCATGGTAATTTACCGGCTTGTCACGGAATCACCCTATCCAAAGAGATGTCTCCCAAGACTGATTTGGAAAGGGATCGCATGCCAGTTATACCCTATGCTTCTGCGGTAGGCTCTATAATGTATGCGATGTTGTGCACCAGACCAGATGTAGCTTATGCACTGAGCGTGGTAAGCAGGTATCAGTCAGACCCAGGGGAGAAGCACTGGATAGCTGTAAAGAACATTCTCAAGTACCTGAGAAGGACTAAGGATATGTTCTTGGTTTACGGCGGAAAAGATCTCCAGATCGAGGCTTTTGCCGACTCCAGCTTCCAGAGTGACTAGGATGACTCTAAGTCCATGTCAGGTTATGTCTTTACCCTTAATGGAGGGGCGGTGTGCTGGAAGAGTTCTAAGCAGGACACCGTTGCCGACTCGACGATGGAAGCGGAGTATATCGCTGCTTGCGATGCCGCAAAAGAAGCAGTCTGGATGAAGAAGTTCCTAACAGAACTTCAGGTGGTTCCTACCATTGCTGATCCAATACCGCTATATTGTGACAACAACGGAGTTATAGCTTTAGCGAAGGAACCCAGGTCCCATCAGAAGTCCAGACATATCTTAAGGCGGTATCACCTGATCAGGGAGATCATAGATCGACAGGAGATCGAGGTTCGGAGAGTTGCTACAGAGGAAAACATTGCAGATCCATTCACTAAGGCCTTACCTCAGATTTAGTTCGAAAGGCTACTCGAGATGATAGGTCTTCGATATGCCAGTACATGGCCCTTGTGCAAGTGGGAGATTGTTAGTGTATATGCCCTAGAGGCCATTAATGTATTATACTGGCTTGTATATTACTTAATGGAAGCTTGGGATATTCATAGTTATATTAACAGTCTTGCTAAACATGGTAGTACGCTACTTGGTTTATATCTATCTTAATATCTGTATATGTTAGCATATCGAGAATACATATTAATAAAGCCCTTAGGATCTTGCTTGACTACCAGCGTTGTGATGGCAGTCATACTAGTAGGGGCTGGGTAGTCTACAAGCACATCCTTTTTCAGGTCCCTAGTCGTAGGATTATCGAGACAGGGCATCGATAATCCGGAGTAGACTAGTGTGTACGCTTCTCATCCCAGCAGGGGAAATGGTCTGTCCCACAGCCATTAGTACGTTGTACTGGAGATAGTATATAGGTGCTCGTTGGGTTACGGGTACACCGGACAGGACTCGCAGGGAACTGTTGGTTAGTATTATACCCGTCGTCAGTTAACAGTTCCCAGGTGACATGAGTACAGCATAGTCCGCAGACTTCACACTGCTGCTTCGTCTCGAATGTGTTCCCACTGTTCTTAGATTGCTACCCTACCATGGCTCAAAGGAGTCGTGCAAACAGGTAGTAGTTGGGTGCGGTCCCGAAACACTTGGAGGCAGTGGCGGTTAGATAGGATTCGTCTCTCCCGGTATTGGGAGTTGATATCGTGTTGTGTTTGGAAAGCCATTACGCAAAGTCCCTAGGCAGGGCAAACGAGATTTACTGGTAGGATTTCCAGTAGATTCTCAAGGTGTAATGGGCTTCACTCCGACACGACTTATACAGCTTTTAGGGGACTGACGCTTGCTGCCCCCTAGGCCTGATATGCGATAGTCTTAGATGAACAGACCAGACTGTACGAAAATTGTCATATCAGGCTCAGTAGGAGTTCGGATGAGTTTCCTCATCGGCATTCTTATCGACATCTACCTGGGGACCGTTACGTACAGCTAGTGCCGCTTGCGGTCCGTGGTTAAACGCACTGCCAGCGTAGTGTCGAGTCTTTAGAGTCCCACACAGAGAGTTTCCCTGCTTCAGACGAAATGATATAGAGGTCGTATGGTTTTACGACAGGGTTTGGACACATACGTGTTTTTACGCACGTACGATGTTCGGACAGTTTATACTACCAGGCTTTGGTTTAAGCCAGATTCTAGTATTGGATTATTGGATTTATACAGTCTCAGTATTTTCGTGTTTTCACGGATGGGAGGGGCATTCTCGTAATTAGTCGAGAAGCTTCTAGAAGATTGATGAGTTGGAGGCTTAGGTGGAATTTTCATTAAATGGATTAATGACTCATTGTGTGATTCATCCAAATGAGTTAATGAAGCATTTATTGCTTAATGACTCATGTGATGATTCACACATAGTGAGTTAATGAAGCATGGTTGATATTATTATATGTTATTCATTTAATAATTATCATACTTCATATATATTCACAAATGAGATATTATTCATATCATTCTCACTCACACCTTCTCTCTCCTCAAGCTCTCTCTCTTCAAAGAACTAACCCTAACCTCTCATGTGTTGAGATCCAAGGGTTAGCAAGACTAATAGATCCCTAATCCTCTTCTATATCCTCTAGGTTAGCTTGATTAGCACTCATAGTCACCTAGTTACTCAAGTGAGAGGTTAAAGCTTAGAAAGATAGCTCTCGGGTGGATCCTCTATCACATCGAGGAGGCCGACGAGGAGGTGATCAACAAGAACAAGAAGGACTTGATTCATTAGGTATAATCATCTATCATAGTAGCTAATCACTTCTATATAGTTGTTAGTTAGGGTTTAGCAAAGATCCATAAAGTTAGTCAATGTTAGTTTAAACAAAATTATTGTTTTACCTATTCCGCCTCCCCGCTTCCTGTGGGGTGTCTAACGTCGACTTACACTCATCATGGAATCTATAGATGGGATCTCTGTCGAATAATATATGAGGGCATTAATCCAACAACAAAGCAGATGCTTTAATCCATGTGTCAAGGCAATTTCATGTCTAAAGACGATGGTGAAACTTGGAAATTTTTAGAAGATTTTGCTGAAAAACTTTGCAATGGGAGAGTGTTAGTCAACCATCGTCTAGGGATGGTATCCATCAACTTGATGTTTCCATAGCAGTCAAAGCTAAAATGGCAGCAATGTAAAAGAAACTTGAAGCTATGAAACACAATTTTTTTTTAGCCTCCCTAAACCAGGTCACACTCCCTAAAACCGTGTGTGGATGCTGTTCCGATCTATCACATTTGATGAAAGTGTAGGGTTACTAGGCACTCTAATGAAGCTCTACAAGACATCGACTATGCCGGATTAAAATTTTAGCCGTGCCGAATAACCCCAAACAAGATCGTTAACTAGAGATTAGGCGAAAACTATGCAAGCTAAACACTTTAACCCTAAGTGAATACGAAATACAACCTTTGTAGATCGGTCCTTCACTTCTTAAGCTCCTTGATGTAGTCCCTTCGCTGCGATCATCGGACTCCCGGACTCTCGGACGGCTCCATGAGAAAATTGCAACGGGATTGCTTGAAGTCTTCGAGGCCGAAGATGATCTACGTCGAGTGAATACGGACTCAAGCTTCTACTTCATTAACCATAGAATTAGTGAAGCAAACACCCTAAACTAAAGTGCTAGTCTAGTAGAGGATGGTGAGATAGGAAATGGGTACTCTTTAGAATTTGATTTCTCACTTTGGTTCTCTCTCTTTTTCAAACCCTAGAATGAAAGTGAAGGAGGAAGAAGATGAGCTCCAAATGATAATGAGAAATGATCAAGAGAGAGAATGAGCTAACCATGGTGAGTGAGTATCATATACTAACTCATGTAGAGACATTACCATAGGTTAATTATAGTGGTTAGGTTAACTAATATGTTAAGTAAAACAAAACTAGTGGACTAAGTCAAATGCAAGGATAAGCTTCATGAAGCTTCATGCATGTGTGCTTTATCCACTAATTTTGTAATTACTTTATATATTAAAAACCTAACAAATATAATTAGTATGGTATAAGTCTTCTACACCCATGTAATGTGTATCAACAACCATGATACAATTTGTAAACACAAATAAATATATATCACATATATATTTTAACTTGTGCACAAGTGAGAAAATCAAATGCTGAAGTGAACCAATGTTAGTTAATGTAAATTAGTATATCATATATACAATTATACACTAAATTATTAAATCAACACTTGATTTAATAATCCGGTTATATCACATATAACCGACTAACATCCAATGTATCGACTTATCGAATCAACACTTGATTCGATAACTAGGTTATATCGCATACAACCGATCGATACAAACATCGCGAGAATAGAATACGGTATCACATACACGCATTATTCTCGGTCCCGCACATATCACATATGCGCTCCTATTTCGTTTCGCCTAAGCCAGTAAAACCTCTATGTAGGACTCTAAAGACTCGTCAATACGCCGGCAGTAGGTGATGATCATATCAAGCACCCAAAAGCCGTCAGCGGTACTAGCTGAACGTAACGGCTACCCGGGTATTGAGCGATCAGAAGATCAGCATGCAAGCCCGCTCCAACTCCTGTAAAAGCTTGACAGTGACACTACCGTACAGTCCGGTCTCCTCGTCTGATATGTCGCATATCAAGTCTAGGGGTGGTAAACGTCAGACCCCAATAACCGATAAGTCATGCCGATATGAGGCTCATAACGGGTCGAGAAACTACTGGTAACACTTACCAGTATATCTCTAAACCAGCCCTGGCCAGGGACTTCCCTGTTATGGCCAATCGAGCATAGCGCAACATCAACCCCCAATACCGGGAGAGACGAAACCCCTCCTATCGCTCATTGCCTCCATGTGACTCGGGGCTGTACCCAAAAACCACCGTTTTGCATGCCCTCTTGGACGTGGTAAGGTGGAAATCAAAGCACAGTGGGAATCACACAAGACTATATAACGATCTCGGGTCTACAGACTAACCTGTACCAGTGTTACCTGAGAACTGCCATCTGACGTAAGGTATAATACCATCCGGGAGTTCTCGACGAGTCCGTCCAGTGTACCCAGTCTCCACTGAGCACTCGTATATCATCTCTGATGTCAAACACCAATGGATATGGGATCATCCATCGCCCATCTGTATGGGTCGAGAAGGTATACGCTAGTCTACTCTGGTATATCGATGCCCTGTCTCGATACACCCATGACTAGGGACCTTGAAGGATGTACTTATGGACTACCATGTCCCCAATAGTATGATCCGCATCATAGTCCAGGTAGTCAAGTACACATCCTAAGGGCTTTACCAACATGTAACAGAGAGACAATCGGTATACACGTTAAGGTAAAGAGTAACCAGATAGCATACTATCATGTCGAGCAAGAAAGTCCTCCCTATATATGTCCAAGCATCCACTACAATATACATCCTATGTATAGTAATGGTCTCTAGGGCATACATATAACTAAAAATCTCCCACTTGCACTAGGGCCATCTGATAACAGTGGTTGTAGTATCTCATACTCAACCATCCCTTAACTAGTCTCTCTCTGGGAAAAGGCATTTGTGAGTGGATCCGCCGTATTGTCCTCTGAGTCTACTCTCCTGGCCTTGATCCCCTGGAGATCAACCATCTCCATGATCAGGTGACACTGCCTTAGAATATGTCTGGATCACTGATGGGACGGGCGTTCCTTGGCATACGCCAAAACTCCATTGTCACACAATGGTAGAAACGAAGTTCATCTCATGAACAAATATACATCCAGACTTCCTCTTTGGTAGCATCTTTGGTAGCGATGTATCTAGCTTTTATCGTCTAGTATGTCACGGTATATAGTTTGGAACTCTTCCAACATACCGTCCCTTTACTGAGGGTAAAGACAATGCCTGTGACTGACATTCAGTCGTCCTTATCACCCTGGAACACTTCCAGTGATTCTCCCCAGGATCGATTGATACCAGCTTACTACATCTAGTGAGTATCCTAACATCCAATTAGATCTATCTCATAGATCCAAAACCCAGGATTTAGGAGGTATCATTTTGATCCTATATGGAGAATCATTGTGATAAGCGGAGATTGACCGAGCGTAGCATAGGAAACTCCTTCCCCATCTAGAGTATGTCATCCACGTACTCTACGAGGATTTCAACCATACTCCCTACTACCTTTTTGTATATACAAGGTTCATCTACCATTTTGATGATGTCAAACTTTTTGACTAACACATCAAAACAGACGTTCCAACTCCGCGATACCTGCTTTATCACATAAAACATCTTGCACACGTTTCCGCTGCTCCCACTGATTACGAAGCCCTCTGACTGTGTACTTATAGACTCTCTCTTCTAAAACATCATTTAGAAAAGCAGTCATGACACCCAACCGCCAGATATCGTAGTCATGGTATGTAGCCGTGGCAAGTAGGATCTGGATGGACTTAAGCATAGCTACTTAGAAAAGGTTTCATCATAATCCATACATGGTCAATGATGCAAACCTTTAACAAGTCTAGCTTTAAAAGTCTCAACTTTTCCATGTACACCAAATAATCTTCTCAAGATATACTAGCTCCTGATAGGGATTTAACCCTTCAGATAAAGCAACCAAAGTCCATACTTTGTTGGTGTATAAGGATTCCATCTCAGATCGCTAAGCATCAGCCATTCTTATAGAGTCCCACTCCTGATGGCCAGCTCGAAACTAGTTGGGTCATCATCTCATAATGCAATCCTCGCTCCCACTGTCATAGAGAAACCGAAGTATCTCTCAGGTGGGCGAGGAACCCTACTAGATCGGTGGAGAGGCTGAGGTTCGTTGGTTACTATTGAATCCTTTGGTTCTACCTAATCATCAGCTGCAGTTTGTATAGCTCGAACTCCTTCCAGTTCTACCTCATGTCTACTAATTTCTTCACTAGAAATTCCCTTTCACAAAGGTGGCATGCTGAGAAACAAAACATCTTTTGTTC
This sequence comes from Agapanthus africanus, assembly GCA_030015575.1. Taxonomy (NCBI): domain Eukaryota; kingdom Viridiplantae; phylum Streptophyta; class Magnoliopsida; order Asparagales; family Amaryllidaceae; genus Agapanthus; species Agapanthus africanus. The sequence goes on along the minus strand of CM057345.1, from coordinate 154,386,778 downwards.
CTCGGTTTGGTAAAAGATATACCCTTGCGAATGCTTAGGATATCCAACAAACTTCTACAGATCTGACTTTGCCTCGAGTTTGTCCGGATTGTGCTTTTAGACATAGGCCGGACAACCCCAAATCTTAACAAACTTAAGATATGGGCTCTTCCCTTTCCATATCTCATATGAAGTGGTAGGCAACTGATTTGATCGGAACCCTATTCAATAGATATGCAACTTCATAAGTGCATAACTCCCAAAAGGAAATAGGTAACTCAGTAGTACTCATCATAGAGCACACCTTATCATATAGGGTGTGATTGCTCCGCACCGATACACCAACGTGCTGTGGTGTATACGGAGGAGTAATGCTGAGTGAGAATCTCATTCTCCTTTAGAATAGTTCAGGAATTCCGTGCTCAAGTATTCTCCTCCTTGATCGCATCAAAGGATATAATACTTATACCTGTTTTGGTTCTCTACTTCTAACTTATATTCTGTGAATATCTCAAAAGGTTCGGACTTGTGTTTCAACAGGAACATATGTCTGAATCTTGAGAGATTATCAGAGAATGTAATGAAGTACAAAGGACCGGTCTTGGTATGTATAGACAGGGGACCTTCATACATCAGTATGTATCATCCCAAGAGTTCACTAACTCTTTCTCTGTTTCTAATAAACGGAGCTATGGTCATCTTATCTCTGTGACATGACCGGCAAGTTACACAAGATGTAAATTCAAACTAATTTTAAATATGCATCTATATGTAACTTTAGCTAGTCGGGTCGCATTGATATGACCTAGTCTACAATACCTCAAGAAGGATTCGTTCATTTCTGAACTCTTCCTCTTGTGTGTGTTCTGTATACTAAGAACTGTAGTTTGATTTAGAACTTCAATGCTTTTAGATAACGTGCCTGAACCGATCAACTTTTGATATAGGAAATGTTCAAAACATTATCCAACAATACAAAATTATATCCTTTCTTTACTAATAAAGAGACTGATATGATTTTGCATATCAGGTTCGGTATCTAATAACATTCGTTCAGAATCAATGTATTCTGGTAATACAGGGTGATAGTGACCAACAGACTTGGCTGCAACACTTGCACCGTTTTCTATCTCATGAAACTTATCACCCGTTCTCAGTTCTCTACCTATCTGTAGCCCATGTAACAGATTACATATGCGGGATCCTGATCCAGTATCACATACCCAGGACGTAAAGTATACTGAGAAACGGTTCTCTGTAATGAACACACCCGAAGATGATGCATCAGCATGCACTTTCTTCGTTTGGGTGGCACGGGAATTCTGGTAATCCCCAATTTCCTGCTCTGTCTTATAACAATTATAAGTTGGAGTGGGACCAACGTTCCCCAGCACAGTATAACAAGCGGGTTCGGTCAATACATCCGTATTATTATCTTGATTAAGATGTGACATGGTCGCTACCTGGAGAGAGAGAGAAGAAAACACTATGCGTGCGCTCTTGCAAGATCAGATTGGTTATTATTTTATCTAATCAGGATGGCTCCCACTGTTTTTATCAAATCTTCCTTCAAACCCTAAAAGGAAAGACTAGCCGGGATTAATTACACGCTACAAGTTCGTCAATCTTTCAGCCAGGCCAGTGTCGGTACTTTGAGGGAGGTTCCCCTGCTTTCGCACGAACCTAATTAAAGTAATCCTCGTTTTCCCAGAGGCGTAACCCCGTTGACACCTTTCTAGACACCTACTTGATCGGCTAATTGTAATGTGTAAAATTCTCTCAGGAGTAACAATTACTCGCAGTGGGTATCGGGATCCAACTATCTCATAGAAGGTATGCAATCTCATTGCAAATTTCAACACTTGAAATTCCTGATAATATTTTGCCCCAAACGATCTATGACCTTGACAAGGTCAACAAACCATAGACCGTAAATCAAGTTCAACCCGTCATTTCTTGATTGAATTAAACCCACCCGCACGACCCTTGACAAGGTCAACAAGGCCGTACGACTACCCTAAAACAATCTGCATCATATGCATAAGCAGATAAATACTGGTTAGCTACCGCACACTGCGCCTTGACAAGGTCAACAAACGCAACACGAATACTAAACAGGACTTATCTGAAATGACGGAGGGCTACAACAGGTTTTTTTCTGAAAACCTATTGCGTAATGAACTTGATATCATTATAGAATCAAATGATTTTAAAATGGAGTGTTTTTTAGGCTTTTGCTAGTTTCGCTAAAGAGGTCACTCCCGGTGAAGGGATCGTCTGCTCTTTCCTCGTCGAATGAGGTGCAGGATATATCATATACATCACTGTGCAAAGCAAGAACTAGAAAAGCAATCAAAAGACAAACCGAGGGGTGTAGCATCTGCCAGTCATTGTTAAAGGGGTCACTCCCGGTGAAGGGATCTCGGCCCTTTCCTTATCGAATAACGTGCAGGATGTTCTACAAGGAACACCGCGATGCAAACCAAGAACTGTAGCTACCTATTTTTGAAAATTCGATTCCACAACATCTTTTAGGTTTCTTTTTCTTTCATTAATCATATTAATGAAGTCCCATCATTTAAGTTACCTAAACATTATAGATAAATACGACGTACACTTATGCCATCCGCATTCGCCTCGATGTCCCCTCGTGCACCGTTAGGTTAGGTAACTAACGACAGAGCGGGGCAGGGCTAGCGCGGGTGTAAAACATAAGTAACGCCTATATAATATATCATATATACTATATAAAGTATTTATCACAGCACATCAAATGATCACATCACAGATATCGCAGCAGAAGAAACATATGAAATATTGGATATACTAGGACGTCCGTGTTTTATTTTGAGCCACTATAAAACATGGATTCCACGGTCGCGATGAATAGCCAAACCCACACCCCTAGACCCCTACGAGAGCAGCAAGCAACCCTACCAATTCTAGAGTTAGGAGACCCGGACTCGACTCCTCGAGTTGGTCTCCCACTGGACTCCAGAACCTGGTTACTTGTGCTCCCTTCCTTGGGTCTATCCTAGTGCGGAAAAGTAAATAATATACAAATGGTGACAACAACCTCAACCTGGAAGTGCCCCAATAAAAGAATATTACATACATTTAACTTTTACATGAATGAAAATTAAAAACTCTCATCTCATATAAAAACCCCCGGCTATTCAGAACGCGACGATCCAATATAACATATCCAGCAACACATAACATCACATGTCATCAACGTAAGTAAATATGCGCATCCCAATTGTCGTTGACATATAGCAACGAAACCGGCGACATCACATATTACACTTACGGTCGCAGAAAAGAAAGTGTAAAACTACAATAGTTGGAATCCGCAACCTCCTTAGACATCGCATGCCTAACAATTATAAACCCCGCATTTTAGTCTCTATATCGAAAACATTTTTCAATATGTAGTCGTGCAATTAAACAAGATTCTCGATAATTTGATCGAATGCTCGTCGCAAACTTTAGTAGACGGCCGCACCCCCGATGCCGTCGACGAAGTGCACTAAGGCGGAATACCGCTGCCGCGAGCACCCTGACGGATGCTTTCGGCGACGGGGTTCTCCTACAGTCACTTGGTCGGGGCTATGGGGCATGGCTGTCTATTAAGTTTACCCGGCGAGTATCCGCGTACGCTACGTGATTGCGACGGACTTTTGATCGCATCAAAATTCCGTGGCAACCGATCATTTGAGACTAAACTGCTATGTTTATAACTTTCAAATTAGTTATCTCATAACTACTTGTGGATTCCAAATATTGTATCACATTCCAGATAAATAGACAATGTTAAACTTTCCGATCGAATGATCAAACACCCAAGTTTTCCCAAATAGTTCCCAACACTTGAGGGGAGTTTAAAAACATCCATCACATGCCACAGTACCAACGGTCCAGCCGTAGAAGGGTCAAGCCAACGCCTCATATGTGGCACACCGTACTGCCCCAAACCCTAAGGTTCAAAGGGCAGTTCAAGACGGTCACATAATGGAGTTAAGGTTTGTTGTCTTCTAGAGGGTCCATCGCATAACTTGCACGATCTAGACATTCTTAAACAAACGGATAAATCCAACACTTGGAAATTTTCCGGGTCGGGAAAAAGTTAGTTATTGATATCGGATCGAACCTTTTAACAGTTTCTAAATATCCGGAAAACATAATGAAATTAAGTATTCCGATCGAATCAACGAGTACAAAATAAACCCCAGAATACTCAACACTTGAGTCAGGTTAAAAATACCCAGAAAATACAACTAACAGAATTAAACATTACTGCACAAAGAACCGTCCCTGATTCCCTATTCTTGCCGCGGAACCGCCGCAAAAAGTGGGTTATTGCCACGGTTCCGCGGTCATGTAGAGGACTTAGGGGCTCGTTTTTCATGGTAATTCTTAGAAAACCCTGCTGAATTTTTTAAGTATTTTTAATTCAGAAAAATCCCAGATTTCAAAAATTTTCCAGAGAGGGGGTTAATTTTGCGTGTCGAGGTTCGATCAGAGTTTTAATATCGTTAACACATCGCCTAATGCTCTAGCTAGGCTCTGATACCACTGTAGGGTTACTAGGCACTCTAATGAAGCTCTACAAGATATCGACCATGCCGGATTAAAATTTTAGCCATGCCGAATAACCCCAAACAAGATCGTTAACTAGAGATTAGGCGAAAACTATGCAAGCTAAACACTTTAACCCTAAGTGAATACGAAATACAACCTTTGTAGATCGGTCCTTCACTTCTTAAGCTCCTTGATGTAGTCCCTTCGCTGCGATCATCGGACTCCCGGACTCTCGGACGGCTCCATGAGAAAATTGCAACGGGATTATTTGAAGTCTTCGAGGCCGAAGATGATCTACGTCGAGGGAATACGGACTCAAGATTCTACTTCACTAACCATAGAATAGTGAAGCAAACACCCTAAACTAAAGTGCTAGTCTAGTAGAGGATGGTGAGATAGGAAATGGGTACTCTTTAGAATTTGATTTCTCACTTTGGTTCTCTCTCTTTTTCAAACCCTAGAATGAAAGTGAAGGAGGAAGAACATGAGCTCCAAATGATAATGAGAAATGATCAAGAGAGAGAATGAGCTAACCATGGTGAGTGAGTATCATATACTAACTCATGTAGAGACATTACCATAGGTTAATTATAGTGGTTAGGTTAACTAATATGTTAAGTAAAACAAAACTAGTGGACTAAGTCAAATACAAGGATAAGCTTCATGAAGCTTCATGCATGTATGCTTTATCCACTAATTTTGTAATTACTTTATATATTAAAAACCTAACAAATATAATTAGTATGGTATAAGTCTTCTACACCCATGTAATGTGTATCAACAACCATGATACAATTTGTAAACACAAATAAATATATATCACATATATATTTTAACTTGTGCACAAGTGAGAAAATCAAATGCTGAAGTGAACCAATGTTAGTTAATGTAAATTAGTATATCACATATACAATTATACACTAAATTATTAAATCAACACTTGACTTAATAATCCGGTTATATCACATATAACCGACTAACATCCAATGTATCGACTTATCGAATCAACACTTGATTCGATAACTAGGTTATATCGCATACAACCGATCGATACAAACATCGCGAGAATAGAATACGGTATCACATACACGCATTATTCTCGGTCCCGCACATATCACATATGCGCTCCTATTTCGTTTCGCCTAAGCCAGTAAAACCTCTATGTAGGACTCTAAAGACTCGTCAATACGCCGGCAGTAGGTGATGATCAGATCAAGCACCCACAAGCCGTCAGCGGTACTAGCTGGACGTAACGGCTACCCGGGTATTGAGCGATCAGAAGATCAGCATGCAAGCCCGCTCCAACTCCTGTAAAAGCCTGACAGTGACACTACCGTACAGTCCGGTCTCCTCGTCTGATATGTCGCATATCAAGTCTAGGGGTGGTAAACGTCAGACCCCAATAACCGTTAAGTCATGCCGATATGAGGCTCATAACGGGTCGAGAAACTACTGGTAACACTTACCAATATATCTCTAAACCAGCCCTGGCCAGGGACTTCCCTGTTATGGCCAATCGAGCATAGCGCAACATCAACCCCCAATACCGGGAGAGACGAAACCCCTCCTATCGCTCATTGCCTCCATGTGACTCGGGACTGTACCCAAAAACCACCGTTTTTCATGCCCTCTTGGACGTGGTAAGGTGGAAATCAAAGCACAGTGGGAATCACACAAGACTCTATGACGATCTCGGGTCTACAGACTAACCTGTACCAGTGTCACCTGAGAACTGCCATCTGACGTAAGGTATAATACCATCTGGGAGTTCTCGGCGAGTCCGTCCAGTGTACCCAGTCTCCACTGAGCACCCGTATATCATCTCTGATGTCAAACACCAATGGATATGGGATCATCCATCACCCATCTGTATGGGTCGAGAAGGTATACGCTAGTCTACTCTGGTATATCGATGCCCTGTCTCGATACACCCACAACTAGGGACCTTGAAGGATGTACTTATGGACTACCATGTCCCCAATAGTATGATCCGCATCATAGTCCAGGTAGTCAAGTACACATCCTAAGGGCTTTACCAACATGTAACAGAGAGATAATCAGTATACACGTTAAGGTAAAGAGTAACCAGATAGCATACTATCATGTCGAGCAAGAAAGTACTCCCTATATATGTCCAAGCATCCACTACAACATACATCCTATGTATAGTAATGGACTCTAGGGCATACATATAACTAACAGGAAGAATGTCCTTTGACTTCTCCGTTTCAAGGTCAAGAACACACTAATGCTACTTTTCAGCAACAACCTAGAAACGATCCTTATTCTTCAACTTATAATCAGGGATGGAGGAATCACCCTAATTTTGCTTGGAACCAACACCAAACTCAAAATACGGTTCCAAACCAAAATAACTTTCAAAGGGTCCCTTCATAACAACAGCAACCACTACAACCGAGTCAGCACCCCTTTCAACCACAAAATTTTCAAAATCCGGCCAGCACTTCTGCACCGTACAATAATTCTTTGCAATTGACCGGTACCGATAATTCCTCTTCACTCGAACGAACCTTGGATCTATTCCTGAAACATTCCATCCAAGTGTCAGCTGATATAAGGTCTTCTATTGATGATATAAAGAAGAACTCCGCCTCCCACGGTGAGAGTATTAAATTGATAGAAGCACTAATTGCATGATTAAATGCCGAAATGAGTGCTAGAGAGAAAGGGAAATTTCCATCTCAACCCTACCGAATCCTGGGCATTCACAACACTACAATGTGAGTGCCATTATAACGTTGAGATCCGGAAGAGTGCTGAATAATCAAGTCGGTGAAAAGATTGATAATGATGAAATAATCAATGAAACCCCGACTTTGACTTCGACTTCCACGTCCACTTCCACTTCTGACCCAAGTTCATCTTCTTCCAAGCCTATTCTTCATTTTTCTCAAGGCTTGAACCCTCAGCCCACTTCTTCTAGTCAACCAAAGACGATCTCCACTCCAATTCTGGGATCTGTTCCACCCACACGACCTTCTCCAATGTCGGATCCAGTTCTTATTGCTAAAGCTCCTTATCCGAATAGGTTAAGGGGAAACAAACCAAGTCCACAAATGGAGAAGATTATGGAAATGTTTAAACAGGTTAACATAAATATCCCTCTCCTAGATGCTATACAACAAGTTCCGGCTTATGCGAAAATCCTTAAGGACTTATGCACTAGGAAGAGGAAGACTCAAGTGCCCAAAAAGGTATTTATGACGAATAATGTTAGCACAGCTTTTACCCCACAATTACCAAAGAAACGTAAGGACCCTGGATGTCCTACATTCTCTATTTCTATTGGGGGTAAAAATATTAATCGTGCTTTACTCGACCTTGGCGCTAGTGTTAACCTTCTTCCATACTCTGTCTACGAGCAGTTAGGGATTGGAGAGTTGAAACCAGCTCATTGTACTCTCCAAATTGCAGACCGATCCATCACCAAACCTAGGGGTGAGCTTGAGGATGTGTTGATAAAAATCAGGGAATTTATATTCCCTATAGACTTTATTGTTTTGGATACACAATCTATAGTAAACCTACGGAACCAAATTCCGGTGATTCTCAGTCGACCCTTCTTAGCCACTTCCAATGCTGTCATTAATTGTCGAAACGGTTCTATGAACCTATCCTTTGGGAAAATGACAATTGAGCTTAATATTTATAAGATTGGAAGTCAGCCATCTGAACTCTCTGCTCATATTCTTGATGTCTGTTCTTTCCACGAGATAGCTCCCGAAAGCTGCAAGGTTGATGAACTTTGCTTTGATGATCCTGACGACATTAGCACATCATCTTTTGATCTTGCACATCATAGTGAGGACACCTTTGACGAGTCCATCCCTGAGTTTGAACCTTCTGACTCATCATAAAAGTCAGACACACTTTCCGAGTCTTTATCTTTTACATGCTATGAACTTCTTCGAGAATCCGAATGTCATTCACTTAACCCACTTTCTATTGTCTCTCCGCCGACATTAGATCTCAAACTGTTACCTTCTCACCTTAAATATGCATATTTAGGTGAGAATGAGTCTTTGCCTGTGATCATATTCGCTTCTCTAGCCTTAGAGCAAGAGAACGCTCTTTTGATGGTCTTGAGATCTAATAGGCAAGCTTTTGGTTGGACAATGGCTGACATCAAAGGGATTAGTCCCTTGATTATTGAACATCATATACATTTGATGGATGAAGCCAATCCAACCGGAGAACCACAAAGACGGTTAAATCCCATCATGAAAGAGGCGGTAAAGAAAGAAATTGTCAAATGCCTTGACAGGAGTATCATTTACCCAATCTCTGATAGCCAATAGGTAAGTCCTATTCATATAGTCCCTAAGAAATTTGGCATCATGGTCATAACTAATGAGGCTAATGAGTTGATCCAGACACGCACCCAAACTGGATGGCGTGTATGTATTGATTACAGAAAACTCAATGCCGCAACGAGGAAATATCACTTCCCTCTACCTTTTATTGACTAGATGTTGGAACGATTAGCTGGACATGAATATTATTGTTTCATGGACGGATACTATGGCTATAACCAGGTCACTATTGCCGAAAAGGATCAAGATAAAACCACATTTACTTGTCCTTTTGGTACTTTTGCTTATAGACGCACGCCCTTTGGGTTATGCAATGCTCCCGCTACATTTTAGCGGTGTATGATAGGGATATTCTCGGACATGGTCGAGAATTTTCTGGATATTTTCATGGACGATTTCTCAATATTCGGGGACTCTTTTGATGATTGCCTATCCATCTTGACGCAGTTCTTACTCATTGTAAAGATAAGAACTTAACTTTGAATTGCGAAAAATTCCATTTCATGATCTAAGAGGGTATTATGCTTAGACATGTCATTTTACGGAAAGGCACTGAGGTCGACAGAGCGAAATTGATGTCATCCATAATCTTCCTCCTCACAAATGCGTCAAAGATATACGATCTTTCCTTGGTCATGCAGGATTTTATAGGATATTCATTAAGGATTTTAGCAAAATTGCTAGACCCTTAACTATTCTTTTGGCCAAGGCTACCACATTTCACTTTGATTTGGACCGTGAGGCTGCTTTTGAATCAATTAAAAATTCTCTCACTACAGCCCCCGTTCTATCATCTCCTGATTGGAACCACTCGTTTGAGCTAATGTGTGATGCATCAGATTTTGCTTTTGGTGCAGCCTTAGGACAACACATTGATAAGATGCCACATGTGATTTATTATGCAAGTAAGATCATGAATGATGCCCAAATTAATTATACAACCACCGAGAAAGAACTCTTGGCAGTTGTATTTGCATTAGAAAAATTCAGGCCTTACTTGATTGGCTCACCGATTGTGGTTTACACTGATCACTCCGCTCTAAAACATCTTTTATCGAAGAAGGATGCTAAAGGCAGGTTAATACGTTGGATCCTATTATTACAAGAATTTGATCTTGTCATTCGAGATAAGAAAGGATGTGAAAACGTAATAGCTGTCCATCTTTCATGCATCTCTTCTTCACCAACTATGACCTTGCCAATTAACGACTCTTTTCCCGACGAAGAGCTCTTGACTGTATCCAGCAAACCTTGGTTCGTGGATATTGTGAATTATCTTGCAACGGGACTTATTCCAAGTGATTGGTCTAAACAAGACAATTATCGATTTCTATCCCAATAAAGCATTTTTACTGGGATGAACCTTATTTGTTTAAGTATTGTTCCGACCAAATCATTCGCAAATGTGTCCCTAATGATGAATTCAAGAGTGTTTTGTCTTTCTGTCATGATCAGGCATGTGGCGGTCACTTTGGTCCATGAAAGACGGCGGAGAAGGTTTTGCAATGCGGTTTTTACTGGCCCACATTATTCAAAGACGCATTTGATCATTGCAAAACTTGTCCACAATGTCAAAATACGGGTCGGATTTTTAAAAGAAATGAGATGCCACTTCAACCGATCTTGGTTGTTGAAATTTTCGACATTTTGGGTATTGATTATATGGGTCCTTTTCCCAACTCTTTTGGGAATTTGTACATCTTGTTAGCGGTTGATTACATCTCGAAATGGGTGGAAGCTATTCTATATCACACTAATAACAAAAAGGTTGTTATTAAGTTCCTTAAAGAAAATATCTTTTCGCGATTTAGACACCTTCGCGCTATCATTAGCGACAACAGGACGCATTTCTGTAATCGGTCTTTCGAGACTTTGATGTGGAAATATGCAATCAACCACAAACTTTCGACACCCTATCATCCCCAAACGAGCGGGCATGCTGAGATTTCCAACAGGCAAATCAAACTAATTTTGGAGAAAACAGTTTCTAAAAACCGGAAAGATTGGTCAACCAAATTGACGGATGCTCTTTGGGCATTTCGTACTGCTTATAAGACTGATCTGGGTAAGTCTCCTTACCGCCTAGTGTTTGGAAAGGCTTTCCACCTTCCTGTTGAGATTGAACATAAAACAATGTGGGCTATTAAAGAACTTAAGCTCGATTTAAATCAAGCCTGCATCTTTCGGAAGCTGCAATTAAACGAGCTAAGCGAACTCCGCGATGAAGCTTACGATAATGCGGTGATAGTAAAGAATCGGACTACGGTATTTCACGATAAAAATATTTTGAGAAAAACTTTTACCCCAGGTCAACAAGGCCTTCTTTATGATTTCCGTCTCCATCTTTATGCGGGTAAGCTCCGATCTCGTTGGAAAGGACCATTTGTGGTGCGGTATGTATACCCGCATGGGGCAGTTGAAGTTGAAAATAGAAAAATGGTACAATTTTCAAAGTGAATGGGCATAGATTAAAACCGTATTTTTCCACTGACCCCACGGAGGAGCTTCTGTTTTTACAGGAGCCACTTTATCATGACTAAATTTCCTCCACCCCACCTCTATGTCTCGGTAATATTGTCTAATTTTTAGAATGGAGGTGAGTCATTTGTTAAAAAAATAATAATAATATAAAATATATGCAAAATTGTACATAAATAAAAAAGAAGTTTAGGGAAAGATTTTCACGTTCATTCATTCTTGACCCCGTTAATAACTTTTCCTCCCAAGCCTACAGGTTTTTGAGATTTAAAAGAGACAACAGTGAGGACACTGCTGTAAACAGGTTTGGGCAAGGTTTGTGCTTATTTACACATCACCTTGCATTACACTTTGCATAAGCACAAATTTTTTTTAAAAAATTTCTTTTATAATAAAAGTTTAGAAAGTGAAAAATTACATTTAAAAGATTGGAAAAGTTTAAGAAAACCAAGAAAGTTAGATGTTTTCTTAAACGAAACTAGTAATAAGTAGTTATAAGCCGTTGTCCCAAGGGTTAGTAAGATGAAGGAAGTCACTAATCTAAGGATAAAAATAAGTCCGAAAAATAGTTCCTATTTTGGAAGCCAAACATCTGAACGTTGATACCCTACTATACGCACTTACACATATCTTGAAACTCGGGATAGTAGAGGATACCTTGAAATGCTCTTGTCTAAAAGCCAAAGTACGAAAAAAATAATAAATGAAGCATAAAAGTATAAAATGGTGAAGAAAAATGAACACTGGTTTTGTAATCACCAAGGCAGCATAAAAAATATAGCGAGGTGCTTCATCACCTAGTGCCTCAGACCAACTGGTTTGGGAGTCACTGCTAAGCCTTAGGTGTTGCAAGACGAGAAAATTACTAATTACGCCTAATATGTGAGCACATTTAGTAATCAGTCGGTTAGTGTCTCAAGAAGTATTAACGGTCGCATGAAGAATGTGTGAGCAATTCTATCTAAAATATTCACCGACTAAAAAGTACTGAGGTAGATGGACAAGAGTATGATAGCTTGAATTGAATTCTCCGAGTGTAGGGATATCTTTTACACACACGTAGAGGTATATGATCGGTGTTTGGAAGAAAGGTAGGGATGAAGAATAAAGGCGATGTTTTATTGAGGGATGATGTGATTTTTAACATCTTTTCATGACTATTAAGATAGGGCTCATGACAACCGAAAAGCTAGTGTAGTTGGAAACTTTGATTTTCAAGATCTTTCTTTTATAATTCTTATCATTATATTTAACTTTCACAGTCTTCCTTTTATAATTCTTATCTTTATATGTAACTTTCACAGTCTTCCTTTTATTATAGAATTTTGTGGGTGCAATCCGCTGAAAACCCTCAGGAGACAACACTCCTCCTACTAGGGACACCTAGAGATTTAAAGGCTTGTTGCACGTGCTCAGTGCAATCGTGTTTGCCTACGAAAGTGTGCTAGTTAGTTTTTCTCTTTCTTTCTATTTTCTCCTTCTCTTGAATAAAAGAAGTTTGCTCGAGACGATCAAAATCAAGTTTGGGGGAATTTATTCAGTCGAAAATATTGCAATCTTTAATATAACAGATTCCGCACTTTTATAAACATCTAAGGGTGTTTGTTATAAATATAACACGGATTACAAGTTCGTCTGGAAAATATCAAATACCATGTGTTATATATTATAATCAACATTCTAGAAGGAAATTGTGTGTTTATTATTTCACGCATGATATTGTATATCTCAACAATCTTCAGTGAGATTTTGTGCAGAAAATTATTTCATGACAGATATCGGAATTGCAAATTTGCCAATAAAATACAGGAAATCAAAGAGATAAAATCTGGCAGAGATTCAGAAGAGATAAGAAGATTCCAGATATCACATATAACCCTAAAGACCAAAACCAGAATATACAGAGAAAATGAAGCATCAAACTCACCAAATGGCCGCGGAACCGCGGCCGGGTCAGACCGATCCGCCGCGGATCCGCGGCCGAGTTGGGGATCCGGTGACGAGACTTTTCCAGAAGCTTCAAGCCAAATTCCTAGCTTGTTGAAGACGCTCCATTGTAACAAACTTGTTCTGAAAACTTCCCTACAACAGCCTAGCTTCTTGAGGAATCTTGATAACTACCTTATTCTAGAAGTTTCCTTACAACTACCTAACTTCTTGGGGAAGATTGACCTAGCTTCTAGGGGAAGATTGGTGAAGAGCTATAAAAAGGGACCTAAGCCTACATTGTGGAAGTTGTTGTTGATGGTAGTCGATTTCTAGCATACAAACCAAAACCGAATCCAATTCAATTCCTAATCAAGATTCAAATCAAGAATCGTTGAGAACAATATCGAGCGACGACATTCAAGATCCTTTACATGAAGCCGATCATTATTAAGAGCGCGAGATCCTCGACAGGTCCAAGTCTCACGGAGATCGAGCAAAGTGAAATTCGACGGAATAGTTACCTCTTCAAGGGAAAGATCGAGAGAAATTCTTGTAACCTCGGATTGAAGGAATGTATAATTAGAAGTTGATTAATAAAGGTGATCAATTGTTAATTCTCACTTTCTTTACATTTTAGCATTATGAAATTTCTAATTCTTGATTCTTTTATTTTCATGATGCGTGAGTGAAATCTCCGCTTGTTAAGGATTCGAAGGAGTTCGGTAGATTAAATGGTGTTGAAATCCTAAACTCGTCTTAAGTCTTATGAGAATTATGAATTTTAGGAAAAAGAATCATCAAAACATTACACATTCCAACTTCTGAAACCAACACTTTTTATGTTACTTGCCGTACAAACGTCCAAATTTGGAACGAGATCATTATTCTTGATAATTTCGTTGCAATTTAGGATTAAGTGATTGATGACTCTTTTTGCTAAAGGCTTGATTTGAATAGTGATAAATGAAAAGACAAAGGATAGTGAAGGAAAAACCCTAGTTTCTTCAAAAGATCTCTAATCTTCATTCATCACCATCGTTCTAGCTATAATTCATCAATAGATAAGATAAGTCATTATTAGTATTCATCATTGCTACTAATTGCTATCGAATCCTACAAGCTATTCTTCATTTTCTTGATACTTAAAATTGAAATTGGACACTTTCTTGATTACTAAATCTTAAACTCTTTCTTGATTTTTCTTGAAAATATTTCGTCTAATAAATCTTGATTCATCTTCTTGAATTTTCTTTACTATTTTCTTTTAACTCAACTAAAGCAAGAACGAATAAATACACGAATCTCAGTGGATGATCCATACTCATTAACGAACTATATCGACACCATTATTGATTGCGGCTGTAAATTCTTTGATTGTGATAACACTTTTCAATACATGAAAATTAGATCAATCAGCACTCACCCCCAGTGAGCACCTGTATACGATCTTAGGTCTAAAAACCAATGGTTGCGGGACCAAACCATCGTCCCTCGTCGGGGTCTAGAAACGTATACACTAGTATACTCTGGAATATCGATGCCCAGTCTCGATACTCCTACGACTAGGGACCATTTAAGGATATGCGTACCGACTACCCAGCTCCCATAAGTATGACTGCCATCACAACGCAGGTGGTCTAGTATTGATCCTACGGGCTTTATCAACATGTATAAAAGATATGTAATAGCAAGTAAAATATACACATATTAAGATAAAATCATACCAAATAGCATACTATCATATCGAGTAAGACTGTCCTGTACATATATATGTCCAAGCATCCATATGTATACATATACAATAATGGCCTCTAGGGCATACATATCCAATAATCTCCCACTAGCACTAAGGCCATATATTGGCGTATCGAGTATCCAACGTCTACTCTAGGGCCAGCTGTTGGCGTACCGCATACCCAACATCTCAAAAAGTCTCTCGAACTGTACTTGAGGAAGGGCCTTGGTGAATGGATCCGCGGTGTTGTCTTTTGTATCCACTCTCCGAACCTCGAACTCCTGGCGATCTACGATCTCCCTGATCAGATGATACCGCCTTAAGATGTGCCTAGATTTCTGATGGGACCGTGGTTCCTTCGCTAAAACTATAGCCCCATTGTTATCGCAATACAAAGGTATTGGGTCAATAATGGACGGAACGACCTGAAGTTCATTAATGAACTTCTTCATCCAGACCGCCTCTTTTGCGGCATCGCTTGCAGCAATGTATTCAGCCTCCATTGTCGAGTCTGCAACGGTATCCTGTTTGGAGCTCTTCTAACACATCGCCCCTCTGTTGAGGGTAAATACAAAACCCGAGATAGACTTGCTGTCATCCTTGTCACTCTGGAAGCTTGAACCGGTAAAGGACTTGACCTTTAGGTCTCCATTACCGCAAACCAATAACACCTCCTTTGTCCTTCTCAGGTATTTGAGAATGTTCTTTACTGCTGCCTAGTGGTCCTCACCTGGGTTCGACTGATACCGGCTTACCACGCTTAGCATAAAAGCTACATCTGGCCTTATACATAGCATCGCATACATTATAGATCCTACCGCTGAAGCGTAGGGTATAGTGCTCATGCGAACCCTCTCCTCGTCAGTTTTGGGAGACATCTCCTTAGAGAGGGTGATTCTGTGCAATGCGGGTATGTTACCGCACTTGGAATCTTCCATACTAAATCTCTTTAGTACGGTCTCTATGTACCTGGACTGTGAAAGTTCCAGTAATCTCTTGGATCTATCTCTGTAGATCTTAATCTCCAGAATGTACGAGGTATCGCTCAGGTCCTTCATGGAGAACCTTTGTGATAAGAATAGCTTGACCGATTGTATCATATGAATGTCATTTCCTATAAAAAGAATATCGTCGACGTACAAGATTAGGAATACGACAGTTCGTCCTACAATGTTCTTATAAATACAAGGTTCATCCTCGTTCTTGATGAAGTCAAATTCCTTGACTGTTTCATCAAAACAGATGTTCCAGCTCCGCGATGCCTGCTTTAATCCATAAATTGGATTTAAGCAACTTGCACACCTTCCCGCTTCTCCCACTGTCTACGAAACCTTCGGGCTGATCCATATAAACACACCCTTCTAAACTTCCTTTCAGAAAATCCGTTTTTACGTCCATCTTCCAGATCTCATAGTTATAGAAGGCAGCAATGGCAAGTAGGATCTGAATGGATTTGAGCATAGCCACTGGAGAAAAGATTTCGTCATAGTCCACACCTGGTCTTTGACGAAAACCTTTTGCAACGAGTCTAGCCTTATAGGTTTCCACCTGCCCATCTACACCAAATTTCCTTTTGTAGATCCACTTGCATCCAACGGGTTTTACCCCGGGTGGAGCAATATCCAAGGTCCACACTTCATTGGTGTACATAGACTCTATTTCAGATCGCATAGCATCCAGCCACTTATCAGAGTCCCTACTGATAATGGCCTGCCTGAAGCTAGTAGGATCATCTTCTTCCAAGGTGCAATCCTCTCGATCCCTGTCTACGAGAAAACCGTAGTATCTCTCAGGCGGATGAGAAATCCTACCAGATCTGCGGAGTGGCTGAGGTTTGTCTGGGGCTATTGAATTCTCTGGTTTTACCAAACCTTCAGTTACAGTTTGTCCTTCTGGAAATTTTTCAGTTCTACCTGTTAGTTATATGTATGCCCCAGAGGCCATTACTGTACATGGGATGTATATTGTAGTGGTTGCTTGGACATATATAGGGAGGAATTTCTTACTCGATATGATAGTATGCTATCTGGTTGCTCTTTGTCTTAACATGTTGACTTGTATATGTAATGCTGTCTTGCTCTCATATGTTGAGAAAGCCCTTAGGATATGTACTTGACTACTAGGACTATGATGGAGATCATACTAGTGGGGCCAAGGGTAGTCTACAAGTACACCCTATAATAGTTCTTAGTCGAGGGAGTATCGAGACAGGACATCGATATTCCAGAATAGACTAGCGTATGCGCTTCTCGACCCATATGATGGGCGATGGATGATCCCATATCCATTGGTGTTTGACATCACAGAAGGTATACGGGTGCTCAGTGGAGACTGGGTACACTGAACGGACTCGTTGAGAACTCCTAGATGGTATTATACCTATCGTCGGATAGCAGTTCTTTGGTGACACTGGTACAGGTTAGTCTGTAGACCCGATATCGTCATAGAGTCTTGTGTGATTCCCACCGTGCTTTGATTTCCACCATATCACGGTCAAGAGATCGTGCAAAAAAGTGGTTTTTGGGTACAGTCCTGAGTCACATGGAGGCAATGAGCGATAGTAGGGGTTTCGTCTCTTCCAGTATTGGGAGTAGGTGTTGCGCTATGCTCGATTGGCCATAACAGGAAATCCCTGGCCAGAGTTGCTGAGATTTACTGGTAAGTGTTATCAGTAGTTTCTCGAACCGTTATGGATTTTACATCGGCATGACTTATCAGGCTATTGGGGTCTGACGTTATACCATCCCCAGGCTGTTGATATGCGACATATCAGACGAAGAGACCGGACTGTACGGTAGTGTTACTGATTGGATTAGCAGGAGTTATAGCAGGCTTGCTTGTTGATCTTTTGATCGCTTAATACTCGGGTGGCCGTTACGTTTAGCAGATCGCTTGCGGGTTGTGGGTGTTTGATATGATCATCACCTACTGCCGGCGTATTGACGAGTCTTTAGAGTCCTACACAGAGGTTTTCTGGTTCATGCGAAACGGAGCAGGAGCACATATGTGATATGTGCGGGACCGAGATTAATGCGTGTATGTGATACCGCATTCTATTCTCGCGATTTGTGTATCGAAAGGTTATATAAGATATAGCCGGGTTATCGGATCAAGTGTTGATTCGATAAGTTGTTACATTTGATATTAGTTGGTTATATGTAATATAGCCGGATTATTGATTCAAATGTTGATTTAATAATTTAATGTAGAATTATATATTTGATATATTAAATTATATTAACTAATATTAGCTCACTTAAGTATTTCTTTTTCTCACATTTGATATATATATATATATATATATATATATATATATGTGATATATGTTAATTGTATTATTTTCTTTTGTTCGCAAATAATATATATATATATGATATATATTGTTGTGACATGCTAGGTTACACATACAACTGGATGTATGAGACTCACACCATGCTAGGGTTAATGTTAGGATTTAATATTTATTCTTAAGTAATTACAAATTAGTGAAGATATTTTGATAGTTGGAAGCTTGGAGAAACTTGAAGATAACCATTGACTTAGTCCACTCTTTTGTTTTTCTTAAGATATTTATCAACCCAACCATTAACCATACACAATGGTTAACTCTCTTCATGGGTTAGTGTATATGATATACTCACCCAAGGTTGCATTTAAAACCTAATGATTTTATTCTTTCATCGCTTGAGCTTCATCTTCTTCTTTCTCATTTTTAAGCTTTCTAGCTTTTGTGAAAGTGATGATAGATTGTGAGAAAATTAAATCTAAAGTGAGCAATATTCCTACTTCATCATCTTATACTATTAGCCATTTAGTTTAGGATGTTTGCTTCACTAATCTCACCATTAGTGAAGAGGTAGCATGAGCTTGAGTCTCCTCGACGTAGATCATCTTCGGCTTCGAAGGCATTGAGCAAGTTTGTTCATTTCTTCATGTGATCCTTACTAGAGTTCGGAGGTTCACTATTAGGGGTGAAGGGACTACTACACGGAGCTTTAGAAGTGAAGGACCGGTCTACAAAGGTTGTATTCCACATTCACTTAGATGTAAAGTTGTTTACATATTATGTTTAACCCCAATTCTCAAGTTCGATTACTTGGTTGGTTTGTTTAGCACCCTAAATTTTTTAAATAGCATGATTGATGCTTGCCAAAACCTCCTATAGTGGTATTTGCGCCAAGCTAGAGTATTAGGCATTGTCTAGACGAAGTTAAAATTCCGATCGAACCCCGAAAGCCCGAAACAACCCCCTCTCTGGAAATTTTTCCAAAAGTTGGATTTTTCTATGTTAAAAATATTCAGAAAAACATGAAGGGAATTCTATGGACACACCAGAAGAACAAAACCCTAACTCGTCTAAGTGACCGCGGATCCGCGGCCAAAACATGCTTTTCGCGGCGGATCCATGGCACCACTTAAGAGGCTTGGGTTGGGCCATCAGCTGTAAGTCCGTAGGTACTGTGGCATGTCTCTGGTTAACTTTAACAGTGCTCAAGTGTTGAGCTCTCTGGGAATTTTTGGGAATTCGTTGAATCGATCGAATTGTCTAACTTTGGCTAGCTATCTGTGATTGTGATACAATATTTGGAATTCATATTTTTATGCATGAAATCCGAAGTATGTGATATTTCGGGTTTATGATGTGTGGATTCTAAATGTTGTAGTTTGACATTTTCTTTTCTGCGATTGTAAGTGTAATATGTGGTGTATCGCCGGTTTCGGTGCTATATGTGAACGACAATTGGGATACGCATATTTACTTACGTTGATGACATGTGATGTTATGTGTTGCCGTGATATGTTATATTGGATCGTCGTGTTCTGAATAGCCGGGTTTTTTTTTATGTGAGACGAGAGTTTTTCATTTTCATTCATGTAAAAACTTGTATGTAATATTCTTTTATTGGGGAACTTCCGGGTTGAGAATGATGTCACCATTGATATATATTATTTTCTTTTCCGCATTAGGATAGATCCAAGGTGGGGAGCACAAGTTGTTAGTGCTATATGCCCTAGATGCCATTATTGTATTGTACTAGTCTGTATATTACATTTTGGAAGCTTAGGATATATACACGGATTGATGACAGTCTTGCTCGATATAGTAGTATGCTGCTTGGTTTGTATCTATCTTAATATGTGTATATATTTCTTTTAACTTATAGCTAATACATATTGATAGAGCCCTTAGGATCTTTGCTTGACTACCAGCGTTGTGATGGCAGTCACACTAGTAGGGGCTGGGTAGTCTACAAGCACATCCTTTTACAGGTCCCTAGTCGTAGGATTATCGATACAGGGCATCGATACTCCAGAGTAGACTAGTGTATACGCTTCTCTTCCCAGGAGGGGAGACGGTCTGTCCCATAGCCATCAATACGATGTACTGGAGACAGTATACAGGTGCTCATTGGGTTATGAGTTACACTGGATGGACTCGTGGGGAACTGCTGGTTGGTAATTTACCTATCGTCAGGTAGCAGTTCCCAGGTGACATGAGTACAGCTTAGTCCGTCGACTTGACACTGCCGCTTCGCCTCGAGTGTGTTCCCACTGTTCTTAGATTACTACCCTACCATAGCTCTGCTGATTCATGCAAACAGGTAGTAGTTGGGTGCAGTCTCGAAGCACTTGGAGGCAGTGGCGGTTAGATAGAATTCGTCTCTCCCGGTATTGGTGGTTGATGTCGCGCTGTGTTCGGAACGCCATTACACAAAGTCCCTGGCCAAGGCAAGTGAGATTTACTGGTAGGTACTCCAGTAGTTTCTTAGGGTGTTTTGGACAGTACTCCGACACGACTTATACCGCTATTAGGGGTCTGACGCTTGCCGCCCCTTAGGCCCAATATGCGACACTCTTAGACGAACAGACCGGACTGTACAGAGATTGTCACAGACAGACTCAGTTGGGGTACAGATGAGCTTCCTCGTCGACCTTCTCATCGACAGATACCTGGGTAGCCGTTACGTACAGCTAGTGCCACTGACGCGCTTGTAGTTAAACCCACTGCCAGAGTACTGTCGAGTCTTTAAAGTCCCACAGTGGGGTGCGTGGTATCGACTTACAGTGGTATCAGAGACGACTAAACCATAGCGAACAGATTAAACGATAACTAAAACCATGAAACCGAAATATCCCACAAACATCGAAACCTAGATTCTAGTTTCTGTTGATTTTTCTGAGCCTCTGAAAAATTATTTAAACGACTGCAGAGTGTTCCTTTCACTGTTAAAAGTTCATGCACCAAAAACCAGACAAACCCCTGCATCCCTGGCCGGCCACAGACCTCAAATTTCCGGCCACCTCGGTTTAGTTGTGGGGGTTTGCTTCGTAGTTTTGGGTGTGGGTTTGTTGTTAGGATCTAGGGTTTCAGGAGTTGTTTAATTTTGCCACTTTTGCATATGCTGTTTATTATTCTCTGTCGCAATTGAGGATGCTTCAAAGTCGCAGTTTGATATCGTTTAATGTTTCTGTGTTTGATAAATGTGTTCGTAAACTTCCGATAATTGCTATATGTCGGTTAGTTGGGGGTTGCATATTTCTGTAATGTTTGTTTGTGTATATGGACTTGTTGGATTGTCGTGAATGGATAGCCGGGGTTGTGAGGTGTTTTATTCTTTCATTTAAATGTAATTTGTAAATGGTTGTAATATTTTTTCGCGGGGCACATCCGGGTTGAGGTTGTAGCCACCGTTGTATTATTTCATTTACCGTTTATTGCTCCTAGGATAGACCCAAGGTTGGGTGCACAAACTACCGGGTACTTTGAAGTGCTTAGTGGCCTACTCACGTTGTTGAGGGAGACTGCTTCACTTCGGGTACTTGGCGGGTAGTTTGCCATACCCGTAGGGGTCTAGGATGGGGTTGGCTATTCATCACGACTGTGTAATCCGCTTTTCATTACAGGCTCAAAGGAAATGCGGATTGCTTGTATATCCAATGTGTTCATCTGTGATCTGGAATGCCTATTATTGCGTCTGACGAATGTATATATCTATATATGATTTCTAGTAGGCGTTGCTTATGTTTTGCATCCGCGCTAGTCCAGCCCCCGCTCTGTCGTTAGTTAAGTAACTTAACGGGTGATGACGGAGCCCAGAGGCGAATGCGGATGGCATAAGTGTACGTCATATTTTTGTTGTTTTCTACAATGGTAGGATTAATTGATGGGACGCATTATATTAATGCAAAGAAAACAATCCAAAATTGAATCGTTGGAACAATTTCAAAACCACTCGGTTTTTTTTTCAAAACAGCAAAACTTTTAAAATGGGGAGCTTAAACCACTCCTTTTAAAAGCTATCAGGTTCCTTCGATTATATCAAGTTCACTACATTCACGGTTTCGCCAAAACCATTCGTAGCCCTCCGTCATTTCAGCTAAATATTCAGTAGTATTCAAGCTATGTATTTTGACCTTCGCTAAGGCATAGTGATTGGTAGCTGCCGAATATTTATCTGTTGCATAGATAGATGCGTTGGTTTGGGACAGTCGTACTGCTATTTTGCCCTTCGTCAAGGGTATGTACGGGTGGGTTCAAATTAACCTGGATAATGACGGGTAGAACTTGACATGTGACTTATGATATGTTGGCCTTCGTCAAGGTCATAAGAGATGGGGCAAAAATCCACATCGGGAGTTTCTAAAGAAACTGAAACTTGCTAGTGTTGTATACCATTTGGAGTGTGATAATTTTGGTAGGATTCCTTCAACTTATCACACAATGATATTTGGATCCCGATCCTACTGTGAGTATATGCTACTCCTCGGAAAATTTTCTCACTTAACGATCAATGCTATAAACCAAGTAGGTGTTTAGAAAGGTGTTAGCGGGGCTACAACCACAGGGAAAAGAGGTTATTTAATTAAGTAACTTCATGAAAGCGTCGTAAAACCTCCCTCGAAGTACCGACACCGGCCTGGCTGAACGGTTAAGCAAGTATTGTACGGTGAGATCAATCCCAACTATTTCTTCTTTTATGGTTTGAGGAAGGATTCAAGAAACAGTGGGAGACATCCTGTTTAGACAAACTAAAAACCACTCTAAACTTGCAAGAGCATCATGCTAAAATGTTTCTTCTCTCTCTCCTAATTGCAGCAACCAAACAACATGACGGGCCTTAAGTTACTATTAGATAAAAATATATTGACAGGGACAAACTACAAAGATTGGTTCAGGGATGTCAAAATGGCTATTACTTATGACAAATTGGGCTATCTTCTCACCACTAAAGCCCCTGCCAAACCAGGTCCAGAATCGAGTGTCGCGGATAAGGAAATCCGTAAGACCTGGGAGATAAACTGTGAGAAGACCATATGCCTTGTGCTGGCCTCTATGGACAACGAGCACCAGAGGCGGCACGGGAATTTGGATCTCGAATCCATATTCCTCCATACCAAAGAATTATATGGAGAGCAATCTCGTATCGCAAGATACGAGACCTCGAAGAAACTTTTTCAGGCGAGGTTGGCCGTCGGATCATCAGTTGGGAACACGTTCTTAAGATGATCGGTTATATCGAAGAGCTCGCGGACCTGGGGACTACGTTAGAGAATGAGTTATACACTGACTTGATTCTCCAGTCCCTTCCTTCCACCTACGCCCAGTTTATCCTGAATTTCAACATGCAAGGAAAAGAAGTTGAACTTCCGGAACTCCTCAACATGTTGAGGAGTGCAGAGAGCACCCTGCAGAAAGTCAGGGAAACACCCGCTTTGTTTGTTAGAGGAACTTCCTCTTCTAGGTCCAAGGCAAAAGCCAAAGGAAAGAAGAAGAAGGCCCCCACCAAACCAAGGGGCGGTGTTGGTAAGGTGGAAGCTAAGGGAAAAACAAAGGTAGCGGGACAGATTATGGGAAAGGAAGAATGCTTTTATTGTCACAAGAAAGGACATTGGAAGAAAGATTGCAGGGCTTGGAAGGCCAAGAACTAGGACCCGAAGCAAGTTGTGGTTTCGGCTTCAGGTGTGTATGTTATTGAAAACTGTATGTCAATCAACTCTACTTCCTGGGTATTGGATACCGGATCAGGATCTCATATCTGTAATTCTTTGCAGGCACAGAGAAGCCATAGGGTTTTGAAGGCGGGTGATATGACCCCCAGAGTTGCAAACGGAGCAAGCATGGATGCTGAGTCCGTGGGGGACTATCACTTAGGATTGACAGATGGACATGTTTTGGTTTTGCGCAACTGTTATTTTGTACCCAGTTCGACTTGTAATATCATATCTGTATCTTTAATGTCTAAAGAAGGTTATGATTTTGCATTTGTAAGTAATGTTGTAAACATTCACCTTAATCATGTTTTGATTGGGTCGGGTACATTAAGCAACGGTATATATGTATTAAACCAACCGCAGATTTTCAATATCCAGAATACACACAAAAGATAGTCTCCAAAATTAAATCACGCTTTCTTATGGCATTATAGACTGGGTCACATCAATGAGACAAGGTTAACTAAGTTACATAATGAAGGATATTTAGATCCATTCGAATATCATTCTTATGCAACTTGTCAATCATGTCTCAAAGGAAACATGACAAAGACTCTGTTCACTGGACACGGAGTAAGAGCGAGCGAGCTCTTGGGACTCGTACACAACGACGTGTGTGGTCCAATGTCTACACATGCAAGAAGTGGTTTTTCCTATTTCATTACTTTTACGGACGATTTCTCTAGGTATGGACATGTCTTCTTAATGAAGCATAAATCCGAGGCTTTTGAAAAATTCCAGGAATATAAGAATGAAGTAGAAAAACAAACCGACAAAAGTATCAAGACACTGAGATCTGATCGAGGTGGTGAATACTTAAGTGCCGAGTTCCTGGATTACCTAAAAGAGAATGGAATTCTCTCTCAACTTACTCCTCCATACACTCCACAACACAACGGTGTATCGGAGAGACGGAACCGAACCCTATTGGATATGGTACGTTCCATGATGAGTAACGCTGAGTTACCGCGATCATTCTGGGGCTATGCACTAGAATCAGCTGCATATCTTTTAAACAAGGTTTCTACCAAGACTGTGCCTACCACACCATATCAGATGTGGAGTGGGAAGAAACCCTATCTTCAATATCTGAAGATATAGGGATGTCCAGCTTTTGTCAAAAAGCAGCATGCGAACAAACTCGAGGCACGCTCAGTACTGTGTAAGTTTGTGGGATACCCAAAGAACTCCACGGGGTATCTTTTCTATTACGCAGAGGAATAAAAGGTTTTTGTTTCTCGTCATGCCCACTTTCTGGAACATCAGTTCTTAGAAAAAGAAACAAGTGGGAGCGCAATAGAACTGGAAGAAATTCTAGAACCACAAGCTATTACTGAAAGCTTGGTGAAATAAGAAGTTTCTAAAGAACAGGACATTTCTGCACCGCTCCGCAGGAGTAGTAAGCTTTCTCATCCACCCGAGAGATACTACAGTTTTCTCATAGACGGGGATAGAGAGGATTGCATCATTGGTAATGATGAGCCAACTAACTTCCAGCAAGCCATTCAGAGCACTGACTCGGTAAAATGGCTGGATGCAATGCGGACCGAGATGGAGTCCATGTACACCAACAAAGTATGGACTTTGGACATTACTCCAGAAGGGGTAAAGCCCGTAGGCTGCAAATGGATCTTCAGAAAGAAGATTGGTGTAGATGGACAGGTTGAAACTTATAAGGCTAGACTTGTTGCAAAAGGATTTCGTCAAAGACCTGGTTTGGACCATGATGAAACTTTTTCTCCGGGGGCTATGCTCAAATCCATTCGGATCCTTCTTGCCATTGCTGCCTTCCACGATTATGAGATTTGGCAGATGGACGTAAAAACCGCTTTTCTAAATGGAAATTTAGAGGAGTGCGTCTATATGGACCGGCCAGAGGGTTTCATTCAGAGTGGGAGCAGCGGGAAAGTGTGCAAGTTGCTTAAGTCCATCTATGGACTAAAGCAGGCATCGCAGATTTGGAACATCTGTTTTGATGAGACAGTCAAAGAATTTGACTTTATCAAAAATCTAGATGAGCCATGCATTTATAGTAAGATTGTAGCACGAACTGTTGTATTCCTCGTCTTGTACGTGGATGGCATTCTCTTGATTGGAAATGACATTCCTATGCTACAATCTGTCAAAGGGTTCTTGTCACACAGGTTCTTCATGAAAGACCTGGGTGATGCCTCTTACATTCTGGGATATCGTGATAGATCTAAGAGGATAGTGAGACTTTCACAGTCTAGGTACATCGACACCATACTGAAAAGATTCAGTATGGAAGATTCAAAGCGCGGTAATCTACCCTGGTCACGGAATCACCCTCTCTAAAGAGATGTCTCCCAAGACTGATTTGGAAAGGAATCGCATGTCAATTATACCCTACGCTTCTGCAGTAGGCTCTATAATGTATGCGATGTTATGTACCGGACCAGATATAGCTTATGCACTAAGCGTAGAAAGCCGGTATCAGTCAAACCCTGAGGAGAAGCACTGGGTAGCGGTAAAGAACATTCTCAAGTACCCAAGAAGGACTAAGGAGATGTTCTTGGTTTATGTCGGAAAGGACCTCCAGATTGAGGCCTTTGCCGACTCTAGCTTCCAGAGTGACAAAGATAGCTCCAAATCCATGTCAGGTTATGTCTTTACACTCAATGGAGGAGCGGTCTGTTGGAAGAGTTCCAAGCAGGAAACCGTTACTGACTCGACGATGGAAGCGGAGTATATCGCAGGTTCAGATGCCGCAAAAGAAGCTGTCTGGATGAGGAAGTTCTTAACAGAACTTCAGGTGGTTCTGTCCATTGTTGATCCAATACCTCTGTATTGTGACAACAATAGGGCTATAGCTTTAGCAAAGGAACCCAGGTCCCATCAGAAGTCCAGACACATCTTGAGGCAGTATCGCTTGATCAGGGAGATCGACGTTTGGAGGGTTGCTACAGAGGACAACACTGCAGATCCATTCACAAAGGCCATCCCTCAGATGCAGTTCGAGAGGCTATTCGAGATGATAGGTCTGCGATATGCCAGCACATGGCTTTAGTGCAAGTGGGAGATTGTTAGTGTTATATGCCCTAGAGGCCATTATTGTATAGTACTAGTCTATATATTACATTTTGGAAGCTTGGGATATATACACGGATTGATGACAGTCTTGCTCGATATAGTAATATACTGCTTGGTTTGTATCTATCTTAATATATGTATATGTTTCTTTTAACTTATCGCTAATACATATTGATAGAGCCCTTAGGATCTTTGCTTGACTACCAGCGTTGTGATGGCAGTCACACTAGTGGGGGCTGGGTAGTCTACAAGCACATCCTTTTACAGGTCCCTAGTCATAGGATTATCGAGACAGGGCATCGATACTCCAGAGTAGACTAGTGTATACGCTTCTCTTCCCAGGAGGGGAAACGGTCTGTCCCACAGCCATCAGTACGACGTACTGGAGATAGTATACAGGTGCTCATTGGGTTATGAGTTACACTGGACAGACTCGTGAGGAACTGCTGGTTGGTAATTTACCTATCGTCAGGTAGCAGTTCCCAGGTGACATGAGTACAGCTTAGTCCGTCGACTTGACACTGCCGCTTCGCCTCGAGTGTGTTCCCACTGTTCTTAGATTACTCCCTACCATGGCTCTGCTGAGTCGTGCAAACAGGTAGTAGTTGGGTGCAGTCCCGATGCACTTGGAGGCAGTGGCGGTTAGATAGGATTCGTCTCTCCCGGTATTGGGGGTTGATGTCGTGCTGTGTTCGGAACGCCATTACATAAAGTCCCTGGCCAGGGCAAGTGAGATTTATCGGTAGGTACTCCAGTAGTTTCTCAGGGTATTTTGGATAGTACTCCGACACGACTTATACTGCTATTAAGGGTCTGACGCTTGCCGCCCCCTAGGCCCGATATGCGACACTCTTAGACAAACAGACCGGACTGTACGGAGATTGCCACAGACAGACTCAGTTGGGGTACGGATGAGCTTCCTCGTCGACCTTCTCATCAACAGATACCTGGGTAGCCGTTACGTACATCTAGTGCCGCTGACGTGTTTGTGGTTAAACCCACTGCCAGAGTACCGTCGAGTCTTTAGAGTCCCACACAGAGAGTTTCCCGGCTTCAGGCGAAACGTGTAGAGGTCGTATGGTTTTACGACAGGGTTCGATCACATACGTGTACTTGTGAGCATATGATGTTCGGGCAGACATTACCAGTGGGCTTTGGTTTAAGCCGGATCCTGGTATTTGATTATTGGATCAGTTCGTCTCACTGTATTCGTATTTCTCGGAATACGAATACGGGTATGTACGCATACGGAAGAGAGGGGTATTCTTGTCATTTAGACAAGATTAATAGATGGAAGAAATGAGAAGGAAGCTTATGGTATTTTGTTTAAAAAGGGATTGGGGTTTTTATGTTGACTACCTTGACTTATTGACTTTATTGACTTAGATATTTGTTTATGATATTTGCTTGATCTTTTGAGATGGTTCTAGACTTGAAAGAGTTAAAAACCCTTGACTTTTACAACACATATAATCCCTTCAAATTATTGTATCAGATACTTTTTACCTTCACAAAAGAAAAAGGAAAAACCTTAAGCTTCCATCATCTTCTTCAATCTCTCTCCTCTCTCAAAGCAAACCCTAACCATTCCATGTGTTGGAAATCATAGGGTTTAGTGAAACAACTTGATCCTTACTACTCTCTACACAACCTAGGGCACTTAGTTTAGCAAACCAAGTCACCTAGTTGCTTCAAGTTAGAAGCAAAGCTTGAAATCGGAACTCTCGGGTGGATCGTCTACGATTCGGAGAAGATGACGAGGAGGTGGATTCCGTTCTCACGACAAGGAGCTCACCACTTGGAGAGGACAGCGAGGAAGTGAAGGACAACGGGATCTTGAGGTATATATCACACACATAGTAGATACAACCTCATAGTTTATTCGTTAGTTGCGGTTTAGAAACGATTCTAATGTTTAGTCGATGTTACGAAGCCTACTAAAATTGTTTTTTGCTTATTCCGCCTCCCCGCAAACTCGTGGAGTGCGTGGCATCGACTTACATAAGTAACCGGTTTCTAGGGTCCAGTGGGAGACCATCTCGAGGAGTCGAAACCGGGTCTCTTAACTCTAGAATTAGTAGGGTTGCTTGTCGCTCTCGTAGGGGTCTAGGGATATGGGTTTGGCTATTCATCACGACCGTGGAATCCATGTTTTTACTAGCTTAAATAAAACACGGAATTCCCAGAATATCCAATATTTCATATATGTTCTGCTGCTGCTGATATTCTGTGATGTGATCATTTTATATGCGTGAGACGAATGCTTATACTATATATATGATATATACATATATATATATATATATATATATATATATATATATATATTACTTCTTTCGGTTCTTCTGTGATGCTTGTGAAGCATAAATAATGGGACTTCATTAATGAGATTAATAAAATAAAAAGAAACCTAAAGATGTTGTAGAAACTTGTGTAAAAACTGTTAGTGTATATGCCCTAGGGACTATTATTGTATCATATTAGATTGTATATTACTTAATGGAAGCTTGGGATATTCACAGTTGTATATACAGTCTTGCTAAAAATGGTAGTATGCTACTTGGTTTGTATCTACTTTAATATGTGCATTTGTTTCTTGTAACGTATCACTTATACATATTAGTAGAGCCCATAGGTTCTTTGCTTGATTACCAGCGTTGTGATGGCAGTCACACTAGTTGGGGCTGGGTAGTCTATAAGCAACATCCTATACAGGTCCCTAGTCGTAGGATTATCGAGACAGGGCATCGATACTCCAGAATAGACTAGTGTGTACGCTTCTCATCCCAGTTGGGGAGATGGTCTGTCCCATAGCCATCAGTACGTCGTACTGGAGATAGTATACAGGTGCTCGTTAGGTTACGGGTACACCGGACAGGACTCGCAGGGGAACTGTTGGTTGGTATTTTACCCGTCGTCAGTTAACAGTTCCCAGGTGACATGAGTACAGCATAGTCCGCAGACTTGACACTGCTACTTCGCCTCGAGTGTGTCCCACTATTCTTAGATTGTTACCCTACCACGGCTCAAAGGAGTCGTGCAAACAGGTAGCAGTTGGGTGCAGTCCCGAGCACTTGGAGGCAGTAGTGGTTAGACAGGATTCGTCTCTCCCGGTATTGGGAGATGATATCGCGCTGTGTCAGAGAGCCATTACGCAAAGTCCCTGGCCAGGGCAAGCGAGATATACTGGTAGGTTCTAGTAGCTTCTCAGGGTGTAATGGGCTTTGCTCCGACACGACTTATACAGCTATTAGGGGACTGACGCTTGCCGCCCCCTAGGCTCGATATGCGATAGTCTTAGACGAACAGACCGGACTGTACGGAGATTGTCACATCAGGCTCAGTGGGAGTTCGGATGGGTTTCCTCATCGTTCTTCTTATCGACATCTACCTGGGGACCGTTACGTACAGCTAGTGCCGCTTGCGGTCTGTGGTTAAACCCACTGCCAGCGTAGTGTCGAGTCTTTAGAGTCCCACACAGATCGTTTCCCTGCTCCAGGCGAAACGATATAGAGGTCGTATGGTTTTACGACAAGGGTTCGGACGCATACGTGTGTTTACGCACGTATGACTTTTCGGACAGTTTTTACTAGCCGGCTTTGGTTTAAGCCAGATTCTAGTATCGGGTTATTGGATTTATACAGTCTAAAGTTTTTCCGTGTTTTCACGGATTGGAGGGGCGTTCTCGTAATTTGTCGGGAAGCTTCTAGAAGAATGGTGACTTGGGGGGTAACGTGGCATTGCATTAAATGAGATTAGTGACTCATTTGTGTGATTCATCCATGGCATTAATGCATCATAAATGCTTAATGACTCATGGAGATGAATCACTCATAGATATTTATGAAGCATGATTGTTAATTCTATTATTTCATTTTTGGATAAATAAATAATGCTTCATATATATTATGATAGATCATTATCTCATTTCATTATTATCTTCACCTTCTCTCTCCTCAAGCTCTCTCATTCTTCAAACCCTAACCCTAACCTCTCATGAGTTGAGATCAAGAGTTAGCTAGACTAATACATCCATAACCTCACTCTATATCCCCTAGGTAGCTTAGATTAGCACTTTAAGCAATCTAGTTATCTCAAGTTTGAGATTAAGCTTGGCGTAGGAGCTTTCGGGTGGATCGTCTTTGACTCGAGGAGGCCGTAGAGGTGCCGATATTCCAAGCCTACGAGGAGTGGAAGACAGCGATGAAGACCCGAAGGACATGTAACGTGAGGTATAACTTCGAATCTGAGTAGTTAAACCTCTAGTAGATAGTTAGCAATGGTTTAGATAACGATTCATGCGCTCAAGTCCGTGTTACGAAGCTTTGATAATCGTTTTTCATATATTCCGCCTCCCCGTAAGTTCGTGGGGTGCGTGACATGGTCTTACAGTGGTATCAAAGCCAACTAAACCATTACTAGCTTGTTAGCAACTAATTAGAAGTTCGATCGACGGAAAACACGAAAACAAAACCCCAGAAATTCCAAGTTTCTGTTAATTTTAAAAGCGTCTGAAAAAATATTTGACATACCTTAAAATTCATAGCAGGGAAATATAAGAATACTGAGAAAATACGAGCACTCAATTCGACTTGACGACCGCGGATCCGCGGCCAAATGGTGCTTTTGGCCGCGGATCCGCCGCTGAGTCAACTCTGAGTTGACTTGGATTTGCTCAGTTATTCATGACTTTTGGTGTTTTGTTTTCTAGTATATTCTGTTTCTGCCCAGGTTACTTCAGTGCAGGTTTGCTTTTGGGGTAGACACGGAATATGGTATTCGATCGATGTTCTAAGATATTTGCTAATTGGGTTTTTATCTGTAATGTTTAATGTGTTCGTAAACCTCCCCTAACTGCTAGTATGTCAGTTGGCAGGCGGTTGCACATTTCTGAAATATTTACTGTTTGTGTATATGAACTGTGTTGGACTGTTGTGATGATTAGCCGGGGTTTGAGATATGTTTAATATTCATTCATTCAAAGTAAATGTAATTTGATGTAATATTCTTTTGTGGGGCACATCCAGGTTGCGGTTGTAGCCACCGTTGTATTATTTCTTTTTACTGTTTTTGCTCCTAGGATAGACCCAAGGTGGGGTGCACAAACTACTGGGTACTTTGAAGTGTTTAGTTGCCTACTCACTTTGTTGAGGGAGACCGCTTCACTTCGTGTACTTGGCGGGTAGTTTGCCGTACCCGTAGGGGTCTAGGGTGGGGTAATGGCTATTCATCACAACTGTGTAATCCGTCTTTTATTGCAGGCTCAAAGTAAATGCGGATTGCTAGTATATCCAATAAAGTTCATCTGTGATCTGGAATGCTTATTATTGCGTCTGACGAATGTACAATATCTATATATGATAGCTATTAGACGTCACTTATGTTTTACACCCGCGCTAGCCCAGCCCCCGCTCTGTCGTTAGTTAAGTAACCTAACGGGTGATGACGGGACCAAGTGGCGAATGCGGATGGCATAAGAGGACGTGGTATTTTCGTTGTTTTCTGCAATGATAGGATAAATGATGGGACGCATTTTTTAATGCAACGAAAATAAACCAAAGTTCAATCGTTGGAACAAATTTAAAAGAAACCACTCGGTTATTTTAAAAAGATCAGATTTTTTAATTGCGGAGCTTTAACCACTCCTTTTAAAAAGTATCAGGTTCCTTCGATTATATCAAGTTCACTACGTTCACGGTTTTGCCAAAACCATTCGTAGCCTTCCGTCATTTCTTATGGATGGTCAGTAGTATTCAAGCTATGTTTGTTGGCTTTCGTCAAGGCATAGTGTTTGGTAGCTGCTGGAGTATTCATTTGTTGCATAGATAGATGTGTTGGTTTGGGACAGTCGTATTACCTTGTTGGCTTTCGTCAAGGGTATGTACGGGTGTGTTCAAATTAACAAAGACAATGATGGGCAGAACTTGACATGTGACTTATGATTTGTTGGATTTCGTCAAGGTCATAAGAGCATGGGGCAAAAATCCACATCGGGAATTTCTAAAGAAACTGAAATTTGCAGAAAGATGCATACTATTTTGGAGTTTGATGAATGTTGGTAGGATTCCTTCAACATTATCATACGATGATATTTTGGATCCCGATCCTACTGTGAGTACAAGCTACTTATCAGGAGACAGGAGATTCGTCACTTAACGATCAATGCTATAAACCAAGTAGGTGCCTAGAAAGGTGTTAGCGGGGTTACGCCCCCAGAGAAAAGAGGTTATTTAATTAAGGAACTTCGCGAAAGCGTTGGAAAACCTCCCTCGAAGTATCGACACTAGCCTGGCTGAACGGTTAAGCAAGTATTGTATGGTGAGAATTGTCCTGGCTAATTCTTCTTTTATGGCTTGAGGAAGGATTCGAGAAACAGTGGGAGCCATCCTGTTTAGATAAACTTAAAACCAATCTAAACTTGCAACAGCATCATGCTAAAATGTTTTCTTTTCTCTCTCTTAATTGCAGCGACCGTGTGACCACACATAGGTTACATCTAGATAACAAATTGACTGAATCTGACTTATATGACTGGTAAAGCTCTGTCCTGATGTCCATTGCCTATGACAAGCTGGACTACCCTATTACTACTCAAGATCCCGCCGTCCCAGGTCCAGTTTCCACTGTCGCAGATATGGATATCCGTCAGACAAGGGAAAAGGATAAAGCGAAAGCCAAGCGCCTCGTGTTATCTTCAGTTGATGGTGTAAACCAGAAGCAGCACGAGAAGATAGACTCTGTTTCCATCTTTCTCCATAACAAAGAGTTATATGGAGAGCAATCTCATATCACTAGATATGAAACCTCGACCGAATTAATTCAAGAGAGGTTGGCTGACGGGTCATCTGTAGGGGACAACGTCCTTACAATGACTAGCTATATTGATGAGCTCACAGACCTGAAGACCACGTCGGAGAACGGGTCAGATACTGACCTGATTCTACAGTCTCTGCCTCCTACCCTGAAGGAAACCAGGGAAGTAGAAGGAAAGAGAAAGGCAAAAGTTTCGGGACTGGATATAGTAAAAGAGGGACGTTCCTATTGTTACAGGAATAAACATTGGCAGAATGATTGCAGGGCTAGCAAAGCCAGTAGCCAGGATTCGAAGTATGTTGTGGCTTCAGCTTCGGGTGTGTTTGTGATAGAAAACTGTATGTCAGTTAACCCTACTTCCTGGGTATTGGATACCTAGTCAGGAACTCATATCTGTAATTCTTTACAGGCTCTGAGAAACCGTAGGGTTATCGGGATAGGTGATATGACCCTCACAGTTGCTAACGGAATGAGCATGGACGCTGAATCCGTAGGGGAATATCATCTTGGACTGACAACTGGGCAGATATTGATTCTGCGTAACTGTTTTTATGTACCAGGTACAACTTGTAATATCATATCTGTATCCTTACTTTCTAAGGAAGGATACGATTTTACTTTTATAAGCGATGTGGTTCACATCCACCTAAATCAAGTTATGATTGGGTCAGGTACTTCACAAAACAGAATATACGTATTAAATCAAACTCAGATTTTCAGTATCCAGAACACACTTAAAAGAAAGTCTCCGGAATTAAATCAGGCTTTCTTATGGCATTGTAGACTGGGTCACATCAATGAGAGAAGGTTAACTAAGTTACATAGAGAAGGATATTTGAATCCGTTCGAATATCAATCTTATGCTACTTGTGAATCTTGTCTCATAGGAAAGATGACAAAAACTCCGTTTACTGGACACAGAGTAAGACCAAGCGAGCTCTTAGGACTCGTACACAGTGACGTATGCGGTCCAATGTCTACAAATGCGCGAGGTGGTTATTCCTACTTCATTACTTTTACGGATGATTTCTCTAGGTATGGATATGTCTTCTTAATGAAGTACAAATCTGAGACCTTTGAGAAATTCCAAGAATACAAGAATGAAGTGGAAAAACAAACAGGTAAGAGTATAAAGACACTGAGATCTGATCGAGGTGGTGAATACTTAAGTGCCGAGTTCCTGGGTTACTTAACAGAGAATGGAATTCTCTTTCAGCTTACTCCTCCATACACACCAGAACACAACGGTGTATCGGAAAGGAGGAATCGAACCCTATTGGATATGGTTCGTTCCATGATGAGTTACGCTGAGTTACCGCGATCATTCTGGGGATATGCACTAGAATCAGCTGCATATCTTTTGAACAAGGTTCCAACCAAAACTGTGCCTACCACACCATATCAGATGTGGAGTGGGAAGAAACCCTATCTTCAATACCTGAAGGCATGGGGATGTCCAGCTTTTGTAAAAAGGCAGCATGCGGACAAGCTCGAGGCACGCTCAGTACAGTGCAAGTTTGTGGGATATCCAAAGAACTCCATGGGATATTGTTTCTATTAAGCAGAGGAGCAAAAGGTTTTTGTTTCTCGTTATGCCCACTTCTTAGAAGCTGAATTTTTAGAAAATCAGAAGAGTGGGAGCGCAGTAGAACTGAAAGAAATTCCAGAACCACAAGCTATTACTGAAAGCTTGGTTGAACCAGAGGTTTTAGAAGAAAGGGACGTCCCGACGCCACTCCGCAGGAGTAGTAGGCAGTCTCATCCGCCCGAAAGATACTACAGTTTTCTCATAGACGGGGATAGAGAGGATTGCACTATTAACTATGATGAGCCTACTAGCTTCCAGCAAGCCATTCAGAGCGGTGACTCAGTAAAATGGCTGGATGCAATACGGACCGAAATGGAGTCCATGTACACTAACAAAGTATGGACTTTGGACATTGCTCCAGATGGGGTAAAACCCGTAGGATGCAAATGGATCTTCAAAAAAAAGATTGGTGTAGATAGACAGGTTGAAACCTATAAGGCTAGACTTGTTGCAAAGGGTTTCCGTCAAAGACCTGGTTTGGACTATGACGAAACCTTTTCTCCAGTAGCTATGCTTAAATCTATTTTGGTCCTTCTTGCTATTGCTGCCTTCCACGATTATGAAATCTGGCAGATGGACGTAAAGACGGCCTTTCTAAATGGTAATTTGGAAGAGAGAGTCTATATGGATCAGCCAGAGGGATTCATTCAGAGTGGGAGCAGCGGTAAAGTATGCAAGCTGCTTAAGTCCATTTATGGACTAAAGCAGGCATCGCGGAGTTGGAACATCTGTTTTGATGATGCTGTCAAAGAATTTGACTTTATCAAAAATCCAGATGAACCATGCATATACAGTAAGATTGTAGGGAGAGCTGTAGTATTCCTCATCTTGTATGTGGATGGCATTCTTCTAATAGGAAATAATATTCCTATGTTACAGTCAGTAAAAAGATTCTTGTCACATAAATTCTCCATGAAAGACCTGGGTGATGCCACCTACATTCTGGGGATCCGGATCTATCGTGATAGATCAAAGAGGATGTTGGGACTTTCACAGTCCAGGTACATAGACACCATAGTGAAGAGATTCAGTATGGATGATTCTAAGCGCGGTAACCTACCAGCTTGTCACGGAATCACCCTCTCCAAAGAGATGTCTCCCAAGACTGATTTGGAAAGGGATCGCATGTCGATTATACCCTACGCTTCTGCGGTAGGCTCTATAATGTATGCGATGTTATGTACCAGACCAGATGTAGCATACGCATTGAGCGTTGTAAGCCGGTATCAGGCAAACCCAGGGGAGAAGCACTGGATAGCGGTAAAGAACATTCTCAAGTACCTGAGGAGGACTAAGGAGATGTTCTTGGTATATGGAGGAAAAGACCTCCAGATGGAGGACTTTGCCGACTCTGGCTTCCAGAGTGACAAGGATGACTCCAAATCCATGTCGGGTTATGTCTTTACCCTCAATGGAGGGACGGTCTGTTGGAAGAGTTCCAAGCAGAAGACCGTTGCTGACTCAACGATGGAAGCGGAGTACAAAGATGCTTGCGATGCCGCAAAAGAAGCTGTCTGGATGAAGAAGTTCCTCACAGAACTTCTGGTGGTTCCTTCCAGTGTTGGTCCAATACCTCTGTATTTTGACAACAACGGCGCTATAATTTTAGCGAAGGAACCCAGGTCCCATCAGAAATCCAGACACATCTTAAGGCGGTATCACCTGATCAGGGAGATCGTAGATCGTCGGGAGATCGAGGTGAAAAGAGTAGAGACGGAGAATAACATTGCTGATCCATTCACAAAGGCCATTCCTCAGACACAGTTCGAAAGGCTATTCGAGATGATAGGTCTGCGATATGCCAGCTCATGGCCCGAGTGCAAGTGGGAGATTGTTAGTGTATATGCCCTAGGAGCCATTATTATATCATACTAGATTGTATATTACTTAATGGAAGCTTGGGATATTCACAGTTGTATATACAGTCTTGCTAAAAATGGTAGTATGCTACTTGGTTTGTATCTACTTTAATATGTGCATATATTTCTTGTAACGTATCACTTATACATATTAGTAGAGCCCATAGGTTCTTTGCTTGATTACCAGCATTGTGATGGCAGTCACACTAGTGGGGGCTGGGTAGTCTATAAGCAACATCCTATACAGGTCCCTAGTCGTAGGATTATCGAGACAGGGCATCGATACTCCAGAGTAGACTAGTGTGTACGCTTCTCATCCCAGTTGGGGAGATGGTCTGTCCCATAGCCATCAGTACGTCGTACTGGAGATAGTATACAGGTGCTCGTTAGGTTACGGGTACACCGGACAGGACTCGCAGGGGAACTGTTGGTTGGTATTATACCCGTCGTCAGTTAACAGTTCCCAGGTGACATGAGTACAGCATAGTCCGCAGACTTGACACTGCTACTTCGCCTCGAGTGTATCCCACTGTTCTTAGATTGCTACCCTACCACGGCTCAAAGGAGTCGTGCAAACAGGTAGCAGTTGGGTGCAGTCCCGAGCACTTGGAGGCAGTAGTGGTTAGACAGGATTCGTCTCTCCCGGTATTGGGAGATGATATCGCGCTGTGTCAGAGAGCCATTACGCAAAGTCCCTGGCCATGGCAAGCGAGATATACTGGTATGTTCCACTAGCTTCTCAGGGTGTAATGGGCTTTGCTCCGACACGACTTATACAGCTATTAGGGGACTGACGATTGCCGCCCCCTAGGCTCGATATGCGATAGTCTTAGACGAACAGACCGGACTGTACGGAGATTGTCACATCAGGCTCAGTGGGAGTTAGGATGGGTTTCCTCATCGTCCTTCTTATCGACATCTACCTGGGGACCGTTACGTACAGCTAGTGCCGCTTGCGGTCTGTGGTTAAACCCACTGCCAGCGTAGTGTCGAGTCTTTAGAGTCCCACACAGAGAGTTTCCCTGCTCCAAGCGAAACGATATAGAGGTCGTATGGTTTTACGACAAGGGTTCGGACGCTTACGTGTGTTTACGCACGTACGACTTTTCGGACAGTTTTTACTAGCCGGCTTTGGTTTAAGCCAGATTCTAGTATCGGGTTATTGGATTTATACAGTCTAAAGTTTTTCCGTGTTTTCACGGATTGGAGAGGCGTTCTCGTAATTTGTCGGGAAGCTTCTAGAAGAATGGTGACTTGGGGGTAACGTGGCATTGCATTAAATGAGATTAGTGACTCATTTGTGTGATTCATCCATGTCATTAATGCATCATAAATGCTTAATGACTCATGGAGATGAATCACTTATAGATATTTATGAAGCATGGTTATTAATTCTATTATTTCATTTTTGGATAAATAAATAATGCTTCATATATATTATGATAGATCATTATCTCATTTCATTATTATCTTCACCTTCTCTCTCCTCAAGCTCTCTCATTCTTCAAACCCTAACCCTAACCTCTCATGAGTTGAGATCAAGGGTTAGCTAGACTAATACATCCATAACCTCACTCTATATCCCCTAGGTAGCTTAGATTAGCACTTTAAGCAACCTAGTTATCTCAAGTTTGAGATTAAGCTTGGCGTAGGAGCTTTCGGGTGGATCGTCTTTGACTCGAGGAGGTCGTAGAGGTGCCGATGTTCCAAGAAGCCTGCGAGGAGTGGAGGACAGCGATGAAGACCCGAAGGACATGTAACGTGAGGTATAACTTCGAATCCGAGTAGTTAAACCTCTAGTAGATAGTTAGCAATGGTTTAGATAACGATTCATGCGTTCAAGTCCGTGTTACGAAGCTTTGATAATCGTTTTTCATATATTCCGCTTCCCCGCAAGTTCGTGGGGTGCGTGACATGGACTTACAAAAACTGGTAGCTCTAGTTCTTGCTTTGCATAGCGATATCCTTGTAGAATATCCAGCACCTTATTCAATAAGGAAAGAGCCGAGATCCCTTCACCGGGAGTGACCTTTTTAGCGAAACTAGCAGATGCTACAACCCACTCAGTTTGTCTTTTGATTCCTTTTATATTTTTTGCTTTGCATAGTGGTATTTATGAAATATCATGTACCTTATTCGATAAGGAAAGAGCCGAGATCCCTTCACCGGGAGTGACCTCTTTAGCGAAACTAGTAAAAACCTCAAAAATACTCCTTTTCAAAATCACTCGATTCTACAACGATATCAAGTTCATTACGCAAAAGGTTTTCATAAAAACCTGTCGTAGCCCTTCATCATTTCAGATAAATAGTATTTAGTATTCGTGCTACGTTTGTTGGCTTTCGTCAAAGCGTAGTGTGCGGTAGCTGATTAGTGCTTATCTGCTTAAGCATATGATGCGATTGGATTAGGGTAGTCGTACGGCTTTGTTGGCTTTCGTCAAGGGTCGTGCGTATGGGTTTAATTCAATCAGGAAATGACGGGTTGAACTTGACTAGCGCACTATGGTTTGTTGGCTTTCGTCAAGGTCATAGGACGCTAGGGGTAAAATATTATCGGGAATTTCAAGTGTTGAAATTTGCAATGAGATTTCATACCTTCTATGAGATAGTTGGATCCCGATACCCACTGCGGGTAAGAGTTGCTCCTGGGAGAGTTTTACACATTACAATTAGCCGATCAAGTAGGTGTCTAGAAAGGTATTAACGGGGTTACGCCCCTGGGAAAATGAGGTTTATTTTAATTAGGTCCGTGCAAAAGCACGGGGAACCTCCCTCAAAGTACAGACACTGGCCTGGTCGAAAGATTGGCGAACTTGTAGGGTGTAATTAATCCTGGGTAGTCTTACTTTTTAGGGTTTGAAGGTAGGTTTGACTAAAACAGTGGGAGCTATCCTGATTAGATATAATAATAACCAATTTAATCTTGCAAAAGCGCACACAGAGTGTTTTCTTCTCTCTCTCCTGGTAGCAACCATGTCATGCCTTAATTAAGATAATAATATGGATGCAGTGACTGAACCTGCTTATTATACCGAGCTAGGGAACGTTGGTTCCGCTCTATCTTATAACTGTTATAAGTCCGAGCTGGAAATAGGGGAATATCCGGATTCCCATGCCACCCAATCGAAGAAAGTGCATGTTGATGCATCTTCTTCGGGTGTGTTCATTACCGAGAGCTGTTTCTCAGTATCCTCTATGTCCTGGGTATGTGATACCGGATCAGGATCCCGCATATGTAATATGTTACATGGGCTACAGTGAGGTAGAGAACTGAGAATGAGTAATATATCTCTAAGTGTAGAGAATGGTGCAAGTGTTGCAGCCAAGTCTGTTGGCATATATCACCTTGTATTAATACATTGATTCTGAACAAATGTTATTACATACCGAACCTGATATACAACATTACATCATGTTCTTTACTGAGTTAAAGAAGGATATAATTCTGTATTGGAGGATAATGTTGTGAACATTTTCTTGAATCAAGATTTGATTTGATCAGGCACGTTAGATAATAGCATATACGTTCTAAATCAAACCACAGTTCAAAGTATGTAGAACACACACAAGAGGAGTAGTTCAGAAATGAACTAATCCGTCTTGTGGCATTGTAGACTAGGTCATATCAATGCGACACGACCAGCTAAGTTACATACTGATGAATATGAGAATTTGTTCGAATTTTCATCTTATGATACTTGCCAGTCTTGTCTCAAAGGTAAAATGACCAATACTCCGTTTATTCGAAACAGAGAAAGAGTTACTGAACTCTTAGGATGCATACATGATAATGTAGCAAGAATCCTATGGGCTCTATCAACACGTATATGATGATAAAGACAAACCAGGTAGCATACTATCATCTTGAGTAAGACTGTTTTATCGGTTTAGGTCCTCACTTATTCATCGTAATCACAAATCTGCGACTATGATAATTGCCTTGAGGGCACTATGCCCAACAACCTCCGCCCCGATACACCGTTGTGCTGTGGTGTATACGAAGGAGTAAGCTGAGAGAGAATCTCATTCTCCTTTAAATAATCCAGGAACTCCATGCCTAAGTATTCTTCTCCTCGATCACATCCAAGGACTTAATACTTCTACCCATCTGGGTCTTAAACTTCAAGCTTATATTTCTTGAATTTCTCAAAAGTTTCAGACTTGTGTTTCAACAGGAACATATGTCCGAATCTTGAGAGATAGTCAGTGAATATAATGAAGTATGAAGAACCAACCTTGGCATTTGTAGACATAGGACCAGCACATCTTATCATAGTTAGTAGGGGTCTGACGTTGACCGCCTCCTAGACCCGGTATGCGGTACTCTCAGACGTACAGACCGGACTGTACGGATATTGTCACGGTTAGGCTCAGTAGGGGTTCAGATGAGTTTTCTCGTCGGCCTTCTTTTCGACAAGTACTTGGATAGCCGTTACATACAGCTAGTATCGCTGACGTGCTTATGGTTAAACCCACTGCCAGCGTACCGTCGAGTCTTTAGAGTCCCACACAGAAGGTTTCTCTGGTTTAGGTAAAACGAGTGGAGGCCATATGTTTATACGTGCAGGGTTCCGATTGATTGCGTGTACTAGTTGCACAAAATTTAATCGGACGGTTTTTAATACTAGCGGGCTTAGGATTAAGCCGGTTCATTAAATCAGGTATTGATTTAATGCTAGTATTATTTTTGGTGGTATTATTCTATCTCTTGGGTATTCGTATTTTGATATGAATACGGATATGTATATACGATAGAAAGTATTTTGTATTTAAATAAAATACATTCTAGAAGGGGACACCTCATTATATGGATTTTTCTATTTATTGATAAATAGAAAATGAGGAGTAAAGGAAGCATGACATGAGGGATGGTTTGGGCATTTATTGCCATCACTATTGAAGAGAATCCCATTCTCTTTTAGATAGTCTAAGAACTCATTACTCAAGTATTCTCCTTCTCGATCAGATCGAAGGATTTTAATACTTTTACCCGTTTGGTTCTCGACTTCGTGATTATATTCTTTGAATTTCTCAAAAGCTTCAGACTTGTGTTTCAACAGGAACACATGTCCGTATCTTGAGAGATTGTCAGTGAATGTAATGAAGTATGAGGAACCATTCCTAGCATGTGTAGACATTAGGCCGCATACATCACTGTGTATCAGTCCTAAGAGTTCCGTAACTCTTTCTCCGTGTCCAGTAAACAGAGTTTTGGTCATCTTGCCTTTGAGACATGAATGGCAAGTTTCATAAGATGATAATTCGAACGGATTCAAATATCCATCTTTATGTAACTTAGCTAGTCGTGTCGCATTTATATGACCTAGTCTACAATGCCACAAAAAGGATTCGTTCATTTCTAAACTCTTCCTCTTGTGTGTGTTTTGTACGTTGAGAA
The DNA here is from genome assembly GCA_030015575.1 of Agapanthus africanus. Classification (NCBI taxonomy): domain Eukaryota; kingdom Viridiplantae; phylum Streptophyta; class Magnoliopsida; order Asparagales; family Amaryllidaceae; genus Agapanthus; species Agapanthus africanus. The sequence goes on along the minus strand of CM057345.1, from coordinate 154,344,037 downwards.
CTGTGCTTTGATTTAGAATGTATATGCCATTACTTAGCGAGCCTGATCCAATCAACTTTTGATTCAGGAAGATGTTCATAACATTATCCTGTACTACAAAATTATATTCTTCTTTACTTAATAAAGAAACTGATATAAGATTGCAAATCAGGGTCGGTATGTAATAGCATTGGTTCAGAATCAATGTATTATCATTTGGTAATACAAGGTGATATTAGCCAAATGCTTTGGCTGCAACATTTGCACCATTCCCTACTAGTACAGAATGATCACCTATTCCCAGTTTTCTACCTTTCCTTAGCTCATGTAACATATTACATATGTGGGATCCTGATCCATTATCTAATACCCAGGACGTAGAGTGTACTGAAAAACAGTTCTGTGTGACTAACACACCCGAAGAAGATACATCAACATGCTCATTCTTCGTTTGGGTAGCGTGGAAATCCGGATATTTTCCTATTTACTGCTCGGACTTATAACAATTATAAGTTGGAGCGGAACCAACGTTCCCCTGCTCAGCATAACAAGCGGGTTCGGTCAATACATCCAAATTATTATCTTGATTAAGGCCTGACATGGTCGCTACCTGGAGAGAGAGTGAAGAAAATACGTAGCGTATGCTCTTTCAAGATTAGATTGGTTATTATCTTATCTAATCAGGATGGCTCCCACTATTTTTATCAAATCTTCTTTCAAATCCTAAAAGGTAAGACTAGCCGGGGTTAATTACACCTTACAAGTTCGCCAACCTTTCGGCCAGGCCAGTGTTGGTACTGTTCCCCTCCGAACGGCGGCGCGACGGCGGACGTCTCGCCTGAGGTTCGGAGCAGATAATAATTGGTGCTATCCGTCTACCTCTCCGAAAATGCCAAGTTGATTTATGGCACCGTGTATCGAAGGTTTAAACGGATGTGTCCGATGTAGCAGACTTCGTCAGATTCCCCCTCGCTTGAGGGGTTTTTGATTGTGGGGACGCTCTTCCCTGCAGGCGCAAGCCCCTGCAGTTAATTACGCTACCGCATCGCGGTAACCACTTTCTCCTTCTCCAGATGGTCACTTTGTGTCGTGTGTGTTTATTTTGTGTTTAGTTGCCCGTGGATTGTATACGGAGACTGAATTATGTCGTCGCCCGTAGGGCGTGGACTAGTCTAAATCCGTGTTATCTTAGATTTGGGTTTGGGGGTTCGGGTTTAAGGATACGTTAGCCTCATTGGAGACTAAGATCGACTTAAACGTTTGTTAAGGATACGTTAGTCTAGTTTTTAGACTAAGATCGACTTAACGGGATCGTTTAGATCCAATAATAGAGCAAGTAAGGGAGCCCCGTTGTTTAGTTTAGTGACGTTGCGGTCAATAGGTATCTTAAGGACATTACGGTCCAATGTTAGTTTTAAGACGTTGCGGTCAAGGTTAAGGACATCGTAGTCCGTGGATTTAAGGACTCCACAGTCCGGCGTTAGTTTTAAGACATCACGGTCAAGGTTAAGGACGTCATAGTCCATGGGTTTAAGGGCCCCACAGTCCGTTGTTAGTTTTAAGACATCACGATCAAGGTTAAGGACGTCATAGTCCATGGGTTTAAGGACCCCACAGTCCGTTGTTAGTTTTAAGACATCTCGGTCAAGGTTAAGGACGTTATAGTCCGTTGTTAGTTTTAAGACATTCCGGTCAAGGTTAAGGACGTCATAGTCCGTTGTTAGTTTTAAGACATTCCGGTCAAGGTTAAGGACGTCATAGTCCATGAGTTTAAGGACCCCACAGTCCATATCAATGTGTGGTCATCGGGACCCGTCACCTCTTTGAAGACGTCGAGGAACTACAACGCCAAATATCAAAGGAGTGAAGAGATGTACCCTCAAACCAAGGTAGATTAAACAGTCTTTGGCCCAGTTTGGGATCAAGACCAATTAATTATGTTATGAGCCCATTAGCCCAGTTAAGTTTGAATTGAGGACTTATGGCTATCTTGGGCTAAGTCCGATCATATTTGGAATATTGGCTTCCTGTTGGTCCATGAGAGGCTTTGCCTCTAGACACTTAACCAATTGGTCTAAGGTTAGTGTTAAACACTAAAGACCAGCAGTGTTGAACACTGGGAACAAGTTAGTGTTTTAACACTAAAAGATAGTTGGTGTTAAACACCAGCAACAGGGGGTTCAAATTAGTGTTAAACACTAAAACGAATCAGTGTTAAACACTAGCAATAGAGATCTCAAATTAGTGTCAAACACTAAGATAATCAGTGTTAAACATTGGTGACAGAGATTTTAATTTAGTGTTGAACACTAAGAAAGTTAATATTAAACTCTGTTAACAGAGATTTAGTTTAGTGTTAAACACTCGAAAATTCAGTGTTAAACACCGCAAGTAAAGCTCTTTAATTAATGTTGAACACTAAGGCAAAACAGTGTTAAACACTGAATTCAGAGGTTCCAATTTAGTGTTAAACACTAAGGTAAGAGGGGTCACGTGGTAGCACGTGAGGGCGCCCTCCCTTTATTTGTTCTGCTAAGAATATTGAATACTTTGGAGCATCACGTGCCGTCACGTGATGGGCGTTTAAGTGTTTATGCGTTAAAACTTCTGCCAAGGGTCACGTGGGTCACGTGAGGCATTGCCTCAAAGCCCTTTTCTATGGATCTTTCCGGGGGTCACGTGGTAGCACGTGACCCTGCTTCTTTGCAATTTTGCCTCAAAAGCCCTTTTCTATGGATCTTTCCGGGTCACGTGGTAGCACGTGACCCTGCCTCTTTGCAATTTCTGATTAAATTCTTCATTAAATCCCCATTTTCCTCTGAAGAATTATATTTTCAGATAGAGTTGAACTCTGATTTTCCTGTAGGAATTAAATTCCTCATATATGTGAAGAACTGAATTTTATCATAGGGTCAAACCTTAATAAAAGCTTTAGAGGAATTATATTCCCATTCTCTTTTAGAGAATTATTCTTAAATAGGGTTAAACCCTAATTTATATTCTGAGGAATGAGATTCTGTCATAGGGTGAAATCCTAATTTCTTCTTTCTTAAGGGAACTAAATTCTTGTTATTTAGAACTAAGTTCTTAACTAGGGTTAAACCCTGATTCTGTTCATTCTGGAGGAATTAAATTCCTATAATCATAGGGTTAAACCCTAATTTTATCTCAAAGGAATTAAATTCCTATAATTCTGTGAGAATTAAATTCTCAAATTTCCATTCCCTCTCTATGCTTTGGATCTGCATGGCAGGATCTCAACCCAATGAGAATTAAATTCTCAATTCATGGGGAGATGTGCACTTTGCAGATCCTCTACTAAGGAGAGAACTATGTTCTTCTTTTAATATAAAAGTTAAACTCTTTTGAGAATTAAATTCTTTTTTAGAGGCCTTCCCTTTCTTACCTAAGATTTTCTTTTGCAGAAGATCCAAATTCTTCCAAAGTCTCCAGGCTCTATATTTCTCTTTTTTTTATCTCTCTTCCTCTGTATCTCCCCCTGTGTTTCTCTTGGCTCCTATTTATAGGAGAAGAAGCAGAATCAATTAGTTTTGATGAATCTTTCATTGAGGGATTTGATTTGTATTCATTCAGAGATTTGATTTGCATTCATCATTCATCTGGTCCTTTGGATTATTAGGTGAATTTTATTCACCATTGGATTTTAAATCCAGAGATTTCCCTTTGTTGTTTCGGTTAGATTTTAAGGGGAAATCTTTCCAAGTTCAAGATTTTTCCATAGATAGGTGATATTTAATCATCTTTAAATCTTTAATCCAATCGGTTCCAAATAATCATTCTCCTTTGGAAAAATTTGAATGCTGTTCAGAATTTAATTCTGTTAAATAGATAGGCTTTGAAAGCCGGTCACGTGTGGCCACGTGACCCCTGGTCACGTGTGGCCACCACGTGACCCCTTGGAACGAACTTTCCTCTGCTTTCTGCGCTTTGTCTTCTAGCCACTGTTCTGCCGTCACGTGTCAACACGTGACCCCTGGTCACGTATGAGCACGTGACCTTTCCTGAAGCCTTTTCCTTGATTTGATTAGGGAACTGATGTGTCTTTGCCACTGCTTTTAAGTGTTACGTGCCAACACGTGACTGCTGGTCACGTGCTCGCACGTGATACCTTCTTCGTAAGCTTTCCTGATTTTAAATCAGGAAACAAATGCCCCCACAGCGTTGTTCTCACGTGTCTGCACATGAGTGCAACGCTGTCACCTTGGTGACCGTTGGATCCCCCTAGGGACTTGGGGAGATGAAGCGTTTTCCATCCCATCCTATAAATATAGGGGTCATTTCAGAGACGCCTCCACTTTGCTTGTCTTCCTCCTTGCAAACTTTTTTCTGAGAATTTAATTCTCTTCTTCCAGAGCTTAGTTCTCTGTCTTGAAACCATCTTCAGAGTTTAACTCTGTTCAAGTGTCCCTTTTCCTCAGGTAATGTTCTTGGACAAACAGTGAACTTTCACGTTCCTCTAGATTTTAAATCCAAAACAAGGGTTTTTACCCCTTTCTGAGTATGAACCCATTTTTTCTTCAAGTTTTTCCATAAGAACAGAAAACCACCTAACCTTCAAACTGTAGATCTCTTAGGGCTTAGACGATGATCCATGGAGTTTAACTCCGTTTATAGAAAAAATGCTTTTGGGAATTTAATTCCCTTTTCTTAATAAGGAATTTAATTCCTTTGAAGGACTGAGTTCTTCCCATGGAGGCTTCTTAGGGTCTCTTTGCCCTAGGTTGTCATTCTGTAATTAATGGGACAGCAGCTTTGTAATGATGTCTTCTGTGGGAATTTAATTCCCATGATCTCGTTTGATCTGTTGTAGAGCCCAAGGCAAATTTGTCCTCTAGGGGGGAAATGTGTAGGGTTACTTGAAACCCGCTCTTTTATTAAATGAGGATATTCCCTTTGTTTTATTATAACTGCTTGGCCTTATTATTAACAAGCCGTCATCCTGATTCTATGGGGCCCATATGTTTTGTAGCCAATGGTCCTACCAAACAAGTCCTCTGTCGCTTTCTTCAACTGTCTTCATATATCTATGCCCATATGTGTGTGTAGATATATATATATATATATATATATATATATATATATGTATGTATGTATGTATATATATATATATGCACATATATATACATATTGCTGGCTCCACTCTTAACAGTTTTCCTTTATTTTGTTTCAGGTGCGATGGCTTCTGTTCCATGCTTTCCCTTCGCTCGCTCGGAGGCTGCTTTTCCTCAGTCACCATCTGATGAGGAAGCGATGGCGATGATACGGGCTCATGACCCGAACTGCACCAACTTACTCCTATGGGGATCTTGGTACAGTCATATCATCCAGGGTCGCCGGAGTTTCCTTTACGCAGTACCGACAGAGCCCACTTTCCCATTTTTGCCGATGGATCCTCCGAGGACGGTTTTTGCTGTGGAGATGCCCAACTGGACTCCAACGGGGACGCTCGAGCCTTCGACGACCGGTATCCCGAACCATCCGATCCCGGCTATAGATATCTTGGGGCGGCGTATTTGCCAGGGTGAGGCCCACTCGTGGGGGCAAATTTATAAGATAGGGCTCACTCCTCGACACCCTACAGGCTACCTTCTCTGGGCTTGCTACATCCTTTCTGCCCATCGTGCGCGGCTGTAGAAGGTCGGGCTTTATCAGGCGATATATGCGTCGCTGTTTCACTACCAATCTCCATATGTTTGGTGGGTTAAGGCGTTCTTGAACTAATGGAATCTTCCCACCAACACTTTCATTCTAGGAGATCGCGAGGTCTCGATCTCTCTGGCAGAATTCTATGACATCTCGGGATTGCCAATCAGGGGTAGTCTGTATGAGGAGTTGCTGCCCTCTGACGAGTACATCTTTGAGCCCGAGCCCGCTCCGGTCGACGGCCTGTCTGCTGAGAATGCTGTCCGCCACAAACGTCCCAGTTTGATCAAGGCGCTAGGTATCTTCGACCGATTGTTCACCGAATACGAAGAGCAGGGAGTTACTTTCAAGAGCTTCATTGCTTGTTTCCTTCGCGAGGATGTCTTGTCGAAGACCGCTCCAAAGTTTGCCGACATTAGAGACCCCTTTGGGTTTGGTCCGAAGAAGCTGCCGACCACTGAATCGGATCTACCACAGTACTACATCTCTATTATGTCGCCGACGTCTTTTGAATCCATCGCTGCTCCCGGCATGGACGAGGAGACGTTCTTCGTGGGGTTTGTTAGTGTCTGGCTCAGTTGGTTTGTCATCCCCATGCATCGTCGTTTTATGAGAGCTTCGGTTATCTACCCGGCTTATTGTATCGCTGAGGGGACACGGTTGGCCATCGGCATCCCGGCCTTGGCGCACCTTTATCATGGGTTGGGTACCGCAGCTAATACCTCTACTCCCGGCGTGGATGTAGTAAACTTTTCGCTTCATTATTTCACGTCTTGGGTTGAAATGCATGTGCTGGGGGCTTTCGCTATGCATCAGAGGCCCGCGTTCTACGACGCCTACCCCTTCCCGCGACTTATGCGATTGGTGGATGCTTCTGCCGCCGACCCGACTCAATTCGGGGCTATTCGGGTGCTGATTTCTCCTCACGCCGCCGCTGGCGGGCTGGTTTTTAACGATCGGGTCCTGTCTTCTCCTTCAGGTCCAGTTCAGCAACTATGGGACCGGTCAAAAGACAATGCACCCTCTCTGAGGCCTTGGGAGGCCGTGCACTTGTATGCCATTAGACTAAGCTATTTGGTATTCTGTCAGGACAGCGCGGCTCTTTTCATGCGGTACAATCCGCATCGCTTCGCTCGACAGCTTGGATACGACCAGGGCATTCCCTTTGAGGCTTTCATAGTTGCGCCAGTCCCTTCACTTGATACCGTTCACGATGCCGCACATCATTTCGTGAGGTTGAACACCGGCTCCCACTTTATGATCCCTGAAGCTGAGCATACGCCCCGGTGCGTGGGGGCATTTACGGGATGGTATCTCCATCGGGTGAACCCGATTATTCTTGAGGAAAGAAGGGTGCTTCTTGGTCATGATGCCCCTCCTCAGGTTCCGGGAGCTAAGCTGCGACCGAGGGCTCCGGTCCGCTTCCCTCTGAGGGAGATTGGCACCATGCTCATTCCGGGGGAGTCAGGGGTGGACCTTACTCCAACAGCTGGTATGCCTCTAGGTACCCGATCACGGGGTAGACGGGCCCCAGTAGCAGCACCACCGCCTGCGGTAGCATTGCCTCCCGTGGCATCAACAATGGCGGTGTCATCCTCGGTTGTGGCACCAAGCGAGGGTAATAGGGACGATGGTGTTGAAGGCGACGTGGGTCGCCACCGCACCAATGCTCCACGAGAAAAGAAGTGGTCGTCTTCGGCGGCCAGTTCTGGATCTAAGAGGCGGAAGAGGGTGGCCACCAACCTACTTGATTCTTTAACGGAGTCGGAGCCCATACTTCCAGATGAGTCGCTGGCCGCGCAAGAGTCAGACACTGGACTTCTTTTCCCGAGTTCGGCCGATGAAGAAGCCGCACAGTTGGCCGAGGCCATACGTCGCTCCAAAGACGTGTCTCATAATGCTAGGGTTCCGAAGAAACCTTATCCCGCTGTAATCTTTTACGAAGACCCCTCATGGATTCGGCGGTGGTTCATTGGCCCTCTGGAGGAATGGGGAGAAAGGGCCCTGAAACAGGCCGCTTCGGAAGATGCTGCGGACGCGCTTTCCCTGTGGACCGGTGGCCATGAGTCTACCCTCGAATCTCGGCGAGCACGCCTCCTTGAGAAGGAGCATCAGCTTGAAGAAGCCATACTGAAGGCTTCCCTGCGCATTGGTATGTTCTTCTATTTCTTTGCAGTTCTTCAGATTGCTTATGCTTGTATATATGTATCCTTAGTTTATGGGACTTGTGCAGAGTCTTCAGCGATGGGAGAGATCCCCACTGGCTTGCTGCAGCTAGAGCCCATTGACATTCCCGATGTGGCTTTACCCGATGCGGATGGGGCCGACAATGCTATTCCTCTCGCAATAGAACCTCCGGTGGCCGCTCTTGATTCCAGGGTACTTGCTCCTTTGGGAGAGGTTCCCTCGGTGATCGCCGTCCCAATGACTCTACCCGAAGGCGGCCCAAAGGTTGAGATGGAGGTAGTTGGGACTACCCTCCCTTTGTTGGAGCCTGAGGTCACGACAGAGGCCGTTGAAGCTGCTATCCCCCCGGCTCAGAATGGGAGGAGTGTCGAAGGTAACCTTCCGCGTTTTGAGCTAGTAATCTTTCTGTTACCTGAACTCTTTTATCTTTTCAGAATTGCGTGGACTGGCGGCCTCCATTGTCGATCTGTCTCCTCGGCAATCCTTCCAGCGTCTTTTGGAACTGGCCACTCCGCAGACGGTATCTCCTCAACGCATCGTCCTCTCGTCTGGACAAGGTGAGTGTTGTTCATCACTTCCCATAGCATCGTTTTTATTTTGCGCATTGACATTGATGTTCTCTACAGTTTTGGAGGCCGATGATGAGGTCGAGGTTCTCGAAGGGCCAGGGGAACCTTCAGCTCCTACTTGCATGACCGTAGGTAAGTAGCATTCCGGTATAGCCTCACTTGTTCCTTTGCTTAAGAGTCTTACTAATATCTTTCAACTCTGAACAGCCTTGCCGGCTCCAATAGCATTGGAGTCACGTGTCGTCATTCCGCCTGGCCCTTATGCTTTGCGAGCTTCAGAACGCTTGGCCCAATTGAGCCTTGTCTCCCTGTCGTCTTTGATCGAGGAGCTTCGTGCTGGCAGTGCAACCACAGCTGAAGCATTTGCTACCGAGGCTAACGGTTCTCTTCCTTTTCTTGCCACCTACCATAGCGAAGAGGTGGTGCGAGTCTGGGTGGAGTTCTGTCGGCAGGTGGAGGCTTATTTGCACGCACTTGACTGTTCCCGTCTTTCCTCGGAGGTCATGGCTGCAAAGGCGGACTTGCGGGGGCTGATAGCGCGGTGCGCGGCAAACATGACATCGTGCGAGAAGAGGCTCGGCCGTAAATTCTCGGAGAGGGAGCTGGCTTCTAAAGTGCTGAGCGAGCTTCAAGCGAGTCTTACTGTCAAGGCCAACAAAGCGTATGAACTCTGGCGGGTGCTTCAAGAGTCTATCAGGGAGGTGGTGACTCTTGATAAAGCTGCCACGTTCACTCGTGAAAGGGTCGAGGCTCATAAGGCCACCGAGAAAGAGCTTGAAGGCCGGCTCGCCTCGTATCAGGCTCAGCAGGCTCAGGCGGAGGCCCATCTTCTGGCGATCCTAAATCATAAGGCCGTAGCCCAACAAAAGCAGGATGAGCTGACTAGGCTGCTAAATCGTCCACCAGCTTGAAACATTTGTATCTTTTCCTTTCTTTTTTTGTACATACTCATGGATGAAAGTATTTTCTTTTTGTTTCTTTCATGAATTGTACTTTGTATCCATTTTGGTTTATGAATAAAAGATACATTTTTCTTCTCAATGGCGTGTCTCTTTTTATTGAATGTGTTTTGCGGACAATTTATCTTGATCTCCTCGTAGGTCAGCGATGGCTTAGGATTCAGGGTTAAGGTCTGCTTCCTAAGACTTTTGCGCTTTATGAGCCATGAGGGTCTCATAAAGAGTTTTTTTCTCCCTACAGGTCGAGAAGATCCTGTAGGTGTAAGTCCTTCTTAAGAATCGTGAGGATTCTTAAGCGGGTTTTCCCTTGAGAGTCGTAAGGATCTCACAAGAGAGTTTTCTTCCTTACAGGTCGTGAGGACCTGCAAGTGCTGGATGTGGTCGCCCTTATCCGTGTTACGCGGGGTCAGGGGTTGGTCTGGGATGGTTTCCAGGGTGTCGTAGTTTAAAGACATCGCGGTCAAGGTTAAGGACCTCATAGTCCGTGGATTTAGGGACTCCACAGTCCGATGTTAGTTTTAAGACATCACGGTCAAGGTTAAGGATGTCATAGTCCGTGGATTTAGGGACTCCACAGTCCGATGTTAGTTTTAAGACATCACGGTCAAGGTTAAGGACGTCATAGTCCGTGTATTTAAGGACTCCACAGTCCGATGTTAGTTTTAAGACATCACGGTCAAGGTTAAGGACCTCATAGTCCGTGGATTTAAGGACTCCACAGTCCGATGTTAGTTTTAAGACATCACGGTCAAGGTTAAGGACCTCATAGTCCGTGGATTTAAGGACTCCACAGTCCGACGTGAGTTTTAAGACGTCACGGTCAAGGTTAAGGACCTCATAGTCCGTGGATTTAAGGATTCCACAGTCCGATGTTTGGTTGCAGGGACCCGTCACCTCTTTGAAGACGTTGAGGAATTACAACGCCAGGTATCAAGGGAGCGAAGAGATGTACCCTTAAACCAAGGTAGAATCAGTACAGGATCAGGGTGGTTGATTGTTAGTTTTAAGACATTACGGTCGAGGTTAAGGACATCATAGTCCGTGGATTTTAAGGACTCCACAGTCCGGTGTTTGCTCTGGATGCTTCACACGGGTTCACTGCCGTGCTTGGCGAGGACCAGGCTCCGCTCTGGGCGTTTTCGACCGGGTCAAAGAGTGACGTTATCCGCGTTCCACGTAACCAGGAATTTTGTACTAGATGCTTCACACGGGTTCACTGCCGTGTTCGGCGAGGACTAGGCTCCGCTCTGGATACTTCACACGGGTTCACTGCCGTGCTCTGCGAGGACCAGGATCCGCTCTGGACGTTTTCCACGGGGTCAAAGAGTGACGTTATCCGCGTTCCACGTAACCAGGAATTTTGCACTAGATGCTTCACACGGGTTCACTGCCGCGTTCGGCGAGGACTAGGCTCCGCTCTGGATGCTTCACACGGGTTCACTGCAGTGCTCTGCGAGGACCAGGATCCGCTCTGGACGTTTTCCACGAGGTCAAAGAGTGACGTTATCCGCGTTCCACGTAACCAGGAATTTTGCACTAGATGCTTCACACGGGTTCACTGCCGTGTTCAGCGAGGACTAGGCTCCGCTCTGGATGCTTCACACGGGTTCACTGTCGTGCTCTGCGAGAACCAGGATCCGCTCTGGACATTTTCCACGGGGTCAAAGAGTGACGTTATCCGCGTTCCACGTAACTAGGAATTTTGCACTAGATGCTTCACACGGGCTCACTGCCATGTTCGGCGAGGACTAGGCTCCGCTCTGGATGCTTCACACGGGTTCACTGCCGTGCTCTGCGAGGACCAGGATCCGCTCTGGACGTTTTCCACGGGGTCAAAGAGTGACGTTATCCGCGTTCCACGTAACCAGGAATTTTGCACCAGATGCTTCACACGGGTTCACTGCCATGTTCGGCGAGGACTAGGCTCCGCTCTGGATGCTTCACACGGGTTCACTGCCGTGCTCTGCGAGGACTAGGATCCGCTCTGGACGTTTTCCACAGGGTCAAAGAGTGACGTTATCCGCGTTCCACGTAACCAGGAATTTTGCACTAGATGCTTCACACGGGTTCACTGCCGTGTTCGGCGAGGACTAGGCTCCGCTCTGGATGCTTCACACGGGTTCACTGCCGTGCTCTGCGAGGACCAGGATCCGCTCTGGACGTTTTCCACGGGGTCAAAGAGTGACGTTATCCGCGTTCCACGTAACCAGGAATTTTGCACTAGATGCTTCACACGGGTTCACTGCCGTGTTCGGCGAGGACTAGGCTCCGCTCTGGATGCTTCACACGGGTTCACTGCCGTGCTCTGTGAGGACCAGGATCCGCTCTGGACGTTTTCCACGGGGTCAAAGAGTGACGTTGTCCGCGTTCCACGTAACCAGGAATTTTGCACTAGATGCTTCACACGGGTTCACTGCCGTGTTCGGCGAGGACTAGGCTCCGCTCTGGATGCTTCACATGGGTTCACTGCCGTGCTCTGCGAGGACCAGGATCCGCTCTGGACGTTTTCCATGGGGTCAAAGAGTGACGTTATCCGCGTTCCACGTAACCAGGAATTTTGCACTAGATGCTTCACACGGGTTCACTGCCGTATTCGGTAAGGACTAAGCTCCGCTCTGGATGCTTCACACGGGTTCACTGCCGTGCTCTGCGAGGACCAGGATCCGCTCTGGATGTTTTCCACGGGGTCAAAGAGTGACGTTATCCGCGTTCCATGTAACCAGGAATTTTGCACTAGATGCTTCACACGGGTTCACTGCCGTGTTCGGCGAGGACTAGGCTCCACTCTGGATGCTTCACACGGGTTCACTGCCGTGCTCTGCGAGGACCAGGATCCGCTCTGGACGTTTTCCACGGGGTCAAAGAGTGACGTTATCCGCGTTCCACGTAACCAGGAATTTTGCTGATTGTATCCACATCTCACGGAACGGGGGTTAGACTATTGGTGATATGCGTATCGCCGAGCCATGGAACTGGGGGGTTGCCGCTGTTCCTCTTTGCTTGAAGTTGTGTCCGTTATTACGAGACGAGTGTTGAGATGACCTCTAGGTCACTTGCGGCCCGTCGAGATTTGGCTTCTTTCTTTGATGAAACCTGGGGGGAGTATGATCACTTCTTTGTTTACACCCTTGGATTGTATACAGGGTATGATGTAACATCACCTGTAGGGCATAAATTAAAACTTCTCTTTTTTTTTATTTTATTTCTTTTTCCGCGATGCTCTATCATTTCAGCTTTTATATCGCGAAGGTTGCGATTGCCCTATCATTTCGGCTATTTTTCGTGGTGTCCAATCATTTCGGCTATTTATTTCATTTTTACTCGCTGTTTTTTTATTGCGAGTTGCCCCATCATTTCAGCTATTTTGCGTGCATACATTTTTACCTGCTGCTTTTTATTGCAAGTTGCCCCATCATTTCGGCTATCTCGTATGCACGTGCGGCCTACTGGCTTTTTGCCATAAACCTGAGATTAGACACAGATTTCGGCATCAGCACCGCTACAACTGGGATATGGCCAGGAGCGAATCATCATCTGCCTCTGTCGATGTTGAACAAAGGTGGCTTAGCAAACAGGGTTAGGGTCCCGTCAGCTAAGGCTTTTGACTTCATGAGCCATAAGGGTCTCACGAAGGTATTTCTCCCTACAAGTCGTGAGGATCTCGTAGGTGTATTTTCTCCCTAGGAATCGTGAGGATTCCTAAGTGTATGTTCCTCTGTAATTCGTAAGGATCTTACAAGAGGGCTTTCTCCTTATAAGTCGAGAGGACTCATAAGGGTTGTTCACCATAGGTACATACCCCTAGTCACGGATGGGACTTTGCTGGGGAAATGCTTATTCGCGCCCGTGGAATGTATACAAGGGTCAGTATGAGCCGCTTGTAGGGCATTGTCGAAGGGTATGGGGGATTTCGCTTAAGCACAGGTTTAGGTCTCTGTGACTTAAGACTTTCAAATCTTATGAGCCATGAGGGGCCCATAAGAGAGTTCTCCTTACGAGTCGTGAGGATCTCACAAGCGTATTTTCTCCTTTGGAATTGTGAAAACTCCTAAGTGTTTTGCTCCTTTGTGAGTCGTAAGGATCTCACGCGGGTGGTTTCTCCTTACAGGGTCGTGAGGACCCCGCAAGTGTCCTTTAACGAGGTTGCGCCCTTTCAGGTTTTCACAAACACTCGCCGGTAGCCCTGCTGTTTTTACTCACGGAGCCCTTTCGGGTTTTCATCCATGCCCTCTTTGTTTATGGACATACCGTTTTTTTATTCTTTTTATTTTATTATTAATTTTTTTTACGAGGTCGCGCCCTTTCGGGTTTTCACGAATACTCGCCGGTAGCCCTGCTGTTTTTACTCACGGAGCCCTTTCGGGTTTTCATCCGTGCCCTTCTTGCTTATGGACATACCGTTTTTTTTTGTTTTTTATTATTATTATTTATTTTATTTTTTTATCTAATCAGCCGAAGGATGATGCGGTAGTAGTTTTAAGGACGTTTCGGTCCGTCGTTAGTTTAAGGACGTTTCGGTCCGTCGTGGAGAGGGCCAACTACCACTTATAGAGCTTGAGCTTAGGAAGATAGCGAGCGGACATAATCGTCGTCATCTATCATTAACCTAGGCTGTGGCTCATTAAGTGTAGTATTTCTTTAGGAAGCGGCCGTTTATCGGTCTGAAAGGCCTTTTACCGTGCATATCCATAAGTAGATAGGCTCCACCCTGATAGACCTTATCTATGATGTATGGGCCTTCATAGTTCGGCTCAAATTTTCCCCGCTTGGCGCGATTGGGGATCATAGGCCTCTTGACCACTAGCATGAGTTCGCCTTGGCGGAATGTCCTCGGTCGGGTCAATCTTTCATATGAGCGCGTCATCTTTGCTTTATAAGCCTCCAAGTTTTGTTATGCTACGAGCCGTGTTTCATCAAGGGCATCAAGCTCCTCAAGCCGAAGGTGAGCATTTTCTTCGCTTGTCAACTCGTGGTGGACTGCCACTCGTCGAGAAGGTAGCTCTATCTCGAGGGGGGTACCGCTTCCGTACCGAATACCAATGCGTATGGCGTCGTGTTCGTGGCCGTCTTGAACGTAGTTCGATATGCCCAAAGAGCCTCCTGCAGTCTCTCGTGCCAGTCCCTCTTATTTCGGGACACCGTCTTTTTTATGATCTTTGTCAAGGTCTTATTGAAGGCCTCGGCCAGACCGTTAGCTCGTGGATTATAAACTGAGGAGTATCTCCAGTCTATATTATGCTGTTGCGCGAAGCGGCTAATCTTATGGCTTCTGTAGGCTGGCCCGTTATCGGAGATAATCCGCCGTGGAGTTCCAAACCGGTAAATGATGTTCGTTTTGAAAAAGTGGAGGATATTCTCCGTCCTCACTTCCCTCAGCGGTACTGCTTCCGCCCATTTGGAGAAGTAATCAGTCGTCGCCAGGATGAAACGGTGTCCCCTGGACGATGCCGGTTCGATGGGGCCGACTATGTCAGTTCCCCACATTTCGAATGGCCAGCTAGCCACCATTGGATGTAGTGGATTCGGATGCTGGTGGATGAAATTCCCATGGATTTAGCATGAGTGGTATTGCTTCGCATACTCGAGGCAGTCCTGGATCATCGTGGGCCAGTAGTAACCCATCCGTTTAATTTTTAACTTCATCTTCGGGCCTGCTTGATGAGAACCACAGATTCCATCATGAACTTCTTGAACGACTCTTTCTGCTTCGTCAGGTCCTAAGCATCTCAACCACAGAGAGTCAAATGACCTCTTGTATAGAGTATCATTGACGAAAGCGAAAGATAGAGCTCGTTTCATGAGCTGATGTCTTGAGGACGCTTCTTCGGGCATTCGGTGGGACTTAAAGTAGTCTATGAAGACTTCCCTCCAGTCCTCAGCCTTCTCACGGTCTTTTATTTGTAGAGTCATCTGCTCAATCGTTCCCTTTTCTTCGGATGATTCCGGAGATATTTCTGCTGGGGCAAGCACCCGACGGCTTTGCACCACGATTTTAACGTCATCAAGGTTCTCGTCAACCAGTTCTTTAGCGAGCTTAGCTAACGCGTCTGCTTTGCTAATTTCCGCACGTGGTATACTTTCCAAAGTATAGGAGGGAATTTGGGTCAACAGTTGTTGCACCTTTTCACCGTACTTCACCAACTCCGGTTTGCACGTTTGGTAGTCGTCGTTTACTTGACTAACGACCAGTTGACAATCCCCGTATATGAGGAGGTTTTCAATTCCCATGTCAATGGCGATCTCGAGGCCTGCTATCAGAGCTTCGTATTCGGCTTCATTATTCGTCCTCGGCTCTGTTAAGGAGAAAGAGAAGCGCATTATTCCTCCTTGTGGGGTCACGAAGATGAGGCCTACCCCCGACTGGATTATAGGGGTGCTTTGTCTGCGCTTCTTCATGGAAGATGCTCCATCGAAATAAAGCTCCCATCGGGTATCACCTCGGTCGATCGCGTCAAACGCATGTTCGTCTGGCAGATCGCAATGCAGAGGAGAATCAGCAGGTATCGGATGCTCAGCGAGGAAGTCGGCGATGGCCTGGCCTTTCACTGCCTTGAGAGGTCGATACGTTATCGAGAACTCCATCAAGAGCAGAGCCCATTTAGTGAGTCGACCTGTCAATATAGCCTTCGACATCAAATATTTAAGGGGGTCCACCTTCGAGATGAGACGGACTTCGTGCGCCAATGCATAATGCCTGAGCTTTGTTATCGCAAAGATCAACGCCAGGCAGTGCTTTTCAATGGGAGAATAGTTACTTTCTGCCCCCAGAAGAACTCGACTTAAGTAGTAGAATGCTCTTTCTTTCCCCTGGTCATTCTCTTGCGCCCATAATGCGCCTAAAGAGCCTTCTAGGGCGGTTGTATAAAGAATGAGAGTCTTTCCCTTGACTGGAGCAGCTAACACCGGCGGGTTCTGCAGGTACTGCTTGATCTCATCTAGCGCGCTCTGGCATTTTTGGTCCCAGACGAACGGGGTTCCCTTCTTCATCGAGTGGCTGTAAGGACTGGCACTTGCCTGACAGGTTGGCGATAAACCGCCGGATGTACGCAAGCTTTCCCTGGAGAGACCGCAGCTGTTTGATAGTTCTTGGGGGTGGCATTTCGAAGATCGCCTTGATCTTAAATGGATCTATTTCGATATCTCGGTGTCGGATGATGAATCCCAGGAATTTACCCGAGGAGACTTCGAACGCGCATTTGAGGGGATTCATCTTCAAATTATATTGCCGAAGGCGTTCAAATACGGTCTTCAGATGCTCTAAATGCTCTTCGTATGACCTGCTCTTCACCACGAGGTCATCGATATAGCACTCGACGATTTCATGTATGAGATCATCGAAGATCTTTGTCATGGCCCTTTGATAGGTAGCGCCGGCGTTCTTTAGACCGAAGGGCATAACTTTGTAGCAGAATATACCCAAAGGAGTCCGAAAAGCGGTGTGCTTCTGGTCTTCGGGATGCATTTTTATCTGATTGTACCATGATGAACCGTCCATAAAGGAGAAGACCTCATGAGTGGACGTATTATCTATCATCAGCTCGGTGACCGGTATCGGGAAATCGTCCTTCGGGCGGGCGTTATTGAGATCTCGGAAGTCCACGCATATGCGCACTGTCCCATTCTTCTTCATTACCGGGACGATGTTGGCGACCCAATCAGGATACTGTACCTCCTGGATAAACCCGGAATCGATTAGTTTCTTGACTTCGGCGTTAATGCTCATTTCAAGCTCAAGCCGCATCCGTCTCGGCGCCTGTTTGACTGGCTTGATATCCGGGGATATTGCTAATTTATGTACTGCAATCTCTGGATCTAATCCTGGCATCTCGGAATAGTTCCACGCGAAGCAATCTCTATGCTGTAGAAGCACGTCTCTTAACGCCGCCGTCCTTTCCTCAGATAGTAGCTCGCTAACGAATGTTGGTCGCGGATCGTCTTCCGATCCCAACTCAATCTTTTTGAGGTTATCTGCAGTCGTATGTATGCCATCTTCCAGTTCTTTCGGAGCTAGTGGAAATTCTGAGATCACCTCATCATTGCTATTCTCAAAGCACCAGGGAAGGTCATCCATGTTCTCAGGCTCTTCTTTTAATATTGTAATCATGTGACAAGTGCGAATCCGCTTCCAAGACCGATGTGGATCTGACTCTTCTCTTGCGGCTTTGGGTTCGTGCTTTTGTGGCAGCGTTACCCTCCAGCTGCTGGATAAAGCAAATCTGCCTTGCTGGTACTGGTCTTCGACCCAGTTCTTGAACGTGAAGCAGTCTTCGATAGGGTGTCCTATGGCTCGGTGATAAGAGCAATAGCCCGGATGGGAAACTTTGTTAGCTTTCTCAGGATGCTTAGACTCCGGAAGTGCGATCATTTGATATTTTATAGCGAGCTCGAGTAGCTTCTTCGTCTTGTCTCGAGAGAAGGAATACGCTCGACTCATCTTCTTCATGAGGGACAAATCCGGACCGCGCAATGCCCGATCACACGACTCTCTAATCTTGCGTCGCTGTTGTCGACTTCTTTTTCCGCCTCTTGACTTACTTCTGCCTCTGCGTTGGGCCTTTTGTACAACGGGTTGACAGGCAGGAGTACCTTTGTCTTTTGCAGCCTGTTGAAACAGACGTTGCGTCCTGGCCTTCTCGTAGATGGCCATCTCGCGGTTGTGATTTTCCCGAGCCGTTTGACCCGCTTTCCTGATAAGCCTGCCCGTTCATTCTTCAAATGACGGACTCGGCATTTCGCTTGTAGGATCCAGTTTTGACGAGGGGTTGGCATTGCTGGACAGGGCGTTTTCCTCCTCATCGAAGTTATATACGGCGTAGCTACCGTGGATTCGCTCCCGTTTACCGGACCTCACGTATCCAGGGCCGAGCGTTTCCATTCTCCCATTGGGCAATTTGCGCTGAGTTCCAGGGACATCCCAAATCCTGTTGTAGAATCGAGCTTGTCAAACAGTCTGTTTTAAGGGTACCCCTTGGCGCTTCAATAGCCTCTTTAGTCCATTTGTGTAGTATCTGGGCAAACGGATGGGTTGGAGCCTGTCAAGTGTAACATCCGCGCCATGCCATATCTCTTTCTCCACTCTCATTTCTGTGGATTGGTAGAATAGGATCACCTTTTCATCCTTTCGCCTGGGAGGGACGTAGAACGTCTGCAGGTCCTGCACATTGTGAGCTTGAAGTGCGTCGAGATCCTTGTAGTGTTTCCGCGGCACCATGGTGACTTGTAAACTCTGATCATCGCCAGGGGATGCTTGTATTGACGGCCGATTGGAGAACACGGCATTAACTTCATCTTCCGAGTCACTTCCGAAGATCAACATGGGGGCAGACGGTCCCGGGTTGTTGCGTCGAGACGGCCCAGCATAAACTATCTCTTCTTCTTCTTCGGTATCGCTCCCAAAAACAGGGATGGTGGCGGCGGCTTTGTTCTCCGGCTTGCGACACTTTTCTGTATCTTCGAAATCTGGCAAAAAGTACTTCGCATCTTCGTACTTGCGGACTTCGTTCACGGAAAATGGGTTCAGCTCACCTGTTACGGTATATTCGAAGCCATCCTTAAAGTATTTCATACACTGATACTGTGTAGAAGGGATGATGTTGTACTCATGTAACCAAGGATGACCGAGCAAGGCGTTGTAGCAGGTCTTGGCGTCAATGACGTGAAATTTGATGTCCGTGACGAGTAGTCCAAAGCATAATGTTAGTATTACGGATCCGAGAGTCCGTGACGATTGGGAGTCGAAACCGGAGATGGTAATTTTGTCATGAGCGAGGTGCTGCACGCTCATACAAATTTCCTTCAACACCCGAACATTAAGGAGATTGACGGAGGATCCATTATCAACCAGGATTTTGCCTATCTTGATATCGTGGCAGTATCCGGAGACGTATAGGGGACGGTTATGGTCGCACGTCCCGAGGAGAAGGTCTTCGTCACCGAAAGTGATGTCGGCCGTGTGCGCTTCTTCCAGTTCATCCTTCATCCTTTCCGCGGCGAAGAAGGCTTGGAATTGCTCGGGTTCTTGTAACGCCTTGATTAATGAATCTCGCGCTTCTTTTGATAATAGGAGGGCGTCGAGAATGCTGAGCTGAGAAGGTAGCTTTCTTAGGTGTGCTAGGATGTTGTAGTCCACTTTACCCTTCCTGGGAGGATCTTTGGCAGCCAATTCTTTCATGACTTGGTCATCTAAGGTGATATCCTCAGTGACCTTTTCCTTTCCCTTATCTTTTCTATTTGCGGGCCCGAGATTCTTTTCCGGGAGCGTGCGATTGCGCAGCTGAATGTTTTCGCAGGCCTCCGGTTCTTCTTTCCCTAAAACGGATTCTTTAAAGAGAGGGCCCAAAGCCATTTCTTCATCAGAGTCGCTTCCAAAGGTTAGAACTTGCGATCCTCCAGCGTCGACCATGTAACAATTGCTGGCAGTTCTTTTGTGTCCTTCGGCCGTACCTTTTTGCTCCCGACGAGTCTTGCGCTTCATGCGCTTAAAATGTTGCCGGTGAGCAACATATCCCTGCCACCATATCCTAAAGGCGTCGCACTCTTCTATAGGGTTCCTAGGCACTCTAGTGAGGTCTCACAAGGCATCGAACATGCCAATTTTCAAAAAAAATGGTGCCGAGAAACCCTAGACTACGGATCTTAGACTAGAATTCTAGGCGAAATACAAAACTAATTAACTACTTAACTAAAGTTAAGATGCTACAACCTTTGTAGATCCGGATATCCACCTCCACGGCTCCGCAACGAGGTCTCCTCGCTGTCCAAGTCAAACCCCGGGCTCTTGCGTCGGCTTCATCGGAGAATGAACGGGCTTGGTCATCGACGACGATGCCGAAGATGATCTACGTCGAGGCATCGCTAGATCAAGCTCCCACTTCACAAAGTGATGAAACTTGTGAAGAAAACACACTCTACTACTTGGCAAGAGGTAGAGGATGAAGAAATAGAAGGTGGGTTCTCTTTAGAATTGGATTTCTCACTCTCAAGCTCAAGTTGCCATTGATGGCCTCAAGGTTTCAAACTTGAAGATGAAGAAGAAGATGAGCTAGAATTATGATAAGTCTTTTTAAAATGAAAAGAAAATAGAATACTTATCATAATTCTAACTAGGGTTAAGTGTAGAGAATAGACCATGGTTAATGGATGGGTTAGGGTTAAGCATGATGACAAGAATGGTTAAGAAGTCAAAGCTTCATGAAGCTTCAACTAAAAGACAAAGAAAGCCACCATTCTTATCATAATCATTTCCAAACAAATAAATAAAGAAATGAATAAATAAATGATTAAGCAAAACCCTAATTATCACTTAACCATGGTTTAATCCTTCACACTTAACCAAATGATCAAGTATCATCAAACATGATACAAAAATGTGCACAAAAATATATCACATATACAATGTGCATCAAGTGAGAAAATCCATATAAAGTGAACCAATACTAGCTAATGCAAAGTAATATATCAAATATATAATTATACATTAAATCATTAAATCAACATTTGATTCAATGATCCGGTCATGTCGCACATAACCGACTAGTATCCAATGTATCGATTCATCGAATCAACGATTCGATAACTAGGTCATATCGAATATAACCAATCGAAACATTTATCGCGAGAATGAAATGCGGTATCACATACACGCATTATTCTCGGTCCTGCACATATCTCATATGCGCTCCTATTTCATTTCGCTTGAGCCAGGAAACCTCTGTGTAGGACTCTAAAGACTCGTCAATACGCCGGTAGCAGATGATGATCATATCAAACACCCACAAGCCGCAAGCGGTCTGCTAAACGTAACGGCCACCCGGGTATTGAGCGATCAGAAGATCGACGAGCTAGCCCGCTCACACTCCTGCGAATCCGACCAGTAACACTTACCGTACAGTCCGGTCTCTTCGTCTGATATGTCGCATATCAAGTCTAGGGGTGGTAAACGTCAGACCCCAATAACCCGATAAGTCGTGCCGATGTGAGGCTCATAACGGGTCGAGAAACTACTGGTAACACTTACCAGCAAATCTCTGATCAGCCCTGGCCAGGGACTTCCCTGCTACGGCCAATCGAGCACTGCGCAACATCAACCCCCAATACCGGGAGAGACGAAACCCCTCCTATCGCTCATTGCCTCCATGTGACTCGGGACTGTGCCCAAAGACCACCGTTTTGCACGCCCTCATGGACGTGGTAAGGTGGAGATCAAAGCACAGTGGGAATCACACAAGACTCTATGACGATCTCGGGTCTACAGACTAACCTGTACAAGTGTCACCTGAGAACTGCCATCTGACGTGAGGTATAATACCATCTGGGAGTTCTCGGCGAGTCCGTCCAGTGTACCTAGTCTCCACTGAGCACCCGTATACCATCTCTGATGTCAAACACCAATGGATATGGGATCATCCATCGTCCATCACATGGGTCGAGAAGCGTATACGCTAGTCTACTCTGGTATATCGATGCCCCGTCTCGATACACCCACGACTAGGGACCTTGAAGGATGTACCTATGGACTACCATGTCCCCACTAGTATGATCTGCATCATAGTCTGGGTAGTCAAGTACAAATCCTAAGGGCTTTACCAACATGTAACTATAAGACAGTATAAAGAGACTAGTGTACATGTTAAGATAAAGAGCAACCAGATAGCATACTATCATGTCGAGCAAGAAAGTCATCTCTATATATGTCCAAGCATCCAATATAATATACATCATCTGTACAATACTGGCCTCTAGGGCATACATACAACTAACATCTTCCGTAGGGTGTGAAATTTTCCGATGATATGAGCAATAATCAGGGTGTCTTTCCGCCCCATCGAACGCGTTCTCTTCCGAGGGTGGTAGCTTCATCCCTACTGACATGGCTTTGGCGAACCTCTTCCTCGTCTTGTACCTGTTTTTATTCGCATCTGATGTCTTTTGATCTGGCGGGAGTGCTTCGACTCTTTCGTTTAGTCGCATGCGCTTGGCTCCTTCCGATGCAGCCATCTCACGCTCCTGATCAGCTTTACTCTTCAAACGAATCTCGTCTAGAAAGGCGTCGATCATTTCATCTGTTGGCCATACAAGTTCTGGCTCAGGCTGTGCCCCCAGTTTCTCAGTGCCAGGAGTTCTTTCATCGTCCGCAAACGAATGGGAGATCATATGACAGCTTGCCACATATCCCTCGGATTCATCTGACGAGCTTTCTCCATCATCTTCCTCCTGAAAGACGTGGTTGAAGAACTCTTGCAGTGTGACGGGAATCTATGCCTTTTGATTGTATAAATCTGTGTGCTTGTCTCTAGGCTTCACGGGCTTTTTGGATTTCTTCTTCTTTTTCTTCGAAGATTTTGACGGTTGGGTGTGAGTATTTAGGCCATCACCACGAGTCTTCGTAGTTGGGCGCGGCTTCAACATCCCTTCGATGATTTGAGGTTCAAGCGGGTCCTTCCATTCGACCGCCGGGCACGCATAAAGGTCCCTCAGCATTCTTTTGGTTTTAGTTGACAGCACGACCTCCCATGGAGCTTCTTCAATAAAGGAACAGGTTGCCCCCGGTGTATCTGCTTTCTTAGGAGTATGCGGCTGTGGCGGGTTCACCTTCCATTTTTCGGATAGTGCAAACTTCCCCTGGAGGTATTGATCTTCAATCCATCCTGTAAAAACGAAGCAATCCTCAATCGGATGGCTTACCGTTTGATGGTAGGGGCAATAGTTGGGGTTGTTCACCTCAATGGGTTGTGGCGGTCGTCTTAGATTTGGCAGGTTTATAAGTTTGTTGCGTACTGCCAACTCGAATAACCATTTCGTCTTATCCCGCGGGAACGAGTAGGGACGCTTCATCTTCTCGTTGTAATACCGCCGCCTTTCTTCCAGCTGATCCGCCAGCTTTGGGGCACTGGGTTGTTGCTGTGCGTTCGCAACGAAGGTTGCCTTCCCTTTACCCTTGTCATTCCGAGGTTCTGGCTTCGGGGGAGGCGGCCTGTGACCCATCTGGTCCATCTGGGCCAACTTGTCGATTAGAGCCTGGAATGTGGTTGGCTTAAAGAACATCATAAACTGAGAGGTAGTGGCATGAGGGTCTAGGGTACCCACGAACATGCCCACCGCGGGCGCTTCCTCAATGCGTTGCTCGCATTTCAACCACAAATTTCGCCAGCGTATAGCATACTGGACTCACGTTTCGCCTGGTTTCACCCTGGCATTAATCAATGCCGTTATTGGAGTGCGTTCGCTGGCGCTTGTGAATCACTGAGTGAATAGCAACTCCATTTCAGCGAACGTCTTGATAGAATCGTTCGGGAGTTCCGAATACCATTCGAACGCCGTTTCTGATAGGCTGCCCACGAATTGGCGAAGCAACAGTTTATCATCACCGCCGGTGTTACCGCAAAGGGCCCTGAACTGGGCAACATGTTGGTGGGGATTGCTGGTCCCTTTATACACGTGGAATTTTGGTATTGTATAACCCGGCGGATATTTGATTTAGTCGTACCAGCTCGGATATGGTCGCCCCTTTTTTACGACTTGACCAGCTGCCTCAATTGCATGATGAACCCGGATTTGTTGGGTTACATAGTCGTCCAAGTCAGCCTTGGAGATTGTCTCCTCCTTGGCCGTTGAAGGAGCCGGTGGCGGATTTGACGTTTCTCCCTTGTCGTCTTCAAGGACGATCGGAGGATCCTCAGAAGGTGGGTCTTGTTGAATCATCATTCCTACCATGTCCTGGAATAAGTGGGCTATTTGCTTTATATTGGCCGCTTGTTCTGCAGCCTCTCAATCTTTCTTTTCCAGTATCCTCCGGAGGAACTCGGCGTCGGTTTCCTGTTCTTGTTGCTGATCCGAGGACGCCTCAGGGCTTTCTTTCGGTCCAGTAAGCGCGGCCATTGCGATCATCATTTCCTGGAGCTTTTGCTGTTGCTCCTGAGCTTTGGTCACCGACCGTGTAAGCGGTCTATGACCTGTAGACGCACGGCTGTCTTCCTTCCCCGACGCCATGTATACAGTATGGACCATCCTGCCCCCAGCCTTAGGGCGTCTGGGCTCAGCGCTTTTAGCTTTTGTTGCAGGCCCAGGGGTCTTCTCAGGCTTCCTCTTTTTATGAGCAGTGGAAGTTGAGGGGGCCGTTGAGGTGGGCACCCAGACTGCTTTTCGTGGCTTAGCCTGGTGACTGACTTCTTGTTGGATTTTCAGCTTCTTGTGTTGGCGGGAGAAATTTGGATCGATCGCCGAGTCTCGGGTCTACCGCCAGACTTTATAAATTCGGGAGGACAGCCGTTGAGGAGATTGGGGCTGTTCTGGCTTTACTTCTATAGCCCTTTTCAGCGGATGGGGAGACTTCTTTAGCACCGCGGTAGGAGAATTCCTACGCACCTTATTTAGCATTTCGAAGCTGTTCCTAGTTGTAACAGCAGCATTAACTTCTGTCGTCGGGGCTGGAGGAGTTAGCCCAGAAGGGGAGTTGCCCCCGGCCTTCCTCACTCGGCGCCAGTAACGACGTCGAGCGTGTCGTGCTGATGGCATCGGCTCGGTGATGGCGATAGCCTCATCTTGCCCCCTGTGTAGGTAGGGGGTCGCTGCTGGTGTTAGCCTGTTAAAGACTGATGTCCTTTGGGTAGCAGGAGCGGGAGCTGGAGCCGTCAATCTTGTAAAGACCGAATTTTTGGCAGGGGAAGCCGCCTTGACGACTTCAGGAGCATGACTGGTTACTTTCTTAGGAGCAGCCTTCTCTGGGATTGTAGGCCCCATTGCGGGTCCACAGGAGCTCTGGCTCAATCTGGAGAAGACCGAGGCGCTGGTGTTGGGCGACCCGTTGAGAGGGGCCGCGGTAGGTGTAAGCCGATCGAAGACCGACTTCTTAGGAGCTTCCGGTGTTGGCACAGGAGCGGTGAAGCTCATTGGCGGGAGCATGGTCCCGAAAAACAATCCTGTGGTGGGTTGAGTGACCTGTTCCACAGGCATTGTGAATAGCGAAGCAGCTTAGGGTCCGTAGGCTATACTTCCTGGCGAGGCAGAGCGTTGGTTGCAATTGCAGTTGGAGCATGTCGCGCAAGCGGAAGCCATTGATTCTTTGCTTTCTGCAATAAGCAAGACGCCGAATCTTAATACCTTGAAACCCAAGGGCAACCATTAGCGAACCGTGTTTGGTTCGCGAACACGACACACGAAGTGTGGAGTGGAAAGAGGAAAAGGTCCCACCGGGCGTGCCAGAATCTGTTCCCCTCCGAACGGCGGCGCGACGGCGGACGTCTCGCCTGAGGTTCGGGGCAGATGCTAATTGGTGCTATCCGTCTACCTCTCCGAAAATGCCAAGTTGATTTATGGCACCGTGTATCGAAGGTTTAAACGGATGCGTCCGATGTAGCAGACTTCGTCAGATTCCCCCTCGCTTGAGGGGTTTTTGATTGTGGGGACGCTCTTCCCTGCAGGCGCAAGCCCCTGCAGTTAATTACGCTACCGCATCGCGGTAACCACTTTCTCCTTCTCCAGATGGTCACTTTGTGTCGTGTGTGTTTATTTTGTGTTTAGTTGCCCGTGGATTGTATACGGATACTGAATTATGTCGTCGCCCGTAGGGCGTGGACTAGTCCAAATCCGTGTTATCTTAGATTTGGGTTTGGGGGTTCGGGTTTAAGGATACGTTAGCCTCATTGGAGACTAAGATCGACTTAAACGTTTGTTAAGGACACGTTAGTCTAGTTTTTAGACTAAGATCGACTTAACGGGATCGTTTAGATCCAACAATAGAGCAAGTAAAGGAGCCCCGTTGTTTAGTTTAGTGACGTTGCGGTCAATAGATAGTTTAAGGACATTACGGTCCAATGTTAGTTTTAAGACGTTGCGGTCAAGGTTAAGGACATCGTAGTCCGTGGATTTAAGGACTCCACAGTCCGGCGTTAGTTTTAAGACATCACGGTCAAGGTTAAGGACGTCATAGTCCATGGGTTTAAGGGCCCTACAGTCCGTTGTTAGTTTTAAGACATCACGGTCAAGGTTAAGGACGTCATAATCCATGGGTTTAAGAACCCCACAGTCCGTTGTTAGTTTTAAGACATCTCGGTCAAGGTTAAGGACGTCATAGCCCGTTGTTAGTTTTAAGATATTCCGGTCAAGGTTAAGGACGTCATAGTCCGTTGTTAGTTTTAAGACATTCCGGTCAAGGTTAAGGATGTCATAGTCCATGAGTTTAAGGACCCCACAGTCCATATCAATGTGTGGTCATCGGGACCCGTCACCTCTTTGAAGACGTCGAGGAATTACAACGCCAAATATCAAAGGAGTGAAGAGATGTACCCTCAAACCAAGGTAGATTAAACAGTCTTTGGCCCAGTTTGGGATCAAGACCAATTAATTATATTATGAGCCCATTATCCCAGTTAAGTTTGAATTGAGGACTTATAGCCATCTTGGGCTAAGTCCAATCATATTTGGAATATTGGCTTCCTGTTGGTCCATGAGAGGCTTTGCCTCTAGACACTTAACCAATTGGGCTAAGGTTAGTGTTAAACACTAAAAACCAGCAGTGTTGAACACTGGGAACAAGTTAGTGTTTTAACACTAAAAGATAGTTGGTGTTAAACACCAGCAACAGGGGGTTCAAATTAGTGTTAAACACTAAAACGAATCAGTGTTAAACACTAGCAACAGAGATCTCAAATTAGTGTCAAACACTAAGATAATCAGTGTTAAACATTGGTGACAGAGATTTTAATTTAGTGTTGAACACTAAGAAAGTTAATATTAAACTCTGTTAACAGAGATTTAGTTTAGTGTTAAACACTCGAAAATTCAGTGTTAAACACCGCAAGTAAAGCTCTTTAATTAATGTTGAACACTAAGGAAAAACAGTGTTAAACACTGAATTCAGAGGTTCCAATTTAGTGTTAAACACTAAGGCAAGAGGGGTCACGTGGTAGCATGTGAGGGCGCCCTCCCTTTATTTATTGTGCTGAGAATATTGAATACTTTGGAGCATCACGTGTTGTCACGTGATGGGCGTTTAAGTGTTTGTGCGTTAAAGCTTCTGCCAAGGGTCACGTGGGTCACGTGAGGCATTGCCTCAAAAGCCCTTTTCTATGGATCTTTCCGGGGGTCACGTGGTAGCACGTAACCCTGCCTCTTTGCAATTTTGCCTCAAAAGCCCTTTTCTATGGATCTTTCCGGGGGTCACGTGGTAGCACGTGACCCTGCCTCTTTGCAATTTCTGATTAAATTCTTCATTAAATCCCCATTTTCCTCTGAAGAATTATATTTTCAGATAGAGTTGAACTCTGATTTTCCTGTAGGAATTAAATTCCTCATATATGTGAAGAACTAAATTTTATCATAGGGTCAAACCCTAATAAAAGCTTTAGAGGGATTATATTCCCATTCTCTTTTAGAGAATTATTCTTAAATAGGGTTAAACCCTAATTTATGTTCTGAGGAATGAGATTCTGTCATAGGGTGAAACCCTAATTTCTTCTTTCTTAAGGGAACTAAATTCCTGTTATTTAGAACTAAGTTCTTAACTAGGGTTAAACCCTGATTCTGTTCATTCTGAAGGAATTAAATTCCTATAATCATAGGGTTAAACCCTAATTTTATCTCAAAGGAATTAAATTCCTCTAATTCTGTGAGAATTAAATTCTCAAATTTCCATTCCCTCTCTATGCTTTGGATCTGCATGGCAGGATCTCAACCCAATGAGAATTAAATTCTCAATTCATGGGGAGATGTTCACTTTGCAGATCCTCTACTAAAGAGAGAACTATGTTCTTCTTTTAATATAAGAGTTAAACTCTTTTGAGAATTTAATTCTCTTTTAGAGGCCTTCCCTTTCTTACCTAAGATTTTCTTTTGCAGAAGATCCAAATTCTTCCAAAGTCTCCAGGCTCTATATTTCTTTTTTTTTTTTCTCTCTTCCTCTGTATCTCCCCCTGTGTTTCTCTTGGCTCCTATTTATAGGAGAAGAAGCAGAATCAATTAGTTTTGATGAATCTTTCATTGAGGGATTTGATTTATATTCATTCAGAGATTTGATTTGCATTCATCATTCATCTGGTCCTTTGGATTATTAGGTGAATTTTATTCACCATTGGATTTTAAATCCAGAGATTTCCCTTTGTTGTTTCGGTTAGATTTTAAGGGGAAATCTTTCCAAGTTCAAGATTTTTCCATAGATAGGTGATATTTAATCATCTTTAAATCTTTAATCCAATCGATTCCAAATAATCATTCTCCTTTGGAAAGATTTGAATGCTGTTCAGAATTTAATTCTGTTAAATAGATAGGCTTTGAAAGTCGGTCACGTGTGGCCACGTGACCTCTAGTCACATGTGGCCACGTGACCCCTTGGAACGAGCTTTCCTCTGTTTTCTGCGCTTTGTCTTCTAGCCGCTATTCTGCCATCACGTGTCAACACGTGACCCCTGGTCACGTGTGAGCACGTGACCTTTCCTGAAGCCTTTTCCTTGATTTGATCAGGGAACTGATGTGCCTTTGCCACAGCTTTTAAGTGTCACGTGCCAACACGTGACTGCTGGTCACGTGCTAGCACGTGATACCTTCTTCGTAAGCTTTCCTGATTTTAAATCAGGAAACAGGTACTTTTAGGGAGGTTCCCTGTGCTTTCGCACGGGCCTAATTAAAATAAACCTTGTTTTTCCAAAGGCATAACCCCGTTAACACCATTCTAGACACCTACTTAATCAGCTAATGTGATGTGTAAAACTCTCCCAGGAGTAACTCTTACTCGCAGTGGTTATCGGGATCCAACTATCTCATAGAAGATATGCAATCTCATTGCAAATTTCAACACTTGAAATTCCTAATAATACTTTGCCCCAAGCGTCATATGACCATGACAAAGGTCAGCAAACTATAGTGCGCTAGTCAAGTTCAACCAGTCATTTCATGATTGAATTAAACCCACCCGCACGACCCTTGACAGAGATCAACAAGGTCGTACGACTACCCTAATCCAATCGCATCACATGCTTTGTAGATAAGCACTAATCAGCTACCGCACACTACGCCTTGACAGAGGTCAACAAACGTGGCACGAATACTAGGTAGTACTTATCTGAAATGACGGAGGGCTACGATAGGTTTTTAAGAAAACCTTTTGCGTAATGAACTTGATATAGTTATATAAAAAAGTAATTTTTTTGAAAAGGAGTGTTTTTGAGGCTTTTTACTAGTTTTGCTAAAGAGGTCACTCCCGGTGAAGGGATCTCGGCTCTTTCCTTATCGAATAAGGTGCAGGATATTTCACAAATACCGCTATGCAAAGCAAGAACTAAAAGAAGTAATCAAAAGACAAAACCGAGTGGGTTGTAGTATCTGCTAGTTTCGCTAAAGAGGTCACTCCCGGTGAAGGGATGTAGGGTTCCTAGGCACACTTGTGAAGGTTCATAAAGCATCAAACATGCATGAATAAAATTTTACATGTGCCGAACAACCGAAAGACAGGATCTTTGCTAGATTATTAGGGTTTAGCATGCAAGATAATATCTTTAAACCTAAGTGTGAGGGATTACAACCTTTGTAGTCCGCTCCTTCGCTTCACAAGCTCCGAGTAGAAGTCCCTTCGACGCGATCCATGATCTCCCGGACTCAAGAGAGGCTCCACGACTCGAACGATCCATGCTAGCTTGAAGTGTTCCGATTCTCCGATGATCTACGTCGAAGTTTCTTTAACCCAAACTTTCTCACTCTAAAGAGATGAACACCCTAATCTAATGGGCTAGATTAGATGAGGATGAGGGAGTAGTAATTATGCTTTCTTTTTTATTCACTTTCTCACAAGAAATCATCACAAAAGAATTAACTAGTAAGCATTTTCTTTTAGAACTCAAGAGAGAAGACGATGATAAATGGAAAAGATAATCCTTTTGTGATGAATAGAAAAGAAATGTATATGATTGATTATAGAACCATGGTCAAGGATGATAGGCTAAGAGTTTGTAGAGAATAAACTAGAGTTAGGGTTTGGTTAGGTTAAGTTATGAGTCATGGAAAAATATCAACCATAATATCTTAACCAAGACAAAAACAAAGCTTCTAGAAGGTGCAAGAAGAAGCTAACCTAATCAAACCCTAATCCCATTTAATCATCATTAAACATGTTTAATAATAAATCATATCATGTCACAATAATATATATCACATATATATTATATATTTGCAACAAAAGAAAATAATACAATTAACATATATCGCATATATATCAATGTATCATCCAGTGAGAAAATGAAATAATAAAGCGAGCCAATATTAGATAATGTAATAGAATATATCATATATATTATTATATATTAAATCATCGAATCAACACTTGATCCGACGATCCGGCTATATCGAATATTACCGACTAATATATCATGTACCGATTCATCGAATCAACACTTGATCCGATGACCTGGTTCATATCTAAATATCGCGAGAATATAATACGGTATCTCATATCGCATTATTCTCGGTCCTGCACATATCACATATGTGCCTCTACTCCGTTTCGCCTGAGCCAAGAAACCTCTGTGTAGGACTCTAAAGAATCGTCAATACGCCGGTAGCAGGTGATGATCATATCAAACACCCACAAGCTGCAAGCGGTCAGCTAAACGTAACAGCCACCCAGGTATTGAGCGATCAGAAGATCAACAAGCTAGCCTGTGCGTTCTCCTGTGAATCCAATCAGTAACACTCCCGTACAGTCCGGTCTGTTCGTCTGATATGTCACATATCAAGTCTAGGGGTGGTAAACGTCAGACCCCAGTAACCGATAAGTCGTGTCGATGCGTGGCTCATAACGGGTCGAGAAACTACTAGTAACACTTACCAGTAAATCTCTATATCAGCCCTGGCCAGGGACTTCCAGTTATAGCCAATCGAACACAGCACAACATCAACTCCCTATACCGAGAGAGACGAATCCCCTCTTATCGCTCATTGCCTCCATGTGATTCGGGACTGTACCCAAAAGCCACCGTTTTGCACGCCCTCTTGGACGTGGTAAGGTGGAAATCAAAGCACAGTGGGAATCACACAAGACTCTATGACGATCTCGGGTCTACAGACTACCATGTACCAGTGTCACCGGAGAACTGCCATCTGACGTGTGGTATATCACCATCTGGGAGTTCTCGGCGAGTCCGTCCAGTGTACCCAGTCTCCACTGAGCACCCATACACCATCTCTGATGTCAAACACCGATGGATATGGGATCATCCATCGCCCATCATATGGGTCAAGATGCGTATATGCTAGTCTACTCTGGTGTATCGATGCCCTGTCTCGATATACCCTCGACTAGGAACAGTTATAGGATGTACTCATCGACTACTGTGGCCCCACTAGTATGATCTCATCATAGTCCCAGTAGTCGAGTACAGATCCTAAGGGCTTTATCAACATGTGAGAGAAAAACAGTAAACCAGTACAAGTCAACATGTTAAGATAAAATGAAACCAAATAGCATACTATCATGACGAGAAAGAAAGTCATCTCTATATATATCCAAGCATCCATTATAATATACATCATATGTACAACAATGGCCTCTAGGGCATATACATAACTAACAATCTCCCACTTGCACTAAGGCCAGCTGCTGTAGTATCTCATACCTAGCATCCCGAATAATCTCTCAAACTGTATCTGGGGAATAGCCTTCATGAGTGGATCCGCAGTGTTGTCCTTCGTATCTACTCTCCTGACCTCGATCTCCCGGCGATCAACTATCTCCCTGATCTGGTGATACCGCCTCAGAATATGTCTGGATTTCTGATGGGATCTGGGTTCCTTGGCCAAAGCCACAGCTCCATTGTTATCGCAATACAGAGGTATTGGATGCTCAATGGATGGAACCACACCAAGTTCACTAATGAACTTCTTTATCCAGACAGCCTCCTTGGCAGCATCGTTGGCAGCGATGTATTCAGCCTCCATCGTCGAGTCTGCAATGGTATCCTGTTTGGAACTCTTCCAACATACCGCCCCTCCATTGAGGGTAAAGACAAAACCCGAGTGCGACTTAGTGTCGTCCTTATCACTTTGGAAGCTGGAATCGGTGAAGGACTCCACCTGGAGTTCTCCGTTACCATACACCAAGAATATCTTCTTAGTCCTTCGCAAGTACTTGAGAATGTTCTTCACAGTTGTCCAATGACTCTCTCCAGGATCTGCTCGATACCGACTCACTACACTTAGTGAGTATGCTACATCGGGTCTGGTACATAGCATCGCATATATGATAGAGCCTACTGCCGAAGCATAGGGTATCCCTTGCATGCGAGCTCTCTCCAAATCAGTCTTGGGAGACATCTCTTTGGAGAGAGTGAGTCCAGAGATCGTGGGTTGGTTCCCACGCTTGGATTCTTCCATACTAAACCTCTTTAGTATGGTGTCAATGTACCTGGATTGGGACAATCCCAGTATCCGTTTAGATCTATCTCTATAGATCATGATTCCCAATATGCAGGAGGCATCACCTAGATCTTTCATTGAGAATCTCTGTGATAAGAAGAGCTTGACTGATTGCAGCATAGGAATATCATTTCCTATCAAGAGTATGTCATCCACGTACAATACGAGGAAGACAACCTTACCCTCTGCTACCTTCTTATAGATACAAGGTTCATCTATATTTTTGATGAAGTCAAACTCTTTGACTACAACATCAAAACTGATGTTCCAACTCCACGATGCTTGCTTTAACCCATAAATGGATTTAAGCAGCTTGCACACCTTTCCGCTGCTCCCACTATCTATGAAGCCCTCTGGCTGAGTCATGTACACGCACTCTTCTAAATCACCGTTTAGAAAGGCGGTCTTAACATCCATTTGCCAGATTTCGTAGTCATGGTATGCAGCAATGGCAAGTAAGATCCGGATGGACTTAAGCATAGCCACTGGAGAAAAGGTTTCGTCATAATCCACACCTGGTCGTTGACGAAAACCCTTTGCTACAAGTCTAGCTTTGAAAGTCTCAACTTTTCCATCTACACCATATTTCTTTTTGAAAATCCACTTGCTCCCAATGGGTTTTACCCCTTCAGGAGCATTTTCCAAAATCCATACTTTATTGGTGTACATGGATTCCATCTCAGATCGCATTGCATCCAGCCATTTCACAGAGTCACCACTCGTGATGGCCTGCTCGAAACTAGTCGGGTCATCATCTTCCATGATGCAATCCTCGCTTCCACCATCAATGAGAAAACCGTAGTATCTCTCAGGTGGACGAGAAACCCTACTAGATCGGCGGAGAGGCTGGGGTTCGTCGGGTACTACTGAATCGTCCTGTTCTACTAAATCTTCAGTTGCGGTTTGTGTTGCTGGAACTTCTTCCAGTTCTACCTCAGAGCCACTAATTTCTTTTTCAAGAAATTCCTTTTCTAAAAAGGTGGCATGTTGAGCAATAAACACCTTTTGTTGTTCACTGTGGTAGAAAAAATATCCATTTGAATGTTTAGGATATCCCACAAACTTGCATAGAACTGACCGTGCCTCGAGTTTGTCCGGATTTTGTCTTTTTACATAGGCCGGACAACCCCATATCTTAACTCGTTTAAGACATGGTCTCTTCCCACTCCATATTTCATATGGTGTGGTAGGTACAGATTTAGTTGGAACTTGATTCAATAGGTATGCTGCTGTCTCAAGCGCATACCCCCAGAAGGAAATAGGTAACTCAGCTGTACTCATCATAGAGCGCACCATATCTAATAGGGTGCGATTCCTCCGCTCCGATACACCGTTGTGCTGTGGTGTATAAGGAGGAGTAAGCTGAGAGAGAATCCCATTCTCTTTTAGATAATCTAGGAACTCATTGCTTAAGTATTCACCTCCTCGATAAGATACTTTTTCCCGTTTGATTCTCTACTTCGTGCTTATATTCTCTGAATTTCTCAAAAGCTTCAGACTTGTGTTTCATCAGGAACACATGTCCGAATCTAGAAAGATCGTCAGTGAATGTAATGAAGTAGGAAGAACCGTTCCTGGCATGCGTAGACATGGGACCGCATACATCACTATGTATTAGTCCTAAGAGTTCAGTAACTCTTTCTCCGTGTCCACTAAACGGAGCTTTGGTCATTTTTCCTTTGAGACATGAATGGCAAGTATCATAAGATGATAATTCGAACGGATTCAAATAACCATCCTTATGTAACTTAGCCAGTCGTGTCGCATTGATATGACCAAGTCTACAATGCCACAAGTAGGATTCGTTCATATCTGAACTTTTCCTTTTGTGTGTGTTTTGTATATTCAGGACTGTATTCTGATTTAGAATGAATATGTCATTATGTAACGAGCCTGATGCAATCAACTTTTGATCTAGGAATATGTTCATAACATTATCCTTTACTACAAAATTATATCCTTCTTTACTTAATAAAGAAACTGATATAATGTTGCACATCATGTTCGGTATATAATAGCACTCATTTAGAATCAGTGTATTACGACTTGGCAATACAAGGTGATATTCGCCAACTGCTTTGGCTGCAATACTTGCACCGTTCCCTACTTGAACGGAATGATCACCTTTTCCCAGTTCTCTACCTTTACGTAGCCCATGTAACAATTTACATATGTGGGATCCTGATCCGGTATCTAATACCCAGGACGTAGGGTGAACTGAAAAACAGTTCTCAATAACTAACACACCCGAAGAAGATGCATCAACATGCATGTTCTTTTGGGCGGCTTGAGAATCCAGATATTCTCCTGTTTCCTGTTCAGTCTTATAACTCTTATAAGAAAGAACGGGTCCAACGTTCCCTTGCTCCGTACAATAATCGGGTTCAGTCAATATATCCATATTATTATCTTGATTATGACCTGACATGGTCGCTACCTGGAGAGAGAGAGAAGAAAACACTTTAGCGTGCTCTTGCAAGATTAGATTGGTTATTATCTTATCTAATCAGGATATCTCCCACTGTTTTTATCAAATCTACCATCAAACCCTAAAAGGTAAGATTAGCCGGGATTAATTACACCCTACAATTTCGTCAATCTTTCAGCCAGATCAGTGTCGGTACTTGAGGGAGGTTCCCCTTTCTTTCGCACGCACCTAATTAAAGTAAACCTCATTTTCCCAGAGGCGTAACCTCGTTAACATTTTTCTAGACACCTACTTGATCGGCTAATTGTAATGTGTAAAACGCTCCCAGGAGTAACTCTTACTCGCAGTGGGTATCAGGATCCAACTATCTCATAGAAGGTATGCAATCTCATTGCAAATTTCAACACTTGAAATTCCCGATAATATTTTGCCCCTAGTGTGCCATGACCTTGACAGAGGTCAACAAACCATAGTGCACTAGTCAAGTTCAACCCGTCATTTCTTGATTGAATCAAACCCACTCGCACGACCCTTGACAGAGGTCAACAAGGTCGTACGACTACCCCAATCCAATCACATCACATGCTTTACAGATAATTACTAGTTAGCTACCGCACACTACGCCTTGACAGGGGTCAACAAACGCAGCACGAATACTAAATAGTCTTTATCTGAAACGACGGAGGGCTACGACATGTTTTTCTGAAAACCTATTGCGTAATGAACTTGATATCGTCGTAGAATCAAGTGTTTTTGAAAAGGAGTG
This sequence comes from Agapanthus africanus, assembly GCA_030015575.1. NCBI lineage: Eukaryota > Viridiplantae > Streptophyta > Magnoliopsida > Asparagales > Amaryllidaceae > Agapanthus > Agapanthus africanus. The sequence goes on along the minus strand of CM057345.1, from coordinate 154,308,088 downwards.
TTTTTTAGGCTTTTCTTAGTTTCGCTAAAGGGGTCACTCCCGGTGAAGGGATCGTCGGCCCTTTCCTCATCGAATAAGGTGCAGGATATTTCATATATACCACTGTGCAAAGCAAAACTCTAAAAGCAATCAAAAGACAAACCGAGTTTTGTAGCATCTGCCAGTTTCGCTAAAGAGGTCACTCCGGGTGAAGGGATCTCGGCTCTTTCCTCATCGAATAAGGTGCAGGACATATTATATATATCACTGTGCAAAGCAAAACTGTAGCTACCCTTTTTATAAAGTTTTGAATCTACAACATCTTTAGGTTTCTTTTCTTTTTATTAATCTCATTAATAAAATCCCATCAGCTTATGCTTCCTAAGCATCACAGATAAATACGACGTACACTTATGCCATCCGCATTCGCCTCGATGTCCCCTCGTGCACCGTTAGGTTAGGTAACTAACGACAGAGCAGGGCAGGGCTAGTGCGGGTGTAAAACATAAGTAACATCTATATAATATATCATATATACTATATACTGTATCCATCACAACATATCAAATGATCACATCACAGATATCGCAGTAGAAACATAGATATAGTGTGGGATATATTAGGACGTCCGTATTTAGTACTTAGCCAATAATAGAAAATACGGATTCCACAGTCGCGATGAATAGCCAAGCCCACACCCTGGACCCCTACGAGAGCGGCAAGCGACCCTACCAATTCTGTAGTTTAGGAGACCCGGTCTCGACTCCTCGAGGTGGCCTCCCACTGAACCCCAGAACCCGGTCACCTGTGCTCCCCTTCTTGGGTCCATCCTAATGCGGAAAAGTAAATAATATACAACACTGGTGATATCAACCTCAACCCGGAAGTGCCCCAAATAAAAGAATATTACATTACATTTGAATTTACATGAATGAAAATATAAAACTCTCATCTCACATAAAACCCCCCGGCTATTCAATCGCGACAATCCTGCACATCATATCTCAGCAACACATAATATTATATATCATCAACGTAAGTAAGTATGCATACACCGATCGTCGTCGATGTATAGCAACGACAACCGACAATACAACTACATACTACACTTACGGTCACAGAAAAGAAAGTGTAAAACTACAATATTTGGAATCCACAATCACTTTAGACATCGTAAATCCGAAATATCACATACTTCGCATTTCATGCCTAACTCTATGAATTCCACATATTGTATCACATTCCAGATAAATAGACAGTATTAAACTTTTCGAACAGATAATCAGATACCCAAAATTTCCTAAAGTGCTCAACACTTGAGCGGAGTTCAAATAATCTCAGAATATGTCACAGTACCAGTGATCCAGCCGTAGAAGGGTCAAGCCAACGCCTCACATGTGGCACGCCGTACTGCCCCAAACCCGAAGGTTCAAAATGCAGTTCAAGACGGTCACATAATCGAGTTAAGATTTGTTGTCTTCTAGAGGGTCCACCGCTTAACTTGTACAATTTTTCCGAAAGATTTAAACCCGATAAAAATTCAACACTTGAAAGTTTTACGTGCCGGGAAAAAGTGAGTTAATGATATCCGTTCGAACATTTTAACAGTTTCTAAATATCCGGAAATAATAACGAATTTAAATTTTCCGACCGAATCTACGATTACAAAAGAAACCCCAGATTACGCAACACTTGAGTCAATATAAAAATACCAGAAACTATATAAGCACATAAAAAGAATTACTGTGAAAAAAAATGTCAAATCAAACAGTACGGCCGCGGAACCGCGGCCCAATCAGGTTATGGCCGCGATTCCGCGGTCGTTTGTATGGATCAGTTGCTCGAATTTCACAGTTATCCTTATTTTTCTCTGCTGTATTTTTCAGGTATTTTTAATTCAGAAAAAATCCAGATTTTAAAAAAAGTCCAGAGAAGGGGTTAACTTTGTCGGTTCGGGTTCGATCGGAATTTTAACTTCGTAAACACGTTGCCTAATGCTCTAGCTAGGCTCTGATACCACTGTAGGGTTCCTAGGCACACTTGTGAAGGTTCATAAAGTATCAAACATGCATGAATAAAATTTTACATGTGCCGAACAACCCAAAGACAGGATCTTTGCTAGATTATTAGGGTTTAGCATGCAAGATAACAACTTTAAACCTAAGTGTGAGGGATTACAACCTTTGTAGTCCGCTCCTTCGCTTCACAAGCTCCGAGTAGAAGTCCTTTCGCCGCGATCCATGATCTCCCGGACTCAAGAGAGGCTCCACGACTCGAACGATCCATGCTAGCTTGAAGTGTTCCGATTCTCCGATGATCTACGTCGAAGTTGCTTTAACCCAAGCTTTCTCACTCTAAAGAGATGAACACCCTAATCTAATGGGCTAGATTAGATGAGGATGAGGGAGTAGTAATTATGCTTTCTTTTTTATTCACTTTCTCACAAGAAATCATCACAAAAGAATTAACTAGTAAGCATTTTCTTTTAGAACTCAAAAGAGAAGAAGATGATAAATGGAAAAGATAATCCTTTTGTGATGAATAGAAAAGAAATGTATATGATTGATTATAGAACCATGGTCAAGGATGATAGGATAAGAGTTTGTAGAGAATAAACTAGAGTTAGGATTTGGTTAGGTTAAGTTATGAGTCATGGAAAAATATCAACCATAACATCTTAACCAAGACAAAAACAAAGCTTCTAGAAGGTGCAAGAAGAAGCTAACCCTAATCAAACCCTAATCCCATTTAATCATCATTAAACATGTTTAATCATAAATCATATCATGTCACAATAATATATATCACATATATATTATATATTTGCAACAAAAGAAAATAATACAATTAACATATATCGCATATATATCAATGTATCATCCAGTGAGAAAATGAAATAATAAAGCGAGCCAATATTAGATAATGTAATAGAATATATCATATATATTATTATACATTAAATTATCGAATCAACACTTGATCCGACGATCCGGCTATATCGAATATTACCGACTAATATATCATGTACCGATTCATCGAATCAACACTTGATCCGATGACCCGGTTCATATCTAAATATCGCGAGAATATAATACGGTATCTCATATCGCATTATTCTCGGTCCTGCACATATCACATATGTGCCTCTACTCCGTTTCTCCTGAGCCAAGAAACCTCTGTGTAGGACTCTAAAGAATCGTCAATACGCCGGTAGCAGGTGATGATCATATCAAACACCCACAAGCTGCAAGCGGTCAGCTAAACATAACAGCCACCCAGGTATTGAGCGATCAGAAGATCAACAAGCTAGCCTGTGCGTTCTCCTGTGAATCCAATCAGTAACACTCCCGTACAGTCCGGTCTGTTCGTCTGATATGTCGCATATCAAGTCTAGGGGTGGTAAACGTCAGACCCCAGTAACCGATAAGTCGTGTCGATGTGTGGCTCATAACGGGTCGAGAAACTACTAGTAACACTTACCAGTAAATCTCTATATCAGCCCTGGCCAGGGACTTCCAGTTATAGCCAATCGAACACAGCACAACATCAACTCCCTATACCGGGAGAGACGAATCCCCTCTTATCGCTCATTGCCTCCATGTGATTCGGGACTGTACCCAAAAGCCACCGTTTTGCACGCCCTCTTGGATGTGGTAAGGTGGAAATCAAAGCACAGTGGGAATCACACAAGACTCTATGACGATCTCGGGTCTACAGACTACCCTGTACCAGTGTCACCGGAGAACTGCCATCTGACGTGTGGTATATCACCATCTGGGAGTTCTCGGCGAGTCCGTCCAGTGTACCCAGTCTCCACTGAGCACCCATACACCATCTCTGATGTCAAACACCGATGGATATGGGATCATCCATCGCCCATCATATGGGTCAAGATGCGTATACGCTAGTCTACTCTGGTGTATCGATGCCCTGTCTCGATATACCCTCGACTAGGAACAGTTATAGGATGTACTCATCGACTACTGTGGCCCCACTAGTATGATCTCATCATAGTCCCAGTAGTCGAGTACAGATCCTAAGGGCTTTATCAACATGTGAGAGAAAAACAGTAAACCGGTACAAGTCAACATGTTAAGATAAAGTGAAACCAAATAGCATACTATCATGACGAGCAAGAAAGTCATCTCTATATATATCCAAGCATCCATTATAATATACATCATATGTACAACAATGGCCTCTAGGGCATATACATAACTAACAAGGGATCTCGGCTCTTTCCTCGTCGAATGAGGTGCTGGATATTCTACAAGGAATACTGCTATGCAAAACAAAAACTAGAGCTACCCTTTTTGAAAATTTGATTCCACAACATCTTTTAGGTTTCTTTCTTCCATTAATCTCATTAACGAAGTCCCATCATTTATGCTTCCTAAGCATCATAGAAGAAACGAAAATACAATGTACGTTTATGCCATCCGCTTTCGCCACAGTGTTCCATTATGCACCATTAGGTTACTTAACTAACGGCATAGCGGGGCGGGACTAGCGTGGGTGCAAAACATAAGTAACATTTATTATATATCATATATACAATAATAAAGCATTCATCTCAGACATATAAAGTGATCACATCACAGAATATCAGCAGGAGAAGATAACATATGAAATATTGGATATACTAGGAATTCCGTGTTTTAAATTAAGCCAGTATAAAACACGGATTCCACGGTCGCAATGAATAGCCAAACCCACATCCCTAGACCCCTATGAGTACGGCAAGCAACCCTACCATTTCTAGAGTTAGGAGACCCGGTCTCGACTCCTTGAGATGGTCTCCCACTAGACCCTAGAACCCAGTTACTTATGCTCCCCTCCTTGGGTCTATCCTAATACGGAAAAGTAAATAATATACAACAATGGTGACATCATCCTCAACCCGGAAGTGCCCCAATAAAAGAATATTACATATAAGCTTTTACATGAATGAAAATAAAAAACTCTCATCTCACATAAAAAACCCCGTCTATTCAAAACACGACGATCCAATATAACATATCCCAGCAACACATAATATCACATGTCATCAACGTAAGCAAATATGCGTATCACAATTTTCGTTGACATATAGCAACGAAAACGGCGATACACCACATATTACACTTACGGTCGCAGAAAAGAAAATGTCAAATTACAACATTTGGAATCCACAATCAGCTTAGAGATCATAAACCCGAAATATCACATATTTCGGATTTCATGCCTAACTATATGAATTTCAAATATTGTATCACATTCCATAAATAGTTAGACGATATTAAATATTCCGATCGAATTAACAAACACCCAAAATTTCCCAAAGAGCTCAACACTTGAGCGTAGTTTAAAAATACCCATCACATGCCACAGTATTTATGGACCAACCGTAGAAGGGTCAACCCTTGCCTCACCTATGGCGCCGCGGAACTATCGCAAACCCTAGGGTTTGGCGGTGGTTCTTACGGTCATAAAATCGAGTTAGGGTTTAGTTCTTCTAGAGGGTCCATCGAATCACTTGCATAATATATGAATGTTTCAAACTTGGAAAAAATCCAACTCTTGGAAAATTTCCAGCGAGGGTTAAAGTGGGTATTTGATATCCGTTCAAATTTTTTAACGCTGTCTAAACAACCCAAAATAAATTTAGAATTATGATTACGAAACACTCTGAATTGCCTTTATAGAAAATTAACATCTCATGCAATTTTAGAAAAAACAGGCAACACCTGAAACACCAAAACCCAGAGACCATAACACAGAACAAAAACGAACCCCAGAATCATGAAACAGGATGGCCAGCTCGGATTTTAGAGGTGTCTCGCCGGGTCAAAACTGGTGGATTAGGTTCGTATTTGTTCAGTGTTCATGTTACATCTCATATAACATTCTGCAGTTACTTAAAAAAATTTCGGCGACTTAAAATTTTTGACAGAAACTGGGTTTTAGTTTCGAGTGTTTCGGAGTTGTTTCGGTTTCTTAATTCTACAAATATCGTCTAAATCTCTAGCTTGGCTTTGATACCACTGTAGGAATGCCTAGCACGACAGCAAGGTTTCGGGAGGTATCGTCCATGCCATTTTCAAATAATTGCCATGCTACACAATCCTAACCCTAGAATCTTAACTAGAGATTTAGACAATACCAAATATAAACAACTTTACAATTAAGTGAACAAGGAATACAACCTTTGTAAACCGGTCCTTCACTTCAATAGCTCCGTGTAGTAGTCACCTCGCTCCAAGTAGTGATCTTCCGGAGTCTAGAGTGGCTCCACAAGATGAAAAGAACAAGCTTGCATGAAGTCTTCGAGGCCGAAGATGATCTATGTCGAGGAGACACTAACTCAAGTTACCTCTTTACTAATGAGGTATTAGTGAAGCTAACACCCTAAACTAAATGGCTAATCTAGTAGAGGATGATGAAATAGGATTTTTGCTCATTTTAGAATTAATTTTCTCACTCTTTTTCTTCTCTTCTCAAAAACCTAGAGAGATAAGCTCTTGATGAAGAAGAAGAAGAAGCAAATAATGGATGAGAGAGTGAATGGCAACCATGGGTGAGAAATATCTCATATAACCCTTGTAGAGACATAACCATAGTTTTAGATAATGGTTAGGTTAATAAATATCTAATGCAAGACAAATTTAGTGGACTAAGTCAATGGTTTCCACAAGCATCCAAAACTTGCAACCATACTTAATTCCCATCAATTTATATTTGCATTAAATAAATAAAACCCTAATATTATCTTAAATATGGTGTAAGTCTCATACACCCATGTTGCATATATAACCAAGCATGACACTATAACATGTATCACATATATATTAAATGTGTCACAAGTGAGAAAAAGAAACATTTAAGTGAGATAATATTAGTTAATGTAAATTAATATATCAAATATATAATTATACATTAAATCATTAAATCAACACCTAATTTAATAATCCGGTTATATCTCATATGACCGACTAATATTATTTGTATCAACTTATCGAATCAGCAATTGATTCGATAACCCGGCTATATCTCATATAACCGACCGATATTGTATCAACTTATCGAATCAACGTTTGATTCGATAACCCGGCTATATCTCATATAACCGACCGATATCATAAATCGCGAGAATAGGATACGGTATCACATAGACGTATTAATCTCAGTCCCGCACATATCACATATGTGCTCCTACTATGTTTTACCTGAGCCAGTAAACCTCTGTGTAGGACTCTAAAGACTCGTCAATACGCCGGCAGCAGGTGATAATCATATCAAGCACCCACAAGCCGTCAGCGGTACTAGCTGGACATAACGGCTACCCGGGTTTTGAGCGATCAGAAAATCAACAAGCAAGCCCGCTCTAACTCCTGTAAAGCCTGTCAGTCTGACTATCGTACAGTCTGGTCTCTTCGTCTGATATGTCACATATCCAGTCTAGGGGTGGTAAACGTCAGACTCAGTAACCGATAAGTCGTGCAGATGTGAGGCTCATAACAGGTCGAGAAACTACTGATAACACTTACCAGTAGATCTCCGAATCAGCCCTGGCTAAGGACTTCCGGTTATAACCAATCGAGCACAGCGCAATATCAACCCCCAATATCGGGAGAGACGAACCCCCTCCTATCGCTCATTGCCTTCATGTGATTCGGGACTGTACACAAAAGCCACCGTTTTGCACGTTCTCTTGAACGTGGTAAGGTGGAAATCAAAGCACAGTGGGAATCACACAAGACTCTATGACGATCTTGGGTCTACAGAGTAACCTGTACCAGTGTCACCAGAGAACTGTGTAACACTTTGAAATTTTGTTAGAATGTGTTCGTGTTATATAGCAGTTGTGCGTGTTATTTTATGTGTGTATATAGGATTATTAGTTATATTAAGTCGGGTTTATCCAAATTGGAAAACTTTCCTTTGTAGTGTACACTTGCACACTTAGCACAATTTTTCTGATTTAGGTAAAAAGTGTTAACATGTTAACCATTTTCTTTCATGCATGGATGTTATTTACCCCACCCTTTTATCAAATAAAACCTCTTTCAATAATTCAAAATCCAAATAGAAAAATGAAGCATGGTGGTTAGGTGAGAATTGACTTTTTTTGACTATTTTCCTTCTCTCTTCTCTCTCTCTTTTCTCATTGCAGAATTTCTGCAGAGGCAGCAGCAAACCCAGCAAAAAACTCGTCACATTTCCTTCTCTTTTCACTTCTCTTTTGAATCCATACAAAATCCTATACAAAAACACACCTTTTCTTCACTAGAACCATGGGAAAATGGGGCTTTTTGAGGTGTTTGGAGGCAAATCTGCATACTTGAAGAGGGGGCTGGAACTTTTGGTGTTCTTAGGGTCTTTTGAAGGTATATAACTCTTGTTTAACACCCTTCTTCCATATCTTGTAGTAGTTTAACTAGAAATCATATTTTGTTTGCATGTTTGGTGGTATTGAGGGGATTTAGTGATGATATGTTAAAATTAGCATTTTTATGGCTCAATTAGCTTAGCAATGAGTTGTTAGTGTGATTCTAGACTTGGGTTGCTTCAGATTTCAGGAAAATACCATAAAGTTTCAATCTAGTGCCAAAGTGGGGTTTTTAACTAGAAATAGGGTTCTGTTGGATCTGCTACCACCCGAGATATTTCAGAGTGAAATTAGAATTATTGTATGGGGGGTATAGAGTGCACACACCAAACCTGGGAGCCCACCCCCCTACCCAGGCCGTCGGAATATTCATTCTGGCCGCAATTTGTGGCCAGATGGGTGAGTTGGGGTTTGGGGTTTGGGCCACTGGAGTCTGCTGCTATGTGGGTTATTTTGGTATATATAGTTTTACAATATCTTTTCTGTATCAAAATCTGGAGGTGAATACCTATTTTCCTGTATTTTAATCTTCGCGACACGCGTGATACGTGTGTATGGGTTTGGGTTTCTGCGTATCGCGACGCGTCGGAGTGGCTTCAGGCGCGTAATCACACGTTTTAGCGTATCACGTACACGCGCGCTTGGTTTGCGACACGGGTTTCTAGTTGACTTTAAATGTCGTGTTTGTACGGTTTTGAGCTTATGTGTGATATATTGTGAAATTCTAGGATTCGCGGGCGAGTGCAACGGGCGCCGTGAAGGAGGGGAACAAGTCGTCGGCTATACCTAGCGAGAGACTACGGTGAGTAGATTTAACATCTACGGGGATATCGCCCGCATGGCGTTCTACGTCAGGGCCGATAGGATCTTATAGCTACATTTCCATAAATTGACTGTTCATGGCTACTATTTAGTGCATACCACATTCCCTGATATATGTATATAAACTAGAATTGATAGAACACCGCACCCTTACTAACGGTTCATGTTGCACGAGCACTATCCTGCATGTTACACACACACACCGTTAGTAATTGCCATGACACTCACACTGTAGAATTTCCATGGTATTCATACTTGATGCATATATCACATCGGATCATTATGTTGCAGCTCATCTTTATGTGACTTGACATGGTATTCATACTTGATGCATATATCACATCGGATCATTATGTTGTAGCTCATCTTTATGTGACTTGACATGGTATTCATACTTGATGCATATATCACATCGGATCATTATGTTGTAGCTCATTTTTATGTGACTTGACATGGTATTCATACTTGATGCATATATCACATCGGATCATTATATTGTAGCTCATCTTTATGTGACTTGACATGGTATTCATACTTGATGCACATATCACATCACATTGACTTGCATATTGGTTTGGATTACATGTGATTTCTGGATTTGGGAACCGTGGCTATTTCAAATATATAATCATTTAAAAACCCGGTTCCCTTGATATGATATTTCGATGCGTCCATCCTATATTTTCTCGGTGCTAGAGTGGCATATATGAGAGAGAGGGCTGACCCGGACTGACGGATGCCCGATATGTATGAGAGAGAGAGCTGACCCGGACTGACGGATGCCCGATATGTATGAGAGAGAGGGCTGACCCGGATTGACGGATGCCCGATAGAGGAAGATTTGCGTGTCGATGCTAGACACGGGTATTTATGTTATTTGGGTGCCGATGTTGGGCACTCGTGATTCTCAGGGATGTACAGGATTTGAGGGCCAATGGGAGTGCCGGCGTCTGGGCTGTTGGGATTTGCGGTGCATATATATATTTATTCCACCTTGACATTCCGTGTAAATGTTATATTCCCATGCTCAGCATTCATTATTGCATCCCATCCTGTAGTTATATCACCTGATAGAGGACTTGCATGATTATTGTACATACTGCTTACCTCGCATTGATATCATCTGCTGGCATATGTTAGAGTAGCGCAGTACGTGCATGCTCGCGATTACCTTTATATGTTATTTCTATTCACGAGTTGGCAACTCACCCCCGTTGTACCACAGTATTTGCAGGTTGCCCTTCGGAGTATTCGCGGCAGGATGCATTTTGCATCTTTTGACACAGATACCCCCATAGTTGGTGTACTAGCTCTTTTGCTGATAGGTGGGTTTTGTGCGGTATCTGTTTATCTTTCAGTTATGTATATTGTTTTATCTAGTACTCTCCATCTACCATGTATGCATTTGACTTAGAGACAGTGTGAAGACGATGATGTATATTATTGGTATTCTGGTGTCGTGCTTGTTGTGAGCTGACTGTACTTGCAGTTTTATTCTATCTGTGATGCTCTCACTTGTTGCTCTTGATCTTCGCTACGGCGTCGTATATTGTTTACTTGGATCTCTTAACATGTAATAAATGTGTTCATTTAAAACTCAAAAACACTCTATACTTTTACTGGTTTGATTTCTGGGTTTTCGGTTCACTTAGTCGCGTTACGCCTGTAGACGTTATGTGGTTAAGTGCCGGTCACATGCCAAACTTTGGGTCGTGACAAACTGCTATCTGACGATAGGTATAATACCAACTAGGAGTTATCGGCGAGTCTGTTCAGTATACCCAGTCTCCACTGAGCACCCGTATACCATCACTGATGTCAAACACCAATGGATATGGGATCATCTATCGCCCATCATATGGGTCAAGAAGCGTATACGCTAGTTTACTCTGGAATATCGATACCCTGTCTCGATACACTCTCGACTAGGAACAATTAAAGGATGCACTTATGGACTACCCTGGCCCCACTAGTATGATCTCCATCATAGTCCTGGTAGTCAAGTACTCATCTTAAGGGTTTTATCAACATGTGAGAGCAAGACAGTATTACAATACAAGTTTACATGTTAAGATAAAAAGTAATTAGATAGCATACTATCATGTCGAGCAAGAAAGTCCTCTCTATATATGGCCAAGTATCCACTATAATATACATCATATGTACAATAATGGCCTCTAGGGTTTACACATAACTAACATTCTGTGGGAGACGTAGTTGAATTTTTTTTGCACTACAAATATATATATTTTTGTCTGTTCACAAGAAATTTATGATTATCTATGTAATAATTTTCTTCGGAAAAAAAATTTTATCGAGCAAATTCATCATCATGTTCATCATCTATATACAATACATTATTATTCATACAAATTTTTATTGAAAAATTATGTAATATGCATAATATTGAAAAAAGAAGAAAACAGAAAATTTGAAGATTTTCATGTGTTATTTCATAAAAAATATTGATTTACCGATAAAAAAATAATTTATTCTTGAATATTTCATGACTTTCTTATATTATAGCAAATAAATTATTGGAAAATAGAAATTTTGAGATTATTAAAATAACACCATATTTGTGTACTAATATGCAATATGTTGAAAATTTGAAGAAAACAGAATAAAAAATAGAATATTCTCGTATGCCATAACGATCAAAATATCGAAAACCTCAAGAAAAATTTAAGATTTTTACAAATTTCACAATTTCTGTATGTAATAGCAAGAAAAATATTGAAAATCTGAAGAAAAAAATGCCTGAAGATTTGAAAGTTAATCTTTCATATATTTATCATATGAAGTTCATAAATATGAGATATCATAACTTACAAAGAATATAGAAATATATTTTGAAATTAATATAATTATTCTTGACTTTGCATTTCGTGCCCACGCATTGCCCGGGAAAATAGATTAAATAATTTTCAATTTTATTGTCATGCTAAAACCTGCAAAATGAAAATTTGAAAGAGGAAAAAACAGAAAAATACAAGTTATCAACATGCCAAGAGTATTACCAAAATATCAAGAAATCGACATTTATTTCCTTTCCCATTAATATTAATTTATGCACGTGTGTTGCACGTGTTAATTAAAATTACAAGAATTTAAGAGGCCATAGGAGGGAATTTCCTCCTATGACGTCGAAAAAGTACACACTCCCTCATTTTTCCTGTCGATCGGCACCAACCATCTTCATCGTTATCATCAAAAATTTGGGTACACCAAATTCATGTGATTCTACAACTTTTTCATCGTTGATTTAGTAGGTTCAAAATTAACGGTTTACCGACAATAGAACTTTTTACATTGCTAAATCAACGGTGAAAAGGTTGTAGAATCACATGAAATTTGGTGTACCCACATCTTAGATGATAACGAAGAAGATGGTGGGTGCCGATTGGCGGAAAAAATGGAGGTGGTATTTTCTCGATGCCAAAGGAGGAAATTCCCTCCTATGGCATCTTTCCTCCGTTATTCTCTCTCTCTCTCTCTCTCTCTCTCTATATATATATATATATATATATATATATATATATATATATATATTAGGAGAGATGATATAGAGAGTTCTAGATAAACAATTAATTGTTTTTTAGAAGGAGAGAGAGATGATGATGATGATGTGGAGGGTTTGAGAGATGGGGATTTTTCTTCTTTTTCTTTTTTTTCTAAAAAAAAGAGAAGGATGGATCTCTAATCAAGAGTATTTGCATTATATAGAGAGATTTATATACTGCGATGAACCTAGAATAGGGTCAATTAAATTTTGAAGAAAATTACATATTTAAACTAATTTTGGTGAATATTATTTCTATATTGGAGTTTAGAATAGGATTAATTTACATTTTATAGAAAGTTATGGCCATAAACTAATTTTTGCAATTACAAATGAGTTTAGAATGGGATTAATTTACATTTTATAGAAAGTTAGCGGCCCAAACTATTTTTTGCACATGCAAATAAAATAGAAGTGGGAATATTTTCTAAATTGCAAACCTAACCTAATTTTGGTGAATATTATTTCTTTGTTAGAGCTTAGAATATGATTAGTTAATATTTTATAGAAAGTTAGGGACCTAAACTAATTTTGGTAGGGACATAAACTAATTTTTGCACATAGATATAAGCTTGGATTCACGGTGAATATTATTTCTATGCTAGAGTTTAGAATGGGATTAGTTTACATTTTATAGAAAGTTAGGAACCTAAATCAATTTTTACACATACAAATAAGTTTAGAATATGATCAGTTTACATTTTATAGAAATCTATGGATCCAAACTAATTTTTGCACATAGATGTAAGCTTAGAATGCGATTGACTTAATTTTGATGAATATTATTTTTATGCTAGAGTTTTGAAATGGGATTAGTTTACATTTTATAGAAAGTTAAAAATCTAAACTAATTTTGTTAGAGACTTAAAGTAAATTTTGCATTTTTGTATATAGACATGAGCTTAGAATGAGATTAGTTGACATTTTATAATAAGTTAGGGCGTTAAACTAATTTTTACACAGACAAATAAAATATAAGTGGGAATATTCTCTAGAATATATTTTGATATAGCTTTTAAATGCATTATTATATTATATAGATAGATAGATAGATGTCTTGCACATATTCATCAAATAGTTCATATCTAGTCCCTTTGAAAGAATTCAAGCCCAAAAGAATATTTAACCAATCGCAAATCTAACCTGAAATACTCCAAGTCCTGGACAATTTGATAACGATGGAAAAATCATGCTTTCCTTGTGTTTGTGCATAAAAAATAATTCGGCCAAAGAGACCTGGGTAGAATGACATAATGATTGGGCTTTCACAAATTCTGCATGGAAAGTATATGATTAATAGTAGCGGGACGATATGGAAAGATTTTGGAATTTAGTAACCGGTATGGAAAAATACGGTATTCTTATAATTTGGATCCAAAGTAATATCAAAATTGATTTTGATTGAAAGAAATCTAGGCTTTTGAGACGGTAATCTAACCGATTTTGAAGATTATAAAAGCCAGGGTCCAGAAAGATGAAACCGAACTCTCTCACGAATCAAATTATTCTAGCATAATCTAGATTTTAGGGATCTTCTAACCTAGAGTTTGATAACCTAGGACTCCGGCTATATCCATCAGCAATTTTCAAAGCCCTTTTGAGAACAAAAAATTTGGTCCTCCTTGAGCAGGTAATGCCTCAGCTGTCTTCTGTAATCAACTTAACTAAAACCTAGACGAGGGGTCGATCCTCGGCCCCACCATCTGCGCACAAGTCTTTAATGATGCGTAGTGCTGATAGAAAAACGACTGAGGTGTCACTGACCGGATCTGGTTTAAGGTTGTCAGTGCGAACGACCCAGACGTCCAACCATGCATTCGTATTTTGGTGGGTTTGAATATGATATCGATTAAGACGAGGTAGTCGTCATCGCTCAATCTGGGTTCATTAGACCGAGCGATTCAGATCTCCGGTCTTGCGTTCCGTCGAGTGATTCAGAAGTCCAGTTCTGCACCCGACGTTAGCGAGAACAGACCGAGCAAGCCGACAAACCCTGACTCGGTTTAAGGCTCGTGTCTCATGTGATCCAGATATCCAACCATGTATTTGTGTGCGGTCTTTAGGTCAATTCTCCGTTACTAGTCAACATTGTGTAAAAAAGAAAGACTTTTATTGAATATCTTTGACTTGAAATATAATGGGTAGATGCAATTCCCGTAAAATTATTTTTTTTTAAAAAATTCTTTATTGCGAGCTATTCATGTAGTCTAAGAGGTCGAACTCATGAAAAGCTAATCCTCCTCTTCCTTTAATGATAGCCATCTATCATGAGAGACTTGTTTGCTAATTATATTTGTTCAAGTGAATGCAAAAAGAAATTTAGAGAACACCTTGATACATTGATTAATTGATAGATAGAAAGATAGGTGTTAGTGGATTGATATTATTTTACTTTAACCATGTTGCATTAATGGATATTAGTTATGATCTAATACTAGCATGGAGGAAAGCTTGTGCTAAAATATCTATCTACTACAACATAGTATTTAATTTGGAAAAAGTAAAAGTAAATTCTAACAAAAGTAATCAATAATTTTATCCTTATAGACCATATATGTGGTCAGATGATCCAGCGTCGCCTTTTTCGTTGGTATTGAAATGCTCCTGCGTTTTGTTATGGCTCTAAACTTTGTCTAATTTTAACATGATCGAAATTCATTCATAACGCTCTCGGAAATCTAAAATTTAAACCTAACCGAATCCATTTTGTTATCCTCTCGGAAATGTAATTAAATTGTAGCCGACCAAATCAATTTTTTTACACTCTCAAAAATCTAAATTCGTACCACCCTCGTAAAATTCTAACTCCAAACCGTATTACAACTCAAACATATGTTTGAGTGCGTGGATAACTTTTACTGAGGATTTTGTCCTCTTTCTCATTGCTTTCTTTATATATAAAAGAAGGCTATGCTGGTAGAGATGATCTATACCCATCGTCAAATAAATGATCGGTTCCATCTATTTTGTTCTACATATGGAAAAAATCTATCATTATATTACAGATAAAGCTAGATGGAAGAGGACAAATTGAGTTCGATTTTATCATCTTCTGTCCCCAGCCATGTACGCTCCTTGTTTGGGCTGCAAAATAAATGTAAGGCCCCTAACTTAGTTCTCTACTTTTATTTAACCTCTCATATTTCTGTTACAAAAATTAATTTAGGCCCCTCAATCGGTTTTTTCCTCATAAAGGCCGAGCTTCACAAAAGCATCTTAATTTCTTAACGTTCTATAAATAAATCCCTTAAAATATTACACATAGTTGGAGCTACATAAATTACAAATAATTTTATTTAGCCCTCTAGTGAGGAATGAGGCAGCTTTTTTTCTGTCTGGATAAAAGCTAAGCTTCACTAAAGCTTGATTTGTTAGAGAATTGTATATATAAAACTGCAAAATCTCAACTCATTCTAGAGCTATAGTGGGTTATCATCTGGTCTGAATTTCGATTTTCAAGAGGGCAGCGGGATGGATTCGGTCAAGCAGCAAGTACAATATGAAAATTAGAGCAAAGAATGGAAAATCCAAGATAAGAGAGAACCAGTTAAGAGAGAACCTGTCACGTCCCGAAACTACGGAATATGACCGGCACTTAGGCTACGAACGTCTCAAGGCATACGTGCTCTAAGTAAGCCGAGCCCAGAAATCCAAACCAAGAAAAGCAGTGGAGTGAAGGAAAAACCATATGTAAATCAACCAGTTTGCAACATAATATACAACGCCTAAAAGCGAGGATCACAACAGAAAAGGAAACTCAACAGCATGAAATCCAGAGAGATATAATGCGCGACTCTAAGGTCGAAAGAATGAACATCACTGATCTCTATCTCAAATAAGTACATGTTGTAGGGTTCCTAGGCACCCCAAGGAGGTCTTCCAAGCCATCAACCATGGCAATTTCAAAAATTATGGTGCCTACAAACCCTAAACTACGGATCGATAACTAGATGTCTAGGCGAACAAAGAACTAGTTAACACTTAACTAATGAGAAAACGGAAATACAACCTTTGTAGATCCGGTGCTCCACCTCCATAGCTCCGCAACGAAGTCCTCTCCGCTGTCCAAGTCAAATCCGGGCTCTAGGATCGGTTTCGTCGGAGAATGGGCAAGCTAGGTCGTCGATGTCCATGCCGAAGATGATCTACGTCGAAGCATCGCAAGATCAAGCTCTCAACTTCGCCAAGTCAAGAAACTTGTGAAGTAAACACACTCTACTACTTGGCAAGAGGTAGAGGATGAAGAAATAGGAAGTGGGTAGACTTTAGTTTTGGATTTCTCACTCTTTTCCAACAATCACCATTGATGGAGCTTGAGCTTCTTCAAAGAAGAAGATGAAGAAGAAGAAGAAAATGATAAGATAAGATAATTCAAAAAGAAAAGAATTATCCATTCTTATCATAACAAACCATAGTTAGGTGTAGAGAATTAACAAGGGTTAGTGAATGGTTGGGTTAATACATGAAGACAAAATGGTTGCTTAAGTCAAACCTTCATGAAGATTCATAAGCAAACAAAGAAAGCCACCATTATCTCTTCATTATTTTCTTTTGCTAAAATAAATAAAATAGATAAATAAATGAATAAATGAAGCAAAAGAAACCCTAACCATTGACCAACCATGGTTTAATTCATACACCAAACTATCATGTATCATCAAACATGATACAATCAAATGTACAAGTGTATATCACATATACAATGTGCACAATCCAAGTGAGAAAATCCATCTAAAGTGAACCGATACTAGTTAATGCAAAGTAATATATCAAATATATAAATATGCATTAAATCATTAAATCAACACTTGATTCAATGATCCGGTTATGTCGCACACAACCGACTAGTATACAATATATCGGCTTATCGAATCAACGCTTGAATCGATAACTAGGTTATATCGCATACAACCATTCGATACATTTATCGCGAGAATAGAATACGGTATCACATACACGCATTATTCTCGGTCCCGCACATATCTCATATGCGCTCCTATTTCGTTTCGCTTGAGCCAGGAAACCTCTGTGTAGGACTCTAAAGACTCGTCAATACGCCGGCAGCGGATGATGATCATATCAAACATCCACAAGCCGCAAGCGGTCTGCTAAACGTAACGGCCACCCGGGTATTGAGCGATCTGAAGATCGACGAGCAAGCCCGCTCACACTCCAGTGAATCCGACCAGTAACACTACCATACAGTCCGGTCTGATCGTCTGATATGTCGCATATCTCGCCTAGGGGTGGTAAACGTCAGACCCCAATAGCTCAATAAGTCGTGTCGATATGAGGTCTATAACTGTTCGAGAAACTACTGGTAACACTTACCAGTAAATCTCAGCAACCCTGGCCAGGGATTTCCTGTTATAGCCAATCGAACACAGCACAACATCAACTCCCTATACCGGGAGAGACGAATCCCCTCCTATCGCTCATCGCCTCCATGTGACTCGGGACTGTACCCAAAAACCACCGTTTTGCACGCCCTCTTGGACGTGGTAAGATGGAAATCAAAGCACAGTGGGAACCACACGAGACTCTATGACGATCTCGGGTCAACAGACTACTCTGTACCAGTGTCACCAGAGAACTGCCATCTGACGTGAGGTATAATACCATCTGGGAGTTCTCGGCGAGTCCGTCCAGTGTACCCAGTCTCTACTGAGCACCCGTATATCATCTCTGATGTCAAACACCGATGGATATGGGATCATCCATCGCCCATCTGTATGGGTCGAGAAGGTACACGCTAGTCTACTCTGGTGTATCGATGCCCCGTCTCGATACACCCACGACTAGGGACTTTGAAGGATGTACTTATGGACTACCATGTCCCCACTAGTATGATCCGCATCATAGTCCAGGTAGTCAAGTACAGATCCTAAGGGCTTTACCAACATGTAACAGAGAGACAATCAGCATACACGTTAAGGTAAAGTGTAACCAGATAGCATACTATCATGTCGAGCAAGAAAGTCCTCCCTATATATGTCCCAGTATCCACTACAATATACATCCTATGTACAGTAATGGCCTCTAGGGCATACATATAACTAACAATCTCCCACTTGCACTAGGGCCATCTGTAGCAGTGGTTGCAGTATCTCATACTCAACCATCCCTTAAAAGTCTCTCTCTGGGAACAGGCCTTTGTGAGTGGATCCGCTGTGTTGTCCTCTGAGTCTACTCTCCAAACCTCGATCACCCTGGAGATCAATCATCTCCATGATCAGGCGATGATGCCTTAGAATATGTCTGGATCACTGATGGGACAGGGGTTCCTTGGCATAAGCCACAACTCCATTGTCACACAATGGGAGGAACATAGTTCATCTCATGAACCAATATATACCCAAACAGCCTCTTTGGTAGCATCTTAAGTAGCGATGTATCGAGCCTTTATCGTCTAGTATGTCACGGTATCTATCTTGGAACTCTTCCAACATACCGTCCCTTTACTGAGGGTAAAGACAATGCCTGTGACTGACACTTAGTCGTCTTTATCACCCTGGAACCCTTCCAGTGATTCTCCTCAGGATCGATTGATACTATCTCACTACAACTAGTGAGAATTTTAACATCCAATTAAATCTATCTCATAGATCCAAAATCCAGGATTTAGTAGGTATCACTTTGATCCTATATGGAGAATTCTAGTGATAAGCGGAGATTGACCGAGCGTAGCATAAGAAACTCTTTTCTTATCAAGAGTATGTCATCCACGTACTCTACGAGGATCGTCACCATACTCCCTACTACCTTTTTGTTTATACAAGGTTCATCTACCATTTTGATGATGTCAATTTCTTTGACTAATTCATCAAAATAGATGTTCCAACTCCGCGATGCCTGCTTTAATCCTATAAAGCATCTTGCACACGTTTCCGCTGCTCCCACTGTCTACGAAGCCTTCTGGCTGTGTACTTATAGACACTCTCTTCTAAATCATCATTTAGAAAAGCAGTCAAGACACCCAACCACCAGATATCGCAGTCATGGTATGTAGCCGTGGCAAGTAGTGTTAGTGTATATGCCCTAGAGGCCATTACTGTATCATACTAGTTTGTATATTACTTAATGGATGCTTGGGATATTCACCTTGTATATACAATCTTGCTCAAAATAGTAGTATGCTACTTGGTTTGTTTCTACTTCAATGTGTACTTGTGTTTATTTCAGTATATCACTTATACGCATTAGTGGAGCCCTTAGGATCTTTGCTTGATTACCAGCGTTGTGATGGCAGTCACACTAGTGGGGGCTGGGTAATCTATAAGCACATCCTTATTCAGGTCCCTGGTCGCAGGACTATCGAGACAGGGCATCGATACTCCGGAGTAGACCAGCGCATGCGCTTCTCATCCCAGTGTGGGAAACGGTCTGTCCCACAGCCGTCAGTACGTCGTACTTGAGATAGTATGCGGGTGCTCGTTAGGTTACGGGTACACTGGACAGGACTCGTAGGGAACTGACTAGTTGGTATTATACCTATCGTCAGTTATCAGTTCCCAGGTGACATGAGTACAGCTTAGTCCGCTGACTTGACACTGTCACTTCGCCTCGGGTGTGTTCCCACTGCACTTTGATCACTACCCTACCACGGCTCAAAGGAGTCGTGCAAACAGGTGGTGGTTGGGTGCAGTCCCGAAGCACTTGGAGGCAGTGACGGTTAGACAGGATTCGTCTCTCCCGGTATTGGGGGTTGACATCGCGCTGTGTCTAGGAGAGCCATTACACGAGTAGTCCCTGGCCAGGGCAAACGAGATATACTGGTAGGTTTCCAGTGTTATCTCAGGGTGTATTGGGCTTCACTCCGGCACGACTTGTACCGCTATTGGGGGACTGACGTTTACCGCCCCCTAGGCCCGCCATGCGATGTATCAGACGAACAGACCGGACTGTATGGAGAATGTCACACTCAGGCTCAGTAGGAGTTCAGATGGGTTTCGCCTCGTCGGTCTTCTTGTCGGCATTACCTGGGGACCGTTACGCACAGCTAGTGCCGCTTGCGGTCTGTGGTTAAACCCACTGCCAGCGTAGTGTTGAGTCTTTAGAGTCCCACACAGAAAGCTTTTCGCCTTTAGGCAAAAGAGTAGAGGTCGCATGGTATTGCGACAGGTCGCATGGTTTTGCGACAGGGTTCGGTCACATCCGTGCACTTGTGCACGTACAGTGTCCGGACAGTTTACACTAGCGGGCTTTGGTTTAAGCCAGATCCTAGTGTACCTTATGGGATTGGATTTATCCAGTTTGCATTCGTATTCCTCGGAACACGGATGCGGGTGTGTATGCACAGTTGACAGGGAGGCAGAGGCAGCGGATTCTCATTAGGGTTGTTGACAGTTGACCATTGACTTTTTGACTTTATGCTCAACCCTAATGAGAATATGATATGTGATTAACTATTATATTAATTAAGTATTATGATGATATGGTTGTTGACTTGTTGACTTTTGTTGACTTGTTGACTTTGGTGACTTGTTGACTTTTGTTGACTTGTTGACCGGTTGACTAGGCTTGACTAGTTGACCATCATGATAACCATGGTTATCATTTCATGCCAAAGACTTTTTCTTGCTTGTTCATTTGAGTAAAATGAGTGCATGACATGATAAGGTTATGGTTACTTCAACCATCACATAAGACTTTTGTTGATATGATGAGTTATCATTGCTTTGGATTATGAGAGGGTGAGAGACAAAATACTTGCTCATTCTTTCTTGCTCATTCTCTCTCTTGTTCTTGAGCTCTCTTCTTGCTCTCATCCTCAATCTCTTGCTCCCTCTCTTGATCTATGGTTCTCTTGTCTCATGAGTTGAGAATCAAGAACCATAGATAAAATCCCATTCTAAATCATCTCTACTCATTCTAGTTCACTAGGTTTAGCAAACCAAGTGAACTAGTTTCTTCAAAGAACGAAGAAGGAGCTAAAGGTTGGAGCTTTCAAGTGGATCTATCTTCGGCGTACGGAGACAACGAGAAGGAGCCATCGAACCACCATCGGAGCTTGAAGAGAAGGAGTTCAAGTTTAGGTATAACCATCTTCATCCGAGTAGCTAAATATCTTTAGCTTAGTTTGCTAGTTTTAGTTTAGGTAACGATCCCGACCATAGTTTAGTCCATGTTGCCTCTTGCGATAAAAATTCGTTTTTTATACCGTTTCCGCCTCCCCGTAAGAACCGGGGGTCGCAATATGGACTTACAGTGGTATCAGAGCCTAACTAAACTTAAACTAGCTTGGTAGTGAAGTGTAACGAAGTTCGGAACCGAAAAAAATCACAAAACCGGATGATCACAAAAACTGAGTTTCTGTTGAAATTTTTTCTGCTCAAAATGAAAAACTTTATACTCCTAAATTCGGCTCAGGGTTTTGTGTGAACACCCAAGAAAAACGATACAGTGATTCGCCTAAAGTGCCGCGCTTCCGCCGCGTGATCCTTCTTAGACGCCGCGGAACCGCCGCGACTTGGTGTCTTCTCTGCATCGTTTTTCGTGCAGTGTGTTTGTGTGTTGGTTTTGGGATTTTTAAAATATATTATATGTGCCCAGATTTTCCAGAAAAGAAATTTCCTTTTGGGGTCCTATAATTCCGTATTTTTTCCGAACTTCACTGCACTTTGACTATGATGGTTATATCTGTGATGCTTGCATGTATTGAACGTCGGCTAATCGCTATAAGTCGATTAGTCGGGGTTATACATGATCTGTAATGTGCTGGAATGTGTATATGAATGTGTTGGACTGTCGCGGGTGAATAGCCGGGGTGGATGTGAGATGAGCTTTTGTTTTTCTTTCATTCATTGTAAATGTAAATTGATGTAATAATTATTATTTGTTTGACCGCACAACCGGGTCGGGGTTGTAGCCGTCATTGTATAATTCTTTTTACTGTTTTTGCTCCTAGGATAGACCCATGGAGGGGTGCACAAACTACCGAGTACTTGGCGGGTAGTTTGCCGCACCCGTAGGGGTCTTGGGTGGGGTATTTGGCTATTCACCGCGACCGTGTTATCCGCTTTTCGTTTCAGGCTCGAAAGGATTGCGGATTGCTAGTATATCCAATGCATTCATCTGTGATCTGTAATGTCTATCATTGCTTACTATTTAGGTGTTGCTTATGTTTTACAGACGCGCTAGCCCAGCCCCCGCTCTGTCGTTAGTTAAGTAACCTAACGGGTAATGACGGGGCCCAGTGGCGAATGCGAATGGCATAAGCGTACGTCATATTTTGGTTGTTTTCTGCAATGGTAGGGTTAAATGATGGGACGCATTAAAAGTACTAATGCAAGAATATCACGCATTAAAAGAACTAATGCAAGATAATAAACCAAGTTAAAGTCGTTGGAACACTTTCGAAAAACCACTCGGTTCTTTTCAAAATAACTTTTAAATGCGGAGCTTGAGCCACTCCTTCTAAAAGCTATCTCGTTCCATCGATTAAATCAAGTTCACTACGTTCACGGTTTCGCCAAAACCATCCGTAGCCCTCCGTCGTTTCACATGAATAGTCAATAGTATTCAAGCTGTGTTTGTTGGCCAAAGTCAAGGCACAGTGATTGGTAGCTATTGGGTATTCATGTGCAGCATAGATAGATGCGTTGGTTTGGAACAGTCGTACTGCCTTGTTGGCCAAAGTCAAGGGTAGGTGCGGGTGGATTCAAATTAACCTGGAGAACGACGGGCAGAACTTGACATGTGACTTATGATTTGTTGGCCAAAGTCAAGGTCATAAGAGCATGGGGCAAAAATCCACATCGGGAGTTTCATAAGTACTGAAACTTGCTAGATTTGCATACCATTTGGAGTGTGATGATTCTGGTAGGATTCCTTCAGTTTCGTCACGCGATGATATTTGGATCCCGATCCTACTGTGAGTATATGCTACTCCTCGGGAAATTTCTCACTTAACGATCAATGCTATAAACCTAGTAGGTGTCTAGAAAGGTGTTAGCGGGGCTACGCCCCCAGGGAAAAGAGGTTCTCTAATTAAGGAACTTCGCGAAAGCGTTGGAAAACCTCCCTCGAAGTACCGACACCGGCCTGGCTGAACGGTTAAGCAAGTATTGTACGGTGGGATTGATCCTGACTAATTCTTCCTTTATGGTTTGAGGAGGGATTCGAGAAACAGTGGGAGCCATCCTGTTTAGACAAACTAAAAACCACTCTAAACTTGCAAGAGCATCATGCTGAGTGTTTCTTCTTCTCTCTCCTAATTGCAGCGACCAATCAACATGACTGGACTTAAGTTACTCCTAGATAAAAACAAACTGACAGGGCCAAACTACAAAGATTGGCTCAGGAATGTCACGATAGCAATCACTTATGACAAGCTGGGGTATCTTCTTACCACCAAAGCTCCCCCTGTCCCTGGTCCAACTTCCAGCGTCGCGGATAAGGAAATCCGCAAGACTTGGGAGATTGATAGCGCGAAGGCCAAGTGCCTCCTGCTTGCCTCGATGGACAACGAACATCAGAGGAGGCATGAGAATATGGACATGGAGTCCATATTGCTCCATACAAAAGAACTGTATGGAGAGCAATCACGTATCGCAAGATACGAAGCGTCGAAAAAGTTATTTTCGACAAGAATGGCCGTCGGATCATCAGTAGCCGAGCATGTGCTAAAGATGATCGGCTTCATTGAGGAGCTCGCTGACCTAGGGATCACATTGGAGAGTGAGCTATATACGGATATAGTTCTCCAGTCCCTTCCTTCCACTTACGCCCAGTTTATACTGAACTTCAACCTACAAGAAAAAGAGGTTGAACTATCAGAGCTCCTCAACATGCTGAGGAGCGCAGAGGGCACCCTACAGAAAGGTAGGGAAACATCCACTTTGTTTGTAGGAGGATCATCTTCTTCTAGGTCCAAGGCGAAAGCCAAGGGAAAGAAGAAGAAGGCCCCCGCCAAACCAAGGGGCGGTGTTGGTAAAGTGGATACGAAGGGAAAAGGCAAAGCAACAAAGATAGCGGGGAAGCTTGTGGATAAGGAAGAATGCTTCTATTGTCATAAGAAAGGACACTGGAAGAATGATTGCAGGGCCTGGAAGGCCAGAACACAGGAATTGAAGCAGGTTGCAGCTTCAGCTTCAGGTGTGTATGTTATTGAAAACTGTCTTTCAATAAACTCTACTTCCTGGGTATTGGATACCGGATCAGGATCTCATATCTGTAATTCTTTGCAGGCGTTGAGAAACCGTAGTGTTTTGAAGGCAGGTGACATGACCCTCAAAGTTGCGAACGGAGCTAGCATGGATGCTAAAGCCGTGGGGGACTATCACCTGGGAATGTCAGATGGACATGTTTTGGTTTTGCGTAATTGCTTTTTTGTACCCAACGCAACTTGTAATATCATTTCTGTATCTTTAGTTTCTAAAGAAGGTTATGAATTTGCGTTTGTAAGTAATGTTGTAAACATTCACCTTAATCAAGTTTTGATTGGGTCAGGTACATTGAGTAATGGTATATACGTGTTAAACCAACCACAGATTTTCAACGTCCAGAATACACACAAAAGAAAGTCTCCGGAAATGAATCAGACTTTCTTATGGCATTGTAGATTGGGTCACATCAATGAGAGAAGGTTGACTAAGTTACATACAGAAGGATATTTGAATGCGTTCGAATATCAATCGTATGCCACTTGTCAATCTTGTCTCAAAGGAAAGATGACAAAGACTCCGTTTACTGGATAAGGAGTAAGAGCGAGCGAGCTCTTAGGACTCATACACAGTGACGTGTGCGGTCCAATGTCTACACATGCCCGAAGCGGACATTCTTACTTCATTACTTTTACGGATGATTTCTCAAGGTACGGTTATGTCTTCTTGATGAAACATAAGTCCGAGGCCTTTGGAAAATTCCAGGAGTATAAGAATGAAGTAGAGAAACAGACCGGCAAAAGTATTAAGATTCTAAGATCGGATCGAGGAGGAGAATACTTAAGTGCCGAGTTCCTGGACTATTTAAAAGAGAACGGAATTCTCTCTCAGCTTACTCCTCCATACACCCCGCAACATAACGGTGTATCGGAGAGACGGAACCGCACCCTATTGGATATGGTGCGGTCCATGATGAGTAACGCTGAGTTACCGCGATCATTCTGGGGATATGCGCTAGAATCAGCCGCATACCTTTTGAACCGAGTACCTACTAAGACCGTGCCTACTACACCATATGAGATGTGGTGTGGGAAGAGACCCTATCTTAAGCACATTAAGACATGGGGATGTCCGGCTTTTGTCAAAAAGCAGCATGCGGACAAGCTCGAGGCACGCTCAGTACAGTGCAAGTTTGTGGGGTATCCAAAGAACTCAAAAGGATATTTCTTCTACTGTGAAGAGGAACAAAAAGTTCTTGTTTCTCGTCATGCCTACTTCTTGGAAACTGAGTTTTTGGAAAACCAGATAAGTGGGAGCACAGTAGAACTGGAAGAAATTCCAGAACCACGGACTGTTACTGAAAGTTTAGTGGAACCAGAAGGTTCGGAAGAACAGGACATTCCTACGCCGCTCCGCAGAAGTAGTAGGCAGTCTCATCCGCCTGAGAGATACTACGGTTTTCTCATAGACGGGGATAGAGAGGATTGCATCATAGATTATGATGAGCCTACTAGCTTCCAGCAGGCCGTTCAGAGCGTTGACTCAGTGAAATGGCTGGATGCAATGCGGACCGAAATGGAGTCCATGTACACCAACAAGGTATGGACGTTGGACATTGCTCCAGACGGGGTAAAACCCGTAGGATGCAAGTGGATCTTCAAAAGGAAGATTGGTGTAGATGGACAGGTTGAGACCTATAAAGCTAGGCTGGTAGCAAAGGGTTTTCGTCAAAGACCTGGCTTGAACTACGACGAAACCTTTTCTCCAGTAGCCATGCTGAAATCCATTCGGATCCTTCTTGCCATTGCTGCCTTCCACGATTATGAGATCTGGCAAATGGACGTAAAGACAGCTTTTCTAAATGGAAATTTAGAGGAGTGTGTCTATATGGACCAGCCAGAGGGTTTCATTCAGAGTGGGAGCAGCGGAAAGGTGTGCAAGTTGCTTAAGTCCATCTATGGACTAAAGCAGGCATCGCGGAGTTGGAACATCTGCTTTGATGAGACGGTCAAAGAATTTGGCTTTATCAAAAATCCAGATGAACCATGCATCTATAGTAGATTTGTAGCGAGAACTGTAGTATTCCTCGTTTTATACGTGGATGACATTCTCTTAATAGGAAATGACATTCCTATGCTACAATCTGTCAAGGGGTTCTTGTCACACAGGTTCTCCATGAAAGACCTGGGTGATGCCTCGTACATTCTGGGTATCCGGATCTACCGTGACAGATCCAAGAGGATATTAGGACTTTCACAGTCCAGGTACATCGACACCATACTGAAGAGATTCAGTATGGAAGATTCCAAGCGCGGTAACCTACCGGCTTGTCACGGGATCACCCTCTCTAAAGAGATGTCTCCCAAGACTGATTTGGAGAGGGATCGCATGTCTATTATACCCTACGCTTCTGCGGTAGGCTCTATAATGTATGCGATGTTGTGTACCAGACCGGATGTAGCTTATGCACTGAGTGTGGTAAGCCGGTATCAGTCAAACCCTGGGGAGAAACACTGGATAGCGGTAAAGAACATTCTCAAGTACCTGAGAAGGACTAAGGAGATGTTCTTGGTGTATGGCGGAAAAGACCTCCAGATCGAGGCCTTTGCTGACTCCAGCTTCCAGAGTGACAAGGATGATTCCAAGTCCATGTCGGGTTTTGTCTTTACCCTCAATGGAGGGGCGGTGTGTTGGAAGAGTTCCAAACAGGAAACCGTTGCAGACTCGACGATGGAAGCGGAATACATCGCTGCATCTGATGCCGCAAAAGAAGCTGTCTGGATGAGGAAGTTCTTGAAAGAACTTCAGGTGGTTCCGTCCATTGTTGATCCAATACCTCTGTATTGCGACAACAACGGGGCTATAGCTTTAGCGAAGGAACCCAGGTCCCATCAGAAATCCAGGCACATCTTAAGGCGGTATCACCTGATCAGGGAGATCGTGGATCGCCAGGAGATCGAGGTTCGGAGAGTCGCTTCAGAAGATAACACTGCAGATCCATTCACCAAGGCGTTGCCCCAGACTCAGTTCGAGCGGCTGATCGAGATGATAGGTCTTCGATACGCCAGTACATGGCCTTAGTGCAAGTGGGAGATTGTTAGTGTATATGCCCTAGAGGCCATTACTGTATCATACTAGTTTGTATATTACTTAATGGATGCTTGGGATATTCACCTTGTATATACAATCTTGCTCAAAATAGTAGTATGCTACTTGGTTTGTTTCTACTTCAATATGTACTTGTGTTTATTTCAGTATATCACTTATACGCATTAGTGGAGCCCTTAGGATCTTTGCTTGATTACCAGCGTTGTGATGGCAGTCACACTAGTGGGGGCTGGGTAATCTATAAGCACATCCTTATTCAGGTCCCTGGTCGCAGGACTATGGAGACAGGGCATCGATACTCCGGAGTAGACCAGCGCATGCGCTTCTCATCCCAGTGTGGGAAACGGTCTGTCCCACAGCCGTCAGTACGTCGTACTTGAGATAGTATGCGGGTGCTCGTTAGGTTACGGGTACACTGGACAGGACTCGTAGGGAACTGACTAGTTGGTATTATACCTATCGTCAGTTATCAGTTCCCAGGTGACATGAGTACAGCTTAGTCCGCTGACTTGACACTGTCACTTCGCCTCGGGTGTGTTCCCACTGCACTTTGATCACTACCCTACCACGGCTCAAAGGAGTCGTGCAAACAGGTGGTGGTTGGGTGCAGTCCCGAAGCACTTGGAGGCAGTGACGGTTAGACAGGATTCGTCTCTCCCGGTATTGGGGGTTGACATCGCGCTGTGTCTAGGAGAGCCATTACACGAGTAGTCCCTGGCCAGGGCAAACGAGATATACTGGTAGGTTTCCAGTGTTATCTCAGGGTGTATTGGGCTTCACTCCGGCACGACTTGTACCGCTATTGGGGGACTGACGTTTACCGCCCCCTAGGCCCGCCATGCGATGTATCAGACGAACAGACCGGACTGTATGGAGAATGTCACACTCAGGCTCAGTAGGAGTTCAGATGGGTTTCGCCTCGTCGGTCTTCTTGTCGGCATTACCTGGGGACCGTTACGCACAGCTAGTGCCGCTTGCGGTCTGTGGTTAAACCCACTGCCAGCGTAGTGTTGAGTCTTTAGAGTCCCACACAGAAAGCTTTTCGCCTTTAGGCAAAAGAGTAGAGGTCGCATGGTATTGCGACAGGTCGCATGGTTTTGCGACAGGGTTCGGTCACATCCGTGCACTTGTGCACGTACAGTGTCCGGACAGTTTACACTAGCGGGCTTTGGTTTAAGCCAGATCCTAGTGTACCTTATGGGATTGGATTTATCCAGTTTGCATTCGTGTTCCTCGGAACACGGATGCGGGTGTGTATGCACAGTTGACAGGGAGGCAGAGGCAGCGGATTCTCATTAGGGTTGTTGACAGTTGACCGTTGACTTTTTGACTTTATGCTCAACCCTAATGAGAATATGATATGTGATTAACTATTATATTAATTAAGTATTATGATGATATGGTTGTTGACTTGTTGACTTTTGTTGACTTGTTGACTTTGGTGACTTGTTGACTTTTGTTGACTTGTTGACCGGTTGACTAGGCTTGACTAGTTGACCATCATGATAACCATGGTTATCATTTCATGCCAAAGACTTTTTCTTGCTTGTTCATTTGAGTAAAATGAGTGCATGACATGATAAGGTTATGGTTACTTCAACCATCACATAAGACTTTTGTTGATATGATGAGTTATCATTGCTTTGGATTATGAGAGGGTGAGAGACAAAATACTTGCTCATTCTTTCTTGCTCATTCTCTCTCTTGTTCTTGAGCTCTCCTCTTGCTCTCATCCTCAACCTCTTGCTCCCTCTCTTGATCTATGGTTCTCTTGTCTCATGAGTTGAGAATCAAGAACCATAGATAAAATCCCATTCTAAATCATCTCTACTCATTCTAGTTCACTAGGTTTAGCAAACCAAGTGAACTAGTTTCTTCAAAGAACGAAGAAGGAGCTAAAGGTTGGAGCTTTCAAGTGGATCTATCTTCGGCGTACGGAGACAACGAGAAGGAGCCATCGAACCACCATCGGAGCTTGAAGAGAAGGAGTTCAAGTTTAGGTATAACCATCTTCATCCGAGTAGCTAAATATCTTTAGCTTAGTTTGCTAGTTTTAGTTTAGGTAACGATCCCGACCATAGTTTAGTCCATGTTGCCTCTTGCGATAAAAATTCGTTTTTTATACCGTTTCCGCCTCCCCGTAAGAACCGGGGGTCGCAATATGGACTTACAAGTAGGATCTGGATGGACTTAAGCATAGCTTCTGGAAAAGGTTTCATCATTATCCACGCCTGGTCGATGACGAAAACCTTTAACAATTCTAGCTTTGAAAGTCTCAACTTTTCCATCTACACCAAGTAATCTTCTCAAGATATACTTGCTCCTGATGGGGATTTAACCCTTCAGATATAGCAACCAAAGTCCATACTTTGTTGGTGTATAAGGATTCCATCTCAGATCACTAAGCATCCAGCCATTCTTACAGAGTCTTACTCTCGATGGCCTGCTCGAAACTAGTTGGGTCATCATCTCATGATGCAATCCTCGCTCCCACTGTCATAGAGTAACCGAAGTATCTCTCAGGTGGGTGAGGAACCCTACTAGATCGGCGAAGAGGCTGAGGTTCGTTGGTAACTACTGAATCCTTTGGTTTTATCAAATCATCTGCTGCAGTTTGTATAGCTGGAACCTTTCCAGTTCTACATTATAGACCTTGCCTCGAGCTTGTCCGAATTTTGTTTTTAGACATATCCCGGACAACCCCAAATCTTAACTAACTTAAGATATGGGCTCTTCCCTTTCTATATCACATATGAAGTGGTAGGCAACTGATTTGATTTGAACCCTATTCAATAGGTATGCAGCTTCTCAAGTGCATAACTCTCAAAAAGGAAAACAGGTAACTCAGTAGTACTCATCATAGAGCACACCTTATCATATAGGGTATGATTGCTCCGCCCCGACATACTATCGTGCAATGGTGTATACAGAGGAGTAATGCTGAGAGAGAATCTCATTCTCCTTTAGAATAATCCAGGAATTCCGTGCTCAAGTATTCTCCTCCTTGATCTCATCAAAGGACATAATACTTATACCCGTATTCTTGTTCTCTACTTCTAACTTATATTCTGTGAATATCTCAAAAGGTTCGGACTTGTGTTTCAACAAGAACATATGTCTGAATCTAAAGAGATCATCAGAGAACGTAATGAAGTATAAAGAACCATTCCTGGCATGTGTAGACAGGGGACCTACATACATCAACATGTATCATCCTAAGAGTTCACTAACTCTTTCTCTGTTTCCAATAAACAGGGCTATGGTCATCTTATCTCTGTGACATGACTGGCGAGTTTCACAAGATGTAAATTCAAACTGATTTAAATATGCATCTTTATGTAACTCTAGCTAGTCGGGTCACAATGATCTGACCTAGTCTACAATACCTCAAGAAGGATTCGTTCAGTTCTGAACTCTTCCTCTTGTGTGTGTTCCGTATACTAAAGAACTGTAGTTTGATTTAGAACTTCAATGCTTTTAGATAACGTGCCTGAACCGATCAACTTTTGATATAGGAAATGTTCAAAACATTATCCAACTATACAAAATTTTATCATTTCTTTACTGATAAAGAGACTGATATGATTTTGTATATCAGGTTCGGTATCTAATAACATTCGTTCAAAATCAATGTATTTGTAATACAGGGTGACAGTGACCAACAGACTTGGCTGCAACGCTTGCCCCGTTTTCTGCCTCATGAAACTTATCACCCGTTCTCAGTTCTCTACCTTTCTGTAGCCCTATGTAACATATTACATATCTGGGATCCTGATCTGGTATCACATACCCAGGACGTAAAGAATACTGAGAAACAGTTCTGTATAATGAACACACCCGAAGATGATGCATCAGCATGCACTCTCTTCGTTTGGGCGGCACGGGAAATCTGGTATTTCCCAATTTCCTGCTCTGTCTTATAACAATTATAAGTTGGAGCGGGACCAACGTTCCCCAGCTCAGTATAACAAGCGGGTTCGGTCAATATTCCGTATTATTATCTTGATTAAGGCGTGATATGGTCGCTACCTGGAGAGAGAGAGAAGAAAACACTCAGCGTGCGCTCTTGCAAGAATAGATTGGTTATTAATTTATCTAATCAGGATGGCTCCCACTGCTTTTTATCAAATCTTCCTTCAAACCCTAAAAGGAAAGACTAGCCGGGATTAATTACACACTACAAGTTCGCCAATCTTTCAGCCAGGCCAGTGTCGGTACTTTGAGGGAGGTCCCCCGTGCTTTCGCACGAACCTAATTAATGTAAACCTCGTTTTCCTAGAGGCGTAACCTCGTTGACACCTTTCTAGACACCTACTTGATCGGCTAATTGTAATGTATAAAACTCTCCCAGGAGTAACACTTACTCGCAGCGGGTATCGGGATCCAACTATCTGATAGAAGGTATGCAATCTCATTGCAAATTTCAACACTTGAAATTCCCGATAATATTTTGCCCCTAACCTCCTATGACCTTGACAAAGGCCAACAAACCATAGGATGCTAGTCAAGTTCAACCCGTCATTTCTTGATCGAAATAAACCCACCCGCACGGCCCTTGACAAAGGCCAACAAGGTCGCACGACTACCCTAATCCAATCTGCATCATATGCATAAGCAGACAAGCACCAGTTAGCTACCGCACACTGAGCCTTGACAAAGGCCAACAAACGCAGCACGAATACTAACTACTACTTATCTGAAATGACGGAGGGCTACGACAGGTTTTTCTGAAAACCTATTGCGTAATGAACTTGATATCGTTGTAGGATCGAATGAATTTTGAAATGGAGTGTTTTTGATGCTTTTCCAGTTTTGCTAAAGGAGTCACTCCCGGTGAAGGGATCGTCGGTCCTTTCCTCGTCGAATGAGGTGCGGGATATATCATATATATCACTGTGCAAAGCAAAAACTCTTAAAAGCAATCAAAAGACAAACCGAGTGTGTAGCATCTGCCAGTTATTGCTAAAGGAGTCACTCCCGGTGAAGGGATCTCGGTCCTTTCCTCATCGAATAAGGTGCAGGATATATCGTATATACCGCTGTGCAAAGCAAGAACTGTAGCTACCTGTTTTATTTTGAAATTCGATTCTACAACATCTTAGGTTTCTTTTATTTCATTAATCACATTAATGAAGTCCCATCATTTATGTACCTTATCATCACAGATAAATACGACGTACACTTACGCCATCCGTATTCGCCTCGATGTCCCCTCGTGCACCGTTAGGTTAGGTAACTAACGGCAGAGCAGGGAAGGGCTAGCGCGGGTGTAAAACATAAGTAACGTCTATATAATATATCATATATACTATATACTGTATCTATCACAGAACATCTCATGATCACATCACAGATATCGCAGCAGAAGAAACATATGAAATATTGGATATACTAGGACGTCCGTGTTTTCAATACGAGCCAGTATAAAACACGGATTCCACGGTCGCGATGAATAGCCAAACCCACACCCCTAGACCCCTACGAGAGCGGCAAGCAACCCTACCAATTCTGGAGTTAGGAGACCCGGACCCGACTCCTCGAGTTGGTCTCCTACTGGACCCCAGAACCCGGTTACTTGTGCCCTCCTCCTTGGGTCTATCCTAGTGCGGAAAAGTAAATAATATACAACAGGTGACAACTCCCGCAACCTGGAAGCGCCCCAATAAAAGAATATTACATACAAGTTTTTACATGAATGAAAATTAAAAAACACCCATCTCACATAAAAACCCCCGGCTATTCAAACACGACGATCCAATATAATATATCCAGCAACACATAACATCTCATGTCATCAACGTAAGTAAATATGCGCATCCCAATTGTCGTTGACATATAGCAACGAAACCGGCGATATCACATATTACACTTACGGTCACAGAAAAGAAAGTGTAAAACTACAACAGTTGGAATCCGCAATCTGTATAGATATCGCATGCCTAATCAAATGAATACCTTAGACATCACATGCCTAACAATTATAAACCCCGCATTTTAGTCTCAAAATCGAAAACTCTTTTCAATATCAAGTCGGGCAATTCAACAAGATTCCCGAAAAAACTGATCGAATGCTCGTCGCAAACTTCAGTAGACGGCCGCACCCCCGATACCGTCGACGAAGTGCACCAAGGCGGAACACCGCTACCGCGAGCACCCGAACGGATGCTTTCGGCGACGGGGTTCTCCTACAGTCACTTGGTCGGGGCTATGGAGTGAGGCTGTCTATTAAGTTTACCCGGCGAGTATCCGCGTACGCAACGTGATTGCGACGGACTTTTGATCACATCAAAATTCCGTGGCAACCGATCAAGTGAGACTAAACTGCTACGTTTATAACATTCATTTAGTTATCACATAACTCCTTGTGAATTCCAATTATTGTATCCCATTCCAGATAAACAGAAAATGTTAAACTTTTCGATCAAACAATCGAACACCCAACTTTTCCCGATACAGATCAACACATGAAATAAGTTTAACAACATTCAGTTCGTACCTCAGTACCAACGGTCCAGCCGTAGAAGGGTCAAGCCAACGCCTCACATGTGGCACGCCGTACTGCCCCAAACCCGAAGGTTCAAAGGGCAGTTCAAGACGGTCACATAATCGAGTTAAGGTTTGTGTCTTCTAGAGGGACCATCGCATTACTTGCACTACTTAGAACGTCGTTAAACTAAGGAAAAATCCAACACTTGGAAATTTCCCGACAGGGGAAAAATTGGGTATTTATATCCGGTCGAACTTTTTAACATATTCTAAAATTTATCCGGAAAGCCAAATAGACAAAATTTGATACTCCGATCGAAACACCGAATCCCCAAAACAACCCAGAACATTCAACTCTGGAATAAATATTAAAAATTCCCAGAAAATCCAGCATTAATAATTATGAGATACTGTGTAAATAGTACTAAATAAAATGGCCGTACTGCCGCGCAACCGTCGCACGAGGCTAGCTCGTGCCGCGGAACCGCGGCAAGATGAAGGAATTATGGGCACGAATTTCACAGTATATCATATATTAACCTGCTTATTTTTCTGAATATTTTTAATGTGGAAAAAGACCAGATTTTAAAAATTGGACAGAGTGCATGTTTGAATCGGGGTTTCGGGTTCGTTCGGACTTCAATTTCCGTCTAGACTTCGCCTAAGGCTCTAGCTAGGCTCTGATACCACTGTAGGGTTCCTAGGCACCCCAAGGAGGTCTCCCAAGCCATCAACCATGGCAATTTCAAAAATTATGGTGCCTACAAACCCTAAACTACGGATCGATAACTAGATGTCTAGGCGAACAAAGAACTAGTTAACACTTAACTAATGAGAAAACGGAAATACAACCTTTGTAGATCCGGTGCTCCACCTCCATAGCTCCGCAACGAAGTCCTCTCCGCTGTCCAAGTCAAATCCGGGCTCTAGGATCGGCTTCGTCGGAGAATGGGCAAGCTAGGTCGTCGATGTCCATGCCGAAGATGATCTACGTCGAAGCATCGCAAGATCAAGCTCTCAACTTCGCCAAGTCAAGAAACTTGTGAAGTAAACACACTCTACTACTTGGCAAGAGGTAGAGGATGAAGAAATAGGAAGTGGGTAGACTTTAGTTTTGGATTTCTCACTCTTTTCCAACAATCACCATTGATGGAGCTTGAGCTTCTTCAAAGAAGAAGATGAAGAAGAAGAAGAAAATGATAAGATAAGATAATTCAAAAAGAAAAGAATTATCCATTCTTATCATAACAAACCATAGTTAGGTGTAGAGAATTAACAAGGGTTAGTGAATGGTTGGGTTAATACATGAAGACAAAATGGTTGCTTAAGTCAAACCTTCATGAAGATTCATAAGCAAACAAAGAAAGCCACCATTATCTCTTCATTATTTTCTTTTGCTAAAATAAATAAAATAGATAAATAAATGAATAAATGAAGCAAAAGAAACCCTAACCATTGACCAACCATGGTTTAATTCATACACCAAACTATCATGTATCATCAAACATGATACAATCAAATGTACAAGTGTATATCACATATACAATGTGCACAATCCAAGTGAGAAAATCCATCTAAAGTGAACCGATACTAGTTAATGCAAAGTAATATATCAAATATATAAATATGTATTAAATCATTAAATCAACACTTGATTCAATGATCCGGTTATGTCGCACACAACCGACTAGTATACAATATATCGGCTTATCGAATCAACGCTTGAATCGATAATTAGGTTATATCGCATACAACCATTCGATACATTTATCGCGAGAATAGAATACGGTATCACATACACGCATTATTCTCGGTCCCGCACATATCTCATATGCGCTCCTATTTCGTTTCGCTTGAGCCAGGAAACCTCTGTGTAGGACTCTAAAGACTCGTCAATACGCCGGCAGCGGATGATGATCATATCAAACATCCACAAGCCGCAAGCGGTCTGCTAAACGTAACGGCCACCCAGGTATTGAGCGATCTGAAGATCGACGAGCAAGCCCGCTCACACTCCAGTGAATCCGACCAGTAACACTACCGTACAGTCCGGTCTGATCGTCTGATATGTCGCATATCTCGCCTAGGGGTGGTAAACGTCAGACCCCAATAGCTCAATAAGTCGTGTCGATATGAGGTCTATAACTGTTCGAGAAACTACTGGTAACACTTACCAGTAAATCTCAGCAATCCTGGCCAGGGATTTCCTGTTATAGCCAATCGAACACAGCACAACATCAACTCCCTATACCGGGAGAGACGAATCCCCTCCTATCGCTCATCGCCTCCATGTGACTCGGGACTGTACCCAAAAACCACCGTTTTGCACGCCCTCTTGGACGTGGTAAGATGGAAATCAAAGCACAGTGGGAACCACACGAGACTCTATGACGATCTCGGGTCAACAGACTACTCTGTACCAGTGTCACCAGAGAACTGCCATCTGACGTGAGGTATAATACCATCTGGGAGTTCTCGGCGAGTCCGTCCAGTGTACCCAGTCTCTACTGAGCACCCGTATATCATCTCTGATGTCAAACACCGATGGATATGGGATCATCCATCGCCCATCTGTATGGGTCGAGAAGGTACACGCTAGTCTACTCTGGTGTATCGATGCCCCGTCTCGATACACCCACGATTAGGGACTTTGAAGGATGTACTTATGGACTACCATGTCCCCACTAGTATGATCCGCATCATAGTCCAGGTAGTCAAGTACAGATCCTAAGGGCTTTACCAACATGTAACAGAGAGACAATCAGCATACACGTTAAGGTAAAGTGTAACCAGATAGCATACTATCATGTCGAGCAAGAAAGTCCTCCCTATATATGTCCCAGCATCCACTACAATATACATCCTATGTACAGTAATGGCCTCTAGGGCATACATATAACTAACACATGTTTGGTTGATGGAACTTCTAGATACAACTGAATAATAATATATACCAAATATACTGATGGGTACGATACAATAAACCCACCTACTAGCAAATCACCTGGAAATGGAAGTAGTGCCAGCAAAGCCGTAATGAAACCTGTACGGCAAAACCTGCAAGAAACTGTGGCACAACGGGGGTGACTTGCCAACTCGTGAATAGAAACATCTACGAACAGAAATCGCATAAACAACGCAATCCTAAGTCATACAATCATAATATATCCTCAAATATATAACCAGCAGCCTATAACAATGGCTAGGGTATACCTCTAAACAACGGTAATACCAAGTGCTCGTGTCAGTGCCTCAGGTAGCAATGTATCATATGGATGGTGTATGAATGCATGAAACAGAATGCATGTACTGGAGAAAACTGCTTTCATAACTTAGTGAGATTTCTGTATCTTTTTAAAAGAGGTGTCATAAATGAAATCAGTATAAACAGTGTCTAGTATCGACACAAAACATAAATCTCAATATCTCAAATCTCAGGCTCCGGCTATCCGGACTGGCCTGTATCATCAAATCTCAGTACCTCAATATCTCGAAATCTCAATGTCTCAATCTCAATATCTAGAGCGCCGTCAGTCCAGACCGGCCCCTACCATCCATCTCAAGGCTACGATGGTATCCTCCGGATATCCGACACGTTGGGTAATATCACTGGTCGGTCGTGCTTCCCTGCCAGGCTCAACGCTATCTCCTGCGATCTTCTTGCCCCGGGGTACCGCACCGGGCCCACCATGTACCCGAAACGGTTCATCCACCTCCTCGAATCGGGTCTCGAAATCCATTAGCAAAACTCATGGTGGACGACTCATACATCATGGGAAAACCGCATTTTTATTTTAAAAGAGAGAAAGCAGTTTATATATGTTTTGCTGTTTTCCTCCAAATCCAGAAAATCTCATGAAAACCCGAATCCAAATCATCAATAGCATGTAAAATCATGAATATAAGCATGAGAATCCATGAATGCAGCATAATATGAATAACAGTATGCATGAAGTGACAAGTAATAACTGCAATGTCAAGCTGGCATATAAGGCAAGCATACTAATATTATGTCACTACTGGCTAACAAGCTAAATCAAGCAATAATATTTTCTAAGTGTACGTGACATGGCAATTACCGATAAAGATGTGTGTGAGCCGGCAAAAAAGTGTACGTGGTACATACGCATCATCGGTAATGGTGCTGGTGTCCTAACAGCAGGATATCAATAATGGAATATGAATCACAACAGTATGCGGTGCAGAGCAACAATAATCAAGTGCGGGAGATGAACATGTTAGTTATATGTATGCCCTAGAGGCCATTACTGTACATAGGATGTATATTGTAGTGGATGCTGGGACATATATAGGAAGGACTTTCTCGCTCGACATGATAGTACGCTATCTGGTTGCTCTTTATCTTAACATGTATACTTTCTGTCTCTCTGATTACATGTTGATAAAGCCCATAGGATGTGTGCTCGACTTCCAGGACTATGATGTAGATCATACTAGTGGGGCCTGGGTAGTCCATGAGTACATCCTTGAAATGTTCCTAGTCGAGGGAATATTGAGACGGGGCATCGATATTCCAGAGTAGACTAGCGCATATCTTCTCGACCCATGCGATGGGCGATGGATGAACCCATATCCATTGGTGTTTGACATCGAAGATGGTATGCGGGTGCTCAGTGGAGACTGGGTACACTGAACGGACTCGCCGAGAACTCCCAGATGGTATTATACCTCACGTCAGATGGCAGTTCTCTGGTGACACTGGTACAGCTTAGTCTGTTGACCCAAGATCGTCATAGAGTCTTGTGTGTCTCCCACTGTGCTTTGATTTCCACCCTACCACGGCTCTACTGAGTTGTGCAAACAGGTGGTTTTTGGGTACAGTCCCGATTCACATGGAGGCAATGAGCGATAGGAGGGGATTCGTCTCTCCCGGTATTGAGGGTTGATGTTGTGCTATGCTCGACTGGCCATAACAGGAAATCCCTGGCCAGGGTTGCAGTGATATACTGGTAAGTGTTATCAGTAGTTTCACGAATGTTATGGACCCTACGTCGGCATGACTTATCGAGCTATTGGGGTCTGACGTATACCACCCCTAGGCGAGATATGCGACATATCAGACGAACAGACCCGGACTATACGGTAGTGTTACTTGTCGGATTCACTGGAGTGTGAGCGGGCTTGCTCGTCGATCTTCAGATCGCTCAATACCCGGGTGGCCGTTATGTTTAGCAGACCGCTTGCGGCTTGTGGGTGTTTGATATGATCATCATCCGCTGCCGGCGTATTGACGAGTCTTTAGAGTCCTACACAGAGGTTTCCTGGCTCAAGCGAAACGAAATAGGAGCGCATATGAGATATGTGCGGGACCGAGAATAATACGAGTATGTGATACTGTATTCGATTCTCGCGATGTGACATTGATCGGTTATATGCGATATAGCCGGGTTATCGGATCAAGTGTTGATTCGATAAGATGTTACTAATGATACCAGTCGGTTATGTGCGCATGACCGGATCATTGAATCAAGTGTTGATTTAATGATTTAATGT
Source organism: Agapanthus africanus (assembly GCA_030015575.1). Lineage (NCBI taxonomy): Eukaryota > Viridiplantae > Streptophyta > Magnoliopsida > Asparagales > Amaryllidaceae > Agapanthus > Agapanthus africanus. The sequence continues at coordinate 154,268,145 of CM057345.1, read as the reverse complement.
ATAATTATATATTTGATATATTACTTTGCATTAACTAGTATCGGTTCACTTTAAACGGATTTTCTCACTTGGTTTGTGCACATTGTATATGTGATATACTTTTGTACACTTGATTGTATCATGTTTGATGATACATGTTTAACTATAGTTAAGTGTAATGAATTAAGCCATGGTTAATCTAATGATTAGGGTTTTCTTTTTATTACTTATTTATTTATTTATTTATTTTGATTAGATAAGAAAAGAATGGTTGCTAATTTTGGAGTTTAGTTGAAACTTCATGAAGCTTTGACTTTGTAACCATTCTTGTCTTCATCTTAAACCCTAACCATTAAACTAACCTTAGTTAATTCTCTACACTTGACCATGGTTCTAATATGATAAGTATTCATATTCTTTTCTTTTTCTAATTAACTTATCTTATCATCTTTCTTCTTCTTCTTCCTTGAACTTGAAGAAGAAAGCTTACCTCATCAATGGTGATTGATGAATTAGAGTGAGAAATCCAATTCTAAAGTTAACCCAATTCCTATTTCTTCATCCTCTACCTCTTGCCAAGTAGTAGAGTGTGTTTACTTCACAAGTTTCATGACTTGGTGAAGTTGTGAGCTTGATCTAGCGATGCCTCGACGTAGATCATCTTCGGCATGGACATCGACGACCTAGCTTGCCCATTCTCCGACGAAGCCGACTCTAGAGCCCAGATTTGATTTGGACAGCGGAGACGACCTCGTTGCGGAGCCGTGGAGGTAGAGGACGGATCTACAAAGGTTGTATTTCCGTATTCCCTTAGTTAATTGTTAACTAGTTCATTGTTCGCCTAGAAATCTAGCCAACGATCCGTACTTTAGGGTTTGTAGGCACCCGTAAAATTTTATTTGTGCATATTTGATCACTTGTGAGACTACAATAGAGTGCCTAGGAACCCTACAGTGGTATCAGAGCCTAGCTAGAGCCTTAGGCGAAGTCTAGACGCGATTTGAAGTCCGATCGAACCGAAACCTCACCCGGGAAATTGCTCTCTGTACTTTTTTCAAAAACAGTGATTTTTCCAAATTAAAAATATGCAGAGAACTCAGCAGGGAATTCTAAGAATTACGGCTAAAATTTTTTTTGATGAACAGTTAAAACCGCGGCGGAAGGGCGGCATAAGATAGGTTTATGCGGCGGTTCCGCCGCACATTGATGACGTCAGCCCTAAATTTTTACACTGTAATTCATTGTTTCTGGTTCTGAGTTCTCTGGATGTTTTGAAATTTTATTCAAGAGTTGAATTTTCTGCAGTTGTTTTGGGGATTCGGTGTTTCGATCGGGGTATCAAATTTTGTCTATTTGGTTTTCCGGATAAATTCTAGAATATGTTAAAAAGTTCGACCGGATATAAATACCCAATTTTTCCCTGTCGGGAAATTTCCAAGTGTTGGATTTTTCCGTAGTTTAACGACGTTCTAAGTAGTGCAAGTAACGCGATGGTCCCTCTAGAAGACACAAACCTTAACTCGATTATGTGACCGTCTTGAACTGCCCTTTGAACCTTCGGGTTTGGGGCAGTACGGCGTGCCACATGTGAGGCGTTGGCTTGACCCTTCTACGGCTGGACCGTTGGTACTGAGGTACGAACGGAATGTTGTTAGACTTATTTCATGTGTTGATCTGTATCGGGAAAACTTGGGTGTTCGATTGTTCGATCGGAAAGTTTAACATTTTCTATTTATCTGGAATGGGATACAATAATTGGAATTCACAAAAGTTATGAGATAACTAAATGAATGTTATAAACGTAGCAATTTTGTCTCAATTGATCGGTTGCCACGGAATTTTGATGTGATCAAAAGTCCGTTGCAATCACGTAGCGTACGCGGATACTCGCCGGGTAAACTTAATAGACAGCCTCACTCCATAGCCCCGACCAAGTGACTGTAGGAGAACCTCGTCGCCGAGAGCATCCGTTCGGGTGCTCGCGGTAGCGGTGTTCCGCCTTGGTGCACTTCGTCGACGGTATCGGGGGTGCGACTGTCTACTGAAGTTTGCGACGAGTATTCGATCAGACTGTCGGGAATCTTGTTGAATTGCCCGACTCGATATTGAAAAGTGTTTTCGATAAAGAGACTAAAATGCGGGGTTTATAATTGTTAGGCATGCGATGTCTAAGTAATTCATTTGGTCAGGCATGCGATGTCTGAGGTGGTTGCGGATTCCAACTGTTGTAGTTTTACACTTTCTTTTCTGTGACCGTAAGTGTAATATGTGATATCGCCGGTTTCGTTGCTATATGTCAACGACAATTGGGATGCGCATATTTACTTACGTTGTTGACATGAGATGTTATGTGTTGCTGGATATGTTATATTGGATCGTCGTGTTTGAATAGCCGGGGGGTTTTTATGTGAGATGAGTGTTTTTCATTTTCATTCATGTAAAAACTTGTATGTAATATTCTTTTATTTGGGGCACTTCCAGGTTGCGGAAGTAGTCACCATTTGTATATTATTTACTTTTCTGCACTAGGATAGACCCAAGGAGGGGAGCACAAGTAACCGGGTTCTGGGGTCCAGTGGGAGACCAACTCGAGGAGTCGAGTCCGGGTTTCCTAACCCTAGAATTGGCAGAGTTGCTTGCCGCTCTCGTAGGGGTCTAGGGGTGTGGGATTGGCTATTCATCACGACCGTGGAATCCGTGTTTTATACTGGCTCGTATTGAAAACACGGACGTCCTAGTATATCCAATATTTCATATGTTTCTTCTGCTGTGTTTTATCTGTGATCATGCGATGTTCTGTGTTCTGTGACAGGTATTATATATAGTATATATGATATATTATATAGACGTTGCTTATGTTTTACACCCGCGCTAGCCCTGCCTCGCTCTGGCGTTAGTTACCTAACCTAACGGTGCAGACGGGACATCGAGGCGAATGCGGATGGCATAAGTGTACGTCATATCTATCTGTGATGTTTAGGTAACTTAAAATGATGGGATATTCATTAATGAGATTAATGAAAGAAAATAAACCTAATTGATGTTGTGGAATCGAATTTCAAAATAAAACAGGTAGCTACAGTTCTTGCTTTGCATCGCGGTGTTCATTATAGAAAATCCTGCACCTTATTCGATGAGGAAAGGACCGAGATCCCTTCACCGGGAGTGACTCCTTTAGCAATAACTGGCAGATGCTACAACCCTCGGTTTGTCTTTGATCGCTTCTATAGTTTCCGCTTTGCACAGTGATATATATGATATATCCCGCACCTCATTCGACGAGGAAAGGGCCGACGATCCCTTCACCGGGAGTGACCCCTTTAGCAAAACTAGAAAAGCTTCAAAAACATTCCATTTAAAAACCATTTGATTCCGCAACGAGATCAAGTTCAAAGCGTTAAAGGTTTTCACAAAAACCAGCCGCAACCCTCCGTCATTTTAGGAAGTAGAGTACTTAGTATTCGTGCTGTGTTTGTTGACCATAGTCAAGGCACAGTGTACGGTAGCTAAGTGATGTCTTCCTACACCGCATATGATGCGATTAGTTAGGACAGTCACGTGACTTTGTTGACCTTAGTTAAGGGTCATGTGGGTGGGTCTAATTAATCACGAAATGACGGGTAGAACTTGACTAGTACTTATGATTTGTTGACCATAGTTAAGGTCATAGGTGCTAGGGGTAAAAATATTATCGGGAATTTCAAGTGTTGAAATTTGCAATGAGATTGCATACCTTCTATGAGATAGTTGGATCCCGATACCCGCTGCGAGTAAGAGTTACTCCTGGGAGAGTTTTATACATTACAATTAGCCAATCAAGTAGGTGTCTAGAAAGGTGTCAACGGGGTTACGCCTCTGGGAAAACGAGGTTTACATTAATTAGGTTCGTGCGAAAGCACGGGGGACCTCCCTCAAAGTACCGACACTGGCCTGGCTGAAAGATTGGCGAACTTGTAGTGTGTAATTAATCCCGGCTAGTCTTTCCTTTTAGGGTTTGAAGGAAGATTTGATAAAAAGCAGTGGGAGCCATCCTGATTAGATAAAATAAAAACCAATCTATTCTTGCAAGAGCGCACGCTGAGTGTTTTCTTCTCTCTCTCTCCAGGTAGCGACCATATCACGCCTTAATCAAGATAATAATACGGATTATTGACCGAACCCGCTTGTTATACTGAGCTAGGGAACGTTGGTCCCGCTCCAACTTATAATTGTTATAAGACAGAGCAGGAAATAGGGGAATACCAGAATTCCTATGTCGCCCAAACGAAGAAAGTGCATATGATGCATCTCCTTCGGGTGTGTTCATTACAAAGAACTGTTTCTCAGTGTCCTCTGCATCCTGGGTATATGATACCGGATCAGGATCCCAGATATGTAATCTATTACATAGGGCTACAAAAAGGTAGAAAAACTGAGAACGGGTGATAAGTTTCATGAGACAGAAACCGGGGCAAGTGTTGCAGCCAAGTCTGTTGGTCACTGTCACCCTGTATTACCAATACATTGATTCTGAACAAATGCTATTAGATGCCGAACCTGATATACAAAATCATATCAGTCTCTTTATTAGTAAAGAAATGATAAAATTTTGTATAGTTGGATAATGTTTTGAACATTTCCTATATCAAAAGTTGATCGGTTCAGGTGCGTTATCTAAAAGCATTGATGTTCTAAATCAAACTACAGTTCTTAGTATATGAAACACACACAAGAGGAAGAGTTCAGAAATGAACGGATTCTTCTTGAGGTATTGTAGACTAGGTCAGATCAATGCGACCCGACTGGCTGAAGTTACATTTAGATGTATATTTAAATCGTTTTGAATTTACATCTTGTGCAACTCGCCAATCATGTCACAAAGATAAGATGACCATAGCTCTGTCTATTGGAAACATAGAAAGAGTTAATGAACTCTTGGGACCGATACATGATGATGTATGTAAGGTCTCCTGTCTACACATGCCAGGACTGGTTCTTTATACTTCATTATATTCTCTGATAATCTCTCAAGATTCAGTCGTATGTTCCTGCTGAAACATAAGTCCGAAGCTTTTGAGGTATTCACAGAATATAAGTTAGAAGTAGAGAACCAATAACCGGGTATAAGTATTATGTCCTATGATGAGATCAGAGAGGAGAATACTTGTGCATAGAATTCCTGGACTATTCTAAAGGAGAATGAGATTCTCTCTCAGCATTACTCCTCTGCATACACCACAGCACTACGGTGTATCGGGGCGGAGCAATCACACAATATTAGATATCGTGTGCTATATGATGAGTATTACTGAGTTACCTATTTCTTTTTGGGTGTTATGCGCTTGAGAAGCTGCATACCTATTGAATTAGGTTCGAATCAAATCACTGCCTACCATTCCATATGAGATATGGTATGGGAAGAGCCTATCTCTTAAGTGAGTTAAGATTTGGGGTTGTCCGGCCTATGTTTAAAGCAAAATCCGGACAAGATCGAGGCAGGATCAGTTCTGTAGAACTGGAAAGGTTCCAGCTATACAAAACTGCAATTGATGATTTGACTGAACCATAAGATTCTATAGTTCCCGACGAACCTCAGCCTCTCCGCCGATCTAGTAGGGTTCCTCATCCGCCTGAGAGATACCTCGTTTTCTCGATGACAGTGGGAGCAAGGATTGCATCATGAGATGATGACCCAACTAGTTTCGAGCAGGCCATCGAGAGTAGGGACTCTGTAAGAATGGCTGGATGCTTAGCGATCTGAGATGGAATCCTTATACACCAACAAAGTATGGACTTTGGTTGCTAAATCTGAAGGGTTAAATCCCCATCAGGAGCAAGTATATCTTGAGAAGATTACTTGGTGTAGATGGAAAAGTTGAGACTTTCAAAGCTAGACTTGTTAAAGGTTTTCGTCATCGACCAGGCGTGGATAATGATGAAACCTTTTTCCAGTAGCTATGCTTAAGTCTATCCAGATTCTACTTGCCACGGCTACATACCATGACTGCGATATCTGGTGGTTGGGTGCCCTGACTGCTTTTCTAAATACTGATTTAGAAGAGAACGTCTGTAAGAACACAGCCAGAGGTCTTCGTAAACAGTGGGAGCAGCGGAAACGTGTGCAAGTTGCTTTACATAATGAAGCAGGCATCGCGGAGTTGGAACGTCTGTTTTGATATGATAGTCAAAGTGTTTGACTTCATCAAAATGGTAGACGAACCTTGTATATACAAAAGGGTGGTAGAGAGTAAGGTGGTCATCTTCGTATTGTACGTAGACAACATACTCTTGATAGGAAAAGAGTTTCCTACACTACGATCGGTTAATCTCCTATTATCACAAGGATTCTCCAAATAGGATCAAAGTGATACCTCCTAAAATCCTGAGTTTTCATCTATGAGATAGATGTAATTGGATGCTAGGATTCTCACTAGATGTAGTGAGATGGTATCAATCGATCCTGAAGAGAATCACTGGAAGAGTTCCAGGGTGATAAAGACGACTGAATGTCAGTCACGGGCATTGTCTTTACCCTCAGTAAAGGGACGGTATGTTGGAAGAGTTCCAAGCACGATACCGTGGCAAACTAGACGATAAAGGCTGGTAACATCGCTATTAAAGATACTACCAAAGAGGCTGTTTGGGTGTATATTAGTTCATAAGATGAACTAGGTTCCTGCCATTGTATGACAATGGAAGCGTGGTTTCGACCCTGGAACCCTGGTCCCATCAGTGGCCCAGACAAATTCTGAGGAAGCATCACCTGATCATGGAGATAGTTGATCTCCAGGGTGATCGAGGTTAGGAGAGAAGACTCAGAGGACAACACGGCGGATCCACTCACGAAGGCCTTTTTCCCAAAGAGAGACTTTTTAGGGGATGGTTGAGTATGCGATACTGCAACCACTGCTACAGATGGCCCTAGTGCAAGTGGGAGATTGTTAGTTATATGTATGCCCTAGAGGCCATTACTGTACATAGGATGTATATTGCAGTGGATGCTGGGACATATATAGGAAGGACTTTCTCGCTCGACATGATAGTACGCTATCTGGTTGCTCTTTATCTTAACATGTATACTTTCTGTCTCTCTGATTACATGTTGATAAAGCCCATAGGATGTGTGCTCGACTTCCAGGACTATGATGTAGATCATACTAGTGGGGCCTGGGTAGTCCATGAGTACATCCTTGAAATGTTCCTAGTCGAGGGAATATTGAGACGGGGCATCGATATTCCAGAGTAGACTAGCGCATATCTTCTCGACCCATGCGATGGGCGATGGATGATCCCATATCCATTGGTGTTTGACATCGAAGATGGTATGCGGGTGCTCAGTGGAGACTGGGTACACTGAACGGACTCGCCGAGAACTCCCAGATGGTATTATACCTCACGTCAGATGGCAGTTCTCTGGTGACACTGGTACAGCTTAGTCTGTTGACCCGAGATCGTCATAGAGTCTTGTGTGTCTCCCACTGTGTTTTGATTTCCACCCTACCACGGCTCTACTGAGTTGTGCAAACAGGTGGTTTTTGGGTACAGTCCCGATGTTAGTTATATGTATGCCCTAGAGGCCATTACTATACATAGGATGTATATTGTAGTGGATGCTGGGACATATATAGGGAGGACTTTCTTGCTCGACATGATAGTATGCTATCTGGTTGATCTTTACCTTAACGTGTATACTGATTGTCTCTCTGTTACATGTTGGTAAAGCCCTTAGGATCTGTACTTGACTACCTGGAATATGATGCGGATCATACTAGTGGGGACATGGTAGTCCATAAGTACATCCTTCAAAGTCCCTAGTCGTGGGTGTATCGAGACGGGGCATCGATATACCAGAGTAGACTAGCGTGTACCTTCTCGACCCATACAGATGGACGATGGATGATCCCATATCCATCGGTGTTTGACATCAGAGGAGATATACGGGTGCTCAGTAGAGACTGGGTACACTGGACGGACTCGCCGAGAACTCCCAGATGGTATTATACCTCACGTCAGATGGCAGTTCTCTGGTGACACTGGTACAGAGTAGTCTGTTGATCCGAGATCGTCATAGAGTCTTGTGTGGTTCCCACTGTGCTTTGATTTCCATCTTACCACGTCCAAGAGGGCGTGCAAAACGGTGGTTTTTGGGTACAGTCCCGAGTCACATGGAGGCAATGAGCGATAGGAGGGGATTCGTCTCTCCCGGTATAGGGGGTTGATGTTGCGCAGTGTTCGATTGGCTATAACAGGAAATCCCTGGCCAGGGTTGCTGAGATTTACTCGTAAGTGTTACCAGTAGTTTCTCGAACAGTTATAGACCTCATATCGACACGACTTATTGAGCTATTGGGGTCTGACGTTTACCACCCCTAGGCGAGATATGCGACATATCAGACGATCAGACCGGACTGTACAGTAGTGTTACTGGTCGGATTCACTGGAGTGTGAGCGGGCTTGCTCGTCGATCTTCAGATCGCTCAATACCCGGGTGGCCGTTACGTTTAGCAGACCGCTTGCGGCTTGTGGATGTTTGATATGATCATCATCCGCTGCCGGCGTATTGACGAGTCTTTAGAGTCCTACACAGAGGTTTCCTGGCTCAAGCGAAACGAAATGGGAGCGCATATGAGATATGTGCGGGACCGAGAATAATGCGTGTATGTGATGCCGTATTCCATTCTCGCGATGAATGTGTCGAATGGTTGTATACGATATAACCTAGTTATCGAATCAAGGATTGATTCGATAAGCCGATACATTCTATACTAGTCGGTTGTGTGCGACATGACCGGATCATTGAATCAAGTGTTAATTTAATGATTTAATGTATAATTATATATTTGATATATTACTTTGCATTAACTAGTATTGGTTCACTTTAAATGGATTTTCTCACTCGGGTGTGCGCATTACATATGCGATATGATTTTGTGCACTTGATTGTATCATGTTTGATGATACATGTTTACTTGGTTAAGTGCAAAGAATTAAACCATGGTTAAAAGAATGGCTAGGGTTTCATTTCCTTTATTTATTCCTTTATTTATTTATTTATTCATTTTGGAAAAGAAGAGAAAAGAATGGTTGCTAGATTTGGAGTTTAGTTGAAGCTTCATGAAGCTTTGATAAAGTCAACCATACTTATCTCATCCTTAACCCTAACCATTCACACTAACCATGATTCATTCTCTACACTTGACCATGGTTAAAATTATGATAAGAATTCATTTTCTTTTCTTATTCTTTTAACTTATCATATCATTTTCCTTCTTCTTCTTCCTTACTTCAAGTGAAGAAGCTTGAGGTCATCAATGGTGGATTGATGATTTGAGTGAGAAATCCAATTCTAAAGTTAACCCACTTCCTATTTCTTCATCCTCTACCTCTTGCCAAGTAGTAGAGTGTGTTTACTTCACAAGTTTCATGACTTGGTGAAGTTGAGAGCTTGATCTTGCGATGCTTCGACGTAGATCATCTTCGGCATGGACATCGACGACCTAGCTTGCCCATTCTCCGATGAAGCCGACTCTAGAGCCCGGATTTGATTTGGACAGCGGAGACGATCTCGTTGCGGAGCCGTGGAGGTGGAGGACCGGATCTACAAAGGTTGTATTTCCGTATTCCCAATAGTTAAATGTTAACTAGTTCTTGTTCGCCTAGACTTCTAGTTATCGATCCGTAGTTTAGGGTTTGTAGGCACCATAATTTTTGAAATTGCCATGGTTGATGGCTTGGGAGACCTCACTAGAGTGCCTAGGAACCCTACAGTGGTATCAGAGCCAAGCTAGTGCCTTAGGAGAAGTCCAGACGGAATTTGAAGTCCGAACGATACAAAACCGAAACCCAAAACATGCTCTCTGTACAATTTTTAAAATCTGGGATTTTTCAACATTAAAAATATTCAGAAAAATCAGTAGGCAATTCTAAGAAATACTGTAAAATTCGTGCACCCAATTCCTTCAATGCGCGGCACTTCCGCGGCACGAGCTTGGCTCGTGCGGCGGAAGGGCAGTCGTTTTGTCGTTTTATGTGGGGTTGTTTGCACAGTAACTCCTATTTAACTGTGCTGAGTTCTCTGGATATTTTTAAAATTTTATTCAAGTGTTGAATAATCTGAGTTGATTTGGGGATTCGGTATTTCGATCGGGTATCAAATTTTGTCTGTGTGGCTTTCCGGATAAATTTTAGAATATGTTAAAAAGTTCGACCGGATATAAATACCCAATTTTTCCCCTGTCGGGAAATTTCCAAGTGTTGGATTTTCCATAAGTTTAACGACGTTCTAAGTAGTGCAAGTAACGCGATGGTCCCTCTAGAAGACACAAACCTTAACTCGATTATGTGACCGTCTTGAACTGCCCTTTGAACCTTCGGGTTTGGGGCAGTACGGCGTGCCACATGTGAGGCGTTGGCTTGACCCTTCTACGGCTGGACCGTTGGTACTGAGGCACGAACTGAATGTTGCTAGACTTGTTTCATGTGTTGATCTATATCGGGAAAGGTTGGGTGTTCGATTGTTCGATCGAAAAGTTTAACATTTTCTGTTTATCTGGAATGGGATACAATAATTGGAATTCACAAAAGTTATGTGATAACTGAATGAATATTATAAACGTAGCAATTTAGTCTTACTTGATCGGTTGCCACGGAATTTTGATGTGATCAAAAGTCCGTCGCAATCACGTAGCGTACGCGGATACTCGCCGGGTAAACTTAATAGACAGCTTCACTCCATAGCCCCGACCAAGTGACTGTAGGAGAACCCCGTCGCCGAAAGCATCCGTCCGGGTGCTCGCGGTAGCGGTGTTCTGCCTTGGTGCTGTAAGTCCATATTGCGACCCCCGGTGCTTACGGGGAGGCGGAAACGGTATAAAAAAAACGAATTTTTTATCGCAAGAGGCAACATGGACTAAACTAGGTCGGGATCGTTGTCTAAACTAAAACTAGTATACTTGCTAAAGAGAGTTAGCTACTATGGAAGATGGTTATACCTAAACTTGAACTCCTTCTTCTTCAAGCCTTGTAGAGGTTGATGGTTCTCTTTTCGTCGCCTTCTTCCGTCGAAGATGGATCCACCTCGAAGGTTCGACCTTTGGGCTCTTCCTCGATCTTTGAGTGAACTAGGGTTTCCGGCTTGCTAAACCTTCATCCTAGAATGAGTAGAGAGTGATTAGGGTTTGCTTTTCCTTTTAAGGAGAAGGATTCTCAACACATGAGAAGGTTTCTCTTTGCTAGAGGAAGAAGAAGATGAAATGAGGAGAGAGAGAGGTTATGATAGAATGAGCTCAATTATTTCTTTCTTGCAACCATATTGCAAAAGAAAAGAATTATCTAAATGATAATAATTGAAATAAGAATAGTTGATGGTAATTTTGGAATGACCACTATCATGCTTCTTTAAATGAAGTGTAAGCATGAATCAAGGAAGACTTTCAAGGCATGATGGTGGTCAATGGTCAACAAGTCAACCAAGGTCAACAAGTCAACAAAAAATCAACCATAACATAATTCTCATTTAATTACTATTATTAATAGATAATATATAAATCCATTAGGGTTTGGAAAATGATAACTGTCAACTGTGCATACGCACCCGATCCGAAACCCTAATGAAAAACCTCATTCTCCGCCTCAAGCAACTGTGCATACACACCTGCATTCTCGTTCCGAGGAACAAGAATACCAAGATATAAAAGCAACCCCCAAAACATATACCAGTATCTGGCTCAAACCAGAGCCTGCCAGTATAATCCGTCCGGACTCCAAACGTGCACAAGTGCGCGGATGAGAACGAACCCTGTTGCAAAACCATGCGACCTCTACTCTGTTTTGCCCAGAGGCGAATACCCTCTGTGTGGGACTCTAAAGACTCGACACTACGCTGGCAGTGGGTTTAACCACAGACCGCAAGCGGCACTAGCTGTGCATAACGGTCCCCAGGTAGATGCCGACAAGAAGGCTGACGAGGTGAAACCCCATCTGAACTCCTACTGAGTCTGAATGTGACATTCTCCATACAGTCCGGTCTGTTCGTCTGATACATCGCATGGCGGGCCTAGGGGGCGGTAAAACGTCAGTCCCCCAATAGCGGTACAAGTCGTGTCGGAGTGAAGCCCAAAACACCCTGAGATAACACTGGATACCTACCAGTATATCTCGCTTGCCCTGGCCAGGGACTACTCGTGTAATGGCTCTCCTAGACACAGCGCGATGTCAACCCCCAATACCGGGAGAGACGAATCCTGTCTAACCGTCACTGCCTCCAAGTGCTTCGGGACTGCACCCAACCACCACCTGTTTGCACGACTCCTTTGAGCCGTGGTAGGGTAGTGATCAAAGTGCAGTGGGAACACACTCGAGGCGAAGTGTCAGTGTCAAGTCAGCGGACTAAGCTGTACTCATGTCACCTGGGAACTGATAACTGACGATAGGTATAATACCAACCTGTCAGTTCCCGACGAGTCCTGTCCAGTGTACTCGTAACCCAACGAGCACCCGTATACTATCTCCAGTACGACGTACTGATGGCTGTGGGACAGACCATCTCCCACACTGGGATGAGAAGCGCATACGCTAGTCTACTCCGGAGTATCGATGCCCTGTCTCGATAGTCCTACGACTAGGGACCTGTATAAGGATGTGCCTATAAATTACCCAGCCCCCACTAGTGTGACTGCCATCACAACGCTGGTAATCAAGCAAAGATCCTAAGGGCTCCACTAATGCGTATAAGTGATATACTGAAATAAACACAAGTACACATTGAAGTAGAAACAAACCAAGTAGCATACTACTATATTGAGCAAGATTGTTTATACAAGGTGAATATCCCAAGCTTCCATCAAGTAATATACAAACTAGTATGATACAGTAATGGCCTCTAGGGCATATACACTAACAATCTCCCACTTGCACTAAGGCCATGTACTGGCGTATCGAAGACCTATCATCTCGATCAGCCGCTCGAACTGAGTCTGGGGTAGGGCCTTGGTGAATGGATCTGCAGTGTTCTCTTCTGAAGCAACCCTCCGAACCTCGATCTCCTTGCGATCCACGATCTCCCTGATCAGGTGATACCGCCTCAAGATGTGCCTGGATCTCTGATGGGACCTGGGTTCCTTTGCTAAAGCTATAGCCCCGTTGTTGTCGCAATACAGAGGTACTGGGTCAACAATGGACGGAACCACCTGAAGTTCTTTTAAGAACTTCCTTATCCAGACAGCTTCTTTTGCGGCATCAGATGCAGCGATGTATTCCGCTTCCATAGTCGAGTCTGCAACGGTTTCCTGTTTGGAACTCTTCCAACACACCGCCCCTCCATTTAGGGTAAAGACAAAACCCGACATGGACTTGGAATCATCCTTGTCACTCTGGAAGCTGGAGTCAGCAAAGGCCTCAATCTGGAGGTCTTTTCCGCCATACACCAAGAACATCTCCTTAGTCCTCCTCAGGTACTTGAGAATGTTCTTTACCGCTATCCAATGTTTCTCCCCAGGGTTTGACTGATACCGGCTTACTACACTCAGTGCATAAGCTACATCCGGTCTGGTACACAACATCGCATACATTATAGAGCCTACCGCAGAAGCGTAGGGTATAATAGACATGCGATCCCTCTCCAAATCAGTCTTGGGAGACATCTCTTTAGAGAGGGTGATCCCGTGACAAGCCGGTAGGTTACCGCGCTTGGAATCTTCCATACTGAATCTTTTCAGTACGGTGTCGATGTACCTGGACTGTGAAAGTCCTAATATCCTCTTGGATCTATCACGATGGATCCGGATCCCCAGGATGTAGGAGGCATCGCCCAGGTCTTTCATGGAGAACCTGTGTGACAAGAAACCCTTGACAGATTGTAGCATAGGAATGTCATTTCCTATTAAGAGAATGTCATCCACGTATAAAACAAGGAATACTACAGTTCTCGCTACAAATCTACTATAGATGCATGGTTCATCTGGATTTTTGATAAAGTCAAATTCCTTGACCGTCTCATCAAAACAGATGTTCCAACTCCGCGATGCCTGCTTCAGTCCATAGATGGACTTAAGCAACTTGCACACCTTTCCGCTGCTCCCACTCTGAATGAAACCCTCTGGCTGATCCATATAGACACACTCCTCTAAACTTCCATTTAGAAAAGCGGTTTTTACGTCCATCTGCCAAATCTCATAATCGTGGAAGGCAGCAATGGCAAGAAGGATCCGAATGGATTTCAGCATAGCCACTGGAGAAAAGGTTTCGTCATAGTCCAAGCCAGGTCTTTGACGGAAACCCTTTGCTACAAGTCTAGCTTTATAGGTCTCAACCTGTCCATCTACACCAATCTTCCTTTTGAAGATCCACTTGCATCCTACGGGTTTTACCCCGTCTGGAGCAATGTCCAACGTCCATACTTTGTTGGTGTACATAGACTCCATTTCGGTCTGCATTGCATCCAGCCATTTTACCGAGTCAATGCTCTGAACGGCCTGCTGGAAGCTAGTAGGCTCATCATAGTCTATGATGCAATCCTCTCTATCCCTGTCTATGAGAAAACCGTAGTATCTCTCGGGCGGATGAGACTGCCTACTACTTCTGCGGAGCGGCATAGGAATGTCCTGTTCTTTTGAACCCTCTGGTTCCACTAAGCTCTCAGTAATAGTCTGAGGTTCTGGAACTTCATCCAGTTCTACTGCGCTCCCACTTATCTGATTTTCCAAAAACTCAGTTTCCAAGAAGTGGGCATGACGAGAAACAAGGACTTTTTGCTCCTCTGCGTAATAGAATAGATACCCCTTGGAGTTCTTTGGGTATCCCACAAACTTGCACTGTACTGAGCGTGCCTCGAGCTTGTCCGCATGCTGCTTTTTTACAAAAGCCGGACATCCCCATGTCTTAAAGGCTTTAAGACAGGGTTTCTTCCCACTCCACATCTGATATGGTGTGGTAGGCACAGTCTTAGTAGGAACTTGGTTCAAGAGATGTGCAGCTGTTTCTAGTGCATATCCCCAGAAAGATCGCGGTAACTCAGCCTTACTCATCATGGAACGAACCATATCCAATAGGGTTCGATTCCTCCTTTCTGATACACCGTTATGTTGCGGAGTGTATGGAGGAGTACGCTGAGAGAGAATACCATTCTCTTTTAAATAGTCCAGGAACTCGGCACTCAAGTATTCACCACCTCGATCCGATCTTAGGATCTTGATACTTTTGCCTGTTTGTTTTTCAACTTCATTCTTGTAATCCCGAAATTTCTCAAAGGCCTCGGATTTGTGCTTCATTAAGAAGACATGTCCATACCTAGAGAAATCGTCTGTGAAAGTAATGAAGTATGAATAACCGCTTCGGGCATGTGTAGACATTGGACCACACACGTCACTGTGTATGAGTCCCAAGAGCTCGCTCGCTCTTTCTCCGTGTCCAGTGAACGGAGTCTTTGTCATCTTTCCCATAAGACAAGATTCACAAGTGGCATAAGACTGATACTCGAACGGATCCAAGTATCCTTCTTTATGTAACTTAGTCAACCGTGTCTCATTGATGTGACCCAGTCTACAATGCCATAAGAAAGCCTGATTGATATCTGGAGACTTTCTTTTGTGTGTATTCTGGACATTGAAAATCTGTGGTTGGTTTAATACGTATATACCATTGCTCAGTGTACCTGACCCAATCAGAACTTGATTAAGGTGAATGTTTACAACATTACTTACAAACGCAAATTCATAACCTTCTTTAGAAACCAAAGATACAGAAATGATATTACAAGTTGCGTTGGGTACAAAAAAAGCAATTACGCAAAACCAAAACATGCCCATCTGTCATTCCCAGGTGATAGTCCCCCACGGCTTTAGCATCCATGCTAGCTCCGTTCGCAACTCTGAGGGTCATGTCACCTGCCTTCAAAAACCTACGGTTTCTCAACGCCTGCAAAGAATTACAGATATGAGATCCTGATCCGGTATCCAATACCCAGGAAGTAGAGTTTATAGAAAGACAGTTTTCAATAACATACACACTTGAAGCTGAAGCCGCAACCTGCTTCAGTTCCTGTGTCCTGGCTTTCCAAGCCCTGCAATCTTTCTTCCAGTGTCCACTCTTGTGACAATAGAAGCATTCCTCTTTACCAACAAGCTTCCCCGCTATCTTTGTTGCCTTTTCCTTTCCCTTCGTACCCACTTTACTAACACCGCCCCTTGGTTTGGCGGGGGCTTTCCTCTTCTTTCCCTTGGCTTTCGCCTTGGACCTAGAAGAAGAAGATCCTCCTACAAACAAAGTGGATGTATCCCTACCCTTCTGTAGGGTGCCCTCTGCGCTCCTCAGCAGGTTGAGGAGTTCTGAAAGTTCAACTTCCTTTTCTTGCAAGTTGAAATTCAGTATGAACTGGGCGTAAGTGGATGGAAGGGACTGGAGAATTATATCCGTATAAAGTTCACTGTCCAACGTGGTCCCAAGTTCCGTGAGCTCCTCAGTGTAGCCAATCATCTTAAGCACGTGGTCCGCTACCGATGATCCGACGGCCAACTTAGTCGAAAATAACTTCTTCGACACTTCGTATCTTGCGATACGAGACTGCTCTCCATACAGTTCTTTTGTATGAAGAAATATGGATTCCAAATCCATATTCTCGTGCCTCCTCTGATGGTCGTTGTCCATCGAGGCAAGTACGAGGCATCTGGCCTTCGCGCTGTCAATCTCCCAAGTCTTACGGATTTCCTTATCCGCGACGCTGGAGGTGGGACCTGGGACGGGGGGAGCTTTGGTGGTAAGAAGATACCCCAGCTTGTCGTAAGAGATTGCCAATTTGACATTCCTGATCCAATCTTTGTAGTTTGGCCCTGTCAATATGTTTTTATCTAGAAGTAACTTAAGTCCAGTCATTTCGATTTGGTCGCTGCAGGGGGAGAGAAGAAACACTTAGCACGATGCTCTTGCAAGTTTAGAATGGTTTTTAATTTGTCTAAACAGGATGGCTCACACTGTCTCTCGAATCCCTCCTCAAACCACAAAGGAAGAATTAGCCGGGATCAATCCCACCGTACAATACTTGCTTAACCGTTCAGCCAGGCCAGTGTCGGTACTTCGAGGGAGGTTTTCCAACGCTTTCGCGAAGTTCCTTAATTTAAGAACCTCTTTTCCCTGGGGGCGTAGCCCCGCTAACACCTTTCTAGGCACCTACTAGGTTTATAGCATTGATCGTTTAGTGAGAAATTTCCCGAGGAGTAGCATATACTCACAGTAGGATCGGGATCCAAATATCATCGCGTGACGAAAATGAAGGAATCCTACCATAATCATCACACTCCAAATGGTATGCATATCTAGCAAGTTTCAGTACTTATGAAACTCCCGATGTGGATTTTTGCCCCATGCTCTTATGACCTTGACTAAGGCCAACAAATCATAAGTCACATGTCAAGTTCTTCCCGTCGTTATCCAGGTTAATTTGAACCCACCCGTATATACCCTTGACTATGGCCAACAAGGCAATACGACTGTCCCAAACCAACGCATTCTATCTATGCAACATATGAATACCCACCAGCTACCAAACACTGTGCCTTGACTAAGGCCAACAAACACAGCTTGAATACTGTTGAATATTCATATGAAACGACGGAGGGCTACGTATGGTTTTGGCGAAACCGTGAACGTAGTGAACTTGATATAATCGATTGGAACGAGATAGCTTTTAGAAGGAGTGGCTCAAGCTCCGTATTTAAAAGTTAGTTTTGAAAAGAACCGAGTGGTTTTTCGAAAGTGTTCCATCGACTTAAACTTGGTTTATTATCTTGCATTAGTTCTTTTAATGCGTGATATTCTTGCATTAGTTCTTTTAATGCGTCCCATCATTTAGTTCCTACCATTGCAGAAAACAACCAAAATATGACGTACGCTTATGCCATTCGCATTCGCCACGGGGTCCCGTCATCACTCGTTAGGTTACTTAACTAACGACAGAGCGGGGGCTGGGCTAGCGCGGCTGTAAAACATAAGCAACGCCTAAATAGAAAGCAATGATAGACATTACAGATCACAGATGAATACATTGGATATACTAGCAATCCGCAATCCTTTCGAGCCTGAAACGAAAAGCGGATAACACGGTCGCGGTGAATAGCCAAATACCCCACCCAAGACCCCTACGGGTGCGGCAAACTACCCGCCAAGTTCCCGGTAGTTTGTGCACCCCACCATGGGTCTATCCTAGGAGCAAAAACAGTAAAAAGGAATTATACAATGACGGCTACAACCCCGACCCGGTTGTGCGGCCAAACAAATAATATAATTACATCAATTTACATTTACAAATGAATGAAAGAAAACAAAAGCTCATCTCACATCCACCCCGGCTATTCACCCGCGACAGTCCAACACATTCATATACACATTCCAGCACATTACAGATCATGTATAACCCCGACTAATCGACTTATAGCGATTAGCCGACGTTCAATACATGCAAACATCACAGATATAACCAACATAGCCAAAGTGCAGTGAAGTTCGGAAAAAATACGGAATTATAGGACCCCAAAAGGAAATTTCTGTTCTGGAAAATCTGGGTACATATAATATATTTTAAAAATCCCAAAACCAACACAGAAGAACACTGCACGAAAAACGATGCAGTGAAGAAACCAAACAGCGGCGCTTCCGCGGCACATGCCTACCTCGTGCCGCGGAAGCGCGGCGCTTTAAGTGAATTGGTGCATCGTTTTTCTTGGCTGTTCAAACAAAACCCTGAGCCGAATTTACAAGTATAAAGTTTTTCATTTTGAGCAGAAAAAAATTCAACAGAAACTTAGGGTTTTGGTTTTTCCGGTTTTGTGATTTTTTCGGTTCCGAACTTCGTTACACTTCACTACCAAGCTAGTTTAAGTTTAGTTAGGCTCTGATACCACTGTAAGTCCATATTGCGACCCCCGGTGCTTACGGGGAGGCGGAAACGGTATAAAAAAAACGAATTTTTTATCGCAAGAGGCAACATGGACTAAACTAGGTCGGGATCGTTGTCTAAACTAAAACTAGTATACTTGCTAAAGAGAGTTAGCTACTATGGAAGATGGTTATACCTAAACTTGAACTCCTTCTTCTTCAAGCCTTGTAGAGGTTGATGGTTCTCTTTTTGTCGCCTTCTTCCGTCGAAGATGGATCCACCTCGAAGGTTCGACCTTTGGGCTCTTCCTCGATCTTTGAGTGAACTAGGGTTTCCGGCTTGCTAAACCTTCATCCTAGAATGAGTAGAGAGTGATTAGGGTTTGCTTTTCCTTTTAAAGAGAAGGATTCTCAACACATGAGAAGGTTTCTCTTTGCTAGAGGAAGAAGAAGATGAAATGAGGAGAGAGAGAGGTTATGATAGAATGAGCTCAATTATTTCTTTCTTGCAACCATATTGCAAAAGAAAAGAATTATCTAAATGATAATAATTGAAATAAGAATAGTTGATGGTAATTTTGGAATGACCACTATCATGCTTCTTTAAATGAAGTATAAGCATGAATCAAGGAAGACTTTCAAGGCATGATGGTGGTCAATGGTCAACAAGTCAACCAAGGTCAACAAGTCAACAAAAAATCAACCATAACATAATTCTCATTTAATTACTATTATTAATAGATAATATATAAATCCATTAGGGTTTGGAAAATGATAACTGTCAACTGTGCATACGCACCCGATCCGAAACCCTAATGAAAAACCTCATTCTCCGCCTCAAGCAACTGTGCATACACACCTGCATTCTCGTTCCGAGGAACAAGAATACCAAGATATAAAATCAACCCCCAAAACATATACCAGTATCTGGCTCAAACCAGAGCCTGCCAGTATAATCCGTCCGGACTCCAAACGTGCACAAGTGCGCGGATGAGAACGAACCCTGTTGCAAAACCATGCGACCTCTACTCTGTTTTGCCCAGAGGCGAATACCCTCTGTGTGGGACTCTAAAGACTCGACACTACGCTGGCAGTGGGTTTAACCACAGACCGCAAGCGGCACTAGCTGTGCATAACGGTCCCCAGGTAGATGCCGACAAGAAGGCTGACGAGGTGAAACCCCATCCGAACTCCTACTGAGTCTGAATGTGACATTCTCCGTACAGTCCGGTCTGTTCGTCTGATACATCGCATGGCGGGCCTAGGGGGCGGTAAAACGTCAGTCCCCCAATAGCGGTACAAGTCGTGTCGGAGTGAAGCCCAAAACACCCTGAGATAACACTGGAAACCTACCAGTATATCTCGCTTGCCCTGGCCAGGGACTACTCGTGTAATGGCTCTCCTAGACACAGCGCGATGTCAACCCCCAATACCGGGAGAGACGAATCCTGTCTAACCGTCACTGCCTCCAAGTGCTTCGGGACTGCACCCAACCACCACCTGTTTGCACGACTCCTTTGAGCCGTGGTAGGGTAGTGATCAAAGTGCAGTGGGAACACACTCGAGGCGAAGTGTCAGTGTCAAGTCAGCGGACTAAGCTGTACTCATGTCACCTGGGAACTGATAACTGACGATAGGTATAATACCAACCTGTCAGTTCCCGACGAGTCCTGTCCAGTGTACTCGTAACCCAACGAGCACCCGTATACTATCTCCAGTACGACGTACTGATGGCTGTGGGACAGACCATCTCCCACACTGGGATGAGAAGCGCATACGCTAGTCTACTCCGGAGTATCGATGCCCTGTCTCGATAGTCCTACGACTAGGGACCTGTATAAGGATGTGCCTATAGATTACCCAGCCCCCACTAGTGTGACTGCCATCACAACGCTGGTAATCAAGCAAAGATCCTAAGGGCTCCACTAATGCGTATAAGTGATATACTGAAATAAACACAAGTACACATTGAAGTAGAAACAAACCAAGTAG
This sequence comes from Agapanthus africanus, assembly GCA_030015575.1. Taxonomy (NCBI): domain Eukaryota; kingdom Viridiplantae; phylum Streptophyta; class Magnoliopsida; order Asparagales; family Amaryllidaceae; genus Agapanthus; species Agapanthus africanus. Next base: position 154,247,331 of record CM057345.1, on the reverse strand, counting down.
CATACTACTATATTGAGCAAGATTGTTTATACAAGGTGAATATACCAAGCTTCCATCAAGTAATATACAAACTAGTATGATACAGTAATGGCCTCTAGGGCATATACACTAACAGGTGCACTTCGTCGCCGGTATCGGGGGTGCGGCCGTCTACTGAAGTTTGCGACGAGCATTCGATCAGTTTTTCGGGAATCTTGTTGAATTGCCCGACTTGATATTGAAAAGTGTTTTCGATTTTGAGACTAAAATGCGGGGTTTATAATTGTTAGGCATGCGATGTCTAAGTAATTCATTTGGTCAGGCATGCGATGTCTGAGGAGGTTGCGGATTCCAACTGTTGTAGTTTTACACTTTCTTTTCTGTGACCGTAAGTGTAATATGTGATATCGCCGGTTTCGTTGCTATATGTCAACGACAATTGGGATGGACATATTTACTTACGTTGATGACATGTGATGTTATGTGTTGCTGGATATGTTATATTGGATCGTCGTGTTTGAATAGCCGGGGGTTTTTATGTGAGATGAGTGTTTTTCATTTTCATTCATGTAAAAACTTGTATGTAATATTCTTTTATTGGGGCGCTTCCAGGTTGCGGGAGTTGTCACCTGTTGTATATTATTTACTTTTCCGCACTAGGATAGACCCAAGGAGGAGGGCACAAGTAACCGGGTTCTGGAGTCCAGTGGGAGACCAACTCGAGGAGTCGAGTCCGGGTCTCCTAACTCCAGAATTGGTAGGGTTGCTTGCCGCTCTCATAGGGGTCTAGGGGTGTGGGTTTGGCTATTCATCACGACCGTGGAATCCGTGTTTTATACTGGCTCGTATTGAAAACACGGACGTCCTAGTATATCCAATATTTCATATGTTTCTTCTGCTGCGATATCTGTGATGCGATCATGTGATGTTCTGTGATAGATACAGTATATAGTATATATGATATATTATATAGGCGTTACTTATGTTTTACACCCGCGCTAGCCCTGCCCCGCTCTGCCGTTAGTTACCTAACCTAACGGTGCACGAGGGGACATCGAGACGAATGCGGATGGCATAAGTGTACGTCGTATTTATCTGTGATGTTTAGGTACTTTATTGATGGGACTTCATTAATGTGATTAATGAAATAAAAGAAACCTAAGATGTTGTAGAATCGAATTTCAAAATAAAAAAGGTAGCTACAGTTCTTGCTTTGCATAGCGGTATATGTGATATATCCTGCACCTCATCCGACGAGGAAAGGACCGAGATCCCTTCACCGGGAGTGACTCCTTTAGCAATAACTGGCAGATGCTACACACTCGGTTTGTATTTTGATTGCTTTTAAGTGTTTTTGCTTTGCACAGTGATATATGTGATATATCCCGCACCTCATTCGACGAGAAAAGGACCGACGATCCCTTCACCGGGAGTGACTCCTTTAGCAAAACTAGAAAAGCCTTAAAAACACTCCATTTCAAAATTCATTCGATCCTACAACGATATCAAGTTCATTACGCAATAGGTTTTCAGAAAAACCTGTCGTAGCCCTCCGTCATTTCAGATAAGTAGTAGTTAGTATTCGTGCTGCGTTTGTTGGCCTTTGTCAAGGCGCAGTGTGCGGTAGCTAACTGGTGCTTATCTGCTTATGCATATGATGCAGATTGAGGTAGGGTAGTCGTGCGACCTTGTTGGCCTTTGTCAAGGGCCGTGCGGGTGGGTTTAATTCAATCAGGAAATGACGGGTTGAACTTGACTAGCATCCTATGGTTTGTTGGCCTTTGTCAAGGTCATAGGAGGTTAGGGGCAAAATATTATCGGGAATTTCAAGTGTTGAAATTTGCAATGAGATTGCATACCTTCTATGAGATAGTTGGATCCCGATACCCGCTGCGAGTAAGAGTTACTCCTGGGAGAGTTTTATACATTACAATTAGCCGATCAAGTAGGTGTCTAGAAAGGTGTTAACGAGATTACGCCTCTGGGAAAAACGAGGTTTACATTAATTAGGTTCGTGCGAAAGCACGGGGGACCTCCCTCAAAGTACCGACACTGGCCTGGCTGAAAGATTGGCGAACTTGTAGTGTGTAATTAATCCCGGCTAGTCTTTCCTTTTAGGGTTTGAAGGAAGATTTGATAAAAAGAAGTGGGAGCCATCCTGATTAGATAAAATAATAACCAATCTATTCTTGACAGAGCGCACGCTGAGTGTTTTCTTCTCTCTCTCTCCTGGTAGCGACCATATCACGCCTTAATCAAGATAATAATACGGATTATTGACCGAACCCGCTTATTATACTGAGCTGGGGAACGTTGGTCCCGCTCCAACTTATAATTGTTATAAGACAGAGCAGGAAATTGGGGAATACCAGATTTCCCGTGCCGCCCAAACGAAGAGAGTGCATGCTGATGCATCATCTTCGGGTGTGTTCATTATACAGAACTGTTTCTCAGTATCCTTTACGTCCTGGGTATGTAATACCAGATCAGGATCCCAGATATGTAATATGTTACATAGGGCTACAGAAAGGTAGAGAACTGAGAACGGGTGATAAGTTTCATGAGGCAGAAAACGGGGCAAGAATTGCAGCCAGGTCTGTCGGTCACTGTCACCCTGTATTACCAATACATTGATTCTGAACGAATGTTTTTAGATACCGAACCTGATATACCAAATCATATCACTCTCTTTGTTAGAAAAGAAAGGATATAATTTTGAATTGATGGATGATGTTTTGAACATTTCCTATATCAAAAGTTGATCGGTTCAGGCACGTTATCTAAAAGCATTAATGTTCTAAATCAAACTACAGTTCTTAGTATATGAAACACACACAAGAGGAAGAGTTCAGAAATGAACGAATTCTTCTTGAGGTATTGTAGACTAGGTCAGATCAATGCGACCCGACTGGCTAGAGTTACATATAGATGTATTTTTAAATCAGTTTGAATTTACATCTTGTGAAACTCGCCAGTCATGTCACAAAGATAAGACGACCCTAGCTCCGTTTATTGGAAACAGAGAAAGAGTTAGTAAACTCTTGGGATGATACATGTTGATGTATGTAGGTCCCCTGTCTACACATACCAGGAATGGTTCTTTATACTTCATTACGTTCTCTGATGATCTTTCGAGTTTCAGACCTATGTTCCTGTTGAAACACAAGTCCGAACCTTTTGAGATATTCACAGAACATAAGTTAGAAGTAGAGAACCAATAAGGGTATAAGTATTATGTCCTTTGATGTGATCAAGGAGGAGAATACTTGAGCACGGAAATCCTGGACTATTCTAAAGGAGAATGAGATTCTCTCTCAGCATTACTCCTCTGAATACACCATAGCACGATGGTATATCAGGGCGGAGCAGATACACCCTATTTGATATGGTGTGCTCTATGATGAGTACTACTGAGTTACCTATTTCCTTTTGGGTGTTATGCACTTGAGAAGTTGCATACCTATTGAATAGGGTTCCAATCAAATCAGTTGTCTACCGCTTCATATGTGATATGGAAAGGGAAGAGCCCATATCTTAAGTTGGTTAAGATTTGGGGTTGTCCGGCCTATGTCTGAAAGAAAAATCCGGACAAGCTCGAGGCAAGATCTGTTATGTACAACTGGAAAGGTTCCAGCTATACAAACAACAGCAGATGATTTGGTAGAACCAAAGGATTCAGTAGATTCCAACGAACCTCAGCCTCTCCGCCGATCTAGTAGGGTTCCTCACCCACCTGAGAGATACTTCGGTTTCTCTATGACAGTGGGAGCGAGGAATGCATCATGAGATGATGACCCAACTAGTTTCGAGCTGGCCATCAAGAGTAAGACTCTGTAAGAATGGCTGGATGCTTAGTGATCTGAGATGGAATCCTTATACACCAACAAAGTATGGACTTTAGTTGCTATATCTGAAGGGTTAAATCCCCATCAGGAGCAAGTATATCTTGAGAAGATTACTTGGTGTATATGGAAGAGTTGAGACTTTCAAAGCTAGACTTGTTAAAGCTTTTCGTCATCGACCAGGCGTGGATAATGATGAAACTTTTTCAAGTAGCTATGCTTAAGTCCATCCAGATCCTACTTGCCACGGCTACATACCATGACTGCGATATCTGGTGGTTGGGTGTCTTGACTGCTTTTCTAAATGATGATTTAGAAGAGAGTGTCTATAAGTACACAGCCAGAGGGCCTCGTAGACAGTGGGAGCAGCGGAAACGTGTGCAAGATGTTTTATAGGATAAAGCAGGCATCGCGGAGTTGGAACATCTGTTTTGAAGGATAAGTCAAAGAGTTTGACATCATCAAAATGGTAGATGAACCTTGTATAAACAAAAAGGTAGTAGGGAGTATGGTGGTGATCCTCGTAGAGTACGTGGATGACATACTCTTGATAAGAAAGGAGTTTCCTATGCTACGCTCAGTCGATCTCCGTTTATCACAATGATTCTCCATATAGGATCGAAGTGATACCTACTAAATCCTGGATTTTGGATCTATGAGATAGATCTAATTGGATGTTAGGACTCTCACTAGTTGTAGTGAGATGGTATCAATCGATCCTGGGGAGAATCACTGGAAGGGTTCCAGGGTGATAAGGACGACTGAATGTCAGTCGCAGGCATTGTCTTTACCCTCAGTAAAGGGACGGTATGTTGGAAGAGTTCCAAGCTAGATACCGTGACACACTAGACGATAAAGGCAGGATACATCGCTACTTAAGATGCTACCTAAGAGGCTGTTTGGGTGTATAATGGTTCATGAGATGAACTTAGTTCCTCCCATTGTGTGACAATGGAGTTGTGGCTTATGCCAAGGAACGTCCGTCCCATCAGTGATCCAGACATATTCTAAGGCAGTATCACTTGATCATGGAGATGGTTGATCTCCAGGGACATCGAGGTTAGGAGAGCAGACTCAGAGGACAACACAGCGGATCCACTCACAAAGGCCTGTTCCCAGAGAGACACTTTTATGGGATGGTTGAGTATGAGATACTTCAAACCACTGCTACAGATGGCCCTAGTGCAAGTGGGAGATTGTTAGTTATATGTATGCCCTAGAGGCCATTACTATACATAGGATGTATATTGTAGTGGATGCTGGGACATATATAGGGAGGACTTTCTTGCTCGACATGATAGTATGCTATCTGGTTGATCTTTACCTTAACATGTATACTGATTGTCTCTCTGTTACATGTTGGTAAAGCCCTTAGGATCTGTACTTGACTACCTGGACTATGATGCGGATCATACTAGTGGGGACATGGTAGTCCATAAGTACATCCTTCAAAGTCCCTAGTCGTGGGTGTATCGAGACGGGGCATCGATATACCAGAGTAGACTAGCGTGTACCTTCTCGACCCATACAGATGGGCGATGGATGATCCCATATCCATCGGTGTTTGACATCAGAGGAGATATACGGGTGCTCAGTAGAGACTGGGTACACTGGACGGACTCGCCGAGAACTCCCAGATGGTATTATACCTCACGTCAGATGGCAGTTCTCTGGTGACACTGGTACAGAGTAGTCTGTTGACCCGAGATCGTCATAGAGTCTTGTGTGGTTCCCACTGTGCTTTGATTTCCATCTTACCACGTCCAAGAGGGCGTGCAAAACGGTGGTTTTTGGGTACAGTCCCGAGTCACATGGAGGCAATGAGCGATAGGAGGGGATTCGTCTCTCCCGGTATAGGGGGTTGATGTTGCGCAGTATTCGATTGGCTATAACAGGAAATCCCTGGCCAGGGTTGCTGAGATTTACTGGTAAGTGTTACCAGTAGTTTCTCGAACAGTTATAGACCTCATATCGACACGACTTATTGAGCTATTGGGGTCTGACGTTTACCACCCCTAGACGAGATATGCGACATATCAGACGATCAGACCGGACTGTACAGTAGTGTTACTGGTCGGATTCACTGGAGTGTGAGCGGGCTTGCTCGTCGATCTTCAGATCGCTCAATACCCGGGTGGCCGTTACGTTTAGCAGACCGCTTGCGGCTTGTGGATGTTTGATATGATCATCATCCGCTGCCGGCGTATTGACGAGTCTTTAGAGTCCTACACAGAGGTTTCCTGGCTCAAGCGAAACGAAATGGGAGCGCATATGAGATATGTGCGGGACCGAGAATAATGCGTGTATGTGATGCCGTATTCCATTCTCGCGATGAATGTGTCGAATGGTTGTATACGATATAACCTAGTTATCGAATCAAGGATTGATTCGATAAGCCGATACATTCTATACTAGTCGGTTGTGTGCGACATAACCGGATCATTGAATCAAGTGTTGATTTAATGATTTAATGTATAATTATATATTTGATATATTACTTTGCATTAACTAGTATTGGTTCACTTTAAATGGATTTTCTCACTCGGGTGTGCGCATTACATATGCGATATGATTTTGTGCACTTGATTGTATCATGTTTGATGATACATGTTTACTTGGTTAAGTGCAAAGAATTAAACCATGGTTAAAAGAATGGCTAGGGTTTCATTTCCTTTATTTATTCCTTTATTTATTTATTTATTCATTTTGGAAAAGAAGAGAAAAGAATGGTTGCTAGATTTGGAGTTTAGTTGAAGCTTCATGAAGCTTTGATAAAGTCAACCATACTTATCTCATCCTTAACCCTAACCATTCACACTAACCATGATTCATTCTCTACACTTGACCATGGTTAAAATTATGATAAGAATTCATTTTCTTTTCTTATTCTTTTAACTTATCATATAATTTTCCTTCTTCTTCTTCCTTACTTCAAGTGAAGAAGCTTGAGGTCATCAATGGTGGATTGATGATTTGAGTGAGAAATCCAATTCTAAAGTTAACCCACTTCCTATTTCTTCATCCTCTACCTCTTGCCAAGTAGTAGAGTGTGTTTACTTCACAAGTTTCATGACTTGGTGAAGTTGAGAGCTTGATCTTGCGATGCTTCGACGTAGATCATCTTCGGCATGGACATCGACGACCTAGCTTGCCCATTCTCCGACGAAGCCGACTCTAGAGCCCGGATTTGATTTGGACAGCGGAGACGATCTCGTTGCGGAGCCGTGGAGGTGGAGGACCGGATCTACAAAGGTTGTATTTCCGTATTCCCAATAGTTAAATGTTAACTAGTTCTTGTTCGCCTAGACTTCTAGTTATCGATCCGTAGTTTAGGGTTTGTAGGCACCATAATTTTTGAAATTGCCATGGTTGATGGCTTGGGAGACCTCACTAGAGTGCCTAGGAACCCTACACCCGATTCACATGGAGGCAATGAGCGATAGGAGGGGATTCGTCTCTCCCGGTATTGGGGGTTGATGTTGTGCTATGCTCGACTGGCCATAACAGGAAATCCCTGGCCAGGGTTGCAGTGATATACTGGTAAGTGTTATCAGTAGTTTCACGAATGTTATGGACCCTACGTCGGCATGACTTATCGAGCTATTGGGGTCTGACGTATACCACCCCTAGGCGAGATATGCGACATATCAGACGAACAGACCGGACTATACGGTAGTGTTACTTGTCGGATTCACTGGAGTGTGAGCGGGCTTGCTCGTCGATCTTCAGATCGCTCAATACCCGGGTGGCCGTTATGTTTAGCAGACCGCTTGCGGCTTGTGGGTGTTTGATATGATCATCATCCGCTGCCGGCGTATTGACGAGTCTTTAGAGTCCTACACAGAGGTTTCCTGGCTCAAGCGAAACGAAATAGGAGCGCATATGAGATATGTGCGGGACCGAGAATAATACGAGTATGTGATACTGTATTCGATTCTCGCGATGTGACATTGATCGGTTATATGCGATATAGCCGGGTTATCGGATCAAGTGTTGATTCGATAAGATGTTACTAATGATACCAGTCGGTTATGTGCGCATGACCGGATCATTGAATCAAGTGTTGATTTAATGATTTAATGTATAATTATATATTTGATATATTACTTTGCATTAACTAGTATCGGTTCACTTTAAACGGATTTTCTCACTTGGTTTGTGCACATTGTATATGTGATATACTTTTGTACACTTGATTGTATCATGTTTGATGATACATGTTTAACTATAGTTAAGTGTAATGAATTAAGCCATGGTTAATCTAATGATTAGGGTTTTCTTTTTATTACTTATTTATTTATTTATTTATTTTGATTAGATAAGAAAAGAATGGTTGCTAATTTTGGAGTTTAGTTGAAACTTCATGAAGCTTTGACTTTGTAACCATTCTTGTCTTCATCTTAAACCCTAACCATTAAACTAACCTTAGTTAATTCTCTACACTTGACCATGGTTCTAATATGATAAGTATTCATATTCTTTTCTTTTTCTAATTAACTTATCTTATCATCTTTCTTCTTCTTCTTCCTTGAACTTGAAGAAGAAAGCTTACCTCATCAATGGTGATTGATGAATTAGAGTGAGAAATCCAATTCTAAAGTTAACCCAATTCCTATTTCTTCATCCTCTACCTCTTGCCAAGTAGTAGAGTGTGTTTACTTCACAAGTTTCATGACTTGGTGAAGTTGTGAGCTTGATCTAGCGATGCCTCGACGTAGATCATCTTCGGCATGGACATCGACGACCTAGCTTGCCCATTCTCCGACGAAGCCGACTCTAGAGCCCAGATTTGATTTGGACAGCGGAGACGACCTCGTTGCGGAGCCGTGGAGGTGGAGGACCGGATCTACAAAGGTTGTATTTCCGTATTCCCTTAGTTAATTGTTAACTAGTTCATTGTTCGCCTAGAAATCTAGCCAACGATCCGTACTTTAGGGTTTGTAGGCACCCGTAAAATTTTATTTGTGCATATTTGATCACTTGTGAGACTACAATAGAGTGCCTAGGAACCCTACAGAACACTAAACACAATGATAGCTGAACTGCATCTAGTGTCATAAAAGTCATAGCTACACCACTATAAGGCTGAGCTAAAGCTAACAGTAGGTAAGGGAAACAGCCTAACTTCTGAGTCGATACATATATATATATATATATATATATATATATAGTCGGTGATCCCGCCTCGATAATATCACATCCGATACCATATCTCTATAATCGGTTATTACCAAGTCAAGAGTACGGATCAAACATCAATATATAGCTCGTACGTAAATCCGTCGTACGGCATCCCCAAATCTGGGTACGGGTCAATATCATATTCGTCATATCATTCATATGGTGTTCTCTTTAAACAAATATCATAATCTAGGTACCGACCTACGTCTAGTACAAAGCTAACATCATCACTATAATTATAATCTGACTACTGATCGACAGTCTCGTATAAATCGATATCATCATCACATATCATCTCAAGGAGTATACATCGCCGAATGCGGCCTATCATAAACATCCTATCATATCATATCATATCTCGTAACATAATCACATGTCGACCATTTAATATATGTGTCACCATTCATATGGCATCATCATCCCCCAAAATCCTCTAAAGTATTAAGACGTATCTCAATTAAGAATTTTATCATATCACCGATATCATAATCTCATATAAGACTCATCGACTCATCTCAATCCCATATATCATCCTCAATCCGTATGTGAACACATAGTCCCATACCCATGTGACCACATATCTATATAGAATCCCGTATGTACATATGAAATAAGGATGTATGCAAGTATGTATGTGTGTATATGTATGTGTAGTGCACCCACTACCCTAGGGTTTCGTAACCTCTCACCAATCCAACACACCAATATCCATCTTAACATTATCATTAATCCCAAATGACATATAATATTTGTAAGTGTGTATACGCATCCGTATACATCACCACAGACTGCGGGGGTGCTAAACGCCATCCACCCGACTTCTCCCCGTAGATATAAATCTACTCACCTTGTTTTATGTATGCCGGTGCCGATGTCGCCATTTGCATCTCCAATGCCTCGACGTCTCGTGAGTACCTACAAGAATATCACACGCTAAAACATATGAAAACCATGTCGGAAACCAAAATGGTGCACGCTACACCCATAGGTAAAAACCTGTGGCCTCGTGTGCAAACGCAGCCAATATCCACTGTCGTTGACGTCCAAATGCCACCCGACAGAAACGAATCATCGAATACAAAAATCCATACGAAAACAAGTCGTAAATCATACGCCAACTCATGAAAATCAACCCAGATTCTACCCTGGTTAGAACCAGACAAAACTAGACATACCCAGAGTCAAGTTTACAGGTAAAAGAGCCGTGCACGCAAAACGAGGGGGTTTCCTACAGCTCTGGCCGCAAATTGCGGCCGTAAGGAATATATCTGCGGCCTGGAATGGGAGTTGGGGGCTAGGTCTTTGGGTGTTGGTTTCTATCTGCCTGCACATTTCACTGCCAAGTCAATATTATTTTAGGGTATCCCGGGTTGTAGCAGATTCCATAAAGGTCACAAAATTGACAAAATCGCTAAAATACGTCAAGTCGAAACTTTCAGGTAACTTACTGGAAATCTGGGGTAATCTTGGTTAAACTGGTCTCAAATACACCTAATAAGGTTATACCAACTATCACAACCATCTCTTGGCCAAACCTCACTCAAATTTATCTAAGCTAGCACTAATCTACATAACAACACTAAGTTTCAGCAAAAAAAAACCATGATCAAGCAAGAAAGGAATTGGGTTGCAAGATTATACCTCAAGGGGTCTTAGGATGAAGGAGAAGGGAAGATCAAGAAGAAGAGGAGTGTGTGGTTGCTGGTGGGGTGTTGTTTCTCCAGCTGAGCTGCTTCCATTGGTTGTTTTCTCTTTGCTGTTGCTGCTCAGGCTGCTGTTGTTGCTGATGTTTTTCTCCTTTGTTTTCATTTTGTGGGTGTGTGCTACAGCTGCTACTGCTGGGGTTGTTGTTTCAGGTTGGGGTGTTTGCTGATGTAGTTGTTTTGGTGGCTGATGTTGCTTCAGCTGTTGATGCTGAAGCTAACTTCTTGTTGTTTTGTGTTGTGAAGTGTTGGTGGTTTAGTTGTGGGGTGTTGGTTTGTGGTGAAGTGAAGTATTTGATGTGGTGTGCAGCTGGTGTAGAGTAGCTAGTGGGGTGTTGATGGCTGATGGTATTGTTGCAGCTGATGCTAGGGGCTGGGGTGGCTGCAGCTGCTGTTGATTGCTGATGTTTGGGCAGCAGCTGATGTGATAACAATTGGGGCTGAAGTGTTGATATGGGAGCTGAAGTGTTGATGTGAGTGTGTAGGTGTTGGGCTATGGTGTTAGGGGCTGGTGCAGGGTTGGCTGATGTATTGTTTCAGCTGCTGATGTTGGCTGAAGTTGGAATGTTGGGGCTGATGTGTGAGAGGGAGTGAAAGAGCACAAGGAATTATGGAGTGGGATGGATCATGGCACACCCTAGCCACCTCTCTCTCTCTCTCTTCCCTACACAAGGTCAACTCTAACCCTAATCACCTTTTAAACAAGGCCAAAACCTTAAGTTAAAACTAATTACCCTAACCAAAAGGGTTAGACCACCATGGTCATCTAAGCATGGTTCAACCCTAGGCTACCATGAGTCCATAACATGAGACAAGTGTAGAAAATGTTATGTGCACATTCTTGCACAAAAAGCCAAAAATCAAATTAGCGATTTTTAATCGCGGTTAATACCAAAATAGCATTTACGTAACCATAAAAACTTAAAAATGACATATTTCCACAAAATACCCTATTTTAGAATTTTCCATAATTTTCTCCGGAATTTTCACCATTTATCGGTATTTAATTATACCGACTATTAAAATATTCATTAAAAATTAATATTAAATTATGAAAATTCCCAAAAATAATATTTTATTTTTTTGAAATGTTACAATCTTCCCCCCTTAAAAAAATTCGGTCCCCGAATTTAAATTTAAATCTCCAAATTGTAAAACATTTCAATAAAATGTCCAAGTCAACGGGGCTCCGAAATCATCAATACATGAAACGCATCGTAGCGCAATACATGCGCATGCGTAACGAGCAGATAACTCGAAAACAAAACTCCGTCAAGCATCTCGCAATCATCGGAGTCAAGGCGAAAACACGAATGCCAAATCCCAATACAAAACCGATATGCTATAAATCAGAGCTATACATATAAATATCAAATCTGTACATGTATATATCTGAAGGAAATGCATGCCAAAATTCTTTAAAGTCGATGTACAATGCGCATAACACTGCACAGTGGCGGACGTTTCTATAAGAAAATAGCCATATACGTATATATCTTTTGTTTAATATGCATGATCCGCCGTTTTAAAACAATTTAGAAGGGTTCCTTGTTTTAAACGTTTCGTCTCATATCGGACACGTATGTAAATAATGAGACTAAAGCTCACTTTTGGAAATCCCTTTGAAATCTATCAGTGCATGCAAAATATATCCAGGCACTGTCCTCTGACTAGTCTTGCTCAGTACGAAAACAATGATGAAACTTCACACAACGTACTGCTCCATAAGAAATCAATCCCAAAATGTGCATATGAATACTACGTGCGTCTAGTACGCACGGAAATCAAAATCCATGAATGTGCCATATATGCGCACAGAAACAACATCAAGATGCAACGGTTGTGCACACAACATCGTTCATAGGCAACGTGCGTGCCTGACAGCAACATCAGATGCATCTGACATGCACGAAAAATCCCGATTTAGTGCATCTGGTGTGCACCAAATCGCATCTCATAACATGTGCCCAACATGCGCTAAAAATCCAAATCTGGTACATCCATCATGCACGAAATCATGAAATCCAACATCAAGCGCCGAACATGCGCAAAATCCAATCAGGTGCATAAAGTGCACAAAGCAAATATCGAGCATCACCATCGAAATCGAAGTCCAGTGCATCCAAGTGCACAAAATACATGTCACTACACTGCGGCATATGTAAACTATACAGAATGCGAAAACCAAATCGTGTGCGTGCGTACGCACAAAATCAACTCAAATGTCTAAACCCCATAAAATCATAAACATGTGAAACCAAGGCACGAAAACGATATCAAGTGCAACAACTGTGCGAAAATCGTAAATCCTCAATCATCAAAATCAACTCATGCGAATAAACCGCCCAAAATACCGAAATCAAGTATGGCGGACTAGTTCCGCTCAAGCACATCCTCCAAGAATCTCTGGCCAACTGTCGTGATTACTCATAGCATGTCTCGTCGACGATCCTGAAATCTGGCCTGCTGGTATGCGTATCAATGACCACTCCTGGGTCCAAGTCTTCTCTGTGGATTACCAATCTCACGATCCATCGGCTCATCGGCCCTGTCAGGTGTGCTAACGGGGATGATTCCGTTCTGGCACTTCTCTTGTCATCTCTCGGTCAATCATCGCGACCACTCGTAAGCAGCATGTCACTGGCGTCGGCCTCTGGCTCTCTGAATGCACGTGACACATCTGATCCTGGGTGCAATTATCATTGCAGCAGTGTCCTGGAAGGAATCCTGCTCAAGGTCTCTTCCAAGTCTCATTTCTGCCGAACTGTCCGGAAATCATCGTCCTTTACTATATCTGCTTCTTGCTCCGGAACAGCTGCATACTCATCACGACTACTTCTGGAAGGTATATCCAAGTACAATGCCTCGGCATGCGCATCGCATCTCTGATGTCGGCAGAGTGGAACGTCATCTTATCCAGATCTGGTACGAACCTCTTACTCCACTTTTTCTAATGTCGATTGCTTCGGACTCGTCTCGTCGTGGCTGCATGGACTGAGCTCTAACGGCTATCCTCGTATCTGGAGTCTCCCAAGAATGCATCTCACCATCTAGCGTCCGAATTAAGTCGAACCATTCGATCGATTCGTCAAAACCTCATAATCCCCCAAGAGCTCAACATCTTGGGTACAGTATAATAGTATCGAGTACATACCACAGCATCGGTGGTCCAGCCGTAAAAGGGCAAACCCAAGCCTCACTAATGGCGCCGCAGAACCGCCGCAAACCCTAAGGTTCAAAGGCTTTCACACGGTCATTAAGTCGAGTTAGGGTTTCATTCTTCTAGAGGGACCATAGAATTGCCTGCATGTCTTTCCAAATGCTTTAAACATGGAATAATAGGTTACTGACATTCGATCGTCTCTGTCGACTCTCAACGCTTACGCGTGAAGTCGTCTCTAGCTGGAATCAATCTATCTGATGACCTCGCATCGGGGTAGCGAACGATCCACATGTCCTAGTCATTCATCCTTAGTGACTAGCGACCTTCTATAATCTATTAGTACAATCTCGTACTGTAATAGCTCCAACATCTGGGGCAAAATCTCGTTATTCACAGCAATAACTGGCTCACTCGTCTGCACGCTGAACAGTACCTCAATCATCATGAGTAAGCAACACTTCCACGGTCATCAAAATCTGGCTGGTCTCGGTCAGTGGCTCAATCCTCTGGTGCTAATCTGCACGTCCGAGAAGTCTCATACAGCGATCCATCCAACGCTCGTGGCGCGAAAACACAGTAAAAAGACACATCTCTACAATCGTGTGTCACCAGAATCACGCCCTGGTCAGTCCTCGTCCGTAACGAGCTCGTGTTGACCGCAACTCTAGCCGTAGCTCTCCCTGCCCGTAACCGTGGCAGCAAAACCATAACAGGTACAGATGAGGCTAGATTAGGAATGAATATGATACTGAGCAAAGAAATGTACATCATAAGGCTTCTTAAATGGAGTGGCGTATCGTAAATATGCCGCGGAACATACCCACGGTACGTCACTCTACTTTAGTCACCTATTCCATCAACCAAGGGTCATCTTACGTTCCGAAGGTAAAACCTAACGCTTTGATACCAATTTTGTCACGTCCCGAAACTACGGAATACGACCGGCACTTAGGCTACGAACGTCTCAAGGCGTACGTGCTCTAAGTAAGCCGAGCCCAGAAATCCAAACCAAGAAAAATAGTGGAGTGAAGGAAAAACCATATGTAAATCAACCAGTTTGCAACTTAATATACAACGCCTAAAGGCGAGGATCACAACAGAAAAGGAAACTCAACAGCATGAAATCCAGAGAGATATAATGCGCGACTATAACGTCGAAAGAATGAACATCACTGGTCTCTATCTCAAATAAGTACATGTTTGGTTGATGGAACTTCTAAATACAACTGAATAATAATATATACCAAGTATACTGATGGGTACGATACAATAAACCCACCTACTAGCAAATCACCCGGAAATGGAAGTAGTGCCAGCAAAGCCGTAATGAAACCTGTACGGCAAAACCTGTAAGAAATTGTGGCACAACGGGGGTGAGTTGCCAACTCGTGAATAGAAACATCTACGAACAGAAATCGCATGAACAACGCAATCCTAAATCATACAATCATAATATATCCTCAAATATATAACCAGCAGCCTATAACAATGGCTAGGGTATACCTCTAAACAACGGTAATACCAAGTGCTCGTGTCAGTGCCTCAGGTAGCAATGTATCATATGGATGGTGTATGAATGCATGAAACAGAATGCATGTACTGGAGAAAACTGCTTTCATAACTTAGTGAGATTTCTGTATCTTTTTAAAAGAGGTGTCATAAATGAAATCAGTATAAACAGTGTCTAGTATCGACACAAAACATAAATCTCAATATCTCAAATCTCAGGCTCCGGCTATCCGGACTGGCCTGTATCATCAAATCTCAGTACCTCAATATCTCGAAATCTCAATGTCTCAATCTCAATATCTAGAGCGCCGTCAGTCCAGACCGGCCCCTACCATCCATCTCAAGGCTACGATGGTATCCTCCGGATATCCGACACGTCGGGTAATATCACTGGTCGGTCGTGCTTCCCTGCCAGGCTCAACGCTATCTCCTGCGATCTTCTTGTCCCGGGGTACCGCACCGGGCCCACCATGTACCCGAAACGGTTCATCCACCTCCTCGAATCGGGTCTCGAAATCCATTAGCAAAACTCATGGTGGACGACTCATACATCATGGGAAAACCGCATTTTTATTTTAAAAGAGAGAAAGCAGTTTATATATGTTTTGCTGTTTTCCTCCAAATCCAGAAAATCTCATGAAAACCCGAATCCAAATCATCAATAGCATGTAAAATCATGAATATAAGCATGAGAATCCATGAATGCAGCATAATATGAATAACAGTATGCATGAAGTGACAAGTAATAACTGCAATGTCAAGCTGGCATATAAGGCAAGCATACTAATATTATGTCACTACTGGCTAACAAGCTAAATCAAGCAATAATATTTTCTAAGTGTACGTGACATGGCAATTACCGATAAAGATGTGTGTGAGCCGGCAAAAAAGTGTACGTGGTACATACGCATCATCGGTAATGGTGCTGGTGTCCTAACAGCAGGATATCAATAATGGAATATGAATCACAACAGTATGCGGTGCAGAGCAACAATAATCAAGTGCGGGAGATGAACATGTTAGTTATATGTATGCCCTAGAGGCCATTACTGTACATAGGATGTATATTGTAGTGGATGCTGGGACATATATAGGAAGGACTTTCTCGCTCGACATGATAGTACGCTATCTGGTTGCTCTTTATCTTAACATGTATACTTTCTGTCTCTCTGATTACATGTTGATAAAGCCCATAGGATGTGTGCTCGACTTCCAGGACTATGATGTAGATCATACTAGTGGGGCCTGGGTAGTCCATGAGTACATCCTTGAAATGTTCCTAGTCGAGGGAATATTGAGACGGGGCATCGATATTCCAGAGTAGACTAGCGCATATCTTCTCGACCCATGCGATGGGCGATGGATGATCCCATATCCATTGGTGTTTGACATCGAAGATGGTATGCGGGTGCTCAGTGGAGACTGGGTACACTGAACGGACTCGCCGAGAACTCCCAGATGGTATTATACCTCACGTCAGATGGCAGTTCTCTGGTGACACTGGTACAGCTTAGTCTGTTGACCCGAGATCGTCATAGAGTCTTGTGTGTCTCCCACTGTGCTTTGATTTCCACCCTACCACGGCTCTACTGAGTTGTGCAAACAGGTGGTTTTTGGGTACAGTCCCGATTCACATGGAGGCAATGAGCGATAGGAGGGGATTCGTCTCTCCCGGTATTGGGGGTTGATGTTGTGCTATGCTCGACTGGCCATAACAGGAAATCCCTGGCCAGGGTTGCAGTGATATACTGGTAAGTGTTATCAGTAGTTTCACGAATGTTATGGACCCTACGTCGGCATGACTTATCGAGCTATTGGGGTCTGACGTATACCACCCCTAGGCGAGATATGCGACATATCAGACGAACAGACCGGACTATACGGTAGTGTTACTTTTCGGATTCACTAGAGTGTGAGCGGGCTTGCTCGTCGATCTTCAGATCGCTCAATACCCGGGTGGCCGTTACGTTTAGCAGACCACTTGCGGCTTGTGGGTGTTTGATATGATCATCATCCGCTGCCGGCGTATTGACGAGTCTTTAGAGTCCTACACAGAGGTTTCCTGGCTCAAGCGAAACGAAATAGGAGCGCATATGAGATATGTGCGGGACCGAGAATAATACGAGTATGTGATACTGTATTCGATTCTCGCGATGTGACATTGATCGGTTATATGCGATATAGCCGGGTTATCGGATCAAGTGTTGATTCGATAGGATGTTACTAATGATACCAGTCGGTTATGTGCGCATGACCGGATCATTGAATCAAGTGTTGATTTAATGATTTAATGTATAATTATATATTTGATATATTACTTTGCATTAACTAGTATCGGTTCACTTTAAACGGATTTTCTCACTTGGTTTGTGCACATTGTATATGTGATATACTTTTGTACACTTGATTGCATCATGTTTGATGATACATGTTTAACTATAGTTAAGTGTAATGAATTAAGCCATGGTTAATCTAATGATTAGGGTTTTCTTTTTATTACTTACTTATTTATTTATTTATTTTGATTAGATAAGAAAAGAATGGTTGCTAATTTTGGAGTTTAGTTGAAACTTCATGAAGCTTTGACTTTGTAACCATTCTTGTCTTCATCTTAAACCCTAACCATTAAACTAACCTTAGTTAATTCTCTACACTTGACCATGGTTCTAATATGATAAGTATTCATATTCTTTTCTTTTTCTAATTAACTTATCTTATCATCTTTCTTCTTCTTCTTCCTTGAACTTGAAGAAGAAAGCTTACCTCATCAATGGTGATTGATGAATTAGAGTGAGAAATCCAATTCTAAAGTTAACACAATTCCTATTTCTTCATCCTCTACCTCTTGCCAAGTAGTAGAGTGTGTTTACTTCACAAGTTTCATGACTTGGTGAAGTTGTGAGCTTGATCTAGCGATGCCTCGACGTAGATCATCTTCGGCATGGACATCGACGACCTAGCTTGCCCATTCTCCGACGAAGCCGACTCTAGAGCCCAGATTTGATTTGGACAGCGGAGACGACCTCGTTGCGGAGCCGTGGAGGTGGAGGACCGGATCTACAAAGGTTGTATTTCCGTATTCCCTTAGTTAATTGTTAACTAGTTCATTGTTCGCCTAGAAATCTAGCCAACGATCCGTACTTTAGGGTTTGTAGGCACCCGTAAAATTTTATTTGTGCATATTTGATCACTTGTGAGACTACAATAGAGTGCCTAGGAACCCTACAGTGGTATCAGATCCTAGCTAGAGCCTTAGGCGAAGTCTAGACGCGATTTGAAGTCCGATCGAACCGAAACCTCACCCGGGAAATTGCTCTCTGTACTTTTTTCAAAAACAGTGATTTTTCCAAATTAAAAATATGCAGAGAACTCAGCAGGGAATTCTAAGAATTACGGCTAAAATTTTTTTTGATGAACAGTTAAAACCGCGGCGGAAGGGCGGCATAAGATAGGTTTATGCGGCGGTTCCGCCGCACATTGATGACGTCAGCCCTAAATTTTTACACTGTAATTCATTGTTTCTGGTTCTGAGTTCTCTGGATGTTTTGAAATTTTATTCAAGAGTTGAATTTTCTGCAGTTGTTTTGGGGATTCGGTGTTTCGATCGGGGTATCAAATTTTGTCTATTTGGTTTTCCGGATAAATTCTAGAATATGTTAAAAAGTTCGACCGGATATAAATACCCAATTTTTCCCCTGTCGGGAAATTTCCAAGTGTTGGATTTTTCCGTAGTTTAACGACGTTCTAAGTAGTGCAAGTAACGCGATGGTCCCTCTAGAAGACACAAACCTTAACTCGATTATGTGACCGTCTTGAACTGCCCTTTGAACCTTCGGGTTTGGGGCAGTACGGCGTGCCACATGTGAGGCGTTGGCTTGACCCTTCTACGGCTGGACCGTTGGTACTGAGGTACGAACGGAATGTTGTTAGACTTATTTCATGTGTTGATCTGTATCGGGAAAACTTGGGTGTTCGATTGTTCGATCGGAAAGTTTAACATTTTCTATTTATCTGGAATGGGATACAATAATTGGAATTCACAAAAGTTATGAGATAACTAAATGAATGTTATAAACGTAGCAATTTTGTCTCAATTGATCGGTTGCCACGGAATTTTGATGTGATCAAAAGTCCGTTGCAATCACGTAGCGTACGCGGATACTCGCCGGGTAAACTTAATAGACAGCCTCACTCCATAGCCCCGACCAAGTGACTGTAGGAGAACCTCGTCGCCGAGAGCATCCGTTCGGGTGCTCGCGGTAGCGGTGTTCCGCCTTGGTACACTTCGTCGACGGTATCGGGGGTGCGACTGTCTACTGAAGTTTGCGACGAGTATTCGATCAGACTGTCGGGAATCTTGTTGAATTGCCCGACTCGATATTGAAAAGTGTTTTCGATAAAGAGACTAAAATGCGGGGTTTATAATTGTTAGGCATGCGATGTCTAAGTAATTCATTTGGTCAGGCATACGATGTCTGAGGTGGTTGCGGATTCCAACTGTTGTAGTTTTACACTTTCTTTTCTGTGACCGTAAGTGTAATATGTGATATCGCCGGTTTCGTTGCTATATGTCAACGACAATTGGGATGCGCATATTTACTTACGTTGTTGACATGAGATGTTATGTGTTGCTGGATATGTTATATTGGATCGTCGTGTTTGAATAGCCGGGGGGTTTTTATGTGAGATGAGTGTTTTTCATTTTCATTCATGTAAAAACTTGTATGTAATATTCTTTTATTTGGGGCACTTCCAGGTTGCGGAAGTAGTCACCATTTGTATATTATTTACTTTTCTGCACTAGGATAGACCCAAGGAGGGGAGCACAAGTAACCGGGTTCTGGGGTCCAGTGGGAGACCAACTCGAGGAGTCGAGTCCGGGTTTCCTAACCCTAGAATTGGCAGAGTTGCTTGCCGCTCTCGTAGGGGTCTAGGGGTGTGGGATTGGCTATTCATCACGACCGTGGAATCCGTGTTTTATACTGGCTCGTATTGAAAACACGGACGTCCTAGTATATCCAATATTTCATATGTTTCTTCTGCTGTGTTTTATCTGTGATCATGCGATGTTCTGTGTTCTGTGACAGGTATTATATATAGTATATATGATATATTATATAGACGTTGCTTATGTTTTACACCCGCGCTAGCCCTGCCTCGCTCTGGCGTTAGTTACCTAACCTAACGGTGCAGACGGGACATCGAGGCGAATGCGGATGGCATAAGTGTACGTCATATCTATCTGTGATGTTTAGGTAACTTAAAATGATGGGATATTCATTAATGAGATTAATGAAAGAAAATAAACCTAATTGATGTTGTGGAATCGAATTTCAAAATAAAACAGGTAGCTACAGTTCTTGCTTTGCATCGCGGTGTTCATTATAGAAAATCCTGCACCTTATTCGATGAGGAAAGGACCGAGATCCCTTCACCGGGAGTGACTCCTTTAGCAATAACTGGCAGATGCTACAACCCTCGGTTTGTCTTTGATCGCTTCTATAGTTTCCGCTTTGCACAGTGATATATATGATATATCCCGCACCTCATTCGACGAGGAAAGGGCCGACGATCCCTTCACCGGGAGTGACCCCTTTAGCAAAACTAGAAAAGCTTCAAAAACATTCCATTTAAAAACCATTTGATTCCGCAACGAGATCAAGTTCAAAGCGTTAAAGGTTTTCACAAAAACCAGCCGCAACCCTCCGTCATTTTAGGAAGTAGAGTACTTAGTATTCGTGCTGTGTTTGTTGACCATAGTCAAGGCACAGTGTACGGTAGCTAAGTGATGTCTTCCTACACCGCATATGATGCGATTAGTTAGGACAGTCACGTGACTTTGTTGACCTTAGTTAAGGGTCATGTGGGTGGGTCTAATTAATCACGAAATGACGGGTAGAACTTGACTAGTACTTATGATTTGTTGACCATAGTTAAGGTCATAGGTGCTAGGGGTAAAAATATTATCGGGAATTTCAAGTGTTGAAATTTGCAATGAGATTGCATACCTTCTATGAGATAGTTGGATCCCGATACCCGCTGCGAGTAAGAGTTACTCCTGGGAGAGTTTTATACATTACAATTAGCCAATCAAGTAGGTGTCTAGAAAGGTGTCAACGGGGTTACGCCTCTGGGAAAACGAGGTTTACATTAATTAGGTTCGTGCGAAAGCACGGGGGACCTCCCTCAAAGTACCGACACTGGCCTGGCTGAAAGATTGGCGAACTTGTAGTGTGTAATTAATCCCGGCTAGTCTTTCCTTTTAGGGTTTGAAGGAAGATTTGATAAAAAGCAGTGGGAGCCATCCTGATTAGATAAAATAAAAACCAATCTATTCTTGCAAGAGCGCACGCTGAGTGTTTTCTTCTCTCTCTCTCCAGGTAGCGACCATATCACGCCTTAATCAAGATAATAATACGGATTATTGACCGAACCCGCTTGTTATACTGAGCTAGGGAACGTTGGTCCCGCTCCAACTTATAATTGTTATAAGACAGAGCAGGAAATAGGGGAATACCAGAATTCCTATGTCGCCCAAACGAAGAAAGTGCATATGATGCATCTCCTTCGGGTGTGTTCATTACAAAGAACTGTTTCTCAGTGTCCTCTGCATCCTGGGTATATGATACCGGATCAGGATCCCAGATATGTAATCTATTACATAGGGCTACAAAAAGGTAGAAAAACTGAGAACGGGTGATAAGTTTCATGAGACAGAAATCGGGGCAAGTGTTGCAGCCAAGTCTGTTGGTCACTGTCACCCTGTATTACCAATACATTGATTCTGAACAAATGCTATTAGATGCCGAACCTGATATACAAAATCATATCAGTCTCTTTATTAGTAAAGAAATGATAAAATTTTGTATAGTTGGATAATGTTTTGAACATTTCCTATATCAAAAGTTGATCGGTTCAGGTGCGTTATCTAAAAGCATTGATGTTCTAAATCAAACTACAGTTCTTAGTATATGAAACACACACAAGAGGAAGAGTTCAGAAATGAACGGATTCTTCTTGAGGTATTGTAGACTAGGTCAGATCAATGCGACCCGACTGGCTGAAGTTACATTTAGATGTATATTTAAATCGTTTTGAATTTACATCTTGTGCAACTCGCCAATCATGTCACAAAGATAAGATGACCATAGCTCTGTCTATTGGAAACATAGAAAGAGTTAATGAACTCTTGGGACCGATACATGATGATGTATGTAAGGTCTCCTGTCTACACATGCCAGGACTGGTTCTTTATACTTCATTATATTCTCTGATAATCTCTCAAGATTCAGTCGTATGTTCCTGCTGAAACATAAGTCCGAAGCTTTTGAGGTATTCACAGAATATAAGTTAGAAGTAGAGAACCAATAACCGGGTATAAGTATTATGTCCTATGGTGAGATCAGAGAGGAGAATACTTGTGCATAGAATTCCTGGACTATTCTAAAGGAGAATGAGATTCTCTCTCAGCATTACTCCTCTGCATACACCACAGCACTACGGTGTATCGGGGCGGAGCAATCACACAATATTAGATATCGTGTGCTATATGATGAGTATTACTGAGTTACCTATTTCTTTTTGGGTGTTATGCGCTTGAGAAGCTGCATACCTATTGAATTAGGTTCGAATCAAATCACTGCCTACCATTCCATATGAGATATGGTATGGGAAGAGCCTATCTCTTAAGTGAGTTAAGATTTGGGGTTGTCCGGCCTATGTTTAAAGCAAAATCCGGACAAGATCGAGGCAGGATCAGTTCTGTAGAACTGGAAAGGTTCCAGCTATACAAAACTGCAATTGATGATTTGACTGAACCATAAGATTCTATAGTTCCCGACGAACCTCAGCCTCTCCGCCGATCTAGTAGGGTTCCTCATCCGCCTGAGAGATACCTCGTTTTCTCGATGACAGTGGGAGCAAGGATTGCATCATGAGATGATGACCCAACTAGTTTCGAGCAGGCCATCGAGAGTAGGGACTCTGTAAGAATGGCTGGATGCTTAGCGATCTGAGATGGAATCCTTATACACCAACAAAGTATGGACTTTGGTTGCTAAATCTGAAGGGTTAAATCCCCATCAGGAGCAAGTATATCTTGAGAAGATTACTTGGTGTAGATGGAAAAGTTGAGACTTTCAAAGCTAGACTTGTTAAAGGTTTTCGTCATCGACCAGGCATGGATAATGATGAAACCTTTTTCCAGTAGCTATGCTTAAGTCTATCCAGATTCTACTTGCCACGGCTACATACCATGACTGCGATATCTGGTGGTTGGGTGCCCTGACTGCTTTTCTAAATACTGATTTAGAAGAGAACGTCTGTAAGAACACAGCCAGAGGTCTTCGTAAACAGTGGGAGCAGCGGAAACGTGTGCAAGTTGCTTTACATA
Source organism: Agapanthus africanus (assembly GCA_030015575.1). Lineage (NCBI taxonomy): Eukaryota > Viridiplantae > Streptophyta > Magnoliopsida > Asparagales > Amaryllidaceae > Agapanthus > Agapanthus africanus. The sequence continues at coordinate 154,223,562 of CM057345.1, read as the reverse complement.
ATGAAGCAGGCATCGCGGAGTTGGAACGTCTGTTTTGATATGATAGTCAAAGTGTTTGACTTCATCAAAATGGTAGACGAACCTTGTATATACAAAAGGGTGGTAGAGAGTAAGGTGGTCATCTTCGTATTGTACGTAGACAACATACTCTTGATAGGAAAAGAGTTTCCTACACTACGATCGGTTAATCTCCTATTATCACAAGGATTCTCCAAATAGGATCAAAGTGATACCTCCTAAAATCCTGAGTTTTCATCTATGAGATAGATGTAATTGGATGCTAGGATTCTCACTAGATGTAGTGAGATGGTATCAATCGATCCTGAAGAGAATCGCTGGAAGAGTTCCAGGGTGATAAAGACGACTGAATGTCAGTCACGGGCATTGTCTTTACCCTCAGTAAAGGGACGGTATGTTGGAAGAGTTCCAAGCACGATACCGTGGCAAACTAGACGATAAAGGCTGGTAACATCGCTATTAAAGATACTACCAAAGAGGCTGTTTGGGTGTATATTAGTTCATAAGATGAACTAGGTTCCTGCCATTGTATGACAATGGAAGCGTGGTTTCGACCCTGGAACCCTGGTCCCATCAGTGGCCCAGACAAATTCTGAGGAAGCATCACCTGATCATGGAGATAGTTGATCTCCAGGGTGATCGAGGTTAGGAGAGAAGACTCAGAGGACAACACGGCGGATCCACTCACGAAGGCCTTTTTCCCAAAGAGAGACTTTTTAGGGGATGGTTGAGTATGCGATACTGCAACCACTGCTACAGATAGCCCTAGTGCAAGTGGGAGATTGTTAGTTATATGTATGCCCTAGAGGCCATTACTGTACATAGGATGTATATTGCAGTGGATGCTGGGACATATATAGGAAGGACTTTCTCGCTCGACATGATAGTACGCTATCTGGTTGCTCTTTATCTTAACATGTATACTTTCTGTCTCTCTGATTACATGTTGATAAAGCCCATAGGATGTGTGCTCGACTTCCAGGACTATGATGTAGATCATACTAGTGGGGCCTGGGTAGTCCATGCGTACATCCTTGAAATGTTCCTAGTCGAGGGAATATTGAGACGGGGCATCGATATTCCAGAGTAGACTAGCGCATATCTTCTCGACCCATGCGATGGGCGATGGATGATCCCATATCCATTGGTGTTTGACATCGAAGATGGTATGCGGGTGCTCAGTGGAGACTGGGTACACTGAACGGACTCGCCGAGAACTCCCAGATGGTATTATACCTCACGTCAGATGGCAGTTCTCTGGTGACACTGGTACAGCTTAGTCTGTTGACCCGAGATCGTCATAGAGTCTTGTGTGTCTCCCACTGTGCTTTGATTTCCACCCTACCACGGCTCTACTGAGTTGTGCAAACAGGTGGTTTTTGGGTACAGTCCCGATGTTAGTTATATGTATGCCCTAGAGGCCATTACTATACATAGGATGTATATTGTAGTGGATGCTGGGACATATATAGGGAGGACTTTCTTGCTCGACATGATAGTATGCTATCTGGTTGATCTTTACCTTAACGTGTATACTGATTGTCTCTCTGTTACATGTTGGTAAAGCCCTTAGGATCTGTACTTGACTACCTGGACTATGATGCGGATCATACTAGTGGGGACATGGTAGTCCATAAGTACATCCTTCAAAGTCCCTAGTCGTGGGTGTATCGAGACGGGGCATCGATATACCAGAGTAGACTAGCGTGTACCTTCTCGACCCATACAGATGGGCGATGGATGATCCCATATCCATCGGTGTTTGACATCAGAGGAGATATACGGGTGCTCAGTAGAGACTGGGTACACTGGACGGACTCGCCGAGAACTCCCAGATGGTATTATACCTCACGTCAGATGGCAGTTCTCTGGTGACACTGGTACAGAGTAGTCTGTTGATCCGAGATCGTCATAGAGTCTTGTGTGGTTCCCACTGTGCTTTGATTTCCATCTTACCACGTCCAAGAGGGCGTGCAAAACGGTGGTTTTTGGGTACAGTCCCGAGTCACATGGAGGCAATGAGCGATAGGAGGGGATTCGTCTCTCCCGGTATAGGGGGTTGATGTTGCGCAGTGTTCGATTGGCTATAACAGGAAATCCCTGGCCAGGGTTGCTGAGATTTACTCGTAAGTGTTACCAGTAGTTTCTCGAACAGTTATAGACCTCATATCGACACGACTTATTAAGCTATTGGGGTCTGACGTTTACCACCCCTAGGCGAGATATGCGACATATCAGACGATCAGACCGGACTGTACAGTAGTGTTACTGGTCGGATTCACTGGAGTGTGAGCGGGCTTGCTCGTCGATCTTCAGATCGCTCAATACCCGGGTGGCCGTTACGTTTAGCAGACCGCTTGCGGCTTGTGGATGTTTGATATGATCATCATCCGCTGCCGGCGTATTGACGAGTCTTTAGAGTCCTACACAGAGGTTTCCTGGCTCAAGCGAAACGAAATGGGAGCGCATATGAGATATGTGCGGGACCGAGAATAATGCGTGTATGTGATGCCGTATTCCATTCTCGCGATGAATGTGTCGAATGGTTGTATACGATATAACCTAGTTATCGAATCAAGGATTGATTCGATAAGCCGATACATTCTATACTAGTCGGTTGTGTGCGACATGACCGGATCATTGAATCAAGTGTTGATTTAATGATTTAATGTATAATTATATATTTGATATATTACTTTGCATTAACTAGTATTGGTTCACTTTAAATGGATTTTCTCACTCGGGTGTGCGCATTACATATGCGATATGATTTTGTGCACTTGATTGTATCATGTTTGATGATACATGTTTACTTGGTTAAGTGCAAAGAATTAAACCATGGTTAAAAGAATGGATAGGGTTTCATTTCCTTTATTTATTCCTTTATTTATTTATTTATTCATTTTGGAAAAGAAGAGAAAAGAATGGTTGCTAGATTTGGAGTTTAGTTGAAGCTTCATGAAGCTTTGATAAAGTCAACCATACTTATCTCATCCTTAACCCTAACCATTCACACTAACCATGATTCATTCTCTACACTTGACCATGGTTAAAATTATGATAAGAATTCATTTTCTTTTCTTATTCTTTTAACTTATCATATCATTTTCCTTCTTCTTCTTCCTTACTTCAAGTGAAGAAGCTTGAGGTCATCAATGGTGGATTGATGATTTGAGTGAGAAATCCAATTCTAAAGTTAACCCACTTCCTATTTCTTCATCCTCTACCTCTTGCCAAGTAGTAGAGTGTGTTTACTTCACAAGTTTCATGACTTGGTGAAGTTGAGAGCTTGATCTTGCGATGCTTCGACGTAGATCATCTTCGGCATGGACATCGACGACCTAGCTTGCCCATTCTCCGATGAAGCCGACTCTAGAGCCCGGATTTGATTTGGACAGCGGAGACGATCTCGTTGCGGAGCCGTGGAGGTGGAGGACCGGATCTACAAAGGTTGTATTTCCGTATTCCCAATAGTTAAATGTTAACTAGTTCTTGTTCGCCTAGACTTCTAGTTATCGATCCGTAGTTTAGGGTTTGTAGGCACCATAATTTTTGAAATTGCCATGGTTGATGGCTTGGGAGACCTCACTAGAGTGCCTAGGAACCCTACAGTGGTATCAGAGCCAAGCTAGTGCCTTAGGCGAAGTCCAGACGGAATTTGAAGTCCGAACGATACAAAACCGAAACCCAAAACATGCTCTCTGTACAATTTTTAAAATCTGGGATTTTTCAACATTAAAAATATTCAGAAAAATCAGTAGGCAATTCTAAGAAATACTGTAAAATTCGTGCACCCAATTCCTTCAATGCGCGGCACTTCCGCGGCACGAGCTTGGCTCGTGCGGCGGAAGGGCGGTCGTTTTGTCGTTTTATGTGGGGTTGTTTGCACAGTAACTCCTATTTAACTGTGCTGAGTTCTCTGGATATTTTTAAAATTTTATTCAAGTGTTGAATAATCTGAGTTGATTTGGGGATTCGGTATTTCGATCGGGTATCAAATTTTGTCTGTGTGGCTTTCCGGATAAATTTTAGAATATGTTAAAAAGTTCGACCGGATATAAATACCCAATTTTTCCCCTGTCGGGAAATTTCCAAGTGTTGGATTTTCCATAAGTTTAACGACGTTCTAAGTAGTGCAAGTAACGCGATGGTCCCTCTAGAAGACACAAACCTTAACTCGATTATGTGACCGTCTTGAACTGCCCTTTGAACCTTCGGGTTTGGGGCAGTACGGCGTGCCACAAGTGAGGCGTTGGCTTGACCCTTCTACGGCTGGACCGTTGGTACTGAGGCACGAACTGAATGTTGCTAGACTTGTTTCATGTGTTGATCTATATCGGGAAAGGTTGGGTGTTCGATTGTTCGATCGAAAAGTTTAACATTTTCTGTTTATCTGGAATGGGATACAATAATTGGAATTCACAAAAGTTATGTGATAACTGAATGAATGTTATAAACGTAGCAATTTAGTCTTACTTGATCGGTTGCCACGGAATTTTGATGTGATCAAAAGTCCGTCGCAATCACGTAGCGTACGCGGATACTCCCCGGGTAAACTTAATAGACAGCTTCACTCCATAGCCCCGACCAAGTGACTGTAGGAGAACCCCGTCGCCGAAAGCATCCGTCCGGGTGCTCGCGGTAGCGGTGTTCTGCCTTGGTGCACTTCGTCGCCGGTATCGGGGGTGCGGCCGTCTACTGAAGTTTGCGACGAGCATTCGATCAGTTTTTCGGGAATCTTGTTGAATTGCCCGACTTGATATTGAAAAGTGTTTTCGATTTTGAGACTAAAATGCGGGGTTTATAATTGTTAGGCATGCGATGTCTAAGTAATTCATTTGGTCAGGCATGCGATGTCTGAGGAGGTTGCGGATTCCAACTGTTGTAGTTTTACACTTTCTTTTCTGTGACCGTAAGTGTAATATGTGATATCGCCGGTTTCGTTGCTATATGTCAACGACAATTGGGATGGACATATTTACTTACGTTGATGACATGTGATGTTATGTGTTGCTGGATATGTTATATTGGATCGTCGTGTTTGAATAGCCGGGGGTTTTTATGTGAGATGAGTGTTTTTCATTTTCATTCATGTAAAAACTTGTATGTAATATTCTTTTATTGGGGCGCTTCCAGGTTGCGGGAGTTGTCACCTGTTGTATATTATTTACTTTTCCGCACTAGGATAGACCCAAGGAGGAGGGCACAAGTAACCGGGTTCTGGAGTCCAGTGGGAGACCAACTCGAGGAGTCGAGTCCGGGTCTCCTAACTCCAGAATTGGTAGGGTTGCTTGCCGCTCTCATAGGGGTCTAGGGGTGTGGGTTTGGCTATTCATCACGACCGTGGAATCCGTGTTTTATACTGGCTCGTATTGAAAACACGGACGTCCTAGTATATCCAATATTTCATATGTTTCTTCTGCTGCGATATCTGTGATGCGATCATGTGATGTTCTGTGATAGATACAGTATATAGTATATATGATATATTATATAGGCGTTACTTATGTTTTACACCCGCGCTAGCCCTGCCCTGCTCTGCCGTTAGTTACCTAACCTAACGGTGCACGAGGGGACATCGAGGCGAATGCGGATGGCATAAGTGTACGTCGTATTTATCTGTGATGTTTAGGTACTTAATTGATGGGACTTCATTAATGTGATTAATGAAATAAAAGAAACCTAAGATGTTGTAGAATCGAATTTCAAAATAAAAAAGGTAGCTACAGTTCTTGCTTTGCATAGCGGTATATGTGATATATCCTGCACCTCATCCGACGAGGAAAGGACCGAGATCCCTTCACCGGGAGTGACTCCTTTAGCAATAACTGGCAGATGCTACACACTCGGTTTGTATTTTGATTGCTTTTAAGTGTTTTTGCTTTGCACAGTGATATATGTGATATATCCCGCACCTCATTCGACGAGAAAAGGACCGACGATCCCTTCACCGGGAGTGACTCCTTTAGCAAAACTAGAAAAGCCTCAAAAACACTCCATTTCAAAATTCATTCGATCCTACAACGATATCAAGTTCATTACGCAATAGGTTTTCAGAAAAACCTGTCGTAGCCCTCCGTCATTTCAGATAAGTAGTAGTTAGTATTCGTGCTGCGTTTGTTGGCCTTTGTCAAGGCGCAGTGTGCGGTAGCTAACTGGTGCTTATCTGCTTATGCATATGATGCAGATTGAGTTAGGGTAGTCGTGCGACCTTGTTGGCCTTTGTCAAGGGCCGTGCGGGTGGGTTTAATTCAATCAGGAAATGACGGGTTGAACTTGACTAGCATCCTATGGTTTGTTGGCCTTTGTCAAGGTCATAGGAGGTTAGGGGCAAAATATTATCGGGAATTTCAAGTGTTGAAATTTGCAATGAGATTGCATACCTTCTATGAGATAGTTGGATCCCGATACCCGCTGCGAGTAAGAGTTACTCCTGGGAGAGTTTTATACATTACAATTAGCCGATCAAGTAGGTGTCTAGAAAGGTGTTAACGAGATTACGCCTCTGGGAAAAACGAGGTTTACATTAATTAGGTTCGTGCGAAAGCACGGGGGACCTCCCTCAAAGTACCGACACTGGCCTGGCTGAAAGATTGGCGAACTTGTAGTGTGTAATTAATCCCGGCTAGTCTTTCCTTTTAGGGTTTGAAGGAAGATTTGATAAAAAGCAGTGGGAGCCATCCTGATTAGATAAAATAATAACCAATCTATTCTTGACAGAGCGCACGCTGAGTGTTTTCTTCTCTCTCTCTCCTGGTAGCGACCATATCACGCCTTAATCAAGATAATAATACGGATTATTGACCGAACCCGCTTATTATACTGAGCTGGGGAACGTTGGTCCCGCTCCAATTTATAATTATTATAAGACAGAGCAGGAAATTGGGGAATACCAGATTTCCCGTGCCGCCCAAACGAAGAGAGTGCATGCTGATGCATCATCTTCGGGTGTGTTCATTATACAGAACTGTTTCTCAGTATCCTTTACGTCCTGGGTATGTAATACCAGATCAGGATCCCAGATATGTAATATGTTACATAGGGCTACAGAAAGGTAGAGAACTGAGAACGGGTGATAAGTTTCATGAGGCAGAAAACGGGGCAAGAGTTGCAGCCAGGTCTGTCGGTCACTGTCACCCTGTATTACCAATACATTGATTCTGAACGAATGTTATTAGATACCGAACCTGATATACCAAATCATATCACTCTCTTTGTTAGAAAAGAAAGGATATAATTTTGTATTGATGGATGATGTTTTGAACATTTCCTATATCAAAAGTTGATCGGTTCAGGCACGTTATCTAAAAGCATTAATGTTCTAAATCAAACTACAGTTCTTAGTATATGAAACACACACAAGAGGAAGAGTTCAGAAATGAACGAATTCTTCTTGAGGTATTGTAGACTAGGTCAGATCAATGCGACCCGACTGGCTAGAGTTACATATAGATGTATTTTTAAATCAGTTTGAATTTACATCTTGTGAAACTCGCCAGTCATGTCACAAAGATAAGACGACCCTAGCTCCGTTTATTGGAAACAGAGAAAGAGTTAGTAAACTCTTGGGATGATACATGTTGATGTATATAGGTCCCCTGTCTACACATACCAGGAATGGTTCTTTATACTTCATTACGTTCTCTGATGATCTTTCGAGTTTCAGACCTATGTTCCTGTTGAAACACAAGTCCGAACCTTTTGAGATATTCACAGAACATAAGTTAGAAGTAGAGAACCAATAAGGGTATATGTATTATGTCCTTTGATGTGATCAAGGAGGAGAATACTTGAGCACGGAAATCCTGGACTATTCTAAAGGAGAATGAGATTCTCTCTCAGCATTACTCCTCTGAATACACCATAGCACGATGGTATATCAGGGCGGAGCAGATACACCCTATTTGATATGGTGTGCTCTATGATGAGTACTACTGAGTTACCTATTTCCTTTTGGGTGTTATGCACTTGAGAAGTTGCATACCTATTGAATAGGGTTCCAATCAAATCAGTTGTCTACCGCTTCATATGTGATATGGAAAGGGAAGAGCCCATATCTTAAGTTGGTTAAGATTTGGGGTTGTCCGGCCTATGTCTGAAAGAAAAATCCGGACAAGCTCGAGGCAAGATCTGTTATGTACAACTGGAAAGGTTCCAGCTATACAAACAACAGCAGATGATTTGGTAGAACCAAAGGATTCAGTAGATTCCAACGAACCTCAGCCTCTCCGCCGATCTAGTAGGGTTCCTCACCCACCTGAGAGATACTTCGGTTTCTCTATTATAGTGGGAGCGAGGAATGCATCATGAGATGATGACCCAACTAGTTTCGAGCTGGCCATCAAGAGTAAGACTCTGTAAGAATGGCTGGATGCTTAGTGATCTGAGATGGAATCCTTATACACCAACAAAGTATGGACTTTAGTTGCTATATCTGAAGGGTTAAATCCCCATCAGGAGCAAGTATATCTTGAGAAGATTACTTGGTGTATATGGAAGAGTTGAGACTTTCAAAGCTAGACTTGTTAAAGCTTTTCGTCATCGACCAGGCGTGGATAATGATGAAACTTTTTCAAGTAGCTATGCTTAAGTCCATCCAGATCCTACTTGCCACGGCTACATACCATGACTGCGATATCTGGTGGTTGGGTGTCTTGACTGCTTTTCTAAATGATGATTTAGAAGAGAGTGTCTATAAGTACACAGCCAGAGGGCCTCGTAGACAGTGGGAGCAGCGGAAACGTGTGCAAGATGTTTTATAGGATAAAGCAGGCATCGCGGAGTTGGAACATCTGTTTTGAAGGATAAGTCAAAGAGTTTGACATCATCAAAATGGTAGATGAACCTTGTATAAACAAAAAGGTAGTAGGGAGTATGGTGGTGATCCTCGTAGAGTACGTGGATGACATACTCTTGATAAGAAAGGAGTTTCCTATGCCACGCTCAGTCGATCTCCGTTTATCACAATGATTCTCCATATAGGATCGAAGTGATACCTACTAAATCCTGGATTTTGGATCTATGAGATAGATCTAATTGGATGTTAGGACTCTCACTAGTTGTAGTGAGATGGTATCAATCGATCCTGGGGAGAATCACTGGAAGGGTTCCAGGGTGATAAGGACGACTGAATGTCAGTCGCAGGCATTGTCTTTACCCTCAGTAAAGGGACGGTATGTTGGAAGAGTTCCAAGCTAGATATCGTGACACACTAGACGATAAAGGCAGGATACATCGCTACTTAAGATGCTACCTAAGAGGCTGTTTGGGTGTATAATGGTTCATGAGATGAACTTAGTTCCTCCCATTGTGTGACAATGGAGTTGTGGCTTATGCCAAGGAACGTCCGTCCCATCAGTGATCCAGACATATTCTAAGGCAGTATCACTTGATCATGGAGATGGTTGATCTCCAGGGACATCGAGGTTAGGAGAGCAGACTCAGAGGACAACACAGCGGATCCACTCACAAAGGCCTGTTCCCAGAGAGACACTTTTATGGGATGGTTGAGTATGAGATACTTCAAACCACTGCTACAGATGGCCCTAGTGCAAGTGGGAGATTGTTAGTTATATGTATGCCCTAGAGACCATTACTATACATAGGATGTATATTGTAGTGGATGCTGGGACATATATAGGGAGGACTTTCTTGCTCGACATGATAGTATGCTATCTGGTTGATCTTTACCTTAACATATATACTGATTGTCTCTCTGTTACATGTTGGTAAAGCCCTTAGGATCTGTACTTGACTACCTGGACTATGATGCGGATCATACTAGTGGGGACATGGTAGTCCATAAGTACATCCTTCAAAGTCCCTAGTCGTGGGTGTATCGAGACGGGGCATCGATATACCAGAGTAGACTAGCGTGTACCTTCTCGACCCATACAGATGGGCGATGGATGATCCCATATCCATCGGTGTTTGACATCAGAGGAGATATACGGGTGCTCAGTAGAGACTGGGTACACTGGACGGACTCGCCGAGAGCTCCCAGATTTCTAGTATCTTTATAAAAAAGGTGTCATAAATGAAATCAGCATAAACAGTGTCTAGTATCGACACAAAACATAAATCTCAATGTCTCAAATCTTAGGCTCCGGCTATCCGGACTGGCCTGTATCATCAAATCTCAGTACCTCAATATCTCGAAATCTCAATGTCTCAATCTCAATATGTAGGGCGCCGTCAGTCCAGACCGGCCCCTACCATCCATCTCAAAACTACGACGGTATCCTCCGGATATCCGACGTGCCGGGTAATATCACTGGTCGGTCGTGCTCCCCTGCCAGGCTCAACGCCATCTCCCGCGATCTTCTTGCCCCGGGGTACCACACCGGGCCCACCATGTACCCGAAACGGTTCATCCGCCTCCTCGAATCGGGTCTCGAAATCCATCAGCAAAACTCATGGTGGACGACTCATACATCATGGGAAAACCTTATTTTTATTTTAAAAGAGAGAAAGCAGTTTATATATGTTTTGCTGTTTTCCTCCAAATCCAGAAAATCTCATGGAAATCCGAATCCAAATCATCAATAGCATGTAAAATCATGAATATAAGCATGAGAATCCATGAATGCAGCATAATATGAATAACAGTATGCATGAAGTGACAAGTAATAACTGCAATGTCAAGCTGGCATATAAGGCAAGCATACTAATATTATGTCATTACTGGCTAACAAGCAAAATCAAGCAATAATATTTTCTAAGTGTACGTGACATGGCAATTACCGATGAAGATGTGTGTGAGCCGGCAAATAAGTGTACGTGGTACATACGCATCATAGGTAATGGTGCTGGTGTCCTAACAGCATGATATCAATAATGGAATATGAATCACAACAGTATGCAGTGCAGAGCAACAATAATCAAGTGCGGGAGCTGAACACTAAACACAATGATAGCTGAACTGCATCTAGTGTCATAAAAGTCATAGCTACACCACTATAAAGCTGAGCTAAAGCTAACAGTAGGTAAGGGAAACCGCCTAACCTCTGAGTCGACACACACACACACACATACACACACACACACACACACACACATATATATAGTCGGTGATCCCGCCTCGATAATATCACATCCGATACCATATCTCTATAATCGGTTATTCCCAAGTCAAGAGTGCGGATCAAACATCAATATATAGCTCGTACGTAAATCCGTCGTACGGCATCCCCAAATCTGGGTACGGGTCAATATCACATTCGTCATATCATTCATCTGGTGTTCTCTTTAAACAAATATCATAATCTGGGTACTGACCTACGTCTAGTACAAAGATAACATCATCACTATAATTATAATCTGACTACTGATCGACAGTCTCGTATAAATCGATATCATCATCACATATCATCTCAAGGAGTATACATCGCCGAATGCGGCCTATCATAAACATCCTATCATATCATATCATATCTCGTAACATAATCACATGTCGACCATTTAATATATGTGTCACCATTCCTATGGCATCATCATCCCCCAAAATCCTCTAAAGCGTCAAGACGTATCTCAATTAAGAATTTTATCATATCACCGATATCATAATCTCAGATCAGACTCATCGACTCATCTCAATTCCATGTATCATCCTCAATCTGTATGTGAACACATAGTCCCATACCCATGTGACCACATATCTATATAGAATCCCGTATGTACATATGAAATAAGGATGTATGCAAGTATGTATGTGTGTATATATATGTGTAGTGCACCCACTACCCTAGGGTTTCGTAACCTCTCACCAATCCAACACACCAATATCCATCTTAACATTATTATTAATCCCAAATGACATATAATATTTGTAAGTGTGTATACGCATCCGAATACATCACCACAGACTGCGGGGGTGCTAAACTCCATCCACCCGACTTCTCCCCGTAGATATAAATCTACTCACCTTGTTTTATGCGTGCCGGTGCCGATGTCGCCATTTGCATCTCCAATGCCTCGACGTTTCGTGAGTACCTAATAGAATATCACACGCTAAAACATATGAAAACCATGTCGGAAACCAAAATGGTGCACGCTACGCCCATAGGTAAAAACCTGTGGCCTCGTGTGCAAACGCGGCCAATATCCACTGTCGTTGACGTCCAAACGCCACCCGACAGAAACGAATCATCGAATACCAAAATCCATACGAAAACAAGTCGTAAATCATACGCCAACTCATGAAAATCAACCCAGATTCTACCCTGGTTAGAACCAGACAACACTAGACATACCCAGGGTCAAGTTTACAGGTAAAAGAGCCGTGCACGCAAAACGAGAGGGTTTCCTACAGCTCTGGCCGCAAATTGCGGCCATAAGGAATATATCTGCGGCCTGGAATGGGTGTTGGGGGCTAGGTCTTTGGGTGTTGGTTTCTATCTGCCTGCACATTTCACTGCCAAGTCAATATTATTTTAGGGTATCCCGGGTTGTAACAGATTCCATAAAGGTCACAAAATCGACAAAATCGCTAAAATACGCCAAGTCGAAACTTTCAGGTAACTTACTGGAAATCTGGGGTAATCTTGGTTAAACCGGTCTCAAATACACCTAATAAGGTTATACCAACTATCACAACCATCTCTTGGCCAAACCTCACTCAAATTTATCTAAACTAGCACTAATCTACATAACAACACTAAGTTTCAGCAAAAAAAACCATGATCAAGCAAGAAGGAATTGGGTTGCAAGATTATACCTCAAGGGGTCCTAAGATGAAGGAGAAGGGAAGATCAAGAAGAAGAGGAGTGTGTGGTTGCTGGTGGGATACTGTTTCTCCAGCTGAGCTGCTTCCATTGGCTGTTTTCTCTTTGTTGTTGCTGCTCAGGCTGCTGTTGCTGCTGATGTTTTTCTCCTTTGTTTTCTTTTTGTGGGTGTGTGCTACAGCTGCTACTGCTGGGGCTGTTGTTTCAGGTTGGGGTGTTTGCTGATGTAGTTGTTTTGGTGGCTGATGTTGCTTCAGCTGATGTTGCTTCAGCTGCTGATGCTGAAGCTAACTTCTTGTTGTTTTGTGTTGTGAAGTGTTGGTGGTTTAGTTATAGGGTGTTGGTTTGTGGTGAAGTGAAGTATTTGATGTGGTGTGCAGCTGGTGTAGAGTAGCTAGTGGGGTGTTGATGGCTGATGGTATTGTTGCAGCTGATGCTAGGGGCTGGGGTGGCTGCAGCTGCTGTTGATTGCTGATGTTTGGGCAGCAGCTGATGTGATAACAATTGGGGTTGAAGTGTTGATATGGGGACTGAAGTGTTGATGTGAGTGTGTAGGTGTTGGGCTATGGTGTTAGGGGCTGGTGCAGGGTTGGCTGATGTATTGTTTCAGCTGCTGATGTTGGCTGAAGTTGGAATGTTGGGGCTGATGTGTGAGAGGGAGTGAAAGAGCATAAGGGATTATGGAGTGAGATGGATCATAGCACACCCTAGCTACCTCTCTCTCTCTCTCTCTCTCCTTCACAAGGTCAACTCTAACCCTAATCACCTTTTAAACAAGGCCAAAACCCTAAGTTAAAACTAATTACCCTAACCAAAAGGGTTAGACCGCCATGGTTATCTATGCATGGTTCAACCCTAGGCTACCATGAGTCCATAATATGAGACAAGTGTGGAAAATGTTATGTGCACATTCTTGCACAAAAAGCCAAAAATCAAATTTGCGATTTTTAATCGCGGTTAATACCAAAATAGCATTTACGTAACCATAAAAGCTTAAAAATGACATATTTCCACAAAATACCCTATTTTAGAATTTCCCAAAATTTTCTCCGGAATTTTCACCATTTATTGGTATTTAATTATACCGACTATTAAAATATTCATTAAAAATTAATATTAAATTTTGAAAATTCCCAAAAATAATATTTTATTTTTTTGAAATGTTACAGAACCATTCTGACTTTTTATCAAGGGATTTTAGTTTTAGACCTTTTCCTTGAATCGTTGTCCTCTGCATTTTGCTCTTGTTAAAATACCTTGGCCCAATTAAAAACCCCTATATCAGTTGTGTAATATCTAAAATATGTCTGTAATATCTAAACAGTTGCATTGTAATTAAGGCCTAAATGGAATAAGGCCCGGAGATTTTTTTGCACAAAGACTTTGAAGAGCAGGCCCTTCCCAAAATATCAGGGTGTTTTAGACAACTCTCGAGCGGTCTGGGGGCATTTTGACAATTTACCCTTTATTTTTGTGAACTAATCCATGGAAGTGTTGTATCTATAATCCCACATTGAACCATCACTATCTTGTTATAGTTTCAGGCCTTTTTAAATTATTAGGTGGGCGTTTGGAGTTGGTGCTGGTACTGGGTCGGCCCATTTGTTTTCTTAGTCTTGTCAAACGTTACAAAGTTAAAATGAATGAAACTGGCCCTCGAAAACTTTAATAACAAACAAATTGAGCTTAAATTTTCATTTCAAGTATTCAGAATTTTGGGAATGTTGCCTACAAAATTATGGAAGGTGCCACTTAGGCTTATGGTTTTCAAGTAAAAAATTCGATAATTCGAAACTTTTTCCACTCGAGAATTTTTTCATGAAATCGTTGGTGAGCCGTGAGCCAGAATTGATCCTATTTTGATAGTTTGTAAAAATACGGGATTTAGACTGATATAGTTTATCTCTTAACTTGTCGTTTAACAACTTTTACAAAACTTAAAATCTTTTAGTAAAATGGTATAGTTTGAGGCTTGTAGGAATATAAATTCATTTAGAAATAATGTTATTGCAACCTATGTAAGGTCACCTTTACAAATCATTTGCTCAAAATCAAATGTGAATTTTCTTGCAGAATTTAGGTTAGATTTTCCAAACTCGACCCCGTATATATTCAGATAGGGTCCTTGTCAGATGGTGATCAAATTGTAAATATTATTAGAAAGAAACATATCTGCCTCACATTAACTTTAAATTGAAGAATTACATTAAATAAGAATTGCATATTTATTTGTTTTCTGTTTTGATTACTTGTTCTGTTGGTTTAGAACTGCCTTTAATAGGACTTGATATTTCCATTGCTCAATACCATATCATTACTGGTGTGCTAAAACTTTGAAGTTACGATAAGAGAGATGGCGGATTTATTTTTATATTATAACATGTCTGCACGGATCAAGAACCAAATCTGGGGTTTTTGGACTGCTGTAATATTTTCTTAAAATCAATCCACTTTCATACACTTTTATTTTTATTTTTCTGAAATAGCAGGCCGTAACCTGACGTAATCAGATCTCTTGGTTAGCTGTAAAGAAGCTCTACCACTAGACCACACAAGTATTCGCTCCGAGAGGATTAGACCTAGGTAGTTGCTCTGATTGCATCTTAAAATTATTTTCAATGTACCAAAACTTCAAACTATGATCGAAGTTGAGGAGTATATTAAGGGCATCTACAAGTATATCCACCTTTGCCTTCAAAATCTTCAAATCATGTTTCTTATCATAACCAAAATGTTTCAAGCATTTTCAATTGGGAGTTTCAAAGCATCTACAATTATTGGGTGATTGCATACTTTAAAAAACACATCTCGAGAGCCAATGTACTCGATAGCTTGTTATAGAGTAATTAATAACAAAATTTTCAATGTCATGACCCATTAATTAGGGAATTATCTTCAATTATATCATCATCATTATTATTTCTCCTAAGTCAATGGAAATCATTTGCATAATGTTCGATCAAATATCAAACCCATGAACAAAGGCCCCGGACAAGGAAATGAAGACAAGTGACCCTTTGCAAGGGTTTTTTTTATAATTTTGTCATGACCCTCAATTGCAAGTCATACCTTATGTTTTATTCTATGTTTTGTGGACATGCATGCATGCTTGATATATAGCTTGCCTAGGGACACTATTTTCTTTGCTAATTTTCTTGCTTTACACTCAACTCAAACATAACCCATTCAATCTATTGATAAGATGCGTTTCCTCACTTTTGAAGTCATGGCATGCATGATCTTAGTAAGGCTTGGAACAAGCAACTTGACTAAATATATCTAAACCAACAATAAATTTGGATACATGCTTGCTTATCTGAAATATATATATATATATATATATATATATATATATATATATATATATATATATATATATATATATATATATTGCCAATAAATTATTATGATTATTAAAGATTCATTGATTATTGATTAAAAATAATAAGTAAACATTCAAGCGGTCCGTATGATCACTTATTCTTTTTGAAAATAAAAGAGTAACATGATTACTTAAATAAGAAAATATATTTCGAGGCTGGTGTAAAGCAGAGATCAATCATTTGATGTCAAATTTTTCTCAAAAATGTCACAACCTAACAAAAAATACTAGCGAGAGAGAAAATTTGCGTAATCTATAGACCGGTTCTTTCTCATAATTCCATTTAATTGGTGGAAGAATTAAGAAAATGGGAAAAATTGATAAACTTGCTATAGAAATTAAATACACATGTTCATAAAAAAATACTATTGGTATGGGTTCAAATTAGTTATGTGATGGAGGTCCTTTTCGGGTCTACGTCAGATGTTGTCTTCCGTTGATCTCCCGGTGGATTTTGATGATGATCTTCTGTTGCGTGTGGATCTCAATGGGTTTTGATGAGATTGGTGATTTGAAGAGTTTAGCGCCGAGTACCTGCAAAGAAGTCCCGGGGAGGTTTGGTACCACCAAGGACCCTCCGACGATCTAGTGTTAGATCCGAGCAGAGTAACGGCTAACTGGAGTAAAAAATGGCTTACTTGACCCCTCTGTCATGGGGGTTTATATAGCGGCAGCAGCACGCAGCAGTAGGCGCGAGAGTCTCGCCGGCCGTTACGCTCCCGATGTCACGCCCGCGTGAAGAGCGGATCGTCCATTAATGGGGATCGTGATGGCGTGGAACGTGGGACGTTGCTGGCGGAGAATCTGCGCGTGGCGAGATTTGCGGAGCGGCGGTTACGCCTGCGAGTGGTGACCTTGGTCGGTGGGCCGAGGAAGACGGCCTCGGCCTGGAGCTCGGGACGAGCGAGGAGGCCGAGGAGTCCAGGTCTTGTGGCAGCTCGGCGCGAGCTGAAGGGCCGAGGAGGCTAATTTGCATGGAGCCCTGAGGAGGGCTAGCTTGTGCTTGCAGGTCAGGCGTAGGGTGGCCTGGTCGGCCCCCGTGGGCCATTTCTTCTGAGTCTTAGGACACGTCATCTGCCACGTGTCTTGATCCTGGAGATTGCCGATATTGAGCATCATCATTAGCCCCCCACTCTTGTCCCGGCCAGCTACCGGGTCGGGCCAGGAGTGGACTGCCGGGCCTCCCGAGGTGAGTTCCTTTCTAGGGCTTTATCAGGACGAGTCCTCGGGCCGTCGGTTGTCTTTTCCGCTAGCGAATCAAGGCGAGATCTCTGCATTTAAAGAAGGTGCGCTGGTTCGTGCACTCTGCAACTGAAGCGACGGCCCACGTGTCGAGCGTCGATGGGCTGATGTGACGTGCGCAGGCCTGCGGTGTCTAATGGGACGCGGTCCAGCGCAGAACTGACACGTGGAGCGATCGAAGCCGCTGGGCGCGAGGAGCCGTTTCGGCGGGAGATGACGGGCGCCGTTGGATGAGGCCGTATGCAGTAATAAACATGGGTGGGGTCCGCTCTAGGACCCTTACCCCTTCATATTTTCCTCTCTCAAGTCTCGGTTGCTCGGCGTTCGTCTCCCTTCTCCCGTTTTCAGCCCTTGAAGATTTTCTTTTCCAAGGTTAGATGTCTTCCTCTGTAGAATCAGTAGACGTTGTAGGAGTAGGTGCTGTAGGGTGTTTTTCGTCACCCCATAGAGATGGGAATACGCGCGCGCTTGTCAGGCGTACTATAGATTCCCCCTGCCTAGGGTAGGCCGGGGTTTATTGATTGTGGGGCTCCGAATCTCCGGCAGCCGCGGACTAAGTTGCCGTTAATTACCCCTCGCTTTTGGGGCGAGGGAACCTCCGATTAACGGGTTAAACTGGTCATGCGAACCCAATGTGCAGTGTACGTGTGTGTTGTTTTGGAATGGGGGTTTGGATATATCGGGAGCCACGCAGTGTTTTTACGAGGGGCCCGCTACCCAGATAGCGAGCTGGGGGTCAAGGGGGCTAGCAGCCCCTTGCGGGGTGCGGGGCAGCGCCCCGGCCCAAAATTTTTTGGAGGGGGACAGTGTTGTGGAGTGTGTGTGTATCTGTACATATATATACATGTATGCATATATAAAAAAGGGAAAAAGCGCCTAAAGGGCACGTGGGGTCAGCGCCTTGAGCGCTGTGCGCTTAGGTGCTAGCGCGCCACGTGTCGGCATGTGGGCGCTTGAGCGCAAGCGCGCCACGTGTCGGCACGTGGGCGCTTTGCACTTGAGCGCAGGGCGCTGGAGTGCAGGCGCGCCACTTGTCGGCACGTGCGCGCTTTGCGCTCGAGCGCCGGGCGCTCGAGCGCTGGCGCGCCACGTGTTGGCATGTGGGCGCTTGGCACTCAAGCGCCCGGCGCTCGAGCGCCCGGTGCTCGAGCGCATGGGCGCCGGCGAGAAAAAGAGGCTTTTAGCCCCAGAAATTCTCGAAAGAGAAATCCGAGTAGAGTTAAACTCCTAAAATGTTTTGGGGTTGATAAAAGGGGTTCTTCTTCTTTTTCCTCTGGTTGCTGGATCTTGAAGATCAAGAGATATGAGATTTTAAAAATCTCTTCTTTTTGAGATCTAATGGAAGATCTGAGTTTCCCTTTATGGGTTTTGTGGTGAAAAACTATTTAGTTTTATAAAATGAAGAGTAAAACTCTTGATTTAATTCAAAAGAAAGAAGAAGGTTTTGGAACATTGAGGAAGGAGAAAAGATCTCAGATCTAAATTTTTTTTGGAGAGAGAAAAAGGTTGTGAGATATTTTCATTATCCTTACCTTTATAGGCTATACACTTTACACATAGCCCCTTGGGCTTCACAAAATGACATTTTGCCTATCCCATGGCTCATGTGTCATTTCTTTTTGCACATAAGCCATGGGCTTTACAAAAATTTGGTTTTATGCCTATTTTTCTTACATTTATCCATAAAACAAAATAAAAGAAATACAACAAAATTATTTATTACAAAATTTTTATCTTGGCATGGGGGGAGGCCGGCCGCTTCATGTTCGGGCTCGACCCGGGCATGGGCCCACTGGATCTGGGCTTGGGCCCACTTGGCTTGGGGTTGACTTTGATTTTGACTTGGTCAACCGGGGTGTAAATTTTTACCCCAACAAATTGCCCCCCATCAATAAATGCACACCACATATGTGGGTCGTGTGCATGAAATTGATGGATCTTCTTTCACGTGGAGGCGACTTGATTCGGTTCCCAACTTTTGGGAAGCTGGAACTGCCCTTTTTAGGACATGGACGGTCGATGCTGCCCTTTTTGCGACTTGGACGGTAGGTTCTGCCTTTTTTGCGACTTGGACGGTCGTTGCTGCCCTTTTAGCGACGTGGATGGTCGATACTGCCCTTTTAGCGACGTGGATGGTCGGTTCTGCCCCTTTTGCGACTTGGACGGTCGTTGCTGCCCCTTTTGCGACGTGGACGGTCGATGCTGCCCTTTTAGCGACGGGGACGGTCGATGCTGCCCTTTTAGCGATGTGGACGGTCGCTGCTGCCCTTTTTGCGACTTGGACGTTCGATACTGCCCTTTTTGCGACTTGGACGGTCGTTGCTGCCCTTTTTAGCGACGTGGACGGTCGATGCTGCCCTTTTTGCGACTTGGACGGTCGATGCTGCCATTTTTGCGACTTGGACGGTCGGTGCTTCCATTTTAGCGACGTGGACGGTCGATGCTGCCCTTTTTGCGACTTGGACGGTCGTTGCTGCCCTTTTAGCGACGTAGACGGTCGGTGCTGCCATTTTAGTGACGTGGACGGTCGATTCTGGATTTGACTTGCCCCGCTTCTTGCGGCGTCAGGGATGAAGTTGACTTGTTTCCGAGGTGGAATTTGATTCTGCCAGGGAGGTCATTGGTTGTTTTGCTAACTTGATGTGATTTCGGTTGACATCAGCATCGCTACGCTGGAATATGGTACCAGGAGCGAATCATCATTTGTCATGACAGGATTTGGGGATTCTGGTTTTGGTTTAGCATCAGCATCGCTGCACTGGAATATAGTACCAGGAGCGAATCATCATCTGCCATGAGGAGATTTCCCTCGTTCCCAGTTTAACGACTTAGGGTCATCTGTTCCCAGTTTAACGACTTAGGGGTCTATTGGATTGGAGTTTGGGATTTTGGGGTTAGGGTAGGCATCAACGTTGCTAACACTGAAGCACACGTGCCAGGAGCAATTCATCATTTGCCTATTCCTGTTGGGGGAGCGATGGCTTAGGAGACAGGTTTAGGTCCCTATCACCTAAGGCTTTTCAATTTTATAGGCCATGAGGGTCCCATAAAAGTATTTTCTCCCTACGAGTCGTAAGGATCCCGCAAGTGTATTTTCTCCTTAGGAGTCATGAGGACTCCTAAGTGTGTTTTTCCTTTATGAGTCGTAAGGATCCCACAAAGGTTTGTTCTCCTCATGTATCGTGAGGACACATGAGTGGGTTTTCTCAATGGAGCATAATTCCAAAGGCGGAGACCAGCCGCGTAACTGGTGATTGTGGTGGGGCATGGGTATGACGAGAATTATTTGAGCCCATGGATTGTATACGGCAGTCAATTTGGGGACTGGCCGTAGGGCTGGAGAATTTTGAGAAATCGGATTTTGGTTGGCGTCTGCATCGCTACACTGGAATATGGTACCAGGAGCGACTCATCATTCGCCGTTTGGGGACTTGGAATTTGGATCTTGTTTAGCATCAGCATTGCTGCAATAGAATAATGCCAGGAGCAACTCATCATTTGCCTCAGGAGGACTTGGGATTTGGGTTTTTGGTCGGCATTAGCACTGCTAACACTGAAGCGAAATGCCAGGAGCGACTCATCATTTGCCGTTGCCCGTTGGGGAACGATGGCTTAGGAGACAGGTTTGGGTCCCTATCACCTAAGACTTTTCAATTTTATGAGCCGTAAGAGTCTCATAAAAGCATTTTCTCCCTACGAGTCGAGAGGATCTCACAGGTGTATGTTCTCCTTAGGAATCGTGAGGATTCCTAAGTGTGTTGCTCCTTTGTGAGTCGTAAGGATCTCACGCAGGGATTTTCTCCTCACAAGGTCGAGAGGACTTTGCGAGTGTATTTCATCTCTTTTCACGAGTTTGCGCCCTTTCGGGTTTTCACAAACTCGCCGGTAGTCCTGCTGTTTTTACTCACGGAGCCTTTTCGGGTTTTCATCCGTGCCTATTTTGCTTGTGGACATACCGTTTTTTTTTTGCCGCTGGTGGGACTTTAAAAGTAGTCTCACCGGCAGAATTTAGGAGTGATAGAGGTCGTTTATGCCCGTGGATTGTATACGGTTTTGCAGGATGTATGATCCAGACCGTAGGGTTGGTGTGCTCAATTCGCCTGCGACTTGGAGCATTCACACATAGTATTTCTTGAGATATCGGCCATTGATGGGTGGCATGGGCCTTTCTCCCTCGGCACTTATTAGTTGGTAGGATCCTCCGTCGAACACTTTCTCGATGACGTATGGTCCTTCCCAGTTTGGCTCGAATTTTCCCTTGGCATGTCGATTGGGGATGATCGGTCTTTTGAGGACCAACACCAATTCACCTTTCTTGAAAGCGCGGAGACGGGTTATCTTGTCATAGGCCCATGACATTTGGGCTCGGTATAGCTCCAGATTTTGCTGCACCGCGAGCCTCTTTCCTTCGAGGGCGTCGAGCTCTTCAAGTCGAAGGAGCATGTTTTCTTCCTCCATCAACTCGTGCTGAACAGCCATTCTTAAGCTTGGAACTTCGACTTCGAGGGGGAGGACTGCCTCCACTCCGAAGAGCAATGAGTATGGAGTGGACTGAGTTGGAGTACGGTGCGTGGTACGATATGCCCATAACGCCTCGTGAAGTTTGAGATTCCAGTCTCACTTGTTGGCTGAAGCATTTTTCCTCAGGAGCTTGCATAGAGTCTTATTGAAGGCTTCAGCTAGCCCATTGGCTCTTGGATTATAGATAGAGGAATATCTCCAGTCTATCTTGTGCTGAGTAGCGAACCTTGAGATATTGAAGCTCTTGAAAGAAGGCCCGTTGTCAGAAATGATTCTTCTTGGTGTACCGAAATGGTATAGAATATTATGCTGGAAGAATGTCAGAATATCTTTTGCCTTGACTTCTTTTAGCGGGACAGCTTCAGCCCATCTGGAGAAGTAGTCTGTCGCGGCCAGTATGAACCGGTGGCCTTTGGATGACGGAGGATCAATTGGGCCAACAATGTCGGTGCCCCAGACTTCGAAGGGCCACGACGCCACCGTAGTATGCAACGGATTGGGATGCTTGTGAATGAAATCACCATGGATTTGGCAGATCTGATATTTCTTTGCATGCTCTCTGCAATCCCGTATCATGGTGGGCCAGTAATACCCAAGCCGTTTGATTTGAAGTCGCATCTTGGGGCCAGATTGGTGAGCACCGCAAACGCCCGAGTGAACATCTTTCATGACCTTTTGGGGTTCGGCCAATGACAGACACCTGAGCCAGAGTTGGTCATATGACCTGCGGTATAACGTGTCATTTACAAATACGTATCGGAGAGCTCTTTTCTTCAGCTGAATCCTCGCAGATTTTTCTTCGGGCAGCTTGTCGTATCGGAAGTACTCTATGAAGGGTTCTCTCCAATCGGGCTCGTCTTGGATGATCGAAGCTTCTTCGGCAGGACTGCTCTTCTGTTCCGCGCTTTCCTCTTCTCGTAGAGAGACTGGGGGTAGAATTTGCCGGCTCCTAACTGTGATCAGAATTTCGTCCATGTCAGGATCAGCCAGCTCCTTGGCTAGGCGAGCGAGTATGTCGGCTTTTCCGTTCAACGCTCTGGGGATTCTCATTAGTTCAATGTGAGTGAACTGTTTCATGAGTTCCACCACCCGGCTTCTGTACCGAGCTAACTCGGGTCTGTATATCTTATAGTCGCCGCTTACTTGGCTGACGACAAGCTAGGAGTCACCGTAAACCCATAGCCGAAGGATTTCCATTTCTATGGCGAGCTCCAAACCAGCTATCAGAGCTTCATACACAGCTTCATTGTTTTTCCGAGGCTCGGTGAGAGCGAAAGAACGCCGTAGGGTTCCCATTGATGGCGTGATGAACACCAATCCTATCCCTGCTTTTACCTCCGGGACGCTTGATCTGCCGGAGCTCCTTATTGATGAGGCCCCATCGATGTAGAGCTCCCAACATGGCTCATCTTCCTCAAGGTGCAGCACTTGTTCGTCGGGTAACTCATAATTTAGCGGCGACCCTTCTGGTATGGGATGAGCAGCGAGAAAGTCTGCAAGAGCTTGCCCTTTTACTGCTTACTGAGGAGTATAAACTATGTCAAACTTAAGTAGCATGACAGCCCATCTTGCCATTCTTCCGACTAGGCTTGCTTTGGTCATCAAGTGTTTGAGTGGGTCGACCTTGGAGATCAGCATAACCCGGTGAATGAGCAGATAGTGCCTCAGCTTCTTCACAGCAAACATCAGAGCCAAGCATTGCTTTTCGATCGGGGAGTAGTTGTGTTCCGCCCCAACTAAAGTTCGACTGAGATAGTAGAGGGCATTCTCTTTTCCCTTCTCGTTATTCTGGGCAAGGAGCGCACCGAGTGACTCATCTAGCGCGGCAGTGTAGAGAATCAGCGGTTTATTTGGAATGGGAGCGGCCAGCACTGGAGGGTGCAACAAGTATTGTTTGATGCTTTCGAACGCTGCTTGACATTCGGCATCCCAGATAAAAGGAGCTCCTTTCTTCATGAGCTTTGAGAAAGGCCTACACCTTCCCGATAAATTTGAGATAAACCTCCGTATATAAGCAAGCTTGCCTTGAAAAGATCTTAGCTGCGTTAGACTCTTCGGAAGGGGCATCTCCATGATGGCCTTTATTTTTGATGGGTCAACTTCGATCCCTCGATGTCGGACTATGAAGCCCAGGAATTTTCCCAATGACACGCCAAAAGCGCACTTCAAAGGATTCATCTTCAGATCGTATTCCCTCAGTCTGGTGAGAATGGTCCTAAGATCTTGGATGTGGTCGGCCTTAGCTTTAGTTTTGACGACCAGATCATCAACATAGCATTCGACGACTTTATGGATTAGGTCATCAAAGATATTAGTCATTGCCCTTTGATATGTAGCACCTGCATTCTTCAGTCCGAACGGCATTACCTTGTAGCAATATATTCCGATCGGGGTTCGAAATGCTGTGTGTTTCTCATCCTCAGGCGACATCTTGATCTGATTATATCCAGATGAGCCATCCATAAAGGTGAACAACTCGTAATTTGAGGTGTCATCGACCATCATTTCCATGACCGGTAGCGGGAAGTCGTATTTAGGACATGCTTTGTTGAGGTCCCTGAAATCGACACAAACTCGGATCTGCCCATTTTTCTTCTTCACTGGGTTTATGCATGCGATCCAGTCCGCATATTTCTCTTCCCTGATGAAGCCGGCATCGATGAGCTTCTTGGTTTTCTCGATGACCTTTTCTTCTAGTTCCCTTCTTATTCTTCGAGGAGCTTGTTTGACTGGCTTAGCATCAGAAGATATAGCCAGCTTATGCACGGCCACTTCAGGGGAAAGGCCAGGCATTTCTTTGTATGTCCACGCGAAGCAGTCGACGAACTTATGCAGCAGGGCAATTATCTGCTCTTTCATTTCCTCCGACAAGAGTGAGCTGATGTAGGTCGGCCTTGTATCATCGGGCGTTCCTAAGTCAATCTCGGTTAGCTCGTCAAAGGTTGCTTGTCCGCTATCTTCGAGCTCTTGAGGAGCTTCTTCTGGCTCGGTTAGCTCGTCTTCATCATTTGACTCTTCGCTGGCTTCCCCAATATGGGTTATATAGCATGTCTTAGAATCAGGCTGGATGAAACCTATGCCCCGCCTATCTGGAATTCGTCCATCGATGAGTGCTCGGACCTGAGGTGGATGCCATAGCCCTTCGTAAAACTTTGCTTCGGATTCTGTTTGATATAACCGGCATCCGTACTTTTTAAAGTATTCCCACATCTCGGGCGCATAGTATCTGGGATTGAGGATGGCTCTTATGCCTCTCTCATATGGAAGGCACGCGACAGATAAATCTTCCCGGTGCACAACAGGATTTGACCCGTAAAACAGGATGCCCTTCTGTCCACTTTTCTTTCTGGGAACATAGAAAGTATTCAGCTGGTCAATGGTAGAGACTGACAACGCATCGAGCTCTTTGCACATCTGCTCCGGTACCCTTGTGACGGCTAGGGACCTGTCTGCAATTTCGAAGGTCTCTCGTAGTTTCGCTTGTTGCATAGGGGTCCAATCTGCACCGCTATTGCACGGCAGGTCCTCTTTCTCCGATTCTTCAGTGTCGCTGCCAAGATGAGGGCGGACTTTGCTGCTAGATGGGCCTTCAGTAACAGATTCGTCCGTATCGCTACCGAAACGAGGGTGAGTTTTACGGAAGGACGGACTTCCAGCGTCGGACTCATCAGTGTCGCTACCGAAATACGGGCGCACTTGGGCGGTTTTGCTTTTGAAAGTGACAGCCGGCTCAGATTTGATTTTGAGTCTTGGGGCCGCTCTATCCTCAGTCAGTTGTGGCTTAGCATTTTGGTGGTTCATGAAGTACCGAGAATCTTCATATCGTACTTCATGCACACCGAACGGCTGGATGTCTCTGTCAATGCGTCTTTCTTCGCCATTTTTAGTATACTTCATGCATTGATGGAGGGTTGACGGAATGATACTGTAATCGTGGAGCCATGGCCGCCCCAAGAGAATCTTATAAGACGTGTCGGCGTTGATCACGTATATCTTAGCTTCAGTTTGCAGATCCCCGATTTGATTGGCAGAGCTATGGACCCCAGAACTTGCTGGCAATTTTGGTTGAAGCCTTGAATGACAATCCTTTCCCTTGACAGGTGTCGGACGTCCATTGACAAACTCTTCAGAGTTCGCAAGTTCATGATGTTCACTGATGACCCCGGATCAATCAATATGCGATTAATTCGATCTCCGTCGCTGTACCCGGTCACGTAAAGCGGCCGATTATGCTCAGCTGTTCCCAGTAGCAAGTTTTCATCCTTAAATGTGACTGCGGCGGCTTGCAAAGTGAATTGAGCTTCTTTCATATTAATTTCCGCAAAGCGAGCCTGATACCGCTCAGGGTTTTGTAGAGCGTGAATGAGAACATCTCTAAGCTCCTTAGATAGGACCAAGGCATCGTAGATGCTCAGGAAAGACAGAAGCTTCCGGAGATGAGCCAAGACATTATAGTCCACCGAGGAAGGACTTGAGTTTTCATCAGCCGGCTCTCTACCATCTTCCTCATTAGCCACCTGTTTTTCCTTCCCTTTTAGGGCGTTGCCCTGATTTGGCGGTAGAGCCCTGCCACTTCAGAGCTGGATTTGATTAGCCTTTGTGGCGAGCTCCTCGTCCTCTTCGGGAAAACAGAGCTCCTCATCAGAGTCGCTGCCAAGATGGATGGCGTAGCAGGTCACTACTGGGATCTCTTTATTGGAGTCTTCTTCTAACTCCTCCAGAATTTCAGCCGCTCGTACAGGGAGGAACTCTTTCAATTGAATCAGAGTTCTTTCCTTCTGTTCATATTCTTCGAGGAAATCGATATATTTTTGAATGGTCGATCTCCCTGCAGACTCCTTTTCGTGCCAAGCTGCACTTTCCTTCTTCTTGAGCTTTTTGGATTTTGAGCCCGATGGAGCCGCATTAGCAGCTAGAGAGGTAGGCTTCTTCTGCCCTTCCCATTCCGTCCTGGGCTCTTTCTGAAGCGGCTTTAGCATCTTCTTCGTCTTATTAGATATGTGCTTACTCCAAGGAGGCTGCGGCGAGTCGGTCTCATTTCTCAGGGCAGCGGGTTCGGCTGTCTGCTCCCAGAAGGTTTCAGCTTCTGTCTGTATAAAGTTGGTGGTTGCAACTTGATTGTTCACCAACACGCTTTTGGACAGCTCGATCTCTCCAGCCTTGTACTGCTTCTTGACCCAGTCTTTGAAGATATAGCAATCCTCGATCGCATGGCTCACTACTCGGTGGTACGGGCAATACAGGGGATTGTCGGTCATTTTTTCTTCTTGAGGTCTTTTCAACTCCGGCAATTGTAGACCGTTGTTCAAGGCATCTTTAAATATCTTGCGGACCTTGTTCCTTCTGAAAGAGTAAACCTTGTTCTTCTTCTCCTCTAGGGAAGGCCCATCTCCTCCCAGCAATAGCTTCCGAGACCGGTTGGTTTTGGATTCGCCCGCCCTTCGCTTTTCTTCATTGTCGGACGCATTGAAGACATTGGTGCTGCTGGAACTCCCGCTTCTACGGTTGTCGTCCCGCTTGCTTTTCCAAGTTTTGTCTCTCTGAGAGTCTGGGGTAGACTCTTGCTTCGAGCGTTCCAGCATTTGGACTTTCTTGGTTAGCTCTTGAAATGTCTTGAGGCCTGCTGTACAAAAGAATGGGACTATCCAATTGCTGAGGTTCCCAATGAGAAGGCTGACGGACTGGTCCTGCTCCAGCGGCGGTTCGCACTTGATTGTGAGATTACGCCATCGGGCGATAAAGTCGGTGTTGTTTTCATTCTTCCCAGGCTTGGTCCTCACAAGGTCAGTAATGGAGATTTTATCACTGACACTCATGAACCTTTGCCGAAACAGAGACTCCATTTGAGCAAAGTGTTAGTTGTATGTATGCCCTAGAGGCCAGTATTGTACAGATTATGTATATTATATTGGATGCTTGGACATATATAGAGATGACTTTCTTGCTCGACATGATAGTATGCTATCTGGTTGCTATTTATCTTAACATGTACACTAGTCTCTTTATACTGTCTTATAGTTACATGTTGGTAAAGCCCTTAGGATTTGTACTTGACTACCTAGACTATGATGCAGATCATACTAGTGGGGACTTGGTAGTCCATAAGTACATCCTTCAAGGTCCCTAGTCGTAGGTGTATCGAGACGGGGCATCGATATACCAGAGTAGACTAGCGTATACGCTTCTCGACCCATGTGATGGGCGATGGATGATCCCATATCCATTGGTGTTTGACATCAGAGATGGTATACGGGTGCTCAGTGGAGACTGGGTACACTGGACGGACTCGCCGAGAACTCCCAGATGGTATTATACCTCACGTCAGATGGCAGTTCTCAGGTGACACTTGTACAGGTTAGTCTGTAGACCCGAGATCGTCATAGAGTCTTGTGTGATTCCCACTGTGCTTTGATCTCCACCTTACCACGTCCATGAGGGCGTGCAAAACGGTGGTCTTTGGGCACAGTCTCGAGTCACATGGAGGCAATGAGCGATAGGAGGGGTTTCGTCTCTCCCGGTATTGGGGGTTGATGTTGCGCTGTGCTCGATTGGCCGTAACAGGGAAGTCCCTGGCCAGGGCTGATCAGAGATTTGCTGGTAAGTGTTACCAGTAGTTTCTTGACCCGTTACGAGCCTCACATCAGCACGACTTATCGGGTTATTGGGGTCTGACGTATACCACCCTTAGACTTGATATGCGACGTATCAGACGAAGAGACTTGACTGTATGGTAAGTGTTACTGGTCAGATTCGCAGGAGTGTGAGCGGGCTAGCTCGTCGATCTTCTGATCGCTCAATACCCGGGTGGCCGTTATGTTTAGCAGACCGCTTGCGGCTTGTGGGTGCTTGATATGATCATCATCTGCTACCGGCGTATTGACGAGTCTTTAGAGTCCTACACAGAGGTTTCCTGGCTCAAGCGAAACGAAATAGGAGCGCATATGAGATATGTGCGGGACCGAGAATAATGCATGTATGTGATACCGCATTTCATTCTCGCGATATATGTTTCGATTGGTTATATTCGATATGACCTAGTTATCGAATCATTGATTCGATAAATCGATGCATTGAATACTAGTCGGTTATGTGCGACATGACCGGATCATTGAATCAAATGTTGATTTAATGATTTAATGCATAATTATATATATTTGATATATTGCATTGCATTAACTAGTATTGGTTCACTTTAAACGGATTTTTCTCACTTGATGCACATTGTATATGTGATATGCTTTCGTGCACTTTTTTGTATCATGTTTGATGATACTTGATCATTATGTTAAGTGTATAGAATTAATCCATGGTTAATTTGATAATTAGGGTTTTGCATATTCATTTATTTATTTATTTGTTTATTTATTTATTTGGAAAAGAATAAGATGAGAATGGTGGCTTTCTTTGTCATTTGTTGAAGCTTCATGAAGCTTTGACTTTAGCAACCATCCTTATCTTCATGCTTAACCCTAACCCATCCAAGTGACCATGGTTAATTCTCTACACTTAACCCTAGTTCAAGTTATGATAAGTATTTGATTTAAATTTATTTTTATCATAAGACTTATCATAATCTTTTCTTGAGCTCATCTTCTTCTTCTTCTTCAAGTTTGCTACTCCAATGGCAACTTGAGTTTTAGTGAGAGAATTCCAAATCTAAAGTGAACCCACCTCCTATTTCTTCACCCTCTACCTCTTGCCAAGTTGTTTTGGGTGTTTACTTCACAAGTTTCACAAGTTTGTGAAGTCGGAGCTTGAGTTTGTGCAACCTCGACGTAGATCGTCTTTGACACGAAGCCGACGACCTATTCCGCACGTTTCTCCGATGAAGCCGTCACGAGAGTTCAAGCTTCAAGATGGACAGCGAGAGGACGCCCTTACGGAGCCGTGGAGGTGGATATCCGGATCTACAAAGGTTGTAATTTCCGTATCCCAGTAGTTAACTGTTAACTAGCTTTTAGTTTCGCCTAGAATTCTAGCAACGATCCGTAGTCTAGGGTTTCTCGGCACCAAAAATTTTAAAATGGCACGTTCGAAGCCTTGTGAGACTTCATTAGGATGCCTAGGAACCCTACAGTGGTATCAGAGCCTAGCTAGAGCCTTAGGCGAAGTTCAGACGGAGTTTGAACTCCGAACGAACCCGAAAACCCATTACAAACATGCTCTCTGTACTTTTTATAAAATCGTGGATTTTTCAAGATTAAAAATTACCAAAAAATTCAGCAGGGAATTTAATAAGTTACTGTGAAGCACGTTTGACTAAGTCAACTATTTAGGCGCGGAACCGCGGCCCCCACCACATGATGAGCGGCGCTTCCGCGGCCACTGTACGGATTTAGTAAAAGTGGTTTGCACAGTAATTCATTTTATTTAGTGCTGAGTCTTCTGGAAATTTTTAATAATTTTTTCAGAGTTGATTTTTTCTGGGTTGTTTTGGGATTTCATGGACTCGATCGGATTATCAAATTTTGTCTGTGTGGCTTTCCAGATAACTGTAGAATATGTTAAAGAGTTCGACCGAATGTAAATACCCAACTTTTCCCCTGCCGGAATAATTCCAAGTGTTGGATTTTTCTGTGGTTAAAAGACGTTCTAAGTAGTGCAAGTAACGCGATGGTCCCTCTAGAAGACACAAACCTTAACTCGATTATGTGACCGTCTTGAACTGCCCTTTGAACCTTCGGGTTTGGGGCAGTACGGCGTGCCACATGTGAGGCGTTGGCTTGACCCTTCTACGGCTGGACCGTTGGTACTGAGGTATGAAGTGAATGTCTTTGAACCTATTTCATGTGTTGATCGGTGTCGGGAAAACTTGGGTGTTCGAATGTTCGATCGGAAAGTTTAATATATTCTATTTATCCGGAACTGGATACAATAATTGGAATTCACAAAAAGGTTATGAGATAACTGGATGGATGTTATAAATCTAGCGGTTTAGTTTCATTGGATATCGAAAAGAGTTTTCGATAATGGGACTAAAATGCGGGGTTTATAACCGTTAGGCATGTGATGTCTAAAGAAGTTGTGGATTCCAATTGTTGTAGTTTTACACTTTCTTTTCTGTGACCGTAAGTGTAGTATGTTCATATCGCCGGTTTCGTTGCTATACATCAACGACAATTGGGGTATGCATACTTACTTACGTTGATGACATGTGATGTTATGTGTTGCTGGATATGTTATATTGGATCGTCGTGTTCGAATAGCCGGGGGTTTTTATGTGAGATGAGTGTTTTTCATTTTCATTCATGTAAAAACTTGTATGTAATATTCTTTTATTCGGGGCACTTCCAGGATGCGGGAGTTGTCACCCTTTGTATATTATTTACTTTTCTGCACTAGGATAGACCCAAGGAGGGGAGCACAAGTAACCGGGTTCTGGGGTCCAGTGGGAGACCAACTCGAGGTGTCGAGTCCGGGTCTCCTAACCCTAGAATTGGCAGGGTTGCTTGCCGCTCTCGTAGGGGTCTAGGGGTGTGGGATTGGCTATTCATCACGACCGTGGAATCCGTGTTTTATACTGGCTCGTATTGAAAACACGGACGTCCTAGTATATCCAATATTTCATATGTTTATTCTGCTGCGATATCTGTGATGTGATTCTGTGATGGATATAGTATATAGTATATATGATATATTATATAGACGTTACTTATGTTTTACACCCGCGCTAGCCCTGCCCTGCTCTGTCGTTAGTTACCTAACCTAACGGTGCACGAGGGGACATCGAGGCGAATGCGGATGGCATAAGTGTACGTCATATCTATCTGTGATGTTTAGGTATTAAATGATTGGACTTCATTAATGTGATTAATGAAAGATAAGAAACCTAAGATGTTGTGGAATCGAATTTTAAAATAAAAAGGGTAGCTACAGTTCTTGCTTTGCACAGCGGTATATATGATATACCCCGCACCTTATTCGATGAGGAAAGGACCGAGATCCCTTCACCGGGAGTGACTCCTTTAGCAATAACTGGCAGATGCTACACACTCGGTTTGGTTTTGATTGCTTTTAAGAGTTTTTGCTTTGCACAGTGATATATATGATATATCCCGCACCTCATTCGACGAGGAAAGGACCGAGATCCCTTCGCCGGGAGTGACTCCTTTAGCAAAACTAGAAAAGCCTCAAAATCACTCCATTTCAAAACTTCATTTGATTCTACAACGATATCAAGTTCATTACGCTCATGGTTTTCAGAAAAACCTGGCGTAGCCCTCCGTCATTTCAGATGAGTAGTAGTTAGTATTCGTGCTACGTTTGTTGGCCTGCGTCAAGGCGTAGTGTGCGGTAGCTAACTAGTATTTATCTGCTTATGCATATGATGCAGATTGGATTAGGGTAGTCGTGCGACTTTGTTGGCCTGCGTCAAGGGTCGTACGGGTGGGTTTAATTCAATCAGGAAATGACGGGTTGAACTTGACTAGCGCACTATGGTTTGTTGGCCTGCGTCATGGTCATAGGACGCTAGGGGCAAAATATTATCGGGAATTTCAAGTGTTGAAATTTGCAATGAGATTGCATACCTTCTATGAGATAGTTGGATCCCGATACCCGCTGCGAGTAAGAGTTACTCCTGGGAGAGTTTTACACATTACAATTAGCCGATCAAGTAGGTGTCTAGAAAGGTGTTAACGAGGTTACGCCTCTGGGAAAACGAGGTTTACAGTAATTAGGTTCGTGCGAAAGCACGGGGGACCTCCCTCAACGTACCGACACTGGCCTGGCTGACAGATTGGCGAACTTGTAGTGTGTAATTAATCCCGGCTAGTCTTTCCTTTTAAGGTTTGGAGGAAGATTTGATAAAAAGCAGTGGGAGCCATCCTGATTAGATAAGATAATAACCAATCTGATCTTGCACGAGCATACGCTAAAGTGTTTTCTTCTCTCTCTCTCCAGGTAGCGACCATTTCATGCCTTAATAAAGATAATAATATGGATGTATTGACCGAACCCGCATGTTATACTGTGTTGGGGAACGTTGGTTCCGTTCTTTCTTATAAGAGTTATAGGAATGAACAGGATATAGGGGAATGCCAGGATTCCCATGCCACCCGAATGAAGAAAGTACATGTTGATGCATTTTCTTCGGGTGTGTTCGTTACTGAGAACTGTTTCTCCATTTGCTCTACGTCCTGGGTATTAAATACCGGGTCAGGATCCCATATATGTAATCAGTTACATGGGCTTAGGAAAGGTAGAGAACTTGGAGAAGGTGATAAAGACATTAGAGTTGGAAATGGTGCAATTGTTGCAGCTAAGACTGTCGGGGAATATCACCTTGTATTACCAACTGGTAATACATTGGTTCTGAACGAATGCTATTACATGCCGAACCTGATATGCAACATTATATCGGTTTCTTTATTAAGTAAAGAGGGATATAATTTTGTATTACAGGACAATGTTATGAACATTTTCCATAACCAAAGGTTGGTTGGATCAGGCACGTTGTGCAATGGCATTTATGTTCTAAACCAATTAACAGTTCTAAGCATAACAAACACACACAAGAGGAAGAGTTCTGAACTCAACGAATCCTTCTTGTGGCATTGTAGACTGGGTCACATCAATGTGACACGACTAGCTAAGTTGCACAAAGATGGATATTTAAATCCGTTTGAATTTTCATCCTATGACACTTGCCAGTCATGTCTCAAAGGCAAGATGACCAAGACTCCGTTTACGGGACACGGAGAAAGAGTTACCGAACTCTTAGGACTGATACATAGTGATGTATGCGGTCCCATGTCTACACATGCCAGGGATGGTTCTTCATACTTCATTACATTCACTGACGATCTCTCTAGGTTCGGGTATGTGTTCCTGATGAAACACAAATCAGAAGCTTTTGAGAAATTTAGGGAATATAAACAAGAAGTTGAGAACCAAACCGGAAAAAGTATTAAAATCCTTCGATCTGATCGAGGAGGAGAATACTTAAGCAATGAATTCCTGGCCTTCCTAAAAGAGAATGGGATTCTCTCTCAGCTAACTCCTCCATATACACCACAGCACAACGGTGTATCGGAGCGGAGGAACCGCACCCTATTAGATATGGTGCGCTCTATGATGAGTACAGCTGAGTTACCTATTTCCTTCTGGGGATATGCACTGGAAACAGCTGCAGACCTATTGAATATGGTTCCCACCAAAACCGTGCCTACCACTCCATATGAGATATGGAAAGGAAAGAGACCATATCTTAATTATGTTAAGATATGGGGTTGTCCGGCCTATGTAAAAATGCAAAATCCGGACAAACTCGTGGCAAGGTCCATTCTGTGTAAGTTTATTAGATATCCCAAACATTCGCGAGGGTATATCTTCTACCACCCTGAGGAACAAAGAGTGTTTGTTTCTCGGCATGCCACCTTTTTAGAAAAGGAATTTCTTGAAAAAGAGATTAGTGGTAATGAGGTAGAACTGGAAGAGGTTCCAGCTGCAGAAGCTACAACAGAAGATCTGGTGGAACCAGAGGATTCCGTAGTTCCCGATGAACCCCAGCCACTCCGCCGATCTAGTAGGGTTTCTCGTCCACCTGAGAGATACTACGGTTTTCTCATGGACGGTGGGAGCGAGGATTGCATCATGGAGGATGATGACCCAACTAGCTTCGAGCAGGCCATCACGAGTGGGGACTCAGTGAAATGGCTGGATGCTATGCGGTCCGAGATGGATTCCATGTACACCAACAAAGTATGGACTTTGGAAGTTGCTCCTGAAGGGGTAAAACCCATTGGGAGCAAATGGATCTTCAAGAAGAAATTTGGTGTAGATGGGAAAGTGGAGACTTTCAAAGCTAGACTTGTAGCAAAGGGTTTTCGTCAAAAACCAGGTGTGGACTATGACGAAACCTTTTCTCCAGTGGCTATGCTTAAATCCATCCGAATCATGCTTGCCATTGCTGCCTTTCATGACTACGAAATCTGGCAAATGGATGTTAAGACCGCCTTTCTAAATGGTGATTTAGAAGAGTGCGTGTACATGACTCAGCCAGAGGGCTTCGTAGACAGTGGGAGCAGCGGGAAAGTGTGCAAGTTGCTTAAATCCATTTATGGATTAAAGCAAGCATCGCGGAGTTGGAACATCTGCTTTGACGTCGTTATCAAAGAGTTTGATTTCGTCAAAAATCCAGATGAACCTTGTATCTACAAGAAGGTGGCAGAGAGTAAGGTTGTCTTCCTCGTATTGTACGTGGACGACATACTCTTGATAGGAAATGATATTCCTATGCTGCAATCGGTCAAGCTCTTCTTATCACAAAGATTCTCAATGAAAGATCTAGTTGATGCCTCCTGCATATTGGGAATCAGGATCTATAGAGATAGATCCTAACGGATTTTGGGATTGTCCCAATCCAGGTACATTGACACCATACTAAAGAGGTTTAGTATGGAAGAGTCCAAGCGTGGGAACATGCCCACGATCTCTGGAGTCACTCTCTCCAAAGAGATGTCTCCCAAGACTGATTTGGAGAGAGCTCGCATGCAAGGGATACCCTATGCTTCGGCAGTAGGCTCTATCATGTATGCGATGCTATGTACCAGACCCGATGTAGCATACTCACTAAGTGTAGTGAGCAGGTATCAAGCTGATCCTGGAGAGAGTCACTGGACAGCTGTGAAGAGCATTCTCAAGTACTTGCGAAGGACTAGAGATATGTTCTTGGTGTATGGTAACGGAGAACTCCAAGTGGAGTCCTTTACCGATTCGAGCTTCCAGAGTGATAAGGACGACTCTAAGTCGCAGTCGGGTTTTGTCTTTACCCTTTACGGAGGGGCGGTTAGCTGGAAGAGTTCCAAGCAGGAAACCGTGGCAGACTCGACGATGGAGGCTGAATACATCGCTGCCAACGATGCTGCTAAAGAAGCTGTCTGGATCAAGAAGTTCATTTCTGAACTTGGAGTGGTTCCATCCATTGAGCATCCAATACCTTTGTATTGCGATAACAATGGAGCGGTGGCTTTGGCCAAGGAACCCAGGTCCCATCAGCGGTCCAGGCATATTCTGAGGCGGTATCACCTGATCCGGGAGATAGTTGATTGCCGGGAGATCGAGGTCAGGAGGGTTGACACGAAGAACAACACGGCGGATCCACTCACGAAGGCCATTCTCCAGATACAGTTTGAGAGACTCTTCGGGATGCTCGGTATGAGATACTACAGCAGCTGGCCCTAGTGCAAGTGGGAGATTGTTAGTTGTATGTATGCCCTAGAGGCCAGTATTGTACAGATTATGTATATTATATTGGATGCTTGGACATATATAGAGATGACTTTCTTGCTTGACATGATAGTATGCTATCTGGTTGCTATTTATCTTAACATGTACACTAGTCTCTTTATACTGTCTTATAGTTACATGTTGGTAAAGCCCTTAGGATTTGTACTTGACTACCTAGACTATGATGCAGATCATACTAGTGGGGACATGGTAGTCCATAAGTACATCCTTCAAGGTCCCTAGTCGTAGGTGTATCGAGACGGGGCATCGATATACCAGAGTAGACTAGCGTATACGCTTCTCGACCCATGTGATGGGCGATGGATGATCCCATATCCATTGGTATTTGATATCAGAGATGGTATACGGGTGCTCAGTGGAGACTGGGTACACTGGACGGACTCGCCGAGAACTCCCAGATGGTATTATACCTCACGTCAGATGGCAGTTCTCAGGTGACACTTGTACAGGTTAGTCTGTAGACCCGAGATCGTCATAGAGTCTTGTGTGATTCCCACTGTGCTTTGATCTCCACCTTACCACGTCCATGAGGGCGTGCAAAACGGTGGTCTTTGGGCACAGTCTCGAGTCACATGGAGGCAATGAGCGATAGGAGGGGTTTCGTCTCTCCCGGTATTGGGGGTTGATGTTGTGCTGTGCTCGATTGGCCGTAACAGGGAAGTCCCTGGCCAGGGCTGATCAGAGATTTGCTGGTAAGTGTTACCAGTAGTTTCTCGACCCGTTACGAACCTCACATCAGCACGACTTATCGGGTTATTGGGGTCTGACATATACCACCCTTAGACTTGATATGCGACGTATCAGACGAAGAGACTTGACTGTATGGTAAGTGTTACTGGTCGGATTCGCAGGAGTGTGAGCGGGCTAGCTCGTCGATCTTCTGATCGCTCAATACCCGGGTGGCCGTTACGTTTAGCAGACCGCTTGCGGCTTGTGGGTGCTTGATATGATCATCATCTGCTACCGGCGTATTGACGAGTCTTTAGAGTCCTACACAGAGGTTTCCTGGCTCAAGCGAAACGAAATAGGAGCGCATATGAGATATATGCGGGACCGAGAATAATGCGTGTATGTGATACCGCATTTCATTCTCGCGATATATGTTTCGATTGGTTATATTCGATATGACCTAGTTATCGAATCATTGATTCGATAAATCGATGCATTGAATACTAGTCGGTTATGTGCGACATGACCGGATCATTGAATCAAATGTTGATTTAATGATTTAATGCATAATTATATATATTTGATATATTGCATTGCATTAACTAGTATTGGTTCACTTTAAACGGATTTTTCTCACTTGATGCACATTGTATATGTGATATGCTTTCGTGCACTTTTTTGTATCATGTTTGATGATACTTGATCATTATGTTAAGTGTATAGAATTAATCCATGGTTAATTTGATAATTAGGGTTTTGCATATTCATTTATTTATTTATTTGTTTATTTATTTATTTGGAAAAGAATAAGATGAGAATGGTGGCTTTCTTTGTCATTTGTTGAAGCTTCATGAAGCTTTGACTTTAGCAACCATCCTTATCTTCATGCTTAACCCTAACCCATCCAAGTGACCATGGTTAATTCTCTACACTTAACCCTAGTTCAAGTTATGATAAGTATTTGATTTAAATTTATTTTTATCATAAGACTTATCATAATCTTTTCTTGAGCTCATCTTCTTCTTCTTCTTCAAGCTTGCTACTCCAATGACAACTTGAGTTTTAGTGAGAGAATTCCAAATCTAAAGTGAACCCACCTCCTATTTCTTCACCCTCTACCTCTTGCCAAGTTGTTTTGGGTGTTTACTTCACAAGTTTCACAAGTTTGTGAAGTCGGAGCTTGAGTTTGTGCAACCTCGACGTAGATCGTCTTTGACACGAAGCCGACGACCTATTCCGCACGTTTCTCCGATGAAGCCGTCACGAGAGTTCAAGCTTCAAGATGGACAGCGAGAGGACGCCCTTACGGAGCCGTGGAGGTGGATATCCGGATCTACAAAGGTTGTAATTTCCGTATCCCAGTAGTTAACTGTTAACTAGCTTTTAGTTTCGCCTAGAATTCTAGCAACGATCCGTAGTCTAGGGTTTCTCGGCACCAAAAATTTTAAAATGGCACGTTCGAAGCCTTGTGAAACTTCATTAGGATGCCTAGGAACCCTACACAAAGGTAACGACGGACCCGTCTGGTATGCTCGCGTACCAATCAAAAGCGACACCGGTCAGGCTGTTGGCAAACTGACGAAGAAGGAGCGCATCATTGCCCCCTGTATTTCCGCACGATGCTTTGAAGTGGGCGACGTGCTGATTTGCATTTCCCGTCCCGTCGAACCTTCCGAACTTAGGAATGACGTAGCCGCTCGGAAACTTGATCAGATCGTACTATGAGGGGTATGGCCGCCCACTACTGCCAATCTCTTTCTGAGCTTCAGCTTCAGCCACCAATGTTTTAACTTTGCTGGCGACCAAATCCATTATCCGATCTTATGTTAGCGGGATAGTGCTATCTGGGACCAAGGCGTCCCCAGATGCGGAATGTGGCCGGCTTTCGTGTGGCTCGACCAGTCTTGGACCCAAAGGAACAGGCATTGGCTGCTTCGGATTGTCATCACCCGGCTGATTAGTAGCGACTTGTGCTTGATTGGGAGGCGCTCGAGCAATTTGAGCCGTAAGCTGCATCACAACGTTTGTTAGGTCGTCAATTTTCGAATAGAGCTTGGCCATCTCTTTATCCTTGCTCCTGAGCTGTTTTCAAGGCTCTTGAAGCAACTCTTGCTCCGCGGTCCTAGGGCGGAAAGTCGGCTCTTCCTTGCTGTCCGAGCTTGGCTCTGCATGGGGTCTTTCTGCCTATCATTCTCATCGAGAGGGTTTTCTTCATCCAGCGGAGGCGGTTGTTCTTGGGCAGCGGCGACTACATTCAAGCCAGATTGGGCTTGGGATGTGGTGGCCCCATCCTTGCTTTTGCTGCGAAGGTTGTCGCTGGAGCGCCCGCCCGCCATATAGACCGTATGGATAATATATCCAGCCGTCTTTTTATTATCGGCGGCTGATTTCACAGATCGCTTCCTTGACCCCCATGTTTCAGTAGCGGGCAGTCGATTGAAGGCGGATGGCCTAGCCGGATTCTTGAATGGTGCTGACGCTTCTTTTCTGGATTTTCCCTGCAGCTTTCGTGCGGCATAGAGCGCCTGATAGACCCTTGAAGAGACAGTGCCAAACTTTTTCTGTTGGGGCCGGGACACGTCTCTTTGTAGCGACGTTCTGGCCGCTGTCTACTTGATTCTGGCGGTCATGGCATTTCTGTGAACCCACTTCAGAGATTTGAAGGAATTGCTGATTTTTACGGCCGACTCAGCCGTCGTCACAGAGTGACCCTGCTCTTGGAACTTCACAAGATTCCACTTGGCCGAAGCCCTGGCCCTCTTGTTGGCTCGATACGTGAGCCGCTTCTGCCTTAACTTTTCTGTTCTAAGCACCTGGCAGACTTCAGCTCTTAGGGAAGACGCCGTAGACCGGGCGATGGAGGATTTTGGAGATACGCTCGATTGTGCATTTGTTGGAGTCATCACCTGAGCTCGTCCGCAACATTTGATGTTGCCCTTTGTACCGGAGTTCTTGCCCCCCGCTGGAGCACCAGAGAATCGTTCAGATACCGTCTTAAGTTTCGGTTGTGGTGCCTTGACGATCACGACATTCGGCCTCTTGCCCCTTGAGACCGGCTTGGCCACCTGTTTCGCCGGGATTTCTGCCA
The DNA here is from genome assembly GCA_030015575.1 of Agapanthus africanus. Classification (NCBI taxonomy): domain Eukaryota; kingdom Viridiplantae; phylum Streptophyta; class Magnoliopsida; order Asparagales; family Amaryllidaceae; genus Agapanthus; species Agapanthus africanus. The sequence continues at coordinate 154,183,670 of CM057345.1, read as the reverse complement.
GATGAGCACTTCCGACAGGGTAGATGATGACGGAGCCAAACTGGCGGGGTAGTTCCTCCCACTGTCAACTGAGGCTTGCGGGGAGAACCATACGAGCATTGACCTTGACCACGCACGGGATCGGGGTCGCGTTGGAAGCTGAATTCGTCTTAGGAGACATTGTCGTCGAAAGTTGATTGCTGCACGGAAACAAAACATCATTTCAGTATAGACAATCGATATGTATATTGATTGAGTTCGCATGAACGTTTAACCCAAAATATGAGAGGAGAGAAAGGTCCCATCGGGCATGCCAGAATCTGTAGGGTTTTTTCGTCACCCCATTGAGATGGGAATACGCGCGCGCTTGTCAGGCGTACTACAGATTCCCCCTGCTTAGGGTAGGCTGGGGTTTATTGATTGTGGGGCTCTGAATCTCCGGCAGCCGCGGACTAAGCTGCCGTTAATTACCCCTCGCCTTTGGGGCGAGGGAACCTCCGATTAACGGGTTAAACTGGTCATGCGAACTCAATGTGCAGTGTACGTGTGTGTTGTTTTGGAAGGGGGTTTGGATATATCGGGAGCCACGCAGAGTTTTTACGGGGTCCTGCTACCCGGATAGCGGGCTGGGGGTCAAGGGGCTAGCAGCCCCCTTGCAGGGTGCGGGGCAGCGCCCCGGCCCAAAATTTTTTGGAGGGGGACAGTGTTGTAGAGTGTGTGTGTGTCTGTACATATATATACATGTATGCATATATAAAAAAGGGAAAAAGCGCCCAAAATGTGCATGGGGTCAGCGCCTTGAGCGCTGTGCGCTTCGGTGTTGTGCGCTTAGGCACTAGCGCGCCACGTGTTGGCATGTGGGCAATTTGCGCATGAGCACTGGGCGCTTGAGCGCAAGCGCGCCACGTGTCGGCACGTGGGCGCGTTGCGCTGGAGCTCAGGCGCGCCACGTGTCGGCACTTGGGCGCTTTGTGCTTGAGTGCGTGGCGCTTGAGCGCCAGGCGCTCGAGCGCTAGAGCGCCACGTGTCGACACGTGGGCGCTTTGCGTAGCGCTCAAGCGCTAGCGCGCCACATGACGACGCGTAGGCGCTTTGCGCTTGAGCGCCGGGCGCTAAGCGCTCGAGCGCTAGCACGCCATGTGTTGGCACGTGGGCGCTTGAGTGCTGGGCGCTTGAGCGCTTCGGCGCCGGTGAGAAAAAGAGGTTTTTAGCCCCAAAAATTCTCGAAAGAGAAATCCGAGTGGAGTTAAACTCCTAAGATGTTTTGGGGTTGATAAAAGGGGTTCTTCTTCTTTCTCCTCTGGTTGCTGGATCTTGAAGATTAAGAGAGATGAGATTTTAAAAATCTCTTCTTTTTGAGATCTAATGGAAGATCTGAGTTCCTCTTTATGGGTTTTGTGGTGAAAAACTATTTAGTTTTATAAAATGAAGAGTAAAACTCTTGATTTAATTCAAAAGAAAGAAGAAGGTTTTGGAACCTTGAGGAAGGAGAAAAGATCTCAGATCTAAATTTTTTTTGGAGAGAGAAAAAAGTTGTGAGTTATTTTCATTATCCTTGCCTTTATAGGCTATACACTTTACACATAGCCCCTTGGGCTTCACAAAATGGCATTTTGCCTATCCCATGGCTCATGTGCCATTTCTTTTTGCACATAAGTCATGGGCTTTACAAAAATTTGGCTTTATGCCTATTTTTCTTACATTTATCCATAAAACAAAATAAAAGAAATACAACAAAATTATTTATTACAACATTTTTATCTTGGCATGGGGGGAGGCCGGCCGCTTCATGTTCGGGCTCGACCCGGGCATGGGCCCACTAGATCTGGGCTTGGGCCCACTTGGCTTGGGGTTGACTTTGATTTTGACTTGGTCAACCGGGGTGTAAATTTTTACCCCAACAGGTGCTAGGGTCTCTTTATCTGTGTCTGAGTCTCTTCGGGGAGCAGGGGTTGGATCCTCTCCCCGGGATCGTGAGGTGGGGGTTGCCTCCAGGGAGGAGGCGGCAGATATGGCCCCTAGCACCCCGTGCTGGGTGAGGCATGAGGACGAGCTCGCCAACGCTCGGGCTCGCTTCCACATCCCCTCATGCTACACGTTTCGACTGTCCAAGGAGGGAGAGAGGGCAGATCAGGTACGGGGCAAGGAGATCGCCCTGTATTTGGAAGCTTTTTGGGGCGGAATGCGTCTGCCCTTCTCTCCTGAGGTCGTCGCCAAGTTGAATTTCTTTGGTTTGGCCCCCGGCTAGTTAGTGCCGAACTCGTGGAGGATCCTTCTGGGGTTCTTGATCCGCCTGAAGTTACAGGCGGTTCCCTTCAGCCTTCCCCTTCTCGATTCCTCTCTCGTCTTCAAAAGTCACCTTGGTGGTCGAGCGGACGACCCGAGATGGGTTTATCTTACCTTCAGGAAGCGGCCGGGGGGCACTGCCGGGACCAGGGTCGTGGCCTTGCCCTCCTCCATCTATGATTGGAAAAAGAAATTTTTCTTCGTTTCCCTCCCCCGAGGGCGAGGACTGGCCCATGCCTACTAAGTGGTCGAGGGAGAAATGTCTGCTAGGGAACCAATCTGATGACCCCGCCGCGGTGAGAGTGGCGTTGATCAGTCGAAAATATTGCATTTTTAACACGTCAATTTCCTTATCATTTGCATTCATCTAGAAGTGTTCGGTTTGCATATTGCACATATTAGTAAAACAGCTGTAAAATACCAGATTACCTGTGTTGTATACTAAAACCGACATTTCTGAGGGAAATTGTGTGTTTATCATGGCATCGCATCATCCTTGTATAGCGCAACACTTGTTTCAAAGTCTGTGCAGGAAATTTCAGGAACCGAGCCAAATCAGTGGAAAGTGCTGTTAAAATTACGCCAACTCAAAGACTTGAGAGCTGGTAGCAATCTAGAAGGAATTGTGAAAATCAACATATCATAAAAATATCAAGAATTCAGAAGGAATCAGCACTGGAAAGATGATGCCTTAATACCCTCACATGACCGCGGATAAGCGGCCTAAGGAGGCATGTGCCGTGGATCCGCGGTGGGTATGCCACATCACCAGAAATTCTTTGCTCCATTATTCTCCACTCAGTTCTTACACCTCAGAAAGCCACTGCAATTTCCAGAACACTCCAGAACTTTCTGCCAGATCAGCAAAAGCCCTTGATCAAAGCTAAACACTCCAAGCTTCCAAAGCAAGCTTCTCCCTTAACTACCTTAGAGCCTAGAAGCTTCTCCCTAACCTCCAAGCTTATGAAAGAAGCTAAGCCTAACTAACTACCTCTAGAAGCTTCTACCTAACTACCTAGCTTACAAGGAAAGCTAAACTAAACCTAGCTTCTAAAGGAAGCCAAAGCTAGTGAAGGCTATAAAAGGGACCCTAGGCTTCACTTCTAAAGGTTGTTGATTCTTATCACCTCTTCACACAAGTTGAGTGACACAACTTGTGCCTCAAACCCTAACCCTAATCCAAATTCCAAAGCCAAATTCAAGATCCCGAGTACCAAATCAAGCGAGAAGCCTTCAACCTTTTAGGAGCGGAGCCGATCTTCAATCGAGCAAGTGATCCAAGCTGATCCGTGACTCAAGGAGACGAGCGAAGCCAAATCGACGATCGAGTTCTTCCTCTTATAGTTCTTGAGCGAATTGTAACAAAATTGTTGATAAATAAAAGGTGAAATTCTTTAATCTTGCTTTCTTTTAATTCTTGCATCATGATTTGATCTCAATTTGTGATTGTAGTTCTTGTTGTGATGTTTGAGTAAAACTCCGCTCGTAAAGGAGTCGAGACGATCAATAGAATGATGATGTAACAAATCTTAAACCGATTCTTAAGTCCTACGAGTTTTGTAAACCCTAGCAAATTGAAGAATTGACGACCTAGTTTTGTTGCGATGCTTTCTTGATTTGTGTTCGCTCGAAATTAGGGATCCACGATCGATTCTTGAATTTGCTGGAGGCTAGAATGTGAATGAAATCGACGAAGGAACAAGGGATAGATGATGAAACCCTAGTTTCACAAGAAATCCCTAATTCTCGTTGATCATCATCGATCTAGTATCAATTCATCGATGGATAAGAATACGTAATCGCTAGATTTCATCACATCTAAAGATCCGATCGATTCCTACGAGCCTCACTTCGATTCTTGATATTTGATTTGGAAATCATCACAAATTCTCAATTCTTGATTTTATTGTTTCTTGATTTAGACTAGATTTTACTAATTCTTGAACTTCAATTCTTTAAATCATGAATTGTTTCTTTTCTTTAAATTTTCGACTCATCTAATTCGAAATACGAACGATTATACTTTCCCTGTGGACGATCTGCACTTACTAACGCGCTACAATCGACACCGTTATTGATTGAGGTCAAATAATTTTTGGTTGTGATTTCTATACATTTTCTAAAACTACACGTCGAGAATTCGAAATCAATCAAATGGCGCCGTTGCCGGGGATCGTGCGCTAATTCATTTGTTTTTGAAATTTGAGTTGAAAAGTTTATTCCATCAATATTTTTAGATCTAAATTCGCACAAACACTAAACGTGTTGTTGTGATTTGTTGCGAGGAAATCTGGAATCTGTGGAGCTGTGGAAAAATTTATCTGAATATTCTAGAGAGCTTAGAAGGTGAACAGAGGCACACTGTAAAATTTTGGTGCAGAGATCTTTCAAACCTGCGGTGGATCCGCGGTATTAGGCGCTTATTGCGGCTGAACCGCGGCGCTACAGTAGCTTCGCTGCACGAAATTTTCTCTGTAAAATTCTTACTTTCTTATCTCCTTCCTCATCTGCTCCTATAACAATTTTATGCAGGTTTCTTTGCAAATAATTCGCAGCGCCGCAAAAAGCAATAAAATTGTGCGTGTTTTGATTTTTAGTTGTTTGCATATTAATACGGAAATTAAGGGGCAAAGACCAAATTCAGATTAGGTGGGGAGTACATTACCCTTCCTAAGCCCCGAAAATCACAAACTTGCATCCGCATTACCCTCATTAACTAAAAAAATATCTAGACATGACTCTAAGGACCGTCGCGCTCACTTAGGACAGGAGAAGGCCGTGGGTAATCTATTGCTTATCCGTGTTTCTTTTGTGGTATCTAAGGCAAGTGTGTCTAAGGTAAGTGGTTATTTAATTAGGCCCACTACTTACGTAGTGGAGAACCTCCCACTTGCCTAGCACTTACCTGGCCACAGGAGAGACAAAGAGGCAGTAGAAGATTGATCCTGCGACTTGTCTTTTGGCAGTTAGGAGCGGTCTAGAGCCTTGACCTAGGTGACCACTAGACTTAGGGTTGCTTGTTGCATTTGTTGTGATTTGCATCATTTTTTTTCAAAAATCCGTATATTTTTCAAAACAAACACCAATCACATCATTTCCCCTAATTATATTAACGCTGCCACTTGTACTAAACCTTTAGTGCAAGATAGGCTGGACACGGGATTCTAGTGCCTGTTTAGTCCGCGTTCCTTCTTGTTAGTGTATATGCCCTAGAAGCCATTACTGTATCATACTAGTTTGTATATTAGTTAATGGAAGCTTGGGATATTCACCATTGTATAGACAATCTTGCTCAAAATAGTAGTATGCTACTTGGTTTGTCTCTACTTCAATGTGTGTACATGTGTTTCTTTTAACATATCGCCTATACACATTAGTGGAGCCCTTAGGATCTTTGCTTGATTACCAGCGTTGTGATGGCAGTCACACTCGTAGGGGCTGGGTAATCCACAAGCACATCCTTATACAGGTCCCTAGTTGTAGGACTATCGAGACAGGGCATCGATACTACGGAGTAGACTAGCGTATGCGCTTCTCATCCCAGCAGGGGAGACGGTCTGTCCCACAGCCGTCAGTACGTCGTACTTGAGATAGTATGTGGGTGCTCATTAGGTTACGAGTACACTGGACATGACTCGTCGGGAACTGATTGGTTGGTACTATACTTATCGTCAGTTATCAGTTCCTAGGTGACATGAGTACAGCTTAGTCCGCTGACTTGACACTGTCACTTCGCCTCGAGTGTGTTCCCACTGTACTTTGATTACTACCCTACCACGGCTCAAAGGAGTCATGCAAACAGGTAGTTGTTGGGTGCAGTCCCGAAGCACTTGGAGGCAGTGACGGTTAGATAGGATTCGTCTCTCCCGGTATTGGGAGTTGATATCGCGCTGTGTCAAGGAGAGCCATTACACACAGTCGTCCCTGGCCAGGGCAAGCGAGATACACTGGTAAGTTTCCAGTGTTATCTCAGGGTGTTCTGGGCTACACTCCGGCACGACTTGTACCACTATGAGGGGACTGGCGTTTACCGCCCCCTAGGCCCGCCATGCGATATTCTCAGACGAACAGACCGGACTGTACGGAGACTGTCACATTCAGGCTCAGTAGGATTTCGGATGAGTTCACCTCGTCAGTCTTCTTATCGGCATCTACCTGGGGGCCGTTACGCACAGCTAGTGCCGCTTGCGGTCTGTAGTTAAACCTACTACCAGCGTAGTGTCGAGTCTTTAGAGTCCCACACAGAGAGCTATTCGCCTTTAGGCAAAAGAGTAGAGGTCGCATGGTTTTGCGACAGGGTTCGGTCACATCCGCGCACTTATGCACGTTTGGTGTCTGGGCAGTTATTACTTGCGGGCTTTGGTTTAAGCCAGATCCTAGTATACGTTTTGGGATTGGTTTTATCTCATTTGTATTCGTGTTCATCGGAACGCGGATGCGGGTGTGTATGCACGGTTGACAGAGACAGAGGCAGAGGATTCTCATTAGGGTTGTTGACTGTTGACTTTTGCTAAACCCTAATGAGAATAAGAAATATGATTAATAATAATATTAATTAAGTATTATTGTGCCATGGTTGGGTTGAAATGTTGACTTTGTTGATCGGTTGACTAGTTTGGACTTGTTGACCATCATCATGACAATGGCTATCATTTCATGGCTATGACTTTTGCTTGCTTGTTTGTTCACAAAATGCATTGAATGCATGAAATGATAATGCCATTGACATGAACCATCACATAATACTCAATTACTATTATTATCATTATTATTTTGTGTTATGAGAGCATGGTTGTAAAAAGTCTTCTTCATTCCATCATTCTCATTCTCTCTCATCCTCAAAGCTCTCCTCTTCCTCTTGCTCTCTCTCTAGCTCATGGTTCTATTGTCTCATGAGTTAAGAAACAAGAACCATAGAGATAAAACCCAAAACACTTCTTTACTCATCCTAGTGTACAAGGTCTAGCAAGCCAAGTATTCTAGTTTCCTCTAGATTGAGGTTGGAGCCAAAGGTAGAAGCTTTCGGATGGATCCATCTTCGGCACAAGGAGACGACGAGGTGAGGCCAATCCGACCACCACAAGGAGTTGAAGAGAAGGAGTTCAAGTTTAGGTATAACCCCTAACCTAGTAGCTAAACTTTTAGTTAGGTTGTTAGATAGTTTGTTTAACAAAGATCCGTTTCTAGAGTCCATGTTACCCCCACCGTAAAATCGTTTTACACCATTTCCGCAACCCCAAAGAACCGGGGATGGGTAACGTGGACTTACAGTGGTATCAGAGCCTAGTTAAACACTATCTAACATGTTAGCAAAGTAACTAGAAGTTCGATCGGAGAAAAAATCACAAAACATGCCCGAACTTTAAACTTTCTGTCGATTTTTATTCTACTCTAAAAATAATTTAACACATCTGAAAAATCGTCTCAGGGTTTTTAGTGAACACAGCAGAAAAACGATCCACTGAGCCGACCAACTCACCGCGGAAACGCGGCAAGAAGAGCTTCTTGCCGCGGATCCGCGGCCGAGTTGCCTCCGCCGTGGATCGGTTTTGCTGCAGTGTGTTTCCTAGTGTGTTTTGGGATTTTTGGAATATGATTTTTCTGCCCAGATTTTCCAGAAAGCAAAATTTGTTTTTGGGGTGGTTAAAAATCCGTATTTTGATCGAACTTCTAAAGACTTTAGCTAACGGGTTTATATTTGTGATGTGATATATGTATTGAACGTCTATTAATCGCTATATGTCGATTAGTGGGGGTTATACATATCTGTGATCTGTAATGTTGATGGTATGTGTATATGAATTCATTGGATTGTCGCGGAAGAATAGCCGGGGGGTTGTGAGATGAGAGTTTTCTTTATCTTTCAATTCATGTAATTTGTAATTGATGTAATATTATTTGTATGGCCGCACATTCTGGATGAGGTTGTAGCCGCCATTGTATAATTTATTTTACTGTTTTTGCTCTTAGGATAGACCCAAGGAGGGGTGCACAAACTACCGCGTATCTCGAAGTGCCGAGTGGCCTACTCACGTTGTTGAGGGAGGTTGCTTCACTTCGGGTATTTGGCGGGTAGTTTGCCGCACCCGTAGGGGTCTAAGGTGGGGTATTAGCTATTCACCGCGACCGTGTAATCCGCTTTTCGTTACAGGCTCGTACGGAATGCGGATTCCTAGTATATCCAATGTGTTCATCTGTGATCTGGAATGGCTATCATTGCATCTGACGAATGTATATATCTATATATGATATCTATTTAGGCGTTGCTTATGTTTTGCATCCGCGCTAGTCCAGCCCCCGCTCTGTCGTTAGTTAAGTAACCTAACGGGTAATGACGGGGCCCCGTGGCGAATGCGGATGGCATAAGCGTACGTCATATTTTCGTTGTTTTCTACAATGGTAGGATTAAATGATGGAACGCATTAAAATTAATGCAAGAAAATAAACCAAAGTAAAGTCGTTGGAACACTTTCAAAACCACTCGGTTCTTTTCAAAAACCAACTTTTAAACGCGGAGCTTGAACCACTCCCTTTAAAAGCTATCTCGTTCCATCGATTATATCAAGTTCACTACGTTCACGGTTTCGCCAAAACCATTCATAGCCCTCCGTCATTTCATATGGATAGTCAATAGTATTCAAGCTGTATTTGTTGGCCAAAGTCAAGGCACAGTGTTTGGTAGCTATTGGGTATTCATATGCAGCATAGATAGATGCGTTGGTTTGGGACAGTCGTACTGCCTTGTTGGCCAAAGTCAAGGGTAGGTATGGGTGGGTTCAAATTAACCTGGAGAATGACGGGTAGAACTTGACATGTGACTTATGATTTGTTGGCCAAAGTCAAGGTCATAAGAGCATGGGGCAAAAAATCCACATCGGGAGTTTCTAAAGAACCAGAAACTTGCTAGCGCTGCATACCATTTGGAGTGTGATAATTCTGGTAGGATTCCTTCAGTTTTGTCACGCGATGATATTTGGATCCCGATCCTACTGTGAGTATATGCTACTCCTCGGGAAATTTATCACTTAACGATCAATGCTATAAACCAAGAAGGTGTCTAGAAAGGTGTTAGCGGGACTACGCCCCCAGGAAAAAGAGGTTCTTAAATTAAGGAACTTCGCGAAAGCGTTGGAAAACCTCCCTCAAAGTACCGACACTGGCATGGCTGAACGGTTAAGCAAGTATTGTACGGTGAGATTGATCCCGACTAATTCCTCCTTTTTGGTTTGAGGAGGGATTCGAGAAACAGTGGGAGCCATCCTGTTTAGACAAACTAAAAACCACTCTAAACTTGCAAGAGCATCATGCTGAGTGTTTCTTCTCTCTCTCCTAATTGCAGCGACCAATCGTCATGACCGGACTTAAGTTACTTCTAGATAAAAATATACTGACAGGGCCAAACTACAAAGATTGGCTCAGGAATGTCAAAATGGCAATCACTTACGACAGGTTGGGGTATCTCCTTACCACCAAAGCTCCCCCTGTCCCAGGTCCCACCTCCAGCGTCGTGGATAAGGAAATCTGTAAGACCTGGGAGATCGATTGCGCGAAGGCCAAGTGCCTCGTGCTTGCCTCTATGGACAATGAACATCAGAAGAGGCACGAGAATATGGACCTAGAATCCATATTTCTCCATACTAAGGAACTATATGGAGAGCAATCCCGTATCGCCAGATACGAAGTCTCGAAAAAGTTGTTTTCGACGAAATTGGCCATCGGATCATCGGTAGCGGAACACGTGCTTAAGATGATTGGCTTCATTGAAGAGCACATGGACCTTGGGACCACGTTAGAGAACGAGCTCTATACGGACTTGATTCTCCAGTCCCTTCCTTCCACTTACGCCCAGTTTATCCTGAACTTCAACTTGCAAGGAAAAGAAGTTGAACTTCCGGAGCTCCTCAACATGTTGAGGAGTGTAGAGGGCACCCTACAGAAAGGTAGGGAAACATCCACTTTGTTTGTAGGAGGATCTTCCTCTTCTAAGTCCAAGGCGAAAGCCAAGGGAAAGAAGAAGAAAGCCCCCGCCAAACCAAGGGGCGGTGTTAGTAAAGTGGAAACGAAGGGAAAAGCAAAGGCAACAAAGATAGCGGGGCAGCTTGTGGGAAAGGAAGAGTGCTTCTATTGTCATAAGAAAGGACACTGGAAAAAGGATTGCAGGGCTTGGAAGGCCAAGAACCAGGACCCGAAGCAAGTTGCGGCTTCAGCTTCAGGAGTGTATGTTATTGAAAACTGTCTATCAATAAACTCCACTTCCTGGGTATTGGATACCGGATCAGGATCTCATATCTGTAATTCCATGCAGGCACTGAGAAAGCGTAGGGTTTTTAAAGGCAGGTGATATGACCCTCAGAGTTGCAAACGGAGCTGGCATGGATGCTGAGTCCGTGGGGGACTATCACTTGGGAATGTCAGATGGACATGTTTTGGTCTTGCGTGATTGTTATTTTGTACCCAATACAACTTGTAATATCATATCTGTATCTTTATTATCTAAAGAAGGTTATGAATTTGCATTTGTAAGCAATGTTGTAAACATTCACCTTAATCAAGTTTTGATTGGGTCAGGTACATTAAGCAATGGTATATACGTATTAAACCAACCACAGATTTTTAATGTCCAGAATACACATAAAAGAATGTCTCCGGAAACAAATCAGGCTTTCTTATGGCATTGTAGACTGGGTCACATCAATGAGAGAAGGTTGACGAAGTTAGATATAGAAGGATATTTAGGTCCGTTCGAATATCAATCATATGCAACTTGTCAATCCTGTCTCAAAGGAAAGATAACAAAGACTCCGTTCACTGGACACGGAGTAAGAGCGAGCGAGCTCTTGGGACTCATACACAGCGACGTGTGCGGTCCAATGTCTATGCATGCGTGAAGCGGTTATTCTTACTTCATTACTTTTACGGATGACTTTTCAAGGTACGGATATGTCTTCTTAATAAAACATAAATCCGAAGCCTTTGGAAAATTCCAGGAATATAAGAATGAAGTAGAAAAACAAACCGGCAAAAATATCAAGACACTGAGATCTGATCAAGGTGGTGAATACTTGAGTGCCGAGTTCCTGGATTACCTAAAAGAGAATGGAATTCTCTCTCAGCTTACTCCTCCATACACTCCGCAACATAACGGTGTATCGGAGAGACGGAACCGGACCCTATTGGATATGGTACGTTCCATGATGAGTAACACTGAGTTACCGCGATCATTCTGGGGATATGCACTAGAATCAGCTGCATATCTTTTGAACCGAGTTCCAACTAAGACTGTGCCTACCACACCATATCAGATGTGGTGTGGGAAGAAACCCTATCTTAAGCACATTAAGACATGGGGATGTCCAACTTTTGTCAAAAAGCAGCATGCGGACAAACTCGAGGCACGCTCAGTACAGTGCAAGTTTGTGGGATATCCAAAGAACTTCAAGGGATATTTCTTCTATTGCGAAGAGGAACAATAGGTTTTTGTTTCTCGTCATGCCTGCTTCTTGGAAACTGAGTTTTTGGAAAATCAGATAAGTGGGAGCGCAATAGAACTGGAAGAAATTCCAGAACCACGAGCTATTACTGAAATCTTAGAAGAACCAGAGGGTTCAAAAGAACATGACATTCCTACGCCACTCCGCAGAAGTAGTAGGCAGTCTCATCCACCCGAGAGATACTATGGTTTTCTCATAGACGGGGATAGAGCGGATTGCATCATTGATAGTGATGAGCCTACTAGCTTCCAGCAGGCCATTCAGAGCGTTGACTCAGTAAAATGGCTGGATGCAATGCGGACCGAAATGGAGTCCATGTACACTAACAAAATATGGACTTTGGACATTGCTCCAGATGGGGTAAAACCCGTGGGATGCAAGTGGATCTTCAAGAAGAAGATTGGTGTAGATGGACAGGTTGAGACCTATAAGGCTAGACTTGTTGCAAAGGGTTTTCGTCAAAGATCTGGTTTGGACTATGACGAAACCTTTTCTCCAGTGGCTATGCTGAAATCCATTCGGATCCTTCTTGCCATTGCTGCCTTCCACGATTATGAGATTTGGCAGATGGACGTAAAGACCGCTTTTCTAAATGGAAATTTAGAGGAGTGTGTCTATATGGACCAGCCAGAGAGTTTCATTCAGAGTGGGAGCAGCGGAAAGGTGTGCAAGTTGCTTAAGTCTATCTATGGACTAAAGCAGGCATCGCGGAGTTGGAACATCTGTTTTGATGAGACAGTCAAAGATTTTGGCTTTATCAAAAATCCAGATGAACCATGCATCTATATTAGATTTGTAGCAAGAACTGTCGTATTCCTCGTTTTATACGTGGATGACATTCTTTTGATAGGAAATGACATTCCTATTCTACAATCTGTCAAAGGGTTCTTGTCACACAGGTTCTCCATGAAAGACCTGGGTGATGCCACTTACATTCTGGGGATCCGGATCCATCGTGATAGATCCAAGAGGATATTAGGACTCTCGCAGTCCAGGTACATCGACATCATACTGAAAAGATTCAGTATAGAAGATTCCAAGCGCGGTAATTTACCGGCTTGTCACGGGATCACCCTCCCAAGACTGATTTGGAAAGGGATCGCATGTCCATTATACCCTACGCTTCTGCGGTAGGCTCTATAATGTATGCGATGTTGTGTACCAGACCGGATATAGCTTATGCACTGAGTGTGGTAAGCCGGTATCAGTCAAACCCTGGGAGAAGCATTGGATAGCGGTAAAGAACATTCTTAAGTACCTGAGAAGGACTAAGGAGATGTTCTTGGTGTATGGGGGAAAAGACCTCCAAATCGAGGCCTTTGCTGACTCCAGCTTTCAGAGTGACAAGGATGATTCCAAGTCCATGTCGGGTTTTGTCTTTACCCTCAATGGAGGGGCGGTGTGTTGGAAGAGTTCCAAACAGGAAACTGTTGCTGACTCGACGATGGAAGCGGAATATATCGCTGCTGCTGATGCCGCAAAAGAAGCCGTCTGGATGAGGAAGTTCTTGACAGAACTTCAGGTGGTTCCGTCTATTGTTGATCCAATACCTATGTATTGCGAAAAAAACGGGGCTATAGCTTTAGGGAAGGAACCCAGGTCCCATCAGAAGTCCAGACACATATTGAGGCGGTATCACCTGATCAGGGAGATCGTGGATCGCCAGGAGATCGAGGTTCGGAGGGTTGCTACGGAAGATAACACTGCTGATCCATTCACGAAGGCCTTACCCCAGACTCAGTTCGAGCGGCTGATCGAGATGATAGGTCTTCGATACGCCAGTACATGGCATTAGTGCAAGTGGGAGATTGTTAGTGTATATGCCCTAGAGGCCATTACTGTATCATACTAGTTTGTATATTACTTAATGGAAGCTTAGGATATTCACCGTTGTATAGATAATCTTGCTCAAAATAGTAGTATGCTACTTGGTTTGTCTCTACTTCAATGTGTGTACATGTGTTTCTTTTAACATATCGCCTATACACATTAGTGGAGCCCTTAGGATCTTTGCTTGATTACCAGCGTTGTGATGGCAGTCACACTCGTGGGGACTGGGTAATCCACAAGCACATCCTTATACATGTCCCTAGTCGTAGGACTATCGAGACAGGGCATCGATACTCCGGAATAGACTAGCGTATGCGCTTCTCATCCCAGCAGGGGAGACGGTCTGTCCCACAGCCGTCAGTACGTCGTACTTGAGATAGTATGCGGGTGCTCGTTAGGTTACGAGTACACTGGACAGGACTCGTCGGGAACTGATTGGTTGGTACTATACCTATCGTCAGTTATCAGTTCCCAGGTGACATGAGTACAGCTTAGTCCGCTGACTTGACACTGTCACTTCGCCTCGAGTGTGTTTCCACTGTACTTTGATTACTACCCTACCATGGCTCAAAGGAGTCATGCAAACAGGTAGTAGTTGGGTGCAGTCCCGAAGCACTTGGAGGCAGTGACGGTTAGATAGGATTCGTCTCTCCCGGTATTGGGAGTTGATATCGCGCTGTGTCAAGGAGAGCCATTACACACAGTCGTCCCTGGCCAGGGCAAGCGAGATACACTGGTAGGTTTCCAGTGTTATCTCAGGGTGTTCTGGGCTACACTCCGGCACGACTTGTACCGCTATGAGGGGACTGGCGTTTATCGCCCCCTAGGCCCGCCATGCGATATTCTCAGACGAACAGACCGGACTGTACGGAGACTGTCACATTCAGGCTCAGTAGGAGTTCGGATGAGTTCACCTCGTCAGTCTTCTTATCGGCATCTACCTGGGGGTCGTTACGCATAGTTAGTGCCGCTTGTGGTCTGTAGTTAAACCCACTACCAGCGTAGTGTCGAGTCTTTAGAGTCCTACACAGAGGGCTATTCGCCTTTAGGCAAAAGAGTAGAGGTCGCATGGTTTTGCGACAGGGTTCGGTCACATCCGCGCACTTGTGCACGTTTGGTGTCTGGGCAGTTATTACTAGCGGGCTTTGGTTTAAGCCAGATCCTAGTATACGTTTTGGGATTGGTTTTATCTCGTTTGTATTCGTGTTCCTCAGAACGCGGATGCGGGTGTGTATGCACGGTTGACAGAGACAGAGGCAGAGGATTCTCATTAGGGTTGTTGACTGTTGACTTTTGCTAAACCCTAATGAGAATAAGAAATATGATTAATAATAATATTAATTAAGTATTATTGTGCCATGGTTGGGTTGAAAGGTTGACTTTGTTGACTTGTTGACTTTGTTGACCGGTTGACCAGTTTGGACTTGTTGACCATCATCATGACAATGGCTATCATTTCATGGCTATGACTTTTGCTTGCTTGCTTGTTCACAAAATGCATTGAATGCATGAAATGATAATGCCATTGACATGAATCATCACATAATACTCAATTACTATTATTATCATGATTATTTTGTGTTATGAAAGCATGGTTGTAAAAAGTATTCTTCATTCCATCATTCTCATTCTCTCTCATCCTCAAAGCTCTCCTCTTCCTCTTGCTCTCTCTCTAGCTCATGGTTCTATTGTCTCATGAGTTGAGAAACAAGAACCATAGAGATAAAACCCAAAACACTTCTCTACTCATCCTAGTGTACAAGGTCTAGCAAGCCAAGTATTCTAGTTTCCTCTAGATTGAGGTTGGAGCCAAAGGTAGAAGCTTTCGGGTGGATCCATCTTCGGCACAAGGAGATGACGAGGTGAGGCCAATCCGACCACCACAAGGAATTGAAGAGAAGGAGTTCAAGTTTAGGTATAACCCCTAACCTAGTAGCTAAACTCTTAGTTAGGTTGTTAGATAGTTTGTTTAACAAAGATCCGTTTCTAGAGTTCATGTTACCCCCACCGTAAAATCGTTTTACACCATTTCCGCAACCCCAAAGAACCGGGGATGGGTAATGTGGACTTACACTTTTATCGACCCCAAAGCCGGTATTTCTACATTTACCTCTTCTTTTCCCACCACCACACCCACACCGATGGATCCTTCTCCATCGAATTTCTTTACCACTAATCTGCCGCCATCCGCAGGTGCGCAGAATCCACCCCGCATCTCTCTCTAAGAAAGGTGCTATCCTAATCGAGGTCCTCTTTCGACCTGTCTCTCCATTCCACCAGCCAATGGGGACAACTTTGAAATAAAACCCCAATACATCAACCTTCTACCCAAATATCATGGTCTCAAGTCTGAAGAAGCATATGCCTTTATCACCAAATTTGAAAATGTATGCGCAATGATGGGTACTTCACAGCTTTCTGTGGATGCTATGCGTATTCGTCTTCTTCCCTTTACCTTGTGCGATATAGCCGAGAAGTGGCTGTATAACACTACCGCACATTCCATTTCAAATTGGGAAGAATTCGTCAAAGCAATCCTTAAGAAATTCTACCCACATCATAAGACAGCTCGAGTCCGTAGCGAAATAAATCAATTCACCCAGCTTCCAAATGAAACATTCTCAAAATGTTTTGAACGCTTCAAGGATTTGTTAGTTCAATGTCCTCATCACGGAATCCTCAGATGGGATCTGTGCCGAATCATTTATGAGGGAATTAATCCTAACACAAGACAGACCCTTGAATCCATGTGTCAAGGCAACTTCATGACCGAAGATGATGGGGAAGCCTGGAAATTTTTAGAAGATTTCGCTGAAAAATCTTTACAGTAGGAGGGTGTGAGTCAATCGTCTAGGGGTGACAATAACCAATCGGAAGTTTCCATAGGAGTTGGAGCTGAAATTTCAGCTATACAAAAGAAACTCGAGACTATGGAAAATAAATTTTTAGCCGCCGCCCTAAATCAAATGTCACTCTCCAAGACTGTATGTGGATGCTGTTCCGATCCATCACATCTCACGGAAGAATGTCCACTAAATTCTCCGTTTCAAGGTCATGAGCATACCAATGCTTCTTTCCAACAAAGACCTAGAAACAATCCATTTTCTTCCACATATAATCAGGGTTGGAGGAACCATCCTAACTTTGCTTGGAACCAATCACAATCTCAAAACACGGTTCCAAACCAAAACAATTTCCAAAGGGTCCCTCCACCACAACAGCAACCATAATTGAGTCAGCACCCCTTCCAAGCACAAAACTTCCAAAATCCGGTCAACACACTCGCACCGTCTAGTCCTTTACAGTTGACCGGGACTGATGAATCCTCTTCATTCATAAACTTGCTTTTGACAAATCTCATGCAAGTATCAGCTGAAATAAAGACTTCCGTCGATAATATAAAGAAAAACTCCACCTCCCAAGCGGAGAGTATTAAATCGATGGAAGCAGAAATTGCAAGATTAAAAGCCGAAATGAGTGCAAGAGAGAAAGGGAAACTTCCAGCTCAACCCCTACCCAATCCTGGCTATTCACATCATGTGAATGCAATCACGTTGAGATCTGGAAGAGTGATTGACAATCACGTTGGGGAAGAGATTGATGACACTGAAAATTCTATCAATAACACCCCGGCTGAGACCTTTCCTTCCACTTCTACTTCTAATTCTGACCCGAGTTCTTCTACCCCACCACCTTCTTGCGAGCCTATTCTTCGCTTCCTATAAGGCTCGCCACCTCAGCCCACCTCTTCTACTCTTCCACAGACGATCCCCATTCCTATTCTGGGATCACGTCTATACACATCACCTTCTCCTATGATGGACCCAGCGCTTATTGCTAAAGCACCTTATCCGAATCGGTTAAGGGCTAACAAATTGAGTCCACATATGGAGAAGATTATAGACATGTTTAAGCAAGTTAACATCAACATCCCTCTCCTAGATACTATACAACAAGTTCCGTCCTATGCGAAAACTCTTAAGAACTTGTGCACTAGGAAGAGGAAGACTCAAGTGCCCAAGAAGATATTCATGGCAAAGACTGTAGACACAGCTTTCCCCCAGCAATTACCGAGGAAACGTAAGGACCCTGGCTGTCCTACTATTTCCATTTCTATCGGGGAAAAACACATCAACCGTGTTCTACTAGACCTTGGCACTAGTGTTAACTTGCTTCCATATTCAGTCTATGAGCAACTAGGTATCGGAGTGTTAAAGCCCTCGAGCATAACTCTCCAGATGGTTGACCGATCAATCACCAAACCTAGGGGTGAACTGGAGGATGTGTTAATAAAAATCGGGGAATTTGTATTCTCTGTGGACTTTATTGTACTTGATACACAGCCTGTAGCTAAGCCACAGAATCAAATTCCGGTGATTTTAGGTCGCCCCCTTTTGGCCACTTCCAACGCTATCATCGACTATCGTAATGGCTCTATGACCCTATCTTTCGGGAATAGGTCAATTGAGGTGAACATTTACAAGTTGGGAAGTGTACCCTCCGAACCTACTGCTCAGGTCTGTTCTGTCGACTTAATGGATGTCGACAACAGCGAATTTGATGATCCTCATGATACCGATCTAGACTCTTTTCATATGTTATTGTTTGACCCAACGATGTATCATACACATACGGACTCTTCCACCGAGATGTCCGGGTCAACAACTAACACTGATTATGAACCGTTATTGGAGTCCGAAGATCACCCCGCACTTTGTGATGACATTATTCTTCGGGGTATTAATGAAACTTTTGAGGAGATCTTCGCTGAAGAACTCACATTTTTGAATGACACGGGTGTTGAGATGAATCATCTCCCAATCAATGAAATTGACCCTCCACCCCTTCTTTTAAACTGTAAAAAGAATGCGAGTAATCCATCACAATCACTGCATCGTCTCTCCAAAATGAGACGTACACACATTCTATTCCACCACTTACCATTTCCCTACTTCTTCTTCCACCAACCTGAGCACTACATTGATAAAATCTTCGAATGGTTGGTTGACCTTCGGTCTTTGCAAAGCTTGGCATCGACCAATAATTCTTAACCCCCTCTTGTGATTTTCAAAAGATTAACATGGCTTAACTCAAGTTTTTTTTGGGGGGGGTGTAATCTGGCTCTTGAAAAGAAAATTTTTACATGAAATGATGAGCCAAAAATAAGTTTGGGGGAGGATCATCACTTAAATATTTTGCCCTCATTAATAAATTCCTCCCAACCTTACAGGTTTTTCGAGATTTAGCGGATGGCAACAGTGGGGACACTGTTGAAAACAAGTTTGGGGGAGGTTTGTGCTTACTTTCGCATCATTTGCATATCACTTTGCATAAGCACAAAACATTTTCAAAACCTATAAAAATTTAAAATTTTCAAAAAAAATTTTTTTTTGTACATAAATAAGATAATAAAAGATTAGATAGTGAAAAATTACATTCAAAAGATTGGAAAAATTTAAGAAAACCAAGAAAATTAGAAGTTTTCTTATACGAACTAGTAATAAGTAGTTATGAGCCGTTGTCCCAAGGGTTAGTAAGATGTAGGAAGTCACTAATCTGAGGATAAAAATAAGTCTGAAAAATAGTTCCTATTCTGGAAGCCAAACATTTTGAACGTTGATACCCTGCTATTCGCACTTACACACGTCTTGAAGCCCGGGATAGTAGAGGATACCTTGAAATGCTCTTGTCTAAAAGCCAAAGTATGAAGGAAATAAAAAAAATGAAGAAAATATAAAAAAAAGGTGAGAAAAATGAACACTGGTTTTGTTATCGCCAAGGCAGCAATAAAAAAATATAGCGAGGGTGCCTCTTCACCTAGTGCCCTAAGGCCAACTGGTCTGGGAGTCACTGCTAAGCCTTAGGTGGTGCAAGACGAGAAAAAACACCAAATAAGCAAACACAGGAGTAATCGGTCGGTTAGTACCTCAAGAAGTATTAACGGTCGCATGAAACTGTATGAGCAAATTCATCTAAATATTCATTAATTAAAAAGTACTGAGGCAGAAGGACAAGAGTATGATAGCTTGAATTGAATTCTCCGGGTGTAGGGATGTTCTTCACATACACGTAGGGTTATATGATCGATGTTTGGAAGAAAGATAGGAATGAAGAATAAAGACGATGTTTTATTGAGGGGTGACGTGATTTCTAACATCTTTTCATGACTATTAAGATAGGGCTCATGACAACCGAAAAGCTAGCTTACTTAGAAACCCTAATTTTCAAAGCTTTTCTTTTACAATTCTTGTCTTTAAATGTAATATTCACGATCTTCCTTTTATTATTGGATTTTGTGGGTGCAATCCGTTGAAAACCCTCAGGAGACAACACTCCTCCTACTAGGGACACCTAGAGGTTTAAAGGCTTGTTGCACGTGCTCAGTGCAATCGTGTTGCCTACGAAAGTGTGCTAATTAGTTTTTCTCTTTCTTTAGTTTCTTCTTCTCTTTTTAATAAAACAATTTGCTCGAGACGACCGAAAATAAGTTTGGGGGAATTTGATCAGTCGAAAATATTGCATTTTTAATACGTCAATTTCCCTATCATTTGCATTCATCTAGAAGTGTTCGGTTTGCATATTGCACATATTAGCAAAATAGCTGTAAAATACCAGATTACCTGTGTTGTATACTAAAACCGACATTTCTGAGGGAAATTGTGTGTTTATCATGGCATCGTATCATCCTTGTATAGCGCAATACTTGTTTCGAAGTCTGTGCAGGAAATTTCAGGAACCGAGCCAAATCAGTGGAAAGTGCTGTTAAAATTACGCCAACTCAAAGACTTGAAAGCTGGTAGCAATCTAGAAGGAATTGTGAGAATCGACATATCATAAAAATACCAAGAATTCAGAAGGAATCAGCACTGGAAAGATGATGCCCTAATACCCTTACGTGACCGCGGATCCGCGGCCTAAGGAGGCATGTGCCGCGGATCCGCGGTGGGTATGCCACGTCACCAGAAATTCTTTGCTCCATTATTCTCCACTCAGTTCCTACACCTCAGAAAGCCACTGCAATTTCCAGAACACTCCAGAACTTTCTGCCAGATCAGCAAAAGCCCTTGATCAAAGCTAAACACTCCAAGCTTCCAAAGCAAGCTTCTCCCTTAACTACCTTAGAGCCTAGAAGCTTCTCCCTAACCTCCAAGCTTATGAAAGAAGCTAAGCCTAACTAACTACCTCTAGAAGCTTCTACCTAACTACTTAGCTTACAAGGGAAGATAAACTAAACCTAGCTTCTAAAGGAAGCCAAAGCTAGTGAAGGCTATAAAAGGGACCCTACGCTTCACTTCTAAAGGTTGTTGATTCTTATCACCTCTTCACACAAGTTGAGTGACACAACTTGTGCCTCAAACCCTAACCCTAATCCAAATTCCAAAGCCAAATTCAAGATCCCGAGTACCAAATCAAGCGAGAAGCCTTCAACCTTTTAGGAACGGAGCCGATCTTCAATCAAGCAAGTGATCCAAGCCGATCCGCGACTCAAGGAGGCAAGCGAAGCCAAATCGACGATCGAGTTCTTCCTCTTGTAGTTCTTGAACAAATTGTAACGGAATTGTTGATAAATAAAAGGTGAAATTCTTTAATCTTGCTTTCTTTAAATTCTTGCATCATGATTCGATCTCAATTTGTGATTGTGGTTCTTGTTGTGATGTTTGAGTAAAACTCCGCTCGTAAAGGAGTCGAGACGATCAATAGAATGATGATGTAACAAATCTTAAAACGATTCTTAAGTACTACGAGTTTTGTAAACCCTAGCAAATTGAAGAATCGATGACTTAGTTTCATTGCGATGCTTTCTTGATTTGTGTTCGCTCGAAATTAGGGATCCACGATCGATTCTTGAATTTGCTGGAGGCTAGAATGTGAATGAAATCGATGAAGGAACAAGGGATAGATGATGAAACCCTAGTTTCACAAGAAATCCCTAATTCTCATTGATCATCATCGATCTAGTATCAATTCATCGATGGATAAGAATACGTAATCGCTAGATTTCATCACATCTATAGATCCGATCGATTCTTACGAGTCTCACTTCGATTCTTGATATTTGATTTGGAAATCATCACAAATTCTTAATTCTTGATTTTATTGTTTCTTGATTTAGACTCGATTTTACTAATTCTTGAACTTCAATTCTTTAAATCATGAATTGTTTCTTTTCTTTTCTTTAAATTTTCGACTCATCTAATTCGAAATACGAACGATTACACTTTCCCTGTGGACGATCCGCACTTACTAACGCGCTACAATCGACACCGTTATTGATTGCGGTCAAATAATTTTTGGTTGTGATTTCTATACATTTTCTAAAACTACACGCCGAGAATTCGAAATCAATCAGGCGTCGTGGGAGCCCATCCCCCGACCTGACGTGTTGCTGTCCGAGAGGGTCTTGAGCTGGGCCGGGCTTAGCCCCGTCAAGTTTGTCAGTAAGTTAGGCTTGCTTTTGGGTTTGTGTTTTACTCGTGTCATTGATTTGTTGGGTGTTTGTTTCGTGCAGGATCCATGGACTTCGCCTCCCTCCGAGCTTCCATGCGCCAGCCGAGGCAGCCTACTAGGGCTCGGGGCGCCAGTTCTTCTCGGGCGAAGCCTGCCCCGGCTTCGACCGCTCCGGTGGCGGCGTCCCGTGAGCACCCGGGGGCGGATCCCGCCCTGGGCCCCATCAGAGTATCGGGCCGGAAGCGGGCCCTGATCCAGGAAGACCCGGCCTCTGAAGAAGAGATCGGCTCTCCCTCGGAGCCGCTCAAGAAGAGCTCCCGGAGGCCCTCCGACCATGGTGGATGAAGGGAGCTTCCGGTTTGCGGTGCCATCGGGGCTGTCCGTGGCGGACAGCCTTCTACAAGAGATAGAGACCTCGGCAGGGGGTAGAGTTCCCGGGGGGACCCTTTGGGCTCAGCTGGCGTCCATCGCCCAGGAGTCCGTGCAGGTAAGTTCTTTTTGGTTCATTGTGAAATTCAGTGCTTCCTTCATCTTTCTGATTTTTCCGTGTTTTCCAGGTTCTCCAGCACGTAGCCCTCGCCCTACGCATGGAGGCCGAGGTGGTAGCCCCGGCGCTGGAGGCTTCGGGTCAGTTCGCCTCGCTGCAAGAGAGCTCCAAGCGGGAGCTGGAGGCGATGACGGCGAGGGTCGCCGCCCTGGAAGGCGAGGGTCGCCGCCCTGGAAGGTGAGGTGGAGGCCGGAAAACGGGAGGTGGCTCGGCACCGCGAGGCTACGGTGATTGCCGAGGTTAAGCTTGAGGATGCCCAGGTGCTCGTCGTCAACCTGAAGAGGACGGTGAAGGCCCTTCGGAAGGAGCTGGGGGCGGCGGCTGAGGCGGCCAAGTCGGACGAATCGAGGGTGTTGGAGGGCTATAAGAAATCGAACGACTTCTATGATGACTTGGCCGTGGCCATGACCCGCATTTGGCACGACGCCCTTGATGCCGTTAAGTCCCGGATGCCGGAGTTCGCCGACGCAGATCTCCGGGCCGAGTTCCCCCTCATGGGCGCCGACGAGCAAGGGGAAGTGGTTCCTGGCGAGGAGGTCGCTGAGGACCTAGCGCGCCATGTGGTGGAGGTCGAGGACCTCGGGGTCGTACCTGGCCCTGAGGTGTAGAGCCCCCGTTCTCCTCATTTTATTTTGTTTTCTTGAATTTTGTAAGGCCGGGGAGCCCAAAAAATACCCTTTGTAAAACTTTTGTCTTTGGCAGTAATAAAGTTTTTCTTTGGCTCCATAGAATTGTGCTCTACCATCTGTTTACGAAGAATGCTCGTAAGATATCTTTGCTTGTACCGTCGTGCTTTTATTTCGGGTTGGCCATCTGTCTGACGATCGTCTGTCGAGTTAACTTCAATCACTGGCCGATGAACGTGCCAAGCACTGCCGAGGAGGTATCCCCCTGGGTCCCGGAGTCGAGGGGAGATCGTTTAGACTTGGATGGACCTGACGTTCCTCATTGGGGTCTCGGATCCTCCGCGGGCCACAGGGCATCTCTGATTTCGAGCATTGACCATTATCCGGGGGTGACTGGGCAGGGTAGCTGTCCTGTCGCCTCTTGCAAGGGCTTTCTGGTCCCTGGCGTTGTGGTAGGGGAGTTACCCGCCAGGGATGGCCGAGCAGGGACTCGACTGCCGTAGGGGAGTAACCCTGCGCTGGAGGGGCTGTAAGAAGCCCACTAAGGATGACCGGGCAGTGAAGCTGCGCGGTTGCCTCTTGGCGAGGGTTTTGACCTCTGGCGTCGTGGGTAGGCAACTACCAGCCTGGGATGAACGAGCGGGGTAGCCGCTCTGGTGCCTCTCGTGAGGGCTTTTGATCCCTGGCGTCGAAGGTAGGAAGCTACCAGCCGGAGTTGACCAAGCAGGGTAGCTGCTCAGTTGCCTCTTGCGAGGGCTTTGATCCCTCAGGACGGGGACCGAGCAGGGTTACTGCCCAGAGCCTCTTGGCGAGGACTTTGATCCCTGTCGGTTGTGTTAGGAAGCTACCAGCCGGGGATAGCCGAGCAAGGACTCGACTGCCTCTGGGAGAGCTTTGGTCCTTAGCGCGGGAGGGGCTGTAGAAGCCTACCAAGGACCTTTGACCGAGCAGGGTTACTTCCCAGTGCCTCTAGGCGAGGGCTTTTGTCCTCAAGGATAGCCGAGCGAGGGATCCTCGGGCTCGACTGCCTCTGGGAGGGCTTTTTGATCCCCGGCATTGTGGCAGGGAAGCTGCCCGCTGGGGATAGCCGAGCGAGGGATCCTCGGGATCGACTGCCTCTGGGAGGGCTTTTTGATCCCCGGCGTTGTGGCAGGGAAGCTGCCCGCTGGGGATAGCCGAGCGAGGGATCCTCGGGCTCGACTGCCTCTGGGAGGGCTTTTTGATCCCCGGCGTTGTGGCAGGGAAGCTGCCCGCTGAGGAAAGCCGAGCGAGGGATCTTCGTGCTCGACTGCCTCTGGGAGGGCTTTTCGATCCCCGGCGTTGTGGCAGGGAAGCTGCCCGCTGGGGATGACCGAGCAGGGTAGCTGTCGGGTTGATTCTTGACGAGGTGTAGCCCGACCGTCCAGCTGGAGGTGTGGGGAATGGGAACGGTCGGGGCAACGGCACGCGTAGCCCGCGCATTGAATGCCGGGGGAGGCGAAGCGCTAGGAGAAGGGTTACCCTAGTACCCCGGCCAATTTCCGTGGCCAAATGCGGAATAAAAATTTTCTTGCGAACAAAAACTTGGCACTAGAATAAAACTTAACCGGATCTTTCCATAAAACTAACTAGCAAAAGAAGAAGTGCTATCTACTATGATAGAAACCTCACCAAACGAACCAAGTCCTTCGATCTTCTTTATTCATCCTTAGCTCCTTGCATCCACCTTGAACATGCTTGAACTCCAACTCCGGCTCCATCGATCCTCCGGGATCGAGCTTGTTCTCCGGCCTCCTTTTGTCGTAGATGATCCACCTGAGAAGTATGATCCATGGCTCTAGCTCTTTGCAATATGTCAAAAGAGCAACTAGAGAACTTGGGATGCTAGTCCAAGTGGTCTAGGATATAGTGGGGTTGTCTAAGTGTTAGCTATCTCTTTTCTAATATCTTCACTTGTTTCTCAACACATGAGAATGTTAGTGAAGAGGAAGAAGATGAATGTGGAGCAAAGCAAGAGGAGGGAGGAACTTGAGAGAAAAATAGGAGCTCAAGAAATTATGAACCATAGCATGAAAGAGAAAATATTCACATAGGTTTTGTATATGAATTCTTTCATTAAACAATTAGCAATCATGCTTCAATAGTAACTCCAAAATGAATTATAAATTCATTTGACTACTATTGAAGTATGGTCGCCTCTTATCCTCCCATACTCTTTACTTTACACCTCATTTTCAATTATCAAATAAAAGGAAAATACATAATGAGGTGGCCACCTTCTAGAAGGAAATCTGTAGTAAATACGGATTTCAGTCTACTGTACAAATATACCGGCAATCGGATAAAAATCCGAACGCCCAAAAGAGATAGAATAACACGAAGAACGTAATACTAGAATATATATATCGAAATACATATACGTAAATTATTAAATCAATACCTGATTTAATAATCCGACTCAAACCCGAGCCGGCTAGTATTACAAACTGTCCGATCGAAAATCCGAGTAACAAGTACATCAATCGATCGAACCCTACACGTATCCAATACGGCTACTACATCGTTTTGCCTGGATCAGGGAAACCCTCTGTGTGGGACTCTAAAGACTCGACAGTACTCTGGTAGTGGGTTTAACCACAAGCACGTCAGCGACACTACCTGTACGTAACGGCTGCCCAGGTACCTGTCGAAAAGGAAGGTCGACGAGCAAGCTCGTCCGAACTCCTACTGAGCCTATCCATGACAATATCCGTACAGTCCGGTCTCTTCGTCAAAGAGTATCGTATACCGAGTCTAGGGGGTGGTGAACGTCAGACCCTAACAACCTGATAAGTCATGCCGATGTGGCTCAGGACCAATCCGGGAAACTACTGATCAACCTATCAGTAAATCCCAAGTGCCTTGGCCAAGGTCTTATAGTCCTGACCAATCGAATCACAGTGCGATATCGACTCCCTATACCGGGAGAGACGAATCCCCGACAATCGCTCACTGCCTCCATGTGACTCGGGACTGAACCCAACCAAAACCTGTTTGCATGACTCAGTAGAGCCGTGGTAGAATAGTGATCAAAGTTCAGTGGGAACTTACACGAGACAAATGCCGATCTCGGGTCCAAAGACTAACCTGTACATATGTCACTTGAGAACTTCCATCTGACGACAGGTATAGTACCATATGGAAGTTCTCGGCGAGTCCGTCCAGTGTACTCACACCCAGTGAGCACCTGTATACGATCTTAGGTGCATCAGACCAATGGCTACGGGACCAACCATCCCCCGACGGGTCTAGAAACATATACACCGGTCTACACTGGAGTATCAATGCCCAGTCTCGATACTCACGCGACCAGGGACCATTTAAAGATGTGCTTATGGACTACCCTGCTCCCACGAGTATGATATCCATCACAACGCAGGTAGTCAAGTAAGATCGTAGGGGCTTTATCAACATGTAACCGCAATATGTAATAACGAGTATGACATAAGCCTTGTTAAGATAAAGACAAACCACAATAGTATACTACCGTATCGAGTCTTTATCAATATGTGCAAACCAAATTTAATAACAATAAATACACATATCCCGATAAAGACAAGTCAAATAATATACTATAAAACTGAGCAAGATTGTTCTGTACATACATATCCCTAGTATCCATATGTATACATATACAATACTGGCCTCTAGGGCATATACATCCAACAATCTCCCACTTGCACTAATGACCAGTGATTGGCGTACCGAATACCCAACGTCTGCTCTAAGGCCAGCTGCTGATGTACCGCATACCCAACATCCCAAAAAGTCGCTCGAACTGTACTTGAGGGAGGGCCTTTGTAAATGGATCCGCCGTGTTGCCTTTCGTATCCACTCTCCGGATCTCGATCTCTTGGCGATCTACGATCTTCCTGATCAGGTGATACCGCCTTAAGATGTGCCTGGATTTCTGATGGGACCGTGGTTCCTTCGCTAAAGCTATAGCCCCATTGTTATCACAATACACCGGTATCGGATCAACAATGGACGGAACCACCTGAAATTCAGCTATGAATTTCTTTATCCAGACTGCCTCTTTTGCGGCATCGTTTGCAGCAATGTATTCAGCCTCCATCGTCGAGTCTGCTACGGTATCCTGTTTGGAACTCTTCCAACATACCGCCCCTCCGTTGAGGGTAAACAGAAAACCCAAGACAGACTTGCTGTCATACTTGTCACTATGGAAGCTTGAGTTGGTAAAGGACTCGACCCTGAGATCTCCATTACCGTAAATCAGGAATATCTCCTTAGTCCTTCTCAGGTACTTGAGAATGTTCTTTACTGCTGTCCAGTGGTCCTCACCTGGGTTCGACTGATACCGGCTCACCACGCTCAGCGCATAAGCTACATCTAGTCTTGTATATAGTATTGCATACATTATAGATCCTACAGCCGAAGCGTTGGGTATAGTGCTCATGCGAACCCTCTCCTCGTCAGTCTTGGGAGACATCTCCTTGGAGAGGGTGATTCCGTGCAATGCGGGTATGTTACCGCGCTTGGAATCTTCCATACTAAATCTCTTTAGTACGGTCTCTATGTACCTGGACTGTGAAAGTCCCAGTAATCTCTTGGATCTATCTTTGTAGATCTTAATCCCCAGAATGTATGAGGCATCACTTAGGTCTTTCATGGAGAACCTTTGTGATAAGAATAGCTTGACCTATTGTAGCATAGGAATGTCATTTCCTATCAAAAGAATGTCGTCCACGTACAAGACTAAGAATACAACAGTTCGTCCTACAATCTTCTTATATATACATGGTTCATCTTCGTTCTTAATGAAGTCAAAGTCCTTGACTGTCTCATCAAAACAGATGTTCCAGCTCCGTGATGCTTGCTTCAATCCATAAATGGATTTGAGCAGCTTGCACACCTTCCCGCTGCTCCCACTGTCTATACAACCTTCTGGCTGATCCATGTAAACGCACTCTTCTAAACTTCCGTTTAGAAAAGCCGTTTTTACGTCCATCTGCCAGATCTCATAGTCATGGAAGGCAGCAATGGTAAGCAGGATCCTAATGGATTTGAGCATAGCCACTGGAGAAAAGGTCTCGTCATAGTCCACTCCTGGTCTTTGACGAAAACCTTTTGCAACGAGTCTAGCCTTATAGGTTTCCACCTGTCCATCTACACCAAGTTTCTTCTTATAAATCCATTTGCATCCAACGGGTTTTACCCCAGGTGGAGCAATTTCTAGGGTCCACACTTTATTGGTGTACATGAACTCCATTTCAGATTGCATAGCATCCAACCACTTATCAGAGTCCCTACTGATAATGGCCTGTCTGAAACTAGTAGGATCATCTTCTTCCAAGATGCAATCCTCTCGATCCCCATCTATGAGAAAACCGTAGTATCTCTCGGGCGGATGAGAAATCCTACTAGATTTGCGGAGTGGCTGAGGTTCGTCGGGTATAACTGAATCTAAGGGTTCTTCCAAATCATCTGCTATAGTTTGTGGTTCCTAAATTTCTTCTAGTTCTACCGTACTCCCACTAATTTCTTTTGTAAGAAATTCCCTTTCTAAAAAGTTAGCGTGGCGAGATACTAACACCTTCTGTTCCTCAGTGTGGTAGAACAGATATCCCTTGGAATGCTTAGGGTGTCCCACAAACTTACACAATACAGACCTTGCCATGAGTTTATCTGGATTCTGCTTTTTAACAAAAGCAGGACATCCCCATATCTTAATGTAATCAAGACATGGTCTCTTCCCAGTCCATACTTCATATGGAGTGGTAGGCACTAATTTAGATGGCGCTCTATTCAATATGAATGCTGCTGATTCAAGAGCAAACCCCCAGAAAGAAAGAGGTAACTCGGCATTACTCATCATGGAGCGAACCATATCTAATAGGGTACGGTTTCTCCGCTCCGACATGCCATTGTGCTGTGGTGTATACGGAGGAGTAAGCTGAGGGAGAATGCCATTCTCTTTTAGAAAATCCCTGAATTCCGTACTTAAGTACACTCCCCCTCTATCAGATTGGAGGATCTTGATACTTTTGCCAATCTGGTTCTCTACTTCACTTCTAATTTCTTTGAATTTCTCAAAAGCTTCAGATTTGTGTTTCATAAGATACACATATCCATACCTAGAGAGATCGTCAGTGAATGTGATGAAGTATGAGAACCCACCCCTTGCATGTGTAGACATTGGACCACACACATCACTGTGTATGAGTCCCAAAAGCTCTCTTGCTCTTTCTCCTTGTCCGATGAAGGGAGATTTGGTCATCTTTCCTTTGAGACAGGATTGACAAGTTTCATAGGATGAAAATTCGGACGTGTTCAAATATCCATCTTTATGTAACTTACTCAGTCTTTTCTCTCCGATATGACCAAGTCTACAATGGTACAAGTAGGATTGGTTCGTATCTGAACTTTTCCTCTTGCGTCTGTTTTGTATATTGAGAACTGTATTCTGATTTAGAACATAGATACCATTACACAGTATACCTTCTAGAACCAATACCTTATGACGGTAGATGTTCATAATATTTCTTTCAAGAACAAAATTATATCCATCTTTATCAAGTAAAGAAACTAATATTATGTTGCATAACATAGAAGGTACATAATAGCAATTGTTCAAAATCATAGTATTGCCATTTGGCAACACAAGGTGATATTTACCGACGGCCGCAACATTAACTTGTGCTCCGTTCCCTACTCTGAGGGACATATCACCAGGTCGAACTATGCTACTTTTTCTTAGTCCCTGCAATAAATTACAGATATGAGATCCTGATCCGGTATCTAGTACCCAGGAGGTAGGACTGACCGAAAAGCAGTTCTCAACTACAAGAACACCTGAAGAAGATGCAACAGTATGTTTCTTCTTCGATGGGTTTATTAAGGAATTCAAACTTTCCTCTTTCCCTTACTCATACTTATGACTGTTGTCTTAAGTTAGAACCGGACCGACGATTCCCAGCCCCGAATAAGAATTCAGATCAGTCAAGCGATACATTTTATTATCTTGATTAGGGCGTGAAATGGTTGCTACCTGGAGAGAGAGAGGGAAAACACTCAGCGTGCGCTCTTGCAAGATTAGATTGGTTATTAATTTATCTAATCAGGATGGCTCACACTGTTTCCTCAAATTCTTCTTCAAACCCTAAAAGAAGAACTATCCAGGATTAATCGCACGTCACAATACTTGCTTAACCTTTCAGCCAGCCCGGTGTTGGTACTTCAAGGGAGGTTTTCCAACGCTTTCGCGAAGTTCCTTAATTACATAACCTCTTTTCCCTGGAGGCGTAGCCCCGTTAACACCTTTCTAGACACCTACTTGGTTTATAGCATTGATTGTTAAGTGTGATAATCTCCCGAGAGTAATCCTACTCATCAGTGGGATCAGGATCCAACTATCATTGTGTGATGCACTAGATGGAATCCACTCTAGTCACTACACTCCAGAAGGTATGCTAAATCTGCAAGTTTCCTGTATATTTGAAACTCCCAATGTGGTTTTTGCCCCAAGCGCTTATGACCTTGACTTTGGCCAACAAATCATAACGCGCAAGTCAATTTCTACCCGTCATTGTCCTGATTGATTTAGACCCACCCGCACACACCCTTGACTTTGGCCAACAAGATGGTACGACTGTCCTAAACCAATGCATTTTATCTATGCTACGGATAAAAAAACATACAGCTACCATACACGATGCCTTGACTTTGGCCAACAAACACCGCATGAATACTATGTGTTTTTATCCGAAATGACGGAGGGCTACGGCTGGGTTTTTAGCGAAAAACCCGCTAACGTAATGAACTTGATATCGTTGAAGGAACCTGAGTTGTTTTAGAAATATATAGTGGCGAAAACCTTTGCTAAAGAGGTCACTCCCTGTGAAGGGATCTCGGCTCTTTCCTCGTCGAATGAGGTGCAGGATATTCCAAACTGAATACCACTGTGCAAAGCAAAAAGTAATCGACTAGAGTGAAGTTATTACCCTGACGCAAACTTTTGCTCAAGGGGTCACTCCCGGTGAAGGGATCTCGGCCCTTGCCTCGTAGAATGTGGTGCTCGATATTCCAAACTGAATACCACTGTGCAAAGCAAAAGAGAATGTCTGTAATGTCAGTTTTTAAAGCTTGGTTCCAACAACATCTTTTAGGTTTATTATCTTGCATTAATCAAAATTAATGCGGTCCCATCAATTTGTAACCTATCACACCAGAAAAGAACGAAAATAAAATGTACGTATATACCATCCGCATTCGCCACGGGGCCCCGTCATCACCTGTTAGGT
Organism: Agapanthus africanus; assembly: GCA_030015575.1. Classification (NCBI taxonomy): domain Eukaryota; kingdom Viridiplantae; phylum Streptophyta; class Magnoliopsida; order Asparagales; family Amaryllidaceae; genus Agapanthus; species Agapanthus africanus. The sequence continues at coordinate 154,152,184 of CM057345.1, read as the reverse complement.
TACTTAACTAACGACAGAGCGGGGGCTGAACTAGCGCGGGTGCAAAACATATATAATAGCTACTAGTAAATATATAAGTATATATAACATTCGTCCCAGGCATGATAATAAACAACACACAGATAATAATACAGAATGGTGGATAATCTTGGAGCCCCGGGTTTCATTTGAGCAGCAAATAAAACCCGACGTTCCCAGTCGTGTGGATAGCCTGTGCAATGAAAACCCGTACTCCCTACGAGTGCAGCGAATAGCCCGCCAGTTCTAGAATGAAGCCCCCTCTGTCTCAGTGCCTTGAGATGCGGGCTTGTTGCCTTCTAGAACCCGGCTATTCGTGCACCCCACCGCGGGGTAATCCTAATACAGAAAATGAAAATAATATATACAAGCGGTGACATTGACCTCAACCCGGTCGTGCCCCAAAATTATATACAACCCGGCAAAAACGACAGTCCACATGTTGGACGCTCGCCCCGCAATAACAAATGTACAAATGAATTATAAACTGTAATTCTAATATTGCACCACATGCTATCCACCACGACTATCCAACCACAATCACAGCACAACCACAAAACATCAACGCGAATGTCATGTTCGCAAAACCCGTCTAAAGGAACATATAGCAATTAGATGAGTTTTACCGATCGAGTGACATTCCCGGTCGCAGATAAAAGTGAATGTACAGAAAATAAAATACGTATCTTAAAATTACGATTGACTAAACTTTCCAAGTGGGCCCCAAGTATTAAATCAACACGGTAACAAAACTGGGCCCAAAAAGAATTTTCCCAGAAACCACAATTCCAAAAATAAGAGGCCCAGAAGAAATTTTGTTCACGTGGGCCCCAAAATGGCTGTGTTCCCCTCCGAATGGAGGCGCGACGCAAGAGACGTCTTGCCTGAGATTCGGGGTAGATACTATTTGGTTTTATCCGTCCAGCTCTCCGAAGATACCAAATTGATTTATGGCACCGTGTATCGAAGGTTTAGACGGATGCGGCCGATTTAGCAGACTTCGTCAGATTCCCCCTCGTTCGAGGGGTTTTTGATTGTGGGGACGCTTTTCCCTGCAGGCGCAAGCCCCTACAGTTAATTACGCTACCGCATCGCGGTAACAACTTTCTCCTTCTCCAGAATTTCACTTCGTGTCGTGGGTGTTTGTTTTATTTGTGGTTGCCTGTGGATCGTAAACGGAGACTGATTTATGTCGTCGCCCGTAGGACGTGGATTAGTCCAAATTCGTATTTTCTTAGATTTGGGTTAGGGGTTTTGGTTTAAGGATACGTTAGCCATATTTGAGGCTAAGATCAACTTAAACGTTTGTTAAAGATACGTTAGTCTAATTTGAGACTAAGATCAACTTAACGGGATCATTTAGATCCGACAAAAGAGCATTTGGGGGCTCTATTATTCCAGTTTAGGGACATAGTGGTCCATTGCCAGTTTAGGGACATGGTGGTTCATTGTTCCCATTTTGGGGACGAATATTGGTTTAAGGACGCATTAGTCCATGAGTTTAAGGACCCCACAGTCCGTATTACCGGTTTAGGGATATGGTGGTCCAACATTCCCATTTTGGGGATGAATATTAGTTTAAGGACGCATTAGTCTATGAGTTTAAGGACCCCACAGTCCGTAGCAATGTGTAGTTGTCGGGACCCGTCACCTCTCTGACGACGTTGAAGGATTACAACGACAAATATCAGAGGAGTTCAGAGATGTACCCTTGAACCGGGTGTAAATTGATTTGGGAGAGCAGTTGTGCTCAGTTCAATTTAATTTGAGGACTTACAGCCAGAATTGGGTTAAGTCCATTTGAAAATGTTCAACATTTTATTTGTGTTTGGCCTGTCAGGCCTTTATTTGGGCTCTGCCCTTTTTAATAATGCAGTGCATTTTTTATTTGGTCTGATAGACCTTTTAATTGGGCTCTGCCCTTTTTAATAATGCACTACATTAAATGTTCTGACAGTGCCCTATGTGGCTTGTCAGGCGCTTTGCGCCAATTGAGGAGCGCAAGGCGCAAATTCATGTGGAGGTGACACGTGTCACGCGCTAGTGAGCGCAAGTCTGTTAGCGCAGTGCGCTGCGCCAGTGCGCTGCGCTAGTGCGCTGCTGACACGTGGCGCGCTCTGGTGACTTGCGCCAAACCAAGAGAGCAGTGCTCTGTTTTTTAGAAGCGCAAGGCGCAGTTGTTCTGTGATTGACAGGTGGCGCTCTCTGGTGGCTTGCGCCAATCCAAGGAGTGCAACAGTGCGGATTTCAAAAGTGCAAGGCACTGTTCAATATCTTGATCAAATTTAGATCAAAGAAAACAAGTTTTTCTTGTTCCAGAGAGGTTCTACCTCAAATTTCAGGAACCAGTGGTTCATCAAAAGGCAATGCCTTTATATAGATCAAAAGATCTAGTCATGAAGTAGATTACTTCTTTATTATTATTTTTTATTAAAGATCTTGATCTTGTTCTTAGATCATTGATCTTTTTAGAAGAAATTCTTCTTTTTTTTCAAAGGTTTTACCTTTTTTCTTTCTCTCTGAATTCTTCTCAAAGTTTTAGAGGAGGTCTCTGTATCTCTATCTCTGTATGTTTTAGACTTGGAGTCTAGGGGCCTTTATATAGTGCCAATTGATTTATTAAATCAGTTAAAGAGATCCTTCTCTGAGTAATTTAGGGATGTTTTCCCACCGTTGGATCTTTGATCCTAGGGCTTCTGTTTTACAGAAGATAATTTTCTTGTTTTAACAAGATTAGAAAGATCTTTCCAGAATTTTATTGTTTAAATGCTGGCACAGTTGGCGCAAGCGCACCTGCGCTTGACACGTGTCGCGCAGCGCAGAGCGCAGCGCAACTGCGTGAGCGCAATTGCGCTGACACGTGTCGCGCAGCACAGTGCGCAGCGCAACTGCGCTGACACGTGTCGCGCAGCGCAGAGCGTAAGTCATCTGAAGCGTTGCTTCCTTTATTTTTATTTGAATTTTTAAAACAGAGCTTTACTCTGATTAGGGGAAACAGAAGCGTTGCTTCATTTCCCGCCTTGGAATTTGAACAGCGCTTTGCTCGGATTGGGGGAAATAAATGCCCCCCCACCGTTGCCCTTACGTGGCCCTAGACGTGAGCGCAGCGGTGGAAGAATTCCAACCGTTGCGCCAACTTGGGAAGTTGAAACGGCTCTCCATGCCTATAAATAGGACCTTTGGTCCCTTAGATAATTTTTATCTCTTTTCTTAAGAATTTTTATTCAGAGCCTTGCTCTTTAATTTAAGAACTTTGCAAGAGTAAAACCCTGTCAAAACTTAGGTAAAGTTTAAAAACTTTTAAGAATCCAGGGTTTTACCCATTAACAGAGCTTTGCTCTTCATAGATCTTTGATCTAAAGAAAACCCATTTAAGGTTTCATTAATAGAGCTTAGCTCTCTTCAGATCATGATCTTTTCTTGGGGTTTCTTAGCCCATGAATCAGAGCTCTGCTCTCTTGATACATGTAGATTTCTTAATCTTTTGTGAAGAACTCTTAAGAGTTTGATCATGGATAATGAAGATCAAAAAGGGAGTTTTATCATTGATGGATTATATCATCTTTTCATAGCAAGGCTCTCAGCGTTCTCGGGGAGTTTCTTTAAATTCCCCTTATTACTGAATTTGATAGGTGTCATTCCTGTTTGCGGAGCATTGCCCTCGAGGAGCTTAACTCCCTGTGCCTTTTTTTAATAAGAATTCGCTTAATCAGTCTGTCTGCTAATTCTGTTAATTTTCTTTTAAAGGAGCAATGGACGCCCACATGTACGATCTCGATGAAATCATCTCTTACGGAGACATCCGCCGACTCGGCCGTTCTCAGAACCGAGAATTTACCAACGCCGAGTGTGCCGAAATCATGAGCCGCTTCGACGCATACAATGGTCAACTGCTTCCTCGGCGCTCCCCTCTCCTGAAGCTTATTGTGGAAGCAGTTTGGGAAGCGCTTCCCCTATTCTTTACCGGCGTGCCACTCAGGGCGTTAGATGCCGCCGAGGATAAGGTGCACTCGGTGTACCTGATGAACCTGATCTCGAAGAGACGGCAAGACAATCTTGTCGATCTCCTGCACCAGACCTTTCAACAGTCCGCCATACTTGCTGCTTATCGGAGGGTGGAGGACATTAGTGGGGATCCCGACGCTCATGCTCGTGAAAGGAAGCACACTAGGATGGTTTGCCAGGCTTGGAAAGTCCTGGACAAGGTTACTTTCGAGTTCCTCAATCCATGTCCTGGATCTGAGGTTTTGCCATTGTAAATATTTCAATAATGCTGCATTTGTTTATTGTCTTCATTGATGTAAGAATTTTCCGAGTATGAATGACAAATCTTTTGCCTCTTTCCTTTTATTTTCTGCTTTGTTATTGGTATATTCCTCAAGTAAGCGTAGCCTGTAGGTGATATAGAACATTCTGTCTTGAATACTTTGAGGAGTAGTGATGGCTTAGGAGGCAGGTTCAGATCTGCTGCCTAAAACTTTTCAACTTTATGAGCCGTGAGGGTCTCACAAAGAGTTTTCTCCCTACGGATCTGTAGGGTTCCTAGGCACACTAACAAGGTTCTACAAGGCATCTACCATGGCCAAATCAAATTTTTATGTGCCGAACAACCCTATGCAAGATCGTTTACTAGAGATTAGGCGTAACTAAAAGCAAGCAAACTACTTTACTACTAAGTGAAAAGGATTACAACATTTGTAGATCCGGTCCTTCACTTCTAAAGCTCCGTGTTGACGTCCCTTCGCTGCGATCATCGGGATCCCGGACTCTAGCGATGATTTCTTCGGAGAAATGAGCGGGCTAGGTCGTTGACTTCGAGGCCGAAAATGATCTACGTCGAGGAGACTCAAACCCAAGCTCCATCTTCACTAGGTCAAGAACTTTATGAAGAGAACAACCTAAACTAAATGACAAGTAGTAGAGGATGATGAAATAGGAAATGGGTTCACTTTAGATTTGGATTTCTCACTCTAAATCTTCACTTAAAAATTTCAAGCAAGGTTTTTCTTCTTCTTGAAGAAAAGGAAGAAGAAGAAAAGAATAAGAATCAATTAAAAAATGAATTATCAAGTGAAGTCTATCATAATGCAACCATGGGTGAGTTAACCTTTGTAGAGACTAAACTAGAGTTTAAGTTAATGGTTAGGTTAATGAAAATCTCATGCAAAACAAAATGGTTAGACTTTGTCAAAGATGCTTGAAAGCTTCATGAATCTTCAAGCAAAGACAAAGAAAACCACCATTTTGTTTTACCAAAATAAAAATAAAAACCAAAACCATTAACCTAAACATGGTGTAAGTCATACACACACCCAAGTTTGCATGTATCATCAATCACGATACAAACCAGTGCACAAACATATATCACATATACAACTTGTGCACATCAAGTGAGAAAATCAATCTTAAGTGAACAAATACTAGTTAATGTAAAGTAATATATCAAATATATAATTATACATTAAATCAATACTTGATTTAATGATCCGGTCATATCGCATATAACCGACTAATATCAAATGTATCAATATATCGAATCAACATTTGATTCGGTAACCCGGCTATATCTCATATAACAGTCCGATGATACAAATCGCGAGAATAGAATTCAGTATCACATACTAATATTATTCTCGGTCCCGCACATATCTCATATACGCTCCTATTTCGTTTCGCTTGAGCCAGGAAATCTCTGTGTAGGACTTTAAAGACTCGTCAATACGCCGATAGTAGGTGGTGATCATATCAATCACTCATAAGCCGCAAGCGGTCTGCTAAACGTAACGGCCACCCTGGTATTGAGCGATCAGAAGATCAACGAGCAAGCCTGCTCACACTCCTGCGAATCCAACCAGTAACACTTACCGCACAGTCCGGTCTGTTCGTCTGATATGTCGCATATCTTGCCTAGGGGTGGTAAACGTCAGACCCCAGTAGCTTGATAAGTCATGCCGATGTAAGGTCCATAACAAGCATGAAACTACTGGTAACACTTACCAGTAAATCAGTGCAACCCTGGCCAGGGATTTCCAGTTATGGCCAGTTGAGCATAGCGCAACATCAACCCCCAATACCGGGAGAGATGAATCCCCTCCTATCGCTCATTGCCTCCATGTGAATCGGGACTGTACCCAAAAACCACCTGTTTGCTCGACTCAGTAGAGCCGTGGTAGGGTGGAAATCAAAGCACGGTGGGAGACACACAAGACTCTATGACGATCTCGGGTCAACAGACTAAGCTGTACCAGTGTCACCAGAGAACTGCTGTTCAGTTGATAAAACTGCACATTTGTTATTACATTTTTCCTACCATTTTCATATTAAAAAGGTCTTTATTATAATATATCATACATATGAGGGTTTATGTGTAAAAATAATATTTTCCATGTGTTGATATATTGTAATTAGTATTTGATAGGAAAATGTATATAATATTATTGACCTAATCCTAGTAGGACTAAGTCTACTAAATATTATTTGTTAAGTTATTGTGCAGAATTTTCAGGTCTTAAATCAAGGAAATCAAGTTGTTAAAGCTAACCTGCCTAATTAAGAAAGCAAGACTTGGAGACCAAGTCTGGCAGCAACTACGAGAAGATTTCAAAGATCTAAAGGTCCCAGATATTGCCACATGTCACAAGGAGCTGCCCATAGAAAGATGATGAGGAGATCTCCACCTTTGGCCGTGGATCCGCGGCCAAAACCCTTCTTGGGCCACGGATCCGCCGCATGTTAGATGAGTTAGGGTTTGCAATTTTTGTGGGAAAATCTTTACAGTTAGTTTCCAATTTTAGAAGCTGACTTTCTTGCTTTGGGACTATAAATAAAGACCGAGAGTCTCTTGGAAAAATTATCAAGCCGACGAGATCACGAAGTCTAAGACGGCTCACACATCCAGGCTGATCATCAACGGTTCATCTACCTCCTTAGAAGAGATCGAGAAGCAAACTAGTCTTTGTAATCATTTTCTAAGGAATCAAAGTGTAATGAATATTGTTAATTAATAAAGGTAGCTCTTTTTCCTATTCTATTTCTTTGTAGTTTAATTATGCATTTTCTCTCCATCTCTTTTTCTCCCAACATGCGCGAGTAATTCTCCGCTTGTTAGGGTTCGTAGGATTAGGGTAGGCTAATGGATGATGAACATCCCCAAACCCTTTTTAAGTCCTATAAAGTTTATGAACTTTGTCAAAAGAATCATTAACATTCTAATCGGGCGCGCTAACAATTCTTTGTTAGTCCCGACCACGATTAGAGATTAGATTAATGATTGTTTTGGTAAAGGCTAGATTTGAACGGAATTTCGTGTCGAGATAAGGGTTAAGAGTAGGATTCCTTTTCCCTCCAGAAACCCTAATCTACACGCATCACCGTCGTTTTAATTTTAAATCTATTAAAGGATAAAAAGGGTAACTTTTAATTAATTTTCCATAACTACTAAATCCTAACGAACCCTACAAGCCCCCTTATTATATTAACTACATCTTTAATATAATCTAGATCTATATTTTTGCATTCTTGCTTAACGTAGATCTAGAAACTTTTTACAAAATTCTTTATTTCTCCTCTCTTTCTCAACACATCTAAAGTAAGAGTAAAAGGTTCCACGTTTCCTAGAGGACGACCCGTACTCATCTCGGTCTAGCTACACGCGACACCGTTATTGATTGCGGTATAACTACAAACACTTTTTCGTAACCAATCAAATGGCGCCGTTGCCGGGGATACGTGCGTAATTTTTTTATTCTTGCTATTTGTGTTGAATTCTTAGACGATTTATATCATTATTAAAACAAAACTGCAAATTGCATATTTAACGATTTGTGTGTGAATTTTGCGAGGGAATCTGGAGTCACGGACTTGAGGAAACAGGAGATCTAGGGTTTCACACTTCTCTGGTATCTTTCTTAACTCCTTCTCTCTCCTCTCAAATCCAATAAAATCTATTTTCTGCAGGATTCTTTGCAAAATAGCGCCGCTCAATAATCTTTTTGCAAAGTTTTGTTTTGCGGTTTTTTATTTCATATTTTAATACGGATTTTTAAGGGGCAAGACCAAAATCCAGATTAGGTGGGGATTTCATCACCCTTCCTAAGCCTACAAATCACAAACCGAGCATCTGCATCAACCCTTCATTAATTTAAAAAATATCTAGACCAGACTCTAAGGATTGTCGCGCTCAATAAGGACAGAGGAAGGTCGTGGGTAATCTATCGCTTATCCGCATTACTTTTGTAGTGCCTAGGCAAGTGTGTCAAAGGCTAGTGGTTTTTAATTAGGCTCACTACTGTGGTTCCTTCCCACTTACCTGGCACTTACCTGGCTACAAGGGTAGTACGGAGGCGGTAGAGGATTGATCCTGCGACTTGTCCTTTGGAAGTCTAGGAGCGGTCTAGAGACTGGACCTAGGTAACCATAGTTCTAGGGTTGTTTGTGCATTTTTGTGTGATTTGTCTAAATCCGTCATTTTTAAAAACAATCCAATCATTTTCTCCCCTTTTACCCTTCCCCCTTCTTCTCTTCTTATAATGGGTGACCCAAACAGACGATCTCTTGCCGAGCTTTGCTGTCCACAACCAGATATCTCTTGTTTTCATAATCCCTTCGGTATACCATCCGGCTCTTCCATGTCCTTAAGAGATCATATAGAACAAGCAGGAAGAAATAGTTGGCCACCTCAGTCTAGGTCTTATCAACCGTATCCTAATCCTACACCTATTTCAGTTGCTACCCAGAGTAAGGAAGCCTCTAGACGAATGTCCATTGCTGAGCACATAGCTAGGGCTAGAGGCCAAAGTTTCAACCCGGACCAATATCAACCATCACCTCCACTTTCCAAAGAAGAGTTTGATAGCCAACCGACCAACCCATATCAATATTCTTCTTATCATAATATTGATCCTACACCTACCCAATTTTCGCAACCATTCTATTCCTATCAATCCAATCCGACTTTTCCACATTCTCTAGACAGTTCTTCTAATCAGTCATTTGGGAGTTTTAATTATCCACAGGAATTTCAATCTTATACTGAAACCCTTTATCAACCAAAGTCTAGTCTTGAGCGGAAATTAGAAGAAGGTATAGTGATGATGAACCGCATTAGAGAGGAATGGAAGGAAAGCATGGCTAAATATGAAAGGGCAACGGGTTCCGAACCAGCCTAAGATTTTTCAGTATATAATACGGGCATCGGACAAAATGAGAATTTGGGTAGAGAGACAGAATTATACACCCTTCCTAATCAAACCTTCCATTTCCAAACTGAAATCCACAACTCCAGTTTCATTGATTTATCAAGTACACCAAATAGAATGACTGATAAGTTGTATGACTTTGTAGTGTTTGATTTACCCGACTGTGAAGGGTCCATTTCAAGTGAAACCATACCCAACCCTTGTGATCTCTACACCTCCACTCTTGAACCAAAACTGATTGAAAACCATACTTTTGATGAGGTGTTTGAGAATTTTAACCTTCACTTGAATGAGGTGATTGACGTTGGGGATATATTGATTGATGAACCCGAAATTTTGGATGATTTTATCCCACCAATTCATCAAATCCTTTCACTTCCTTGTGGTCATCATCTTGAGCCTTTAATTCTTCCCGAACCCTAAATATGTCTTGAAGTTGATGATAATGGTATACCCGAAGATCAGACCGAAATACAGCCTCCATCTTCCACATCTGGTGCAGCAACACTCGACACACCAATTTGTTCACCCATTTCACCTTCTACTTTCTCCGGTTCTTCTTCTGTTCCTATAGTTTCATTGAGTTTTGATGAATCACAATCCGTTAATTCAAGTTCAATAATACCAGAAATTCAACTTGATTTGGATATTTTTGAAAATGAGGTAGATGAGTTTTTCGAGTCCTCTACCATAATGATTTCTGATGAATCAAGTAGAATAAATTCTGGCACAAAACACTTTGACAACAAAATATTCAATTACACCATTGATAAAAGTTTTGAAGAACTTTTTGCTGACGAACTTAAATTTTTAAATAATACGGATTTTGTGATTAATCAATCTCCACATATAGAGGTTGAACCATCACCATTCCTTCTTCCTAATCATCCACATTCCTCATTCTTTCTTTTCTCTAATTTTAAACCCTTTCCAGACCACCTCTTATCCCTTCCCCACTTTTTCTTGACTCGATACAACACATTCTTCCACCAACCTATACGCTATACTGATAAAATCTTTGAATGGTTGGTGTTAACTTTTGGTCTTTGTAAAGTCTTACTTTGACCAAATGACCCACCCCCTCTTAAAATGCTTCATATTGTCTAACTCATGTTTGGGAGGGGTATATTTTTGGCTCTTGAACATAACTTTTGTCCTCAAATTTGTGAGCCAAAAATAAGTTTGGGGGAGGATTTTCACTTTCATATATTCTTGCCCCCATTAATATGTCCTCCCAAGCTTACAGGTTATTGTGATCCAGTAGATAGCAACAGTGAGGACACTGTTGAAAACAGGTTTGGGAAAGGTTTGTGCTTATTTACGCATACTTTGCATTATACTATATTTAAGCACAAAATTTTTTTTGATAACAAAAGAGTAGAAAGTGAAAAATTACATGCAAAAGATAGGATTAGTTTAAGAAAACCAAGAAAATTAGAAGTTTTCTTAAACGAACTAGTAATAAGTAGTTATGAGTTGTTGTCCCAAGGATTAGTAAAATGAAGGAAGTCACTAATCTGAGGTTAAAAATAAGTCTGAAAAATAGTTTCTATTCTGGAAGCCAAACATTTGAATGTTGATACCCTACTATATACACTTACACACGTCTTGAAACTCGGGATAGTAGAGGATACCTTGAAATGCTCTTGTCTAAAAGCCAAAGTATGAAGGAAATAAAAAATGAAGAAAAGAAAAAAATGGTGAAAAGAAAAAAATGAACACTGGTTTTGTATCGCCAAGGCAGCAATAAAAAAATATAGCGAGGGTGCTTCATCACCTAGTGCCTTAGACCAACTGGTTTGGGAGTCACTGCTAAGCCTTAGGTGGTGCAAGACGAGGAAAATACTATCACCTAATCTGCAAGCACATAAGTAATCGGTCGGTTAGTACCTCAAGAAGTATTAACGGTCGCATGAAAAATGTGTGAGAAAATCTAAATATTCATCAAGTTAATAAAAAGTACTGAGGTAGATGGACAAGAGTATGATAGCTTGAATTGAATTCTCCGAGTGTAGGGATGTCCATTACACACACGTAGGGTTATATGATCGATATTTGGATGAAAGGTAGGAATGAAGAATAAGACGATGTTTTATTGAGGGATGATGTGATTTCTAACATGTTTTCATGACTATTAAGATAGGGCTCATGACAACTGAAAAGCTAGTATTAGTTGGAAACTCTTATTTTCAAAGTCTTTCTTTTATGGTTCTTATCTTTATATTTAAATTTCACCATCTCTTTTTTATTATAGGATTTTGTGGGTGTAATCCGCTGAAAACCCTCAGGAGACAACACTCCTCCTACTAGGGACACCTAAAGGTTTAACGGCTTGTTGCACGTGCTCAGTGCAATCGTGTTTGCCTATGAAAGTGTGCTTAGTTTTCTCCTTTCTTTTTCTTCTTCTCTTGAATAAACTAGTTTGCTCGGGACGATCAAAGATAAGTCTGGGGGTATTTGTTCAGTTGATAAAACTGCACATTTGTTATTACATTTTCCCTACCATTTTCATATTAAAAAGGTCTTTATTATAATATATCATGCATATGAGGGTTTATGTGTAAAAATAATATTTTCCATGTGTTGATATATTGTAATTAGTATTTGATAGGAAAATGTATATAATATTATTGACCTAATCCTAGTAGGACTAAGTCTACTAAATATTATTTGTTAAGTTATTGTGCAGAATTTTCAGGTCTTAAATCAAGGAAATCAAGTTGTTAAAGCTAACCTGCCTAATTAAGAAAGCAAGACTTGGAGACCAAGTCTGGCAGCAACTACGAGAAGATTTCAAAGATCTAAAGGTCCCAGATATTGCCACATGTCACAAGGAGCTGCCCATAGAAAGATGATGAGGAGATCTCCACCTTTGGCCGCGGATCCGCGGCCAAAACCCTCCTTAGGCCACGGATCCGCCGCATGTTAGATGAGTTAGGGTTTGCAATTTTTGTGGGAAAATCTTTACAGTTAGTTTCCAATTTTAGAAGCTGACTTTCTTGCTTTGGGACTATAAATAAAGACCGAGAGCCTCTTGGAAAAATTATCAAGCCGACGAGATCACGAAGTCCAAGACGGCTCACGCATCCAGGCTGATCATCAACGGTTCATCTACCTCCTTGGAAGAGATCAAGAAGCAAACTAGTCTTTGTAATCATTTTCTACAGAATCAAAGTGTAATGAATATTGTTGATTAATAAAGGTAGCTCTTTTTCCTATTCTATTTCTTTGTAGTTTAATTATGCATTTTCTCTCCATCTCTTTTTCTCCCAACATGCACGAGTAATTCTCCGCTTGTTAGGGTTCGTAGGATTAGGGTAGGCTAATGGATGATGAACATCCCCAAACCCTTTTTAAGTCCTATAAAGTTTATGAACTTTGTCAAAAGAATCATTAACATCCTAATCGGGCGCGCTAACAATTCTTTGTTAGTCCCGACCACGATTAGAGATTAGATTAATGATTGTTTTGGTAAAGGCTAGATTTGAACGGAATTCCGTGTCGAGATAAGGGTTAAGAGTGGGATTCCTTTTCCCTCCAGAAACCCTAATCTACACGCATCACCGTCGTTTTAGTTTTAAATCTATTAAAGGATAAAAAAGGTAACTTTTAATTAATTGTCCATAACTACTAAATCCTAACGAACCCTACAAGCCCCCTTATTATATTAACTACATCTTTAAAATAATCTAGATCTATATTTTTGCATTCTTGCTTAACGTAGATCTAGAAACTTTTCACAAAATTCTTTATTCCTCCTCTCTTTCTCAACACATCTAAAGTAAGAGTAAAAGGTTCCACGTTTCCCAGAGGACGACCCGTACTCATCTCGGTCTAGCTACACGCGACACCGTTATTGATTGCGGTATAACTACAAACACTTTTTCGTAACCAATCAACTTCCATCTGACGTGAGGTATAATACCATCTGGGAGTTCTCGGCGAGTCCGTTCAGTGTACCCAGTCCCCACTGAGCACCCGCATACCGTCTCTGATGTCAAACACCAATGGATATGGGATCATCCATCGCCCATCACATGGGTCGAGAAGATATACGCTAGTCTACTCTGGAATATCGATGCCCCGTCTCGATATTCCCACGACTAGGAACATTGAAGGATGTACTCATGGACTACCCAGGCCCCACTAGTATGATCTGCATCATAGTCTTGCAAGTCGAGTACACATCCTAAGGGCTTTATCAACATGTAATAGAGAGACAGTAAGTATACATGTTAAGATAAAGAGCAACCAGATAGCGTATTATCATGTCGAGCAAGAAAGTCCTACCTATATATGTCCCAGCATCCACTACAATACACATCTCATGTACAGTAATGGCCTCTAGGGCATACATATAACTAACAATCTCCCACTTGCACTAGGGCCATCTGTAGCAGTGGTTGCAGTATCTCATACTCAGCCATCCCATAAAAGTCTCTCTCTGGGAAAAGGCCTTTGTGAGTGGATCCGCCGTGTTGTCCTCTGAGTCTACTCTCCTAACCTCGATCACCCTGGAGATCAACTATCTCCATGATCAGGTGATACTGCCTTAGAATATGTCTGGGTCACTGATGGGACCGGGGTTCCTGGGCCAAAGCCACACTTCCATTGTCACACAATGGTAGGAACCTAGTTCATCTCATGAACCAATATACACCCAAACTTCCTCTTTGGTAGTATCTTTGATAGCGATGTCACCAGCCTTTATCGTCTAGTTTGCCACGGTATCTCTCTTAGAACTCTTCCAACATACCGTCCCTCCACTGAGGGTAAAGACAATGCCTGCGACTGACATTCAGTCGTCCTTATCACCCTGGAACTTTTCCAGTGATTCTCCCCAGGATCAACTGATACCATTTCACTACAACTAGTGAGAATCCTAACATCCAATTAGATCTATCTCATAGATCCAATGTTGCGCCACGGCAGCGCCCCGGCCGTCTACTCGAGGCCAAAATGCGGAATCAAAAGTTTTCTTTACTTTTAAACTGGCGCTACCTCGGACAATATACCCGGATTGTGACCATTAACCTAATCCTAGCAAACAAGAGAGAGGGTAGAATGCTATACCGAGCGATCCGTGTCCTTCGGTCTTCGTCTCAACTCCAATCTCCCGCGGAATCTCCGTCCGTCACCTCCTCGTCGGAAAGGGCACCACGTAGCCGGATTCTTTTACGGGCTCCCACCTCTGGACCGAGGCAACTCGGGCGCGAAGTTGGCTAGCCGACGCGTCCAAGGGTACTGTAGGTTGTAGTGTAGTAGGTTGTCTCTTTTGGGGTCTTTGGAAGTTGCCATGGATGTGGAGGAAAGAGCTTAAGGAAAAATGGTGCTTTCATTTTTCCTAGCATGAAAATGAGATGAAGAAATATGTGCCACCACAAAATGAAAATCTCTCTCTCACTCTCACTCAAGTGGCCGGCCATCAAATATGGTGGAGGAAAAAACAAACACAAGAAGGGAGGTGAGTGTAGGAAAAGAAGAATGGTGACCACACCCCCAAGCAATGATAACAATATCATATCAAAATCAAATCCATCCTAAACCTTTCTAATCTCAATAAAGCAAGCCATCATGAAAAAGCAAAGATGCTTAACTTATCACAATGCCACAAATGCAAGAAACCCCTCCACAAAAAGTTATTTGCAAACTTGCAAATAACCCCCTTCCATCGGAAAGTCCGGCCGTGAAGGAACAAAGGAAAATCGGCCAGAACGGAATGCAAACTGGCAACTTTAGAAAACTGATCCCGTAATAAATTACAGGAAAAACCCCGCTACTGCATATACATGCCCGCATTTGTATTCCCACTGAACACAAATACAAAGAGACAATATCTACACTATCCAATACTAGGATCTGGCTTAAGCCAAAGCCGGCTAGTAAAAACCGTCCGATCACGATCCGTGCAATACCGCACGTATCTGATCGAACCCTGCCATATCTCCATACGGCCTCTACAGCGTTTCGCCCGAAACTTGAGTAACTGAGTGTGGTGGACTCTAAAGACTCGTCAATACTATGGCTGTGGATTTAACCACTAGCACGTCAGAGGTATTAGCCATACGTGACGGGCCACCAGCTATTGACCAAAAGGGACGTCGATGAGCGAACTCATCCTGACACCCTACTGAGCCTGTCAGTGACAATATCCGTACAGTCCGGTCCGTTCGTCTATGAGTATCGCATGGCGGGCCTAGGGGGTTGGTAAAAGTCAGACCCCCAAAAGCGGTACAAGTCGTGTCGGAGTGTAGCCCAGAACACCCTGAGATACTACTGGAATACCTACCAGTAAATCTCCTGCCTCGGCCGAGGGCTTTGTGTAATGGCTCTCCTAGACACAGCGCGACCTCACCCCCAATACCGGGAGAGATGAACCCCTGCAGATCCGCTCACTGCCTCCATGTGGCTCGGGACTGTACCCAACTAAAACCTGTTTGCACGACTCCTTTGAGCCGTGGTAGGGTAGTAATCAAAGCACAGTGGGAACTCACACGAGACAAATGATGATCTCAGGTCAATGAACTAACCTGTATACATGTCACCAGGGAACTGCTATCTGACGTCTGGTATAATCCCAACTAGCAGGTTCCCGGCGAGTCCTGTCCGGTGTACTCATAACCCAATGAGCACCTGTATACATCTTAGGTGAACCAACTAACACCAATGGCTTGTGAGACCGGCCACCGCCCCTCGTCGGGGTCTCGACTGTATACACTAGTCTACTAATGGAGTATCGATGCCCGGTCTCGAAACTCCCACGACTAGGGACCATTTAAGGATGTGCTTATAGACTACCAGCTCCCATGTATATGATCGCCCTCATACTGCTGGCAGTCAAGCAAGAATCTTAGGGGCTCTATCAACGTGTAATAGCGATCTGTCAGGCCACCTAAAACAGTACACGAAGATAAAGATAAACCAGATAGCATACTATCATCTCGAGTAAGACTGTCCTACCGGGATAGGTCCTCCCTCAATCATTGCAATCACGTGCCTGTGATCCAATAATTGACTCTGAGGGCACTATTTCCAACAATCTCCCACTTGCACTCAAGGCTAATTATTGCGATGTCGCATACTCACAGCCCGTGTGATACCGAAAACCCAACTCCTCTACTAGTCAGTCTCACAAAGCTCGTTTGCGAAACTATTGCGTTCGAGGAATAGCCTCAGTGAGTGGATCCGCTGTGGTGTTTCTTTCTATGTCTCTCTTTATCTCAAGTTCGCGGAGAAAGCCATCTCCCGAAATGAGCAATACCTGTCTTAGAATGTGTCTGGATATCTGATGGGACCTAGCTCATAAATAAACTCCAAATCCAAACTTCTTAGACTGTATCGTCAACTAAACTTAATCAGTATCCTGCGCCATGCCTTTCCCTCAGTATCCACCTGGACCACATGTCAAAAATACTGCCCCTCGTCAGAGGGAAAACTATAACTCTGACAGCCAATCTGCCATCCAGGTCACCTTGGAAGCCTGGAATGATAACCGTCTCCTAAAGGAGGCTGTCGTTATCAAATCCCTAGAACATTCACTTATGTTCTAAAGCTGCTTCCGATTGTTTCTCCAGGATTGGATTAATATCAACTTATTGCATCTACTGCAAGAACAACATCTGATGTGGTACTTGACATCTCATAATTGATTCAATTGCCTAAGCAAGTGATCTGCCAATCATGCGTATCCCTCTCCCTTTTAGTCTGTAAGACACCTTTAGAGAAGGTGACTCCATCACCTGCAGGTACATTACCGTGCCAGGAGTCGTCCATTCTAAATACTCATAGAATGCTGTCAAAGTACCCAGATTGGGAAATCACCCAAATCTAGATCTAAAACTATAGATCCAGTAACCAGAATGTATAATATCCAAGTCCTATGTGGAGAAACCACTGTGTGACAACCAAAGAATAACCGATCGTAGTATAGGAATATCACTTCCTACTCTGTGTATGTCATCCTAATACCAGGACATCACACCCTACTACCTTCTTAACAGATCCATCCCCTATTCTGATGAGGTCAAACCTATGACTGTCACATCAGAAATAGATGATCTATCTCCGATATATCTGCTTAAGTCTATAAATAGACATAAGCCTCTTGCCCACTGTGCTTCTGTTGCTCCCACTGACTACGACAACCCTCTGGCAGAGTCATATAGACGTACACTTCTAAAGCTAGTTTAGAATGAAGCTATACTCATCCTCCTGCCGGATCTCATAGTCTGGAACAACAGCAACGGCAAGTCTGGGTAAACAAGAACCTCCCTGCCACCGTCCTTGAGCATACCGATGTACCTCTCAGGTGCCTGAGGGTACCCACTTTATCTGCGGAGTGGCCAATGGAATGTCAAATCAGATTGAATCTTTAGGTTCTAATCAAATCTTCAGTAATCGTTTGCGGTTCTGGAATCACTTCCAGTTCTACCATACTCCCACTACTGTTTTCTGAAAAAAAAATCCATTTCTTTTAAAAATGTGGCGAGTCAAGAACAATATCACTATTGATCTTCCAGATGGTAGAAAATCAACCCTCGTCATAGCCCGGGTCAACCCACAAACAGCCATTACAGAAACGTGCCTTGAGTTATCCGGAGTCTGGTTTTAAGCATAAACCGGACAACTCCCCGTACCTTAACAATGTCAAGATATGAACTGTTCTATATCCAATACAGAAACAGAGGCACTGATTTAATTGAACCAGATTCAAGTCATGCAGCCGTTTCCAGTGCATGTCAACTAAATGGAAGAGAGGCCGATCAGCGTTACTCAACTTAGGAGTACTTCCAATTATGAGTAACCTGAAAGAGAAGCTAGTTCTCTTAATCATTACTATCAACTGAATACCATACACAAGTATCTACATCTTCGATCACCTTGAAGAATCCCGATACTTGCAATAGCTGGTTCTCTACTCTATTCTTATACCAATAACTCCTTAAAAACTCAGACCCTGTGTTTCTATGAAACACATGTCTAAGAACTAGAGAAGTTATAAGTAAACCGAATATAGTACGAGGACCAACCCCTGTGTCCTGATGGACCCTGGACAACATACAATACTCTGTATAAGTCCCTTGAGTCTGATAACTCATTCACTGTGTGTCGTAGGTTGAAAACTGTACTTATGGTTAAGAAGAATTACACCGCTGTTTAATGCTCCTTACCTAACCATCAACTGATATAGGTAAATGTCATAGACATAATTTCAAAAAGGTATATCTCACTCTATGAAAATAGACGTACAGATATATCAATTTGAAATTGGTGCATGACAGCGGATATTCAAAACCAAATATTTGCCGACCGGCAAACAGTCCAGGTGACTTCCTCAAATATCACCGATGACAACGAATCCCGATATAATGAGGATGATCACCCAATTCCCAATAACTTACTCCCACTCATCATCTGTAAAACCATACAGATGTGAGGATCATACCTGGTAAATACATACCCTGGAGTAAGTGTCTATTCGGGAAATCAGTTTTCTTTTAACAGTACACAGTGAAACTGAAACATTGAAATGTTTCGATGGGGTATCCCGGTATTCATAGTAATGCCTCTTCCATTATCCAGATTCACAACTGTAACCGTATAATTCTTTGCCATCTCTTCAAATCCCTTTATATGTCTTTGGTCATTACCTTCTGCACACTCCTTCAGGCCAAATGGTTTTCTTCCTTCCCTACCGTTCGGCACCAGCCTATGGTTTGGAAGAAGACTATCCAATAAGCATAATGGGTGTACTGTCCTAATCCTAGGAACACTCGCAATGCGAGAGAAGGTGAAGATAAAAGACAACCGAATAAACCTTATTCCTATTTCTCCTGAACCGGGATCCATCCCCGAACTGGAACAAGTTCCTTTCGAGTTCGTATATAACCATACGATGGATTATCCAATAAACTTGGGATCTTCGTAGTGATATGGAGTGTCCTGGAGAAATACAAAGGTGATTTAGGATTGGCTAAGAAATACTTGGTTTGGTCGTGAATATCAGTCGCAGTTCACTTTGCCCTTTTACTAATCCCTTACTTTGTCTTAACTTAATACCTTCTGTACACCGTTTAGGCTAATTGGTTTTCTTCATTCCCTATCGGTCGGCACCTGCCTATGGTTTGGAAGAAGACCATCCAACTTGCGTAATAGGTGTACTATCTCCTAAACCAAGGAGTACTCGTAATGAGAGAAGGTGAAAGGAAAAGACAACTGAATAGTCCTATTCGTTTTCTCCAGAACCAGAAACCATCCTCGAATTCCTTCGAGTTCGTATATAACCATACGATGGTTTTGTCCAATGGAAGTGGACGTTCGTAGTAATATGGGATGTCCTGGAGAAAAGGGTAAAAGTAGGAGTGGCAATGAGGTTTGCAACTCTGACAATCCAAAAGCCAGTGTTAAGAAGGTTCGGTCAACTTGGTCACTGAGTCATAGTCTAGGGTCGGGTCAACGGTCGCTGCCAAAGAGAGAGAGAAAAGAAACACTCAGCATGCACTCTAACCTAGATCAGAATGGTTATCACTTTATCTAATCAGGAAACCTCCCACTGTAACATCAAATTCTTCCCCAAACCTGAAAGAAGAATTAGCCGAGATCACCCGAGGAGTAAACCAACTCATCAGTGGGAATCGGGATCCAACTATCATCGCATGATAACGTGACGGAATCCACTCACGTCACCACACTCCAGAAGGTATGACATGTCTGGCAAGTTTCAGTTTCTTTAGAAACTCCCGATGTGATTTTTACCCCTAGGACCCAAGTGACCTTGACGAATAATCAACAAATCAAAAGGTCATAGTCAAGTTCAACCCGTCATTATCTTGATTGCGTTAAACCCACCCGCACGACCCTTGACGAATAATCAACAAAGTCGTACGACTGTCCTAACCAATCCACATATCCATGCGACAGAAAAGCACAACAAAGCTACCGCACACTACGCCTCGGCGAATAGCAACGACAAACGTAGCGCGAATACTAAGCAATACTAATCTGAAATGACGGAGGGCTACGGCTGGTTTTTGGCGAAAAACCTTTAACGTAATGAACTTGATATCGTTGAAGGAACCGGATAACTTTTTATAAAAATATAGTGACGAAAACCTTTGCTAAAGAGGTCACTCCCGGTGAAGGGATCTCGGCTTTTTCCCCGTAGAATGAGGTGCAGGATATTCCAACTGAATACCACGATGCAAAGCAAAAGTAATCGGCTATAGTGAAGTTATTGCCCTGACGCAAACTTCTGTCCAAGGGGTCACTCCCGGTGAAGGGATCTCGGCCCTTGCCTCGTCGACTGAGGAGCAGGATATTCCAACTGAATACCACGATGCAAAACAAAAGTGAACGTCCTTGCAATAACAACCTTTTTTTTTTTTTGAAAAATGTTCCAACAACATCAGAATAGGTTTGTTTATCTTGCATTGATCCGAATCAACGCAGTCCCATCAATGGAACACACCACAAAGAACGAAAATATACCGACGTACGTATATGCCATCCGCATTCGCCACTGGGTCCCGTCATCACCCGTTAGGTTACTTAACTAACGACAGAGCGGGGACTGGACTAGCGCGGATGCAAAACATATACAACATCTACTAGTATATATATAATATATAATTTTCGCTCAAGGCGTGATAAAATGCAACATCACAGAAAGATAACCAGCATCACAGAACAATACAGATATCTGGAAGCCCCGGGTTTCACAGAGCCGCTGCTGAAACCCGACGTTCCCCTGGTCGTGTGGATAGCCTGTGCAATGAAATCCTAGACCCCTACGGGCGCAGCAAGTTACCCGCCAAAACCTGAAGTGAGGAAGCCCCCTTCAGCAACGTGAATGGACCACCCAGCACTTCACGGAATCCGGTAACTTGGGCACCCCTCCTTGGGCCAACCTGTACCCCCTACGAGTGCGGCGAACAGCCCGCCAATTCTAGAGTAAAGCCCCCTCCTTCTCAATGCCATGAGATGCGGGCCCGTTGCCCTCTAGAACCCGGCTGTCCGTGCACCCCTCCGCGAGGTAAACCTAGTACAGAAAGTAAAATATACATACAACGGGTACATCGACCGCAACCTGGTCGTGCCCCAAAAGAATAATACAAACAGGCAGTGACGGCAGTCCACATGTCGGACACTCGCCCCGCAATATCAAATGTACATATAAAACAAAACTGTACTAGCATTGCATCCAGGCTATCCCCCACGACCGATCCGCAACATCACAGCAATACACAGAACATCAACGTGAAAGTCACGTTCGCAAATCCGGCTAACCGGGCTATAGCAGTTAGACTGGATTTACCGATCAAGTGACATTCACGGTCGCAGATATAATGTAAATACTGTGAACTAATGTGTTTAAACTTTTCGATCGATCAAATTTATCGAAGTGGACCCCAAGCATTACTGTAGCACTTAAAGAAAATCTGGGCCCAAAAAGAATATACCAAAACCCCTATTTCCAGCCCAAAAGCCCACTGCAAAAATTTGGTGCGTTGACAAGTCAAAAGCGCGGCGGAACCGCGGCCCAAGCATGGGTTTGGCCGCGGTTCCGCGGCGGTTTGGTGAGATCTCGTGACCAACTTTTCACAGATTGCTTGTATTTCCATGCACAGTATTCTGCAACAACCTGAAAAATTTTTGGAGCCCAAAAAATTTCGACAGAAACTGTGAATTTTGAAAACGCGGGTTTTGGAATTTTGTTCGATCGAAGATGTAAACACACTAGACAAAGCTAGACTAGATTAATGTCCTGGCGCTGATACCATGTTGCGCCACGGCAGCGCCCCGGCCGTCTACTCGAGGCCAAAATGCGGAATCAAAAGTTTTCTTTACTTTTAAACTGGCGCTACCGCGGACAATATACCTGGATCGTGACCATTAACCTAATCCTAACAAACAAGAGAGAGGGTAGAATGCTATACCGAGCGATCCGTGTCCTTCGGTCTTCGTCTCAACTCCAATCTCCCGCGGAATCTCCGTCCGTCAACTCCTCGTCGGAAAGGGCACCACGTAGCTGGATTCTTTTACGGGCTCCCACCTCTGGACCGAGGCAACTCGGGCGCGAAGTTGGCTAGCCGACGCGTCCAAGGGTACTGTAGGTTGTAGTATAGTAGGTTGTCTCTTTTGGGGTCTTTGGAAGTTGCCATGGATGTGGAGGAAAGAGCTTAAGGAAAAATGGTGCTTTCATTTTTCCTAGCATGAAAATGAGATGAAGAAATATGTGCCACCACAAAATGAAAATCTCTCTCTCACTCTCACTCAAGTGGCCGGCCATCAAATATGGTGGAGGAAAAAACAAACACAAGAAGGGAGGTGAGTGTAGGAAAAGAAGAATGGTGACCACACCCCCAAGCAATGATAACAATATCATATCAAAATCAAATCCATCCTAAACCTTTCTAATCTCAATAAAGCAAGCCATCATGAAAAAGAAAAGATGCTTAACTTATCACAATGCCACAAATGCAAGAAACCCCTCCACAAAAAGTTATTTGCAAACTTGCAAATAACCCCCTTCCATCGGAAAGTCCGGCCGTGAAGGAACAAAGGAAAATCGGCCGGAACGGAATGCAAACTGGCAACTTTAGAAAACTGATCCCGTAATAAATTACAGGAAAAACCCCGCTACTGTATATACATGCCCGCATTTGTATTCCCACTGAACACAAATGCAAAGAGACAATATCTACACTATCCAATACTAGGATCCGGCTTAAGCCAAAGCCGGCTAGTAAAAACTGTCCGATCACGATCCGTGCAATACCGCACGTATCTGATCGAACCCTGCCATATCTCCATACGGCCTCTACAGCGTTTCGCCCGAAACTTGAGTAACTGAGTGTGGTGGACTCTAAAGACTCGTCAATACTATGGCTGTGGATTTAACCACTAGCACGTCAGAGGTATTAGCTATACGTGACGGGCCACCAGCTATTGACCAAAAGGGACGTCGATGAGCGAACTCATCCTGACACCCTACTGAGCCTGTCAGTGACAATATCCGTACAGTCCGGTCCGTTCGTTTATGAGTATCGCATGGCGGGCCTAGGGGGTTGGTAAAAGTCAGACCCCCAAAAGCGGTACAAGTCGTGTCGGAGTGTAGCCCAGAACACCCTAAGATACTACTGGAATACCTACCAGTAAATCTCCTGCCTCGGCCGAGGGCTTTGTGTAATGGCTCTCCTAGACACAGCGCGACCTCACCCCCAATACCGGGAGAGACGAACCCCTGCAGATCCGCTCACTGCCTCCATGTGGCTCGGGACTGTACCCAACTAAAACCTGTTTGCACGACTCCTTTGAGCCGTGGTAGGGTAGTAATCAAAGCACAATGGGAACTCACACGAGACAAATGATGATCTCAGGTCAATGAACTAACCTGTACACATGTCACCAGGGAACTGCTATCTGACGTCTGGTATAATCCCAACTAGCAGGTTCCCGGCGAGTCCTGTCCGGTGTACTCATAACCCAATGATCACCTGTATACATCTTAGGTGAACCAACTAACACCAATGGCTTGTGAGACCGGCCACCGCCTCTCGTCGGGGTCTCGACTGTATACACTAGTCTACTAATGGAGTATCGATGCCCAGTCTCGAAACTCCCTTGACTAGGGACCATTTAAGGATGTGCTTATAGACTACCAGCTCCCACGTATATGATCGCCCTCATACTGCTGCCAGTCAAGCAAGAATCCTATGGGCTCTATCAACGTGTAATAGCGACCTGTCAGGCCACCTAAAGCAGTACACGAAGATAAAGATAAACCAGATAGCATACTATCATCTCGAGTAAGACTGTCCTACCGGGATAGGTCCTCCCTCAATCATTGCAATCACGTGCCTGTGATCCAATAATTGACTCTGAGGGCACTATCTCCAACATCCAAAACCCAGGATTTAGGAGGTATCACTTTGATCCTATATGGAGAATCCATGTGATAAGAGGAGATTGACCGAGCGTAGCATAGGAAATTCTTTTCCTATCAAGAGTATGTTGTCCACGTACAATACGAGGATGACCACCTTACTCTCTACTACCTTTTTGTATATACAAGGTTCATCTACTATTTTGATGAAGTCAAACTTTTTGACTACCATATCAAAACGGATGTTCCAACTCTGCGATGCCTGCTTTATCACACAAAGCATCTTGCACACGTTTCCGCTGCTCCCACTGTTTACGAAACCCTCTGGCTGTGTTCTTATAGACGCTCTCTTCTAAATCAATATTTAGAAAAGCAGTCATGACACCCAACCACCAGATATCGTAATCATGGTATGTAGCAATGGCAAGTAGGATCCGGATGGACTTAAGCACAGCCACTGGAAAAGGTTTCATCATTATCCATGCCTGGTCGATGACGAAAACCTTTAACAAGTCTAGCTTCGAAAGTCTCAACTTTTCCATCTACACCAAGTAATTTTCTCAAGATACTCTTGCTCCTGTTGAGGATTTAACCCTTCAGATATAGCAACCAAAGTCCATACTTTGTTGGTGTACATGGATTCCATCTCAGATCGCTAAGCATCCAGCCATTCTTACAGAGTCCTCACTCTAGATGGCCTACTCGAAACTAGTTGGGTCATCATCTCATGATGCATTCCTCGCTCCCACTGTCATCGAGAAACCGAAGTATCTCTCAGGCGGATGAGGAACCCTGCTAGATCGGCGGAGAAGCTGAGGTTCGTCGGCGACTATTGAATCTTTTGGTTCTATCAAATCATCAGCTGTAGTTTGTATAGCTTGGAAATCCTTCCAGTTCTACAGAACTGACCTTGCCTCGATCTTGTCCGGATTTTGCTTTTGACATAGACCAGACAACCCCAAATCTTAACTTGCTTAAGAGATGGGCTCTTCCCATACCATATCTCATATGGAGTGGTAGGCACTGATTTGATTCGAATCCAATTCAATAGGTATGCAGCTTCTCAAGTGCATAACCCCCAAAAGGAAACAGGTAACTCAGTAATACTCATCATAGGGCACACCATATCTCAGAGGGTGCGATTGCTCCGCCCCGATACACCATTGTGCTGTGGTGTATACGGAGGAGTAATGCTGAGAGAGAATCTCATTCTCCTTTAGAATAGTCCAAGAATTCCATGCACAAGTATTCTCCTCCCTGATCTCATCAAAGGACATAATACTTATACCCGTTATTGGTTCTCTACTTCTAACTTATATTCGGTGATTATCTCAAAAGTTTCGGACTTGTGTTTCAACAGAAATATGTGTCCGAATCTTGAGAGATCATCAGTGAATGTAAGGAAGTACAAAGAATCAGTCCTGGCATATGTAGACTGGGGACCTTCATACATCACTATGTATCAATCCCAAGAGTTCACTAATTCCTTCTCTATTTCCAGTAAACGGAGCTATGGTCATTTTATCTTTATGACATAACTGGCAAGTTTCATAAGATGTAAATTTAAACTGATTTAAATATGCATCTAAATGTAACTTAGCTAGTCGGGTCGCATTGATATGACCTAGTCTACAATGCCTCAAGAAGAATTCGTTCATTTCTGAACTTTTCCTCTCGTGTGTGTTCTGTATACTGAGGACTGTAGTTTGATTTAGAACGTCAATACTTTTAGATAACGTGCCTGAACCGATCAACTCTTGATATAGGAAATGTTCAAAACATTATCCAACAATACAAAATTATATCCTTTCTTTACTAATAAAAAGACTGATATGATGTTGTATATCAGGTTCGGTATCTAATAACATTCGTTCAGAATCAATGTATTCTGGTTAAACAGGGTGATAGTGACCAACAGACTTGGCTGCAACACTTGCACTATTTTCTGTCTCATGAAACTTATCACCCGTTCTCAGTTCTCTACCTTTCTGTAGCCCATGTAACAGATTACATATGCGGGATCCTGATCCGGTATCTAATACCCAGGACGTAAAGGATACTGAGAAACAGTTCTATGTAATAAACATACCCGAAAAAGATGCATCATCATGCACTTTCTTCGTTTGGACGGCATGGGAAATCTGGTATTCCCCAATTTCCTGCTCTGTCTTATAACAATTATAAGTTGGAGCGGGACCAACGTTCCCCAGCTCAGTATGACAAGCGGGTTCGGTCAATGCATCCATTTTATTATCTTGATTAAGGCGTGACATGGTCGCTACCTGGAGAGAGAGAGAAGAAAACACTCTGCGTGCGCTCTTGCAAGATTAGATTGGTTATATATTTTATCTAATCAGGATGGCTCCCACTGTTTTTATCAAATCTTGCTTCAAATCCTAAAAGGAAAGACTAGCCGGGATTAATTACACTCTACAAGTTCGCCAATCTTTCGGCCAGGCCAGTGCCGGTAATTTGAGGGAGGTTCCCTGTGCTTTCGTACGGACTTAATTAAAATAAACCTCGTTTTCCCAGGGGCGTAACCCCGTTGACACTTTTCTAGACACCTACTTGATCGGCTAATTGTAAAGTGCAAAACTCTCCCAGGAGTAACAATTACTCGCAGTGGGTATCGGGATCCAACTATCTCATAGAAGGCATGCAATCTCATTGCAAATTTCAACACTTGAAACTCCCGATAATGGTTTTTACCCCTAGCACTTATGACCTTAACTATGGTCAACAAATCATAAGCACTAGTCAAGTTCTACCCGTCATTTCGTGATTAATTAGACCCACCCACATGACCCTTAACTAAGGTCAAAAAAGTCACGCGACTGTCCTAACTAATCGCATCATATGCGGTGTAGGAAGACATCACTTAGCTACCGTACATTGTGCCTTGACTATGGTCAACAAACACAGCACGAATACTAAGTACTCTACTTCCTAAAATGACGGAGGGTTGCGGATGGTTTTTAAGAAAACCTTTAATGCTTTGAACTTGATCTCGTTGCGGAATCAAATGGTTTTTAAATGGAGTGTTTTTGAGGCTTTTGCTAGTTTCGCTAAAGAGGTCACTCCCGGTGAAGGGATCTCGGCTCTTTCCTCGTCGAATGAGGTGCAGGATATTCACAATACCACTATGCAAACCAAGAACTAGAAAAGCAGTCAAAAGACAAACCGAAGGTTGCAGCATCTGCTAGTTATCGCTAAAGAGGTCACTCCCGGTGAAGGGATCTCGGCTCTTTCCTTATCGAATAAGGTGCTGGATGTTCTACAAGGAACACCGCTATGCAAAGCAAAAACTAGAGCTACCTAATTTTATTTATTTTTTTGAAATTCGATACCACAACATCATTTAGGTTTATTTTCTTTTCATTAATCTCATTAATGAAGTCCCATCATTTAAGTCCACTTAAACATCACAGATAAATACAACGTACACTTATGCCATCTGCATTCGCCTCGATGTCCCGTCTGCACCGTTAGGTTAGGTAACTAACGGCAGAGCGGGACAGGGCTAGCGCGGGTGTAAAACATAAGCAACGTCTATATAATATATCATATATACTATATGCAGTATCTATCAGAACATATCACATGATCACATCACAGATAACGCAGCAGAAAATATCATATGAAATATTGGATATACTAGGACGTCCGTGTTTTATTTTGAACCTATATAGAACACGGATTCCACGGTCGTGATGAATAGCCAATCGCACACCCCTAGACCCCTACGAGAGCGGCAAGCAACCCTACCAATTCTAGAGTTAGGAGACCCGGACTCCACTCCTCGAGGTGGTCTCCCACTGGACCCTAGAACCTGGTTACTTGTGCTCCCCTTCTTGGGTCTATCCTAATGCGGAAAAGTAGATAATATACAATGGTGACATCATCCTCAGCCCGGAAGTGCCCCAATAAAAGACTATTACATACAAGTTTTTACATGAATGAAAATGAAAAAACACTCATCTCACATAAAAAAAAACCCGGCTATTCAAACACGACGATCCAATATAACATATCCAGCAACACATAACATCACATGTCATCAACGTAAGTAAATATGCCCATCCCAATTGTCGTAGACATATAGTAACGAAACCGGCGATATCACATATTACACTTACGGTCGCAGAAAAGAAAGTGTAAAACTACAACAGTTGGAATCCGCAACCTCCTCAGACATCGCATGCCTAACCAAATGAATTCCTTAGACATCGCATGCCTAACAATTATAAACCCCGCATTTTAGTCTCATTTATCGAAAACTCTTTTCAATATCATGTCGGGCAATTCAACAAGATTCCCGACATTCTGATCAAATGCTCGCCGCAAACTTTAGTAGACGGCCACACCCCCGATACCGTCGACGAAGTGCACTAAGGCGGAACACCGCTGCCGCGAGCACCCGAACGGATGCTTTTGGCGACGGGGTTCTCCTACAGTCACTTGGTCGGGGTTATGGGGTGTAGCTGTCTTTTAAGTTTACCCGGCGAGTATCCGTGTACGCTACGTGATTGCGACGGACTTTTGATCACATCAAAATTCTGTGGCAACCGATCAAATGAGACTAAAGTGCTAGATTTATAACATTCAAATTAGTTATCTCATAACTACTTGTGGATTCCAAATATTGTATCACATTCCAGATAAATAGACAATGTTAAACTTTCCGATCGAATAGTCAAACACCCAAGTTTTCCCAATAGCTCAACACTTGAAATAACTTTAAAAACATCCATTTCATGCCACAGTACCAACGGTCCAGTCGTAGAAGGGCCAAGCCAACGCCTCACATGTGGCACGCCGTACTGCCCCAAACCCTAAGGTTCAAAAGGCAGTTCAAGACGGTCACATAATCGAGTTAAGGTTTGTTGTCTTCTATAGGGTCCATCGCGTTACTTGCACGACTTAGAACGTTCTTAAACTACGGAAAAATCCAACACTTGGAAATTTTCCGGGTCAGGAAAAAGTGAGTTATTGATATCCGGTCGAACTTTTTAACACGTTCTAAAATTACCCGGACAATATGAACAAAGTTAAATAATCCGATCGAATCAACGAGTCCCCAATACAACCCTAAGAAAACTCAACACTTGAGTGGAATTAAAAAATTCCCAGAAAAAATTGACAAGAAAGGACCTAAGAATAAATATATGAAGTATGAGGGACTAGACTAAGTCATAATTTGGGCCGCGGAAACGCCGCTAAACCCATGATTTGGCCGCGGTTCCGCGGTCATATAGACGAATCAGTGGGCCGTACTTCACAGTAATTCTTAGTTTTTCCTGCTTAATTTTCTGAGCATTTTTAATTCATAAAAAATCACATTTTTAAAAAATATACTGAGAAGGGTATAGATTAGGGTTTCGGGGTTCGATCGGATTTCTAACTTCGTCTACACTTCGCCTAAAGCTCTAGCTTGGCTCTGATACCACTGTAGGGTTTCTAGGCACACTAACAAGGTTCTACAAGGCATCTACCATGCCCAAATCAAATTTTTATGTGCCGAACAACCCTATGCAAGATCGTTTACTAGAGATTAGGCGAAACTAAAAGCAAGCAAACTACTTTACTACTAAGTGAAAGGGATTACAACCTTTGTAGATCCGGTCCTTCACTTCTAAAGCTCCGTGTTGACGTCCCTTCGCTGCGATCATCGGGACCCCGGACTCTAGCGATGGTTTCTTCGGAGAAATGAGCGGGTTAGGTCGTTGACTTCGAGGCTGAAGATGATCTACGTCGAGAAGACTCAAACCCAAGCTCCATCTTCACTAGGTCAAGAACTTTGTGAAGGGAACACCCTAAACTAAATGGCAAGTAGTAGAGGATGATGAAATAAGAAATGGGTTCACTTTAGATTTGGATTTCTCACTCTAAATCTTCACTTAAAAATTTCAAGCAAGGTTTTTCTTCTTCTTGAAGAAAAGGAAGAAGAAGAAAAGAATAAGAATCAATTAAAAAATGAATTATCAAGTGAAGTCTATAATAATGCAACCATGGGTGAGTTAACCTTTGTAGAGACTAAACTAGAGTTTAAGTTAATGGTTAAGTTAATGAAAATCTCATGCAAAACAAAATGGTTAGACTTTGTCAAAGATGCTTGAAAGCTTCATGAAGCTTCAAGCAAAGACAAAGAAAACCATCATTTTGTTTTACCAAAATAAAAATAAAAACCAAAACCATTAACCTAAACATGGTGTAAGTCATACACACACCCAAGTTTGCATGTATCATCAATCACGATACAAACTAGTGCACAAACATATATCACATATACAACTTGTGCACATCAAGTGAGAAAATCAATCTTAAGTGAACAAATACTAGTTAATGTAAAGTAATATATCAAATATATAATTATACATTAAATCAATACTTGATTTAATGATCCGGTCATATCGCATATAACCGACTAATATCAAGCGTATCAATATATCGAATCAACATTTGATTCGGTAACCCGGCTATATCTCATATAACCGTCCGATGATACAAATCGCGAGAATAAAATTCAGTATCATATACTGATATTATTCTCGGTCCCGCACATATCTCATATACGCTCCTATTTCGTTTCGCTTGAGCCAGGAAACCTCTGTGTAGGACTCTAAAGACTCGTCAATACGCCGGTAGTAGGTGGTGATCATATCAATCACCCACAAGCCGCAAGCGGTCTGCTACACGTAACGGCCACCCGGATATTGAGCGATCAGAAGATCAACGAGCAAGCCTGCTCACACTCCTGTGAATCCAACCAGTAACACTTACCGCACAGTCCGGTCTGTTCGTCTGATATGTCGCATATCTTGCCTAGGGGTGGTAAACGTCAGACCCCAGTAGCTTGATAAGTCATGCCGATGTAAGGTCCATAACAAGCATGAAACTACTGGTAACACTTACCAGTAAATCAGTGCAACCCTGGTCAGGGATTTCCAGTTATGGCCAGTCGAGCATAGTGCAACATCAACCCCCAATACCGGGAGAGACGAATCCCCTCCTATCACTCATTGCCCCATGTGAATCGGGACTGTACCCAAAAACCACATGTTTGCACGACTCAGTAGAGCCGTGGTAGGGTGGAAATCAAAGCACAGTAGGAGACACACAAGACTCTATGACGATCTCGGGTTAACAGACTAAGCTGTACCAGTGTCACCAGAGAACTGCCATCTGACGTGAGGTATAATACCATCTGGGAGTTCTCAGTGAGTCCGTTCAGTGTACCCAGTCCCCACTAAGCACCCGCATACCGTCTCTGATGTCAAACACCAATGGATATGGGATCATCCATCGCCCATCACATGGGTCGAGAAGATATACGCTAGTCTACTCTGGAATATCGATGCCCCGTCTCGATATTCCCACGACTAGGAACATTGAAGGATGTACTCATGGACTACCCAGGCCCCACTAGTATGATCTGCATCATAGTCCTGCAAGTCGAGTACACATCCTAAGGGATTTATCAACATGTAATAGAGAGACAGTAAGTATACATGTTAAGATAAAGAGCAACCAGATAGCGTACTATCATGTCGAGCAAGAAAGTCCTACCTATATATGTCCCAGCATCCACTACAATACACATCTCATGTACAGTAATGGCCTCTAGAGCATACATATAACTAACAGGATCGAGAGGATCTCGTAGGTGTATTTTCTCCTTAGGGGTCGTGAGGACTCCTATGTGCATTTTCTCTTATATGTCGTAAGGATCTCACAAGAGAATTTTCTTCCTTACAAGTCGAGAGGACTCGTAAGTGATTGATGAATTGACCTACTTTCGATTTAAAGCACTGCTTCAGTAGGGAGGTCGAGGGTTAACATTGGTTTGTCTGTACACCGTCAAGACATGGAACTAGGAACTTTGCCGCGGCTCCGCTTTGCTGACATCGTATATTCCTGCAGAGACACTGATTTCTCTGCGGGTCGGCATGAATCGAGATATTACCGTCAAGGACGCTGATTTCCCTGAATCGAGGTTTTTGCCAAGGACACTGATTTCCCTGGAGTCGAAACGAATCGAGATATTCCTGCAAAGACACTGATTTCTCTGCGGGCCAACGCGAATCGAAGTGCTCTCATCAAGGACGCTGATTTCCCTGAATCGAGGTATTTGCCAAAGACACTGATTTCCTCGGAGTTGAAACGAATCGAGGTATTCCTACAAAGACATTGATTTCTCTGCGGGTCGACGCGAATCAAGATGCTCTCGTCAAGGACACTGATTTCCCTGAATCGAGGTATTTGCCAAGGACACTGATTTCCTCGGAGTTGAAACGAATCGAGGTATTCCTGCAAAGACACTGATTTCTCTGCGGGTCGACACGAATCAAGATGCTCTCTTCAAGGACGCTGATTTCCCTGAATCGAGGTATTTGCCAAGGACACTGATTTCCCTGGAGTTGAAACGAATCGAGGTATTCCTGCAAAGACACTGATTTCTCTGCGGGTCGACGCGAATCAAGATACTCTCGTCAAGGACGCTGATTTCCCTGAATCAAGGTATTTGCCAAGGACACTGATTTCCTCGGAGTTGAAACGAATCGAGGTATTCCTGCAAAGACACTGATTTCTCTGCGGGTCGACGCGAATCAAGATGCTCTCATCAAGGACGCTGATTTCCCTGAATCGAGGTATTTGCCAAGGACACTGATTTCCCTGGAGTTGAAACGAATCGAGGTATTCCTGCAAAGACACTGATTTCTCTGCGGGTCGACGCGAATCAAGATGCTCTCGTCAAGAACGCTGATTTCCCTGAATCGAGGTATTTGCCAAGGACACTGATTTCCCTGGAGTTGAAACGAATCGAGGTATTCCTGCAAAGACACTGATTTCTCTGCGGGTCGACGTGAATCAAGATGCTCTCGTCAAGGACGTTGATTTCCTTGAATCGAGGTATTTGCCAAGGACACTGATTTCCTCGGAGTTGAAACGAATCGAGGTATTCCTGCAAAGACACTGATTTCTCTGCGGGTCGACGCGAATCAAGATGCTCTCGTCAAGGACGCTGATTTCCCTGAATCGAGGTATTTGCCAAGGACACTGATTTCCTCGGAGTTGAAACGAATCGAGGTATTCCTGCAAAGACACTGATTTCTCTGCGGGTCAACGCGAATCAAGATGCTCTCGTCAAGGACGCTGATTTCCCTGAATCAAGGTATTGCCAAGGACACTGATTTCCCTGGAGCTGAAATGAATAGAGGTATTCCTGCAAAGACACTGATTTCTCTGCGGGTCGACGCGAATCAAGATGCTCTCGTCAAGGACGCTGATTTCCCTGAATCGAGTTATTTGCCAAGGACACTGATTTCCCTGGAGTTGAAACAAATCGAGGTATTCCTGCAAAGACACTGATTTCTCTGCGGGTCGACGCGAATCAAGATGCTCTCGTCAAGGACGCTGATTTCCCTGAATCGAGGTATTTGCCAAGGACACTGATTTCCTCGGAGTTGAAACGAATCGAGGTATTCCTGCAAAGACACTGATTTCTCTGCGGGTCGATGCGAATCAAGATGCTCTCATCAAGGACGCTGATTCCCCTGAATCGAGGTATTTGCCAAGGACACTCGGGTCGACACGAATCAAGATGCTCTCGTCAAGGATGCTGATTTCCCTGAATCGAGGTATTTGCCAAGGACACTGATTTCCTCGGAGTTGAAACGAATCGAGGTATTCCTTCAAAGACACTGATTTCTCTGCGGGTCGACGCGAATCAAGATGCTCTCATCAAGGACGCTGATTTCCCTGAATCGAGGTATTTGTCAAGGACACTGATTTCCTCGGAGTTGAAACAAATCGAAGTATTCCTGCAAAGACACTGATTTCTCTGCGGGTCGACGCGAATCAAGATGCTCTCGTCAAGGACGCTGATTTCCCTGAATCGAGGTATTTGCCAAGGACATTGATTTCCCTGGATTTCAAACGAATCGAGGTATTCCTGCAAAGACACTGATTTCTGTGCGGGTCGACGTGAATCAAGATGCTCTCGTCAAGGATGCTGATTTCCTTGAATCGAGGTATTTGCCAAGGACACTGATTTCCTCGGAGTCGAAACGAATCGAGAAGTTCTCGCAAAGACACTAATTTCCTCACGAGTCGAGACGAATCGAGCATTTCTCGCAAGAATATCCTAACGTCACAATTAACCTCTGCTCTTTACGACAGATGTCCGTTAGGGTCTGTGGTACTTAGGGTTTTGTCCGTCGTACCGTCGCGTTGGCTGATATATTCCTTGATAGGCAATCTTGCTGTTCGAGTAGCCTTGCGATTGTCGTGTCTCTGATCCCTTTGGGGGCTGGACAAGACGTCTTCAAGCAATCCTCCTAGACAGTTTGACCGTCGGAAGGGCAAGCGTTAGGAATTTTGCCATGCCGCTTTTTACTTAAGGTTAGGCTCATTTTGGAAAGCCCCGATGAGTCATAACCACTCCGCGCTGGTGTGGGATGATCTCCGATAGTCTTTCAGGCTTTATATGACTTGCCGTTAAGACCCTGAAGCTAGGAATTTGGTCTTTGCTTCGTTTGCTGGCATTGCGTCTTCTATATCGAGACGAATGTCGCGGTTGTCTCTAGGTTGCCGGTGAACCGTCGAGATTTGGAACTAGAGATTTTGCCGTGGCTCCTTTTGGTGATGTTGCGTCTGCTGTGTCGAGACGAACATCGGGGTGGTGACCACTCCGCACTCTTGCGAGATGATCTCCGATTGTCTTTCAGGCTTTATATGACTTGCCGTTAAGACCCTGAAGCTAGGAATTTGGCCTTTGTTTCGTTTTCTGGCATTGCGTCTGTTGTATCGAGACGAATGTCGCGGTTGTCTCTAGGTTGCTGGTGAACCGTCGAGGTTTGGAACTAGGGATTTTGCCGTGGTTCCTTTTGGTGATGTTGCGTCTGCTGTGTCGAGACGGACGTCGAGGTGGTGACCACTCCGCACTGGTGCGAGATGATCTCCGATTGTCTTTCAGGCTTTATATGACTTGCCGTTAAGACCCTGGATCTTCTTTTGCTTCGCTTGTTGACATTGTGTCTGCAATATTGCAACAAATGTCGAGGTTGTCTCCAGGTTGTCTATGAACCGTCGATATTTGGCTTCGCTTTCTGGTGGAGCCTGTTGGGAAGGTATGGTTCGCTCTTTGTTTGTGCCCCTGGATTGTATACAGGGATCGATGTGATCTCACATGTAGGGCAAAAGTTTCATTCATTTTTTTTATATTATTATTTTATTTCCGCGATGCTCTATCATTTCAGCTTTTATATCGCGAAGGTCGCGATTGTCCAATCATTTCGGCTATTTCTCGCGGTGCCCAATCATTTCGGCTTTTATTTTATTTTATTTTTCACTCGCTGCTTTTTATTGCGAATTGCCCAATCATTTCGGCTATTTTGCATGCATACATTTTCACTTGCTGATTTTTTTTTTGCAAGTTTCCCCATCATTTCGGCTATTTCATATGCATTTTTATCTCGCTGATTTTTTTTATCGCGAGTGTGGAACTTGGAATCTGGTGCCAATCTCAGTATCAGCATCGCTACAACTGGAATATTGCCAGGAGCGAATCATCATTTGCCTTGAAAGGACTTGGAATTTGATACCGATTTAGGCATCAGCATCGCTACAACTGGGATATTTCCAGGAGCGAATCATCATTTGCCTCTGTCGATATTGAACAAAGGTGGCTTAGTAAACAGGGTTAGGATCCTGTCGACTAAGGCTTTTGACTTCATGAGCCGTAAGGGTCTCACAAAGGTATTTCTCCCTACAAGTCGTGAGGATCTCGTAGGTGTGTTTTCTCCTTAGGAATCGTGGGGATTCCTAAGTGAATGTTCCTCTGTAAGTCGTAAGGATCTTACAAAAGGGTTTTCTCCTTATAAGTCGAGAGGACTTACAAGGGTTGTTCACCATATGGACATATCCCTAGTCACGGGTGGGACTTTGCTGGGGAATTGTTTATTCGCGCCCGTGGATTGTATACAAGGGTCAGTATTGAGCCACTTGTAGGGCAATATCGAAGGTTGTGGGGGGTTTGCTTAAGAACAGGTTCAGGTCTCTGTAACTTAAGACTTTCAAATCTTATGAGCCGTGAGGGTCCCATAAGAGAGTTCTCCTTACGAGTCGTGAGGACCTCGCAAGTGTAATTTCTTCTTAGGAATCGTCGGGGTCACTAAGTGTGTTGCTCCCTTGTGAGTCGTAAGGATCTCACGCGGGTGGTTTCTCCTTACAAGGTCGAGAGGACCTTGTAAGTGTCTTTTAACGAGATTGCGCCCTTTCGGGTTTTCACAAACACTCGCCGGTAGCCCTGCTGTTTTTATTCACGGAGCCCTTTCAAGTTTTCATTCGTGCCCATTTTGCTTATGGACATACTGTCTTCTTTTTTTTATTCTTTTTATTTTTTTTTTAACGGGGTTGCGCCCTTTCAGGTTTTCACAAGACTCGCCGGTAGCCCTGCTGTTTTTACTCACGGAGCCCTTTCGGGTTTTCATCCGTGCCCATTTTGCTTATGGACATACCGTCTTTTTTTTATTCTTTTTATTATTATTTTTTTTAATGAGGTTGCGCCCTTTCAGGTTTTCACAAGACTCGCCGGTAGCCCTGCTATTTTTACTCACGGAGCCCTTTTGGGTTTTCATTCGTGCCCATTTTGCTTATGGACATACCGGTTTTTTTTTACCACGTCAGCCTGGGGATGTCGTGGGTTGGTAGTAGTTTACCGACGTTTCGGTCAACAGCTAGTTTTAGGATGTAGTGGTCCGTCATTAGTTTAAGGACGTTTCGGTCACAGGTCACCGTACGATTACGCAGCTAGATTTTGTCGCAAATCTTCGCATGTTTTGTGCCGAAGGTAGATTCCTTGAAGAGAGGGCTGAGGGCGATTTCTTCGTCAGAGTCGCTTCCAAAGGTGATAACTTGCGATCCCTTGGTGTCGGCTATGTGACAGTTACCAACAGCTCTTTCGCGCTCATCTGTCGTGCTTTTCCGTTCCCGACGAGCCTTGCGCTTCACTCGTTGAACGTGTCGTCGATGGGCAACATATCCCTGCCACCAGTTTTTAAAGGCTATGCACTCCTCGGTGGGGTGTGCAATCCTCTGATGGTATAGGCAGAAGTTAGGATGTATGTCTGCTTCATCAAGACATATATTGCCAGGGGAATTTCCTTCGAGAGAGGGCAACTTCATTCCTATTGCTAGGGCCCTAGCGAATTGATTCCTTACTTTAATCTTGCTTTTGCTGGCGATAGGGACGCTTTGCTCCAGTTGGGGTGTCTCGACCTTTTCCTCTAGTCGTCGGCGTTTGGCTTTTTCAAATATAGCCAGTTCACGCTCTCGATTGGCTTTGCTTTCCTGACGGGCTTCGTTTAGGAATGCATCAATCATTTCATCTGACGGTCCTAGAAGTTCTGGTTCGGGACCTGCCCCCAGTTTCTCTGTGCAAGAAGCCTTTTCATCATCTGTAAACGAGTGAGAAATCACATGACAACTTGCTACGTAACCCTCAGATTCATCCGACGAGCTTTCTCCATCATCTTCCTCCTGAAGGACGTGACTGAGGAACTCTTGGAGCGTGATGGGAGTCCGCGCTTTCTGGTTATACTCTTCCAGCGCGTTGATTTGTTTCTGCAGGTCCGTGCGCTTGTCGCCAGGCTTCACGGGCTTTTGGTTTTCTTCTTCTTTTTCGAAGATTTCGACGGCTGGGTGTGCGAGCTTTGGCTATCACCACTGATCTTTGGAGTTGGGCACGGCTTCAGCATCCCCTTGATGATCTCAGGTTCCAACGGGTTCTTCCATCTAACCGCCGTGCATGTCTGGAGATCATTCAGCATCTTTTTGGTTTTGGCAGAAAGCACGACCTCCCATGGAGCTTCTTCAACGAAAGAATAAGTTGCCCCCGGCATGCCCGTCTTCTTTGGAGTGTGCGGCTGTGGTGGGTTTACTTTCCACTTTTCGGACAGCGTAAACTTGCCTTGTAGGTACTGATCCTCGATCTATCCCTTAAAGACGAAGCAATCCTCGATCGGGTGACTTACCGTTTGGTGGTAAGGGCAATAATTAGGATTATTCACCTCGCTGGGTTGCGGTAGTCTCCTTGGATTCGGGAGATAGATAAGCCTATTGCGCATCGCCAGCTCGAACAACCTCTTCGTTTTATCCCGCGGAAATGAGTAGGGGCGCTTCATTTTTTCATTATAATACCGCCGTCTTCTCTTCCAGTTGATCCGCTAGCTTTGGGGCACTGGGCTGTTGTTGGGTGTTCGCAACGAAGGTCGCCTGCCTTTTACCCTTGTCGTTTCGGGGTTCCGGTTTTGGAGGAGACGGTCTGTGACCCATTTGATCCATCTGGGCTAGTTTATCAATTAAAGCCTGGAACGTGGTCGGTTTAAAGAACATCATGAACTGTGAAATAGTTGCATGAGGGTCTAAGGTGCCCACGAACATGCCTACCGCAGGTGCTTCTTCGATGCGTTGTTCTCATTTCGACCACAGATTTCGCCATCGTGTTGCGTATTGAACCCACGTTTCGCCTGGACTTACCCTGGCGTTGATCAATGCGGTGATCGGGGTGCGCTCGCTGGCGCTTGCAAATCTTTGTGTAAACAATAGCTCCATCTCCGCAAATGTTTTGACATAGTCGTTAGGTAGCTCCGAATACCATTCAAAGGCCGTTTCTGCCAAGCTGCCGACGAATTGGCGAAGCAACAATTTGTCATCGCCTCCAGTATTGCCGCATAAGGCCCTGAATTGAGCGACGTGCTGATGTGGATTCCTTGTCCCCTCATACACATGGAATTTAGGGATCGTATATCCCGGCGGGTAACTGATTTGGTCATACCAGCCCGGATAGGGTCGTCTGGTTCTAACAATTTGCCCAGCCGCTTCATTCGCCTGATGAACTCGTATCTGCTGAGTTATATAGTCGTCTAGTGCAGCTTTGGAAATGGTTTTCTCCTTGGCTGCTGAAAGAGCCGGAGGAGGATTAGATGTCTCCCCTCCGTCGTCTCCAACAAGGATCGGAGGGTCTTCAGCTGAAGGGTCCGGCTGTAACATCATCCCTACCATATCTTGGAAGAGAAGCGCCATTTGCTTTATGTTAGCCGCTTGCTCTGCGGCTTCTTTGTCCTTCTTTTCGAGGACTCTGCGTAAGAAGTCAACATCGGTTTCTTGCTCGTGACGCTGCTCTAATGATGCCTTCGGGCATTCTTTTGGCCCGGTGAGTGCGGCCATCGCAGTCATCATCTCTTGAAGCTTCTGCTGTTGCTCCTGGGCTTTTGTCACGGATCGGGTGAGCGGTCGGTGACCCGTCGAAGCACGGCTTTCCTCCTTTCCGGAAGCCATATAAACAGTGTGCACCACCATGCCCCCAGACTTAGGGCGTTCAGATTCATTGGTCTTGCGATTCGCCAAAGACACGGGGATCTTCTCTGACCTCCTTCTTTTGTGGGCGGTCGAAGTTGAGGGGGCCGTTGTAGTGGCTACCCATCCAGCTGTTGCTTTTTCTGGCTTGACAAAGTAGTCCTTCTCCTGCCGCACCTTCATCTTTTTCTGTTGGCGGAGATAGTCTTGATCCATTACGGGGTCTTGGACTTGACACCAGACTTCATAAATTTTGGAGGACAGCCGTTGAGGGGGCTGCTCCAGCTTCACCTTTGGGGCATTATCCACAGGTGTAGGAGATTTTTTCAATACGGCAGTTGGCGAGTTTTTGCGCACCCTTCTTAGCGGTTCAAAGCTATTCCCGGTCGGAACAGCAGCATTGATTTCCACCATCGGAGCTGGCGGAGTTATCCCAGAGGGGGAGTTGCCCCCAGCTTTCCTTACTCGGCGCCAGTGGCGACGTCGAGCGTGTCGTGCGGATGGAGTTGTTTCAGCTATAAGGGTGACTTCATCTTGCCCCCTGCTTTGAGGAGAGACTGTTATTGGTGCTAGCCTATCGAAGACTGACACCCGTTGAGAAGCAATGTCTAATCTGTCAAAGACAGACCTCTGGGCAGGGGAAGCAGTTTTGAGGACCTCGCCTGGAGCAGAAACCGGAATGGCCAGCCTTGTAAAAACTGACTTCTTGGAAGAAGAAGCCTTTTTAATGATTTCGTCCGCTTGAGCCGGGATGGCTATCCGCTTTGGGATAACGCCTTCTGGTATTGCAGGCTTCTTCATGGGCTCGTTGGAGCTCTGGCCTAGTCTGTTAAAAACTGAGGCATTGGAGTTGGGCGACCCGTTGAGAGGGGCCGCGGTAGTTGTAAGCCGATCAAAAACCGACTTCTTTGGAGCTTCTTGCGACGTCATTGGGGCATTGAAGCTCATGGGTGGGAGCATGGTCCCGAAGAATAGTCCAGTGGTGGCTTGAGTTACCTGCTCCATTGGCATCTTGAAAAGGGAGGCCGCTTGGGGCCCGTAAGTCACTCCTCCAGATGGGACGGAGCGAGAGTTGCAGTTGCAGTTTGTGCAGTTTGAAGCCATTGATCTTCTGTTTTCTGCACGGAGCAAGACACCAAATTTAAGTACCTCGAATCCATAGGCAACCACAGCAAACCGCGATTTGTTCGCGAACACGACACACGAAGTGTGGAGTGGAAAGAGGAAAAGGTCCCACCGAGCGTGCCAGAATTTGTTCCCCTCCGAATGGCGGCGCGACGCGAGAGACGTCTGGCCTGAGATTCGGGGCAGATGCTATTTGGTTTTATCCGTCCACCTCTCCGAAGATACCAAGTTGATTTATGGCACCGTGTATCGAAGGTTTAGACGGATGCGGGCGATTTAGCAGACTTCGTCAGATTCCTCCGCGTTCGAGGGGTTTTTGATTGTGGGGACGCTCTTCCCTGCAGGCGCAAGCCCCTGCAGGTAATTACGCTACCGCATCGCGGTAACAACTTTCTCCTTCTCCAGAATTTCACTTCGTGTCATGGGTGTTTGTTTTATTTGTGGTTGCCCGTGGATTGTATACGAAGACTAATTTATGTCGTCGCCCGTAGGACGTGGATTAGTCCAAATGCGTATTTTCTTAGATTTGGGTTTGAGGTTTTGGTTTAAGGATACGTTAGCCATATTTGAGGCTAAGATCAACTTAAACGTTGGTTAAGGATACGTTAGTCTAATTTGAGACTAAGATCAACTTAACGGGATCATTTAGATCCGACAAAAGAGCATTTGGGGGCTCTATTGTTCCAGTTTAGGGACATAGTGGTCCATCGCCAGTTTAGGGACATGGTGGTCCATTGTTTCCATTTTGGAGACGAATATTGGTTTGAGAACGCATTAGTCCATGAGTTTAAGGACCCCACAGTCCGTGTTACCAGTTTAGGGACATGGTGGTCCAACATTCCCATTTTGGGGATGAATATTGGTTTAAGGACGTATTAGTCCATGAGTTTAAGGACCCCACAGTCCATATTACCAGTTTAGGGACATGGTGATCCAACATTTCCATTTTGGGGACGAATATTGGTTTAAGGACGCATTAGTCTATGAGTTTAAGGACCCCACAGTCCGTAGCAATGTGTGGTTGTCGGGACCCGTCACCTCTCTGACGACGTTGAAGGATTACAGCGACAAATATCAGAGGAGTTCAGAGATGTACCCTTGAACCGGGTGTAAATTGATTTGGGAGAGCAGTTGTGCTCAGTTCAATTTAATTTGAGGACTTACGGCCAGAATTGGGTTAAGTCCATTTGAAAATATTCAACATTTTATTTGTGTTTGGCCTGTCAGGCCTTTATTTGGGCTCTGCCCTTTTTAATAATGCAGTGCATTTTTTATTTGGTCTGATAGACCTTTTAATTGGGCTCTGCCCTTTTTAATAATGCACTGCATTAAATTTTCTGACAGTGCCCCACGTGGCTTGTCAGGCGCTTTGCGCCAATTGAGGAGCGCAAGGCGCAAATTCATGTGGAGGTGACACGTGTCACGCGCTAGTGAGCGCAAGTCTGTTAGCGCAGTGCGCAGTGCCAGTACGCTGCGCTAGTGCGCTGCTAACACGTGGCGCGCTCTGGTGACTTGCGCCAAACCAAGAGAGCAGTGCTCTGTTTTTTAGAAGCGC
This sequence comes from Agapanthus africanus, assembly GCA_030015575.1. Lineage (NCBI taxonomy): Eukaryota > Viridiplantae > Streptophyta > Magnoliopsida > Asparagales > Amaryllidaceae > Agapanthus > Agapanthus africanus. The sequence goes on along the minus strand of CM057345.1, from coordinate 154,110,048 downwards.
AAGGCGCAGTTGTTCTATGATTGACATGTGGCGCTCTCTGCTGGCTTGCGCCAATCCAAAGAGCGCAACAGTGTAGATTTCAAAAGTGCAAGGCACTGTTTAATATCTTGATCAAATTTAGATTAAAGAAAACAAGTTTTTCTTGTTCCAGAGAGGTTCTGCCTCAAATTTCAGGAACCAGTGGTTCATCAAAAGGCAGTGCCTTTATATAGATCAAAAGATCTAGTCATGAAGTAGATTTCTTCTTTATTATTATTTTTTATTAAAGATCTTAATCTTATTCTTAGATCATTGATCTTTTTAGAAGAAATTCTTCTTTTTTTCAAAGGTTTTACCTTTTTTCTTTCTCTCTGAATTCTTCTCAAAGTTTTAGAGGAGGTCTCTGTATCTCTATCTCTGTATGTTTTAGATTTGGAGTCTAGGGGCCTTTATATAGTGCCAATTGATTTGTTAAATCAGTTAAAGAGATTCTTCTCTGAGTGATTTAGGGATGTTTCCCCACCGTTGGATCTTTGATCCCAGGGCTTCTGTTTTACAGAAGATAATTTTCTTGTTTTAACATGATTAGAAAGATCTTTCCAGAATTTTATTGTTTAAATGCTGGCATAGTTGGCGCAAGCGCACCTGCGCTTGACACGTGTCGCGCAGCGCAGAGCGCAGTGCAACTGCACGAGCACAACTGCGCTGACACGTGTCGCGCAGCGCAGTGCGCAGCGCAACTGCACTGACATGTGTCGCGCAGCGCAGAACGCAAGTCATCTGAAGCGTTGCTTCCTTTATTTTTATTTTAATTTTTAAAACAGAGCTTTGCTCTGATTGGGGGAAACAGAAGCGTTGCTTCATTTCCCGTCTTGAAATTTGAACAGAGTTTTGCTCTGATTGGGGGAAACAGGCCGCAGAACCACCGCCAATATGGGGTTTTCGCGGCGGTTCTGCGGTGGATTAGAGGGATCACGTGACCAATTTTCTGCTGTAGTCTTAAAAAGGCCTGCATGATTTTCTGAGACCATAAAATTGATTTTTCGAGCACTTTTAAAAATCGACAGAAACTACAAGAATTGAAATGCGGTTTTTGAAATTTTCAGTCGATCGTTATTCTAAAACCGTTTAAACAAACTAGTATAGGTTTTATGGGATGGCTCTGATACCATGAAGGGTTACCCTAGTGCCCCGGCCAACTTCCGTGGCCAAATGCGGAATAAAATTTTTCTTGCGAACAAAAACTTGGTACTAGAATAAAACTTAACCGGATCTTTCCATAAAACTAACTAGCAAAAGAAGAAGTGCTATCTACTATGATAGAAACCTCACAAAACGAACCAAGTCCTTCAGTCTTCTTTCTTCATCCTTAGCTCCTTGCATCCACCTTGAACATGCTTGAAATCTAACTCCGGCTCCATCGGTCTTTCGGGATTGAGCTTGTTCTCCGGCCTCCTTTTGTCGTAGATGATCCACCCGGAGAGTATGATCCATGGCTCTAGCTCTTTGCAATATGTCAAAAGAGCAACTAGAGAACTTGGGATGCTAGTCCAAGTGGTCTAGGATGTAGTGGGGTTGTCTAAGTGTTAGCTATCTCTTTTCTAACATCTTCATTTCTCAACACATGAGAATGTTAGTGAAGAGGAAGAAGATGAAGGTGGAGCAAAGCAAGAGGAGGGAGGAACTTGAGAGAAAAATGGGAGCTCAAGAAATTATGAACCATAGCATGAAAGAGAAAATACACACATAGGTTTTGTGTATGAATTTTTTCATTAAACAATTAGCAACCATGCTTCAATAGTAACTCCAAAATGAATTATAAATTCATTTGACTACTATTGAAACATGGTCACCTCTTATCCTCCCATACTCTTTACTTTATACATCATTTCCAATTATCAAATAAAAGGAAAATACATAATGAGGTAGCCACTTTCTAGAAGGAAATCTGTAGTAAATACGGATTTCAGTCTACTGTACAAATATACCGGCAATCGGATAAAAATCCGAACGCCCAAAAGAGATAGAATAACACGAAGAACGTAATACTAGAATATATATATCGAAATACATATACGTAAATTATTAAATCAATACCTGATTTAATAATCCGGCTCAAACCCGAGCCGGCTAGTATTACAAACTGTCCGATCGAAAATCCGAGTAACAAGTACATCAATCGATCGAACCCTGCACGTATCCAATACGGCTACTACATCGTTTTGCTTGGATCAGGGAAATCCTCTGTGTGGGACTCTAAAGACTCGACAGTACTCTGGCAGTGGGTTTAACCACAAGCACGTCAGCGGCACTACCTATACGTAACGGCTGCCCAGGTACCTGTTGAAAAGGAAGGCCGACGAGCAAGCTCGTCCGAACTCCTACTGAGCCTATCCATGACAATATCCGTACAGTCCGGTCTCTTCGTCAAAGAGTATCGCATACCGAGTCTAGGGGGTGGTGAACGTCAGACCCTAACAACCTGATAAGTCGTGCCGATGTGGCTCAGGACCAATCCGGGGAACTACTGATCAACCTATCAGTAAATCCCAAGTGCCTTGGCCAAGGTCTTATGGTCCTGACCAATCGAATCACAGTGCGATATCGAATCCCTATACTGGGAGATACGAATCCCCGACAATCGCTCACTGCCTCCATGTGGCTCGGGACTGAACCCAACCAAAACCTGTTTGCACAACTCAGTAGAGCCGTGGTAGGGTAGTGATCAAAGTTCAGTGGGAACTCATACGAGACAAATGCCGATCTCGGGTCCAAAGACTAACTTGTACACATGTCACCTGAGAACTTCCATCTGACGATAGGTATAGTACCACATGGAAGTTCTCGGCGAGTCCGTCCAGTGTACTCACACCCAGTGAGCACCTGTATACGATCTTAGGTGCATCAGACCAATGGCTGCGGGACCAACCATCCCCCGACGGGGCTAAAAACGTACACACCAATCTACTCTGGAGTATCAGTGCCCAGTCTCGATACTCACGCGACCAGGGACCATTTAAGGATGTGCTTATGGACTACCCTGCTCCCACGAGTATGATCGCCATCACAACGCAGGTAGTCAAGTAAGATCCTAGGGGTTTTATCAACATGTAACCGCAATATGTAATAACGAGTATGACATATGCCATGTTAAGATAAAGTCAAACCACAATAGTATACTACCGTATCGAGTCTTTATCAATATGTGCAAACCAGATATAATAACAATAAATACACATATTCTGATAAAGACAAGTCAAATAATATACTATAAAATTGAGCAAGATTGTTCTGTACATACATATCCCTAGTATCCATATATATACATATACAATACTTGCCTCTAGGGCATATACATCCAACACTAGGGGCGCGTCACTTCGATTCCACCGGAGAAGGCTTGATGGCTGCCGCGTGGCGGCGACTCTCTGGGTGAAAACGGGAGACGGTTGGGCTGCGCAGTGGGCTATATAAGGCTGAAGGAGTACCGGTCCTTCCATCCTTCGTAAACAGGTCGTCGAGAATGCAGGACTTCCCATGTACCATCCCCGATATCGTCCGCTTTGAAGATGTGCACCTTTACGACCCGTACTGCACCGAGGATACGGTGCAGCTGGTCTACGGGAGCATTGAGGACCATTTCGGCCGGCTGCTCCCCAGACGCTCCTCCCTGCTGCAGCTGCTGATGTACTCCATCTGGAGGGCGTCGCCGGGGCTTTACAACCCCCTGTCTGAGCTGCTCTATGACGAGGCTGTGGGCAAGCTGCGGTCTTTAAGGCACTTCGGTTTAATCTCCGCGAACCGGCTGGCCCACTCAGAGGCGCTCGTCCGCGAGTGCTACGAGCTGAGGCTCGGAATTGACGCGCGCGGGGGAACCGGGGACAGAGGTTTGACCTCGCGAGGCCCCGGTTGGCGGAGATCCTTACCGAGTACCACGAGCAGTGCTCGCTGCACCCCCTCCCCCCACTGTTGTAATTTTCTTTTCTTTTTGCATGTACGGCTGAGGAGCCCATAATACCTTTTGAATAAACAAAGTGTTTCTTTCCTTTTTGCAATGCTCCATTGATCTTTATTAAATTAACAATAGATCCTAGGAAGAATTTACATTGGTTTAAAAGAAAGGTACAGGCTAATAGATGACTTTATTAGCTTGAGCCGAGCTCCCTGAGGGGCTGTTGGCCTCCGCGCTTGGCCTAGGGTGTGGGTCTCCCTGAGCTCTGGGCTGGTCGTCCGCCGAAATGAGCATGATCTGTCCGATGGTCAGGTCGGCGGGAGGGTGATCCTGGAAGCTCATTCCCGCGGTGAAAGCGTCCAAATGGTCCTTCGAATCGGTTTTCCCGTCGAACAGAGAGACCTTTGGGGACTTGTCGCGCGAGGAGACGTGGACAGCGAGCAGTTCCTCGGTGAACGGCTTTGTGAGCGAGTCGGAGGTATACTTAGCCCCGTCGCTCGAGAGGTGAGCCTCCCGGCGCATGCTCTCAATTTTCTTTTCGAGGGCGTCGAGCCGGCCGTGGTATCCCGAGGAATCGACGCCTTGGGATTCCTGGACTCCGGTGCGGGTGACCTGCATCTGGGAGCGGCCTCGGTTCCTTTCGACGAGGTGTCTCAGGTCCCGAGGCGAGGTGGCTCTGGGACCGTCGAGGTGAACCCCTTCCGTGCGGCCCCGTCGAGTGTGGTGGTGTCGACCATGCCTGTGGATAGGCGAGGTGACTGACATCTCCTCAGGGGGATAAGGGTCGCGTGGAGACTCGGGGCGGGGCGTTTTGGCGGCGGGTCTTGGTGTGGAGCCGTGGGGCGCCCAGCGGGCCTCAAGGAGTACCGGTTCGAGAGATCGGTGGTCAGGAGTTGTTGCCTGTTGGTGGTCAGCCGTCCAGACGGGGGCAGAGCCTTCTGGAGGCGACGGAGCGGCGATCTGGGGCCCAGGCCCGGCCGTTTGGACGCGGACGAGGGCCTCCACGAGGGATTGTAGCCGATCTATCCGGCCTGCGAGGGCGTTGATGACAGTCATTGGAGGAGGCTCGTCTCCGCCTTCGATGAGCGGAAGGCGGTGGCTGGTACCGGGATCTTCAGGGTGGCTGCTTGCCATTTGGGCGGAGATCGGAAGGCCAACTTTGTGTTTTGTGGAGTTTTCCCACAGACGGCGCCAACTGATGGAGGTTCTTTTCGGGTCTCCGTCAGATGTTGTCTTCCGTTGATCTCCCGGTGGATTTTGGTGATGATCTTCTGTTGCGTGTGGATTTCAATGAATTTTGATGAGATTGGTGATTTGAGGAGTTTAGCGCCGAGTACCTGCAAAGAAGTCCCGGGGTGGTTTGGTACCACCGAGGACCCTCCGACGATCAAGTTAGTGCTAGATCCGAGCAGAGTAACGGCTAAGTGGAGTAAAAAATGGTTTACTTGACCCCTCTGTGATGGGGGTTTATATAGCGGCGGTAGCACACAGCAGTAGACGCGAGAGTCTCGCTGGCCGTTACGCTCCCGACGTCATGCCTGCGTGAAGAGCGGATCGCCCATTAATGGGGATCGTGATGGGGTGGAACGTAGGACGTTGCTGGCGGAGAATCTGCGCGTGGCGAGATTTCTGGAGCGGCGGTTACGCCTGCGAGTAGTGACCTTGGTCGGTGGGCCGAGGAACACGGCCTCGGCTTGGAGCTCGGGACGAGCGAGGAGGCCGAGGAGTCCAGGTCTTGTAGCAGCTCGGCGCGAGCTGAGGGGCCGATGAGACTAATTTGCAGGGAGCCCCGAGGAAGGCTAGCTTGTGCTTGCAGGTCGGGCGTAGGGTGGCCTGGTCGGCCCCCGTGGGCCCTTTCTTTTGAGTCTTGGGACACGTCATCTGCCACGTGTCTTGATCCTGAAGATTGCTGATATTGAGCATCATCATTATGTGATCATATGAAGATCTTCCATGTGTTCAATTAGGTATAAAGTTGCACTTGGGAGTTGATTTGGCATATGATGAAACAAGTTTTAAAAAAAAAATGTGCAACCTATAATGTGCAATCAAGTGTTAAATGGAGTATATATATGATGCTTTGTTGCAAGAAAATGACACATATTCTTCCACTTATATGATGATCCTAACTTGTCCACTTGTGCACTGAAATCTAATCCAAAATCAGTATTCTGATGACTTAAAAATAGTATGCAATGCAAATCACAAACTTGAGCAGAAACAAGAAGTGGGCTCCAAGCCTCAAATCCTTTTCAGTGGAGGTTCAACAAATCCAATTGCGCTCCAAAAGCACCATTTATGTTTTTTGTCCTGTGTTCTTAATATCAAATAGCACAAGTCAATGGTGGAGAATCCAATAGAGAGAGATGGTCTGGACTGTAATCAATACACATGCCAACAAAACCATTATCTTTCTTTTGCCTTCTTTTATATATATATAGAGAGAGAGAGAGAGAGAGAGAATAAGAGAGAAAAGAGGTCATAGAAGGGGATTTTCATCTATGGCGTCGAAAAATACAACCCGTCATTTTTTTCGACGATCAGAATCCATCATCATCATCGTTATCATCTAAGATGTGTATACACCAAATTTCATGTGATTCCACTACCTTTTCACCGTTGAATTAGAAATGTAAAAAGTTATATTGTCGGTAAACCATTAATTTTGCACCAACTAAATCAACGGTGAAAAAAATGGTATAATCACATGAAATTTGGTGTATCTACATCTTAAATGATAAAGATGGAGGTGGTGTATGCTGATCGTCGAAAAAAATCAGAAGGGATGTATTTTTCTGACGCCATAGGAGGAAATCCACTCCTATGGCACCTTTCCCCCATTAACCTCTTATATATATATATATATATATATATATATATATATATATATATAAAAGAGGTTAATGGAGGAAAGGTGCCATAGGAGAGGATTTCCTCTTATGGCGTCGAAAAAATATGCCCTCTATCATGTTTTCCGACGATCGGAATCCATCATCTTCATCGTTATTATCTAAGACGTGGGTACCCAGAATTTCATGTGATTCTACAATTTTTTCACCGTTGATTTAGCAATGTAAAAAGTTCTATTGTCAGTAAACCGTTAATTTTGAATTCACTAATTCAACGGTGAAAAGGTTGTAGAATCACATGAAATTTGGCGTACCTAAATTTTAGATCGGAATCCATCATCTTCATCGTTATCATCTAAGACGTGGGTACGCAGAATTTCATGTGATTCTGCAATTTTTTCACCGTTGATTTAGCAATGTAAAAAGTTCTATTGTCGGTAAACCGTTAATTTTGAACCCACTAATTCAACGGTGAAAAGGTTGTAGAATCACATGCAATTTGGGGTACCTAAATTTTAGATTATAACGATGAAGATGATGGGTGCCGATCGTCGAAAAACACGATAGAGATTGTATTTTTTTCGATGCCATAAGAGGAAATTCCCTCATATGGCATCTTTCCTCCATTATTCTCTCTCTTTATATATATAGAATAATGGAGGAAAGATGCCATAGGAGGGAATTTCCTCCTATGGCGTCGAAAAAATACAATCTCCATCATTTTTTCCGACGATCGGCACCCATCATCTTCATCGTTATCATCTAAGCTATGGGTACGCCAAATTTCATATGATTCTACAACTTTTTCACCGTTGAATTAGTGGGTTGAAAATTAACGGTTTACCGACAATAGAACTTTTTACATTGATAAATCAACGGTAAAAAAGTTGTAGAATCACATGAAATTTGGCGTACCCACGTCTTCGATGATAACGATGAAGATGATGGATTCCGATCGTCGGAATACACGATGAAGGGCGTATTTTTTTGACGCAATAGGAGGAAATTCCCTCCCATGGCCTCTTTCCTCCGTTATTCTCATATATATATATATATATATAAACCCATAACTCTGGCCCCGTTGCTTGTGGCATGGGTCCGCGGGATGCGAGGTCTCATGTTCGACCTCCTTTCTTGCGTAGGTGTGTAATGGGAACCCCTGTGCTAGCCGAGAATGCTCGTTTCTCTCTCTCTCTCTCTCTCTCTCTCTATATATATATATATATATATATATATATATATAATTGTTAAATTATCGGACTGGGAACCTATGTTTGGGTTCTCTGATGTTTTCCCTGCTATTAGATAATCCTGACCACACATCTCAGATAAAAAAACACTCATTCTATGGGCCTCCTATTCTACACATTTGTGAGCCGTTGTATCCTAATAGTTTGTAATAGCAAAGGGTCCCCGTCCAAATTTATAAGCTTGCATTACTCTCTATTTTCACAAAAATAAGTTAGCGATACACTCACAAAATAAAATCAAATATATTTTTATTTTCCATTTTTTTTGGGAAGCCCCGCACACAAAATGCATATTTTTAAAACTATGAAGATTTTAAAACTATGCGAGTGGGAGTTGAACACTGTCTGCAAAGAGGCTTTACCGCTTGCCCTGTGTCGCTCTACTTCAGTTTAGCATATTGAATGATGTGATGTGTAAACACAACATACATCATCATTGTGAAAAACACTACATAGTGGTTGAATATGCAAGCAAAAGCATTAGATAAACTCTTCAAAAATTTGACTTGACAAAATCGTTTGAAGGACCACAACAAGCTGGCGAATCTGACACTCTACACAGAAGCAGTGAATCAGAGTGCAGTTTGCTCTCCAACTAACAGACACAAATCAGAGCACCCAGAAAACACATTATTTTTGCCACCAATCACACACTTATCCAAGAGCTTAATTAATTTTTCTCATAACCTTTTAACAACGCTAGTAATGAAAGCAAGCATATCAAAGAAACATAGACATTTTGGCCAATAATAACACATTTTCAGCACTACACATGAGATGAGAGTCATGAGACACAAGGGCAAATCAGGAGGAGGCTTCATAGAAATTTCATGAAGTTAATTTTCATAAAGTACTAAAAGGCACTAGCATGAAATAAACCATGGACATGACTATATATAAAACTTCCGCATTTTGCAACCATAGTACAACATTTTATAAGATTCAAACAGCTCATTTTGGACCATTTCCCCCCAATCATTCAATTTTCCACAAAAGGATGCGACAAAAATGAGAGATCGCATTAAAAGACCACCCCATGTTAGCAAAATACTCCAATGTTGCAAAGATAAAGCATTGTAACTGGTTTTAATCAGAAAGAGAGCGACGCCACTGATTAAGGTCTCTCTCTCTCTCTCTCTCTCTCTCTAAGTGGTGGCAGATTGCGTAAGTAACTTGGTGTGGTTGTGCTCGCCCTCGTATGTAACGATGAGCATCGAGGGTTCTTCTAAGCATCGCTCTACGTGCTTTCTTGCGGGGCACCCCCTCATGCTGCTACACTTGTAGTATCCCCTGCATAAATAAATCGATCAAGTTAACTTCTCGTTGCTCTAATGCCACCTTTGAAAACGATAATTATGAATGCCGACGATGAACATGGAAGCTAAAGGCAAGAAATAGAAAGTCCGAGTTAATCTTAGGTAAATGCAAAACATAAAATGGATAGTAATTAAAGATTTGGATTTGGAAAGGGCTCGAGTATCTGTTATCATGTTACAAAATCACCTGAAGAGATTGCAGGAAATTAATTTGCAATTGAAGCACTTCATTGATGCGCTCAATTTAATTTTCTCTAATCAAAGTGCTTGAAATGGAATTTTAAGTTCAAGGTATAGTTTGCTAATGTATAGTAAGGGCATGTGATAGGCTTGTTTTAATTTAGTTAGATCCTTTTGTTGCGCAAATAAATAAATAAATAAAAATTCGTTAGATCTTTTGATCACATTTCCACTGCAAAATATCAAATGGGGCATAAATTTGGAAACTTAATATTAGTCACAATGAACATAGACATGCTCCTATATGTATTAATTCCCGAGAAAATATTTGCGGTTAATGTCTTTGTATCTCTTGTATGAAACTCTTTTTGAGCATATATCTATAAACAAGAGGATCCTAGGATATTACTCAAATATACTTCGTATTTGTTAGACAATGAATGTGTGGTAGAATATGCCCATATACATGAAGTCATAAGTATCAGAATCCCAAGTACAGTAAAGAGATACTCAGGCACCTATAGTTCCAAACATTATATATCTACCTCTTTAATAAACTCGTTACAAAACAAATGTACCAATCATGATCTCAGATATGTCTCGTAAAAAAGAAACATAGGTACGTAGAATGAAATCGAAATGATACCTTGGATGCGGAGAACCTTTGATAGGTTTTTGCCCATACTTCCTCCATGAGTACTCATCAGGAGGGATATCCGCAAGCTTGTTACTAATCGCCGGCACCTTGATCGACCTTTTCACTCGCATCTTCCTGCAATATAAAATTTATACTCTTTATTCGAGTCAAACCTCAGCAAACACATCATGTTAGAATATAGAATTATATCCTTCAACCCTCACCAAAACTTCGGACTCACCAAAACTTCGGAGTTTTGGTGCAGTGGCAAGGACTTCAAGAATTAAGATGGTATTGGAATCATCCATGTTTAAATCCCTCTCGATGCGTATTTAAAGTGGATTAATGTTTAAAATTATATCATTGTGCAAAAAAAAAATGTTAGCCTATAAAAAGCCACCTCAACGGCGGTGTTAGAATATAAAGATATACCCTTCAACCATCATCATAACTTCAGAGTTTTGGTGTAGTGACATGGACTTGACACAATCAAATAAAAGAAGAAAATTAAAACTCAACCTTCTCTTGGAGCAATGGCACCTCCCACTCCTTGCGCATTTGCCATTCCCATTCTCACCTCTTCCGTTGCACCTCTTCTTCATACTCCCCGGCTCCGAAGACTGCAACCCACCGATCAACTGAAACGGCTTTCCGTCCAAAGTAGGGCCCACGCTCCGATCCATACTAAGTGACGAAAGAAATGACCTCGAGGAAACGGTCGGGGTACAACTAGAGTTATCAAACTTGAGGTTAATTCCACTATTGCTCCTCTTAAAAATCTCAGCTTGAAGCTTCATTTGGTGCTGAATCTGCTGAAATCTCTGGTGGGTGTTCTGTTGCTGAAGGAATTGAAAATGTTGGGAAGAGGAAGACGACGCAAGCTGCTCAAACATCGGATTCTCAAGGAAATTCTTGGGTGTGGGATTTGAGTCTGGGGTTGAGATAGACAAAAGGGACTTGGGGACCAATTGAGTAGTAGGACTAGACCTTAATGATGATGATGATAATGGATTGTCCATGAAAATCTTGTGATTGAATGAGTTGGGTTTCTTTGATCCCTTGAATCTTGCATGACCCACTTGGTTACCGAGCAAAGAAACTACTTTCTTGAACTTTGAGACAGATTCACCAGTTTCAGCCATTAGTGTCCTATATTGAGCTTGATCTTGATCTTGAGGTTGTGGCAAATGGCTGAGGACTCTATGGCAACTCTCTACAGCTGCTCTATTAGCTTCTTCTACCTCTTCCATTTTCTTTATCCCCCCCCCCCCCCGCGCAAATAACAACTCTACAATCACCTTAAAAAGCTCAAAATTTCAACAGCTTGGGGCATCTGAAACAAAAACTGAAAATTAAAATTAACAGCTTAATGCCCAACAAGGCTTCAACTCACAAAAAGGAAGATCCTCAAATTGCCATTAATAAAAGGAGAAACAAACCAACAACTTTATGGGCAAAAAACCAAGATGATCAAGCTGAGCTCAAAACCAAAGCAAGATGGCATCTTTCATTGCTTGCATGAATTCTTAGAACCATTAAATCAAAACCCAAATCACGATTTAGCTCTTCAATTAAAAAAACTAAAAATTAAACCCAACACATCAAATTCTAAACAAAAGGGCCAAAAATAGAAAGGAAATAAAAGCGCAGACCTTGGATTCGAAGTGAAGAGGGGAAGCCCTAGATTGGTGGCAAGGCCATGGCAGCCATGGGATTGGGAGGTGTGAAGGGGAAGACCAAAACACAAAAGAAAATTTCCATCTTTTTTTTTTTGCTTGCAGCAAATATAATAATGATGAGAGAGAGAGGAGCTAAGATATTAGATTCTCACTTGATTAAGGGGCTGATTATAATATTCCCCCCACCTCTACAAGAATGTCCCTATTCTCCATCATCAACGGCCCAGATCTCTTGGTTGCATGATGGGCCCCACACTTAGACTTTTTGTTCCTGTTTCCAGTTTTTTTATCGATTTTTTTTCTTTTTGCTTTTACCCCCCTAATGTTTTATATTTTGCAGTCCCCACGTTTAAGCTTATGTGTTCTTTCTCAAAGTAACGCTTAACATGTCATGATACCAATCCTGAGTAGAAGCTTTTGAGAAAATCATAAAAAGGAATATAATTAGCAATAGAGTGTAAAACAATTCAATGATCAGGCGATCAATGTTTTAATTGAATGCTCTACTTGAAAGCTCACCGTCTTTATTTTTGTTACGCCCTCAAACGAAACATCGTTGTCATATTTTCCTCACGATTTTACTTCGCTATTATGTTATAGTATTATTTAGTACGTATTAAGCTCACATTGTGGTCCTTTCTGATTCATACGGGATTTCCACATGTACTAAGTTGTTCGCGTCAAATAGCAAGCTCAAAATGCTTTCAGCCGCTTAACTCTTTTCTTCACAGCAACCCTCCACTATACTTGTACCGCTTTTCTACGACCTCGTTCACATCATTACATGGTTTCCTCTGTTCCATTTCACTACTAACTGCTAAAAAATTAATTTTTCTGCTTTTGAGTAAACAATTTACAAGGTGTGATTGGTACGTATAAATAAGAAGAACTTATAGAGTTTATAGGTAAAAGTTTGGCTTAGTTAATTAAAAGAAAACTATTTCATACCCATTTTTAAAAAATTAGTTTTTAGTTTGGAATTTTGCAGGGTCGTCAAAATGTCCGTCAGAGGTTTGGGGCCCACATTTGGGGGTTGTGGGGCCCATGTAACGGGTCGATTCTGTAACTTCTTCTTTTGACCCCGTCTGCAGCTTTTTTGCTTGTTAAAGCTAAGCTCTTTGTTTCTTGGACTTTTTATCGGATCCTTATTCGCATCCGAGTTTGGATCCGAATGTGAAAGATCCGACCCGTTCCATTTATCCGCTTGAGAACGGTGATGATGCTCATAAATGGTATTTTCTCAGATTACGACACGTGGCGGATGACATGTCCCGAAAGCAATGGAGGTGGAATAAATGAGTTGCATTAAGGGCATTCCTCCGGACCTCGTCTCGAGGAAGTGTCCGATTTTTCAGGAGACCTCCCTGAATACTTTCCACCTTCACCTAGTAAACTACCACCAGCTCGTCTCCGAGCTTCCTCGTCCTCACTGCTCATCTCCGAGCCATCTGACAGGCTGAGCTTCCTTGGCTTCCCCGATCAACCGAGAGCGTAGAACTCAAGCGCTCCCGCAACAGCTCCGCGTATCTCGCCAGGGCGAGATATCCGCCTCCCAACGTTCCGCGTCCCACGCTAGCGCGTCCCCCATTAATGGGCGTATCCCGTCATTAATGCTAGGATAATGCAAGGGCGTAGCTGACAGCTCGCGCCCGCTCATTCTACGCGACCACTATATAAACCCCTCTCTCAGACGACTCGGGTAACTCGAAATCATTTCCAATACGCCGTTTCTCTGCACTTATTCTCCGGCACTAACTTGATTGTCGGAGGGTCCTATGGTGGTCACCCATCCCGGGACTTCTTTTGTAGATAGCTCGGCGTCATTGCCAACCCATTGAGATCCACACATTCAACAACTCCCAAACCAAATCTCAACCGTAAAAGACCTCCATCATAGGATTGACGAAGGACAACATCTGAAGGAGATCACAACCTCCATCAGTTGGCGCCGTCTGTGAGAACTGAAAGTGTTTGTTAGCACCATTACTGGGTTTTACTAGTATCAAGCATGCTAATTTAAAATTTTTTGGGGTGCTAATTAACACTAAATAAGAAACGAAACTAGATAATTAGGGTTTAACTATGATATAACAAAAACTATACTAAGAGAAAGATGGCTACAACCTTTGTAGACCGTGTCCTTTTCTTCTCAAACTCCGTGTAGTAGTCCACGCGACTCCACTAGGCCCCACTTGAAGTTGGATCGAGTTTCCTTTGCGATCTTCGTGCCGAAGATGATCCACCCGAAATTCCACTAATCCAAGCTACATCTTCACTAAACTCTTTAGTGAAGAAAACATACTATACCAAAGCGCTAATCTAGTGCAGGATGGTGAAGTAGGAGTGTTGTTTGCTCACCAGGGTTCTCATAAGCCCAAGATTTCACAACTCATGTGAACGATTGAGCTTGGAGGTGGAGGTGAACTAAATGGAGAGAGCTAGAGAGCAAATGAGCTCAAGCAAATGGCTAAGCTAGAAAATAAACCAAGTAAAGAATGGCTTAATACCCCCATATTATTGAAGCAACCAATATCCATCAATATAGAATTGTAACAATGCTTCAATAGTGTAGGATGATGAATAAAAAATTCATCAAGCCATGCTTTACACCATGCCACAAAAGTCTCCTCATTTTTCAACCTCATTTTCTATTTTCTAAAAATAGAAAATTCATCCCATGTTTCATATATATATTATGAAGAATAATTAGTGAGCTAATAATATTAGTTAATATATGATTATATCAAATATAAATATATATCATATTATTAAATCAACACTTGATTTAATAATCCAGTTATATCACATATAACCGACTAATATTATTTATCTGTATATCACATTATCAAATCAACATTTGATTTAATAATTCGGTTATATCACATATAATCTAACTGATAGCAAATAACCGTCAGATTAGAATACGGTATCACATACTCGTATTTAATCAGGCCCCACACATATCAACATATGCGCCCTACTTCGTTTCGCTTGAACTAGGAAACTTCTGTGTGGGATTCTAAAGACTCGTTAATACGCCGGCAGTAGGTAATGATCACATCAGTTACGCATAAGCCGTCAGCGGTACTAGCTGGACGTAATGGCTACCCAGATATTGAGCGATTAGAAGATCAACAAGCAAGCTTGTCCAAACTGCTGGGTTTCGCCAGCGCCCTGGCCATCTACCATGGCCGATGAGGAACAAAAACTGACGTTTAAAAATTTTTGGCGCAAATAAAACCCGCCCAAGATCTAAACCATAAATCTATACTAGCAAACTAAAGAAGCTAAACTAAAGGGTTAGAAGTGATATACCAAAAGAACCAAGTATTTCGGTCTTCCATCACCTTCCTAAGCTCCTTGAGGCGTGCTCGAACGAACTTGACCGTCGGTCTTTCTCCTTCGAAGATGATCCACCCGAGAGAACTTCACATAAAGAATGCAAGTGAAATAATTAGGGTGTCTAGGTTGTCAATCTAGAAAACTTAGGATATAGTGAGTGAACTAAGTGTTTATCTATCTCATCTCACCTTCTCTCATGATTCTCAACACATGAGAGGGTTGAGAAGAGGTGGAAGATGAAGGTGGAGGAAACCATAAAACTCAAGAGAGGAGTGAAGCACAAAATGGTGAGGAGAAGATGACATGCTCAAGAGAAAGAACCATCTCACAAAAATAATGATCTGACCATGGAGAAAGAAAATGAGCATGCTTGGTTTTGTAAAACTATAGTCACAAATTCGTCGTTCGGGTATAATTCGGCGAGGTCGAAAATTCGGATTCGGAGAACTATTCGGAAAAAATCGGCAGGTATTCGGGAAAAATTTGGTAAGTGTTCGGGAAGGATTTCGAGCAAGAAATTAATATATGAGACGCTAGGTTTTGATTTTGTAAATTATTTGCTGTTTTTTGAATTATTCACCGTTTTTCTCATAATTCGCGAATTATTCGGCCCGCCGATTAATTCGGCGATTAAGTCGGCTGATAAAAAATTCACGAATTATTCGCGAATTCAGCGAATAATTCGCGAATTTCGTGACTATGTGTAAAACAATATCTTTCATTTTTAAAATATGCCCATACTTGAATATTATACACAAATGAATTAAGAATTCATTTGTGCACACTATGCAAGCATGGTCCTCACCACACTCCCATCAAATCAATGCCACCTCATTTATCCATTTATAATAAATGGTCAAACCATAAAAAGAGGTGTCCACCTTCTAGAATGTTATCTGTGTTGGGTTGTCTAGCATGGCAGTAAGGTTTCGGGAGGCATCATCCATGCCATATTTAAATTTTTGCCGTTCTAGCTAACTCTAACCCTAGAATCGATACTAGAAAATCCGACGAAACGATATGTAAACATTTTACAACTAAGTGAATGAGGGAATACAACCTTTGTAGATCGGTCCTTCACTTCTAAAACTCCATGTTGTAGTCCCTTCGCTGCGAATGGTGAACTCCCGGACTCTAGAGAGGGCTCACTTGAAGAAACGAACAAACTTGCTCAATGTCTTCGAGGCCGAAAATGATCTACGTCGAGGAGACTCGAGCTCATGCTACCTCTTCACTAATGTATGAAATTAGTGAAGCAAACACCCTAAACTAAATGGCTAATAGTAGAGGATGATGAAATAGCAAGTAGGCTCACTTTAGTTTTATTTTTCTCATTAGGTTTCATCGCTTAGAAAAAACTAGCAAGCTTTTTCTCAAGTGAGGAAGAAGAAGATGAATGAAACTCATAAGGTTAGAAATGCAACCATGGTGAGTGTATGTCATGTACTAACCATTGTAGAGACTAAACCATAGCTATGAGTTAAAGGGTTAGGTTAAAAAATATCTTAAGCTAGACAAATGAGTGGACTAAGTTAATGTTCTACTAGCTTCTCCAAGCTCAACCATGACTAATTATCCAAGTTGTTTGAATAACTTAAAACAAATAAAACCCTTACTTTAACCTAGCATGGTGTGAGTCTCATACATACATGTTGCATGTGTAACCTAGCATGACACAACAATATATATCACATATATATTTTGTGTGCAAAAAGAAAACAATACATTTAACATATATCATATATATATCAATGTATCATAAGTGAGAAAAATGAATACTTAAGTGAGCTAATATTAGTTAATGTAATTTAATATATCAAATATATAATTCTACATCAAATTATTAAATCAACACTTGATTTAATAATCCGGTTATGTCTCATATAACCGACTAATATCAAATGTATCCTTTTATCGAATCAACCCTTGATCCAATAACCCGGCTATATCACATATAACCAATCGATATATATATCGCGAGAATAGAATGCGGTATCACATCCACGCATTAATCTCGGTCCCGCACATATCACATATGTGCTCCTACTCCATTTCGTATGAACCAGGAAACCTCTATATAGGACTCTGGAAACTCATCAATACGCCGGCAGTAGGTGATGATCATATCAAACACCCACAAGCCGCAAGCTAAACGTAACGGCCACCCGGGTATTGAGCGATCAGAAGATCAACAAGAAAGCCTGCTTGTACTCCTGCGAATCCAATCAGTAACACTACCGTACAGTCCGGTCTTTTCGTTTGATATGTCGCATATCACAGCCTGAGGGTAGTATAACGTCAGACCCCAATAGCATGATAAGTCATGTCGATGCAAAGTCCATAACGGTTTGAGAAACTACTGATAACACTTACCAATAAATCTCAGCAACCCTGGTCAGGGATTTCCTGTTATGGCCAATTGAGCATAGCGCAACATCAACTCCCAATACCGGGAGAGACGAAACCCCTCCTGTCGCTCATTGCCTCCATGTGACTCGGGACTGTACCCAAAAACCACCTTTTTGCATGATCTCTTGACCGTGGTATGGTGGAAATCAAAGCACAGTAGGAATCACACAAGACTCTATGGCGATCTCGGGTCTACAGACTAACCTGTACCAGTGTCACCAGAGAACTGCTATCCGACGATAGGTATAATACCATCTAGGAGTTCTCGGCGAGTCCATTCAGTGTACCCAGTCTCTACTGAGCACTCGTGTACCTTCTCTGATGTCAAACACCAATGGATATGGGATCATCTATCGCCTATCACATGGGTCGAGAAGCGTATACGCTAGTCTACTCTGGAGTATCAATGTCCTATCTCGATACTCCCACGACTTGGAACAATTATAGGGTGTACTTGTGGACTACCCTTGGCCCCACTAGTATGATCTCCATCATAATCCTGTTAGTCAAGTACACATCCTAAGGGCTTTGTCAACATGTGAGAGCAAGACAGTATCACATACACAA
The DNA here is from genome assembly GCA_030015575.1 of Agapanthus africanus. Classification (NCBI taxonomy): domain Eukaryota; kingdom Viridiplantae; phylum Streptophyta; class Magnoliopsida; order Asparagales; family Amaryllidaceae; genus Agapanthus; species Agapanthus africanus. The sequence goes on along the minus strand of CM057345.1, from coordinate 154,091,888 downwards.
GTCAACATGTTAAGACAAAGGGCAACCAGATAGTATACTATCATATCGAGCAAGAAAGTCCTCCCTATATATATCTAAGCATCCATTACAATATACATCCCATGTACAGTAATGGCCTCTAGGGCATACATATAACTAACAATCTCCCACTTGCACTAAGGCTATCTGTTGTAGTATCTAATACCCAACAATTTAGCAGTGGTTGTAGTATCCCATACTCAACCATCCCAAAATCTCTCAAATAGTATTTGGGGAAGCAAGCCTTAGTGAGTGGATCCGCCGTGTTAACCTCAAAACCCGCTCTCCTTATCTCGATCCCTTGGAGATCAACCATCTCCCTGATCAGGTGATACTTGCCTCAGAATTTTTCTGGAACGCTGATGGGACATGTGTTCTTAGGCCAAAACCACAACTCCATTGTGGTCACAATAACAGTTATTGGACGCTCAATGGTAGGAACCTTGTTCATCTCATGAACAAGAAATGCCCAGACAGCCACTTTGGCAGCATCATTGGTAGCAATGTATTAAGCTATTATCGTCAAGTATGTCACGGTATCTATCTTGGAACTCTTCCAACATACCGTCCCTCCACTGAGGGTAAAGACAATGCCTGTGACCGACTCTCAGTCGAACTTATCACTCTGGAAACTGGAACCAAGAACTTTCTTTTAGTGCTTCTCAAGTACTTAAGAAGGTCCTCCACAGCTGTCCAGTGATTTTCCCAAGATCCGATTGATTCCTAATCACTACACCTAGTGAGTCATTTACATCCGGTTTAGTATATAACATCGCTGTCACGACCCGAAATATTAGCTCATGACCAGCACTTAAATCACGCAACGTCTAAAGGCGTAATATAATCCAAGTAAGCTGAACCCCAGAAATCTAAACCTTTTTAATAAAACAAAAGAGGTGAAGTTTTGAAATAAAGGTATAATGAAATCAAGTTTTCTTAATGCGCAGAAAAGGAACATGAAATGCAAGTGAAATTTACTAGTTTGAAAATATGTTTCGTCTTTTAAAAATTTGGGCAGCACCTCCTTTGAATATTTTGATCCAAAACCACAAATACATAATAAAATAAAAGGCATCCCCAAACGGGAGATAGCTCTTCGCCAAACGACGGATACACAACCATGCAATGTATAAATATAAGTATACGACGCCCAACGACGAAGTTCACCACAAAAGATAAAGAAGTAAGCAAGACATCAACACCACAAGTAGCGGAATACACCCCGCTCTAAATCTCACAACCACAATTCTTGCTAAGTCTCATTACTTATACAATTACTAGTTTGATTGATGGAGTTGACTAGATACAATATGAAATACAAATACAAGAGTGGGTACGATACAATGTCCCACTTACCAAGCAAAACACCCAAATGAAGCTATGTTCCAGCGATGCCGCTACGGATCCACGCGGTCAACCTGCAAGAACTGTGGCACAACAGGGGTGAGTTGCCAACTCGTGAATAGAAAAACATCTACAGATAGAAATCGAATAAATAACGACTCCTAGGTCAACTATATCATAAAGGTAATACTATGATATCTAGGGTGACCGGGTCTGTATATGTGCCAACACTATAAATAAATGCCTAACAGCATGTGGATATCATCCAACAATATAATCAATGTATGTATGCATGTGGATCTCGTCCAACCAAAGAATCAATGCCTGTATGCATGCGGATCTCTTCCCCGTGTCAACCAATGACACAATAATATCATGCATGTAAATATCATAAAAGCATACGCATGAAAGTATGAGAATATAAATCAACGCGCGTCTCTCGCGACACATCAAAAACATAGAACTTGAGTGTCCAATATCGACACTCGAAACATCATGAAACCCGTGTCCAACATCGACACGTAAATCCTCATATCTCGGGCTCCATCAGTCCGGATCGGCCCTCGGGCTCCATCAGTCCGGATCGGCCCATATCATCTCTCGACTCCGGTCGGTATCCTTCGGATATCCACCGAGCCCAAATACTATCACCGGTAGGTAGTAGTCCCTCTGCTAGGCTCACCGTCTACTGCACAGCAATCCGTTCTCTCTCCGGGGTACCATACCGGGTCCACCATGTACCCGCAATCGGCCTTATCCAACTCCTCGAATCGGGTATCACTGTCACACGTCTTAGAACCGAGAAAATGTATGGTGGACGCACTGAAATATCATATCAAGAGAAACCGGGTTTTTAAAACAGTGCATGCTTTCTTTTGAAATAGCCACGGTTCTCAAATCCAGAAATCTCATGAAAACAGCATATCTCAATGCGTAAAAGCGTAAAGCATGATGTGTGCGACATATAACAGAATGTAAGCATATCCGTATATCATGCAACATGGAACAGTAATATGCACATATCGAGGGAAAACCGCTCTTTTAAATGAATCCAGTTTTTAAAATATATCATGCGGTTCCCAAATCTCCAAAATCAAATACAACATCGTATAATGGTGCATATGTGTAAGTACGCAAGTATGGATGTACAAATGTGTATGTCCGCAAGTATGGGTGTACAATATGTATGCACGAAAGTATGGTGTACAATATGTATGCACGCAAGTATGGTGTACAATATGTATGTACGCAAGCATGGGTGTACAATATGTATGTACACAAGTATGGGTGTACAATATGTATGGACGCAAGTATGGGTGTACAATATATACGTACGCAAGTATGGGTGTACAATATGTATGCACGCAAGTATGGTGTACAATATGTATGTACGCAAGTATAGCATGTAAGGAGTCATATCATGATGCAACAATTCTACTGTGTAGTGACATGGAAATTATCGATGATGAAGTGTGTGAGCCGGAAAATCTGTGTAAGTGTAACATACGCATAATCGATAATGGTGTAGGTGTACTAGCACAGGTATATGAAATGCAATGAGATTGACATGAGCGTAGCATAAAGTAAATCGTATGCAAAGTGCTGACAGGTATACATATCTAACATGACCGAGTTGGTGAATCTAACAATCAGCATCTAGCCTCACAACAACATGTATGGTACAAAACATCGTACGGCATCCTCTAGTCAAGGGTATGGATCAATTATCATAAAACTCATCACGTACGGAAAATCATCGTACGGCGGCATCAAATCATTAGGGATCCTATCAAGCTATATGACAATGAGGGGTACGGACCTAACGTCACGTACGACATATCAATCAAGATTCACAACATTATATAAATCTATATACCTATATCTCCGGGTCACAACTATAACAATCTCATATCAGCGGACCGGCAAAGGTATCAATTATCTCAATCGACTCACATCCGTATACCAACATACCATCAAGTCATCATATCATATCGTATTTCCTTTTCATCGCATTTATATCTCACATCAAATCAATTTATATATATATTCTATCCTATACACCAAGTGTCATGTTACTCTAAAATTTCTAGTTATTCTAATGCAACTATATATCTATAAGTCGTCATTCACATTCACTTTTCATATCCTTATTGCTTTCATCACATATCTCGATACATATATTCTATCATTCATCTCTAACTATCTTTTAACTATAACCCTAGTTTCCTAACCTAGGTTTCCTTACCCATATTCTATATATAAATCGGTTTCCATCAAGTTTGCGGGGGTGCTATACGCCATCCACCCGACTTCCCCCGTAGATATAGATCTACCCACCTTGTTCTTCGCTTGCCGAAGTCGATGACGCCATGCTCGTCCTTGTCTTTCATGTCCTCTCGGGGTACCTAAATATATACACATATAGCATCGTAAACGAAATCACGCACGAAAACCAAAATGTCGCACGAATCTCACATAGCTCAAAACCTATGGTCTACTCACACAAAAGAGCCCAAAAACACTCGATATCGACATGCAAATGTCAAGTGACAGAATAAAATACCAATTACTAAAATTAAGAATTCAAAATACATAAAACATAACCCCGAATCAAAATAGCAACTCAAGAAATTGGTACCAGATTTTGTTTCAGGTGAAAACAAGGTGCACAAACAGTACTGGGGTGATGTATATGGGACCTATGAACTACACAAGAAACCTGGGCACCTAATTTCTCAATGTGGTCGGCCACACACATGGTAAATCCGGTCTTCTCGGCCAGGGGGTCTCTGCTGGGGCTCGTCTGGTCAGGGTGGTCTCCTATTGGTCTAATTAGGTCCCTGGTATTGTTTGCTTTTCTAGTAATGGCCCCAGATCATTCCAGATTCCCTGTAGGCACTAAATCACACACAAAACCGACATTAGAAAGTTTCTGTTTTTGGATTTCAAGTTTAGTCCGGATTTGATCTGGGTTTCTAACACCATGGGGGTGTAAGGTCACTACTAAAGCCCAATTACACTATCCCAATTCAAATCACACCCTAACCCCAACTTGGAATTTTCAAAGTTCGCTAAACACCACTTAATCACCTCTAAACTTGCATGAAAGCTAAAGTAAACCGAATACTACACTAAATGTGAAGGAAATACCTCATTTGGCAACTCAAGAATTTTCTTGAGTTGCTCCAAGTGCTCAAAATCCATCCTTTCTTGGTCCAAAGTGCATTTAGTGAGCTTGTGCATGTTTTTAAGGAAGTGGGGATGAGGTTTTTGTGTGTTTTTGGATGTGAAATGAGGTGTTTGAGGTGGTGGGAGAGGGAGTGCTGCCATGAGAAGATGAAGGAAGAAGAAATATTGAGGATGATGAATGAAACAAAGGCCATGACCAAGGTTTGACCCCCCACCTCTCTCTTCTCTCTCATACCCATACCTCATTCTTTATTCCAATATCTTTTCTTTTTCTTTTCTTTTCTTTTCTCTTCTCTTTTAAAAACAACAACCATGAAATGAAAATGAAGGGAAAGCCATTATAAAATGTAACAAGTGCCAAAATATGACATGGTGCATGTCATGTGTACAAAACTCGCTTAATGTACGATTAGCGATATTTAATCGCGATTAGCATTAAAATGGAATATAGTTAGTCATAAAAATTTATAATTTGCTTAATCATATAAAACACCCTCATTTCAGAAATTCTATAATTTTCCAATTTTTCCCCAATTTATCGGTATTTAATTATACCGCTCTATTAGAATATTCAGAATATTTATTATTTAATTATAAAAATTCCAAAAAATAATATTATATTTTTCTGAAATGTTACAGTCTTCCCCCCTTAAAGAAATTTGGTTCCCAATTTAAATTTAAACTCTCCCAATTTCTAAAACATTTCAGTAAAATGGTCAAGTCGTCGGGACTTCAAAATCATAAATACATAAAACACATCGTAGCGCAATGCATGTGCATGAAAAACGAGTATATAACTCAAAATCAAAACTCCGTCAAGCGACCTGCAATCATCGGAGTTATGAAGAAGACACCAATGTTTAAATCCAATACGAAAACCAACATGATATACATCAAAACTATACATGTAAACATCAAAACTATACATGTAAACATCTGAAAGAAATGCATGCCAAACCCTTTTCAAGTCGCTGTGCGATGTGCGTATCACTGCACAGTGGCGGACGTCTATTGTATGAAAATAACTATATGTATGTATATATATATCCTTCGTTTAACATGCACGTCCCGCCATTTTGAAAATAATTTTGAAGGGTTTCCTTTGTTAAAAGTTTCGTGTCATCTCGGACACGTAGGTAAATACTGAGACTATAGCTCTTTTTTTGGAAATCCTTCGATAGTTATCAATGCATGCAAAAATATGTTCAGGTACTGTCCTCGGACTTGTCCTATTCGGTTACTACATAATATAGTACCCATCATGCAAATAAAGTGCCTCAAAGTAAAATCAGCCTCAAAAGGCGTATCCAATAATCACGTGCGTCTGGTGCGCACGGGAATCAAATCCAAATACAAGTGCTACGAACGTGCACAAAAGCAAAACTAAGTGCAACGGGTGTGCACGAAAGTATCTGTCCAGTGCAACGGGTGTGCACGACAACATCATCTAGTGCATCTAGAGTGCACGGAAATCTCAACACAGTGCAACTAGCCATGCATGAAGAAAATCCCAAATCGAGTGCATCTGGTGTGCACAAAATCGCATCTCATATCATGCGCCCAACATGCGCGAAAATCCAAATCAAGTGCATCCATCATGCACGAATGAAATCTAAATCAAGTGCATCTGATGCGCACAAAACCCAATATCAAGCGTCTAATAGGCGCAAAAATTCAACCCAAACGCGTCACTCCATATAAATGCCCAGTGCGGTAAAGCGCACGAAAACGAACGTCAAGTGCAGCGCGCACAAAAACGTAAATCTGGTAACATAAATGCTCAACGATATAAATCGGGTGCAACCAAGCTACGGAGTGCAAATCCAGTACAACAATTGCACGAAATACCGATATGGTGCAATCAACCCACAAAATGTAAACCCAGTGCAACAAACACACGAAATATAAATCTGGTGCATCCAGTGCACGAAATACAAATCCAGTGCATCTAGTGCACGAAATACAAATACGGTGCATCCTGTGCACGAAATACAAATACAGTGCATCCTGTGCACAAAATACAAATCCAGTGCATCCTGTGCACGAAACACAAATCCAGTGCATCTAGTGCACGAAATACAAATACAGTGCATCCTGTGCACAACATACCAATCAATAACTCAAATGCGTAAATAGTAACACCGAGTGTTCCAATGTGTATAAAATCATAAACGTGTGCAATTGCGTGCACAAAACACATATAAATGCACTGCAAGCACATATAAGCTATACCGAGTGCAAAAATCAAATCGAGTATGTACCACACGCACAAAATCAAATCAACTGTATGAAATCTACGAAATCATAAACACGTGCCACCAAGGCACAAAATCGACATCAAGTGCAATAAATATGCACAAATCGCAAATCAACACAACGGTATATAAAATATATATCAAGTGAAATAACTATGCACAAAATGTAAATACCCAGTAGGTGCAGCCATGGTGCACGAAAACAATATCATGAAACTCAAATCCAAGCGATATAAGCATGATACTCGAATCACAACGCAAATCGCAAAAAATGACATCGAGGTACACCTACTACGATGTCGAAAAATATCGGTGCGCCCAAAACTGGCAGAGCAAGAACATCCGCTTGCCTCCTGCTCACGGTCTGGCGTTCTCTGTCTCTGGGTCTTCATTTCACTATGGATTACCAATTTCACAATCCGTCGGCTCATCGGCCCGGTCAGGCGTACTAACGGAAACAATTCCGCTCTGGCACTCCTCTGGTCATCTCTCGGCCAATTATCACGACCACTCGTAAAGAAGCACGTCACCGGCGTCGGCCTCTGGCCCTCTGAATACACGTGACCCATCTGATTCTCGATGCAAATCTCATTGCAGTAGTGTCCTAGAAGGAACCTGCTCAAGGTCTCTCCCGATCTCATCTATGCTGAACTATACGGAGGCTGGTGCTCTTGCATAATCTTTTATCGCTTTCTGGACATCTGCGTTCTTAGTACAGCATTTCCTCGGGAACTGGTCGCATCCCAACGCCTTTATAGACATATCCGATCTCTAATCTCAACGGGGAGTAACAACAGCTCGTCAGCATCTCGCACGAACCTCTGGTCCCACTCGTCTGTATCATCGTCTATTTCGACGTCACGTCACGCTATCTGCGTACTGCAAATGTTCTCGGCTACAGTTAATCCGAAGTCTCTCTCACGGACCCGAAATCACGAACTCGGTATCTTCATCACTCTGTAGAAGATCTCTAGCTGAACACGTCCTCAGGAACTCGTCCCAACTATCGGAGGAATACTCTGTACTCGTCCGTTCTCAATCAACTCACAACGCATCTGGGTGAGGTCTTCAATCCGAAGTTGGTCAGCTTGCTAATCTCTTATCACATGATATCCAGACGACGTTAAATGTTTCAATCGATTTATCAAAGTCCCATAATTCCCCGAAAGCTCAGCACCTAAGCATAGTCTAATAATATCCAGTACATGCCACAGTACCTATGGACCAACCGTACAAGGGCAAACCTAAGCCTCACTGATGGCACCGTTGAACTGTTGCAAACCCTAAGGTTCAGAAGCGGTTTCATGGTCATTATGTCGAGTTAGGGTTTCATTCTTCTAGAGGGTCCACGGAATTACCTGCATGTTCCTTCGAATACTTTAAACTTGGAAAAATAGGTTTCTAACATTCGTTCGAACTTTTTAATTTCGCCCAGACCACACATGAATACCCTTCGTCCGCATGCTAAATAATGCCTCAATCCTCCAGGAAAGACGATACATCAACGATCATCTCTGGATCGGTCTACTTTAGATTTGAATAAGACTCTCCATACTGGAAATCTTCAACTTGACTGGGCCTGCGTCGGTGTGCCAATCTGACGAATCATCTTGGTCTCTCAACTCGGGATAGATTAGCTATCGTCTGTCGCATCTCTACCTGGAACCTCCAGCGATCTCATCTCGTATGCTCTGGAGGCGACATCCTATCAATCTCAGCAACAGCTGGGTCATCTGTCTGCATGGTAGACAACATCACAATCTCTGAGGTAGGCTGTACATCAACAGTCCTCTCGCAACTGGCAGCTCTAACAATGGCCCGATCATCTGGTGTAAAACCAAACACTCGCCTCAACAAGAGGTCACATCTCAAACACTACATCGAGACGTTCTCATGTCACCGGAAAACACAATGGTCAGTCCTCATCCACGACGAGCTCGCCCTAACCGCAACACTAGCAGCAGGTCAATCTGCGCACAAACCATGGTGATAGGAACCTCAATCGTGTATCGATGAAAACAGATCAAGGGCAAGAAAGGAAGCGACAGATCCAGAATGGATACATGATCCTAAGAAGAAACAGCATCAATGAGAGTATGATCATGGAAACAAATAGAATCAAGGATCTCAAATGGATGTATAATCATGGGTACGAAGAGAATCACAGATCTAAAAATATGTACATCCTAAGGTTTCTTAAGTGGAGTATCGTATCGTAAATATGCCGCGGAACATACGTATGATACGTCACTCTACTCAAGCTACCTACTCCATCAATCAGGGTCAGCCTATGAAACGAAAGTTCGGGTCTAATAGCCCCCTGTTCAAGTCTAAGTTCCGTAAGGTCAAGCCTAGGTTTCGAAATATGCATACGCCCTAGACTCCGCATAGTCAAATATAGACTTGAACCAAGGTTAAACCTAGCGCTCTGATACCAACTTTGTCACGACCCAAAATATTAGCTCGTGACCAGCACTTAAATCACGCAACGTCTAAAGGCGTAACGTAATCTAAGTAAGCTGAACACCAGAAATCTAAACCTTTTTAAGAAAATAAAAGAGGTGAAGTTTTGAAATAAAGGTATAATGAAATCAAGTTTTCTTAATGCGCAGAAAAGGAACATGAAATGGAAGTGAAATTTACTAGTTTGAAAACATGTTTCGTCTTTTAAAAATTTGGGCAGCACCTCCTTTGAATATTTTGATCCAAAACCACAAATACATAATAAAATAAAAGGCATCCCTAAACGGGAGCTAACTCTTTCCCAAACGGCGGATACACAACCACGCAAAATATAAATATAAGTATACGATGCCCAACGGCGAAGTTCACCACAAAAGATAAAGAAGTAAGCAAGACATCAATACCACAAGTAGCGGAATACACCTCGCTCTAAGTAGCGGAATACACCTCAACAACACTGATATCTAGGGTGACCGGGTCTGTATATGTGCCAACACTATAAATAAATGCCTAACATCATGTGGATATCATCCAACAATGTAATCAATGTATGTATGCATGTGGATCTCGTCCAACAAGAGAATCAATTCCTGTATGCATGCGGATCTCGTCCCCGTGTCAACCAATGACACAACAATATCATGCATGTAAATATCATAAAAGCATATGCATGAAAGTATGAGGATATAAATCAACGTGTGTCCCTCACGACATATCAAAAACATGGAACCTGAGTGTCCAACATCGACACTCGAAATATCATGAAACCCGTGTCCAACATCGACACGTAAATCCTCATATCTCGGGCTCCGTCAGTCCGAATCGGCTCATATCATCTCTCGACTCCGGTCGGTATCCTCTGGATATCCGCCGAGCCTAAATACTATCACCGGTAGGTAGTAGTCCCTCTGCCAGGCTCACTGTCTACTGCACAACAATCCGTTCTTGCCCTGAGGTACCATACCGGGTCCACCATGTACCCGCAATCGGCTTCATCCAGCTCCTCGGATCGGGTATCACTGTCACACATCTCAGAACTGAGAAAATGCATGGTGGACGCACTAAAATATCATATCAAGAGAAACTGGGTTTCTTTTGAAATAGCCACGGTTCTCAAATCCAGAAATCTCATGAAAACAGCATATCTCAATGCGTAAAAGCGTAAAGCATGATGTATGCGACATATACCAGAATGTAAGCATATCCGTATATCATGCAACATGGAAAAGTAATATGTACATATCGAGGGAAAACCGCTCTTTTAAATGAATCCAGTTTTAAAAATATATCATGCGGTTTCCAAATCTCCAAAATCAAATACAACATCGTATAATGGTGCATATGTGTATGTACGCAAGTATGGATGTATAAATGTGTATGTCCGCAAGTATTGGTGTACAATATGTATGTACGAAGGTATGATGTACAATATGTATGCACGCAAGTATGGTGTACAATATGTATATACGCAAGTATGGTGTACAATATGTATGTACGCAAGTATGGGTATACAATATGTATGCACGCAAGTATGGTGTACAATATGTATGCACGCAAGTATGGTATACAATATGTATGTACGCAAGTATGGGTGTACAATATGTATGCACGCAAGTATGGTGTACAATATGTATGTACGCAAGTATAGCATGCAAGGAGTCATATCATGATGCAGCAATTCTACCGTGTAGTGACATGGCAATTATCGATGATGAAGTGTGTGAGCTAGCAAATCTGTGTAAGTGTAACATACGCATCATCGATAATGGTGTAGGTGTACTACCACAGGTATATGAAATGCAATGAGATTGACATGAGCGTAGCATAAAGTAAATCGTATGCAAAGTGCTGACAGGTATACGTATCTAACATGACCTAGTTGGTGAATCTAACAATCGGAATCTAGCCTCACAACAACACGTACGGTACAAAATATCATACGGCATACTCTAGTCAAGGGTATGGATCAATCATCATAAAACTCATCACGTACGGAAAAGTATCGTACGGCGGCATCAAACCATTAGGGATCCTATCAACCTATATGACAATGAGGGGTACGGACCTAACGTCACGTAAGACATTTTAAATCAAGATTCACAACATTATATAAATCTATATACCTATATCCCCGGTTCACAACCATAACAATCTCATATCAGGGGACCGGCAAAGGTATCAATTATCTCAATTGACTCACATCCGTATACCAATACCAACATACCATCAAGTCATCATATCACATCGTATTTCCTTTTCATTGCACTTATATCTCACATCAAGTCTATATATATATATATATATCCTATGCACCAAGTGTCATGTTACTCTAAAATTTCTAATTATTCTAATGCAACTATATATCTATAAGTTGTGATTCACATTCACTTTTCATATCCTTATTGCTTTCATCACATATCTCGATACATATATTCCATCATTCATCTCTAACTATCTTTTAACCATAACCCTAGTTTCCTAATCTAGGTTTCGTTACCCATATTCTATATATAAATCGGTTTCCATCAAGTTTGCAGGGGTGCTATACGCCATCCACCCGACTTCCCCCGTATATATAGATCTACTCACCTTATTCTTCGCTTGCCAAAGTCGATGACGCCACGCTTGTCCTTGTCTTTCATGTCCTCTCGGGGTACCTACATATATACACATATAGTATCGTAAACGAAATCACGCACGAAAACCAAAATGTCGCACGAATCTCACATAGGTCAAAACCTATGGTCTACTCACACAAAAAAGCCCGAAAACACCCGATATCGACGTACAAACGTCAAGTGACCGAATACAATACCAATTACTAAAATCAAGAATTCAAAATACGTAAAACATAACCCCGAATCAAAATAGCAACTCAAGAAAGTGGTCCCAGATTTTGTTTCAGGTGAAAACAAGATGTACAAACAGTACTGGGGTGATGTATATGGGACCTATGAACTACACAAGAAACCTGGGCACCTAATTTCTCAATGTGGCCGGCCAAACACATGGTAAATTCAGCCAGCTCGGCCAGGGGGTCTCTGCAGGGGCTCGTCTGGTCAGGGTGGTCTCCTATTGGTCTAACTATGTCCCTGGTATTGTTTGCTTTTCTAGTAATGGCCCCGGATCATTCCAGATTCCCTGTAGGCACTAAATCACACATAAAACGGACATTGGAAAGTTTCTGTTTTTAGGTTTCAGGTTTTGTCCGGGTTTGATCTGGGTTTCTAACACCATGAGGGGTTTAAGGTCACTACTAAAGCCCAATTACACTATCCCAATTCAAATCACACCCTAATCCCCAAGTTGGAATTTTCAAAGTTCACTAAACACCACTTAATCACCTCTAAACTTGCATGAAAGCTAAAGTAAACTGAATACTACACTAAAGGTGAAGGAAATACCTCATTTGGAAACTCAAGAATTTTCTTGAGTTGCCCCAAGTGCTCAAAATCCATCCTTTCTTGGTCTAAAGTGCATCTAGTGAGCTTGTGCATATTTTTAAGGAAGTGGGGATGAGGTTTTTGTGTGTTTTTAAGTGTGAAATGAGGTGTTTGAGGTGGTGGGAGAGGGAGTGCTGCCATGAGAAGATGAATGAAGAAGAAATGATGAGGATGATGAATGAAACAAAGGCCATGACCAAGGTTTGACCCCTCACCTCTCTCTTCTCTCTCATGCCCATACCTCATTCTTTATTCCAATATCTTTTCTTTTTCTTTTCTTTTCTTTTCTCTTTTAAAAACAACAACCATGAAATGAAAATGAAGAGAAAGCCATTATAAAATGTAACAAGTGCCAAAATGTGACATGGTGCATGTCATGTGCACAAAACTCGCTTAATGCACGATTAGCGATAATTAATCACGATTAGTATTAAAATGGAATATAATTAGTCATAAAAATTTATAATTTTCTTAAATCATATAAAGCACCCTCATTTTAGAAATTCTATAATTTTCTAAATTTTTCCCAATTTATCGGTATTTAATTATACCGCACTATTAAAATATTCATAATATTTATTATTTAATTACAAAAATTCCCAAAAATAATATTATAATTTCTGAAATGTTACAATCGCATATATGATAGAGCCTACTGCCGAAGCATAGGGTATCCCTTGCACGCGAGTGATCCATGAGTAAGTGGGCGAACCACCACGCTTAGAATCCTCCATACTAAACCCTTTTAGTATGGTGTTAATGTACCTGGATTTGGGACACTCCCAACATCCACTTAGATCTATCATCATAGATCATAATCCATAAGATGTAGTGGGTATCATCCATATCTTCTATGGAGAATCTTCGTGATAAGAGGAGTATGACCGGGTGTAGCATAGGAAACTATTTCCTATCAAGAGTATGTCATCTACGTACAATACGTGGAAGACAACCTTACTCTCTGCTACCTTCTTGTATTTACAAGGTTCATCTACCATTTTGATGAAGTCAAACTTTTTGACTGTCACATCAAAACAGATGTTCCAACTCCGCGATGCTTGCATTGATCCTTATGGACTTAAGCATAGATTTGAAAGTCTCAACTTTTCCATCTACACCAAGAATCTTCTCAAGATCCAATTTGCTCCCAATGGGTTTTACCCCTTCAGGTGCAACATGCAAAGTCATATTTTGTTGGTGTACATGGATTCCATATTTGATCGCATAGCAACCAGCCATTTCACTGAGTCCCGACTCGTGATGAACTCCCTGAACCTAGTTTGGCCATCATCTATCATGATGCAATCCTCGCTCCCACTGTCACCAAGAAGACCGTAGTATCTCTCAAGTAGATGAGGAACCCTACCAAATTCACGGAGAGGCAGAGGTTTGTCGGAGACTATTGAATCTTTTGTTTTCACCAAATCATCAACTGTTAGTTTGTCTAGCCGGAACACCTTCCAGTTCTACCTCATGACCACAAATTTCTTCACAAGAAATTCCTTTTCTAAAAAGGTGGCATGCTGAAAAACAAAACATCTTTTGCTCCTCAGTGTGGTAGAATATATTCCCTCGCAAATGTTTGGGATATCCTAAAAAACTTATACAGAACTGATCTTGCCTCGAGCTTGTCCAGATTTTTCTTTTCAACATAGGCCGGACAACCCCATATCTTAACTCGTTTAAGACATGGTCTCTTCCCATTCCCTATCTCATATGTAGTGGTAGGCCCTGATTTGGATGGAACCCCATTCAATAGGTATGCAGCTTCTCAAGTGCATAACTCCAAAAGGAAATATGTAACTCAACAATACTAATTATAGAGCGCGCCATATCTCATAGGGTGTTATACCTCCGCCCCGATACACCGTTGTGCTATGGTGTATATGAAAAAGTAAGCTGAGAGAGTTCCTATTCTCAGTTTAGAAACCCCAGGAATTCCATGCCCAAGTATTCACCTCCTCGATCATATCGTAGGACTATAATATTTCTATCCGTCCGGTTCTCTAACTTCAAGCTTATATTTCTTGAATTTCTCAAAAGTTTCAGACTTGTGTTTCAACAGGAACATATGTCCGAATCTTGAGAGATGATCAATGAATATAATGAAGTACGAAGAACTAACCTTGGCATTTGTAGACATTAGACCGTATACATCATCATGTATCCATCCTAAGAGTTCAGTAACTCTTTCCCTGTTTCTGTAAACGGAGTTTTGGTCATTTTACCTTTGAGACAAGACTAACAAGTATCATAAGATGAAAATTAGAAAAGATTCTCATATTCATCCTTATATAACTTAGCCGGTCGTATCGCATTGATATGACCTAGTCTATAATGCCTCAAGAAGGATTCGTTCATTTCTGAACTACTTCTCTTGTTGTGTGTTCTAGATAGTTTGAACTGTGGTTTGATTTAGAACGTATATGCTATTATATAACGTGCCTGATCGAATCAAATCTTGATTTAGGAAAATGTTCACAACATTATCCCGCAATACAGAATTATATCCTTCTTTAACTTATTAAAGAAACCGATATAATGTTGTATATCAGGTTTGGTATCTAATAACATTTGTTCAGAATCAATATATCTAAATACAAGGTGATATTTGCCAACTTATTTGGCTGTAACACTTGCACCATTCTCTACACTTAGAGACATATCACCCATTCTCAGTTCTCTACTTTTTTGTAGCCCATGTAACATATTACATATGCAGGATCCTGATCCGGTATCATATACTTAGGACATAGAGGATACTGAGAAAACAGTTCTTGGAAATGAACCCACTCGAAGAAGATGCATCAACATGCACTTTTTTCGATTGGGTGGCATGAGAATCCGGATATTCCCCTATTTCCTGCTCGGACTTATAACAGTTATAAGATAGAGCGGAACCAACGTTCCCTAGCACAGTATAATAAGTAGGTTCGGTCAATGCATCCATATTATTATCTTGATTAAAGCGTGCCATGGTCTCTACCAGGAGAGAGAGAGAGAGAAGAAAACACTCTGCGTGCACTCTTGCAAAATTAAATTGGTTATTATTTTATCTAATCAGGATGGCTCCCACTGTTTTAGTCAAATCTTCCTTCAAACCCTAAAAGGTAAGACTAGCCGGGATTAATTACACCCTACAAGTTCGTCAATCTTTCGGCCAGGTCAGTGTCGGTAATTTGAGGGAGGTTCCCTGTGCTTTCGCACGGACCTAATTAAAATAAACCTCATTTTTCCAGGGGCGTAACCCCGTTAACACTTTTCTAGACACCTACTTGATCGGCTAATTGTAATGTGTAAAACTCTCCCAGGAGTAACTCTTATCCGCAGTGGGTATCGGGATCCAACTATCTCATAAAAGGTATGCAATCTCATTGCAAATTTCAACACTTGAAATTCCCGATAATATTTTGCTCCAAGCGATCTATGATCTTGACAAGGTCAACAAACCATAGACCGCATGTCAAATTCAACCCATCATTTCCTGATTGAATTAAACCCACCCACATGACCCTTGACAAGGTCAACAAGGCCACATGACTACCCTAATCCAATCGCATCATATGCTAGCAGATAAGCACTAATCAGCTACCGCACATTACGCCTTGACAAAGTCAACAAACGCAGAACGAATACTAAATACTACTTATCTGAAATGACGGAGGGCTACGACAGGTTTTTAAGAGAACCCTTTGCGTAATGAACTTGATCTCGTTGTAGAATCGAGTGATTTTTGTAAAGGAGTGGTTTTAAGGCTTTTACTAGTTTCGCTAAAGAGGTCACTCTCGGTGAAGAGATCTCGGCTCTTTCCTTATCGAATAAGGTGCAGGATATTTCATAAATACCACCATGCAAAGCAAAAACTATAGAAGCAATCAAAAGACAAACCGAGTGGGTTGTAGCATCTGCTAGTTTCGCTAAAGAGGTCACTCCCGGTGAAGGTATCTCGGCTCTTTCCTTATCGAATAAGGTGCTGAATGTTCTACAAGGAATACCGCTATGCAAAGAAAGAACTAGAGCTACCATTTTTTAAACAAGTTTCTACAACATTTTTAGGTTTTTTTTTCATTAATCTCATTAATGAAGTCCTATCTGTTATGCTTCCTAAGCATCACATAAGAAATGAAAGCAACAATATTAATTATATCTAATATATATAATATAGGCATTCGTCTGAACATATCATAGTGATCACATCATAGAGCAACAGAAGATAACATATGAAATATTGGATATACTAGGATTTCCGTGTTTTAAGTTAAGCCGGTATAAAACACGGATTCCACGGTCGCGATGAATAGACAAACCCACACCCATAGACCCCTACGAGAGCGGCAAGCAACCCTACTAATTCTAGAGTTAGGAGACCCGGTTTCGACTCCTCGAGATGGTCTCCCAGTGGACCCTAGAACCCGGTTACTTGTGCTCCCCGTCTTGGGTCTATCCTAATGCAGAAAAGTAAATAATATACATCAATGGTGACATCATTATCAACCCGGAAGTGCCCCAATAAAAGAATATTACATACAAGATTTTATATGAATGAAAATGAAAAACTCTGATCTAATATAAAAAATCCCGGCTATTCAGAACACGACGATCCAATATAACATATCAGCAACACATAACATCACATGTCATCAACATAAGTAAATATGCGTATCCCAATTGTCGTTGACATATAGCACTGAAACCGGCGATACACCACATATTACACTTACGGTCGCAAAAAAGAAAGTGAAAAACTACAACAGTTGGAATCCGCAACCATCTTAGACATCATAAACCCAACATATCACATACTTTGGATTTCATGCCTAACTAAATGAATTCCTTAGACATCTCATGCCTAACAATTATAAACCTCGCATTTTAGTATTGATATTGAAAACACTTTCCAATAACCAATCGGGTAATTCAACAAGATTCCCATAACCTAATCGAATGCTCGTTGGAAACTTTAATAGACAGCCGCACCTTTCGATGCTGTCGACGAAGTGCACTAAGGCAGAACACCGCGGCCGCGAGCACCCGAACGAATACTTTTGGCGACGGGGTTCTCCTACAGTCACTTGGTCGGGGTTATGGGGCGTGGCTATCTAATAAGGTTACCCGGCGAGTATTCACGTACACTACGTAATTGCGACGGACTTTTGATCAACATCAAAATCCCGTAGCAACCGATCAAATGAGACTAAACTGCTAGATTTATAAAATTCAAACTAGTTATCTCATAACTATTTATGGATTCTAAATATTGTATCACAATCACAGATAACTAGACGAAGTTAAACTTTTCGATCGAATAATCAAACACCCAAACTTTCCCAATGAGCTCAACACTTGAGCGGAGTTCAAAAAGTACCCAGAACATGCCACAGCTCCTATGAACCATTCGTAGAAGGGTTGACCCATGCCCCACTCATGTCGCCACAGAACTGCGGCAAACCTTAGGGTATCACCGTGGTTCCGCGATCCAAAAATTCGAGTTTGGGTATCATTCTTCTAGAAGGTCCACAAATAACTTGCAAGATTTTCTGAAAATTTTAAACTCGAAAAAAATCCAACTCTTGAAAAATTTCCAGCGGGGGAAAAATTGGGTTATTGATATCCGTTCGAACTTTTTAATATCGTCTAAATAACCCGAATACATGTTAGAATTACGATTACGAAACACTCCGAATTGCTTTTGCAGAAAGTTAACATCACATGAAAATTTAGCAAAAACAAACAACACCTGAAACACCAAAACCCAGAGACTGGAACACCATGAAAATTTGAAGCCCAAAATCCACAATTGACCCGGTGATCTCGGTTTTAACACCATTGTGGCCGGCCAAAATTAGGTAAAAAGGCTCCAAATTTTGGTGATGTTCATATTATATCACATATAACACTCTGCAGTTGTTTAAAAAATTTTTTGACACCTCTAAAAATTCGACAGAAACTAGATTTTGTATCGGGTGTTTCGGAGTAGTTTCGGTTTCGTAATTCTAACAAATATCGTCTAATTTTCTAGAATGGCTCTGCTACCACTATTGGGTTGTCTAGCACGGTAGTAAGGTTTCGGGAGGCATCATCCACGCCATATTTAAATTTTTGCCGTTCTAGCTAACCCTAACCCTAGAATCGATACTAGAAAATCCGACGAAACGATATGTAAAAACTTTACAACTAAGTGAATGAGGGAATACAACCTTTGTAGACCGGTCCTTCACTTCTAAAGCTCCATGTTGTAGTCCCTTCACTGCGGATGGTGAACTCCCGGACTCTAGAGAAGGTTCACTTGAAGAAACGAACAAGCTTGCTCATTGTCTTCGAGGCCGAAGATGATCTACGTCGAGAAGACTCGAGCTCATACTAGCTCTTCACTAATGTGTGAAATTAGTGAAGCAAACACCCTAAACTAAATGGCTAATAGTAGAGGATGATGAAGTAGGAAGTGGGCTGACTTTACTTTTATTTTCTCACTATGTTTCATCACTTAGAAAAAACTAGCAAAATTTTTCTCAAGTGAGGAAGAAGAAGATGAATGAAACTCATGATGTTATAAATGCAACCATGGTGAGTGTATGTCATGCACTAACCATTGTATAGACTAATCCATAGCTATGAGTTAAAGGGTTAGGTTAAAAAATATCTTAAGCTGGACAAACAAGTGGACTAAGTCAATGTTCTACTAGCTTCTCCAAGCTCAACCATGACTAATTATCCAAGTTGTTTGAATGACTTAAAACAAATAAAACCCTAACTTTAACCTAGCATGGTGTGGGTCTCATACATACATGTTGCATGTGTAACCTAGCATGACACAACAATATATATCATATATATATTTTGTGTGCAAAAAGAAAACAATACATTCAAAATATATCATATATATATCAATGTATCATAAGTGAGAAAAATGAATACTTAAGTGAGCTAATATTAGTTAATGTAATTTAATATATCAAATATATAATTCTACATTAAATTATTAAATCAACACTTGATTTAATAATCTGGCTATGTCTCATATAACCGACTAATATCAAATGTATCCTTTTATCGAATCAACTCTTGATCCAATAACCCGTCTATATCACATATAACCAATCGATACATATATCGCGAGAATAGAATGCGGTATCACATACATGCATTAATCTCGGTCCCGCATATTTCACATATGTGCTCCTACTCCGTTTCGCATGCACCAGGAAAGCTCTGTGTAGGACTCTAAAGACTCGTCAATACGCCGACAGTAGGTGATGATCATATCAAACACCCACAAGCTGCAAGCGGTCTGCTAAATGTAACGGCCACCCGGGTATTGAGCGATCAGAAGATCAACAAGCAAGCCTACTCGTACTCCTGCGAATCCAATCAGTAACACTACCGTACAGTCCGGTCTCTTCGTCTGATATGTCGCATATCACAGCCTAGGGGTGGTATAACGTCCGACCCCAATAGCCTGATAAGTCATGCCAATGCAAGGTCCATAACGGTTCGAGAAACTACTGATAACACTTACCGGTAAATCTCAGCAAGCCTGGCCAGAGATTTCCTGTTATGGCCAATCGAGCATAGTGCAATATCAACTCCCAATACCGGGAGAGACGAAACCCCTCCTATCACTCATTGCCTCCATGTGACTCTGAACTGTACCCAAAAACCACCTTTTTGCACGATCTATTGACCGTGGTATGGTGGAAATCAAACCACAGTGGGAATCACACAAGACTCTATGACAATCTCGGGTTTATAGACTAATCTGTACCAGTGTCACCAGAGAACTGCTATCCGACGATAGGTATAATACCATGTAGGAGTTCTCGGCGAGTCCTTTTAATGTACCCAGTCTCCACTGAGCACCCGTGTACCTTCTCTGATGTCAAACACCAATGGATATGGGACCATCCATCGCCCATCACATGGGTCGAGAAGCGTATACGCTAGTCTACTCTGGAGTATCAATGCCCTGTCTCGATACTCCCACGACTAGGAACAATTATAGGGTGTACTTGTGGACTACCCTTGGCCCCACTAGTATGATCTCCATCATAGTCCTGGTAGTCAAGTACACATCCTAAGGGCTTTGTCAACATGTGAGAGTAAGATAGTATCATATATACAAGTCAACATGTTAAGACAAAGGGCAACCAGATAGCATACTATCATATCGAGCAAGAAAGTCCTCCCTATATATGTCCAAGCGTCCACTACAATATACATCCCATCTACAGCAATGGCCTCTAGGGCATAAATATAACTAACAATCTGTAAAAAATACGGATTACATTCTACTGTATATACATACCTGTATTCGTATCGAAACACGAATACCCGAAGAGATAGAATAACACAAAGAACATAATACTAGAATATACGTATCGAAATACTTATACGTAAATTATTAAATTAATACCTGATTTAATAATCCGTCTTAAACTAGAGCCGGCTAGTATTATCAACTGTCCAATCGGAAGTCCGGGTACATAGTACAATCAATCGATCGGAACCCTGCATGTATTCAATACAGCTACTACATCATTTCACCAGAATCAGAGAAACCCTCTGTGTGGAACTCTAAAGACTCGTCAATACGCTGGCAGTGGGTTTAACCATAAGCATGTCAGCGGCACTAGCTGTACGTAACGGCTACCCATGTATTGAGCGAAAGGAAGGCCGATGAGCAAGCTCATCCAAACCCCTACTGAGCCTGTCCGTGACAATCTCCATACAGTCCGGTATGTTCGTCTAAGAGTATCGCATATCAGGTCTAGGGCGGTGGATAAAGTCAGACCCTTAATAATGTGATATTTCATGTCGGTATGAAACCCATCATCCATTGAGAAACTACTGATCCAAATCAGTAATTCTCGTCCACCTCGGCCTAGGATTTCCGGTGATGGCCACCCGTGCACAACACGACATCAACCCTCAATACCGGGAGAGAAGAATCCCCGACAATCCGCTCACTGCCTCCATATGGCTCGGGACTGTAACCAACTAAAACCTGTTTGCACGACTCCTTTGAGCTGTGGTAGGGTAGTAATCAAAGCACAGTAGGAACTCACACGTGACAAATGACGATCTCAGGTCGACAGACTAACCTGTACTCATGTCACCTAGGAACTGCTATCTGACAATAGGTATAATACCAACTAGCATGTTCCCGGTGAGTACATCCAGTGTACCCATAACCCAATGAGCACTTGTATACTATCTTAGATGACTAACTGACACCAATGGCTTGTAAGACCGGCCACCGCCCTTCGTCAGGGTCTCGATAAGTATACACTAGTCTACTCCGGAGTATCGATGCCCAGTCTCGATACTCCCACGACTATGGATATTTAAGGATGTGCTTATAGACCACCCAGCTCCCACGTATATGATTGCCATCATAATGCTGGTAGTCAATCAAGAATCTTATAGGCTCTATCAACATGTAATAGTGATCTGTAATGCCATCTAATGCTGTACATGATGATAAAGACAAACCGGATAGCATACTATCATCTCGAGTAAGACTGTTCTGCCGGTATAAGTCCTCTCTCAATTATCATAATCGCGTGCCTGCGATTCAATAATTGACTTGAGGGCACTATAGCCAACAATCTCCCACTTGCACTTAAGGCTAATTATTGCGGTGTTGCATACTCACAGCCCGTATGATACTGAACACCTAACTTCTCAACTAATCAGTCTCGCAAAGACCGTTTGTGAAACTATTGCGTTCGAGAAATAGCCTCAGTGAGTGGATCCGCTCCAGTGTTTCTTTATCTCTCTATATCTCAACTTCGCGGAGAATGACTATCTCCCGAAATGAGCAACACCTATCTTAGAATTTGTCTGGATATCTGATAGGACCCAGTTCATAAATGAACTCCAAATCCAACAAATTTCTTAGACTGTATCATTTACTGAATTTAATTAGTAACCTACGCCATGTCCTCCTCAGTATCCGCTTGGACCACCTGTCCAACATACTGTTCCTCAAAAGAGAGAAAACTATAACTCTGATAGCCACTCTGTCATCCAGGTCATCTTGGAAGCCTAAAATGATAACCGCCTCCTGAAGAGGCTGCCGTTACCATATACCAAGAACATCCACTTGTGTTCATAACTGCTTCCCAACGTTTCTCCAGGATTGGATTAATATATGTTTATTGCAGCCAGTGCAAAAACAATATCTGGTGTGGTACTTGACATTTCATGATTAACTCAATTGCCTAAGTAAGTGATATGCCAATCATGCAGATCCCTCTCCTCATCAGTCTGAAAGACATCTCTTTAGAGAGGGTGACTCCATCACCTGCGGGTATACCACCACATCAGGAGTCGTCCATTCTAAAATACTTTTAGAATAGTGTCAATTACCCAAATTGGGACACTTCCCAAATCTAGATCTAAAACCATACATCTAGTGACCAGAAACTCTGATATTTTATCTATATCCTATGTGGAGAAACCACTTATGATAACTACAGTATAACCGATCGTAGTATAGGAATATCACTTCCTATCAAGAGCATGTCATCCAAAAACCAGGACATCACTCCCTACTACTTTCTTACCAGATCCATCTGTTATTCTGACGAAGTCAAACTCTATGACCGTCACATCAAAAATAGATGATCTATCTCCGCTCTATCTTCTTTAGTCTATATATAGAAATAAGCTACCTGCCCACTATGCTTCCGCTGCTCCCACTGACTATAATAACCCTCTGGCAGAGTTATATACACGTGAACTTCTAAAGCTGGTTTAGAATGATGTTATACTCATCCTCCTGCTAGGTCTCATAGTCTAGAATAACAGTAATGACAAATTTGGGTAAACAAGAATCTCCTTGTCACCACCTATGAGAAGACCGAAGTACCTCTCGGGTGCCTGAGGTTACCCACCAAATCTGAGGAGTGGCTAATGAAATGTCGAATCCAATTGAATCTTTAGGTTTCTCTAAATTATTAGTAATCGTTTATGGTTCTGGAATCACTTCCAGTTCTACCATACTCCCACTAATATTTTCTGAAAAGAATCCATTTTACTAAAACTGGTGGCGAGTCGAGAACAATATAATTATTGATCTTCCAAATAGTAGAATGTTAACCCTCGTCAAAACTCGGGATAACCCACAAACTGCCCTTACTGAAACGTGCCTAGAGTTTGTCCAGATTCTGGTTTTAAGTATCAGCCGGACTACTCCATATACCTTAATCGTTAAGATATGAATCCATTATATATCTCCAATATAGAAACAAAAGGCACTAATTTAATTGGAACCGGATTCAAAAACACATGCAGCCGTTTCCAGTGCATTCAACCAAATAGAAGAAGGCCAATCAGCATTACTCATCAAGGAATGCATCCATATATGAATAACCTGAAAAAGAGATGCAAGTTCTCAAAACCATTACTGTCATCGGAATACCTAGCACAAATATCTACATCTTCAATCACCTTGAAGAATCCTGATACTTTGAAATATATGGTTCTCTACTTTATTCATATACCTATAACTTCTCAAAATTTGGACCTTGTATTTCAACGAAACACTTGTCTAAAACTAGAGAAATTAAAAGTAAACAGAATATAGTACGAGTACCAACACCTTTTTCCTAATGGACACCGGACAACATACAATACTTTGTATAAGTTCTCTAAGTTTAATAACTCAAACCCTGTACATTGTAGGTTGAAAACTGTGCTATGGTAAAGAAGAATTACACTGCTGTTGAATGCTCCTTACCTAACCATCAACTGATATAGGTAAATGTCATAGACATAATTTCAAAAGGTTATATCTCACTTTATAAAATAAACGTATAGATATATCAGTTTGAAATTGGTGCATAACAACGGATACTCAAAACCAAATATTTGCCGTAAGGCAAAACCCAGGTGATTTCCTCAAATATACCATTTTCAAAGAATTCCGATATGTTGAGGATACAATCATCCAATTCCTAATGTATTTCTCCCATTCAGCATATGTAACACCATACAGATGTGAGAATCAAGTCTGGTAAATACATACCCTGGAGTCAGAATCTAATTGGGAAAACAGCTTTCAATTAATATCGCACAATAAAACTAAAACATGAAAATGTTTCAAAGGGGTATCCGAGTATTCCTAGTAATGCCTCTTCCACTATCCAGATTCAAATCGTATGTTTCCTTGCCCATACTCCAATCCCTTTATATGTCTTTACTTATTACCTTCTGTATACCTCACTTAGGCTAATTGGTTTTCTTCCTTCCCTATCTTTCGGCACCAGCCTAAGGTTTGGAAGAAAACTATCTAATATGCTTAATAGGTGTACACTTCTAACACCAGGAGCCCTCACAACCTGAGAGAAGGTAAAGGGAAAAGACGACTAAATAATCCTTATTCTATTTCTCTAGAACCAGAAACTATCTTCGAACTGGAACAGGTTCCTTCGGGTTCGTATGTAACTATATGATGGCATATCCAATAAATGTGGATCTTCGTAGTGATACGGAATATTCCGGAGAAAAGCAAATGTGAAGTAGGAGTGCCAGGGGTATATGTGGTTTCATCGTGAATGATAGCAGTCGCAATTTCCTTTGCCCTCACTCTAATCCCTTTATATGTCTTTACTTATTATCTTCTGTACACCATATTTAGGCTAATTGGTTTTCTTACTTCCCTACCCTTCGGCACCAGCATAAGGTTTGGAAGAAGATTATCTAATAAGCGTAATAGGTGTACTCTCCTAATACCAGGAGCTCTTGCAACCTGAGAGAAGGTAAAAAGAAAAGACAACTGAATAATCCTATTCAATTTCTCCAGGACCGGAAACCATCTTCGAACTGAAACAAGTTTCATCGAGTTCGTATGTAACTATACGATGGCATATCCAATAAATGTGGATCTTCATAGTTATACGGAATGTTCCGGAGAAATACAAAGGTAAAGTAGGAGCGGTAATGAGTTATGCGACTAAAACAATCCAAAAAGCCAAAGTGTTTTAACAAGGTTCGGTTAACTTGGTTCATGAGTTTTAGTTTAGGGCCGGGTCATGGTCGCTGCCAAAGAGAGAGAGAAAAGAAACACTTAGCGTGCGCTCTAACCTAGATTAGATTGGTTAATTACTTTATCTAATCAGGATGGCTCCCACTGTTTCCTCGAATTCTCCCTCAAACCCTAAAAGGGGAATTGGTCGGGATCATCTAAAATCACCCGAGGAGTAACACTTGCTCATCAGTGGGAATCGGGATCCAACTGTCATCACATGATAACTTAATGGAATCCGCTCAAGTCATCACACTCCAGAAGGTATGCGCATGCCTGGCAAGTTTCCTGTATGTTTGAAACTCTCGATATGGTTTTTTTCCCTAGGACCTAAGTGACCTTGACTAAAGATCAAAATGTCAAAAGGTCCTAGTCAAGTTCTACCCGTCTTTATCTTGATTGCATTAGACCTACCCGTTCGAGCCTTGACTAAAGATCAAAATGATCGTATGACCGTCCTAACCAATCGCATTATCATGCAACAGAAAAGCATTACAGAGCTACCGAACATTATGCTTCGGCAATGCACGACATACGTAGCATGAATACTACGCAATACTAATCTGAAATGACGGAGGGCTACGGCTGGTTTTTGGCGAAAAACCTGTAACGTAATAAACTTGATATCATTGAAGGAACCGAGTGGTTTACAAATATATAGTGGCACAAACTTTTGCTAAAGAGGTCACTCCCTGTGAAGGGATCTCGACTCTTTTCTCATCGAATGAGGTGCAAGATATTCCAAACCGAATACCACGATGCAAAGTAAAAGATTCGACTATAGAGCAGTTATTACAAATACGCAAACTTTCACCCAAGAGGCCACTCCCGATGAAGGGATCTCGGCTCTTGCCTCGTCGAATGAGGTGCTGGATATTTTGAACAGAATACCATTGTGCAAAGCAAAAAAATAACCTTTTTAATAGCAGTTTTTGAAAATTTGGTTCCAACAATATCATATAGGTTTGTTTTTCTTGCATTAATCAGAATTAATGCAGTCCCATCAATTAATCCATATCACACCAAAAGGAACGAAAATAAAATGTACGTATATGCTATCCGTATTCGTCACTGGGCCCCGTCATACACCGTTAGGTTACTTAAATAACGGCAGAGCAAGGGCTGGACTAGCACGGGTGCAAAACATATACAACATTTACTAGTGTATATAATAAATATATATAACATTCATCTCAGGCATGATATAAGCAACATCACAGATGTTAGTGATATGTATGCCCTAGAGGCCATTACTGTACATACGATGTATACTGTAGTGGATGCTTGGACATATATATGGAGGACTTTCTTGCTCGATATGATAGTATGCTATTTGGTTGCTCTTTATCTTAACATGTACTCTGATTGTCTCTATGTTACATGTTTATGAAGCCCTTAGGATGAGTACTTGACTACCAGGACTATGATGCAGATCATACTAGTGGGGACAGAGTAGTCGCTAAATACATCCTTCAAATGTTCCTAGTGTTGGATATAGTGCCCTCAGAGTCAATTATTGGATCACAGGCACGTGATTGCAATGATTGAGGGAGGACCTATGCCGGTAGGACAGTCTTACTCGAGATGATAGTATACTATCTGGTTTATTTTTATCATCGCGTACTGCTTTAGGTGACCTTACAGGTCGCTATTACACGTTGATAGAGCCCTTAGAATTCTTGCTTGACTGCCAGCAGTATGATGGCGATCATATACGTGGGAGCTGGGGTCTATAAGCACATCCTTAAAAGGTTCCTAGTCATGGGAGTTTTCGAGACAGGGCATCGATACTCCGGAGTAGACTAGTGTGTACAGTCGAGACCTCGACGAGGGGCGGTGGCCAGTCTCACAAGCCATTGGTGTCAGTTGGTTCACCTAAGATGTATACAGGTGCTCATTGGGGTTATGAGTACACCGGACAGGACTCGCCGGGAACATGCTAGTTGGTATTATACCTGACGTCAGATAGCAGTTCCCTGGTGACATGTGTACAGATTAGTTCATCGATCTGAGATCGTCATTTGTCTCGTGTGAGTTCCCACTGTGCTTTGATTACTACCCTACTATGGCTCAAAGGAGTTGTGCAAACAGGTTTTAGTTGGGTACAGTCCCGAGCTACATGGAGGCAGTGAGCGGATCGGCAGAGGTTTCGTCTCTCCTGGTATTGGGGGTGAGATTGCGCTGTGTCTAGGAGAGCCATTACACGAAGTCTTTGGTCAAGGTAGGAGATTTACTGGTAGGTATTCCGGTAGTATCTCAGGGTGTTCTGGGCTACACTCCGACATGACTTGTACCGCTTTTAGGGGTCTGACTTTTACCAACCCCCTAAGCCCGACATGCGATACTCATAGACGAACAGACCGGACTGTACGGATATTGTCATTGACAAGCTCAGTAGGGTGTTAGGATGAGTTCGCTCATCGACCCCCCTTTTGGTCAATACCTGGTAGCCTATTACGTACAGCTAGTACCACTGACGGGCTAGCGGTTAAATCCACAGCCAAAATATTGTCGAGTCTTTAGAGTCCCCCACAGACAGTTTCTCAAAGTTTTGGGTGAAACGTTGTAGAGGCCGTATGGTTTTATGGCAGGGTTCGAACATACGCGTGCACTTGTGCACGTGTTATGGTTCGAACGGATAATACTAGCGGGTTTTAGTTTAAGCCGGATCCTAGTATTATATTGTGTAGATTTTGTCTCATTGCATTTGTATTCGGTCAAAATATAAATGTAGATATGTATATACAGTTGCGGGGTTATCCTGTAATTTTGTTACGGGATCGCTGTAGTTTTGTTATGGGATCGCTTTTTGAAGTTGCCAGTTTGCATTTCGTTTCGGCCATTTTTCTTTCTTCCTTTCTTGGCTGAAATTCCTTTGTTGAAATGGGGTTTATTTGTAAATGTGAAATTAGTAAAGGAGGGTTTTTTTTGCGGTGCCGGGGCTCCAGCAGCTAGCTGAACCCTCTTGGAGGTTCTAGATGTGCTTGGTTCAATGTTTGCATTAATTGAGATTGGATTGACTTGGATATGAGATGTGAGGTTTTCTTGTGCTTATGGTCACCAGTTTTTTGCCCCTACACTCACCACCACCATTCTATTATTGCCATGGCCGAGCACAAGAAATAGGCAGCCCCAAATTTTTGTGAGTGAGGAATTGATTCATTTCATCTTGCACAAAATTCCTTTGCCATTCCAAAGCTCATTTCCATCTCCACTCCTATCTGGCAACTTCGATTAACTCTCGAGACAAAGCATTCTACACTTATTCTATAGCAACCTTGGACACGTCGGCTAGCAAACTTCGTGTCCGAGTTGCTTCGGTTTGAAGCAGGAGCCCATAAAAGGATTCGAAGATGTGGTGCCCTTTCCAACGAGGAGACCGGGGATCGATCGAGATCGGAGATGCCGCGAGGAGCTAGAGACGATGGCTAAAGATCAAAGGACACAGATCGATCGGTATAGCTTTTCTAACCCTTCTCTAGTTAGCTAGTTTGTGTTAATGGTTCGATCCGGGTGAAAGTATACAATAGCGCCAGTTTCAAGTTTATGAAAAAGTTTTTGTTTCCGCATTTTGGCCTCGGGTCGACGGCCGCGGCGCTACCATAGACTTACATGGTATCAGAGCCACGCTATTAACCTTTACTAACTTGTTCTAACGTATTTAAAACATCAATCAAACAAAATTTCCGAAACCGTATTTCCAATACTAAAGTTTCTGTCGAATTTATTTTATCGTCGAAAAATTATTTTGAGTGTTTCAGAAAATCAGGCAGGCTTTTTTAAGAACACTGTTGAAATTTGGCAAAGTGATCCTACAGTAATGCCGCGGAACCGCGGCCGTACCGACATTTTAGCCGCGGTTCCGCCGCGGTTAATGGGCTTCTCTGCACCAATTTTTCTACAGTGGTCTTTAACTTGGAATTGGGGTTTCTGGTATTTTTTAGTTTTGGCCCAGATTATTTTGAGTGCTGGATTTGTGCTTGGGGCCCACTTCGGGAAATTTTGTCGATCGAAAATTTAAATAAGTTAGTTTACAGTACTTACATTATATCTGCGACCGTGAATGACATTCGAGCGGTAAATCTTGTCTAATTGCTATAACTCTTTTAGACGGATTTGCGAACGTGACATTCACGTTGATGTTCTGTGTTGTGCTGTGATGTTGCGGATTTGTCGTGGTGGATAGCTGGATGCAATGGTAGTACAGTTTGGTTATATTTGTACATTTGATATTGCGGGGCGAGCGTCCGACATGTGGATTGCTGTCACTGCCTGTTTGTATCTTATTCTTTTGGGGCACGACCGGGCTGAGGTCGATGTACCCATTGTATATATTTTTCCTTTCTGTACTAGGATTACCCCGCTGTGGGGTGCACGGATAGCCGGGTTCTAGAGGGAAACGAGCCCGCATCTCATGGATTTGAGACGGAGGGGGTTCACTCTAGAATTGGCGGGCTATTCACCGCACTCGTAGGGGGTATAGGTTGATCCAAGGAGGGGTGCCCAAGTTACCGGATTCCGTGAAGTGCTGGGTGGTCCATTCACTTTGTTGAAGGGGGCTGCCTCACTTCAGGTTTTGGCGGGTAACTTGCCGCACCCGTAGGGGTCTAGGATTTCATTGTACAGGCTATCCACACGACTAGGGGAACTTCGGGTTTCAGTTGCGGCTCTATGAAACCCGGGGCTCCCAGATTATCTGTATTGTTCTGTGATGCTTATTACATTTCTGTGATGTTGTATTTATCATGCCTTGAGCGATTATTATATATTGATATATATATACTAGTAGATGTTGTATATGTTTTACACCCGCGCTAGTCCATTCCTCGCTCTGTCGTTAGTTAAGTAACCTAACGGGTGATGACGAGACCTAGTGGCGAATGCGGATGACATATACGTACATCATATTTTCGTTCTTTTGTGGTGTGATCAATTGATGGGACTGCATTGATTCGGATCAATGCAAGCTAAACAAACCTATTCTGATGTTGTTGGAACATTTTTCAAAAAGCTGTTATTGCAAGGACGTTCTCTTTTGTTTTTCACAGTGATATTCGGTTATGAATATCCAGCACCTCAGTCGACGAGGCAAGGGCCGAGATCCCTTCACCGGGAGTGACCCTTTGGGTAAAAGTTTGCGTCAGGGTAATAACTTCACTATAGTCGATTACTTTTTGCTTTGCATCACGGTATTCAGTTGGAATATCCTGCGCCTCATTCTACGGGGAAAGAGCCGAGATCCCTTCACCGGGAGTGACCTCTTTAGCAAAGGTTTTCGCCACTATATTTTTATAAAAAGCTATCCGGTTCCTTCAACGATATCAAGTTCATTACGTTAAAGGTTTTTCGCTAAAAACCATTCGTAGCCCTCTGTCATTTCAGACGGGTAGCACTTAGTATTCATGCTATGTTTGTTGGCCAAAGTCAAGGCATAGTGTATGGTAGCTATTTGTTACCTTTCTGTTGCATAGACAGATGCGTTGGTTTGGAACAGTCGTACTGCTTTGTTGGCCAAAGTCAAGGGTAGGTACGGGTTGGTTCAAATTAACCTGGATAATGACGGGTAGAACTTGACATGTGATTTATGATTTGTTGGCCAAAGTCAAGGTCATAAGAGCATGGGGTAAAAATCACATCAGGAGTTTCTAAAGAAACTGAAACTTGCCAGGTATGCGCATACCTTCTGGAGTGTGATAACATGAGTGGATTCCATCACGTTATCATGCGATGATAGTTAGATCCCGATTCCCACTGATGAGTTGGTTTACTCCTCGGATGATCCCGACTAATTCTTCTTTCAGGTTTGGAGGAGAATTTGAGGATACAGTGGGAGGTTTCCTGATTAGATGAATTGATAACCATTCTGATCTAGATTAGAGTGCACGCGGAGTGTTTCTTTTCTCTCTCTTTGGCAGCAACCACGGCCCAACCCTAGACTATGACTCAGTGACTAAGTTGACCGAACCTTCTTAAACACTGGCTTTTGGATTGTCAGAGCTGCATACCTCATTGCCACTCCTACTTTTACCCTTTTCTCCAGAACACCCCGTATTACTACGAACATCCACTTCCATTGGATAAAACCATCGTATGGTTATATACGAACTCGAAGGAACTTGTTCTAGATTCGAGGATGGTTTCCGGTTCTGGAAAAATGAATAGGACTATTCAGTTGTCTTTTCCTTTTACCTTCTCTCAGGTTGCGAGTGCTCCTTGGATTAGGGGGTAGTACACCTGTTACGCTTATTGGATAGTCTTCTTCCAAAGCTTAGGCTGGTGCCGAAAGGTGGGGAATGAAGAAAACCAATTAGCCTAAGTGTGGTGTACAGAAGGTATTGAGTAAAGAGAAATAAAGGGATTAAAAGGAGGGCAAAGTAAATTGCGACTACTATTCATGACCAAACCAAGTATTTCATCGCCACTCCTGCTTCACCTTTGTATTTCTCCAGAACACCCCATATCACTACGAAGATCCACAGTTATTTGGATAATCCATCGTATGGTTATATACGAACTCGAGTGGACTTGTTCCAGTTCAGGGATGGATTCTGGTTCAGGAGAAATAGAATAATGTTTATTCAGTTGTCTTTTATCTTTACCTTCTCTCGCGTTGCGAGTGCTCCTAAGATTAGGACAGTACACCTATTACGCTTATTGGATAGTCTTCTTTCAGACCATAGGCTGGTGCCGAACGGTAGGGAAGGAAGAAAATCATTTAGCCTACGATGGTGTGCAGAAGGTTGCGACTAAAGACAAATAAAGGGATTTGGAGAGATAGCAAAGAAATGTACGGTTACAGTTATGAATCTGGATAACGGAAGAACCCCTTCGAAACATATTCATGTTTCAGTTTCACTGTGTATTGTTAATAGAAAACCGATTTCCTAATTAGTCCTTGCTCCACGGTATGTATTTACCAGGTATAACTCTCACATCTGTATGGTTTTACAGATGATGAGTGGGAGTAGGTTATTGGGAATTAGGTGATCATCCTCATTATATCGGGATTCGTTGTAATTGGTGATATTTGAGGAAATCGCCTGGGTTGTTTGCCAGACGACAAATATTTGGTTTTGAATATCCGTTGTTATGCACCAATTTCAAATTGATATATCTGTACGTTTATTTTTATAAAGTGAGATATAACATTTTGAAATTATGTCCATGACATTTACCTATATCAGTGGATGGTTAGGTAAGGAGCATTAAACAGCGGTGTAATTCTTCATAATCATAGTACAGTTTTCAACCTACGACGCACATGGTTTGAGTTATTCAACTCAGCGGACTTATACAAAGTATTGTATGTTGTCCAGTGTCCATTTGGACAGAGGTGTTGGTCCTCGTACTATATTTAGTTTACTTGTGACTTCTCTAGTTTTTTAGACAAGTGTTTCGTAAAAATACAAGGTCTAAAGTTTTGAGAAGTTATAGGTATAAGAATAAATTAGAGAATCGGGTGTTGCAAGTATCAGGATTCTTCAAGGTGATCGAAGATGTAGATACTTGTGTATGGTATTCAGTTGATAGTAATGGTTTTGAGAAACTTGTTTCTCTTTCAGGTTACTCATAATTAGATACACTCCTAAGTTGAGTAATCCTGATCGGCCTCTCTCCATTTAGTTGACATGCACTGGAGACAGTTGCATGATTTGAATCTGGTTTCAATTAAATCAGTGTCTCTGTTTCTATATTGTATATAGAATGGCTCATATCTTAACGATGTTAAGGTATATGGAGTTGTCCGGCTTATGCTTAAAACCAGACTCTGGATAACTCAAGGCACGTTTCTGTAATGGCTGTTTGTGAATTGACCCGGGCTATGACGAGGGTTAACTTTCTACCATCTGGAAGATCAATGGTGATATTGTTCTTGACTCGCCACAGTTTTAGTAAAATGGACTTTTTCAGAAAACAATAGTGGGAGTATGGTAGAACTGGAAGTGATTCCAGAACCGCAAACGATTACTGAAAATTTAATAGGACCTAAAAATTCAATCTGGATTGACATTCCATTGGCCACTCCGCAGATATGGTGGGTAACCTCAGGCACTCGAGAGGTACTTCGGTGTGCTCAAATACGGTGACAGAGAGGTTCTTGTTTACCCAGACTTGACACTACTATTGTTATGGGCTATGAGACCCGGCAGAAGGATGAGTATAGCGTCGTTCTGAACTGGCTTTAGAATTGCACGCGTATATTATTCTGCCAGAGGGTTGTCGTAGTCAGTGGGAGCAGCGGAAGTATAGTGGACAAGTAGCTTATGTCTATTTATAGACTAAAGCAGATATAGCGGAGATAAATCATCTATTTCTGATGTGACAGTCATAGGTTTGACTTCATCAGAATAGGGGATGGATCTGTTAAGAAGGTATTAGGGTGGATGTCCTGGTATTTGGATGACATATACAGAGTAGGAACTGAAATTCCTATACTACGATCGGTTATACTTTGGTTGTCACACAGTGGTTTCTCCACATAGGATATAGATATAATATCAGACATTCTGATTACTAGATCTATAGTCTTAAATCTAGATTTGGGTAGTTTTCTAATCTGGGTACTTAGACAGCATTCTACAACTGTTTTAGAATAGATGACTCCTGGCATGGTGGTCGTAACGTTTTAGAAATCATTATGCGAATTTTTCCGTTTTAGGGTAAAATTGTCTGTTTTTCCCGTCTTAACCTGACTGTGTTCAAACGACCATATAGACTTTCCAGCACCTAATTTAGCTAAAGTAAAGCTAGTGCGCAAGTTTTGGGGGTATATGGGACGTTTTGGTTCAGATAGAATTTTTCCCAATTTTAATATTATTTTAATGCGGTGTTCACTTTTTGGGAAATTTCTCTTATGTAATCTTTTCCATAAATCAATCTTGAGTAAACTAAAACCTTTCCACAATATCTAGATCTTTATGTTGACTTGGATATTGAGTTAAAGAAAAGAAAAGAAAAGAAAAAAAAAGAATGAGGTGCATGCATGTGTACATGTGTGTGTGAATGCATTAAATTGCATTTAATGCTAGAAATCGCTAGGAAATTCCTCACAAAACCCCCACCTCCTCTCTTGGCCGAGATCCTTCCCTTTCCTACTGCCCTTGATCATTTCCTTTCCAATTTGCATCAATCCAAACTCAAAATTCTCCAAAATTCCAAAATATATCACAAAATATACTTCAAGTCTTGGTTCTTGCTCTTTGATCACTTGGAAATTAGGAAAGCTTGGATCTTGTGAGCTAAAATTGATAGGTATAATCCCTAATCTGGCAATTAGAAGTTTTTATGTTGTTTAGCTCGTTGGTTGTAGCGTAGAACACTTTTTATATCGATTTGTGAAATATAGTGTTTTTAGGGTCGTTTTAGAGCCTCTGTATCTGCTGTGACCTGGAAAATTTAGTGAGTGACCAAACAAAATTTTAGTGATGTACTAGTGACCCTGGAGCACCACCTAAGAAACGAGGCCGGCCGGGGCCGGCGACCCAAGGAGAAAATCTGGCGACACCGGTTTTTGAGGAGTGTTGGGTGTTGGTTTTTTTTGTGGGTATCTGTCTGCTGTTGGTTAGGGGTGTTTGGTACCGTTTACTTTTTTAGTAATTGCAGTATGAAAAATCTAGGATCGTTTACCTATAATCTAGTGTTTTGAATTCGTGTGTTACGTAGTCCGACACGAATCGTGATCTGATGCAGCTACTGTACTCAGTTTGGTTTAGTAGTGTCGCAACGCACGTTAGCCACTAGACGTACACTCGCGAGTTAGTTTAGTGTTGGTGCGTTATTTAATACGTAGTTTTACATTATATGTAGGGTTCCTAGGCACTCTAGTGAGGTCTCACAAGTGATCAAACATGCACAAATAAAATTTTACGGGTGCCTACAAACCCGACTACGGATCGTTTACTAGATATTTAGGCGAAACATAAACAAGTTAACAATTTAACTAAGGGAACGGACATACAACCTTTGTAGATCCGGTCCACCACCTCCACGGCTCCGCAACAAAGTCCCCTCGGCTGTCCAAAATGAATCCGGAACTCAAGTATCGGTATCATCGAAGAATGGGCGAGCTTGATCGTCGGTTCAATGCCGAAGATGATCTACGTCGAGATATCGCAAGAACAAGCTCCAACTTCATCAAGCTTGGAAAACTTGTGAAGGAAACACCCTATACTACTTGGCAATAGATAGAGGATGAAGAAATAGGAAGTGGGTAAACTTTAGTTTTGGATTTCTCACACTTTTTCAACACTTGCCATTGGAGTAGCAAGCTACATCCATGGAAGAAGAAGATGAAGAAAAAGAAGATGATATGATAACTTAATTATAAAAAGAAAAGAAAAACCAATACTTATCATATCATTTACCATGGTTTAGTGTAGAGACTTAACTTAGGTTAGATGGTGGTTAGGGTTAGATAAAAGACAAGAATGGTGGACTAAGTTCAAAGCTTCAAGAAGCTTTCAAATAAAAACAAAACTAGCAACCATTCTTATCTCTTTATCTTTTCTTTTTCCAAAATAAATAAAAGGAATAAATAAATGATTAAGTAAATGAAAAAGAAACCCTAATCACTAATTAACCATGGTTTAACACTTTACACAAAACCAAACAAGAATGTATCATCAAACATGATACAATCATGTGCACAAAACTATATCGAATATACAATGTGCACATCCGCGTGAGAAAATCCATTTAAAGTGAACCGATACTAGTTAATGCAAAGCAATATATCAAATATATAATTATGTATTAAATCATTAAATCAACACTTGATTTAACGATCCGGTCATATCGCATATAACCGGCTAGTATCCAATGTGTCGGCTTATCGAATCAATCCTTGATTCGATAACTAGGTTATATCGCATATAACCATTCGATACATTGATCGCGAGAATCAAATACGGTATCACATACATGCATTATTCTCGGTCCCGCACATATCTCATATGCACTCCTATTTCGTTTCGCTTGAACCAGGAAACCTCTGTGTAGGACTCTAAAGACTCGTCAATACGCCGGCAGCAGATGATGATCATATCAAACACCCACAAGCCGCAAGCGGTCTGCCAAACGTAACGGCCACCCGGGTATTGAGCGATCAGAAGATCGACGAGCAAGCCCGCTCACACTCCTGCGAATCCGACCAGTAACACTACCGTATAGTCCGGTCTGTTCGTCTGATATGTCGCATATCTCGCCTAGGGGTGGTAAACGTCAGACCCCAATAGCTCGATAAGTCATGCCGACGTAGGGTCCATAACATTCGTGAAACTACTGATAACACTTACCAGTATATCACTGCAACCCTGGCCAGGGATTTCCTGTTATGGCCAGTCGAGCATTGCACAACATCAACCCCCAATACCGGGAGAGATGAATCCCCTCCTATCGCTCATTGCCTCCATGTGAATCGGGACTGTACCCAAAAACCACCTGTTTGCACAACTCAGTAGAGCCGTGGTAGGGTGGAAATCAAAGCACAGTGGGAGACACACAAGACTCTATGACGATCTCGGGTCAACAGACTAAGCTGTACCAGTGTCACCAGAGAACTGCCATCTGACGTGAGGTATAATACCATCTGGGAGTTCTCGGCGAGTCCGTTCAGTGTACCCAGTCTCCACTGAGCACCCGCATACCATCTTCGATGTCAAACACCAATGGATATGGGATCATCCATCGCCCATCGCATGGGTCGAGAAGATATGCGCTAGTCTACTCTGGAATATCGATGCCCCGTCTCAATATTCCCTCGACTAGGAACATTTCAAGGATGTACTCATGGACTACCATGTCCCCACTAGTATGATCCGCATCATAGTCCAGGTAGTCAAGTACAGATCCTATGGGCTTTATCAACATGTAATCAGAGAGACAGAAAGTATACATGTTAAGATAAAGAGCAACCAGATAGCGTACTATCATGTCGAGCGAGAAAGTCCTTCCTATATATGTCCCAGCATCCACTACAATATACATCCTATGTACAGTAATGGCCTCTAGGGCATACATATAACTAACAATCTCCCACTTGCACTAGGGCCATCTGTAGCAGTGGTTGCAGTATCACATACTCAACCATCCCCTAAAAAGTCTCTCTTTGGGAAAAAGGCCTTCGTGAGTGGATCCGCCGTGTTGTCCTCTGAGTCTTCTCTCCTAACCTCGATCACCCTGGAGATCAACTATCTCCATGATCAGGTGATGCTTCCTCAGAATTTGTCTGGGCCACTGATGGGACCAGGGTTCCAGGGTCGAAACCACGCTTCCATTGTCATACAATGGCAGGAACCTAGTTCATCTTATGAACTAATATACACCCAAACAGCCTCTTTGGTAGTATCTTTAATAGCGATGTTACTAGCCTTTATCGTCTAGATTGCCACGGTATCGAGCTTGGAACTCTTCCAACATACCGTCCCTTTACTGAGGGTAAAGACAGTGCCTGTGACTGACATTCAGTCGTCTTTATCACCCTGGAACACTTCCAGTGATTCTCCCCAGGATCGATTGATACCATCTCACTACATCTAGTGAGTATTCTAACATCCATTTAGATCTATCTCATAGATCCAAAATCCAGGATTTAGTAGGTATCACTTTGATCCTATTTGGGGAATCTTAGTGATAAGAGGAGATTGATCGATCGTAGTATAGGAAACTCTTTTCCTATCAAGAGTATGTTGTCTACGTACAATACGAAGATGACCACCTTACTCTCTACTACCCTTTTGTATATACAAGGTTCGTCTACCATTTTGATGAAGTCAAACACTTTGACTATCACATCAAAACAGACGTTCCAACTCCGCGATGCCTGCTTCATTATGTAAAGTAACTTGCTCACGTTTCCGCTGCTCCCACTGTTTACGAAGACCTCTGGCTGTGTTCTTATAGACGTTCTTTTCTAAATCAGTATTTAGAAAAGCAGTCATGGCACCCAACCGCCAGATATCGTAGTCATGGTATGTAGCCGTGGTAAGTAGGATCTGGATAGACTTAAGCATAGCTACTGGAAAAAGGTTTCATCATTATCCACGCCTGGTCGATGACGAAAACCTTTAACAAGTCTAGCTTTGAAAGTCTCAACTTTTCCATGTACACCAAGTAATCTTCTCAAGATATACTTGCTCCTGATGGGGATTTAACCCTTCAGATATAGCAACCAAAGTCCATACTTTGTTGGTGTATATGGATTCCATCTCAGACCGCTAAGCATCCAGCCATTCTTACAGAGTCCTTACTCTCGATGGCCTGCTCGAAACTAGTTGGGTCATCATCTCATGATGCAATCCTTACTCCCACTGTCATCGAGAAACTCAGGTATCTCTCAGGTGGGTGAGGAACCTTACCAGATCGGCGGAGAGGCTGAGGTTCGTCGGAAATTATTGAATCCTTTGGTTCTACCAAATCATTAGCAGTTTTGTACAGCTGGAACCTTTCCAGTTCTACAGAACTGATCTTGCCTCGATCTTGTCCGGATTTTGCTTTTGACATAGGCCGGACAATCCCAAATCTTAACTTACTTAAGAGATAGGTTCTTCCCATACCATATCTTATATGGAGTGGTAGGCAGTGATTTGATTCAAACCTAATTCAATAGGTATGCAGCTTCTCAAGTGCATAACTCCCAAAGGAAAAAGTTAACTCAGTAGTACTCATCATAGAGCACACCTTATCATATAGGGTGTGATAGCCCTGCCCCGATATACCATCGTGCTATGGTGTATACGGAGGAGTAATGCTGAGAGAGAATCTCATTCTCCTTTAGAATAGTCAGGAATTCTATGCACAAGTATTCTGATCTCATCATAGGACATAATACTTATACCCGGTTATTGGTTCTCTACTTCTAACTTATATTCTGTGAATACCTCAAAAGCTTCGGACTTATGTTTCAGCAGGAACATACGACTGAATCTTGAGAGATTATCAGAGAATATAATGGAGTATAAAGAACAGTCCTGGCATGTGTAGACAGGAGACCTTACATACATCATCATGTATCGGTCCTAAGAGTTCATTAACTCTTTCTCTGTTTCCAATAAACAGAGCTATGGTCTTCTTATCTTTGTGACATGATTAGCGAGTTGCACAAGATGTAAATTCAAAACGATTTAAATATACATCTAAATGTAACTTCAGCCAGTCGGGTCG
The DNA here is from genome assembly GCA_030015575.1 of Agapanthus africanus. Classification (NCBI taxonomy): domain Eukaryota; kingdom Viridiplantae; phylum Streptophyta; class Magnoliopsida; order Asparagales; family Amaryllidaceae; genus Agapanthus; species Agapanthus africanus. The sequence goes on along the minus strand of CM057345.1, from coordinate 154,051,989 downwards.
CATTGATCTGACCTAGTCTACAATACCTCAAGAAGAATCCGTTCATTTCTGAACTCTTCCTCTTGTGTGTGTTCCGTATACTAAGAACTGTAGTTTGATTTAGAACATCAACGCTTTTAGATAACGTGCCTGAACCGATCAACTTTTGATATAGGAAATGTTCAAAACATTGTCCAACTATACAAAATTTTATCATTTCTTTACTTATAAAGAGACTGATATGATTTTGTATATCAGGTTCGGTATCTAATAACATTTGTTCAGAATCAATGTATTGATAATACAGGGTGACAGTGACCAACAGACTTGGCTGCAACATTTGCCCCGTTTTCTGCCTCATGAAACTTATCACCCGTTCTCAGTTCTCTACCTATCTGTAGCCCTATGTAACAGATTACATATCTGGGATCCTGATCTGGTATCATATACCCAGGACGTAAAGGATACTGAGAAACAGTTCTTTATAATGAACACACCCGAAGAAGATGCATCATATGCACTGTCTTCGTTTGGGCGGCATAGGAATTCTGGTATTCCCCTATTTCCTGCTCTGTCTTATAACAATTATAAGTTGGAGCGGGACCAACGTTCCCCAGCTCAGTATAACAAGCGGGTTCGGTCAATAATCCGTATTATTATCTTGATTAAGGCGTGATATGGTCGCTACCAGGAGAGAGAGAGAAGAAAACACTCAGCGTGCGCTCTTTCAAGAATAGATTGGTTATATATTTTATCTAATCAGGATGGCTCCCACTGTTTTTATCAAATCTTCCTTCAAACCCTAAAAGGAAAGACTAGCCGGGATTAATTACACACTACAAGTTCGCCAATCTTTCAGCCAGGCCAGTGTCGGTACTTTGAGGGAGGTCCCCCGTGCTTTCGCACGAACCTAATTAATGTAAACCTCGTTTTCCCAGAGGCGTAACCCCGTTGACACCTTTCTAGACACCTACTTGATCGGCTAATTTGTAATGTATAAAACTCTCCCAGGAGTAACACTTACTCGCAGTGGGTATCGGGATCCAACTATCACATAGAAGGTATGCAATCTCATTGCAAGTTTCAACACTTGAAACTCCCGATAAAGGTTTTTACCCCTAGCACCTATGACCTTAACTATGGTCAACAAATCATAAGTACTAGTCAAGTTCTACCCGTCATTTCGTGATTAATTAGACCCACCCACATGACCCTTAACTAAGGTCAACAAAGTCACGCGACTGTCCTAACTAATCGCATCATATGCGGTGTAGGAAGACATCACTTAGCTACCGTACACTGTGCCTTGACTATGGTCAACAAACACAGCACGAATACTAAGTACTCTACTTCCTAAAATGACGGAGGGTTGCGGCTGGTTTTTGTGAAAACCTTTAACGCTTTGAACTTGATCTCGTTGCGGAATCAAATGGTTTTTAAATGGAATGTTTTTGAAGCTTTTCTAGTTTTGCTAAAGGGGTCACTCCCGGTGAAGGGATCGTCGGCCCTTTCCTCGTCGAATGAGGTGCGGGATATATCATATATATCACTGTGCAAAGCGGAAACTATAGAAGCGATCAAAGACAAACCGAGGGTTGTAGCATCTGCCAGTTATTGCTAAAGGAGTCACTCCCGGTGAAGGGATCTCGGTCCTTTCCTCATCGAATAAGGTGCAGGATGTTCTATAATGAACACCGCGATGCAAAGCAAGAACTGTAGCTACCTGTTTTATTTTTGAAATTCGATTCCACAACATCAATTAGGTTTATTTTCTTTCATTAATCTCATTAATGAATATCCCATCATTTTAAGTTACCTAAACATCACAGATAGATATGACGTACACTTATGCCATCCGCATTCGCCTCGATGTCCCGTCTGCACCGTTAGGTTAGGTAACTAACGCCAGAGCGAGGCAGGGCTAGCGCGGGTGTAAAACATAAGCAACGTCTATATAATATATCATATATACTATATATAATACCTGTCACAGAACACAGAACATCGCATGATCACAGATAAAACACAGCAGAAGAAACATATGAAATATTGGATATACTAGGACGTCCGTGTTTTCAATACGAGCCAGTATAAAACACGGATTCCACGGTCGTGATGAATAGCCAATCCCACACCCCTAGACCCCTACGAGAGCGGCAAGCAACCCTGCCAATTCTAGGGTTAGGAAACCCGGACTCGACTCCTCGAGTTGGTCTCCCACTGGACCCCAGAACCCGGTTACTTGTGCTCCCCTCCTTGGGTCTATCCTAGTGCGGAAAAGTAAATAATATACAAACGGTGACTACTTCCGCAACCTGGAAGCGCCCCAATAAAAGAATATTACATACAAGTTTTTACATGAATGAAAATGAAAAACACTCATCTCACATAAAAACCCCCCAGCTATTCAAACACGACAATCCAATATAACATATCCAGCAACACATAACATCACATGTCATCAACGTAAGTAAATATGTCCATCCCAATTGTCGTTGACATATAGCAACGAAACCGGCGATATAACATATTACACTTACGGTCACAGAAAAGAAAGTGTAAAACTACAACAGTTGGAATCCGCAATCTCTTCAGACATCGCATGCCTGACCAAATGAATTACTTAGACATCGCATGCCTAACAATTATAAACCCCGCATTTTAGTCTCTTTATCGAAAACACTTTTCAATATCGAGTCGGGCAATTCAACGAGATTCCCGACAGTCTGATCGAATGCTCGTCGCAAACTTCAGTAGACGGCCGCACCCCCGATACCGTCGACGAAGTGCACCAAGGAGGAACACCGCTGCCGCGAGCACCCGAACGGATGCTTTCGGCGACGGGGTTCTCCTACAGTCACTTGGTCGGGGTTATGGAGTGAGGCTGTCTATTAAGTTTACCCGGCGAATATCCGCGTACGCTACGTGATTGCGACGGACTTTTGATCGCATCAAAATTCCGTGGCAACCGATCAAGTGAGACTAAAGTGCTATGTTTATAACATTCATTTAGTTATCATATAACTTATTGTGAATTCCAATTATTGTATCCCATTCCGGATAAACAGAAAATGTTAAACTTTTCGATCGAACAATCTAACACCCAACTTTTCCCGATACAGATCAACATATGAAATAAGTCTAACAACATTCAGTTCGTGCCTCAGTACCGACGGTCCAGCCGTAGAAGGGTCAAGCCAACGCCTCACATGTGGCACGCCGTACTGCCCCAAACCCGAAGGTTCAAAGGGCAGTTCAAGACGGTCACATAATCGAGTTAAGGTTTGTGTCTTCTAGAGGGTCCATCGCGTTACTTGCACTACTTAGAACGTCGTTAAACTTATGGAAAATCCAACACTTGGAAATTTCCCGACAGGGGAAAAATTGGGTATTTATATCCGGTCGAACTTTTTAACATATTCTAAAATTTATCCGGAAAGCAACACAGACAAAATTTGATACCCCGATCGAAACACCGAAGCTCCAAAACATTCCAGATTATTCAACACTTGAAAAACAATTAAAAATTCCCAGGAAAGTCAGCATTAAAAAAGAGGAATTACTGTACAAAATTTTACGCGCAAAACGACAAATCGGCCGCGCTTCCGCCGCACGAGCCGTGCTCGTGCCGCGGAAGCGCGGCTCATTGAAGGAATCATGCGCACGAAATTTACAGTACCCCTTAGAACTTCCTGCTGACTTTACTGAATATTTTTAATATGGAAAAATCCACGATTTTAAAATCTGGACAGAGAGCATGTTAGGTTTGGGTTTTCGGGTTCGTTCGGACTTCAAATTCCGTCTGGACTTCGCCTAAGGCTCTAACCTGGCTCTGATACCACTGTAGGGTTCCTAGGCACTCTAGTGAGGTCTCACAAGTGATCAAACATGCACAAATAAAATTTTACGGGTGCCTACAAACCCGACTACGGATCGTTTACTAGATATTTAGGCGAAACATAAACAAGTTAACAATTTAACTAAGGGAACGGACATACAACCTTTGTAGATCCGGTCCACCACCTCCACGGCTCCGCAACAAAGTCCCCTCGGCTGTCCAAAATGAATCCGGAACTCAAGTATCGGTATCATCGAAGAATGGGCGAGCTTGATCGTCGGTTCAATGCCGAAGATGATCTACGTCGAGATATCGCAAGAACAAGCTCCAACTTCATCAAGCTTGGAAAACTTGTGAAGGAAACACCCTATACTACTTGGCAATAGATAGAGGATGAAGAAATAGGAAGTGGGTAAACTTTAGTTTTGGATTTCTCACACTTTTTCAACACTTGCCATTGGAGTAGCAAGCTACATCCATGGAAGAAGAAGATGAAGAAAAAGAAGATGATATGATAACTTAATTATAAAAAGAAAAGAAAAACCAATACTTATCATATCATTTACCATGGTTTAGTGTAGAGACTTAAATTAGGTTAGATGGTGGTTAGGGTTAGATAAAAGACAAGAATGGTGGACTAAGTTCAAAGCTTCAAGAAGCTTTCAAATAAAAACAAAACTAGCAACCATTCTTATCTCTTTATCTTTTCTTTTTCCAAAATAAATAAAAGGAATAAATAAATGATTAAGTAAATGAAAAAGAAACCCTAATCACTAATTAACCATGGTTTAACACTTTACACAAAACCAAACAAGAATGTATCATCAAACATGATACAATCATGTGCACAAAACTATATCGAATATACAATGTGCACATCCGCGTGAGAAAATCCATTTAAAGTGAACCGATACTAGTTAATGCAAAGCAATATATCAAATATATAATTATGTATTAAATCATTAAATCAACACTTGATTTAACGATCCGGTCATATCGCATATAACCGGCTAGTATCCAATGTGTCGGCTTATCGAATCAATCCTTGATTCGATAACTAGGTTATATCGCATATAACCATTCGATACATTGATCGCGAGAATCAAATACGGTATCACATACACGCATTATTCTCGGTCCCGCACATATCTCATATGCACTCCTATTTCGTTTCGCTTGAACCAGGAAACCTCTGTGTAGGACTCTAAAGACTCGTCAATACGCCGGCAGCAGATGATGATCATATCAAACACCCACAAGCCGCAAGCGGTCTGCCAAACGTAACGGCCACCCGGGTATTGAGCGATCAGAAGATCGACGAGCAAGCCCGCTCACACTCCTGCGAATCCGACCAGTAACACTACCGTATAGTCCGGTCTGTTCGTCTGATATGTCGCATATCTCGCCTAGGGGTGGTAAACGTCAGACCCCAATAGCTCGATAAGTCATGCCGACGTAGGGTCCATAACATTCGTGAAACTACTGATAACACTTACCAGTATATCACTGCAACCCTGGCCAGGGATTTCCTGTTATGGCCAGTCGAGCATTGCACAACATCAACCCCCAATACCGAGAGAGACGAATCCCCTCCTATCGCTCATTGCCTCCATGTGAATCGGGACTGTACCCAAAAACCACCTGTTTGCACAACTCAGTAGAGCCGTGGTAGGGTGGAAATCAAAGCACAGTGGGAGACACACAAGACTCTATGACGATCTCGGGTCAACAGACTAAGCTGTACCAGTGTCACCAGAGAACTGCCATCTGACGTGAGGTATAATACCATCTGGGAGTTCTCGGCGAGTCCGTTCAGTGTACCCAGTCTCCACTGAGCACCCGCATACCATCTTCGATGTCAAACACCAATGGATATGGGATCATCCATCGCCCATCGCATGGGTCGAGAAGATATGCGCTAGTCTACTCTGGAATATCGATGCCCCGTAATATTCCCTCGACTAGGAACATTTCAAGGATGTACTCATGGACTACCATGTCCCCACTAGTATGATCCGCATCATAGTCCAGGTAGTCAAGTACAGATCCTATGGGCTTTATCAACATGTAATCAGAGAGACAGAAAGTATACATGTTAAGATAAAGAGCAACCAGATAGCGTACTATCATGTCGAGCGAGAAAGTCCTTCCTATATATGTCCCAGCATCCACTACAATATACATCCTATGTACAGTAATGGCCTCTAGGGCATACATATAACTAACATTATATTGGTCGATTTCTGAGATGTTTGCACTATTTCTTGTGTTTGTGGAAATATAGCATCGCAAGCGGCGACTTCGGACGCTGCAAATAAGGGGAAGCAGGTGGTCGGATTTTCATAGCTGGAGACCATTGGTGACTAGATTTAACATCTACGGGGAAATCGCCCGTATGGCGTTATGCGTCGGGGCGGATATGATATGATAGCTGCATGTATTTGAATATTAGTTAATTTCATATGAATGTCATTGCATAGCATTATCTGTTGTACTTGACTCGTACCTTTAGATATAACACATTACTGACGGTTCATGTTGCACGAGCACCAAATTGTATGCTACACCCACATCATCAGTAATTGCCATGACACGCACAAACCACATACATACGTGATATTGCATTGGGCAGTAATAGTTGAGGTAGTGACCCTTATTCTACTTCACGTATATCTTGCTATAGTTACTTGTACATCATGCAGACATATTGACATGTACACCCACATACTCGATTACAGTTACATGTACACCATGCATACATACTGACATGTATACCGCATATGTTTGCTATAGTTGTATATACCCTAAGAGGTATTATTTTGATATGTGATATTGAGTTGTTGATTATTGCGCTTATGAAATGCATCATACCTACTTGATTACATGTAGATACTTAAACCTTGCTACACTTACATGTACACCTCATATGATGCTGCATTTGTTTGCGGAGGATTTGGGAACCGCATGATATGTTTTAAAGCTAGATTCAATTTAAAGAGCGGTTTTCCCTTGATACGTTCATATTGTTGTTTTATGTTGTATATATCGGTTTTCATGGATTTACGCATTGAGATATGGATTTCATATGATTTATGGATTTGAGAACCGTGGGGGTATTTCAAGAAAACTATGTATTGTTTGAAAACCCGGTTTCTCTTAATATGATATTTCAGTGCGTCCACCATGTGATTTCTCGGTTCTGAGATTTGGCTTGTGATACCCGATTCGAGGAGCGGGAGGCACCGTCTGTGGGTATATGGTGGACCCGGTATGGTACCCCGGGACGAGTGGTGATTTCGTGTTGTAGACGATAAGCCTGGCAGTGGGACCGCTACCAACCGGTGATTGTATTTGGACTCGGTGGTTAACGTGAGGATACCGACCGGAGTGAGGTATGACATATCGTCAGGGCCAGTCATGATGACAGCGCCTGAGTTATGAGGATTTACGTGTCGATGCTAGACACGGGTTTCATGATGTTTCGAGTGTCGGTGTTAGACACTCAGGTTTCCATGAGTTTTACGTATCGTCGGTGGACATACGTGGTTGATATCTTCACACACACACACACACATATATATATATACTTATAGATATATGTTTTCATGATGTATCGGGTGTCGATGATAGACACTCAGGTTCCATGAGACTTACAGAATGTGAGGGCCGATCTGAGGATGCGGTGCCTGAGGATTTGGGATTTGATGTGTCAGTGAGGGACACTGGTGTTTTTCCATGCTGATGATTTTGCATGAGATTTTATATTATATCATCCCACACTCAGGATTATGTTGTTATGCATTGATTCATGTAGTTGTAGTACCCTGATGATGTACCTTTACATGATGGTTGCGTATTCACTCATCATATTTATGCTATCGGATTGCATGCGATTGATAGATTGCTGTTCGTGCATACTTGCGATTACGGTATGATATTATTTACTATTCATGAGTTGGCAACTCACCCCCGTTGTGCCACAGTGTTTTGCAGGACTTACCCTCAGAGTAGTCGCGGTAGGGAATCTTATCATCTCTGCTTTTGCGGATACCGCTATGTTTGGCTGTGAGGCCTGTGCTTTTAGGTGGGTTTGCGGTTATCTATTTGTACATTGTATATCTTTTTGTTGGATCTAGTATTCTCCATCTACCACTGTTTGTATATGACTTAGAGACGACTTGTGAGGATTCAGTGTTGTATTATTTTGGTGACTTTGGATGCCGTGCTCGTGGGAGCCGATTTTGTTTTGGGAAAGTTTACTTCTTATTACAGTCTTTCCTTTGTTATTTCTTCGCTTCGGAGTCGTATACTTGTTGTGGTGATTGTCTCCGCCGTTGGGCGTGATTTTGCTCCCATTTGGGATGCTTCATATTTTATCTATGTTGTACCCGTTTTCGGGGCTAGTTTTTACAAAGGAGGTGCTGCCGAAATTTTCAAGAAAGAAAACTAGAGTTAGAGATTTTACTTGTGATTTTCTAAATGTTAAGACTATGTTTTTCTCCGTTGATCCAGATTTGGGTGGTTTAGATTTCTGGGTTTTGACTTACTTGAGTTGCGTACGCCTGTAGAGGTTACGTAGTTTAAGTGCCGGTTACGGGCCAAATTTTGGGGTCGTGACAGTGGTGTACCTGCAGGTGATGGAGTCACCCTCTCTAAAGGTGTCTTACAGACTAAAGGGGAGAAGGATGTGCATGATTGACAGATCACTTGCTTAGGCAATTGAGTTGATTATGAGATGTCAAGTACCACACCAGATATTGTTTTTGCACGAGATGCAATAAGTTGATATTAATCCAATCCTGGAGAAACGATCGGAAGCAGTTTTAGAACATAAATGGATGTTCTAGGGATCTGATAACGGCAGTCTCCTTCGGGAAACAGTTATCATTCCAGGTTTCCAAGGTGACCTGGATGACAGAGTGACCGTCAGAGTTATAGTTTTCCCTCTGACGAGGGGAAGTTGTTTGGACAGGAGGTCCAAGCGGATACTGAGGGAGGCATGGCGCAGGAAACTGATTAAGTTCAGTTGACGATACAATCTAAGAAGTTTGGATTTGGAGTTCATTTATGAACCAGGTCCCATCAGATATCCAGACATATTCTAAGACAGGTATTGCTCATTTCAGGAGATGGTTTTCTCCGCGAACATGAGATAAAGAGAGACACAGAAAGAAACATCAGGGCGGATCTACCCACTGAGGCTATTCCTCGAACGTAATAGTTTCACAAACAGGCTTTGTGAGACTGATTAGTAGAGGAGTTGGGTGTTCGGTATCACACGGGCTATGAGTATGCGACATCACAATAATTAGCCTTGAGTGCAAGTGGGAGATTGTTGGATATAGTGCTCTCAGAGTCAATTATTGGATCACAGACATGTGATTGCAATGATTGAGGGAGGACCTATGCCGGTAGGACAGTCTTACTCGAGATAATAGTATGCTATTTGGTTTATCTTTATCATCGTGTACTGCTTTAGATGACCTTACATGTCGCTATTACACGTTGATAGAGCCCTTAGGATTCTTGCTTGACTGCCAGCAGTATGATGACGATCATATACGTAGGAGCTGGGGTCTATAAGTACATCCTTAAAAGGTCCCTAGTCATGGGAGTTTTCGAGACAGGGCTTCGATACTCCGGAGTAGAATAGTGTACACAGTCGAGACCCCGACGAAGGGCGGTAGCCGGTCTCACAATCCATTGGTGTCAGTTGGTTCACCTAAGATGTATACAGGTGCTTATTGGGGTTATGAGTACACCGGACAGGACTCGCCGGGAACCTGCTAGTTGGTATTATACCTGACGTCAGATAGCAGTTCCCTGGTGACATGTGTACAGCTTAGTTCATCGATCTGAGATCGTCATTTGTTTCGTGTGAGTTCCCACTGTGCTTTGATTACTATCTTACCACGGCTCAAAGGAGTCGTGCAAACAAGTTTTAGTTGGGTACAGTCCCGAGCCACATGGAGGCAGTGAGCGGATCGACAGGGGTTTCGTCTCTCCTGGTATTGGGGGTGAGATCGCGCTGTGTCTAGGAGAGCCATTACACGAAGTCCTTGGCCAAGGCTGGAGATTTACTGGTAGGTATTCCAGTAGTATCTCAGGGTGTTCTGGGCTACACTCCGACATGACTTGTACCGCTTTTGGGGGTCTGACTTTTACCAACCCCCTAGGCCCGACATGCGATAATCATAGATGAATGGATCGAACTATACGGATATTGTCACTGACAAGCTCAGTGGGTTTCAGAATGAGTTCGCTCGTCGACCTCACTTTTGGTCAATACGTGGTAGCCCGTTATGTACCGCTAGTACCACTGACGTGCTAGTGGTTAAATCCACAGCCAAAGTATTGTCGAGTCTTTAGAGTCCCCCACAGACAGTTTCTCAAAGTTTCGGGCGAAACGTTGTAGAGGCCGTATGGTTTTATGGCAGGGTTCGAACATACTTGTGCACTTGTGTACGTGTCATGGTTCGGACGGATAATACTAGCGGTCTTTGGTTTAAGCCGGATCCTAGTATTATACTGTGTAGATTTTGTCTCATTGCATTTGTATTCGGTCGAAATACAAATGCAGGTATGTATATACAGTTGCGGGGTTATCCTATAATTTTGTTACGGGATCGCTTTTTGAAGTTGTCAGTTTGCATTCCGTTTCGGCCATTTTTCTTTCTTCCCTTCTTGGCTGAAATTCCTTTGTTGAAAGGGTGTTTATTTGCAAATGTGAAATTAGTAAAGGAGGGGGTTTTCTGTGGTGCCGGGGCCACAGCAGCTAGCTGAACCCTCTTGGAGGTTCTAGATGTGCTTGGTTCAATGTTTGCATTACTTGAGATTGGATTGACTTGGATATTAGATGTGAGGTTTTCTTGTGCTTATGGTCACCTTTTTTTGCTCCTACACTCACCATCACCATTCTATTATTTCCATGGCCGAGCACAAGAAATAGGCAGCCCCAAATTTTTGTGAGTGAGGAATTGATTCATTTCATCTTGCACAAAATTCCTTTGCCATTCCAAAGCTCATTTCCATTTCCACTCCTATTTGGAAACTTCGATTAACCCTCGAGACAAATCATTCTACACTTATTCTACAGCAACCTTGGACACGTCGGCTAGCAAACTTCGTGTCCGAGTTGCTTCGGTTCGAAGCGGGAGCCCGTAAAAGGATTCGAAGATGTGGTGCCCATTCTGACGAGGAGACCGGGGATCGATCGAGATCGGAGATGCCGCGAGGAGCTAGAGATGATGGCTAAAGACCGAAGGACACGGATCGATTGGTATAGCTTTTCTAACCCTTCTCTAGTTAGCTAGTTTGTGTTAATGGCACGATCCGGGTGAAAGTATACGATAGCGCCAGTTTCAAGTTTATGAAAAAGTTTTTGTTTCCTCATTTTGGCCTCGGGTTGACGGTCGCGGCGCTACCGTAGACTTACACCTAGTCGTAAGTGTATCGAGACAGGGCATCGATATACCAGAGTAGACTAGCGTATAGCTTCTCGACCCATGTAGATGGGCGATGGATGATCCCATATCCATTAGTTTTTGACATCAGAGGAAGTATATAGGTGCTCAGTGGAGACTGGGTACACTGGACGGACTCGCCGAGAACTCTAAGATGGTATTATATCTCACTTCAGATGGCAGTTCTCTGGTGACACTAGTACATGTTAGTCTGTAGACCCGAGATCGTCATAGAGTCTTGTGTGATTTCCACCGTGCTTTGATTTCCACCTTACTACGTCCAAGAGGGCATGCAAAACGGTGGCTTTTGGGTACAGTCCCGAATCACATGGAGGCAATGAGCGATAGGAAGGTTTCGTCTCTCCCGGTATAGGGCGTTGATGTTGCGCTGTATTCGATTGGCTATAACTGGAAATCCCTGGCCAGGGTTGCTGATATTTACTGGTAAGTGTTATCAGTAGTTTCTCGAACTGTTATGGACCTCATATTGACACGACTTATCGGTTACTGGGGTCTGACGTTTACCACCCCTAGACCAGATATGCGACATATCAGACGAAGAGACCGGACTGTACGGGAGTGTTACCGATTGGATTCGCAGGAGAATATACAGGCTTTCTTGTTGATCTTCTGATCGCTCAATACCTGGGTGGCTGTTACGTTTAGCTGACCGCTTGCACCTTGTGGGTGTTTGATATGATCATCACGTACTGCCGGTGTATTGACGATTCTTTAGAGTCCTACACAAAGGTTTCCTGGCTCAGGCAAAACGGAGTAGGAGCACATATGTGATATGTGTGGGACCGAGAACAATACGTGTATGTGATACCGTATTACATTATCGTGATATGTGATATCGGACGGGTATATGTGATATAGCCGGGTCATCGGATCAAGTGTTGATTCGATGAACTGATACAGATTATATTAGTCGGTTATTTGTGAAATAGCCGGATTATCGGATCAAGTGTTGATTCGATAATTTAATGTATAATTATATATTTGATATATTACATTACATTAACTAATATAAGCTCACTTAAATATTCTTTTTCTCACATGGATAATACATTGATGTATATGTGATATATGCTAATTGTATTATTTTTATTTTGTTATATTATATATTATATATGTGATATATAATATTGTAACATGTTAGGGTTACAATTGCAACATTATTGTTGAGTTTAAACCAAGTTAGGGTTTGGATTAGGGTTAGCTTTTGGATGAAGGTTTCATGAAGCTTCATGAAACTTTGACTTTTGTCATCTAGCTTGATATTTTGTGTTGATATTTGTTAACCCAACCCAAACCTCTACCCATGGTTTATTCTCTACAAGGGTTAAGGATGTGATCTTTAACCTATGGTTGCAATTCTAACCTCACACAATAATTCATTATTCATCACAAAAGAAATTCTTCTTCTTCTTGCTCTTGAAAAAAGCTTTCTAGCTTTTTGTGTTGTGATGATTTTGAGAGAGAAATTGAAAACAAAAGAGAGCTAAATTCCTACTTCATCATCCTCATCTATTCTAGCCACTTAGATTAGGGTGTTTTCTTTGCTAATACTTGATTAGTGAAGCAAGAGCTTGGGTTTGAGATTCTTCAAGGTAGATCATCTTGGATTAGTGAAGTTTTCAAGCAAGATTGCATCTTTCTCTTCATGGAGCCTCTCTAGAGTCCGGGTACTTGATGATCACAGTGAAGGGACCTCAACACGGAGCTTATGAAGCGAAGGAACGAACTACAAAGTTTGTAATCCCTAACTCTTAGATGTTAAAGTGTTTAACATGCTTGTTTGGTTTGATTCTCTAGTTAAGATCCTAGATTTAGGGTTATCTATAATGGCAAAATTTTTAACTTGGCATGGATGATGCTTCTCGTAACCTTGCTATCGTTGTAGGTATCCCAACAGTGGTATCAGATCCTAGCTATAGAATTAGACGGATAAGTTTAGGATTACGAAACCGAAACAACTCCAAAACACCCGATGCAAAACTCTATTTTCTGTCGAATTATTTCTGGAGTCAAATTTTTTTTTCAAATAGTTGCAGAATGTTGTATGTGATGTAATATGAACATAGCACAAAACCCACCCCTCCTGCTCGAACCTGAGCCGGCGACCAAGGCCAAAATTCCGGCGACCCCAGTTTTTTGCAAGGAGTTAGGGTTTAGGTTTTGTGGTATGCTCAAGGTTCTGGGGTTTGGTATTTTTGGTATTGTTTATTTTGACTAAATTTGCATGAGATGTTTATTTACTCAAAAGGTAATTCAGAGTGTTTTGTATTCGCAATTCTAGTTTGGTTTCATGATTGTTTAGACAGTGTTAAAAGGTTCGAATGGATATCAATAACTCACTTTTTCCCTTGTCGGAAAATTTCCAAGTGTTGGATTTTTCCTTAGTTAAAGAACATTCAAAGTCGTGCAAGTAACACGGTGGACCCTCTAGAAGAACAAAACCTTAACTCGATTATGTGACCATCTGAACCACCTCTAAACCTTAGGGTTTGTAGTAGTTCGGCGTTGCCACATGTGAGACGTTGGTTTGACCCTTCTACGGCTGGTCCATTGGTACTGTGGTATGTGATGGATGCTTTTAAACTAAGTTCAAGAGTTGAGCAAATAGAGAATTTTGGGTGTTTGTTGATTCGATCGGAATGTTTAAAATCATCTAACTTTTTCTGTAATGTGATACAATATTTGGAATCCACAAGTAGTTATGAGATAACTAATTTGAATGTTATAAATCTAGCAGCTTAGTCTCAGTTGATCGGTTGCCACGGGATTTTGATGCGATGAAAATTCTGTCGCAATCACGTTGCGTACGCGGATGCTCGCTGGTTAAAATTAATAGATAGCCATGCCCCATAGCCTCGACCAAGTGACTGTAGGAGAACCCCGTCGCCAAAAGCATCCGTTCGGGTGCTCGCGGTAGCGGTGTTCCGCCTTAGTGCACTTTGTCGACGGCACTTGGGGTGCGGCCGTCTACTAAAATTTCCGACGAACATTCGATCAGGATGTCGGGAATCTTGTTGAATTTCCCGACTAGATATTGAAAAGTGTTTTCGAGATCGAGACTAAAATGCGGGGTTTATAATTGTTAGGCATGCGATGTCTAAGGAATTCATTTGGTTAGGCATGTGATGTCTAAGGAGGTTGCGGATTCCAACTGTTGTAGTTTTACACTTTCTTTTCTGCGACCGTATGTGTAATATGTGGTGTATCGCCGGTTTCGTTGCTATACATCAACGACAATTAGGATACGCATATTTACTTACGTTGATGACATGTGTTGTTATGTGTTGCTGTGATATGTTATATTGGATCGTCGTGTTTTGAATAGCCGGGGGTTTTATGTGAGATGAGAGTTTTTATTTTCATTCATGTAAAATTCATTGTATATAATATTCTTTTATTAGGGCACTTCCGGGTTGAGGATGATGTCACTATTGTATATTATTTACTTTTCCGCATTAGGATAGACCTAAGGCGGGGAGCACAAGTAATCGGGTTCTAGGGTCCAGTGGGAGACCATCTCGAGGAGTCGAGACCGGGTCTCCTAACTCTATAATTGGTAGGGTTGCTTGATGCTCTCGTAGGGGTCTAGGGGTGTGGGATTGGCTATTCATCACGACCGTGGAATCCGTGTTTTATACAGGCTCGCAATAAAACATGGACCACCTAGTATATCCAATATTTCATATGTTTCTTCTGCTGCAATGTTCCGTGATGAGATTATATTACTTCCTGAGACGAATGTTTATATTATATATATGAGATATATATTGTATATTATTGATTTCGTTTCAAACGTGATACTTGTGAAGCATAATAAAAATGGGACTTCATTAATGAGATTAATGAAATAAAGAAACCTAAAGATATTGTGGAATCAAATTTTCAAAAACAGGTAGCTCTAGTTGTTGCTTTGCATAGCGGTGTTCCTTGTAGAACATCCAGCACCTTATTCGATAAGGAAAGAGCCGAGATCCCTTCACCGGGAGTGACCTCTTTAGCAATAACTGGCAGATGCTACAACTCTCGGTTTTGTCTTTTGATTGCTTTTCTAGTTCTTGCTTTGCATAGTGGTATTTGTGAAATATCCTGCGCCTTATTCGATAAGGAAAGAGCCGAGATCCCTTCACCGGAAGTGACCTCTTTAGCAAAACTAGTAAAAACCTCAAAAGCACTCCTTTTCAAAATCATTTGATTCTACAACGATATCGAGTTCATTACGCAAAAGGTTTTCTTAAAAACCTGTCGTAGCCCTCCGTCATTTTAGATAAGTACTAGTTAGTATTCGTGCTACGTTTATTGACTTTGTTAAGGCGTAGTGTGCAGTAACTGATTAGTGCTTATCTGTATAAGCATATGATGCGATTGGATTAGGGTAGTCGTGCGACTTTGTTGACTATGTTAAAGGTCGTGCGGGTGGGTTGAATTCAATCGGGAAATGACGGGTTAAACTTGACTAGCACTTATGATTTGTTGACTATGGTAAGGTCATATAGCTGCTAGGGGTAAAATATTATCGGGAATTTCAAGTGTTGAAATTTTCAATGAGATTGCATACCTCCTATGAGATAGTTGGATCCCGATACCCACTGCGAGTAAGAGTTACTCCTGAGAGAGTTTTACACATTACAAATAGCCAATCAAGTAGGTGTCTAGAAAGGTGTCAATGGGGTTACGCCCCTGGGAAAACGAGATTTATTTTAATTAGGTCCATGCGAAAGCACGGGGAACCTCCCTCAAAGTACCGGCACTGGCCTGGCTGAAAGATTGACGAACTTGTAGCGTGTAATTAATCTCGGCTAGTCTTTCCTTTTAGGCTTTGAAGGAAGATTTGATTAAAACAGTGGGAGCCATCCTGATTAGATATATTAATAACCAATCTAATCTTGTAAGAGCATACGCTGAGTGTTTTCTTCTCTCTCTCCAGATAGCGACCATGTCACGCCTTAATCAAAATAATAATACGGATGTATTTACCGAACCCGCTTATTATACTGATCTAGGGAACGTTGGCCTCGCTCCAACTTATAATTGTTATAAGATCGAGCAGGAAATTGGGGATTACCAGAATTCTCGTGCCGCCCAAATGAAGAAAGTGCATGCTGATGCATCTTTTTCGGGTGTGTTCATTACCGAGAGCTGTTTCTCAGTATCCTTTACGTCCTGAGTATGAGATACCGGATCAGGATCCCAGATATGTAATATGTTACATGGGCTGCAGATAGGTAAAGAACCGAGAACGGGTGATAAGTTTCAAGAATTGGAAATGGTGCAATTGTTGCATGCCCAGCAGTTGGCAGTTATCACCATGTATTACCAAATACATTGATTCTAAACAAATGTTATTAGATACCAAACCTGATATACAACATCATATCAGTCTCTTTATTTTGTAAAGAAGGATATAATTTTGTATTGTTGGATAATATTTTGAACATTTCCTATATCAAGAGTTGATCAGTTCAGGCACGTTATCTAAAAGCATATATGTTCTAAGTCAAACCACAGTTCTTAACGTACAGAACACACACAAGAGGAAGAATTCAGAAATGAACGAATCCTTCTTGAGGTATTGTAGACTAGGTCATATCAATGCGACCCGACTTGCTGAAGTTACATAAAGATGCATATTTAAATCAGTTTGAATTTATATCTTGTGAAACTTGCTAGTCATGTCACAAAGATAAGATGACCATAGCTCTGTTTATTGGAAACCGAGAATAAGTTAGTGAACTCTTGGGGTTGATACATGATGATGTATGTAGGTCCCCTGTCTACACTTGCCAGGATCGGTTCTTTGTACTTCATTACATTCACTGATGATCTCTCAAAATTCGCATATATGTTCCTATTGAAACACAAGTCTGAAAATTTTGAGAAATTCAATGAATATAAGTTAGAAGTAGAGAACCAAAACAGGTATAAGTATTATGTCCTATGATGAGATCTGGGAGGAGAATACTTGAGCACGGAATTCCTGAACTATTCTAAAGGAGAATGATATTCTCTCTCTGCATTACTCCTCCGTATACACCACAGCACGTTGGTATATCAGGGCGGAGCAATCGCACCCTATGTGATATGGTGTGCTCTATGATGAGTACTACTGAGTTGCCTATTTCCTTTTTGGGTTATGCACTTGAGAAGCTACATACCTATTAAATAGGGTTCCAATCAAATCAGGTGCCTACCACTCTATATATGATATGGTATGGGAAGAGCCCATCTCTTAATGATATTAAGATTTAGGGTTGTCCGGCCTATGTCAAAAGCATGATCCGGACAAGCTCTAGGCAAGGTCAGTTCTGTGGAAGTTTATTGGATATCCCAAGCATTCGCAATGGAATATCTTCTACCAAACCGAGGAATAAAAGGTATTTTATTTCTCGGCATGCCACCTTTTTGAGAAAAAGGGAATTCTTGTGAAGAAATTAGTGGTCATGAGGTAGAACTGGAAGGAGTTCCAGCTATACAAACTGCAGCTGATGATTTGGTAGAACTGGAGGATTCAATAGTTTCCAACGAACCTCAGCCTCTCCACCGATCTGGTAAGTTTCCTCACCCACCTGAGAGATACTTCGGTTTTCTCTATGACAGTGGGAGCGAGGATTGCATCATGAGATAATTACCCAACTAGTTTCGAGCGGGCCATCAAGAGTGGGGACTCTATAAGAATGGCTGGATGCTAAGCGATCTGAGATGGAATCCATATACACCAACAAAGTATGGACTTTGGTTGCTTTATCTGAAGGGTTAAATCCCCATCAGGAGAAAGTATATCTTGAGAAGATTACTTGGTGTATATGGAAAAGTTGAGACTTTCAAAGCAATGCTTAAGTCCATCCAGATCCTACTTGCCACTGCTACATACCATGACTACGATATCTGGCGGTTGGGTGTCATGACTGCTTTTCTAAATTGTGATTTGGAAGAGAGCATCTATAAGTACACAGCCAGAGGGCTTCATAGACAATGGGAGCAGCGGAAACGTGTGCAAATTGTTTTTCAGGCATCGTGGAGTTGGAACGTCTGTTTTGATGTGGTAGTCAAAGAGTTTAACATCATCAAAATGGTAGATGAACCTTGTATATACAAAAAGGTAGTAGAGAGTATGCTGGTGATCCTCGTATTATACGTGGATGACATACTCTTGATAGGGAAGGAGTTTCCTATGCTACACTCTGTCAATCTTCTTTTATCACAAGGATTCTCCATATAGGATCAAGGTGATACCTCCTAAATCCTGGGTTTTGGATGTATGAGATAGATCTAATTGGATTTTAGGATTCTCACTAGGTGTAGTGAGATGGTATCAATCGATCCTGGGGAGAATCACTGGAAACCTTCTAGGGTGGTAAGGTCGACTGAATGTCAGTCACATGCATTGTCTTTACCTTCAGTGGAGGGATGGTATGTTGGAAGAGTTCCAAACTAAATACCGTGACAAACTAGACGATTAAAGGCAAGATACATCGTTACCAAGGATGCTACAAAAGAGGCGGTCTGGATGTATATTAGTTCATGAGATGAACTTCGTTTCTACCATTGTGTGACAATGGAGTTGTGGCTTATGCCTAGGAATCTCCGTCCCATCAGAGATCCAGACATATTCTTAGGCAGTATCACCTGATCATGGAGATGGATGATCTCTAGGGAGATCGAGGATAGGAGAGTAGATACAGAGGACAACAGCGCGGATCCACTCACAAAGGCCTATTTCCCAGTAGAGACTTTTATGAGATGGTTGAGTATGAGATACTTCAACCACAGCTGATTGTTGGGTATGGATACCACAACAGATGGCCCTAGTGCAAGTGGGAGATTGTTAGTGATATGTATGCCCTAGAGGCCATTACTGTACATATGATGTATACTGTAGTGGATGCTTGGACATATATATGGAGGACTTTCTTGCTCGATATGATAGTATGCTATCTGGTTGCTCTTTATCTTAACATGTACTCTGATTGTCTCTATGTTACATGTTGATGAAGCCCTTAGGATGAGTACTTGACTACCAGGACTATGATGCAGATCATACTAGTGGGGACATAGTAGTCGCTAAGTACATCCTTCAAATGTTCCTAGTCGTAGGTGTATCGAGACAGGGCATCGATATACAAGAGTAGACTAGCTTATAGCTTCTCGATCCATGCAGATGGGCGATGGATGATCCCATATCCATTGGTGTTTGACATCAGAGGAAGTATATGGGTCCTCAGTGGAGACTGGGTACACTGGACAGACTCGCCGAGAACTCCCAGATGGTATTATAGCTCATGTCAGACGGCAGTTCTCTGGTGACACTAGTACAGGTTAGTCTGTAGACCCGATATCGTCATAGAGTCTTGTGTGATTCCCACCGTGGTTTGATTTCCACCTTACCACGTCCAAGAGGGCATGCAAAACGGTGGCTTTTGGGTACATTCCCGAATCACATGGAGGCAATGAGTGATAGAAGGGGTTTCGTCTCTCCCGGTATAGGGCGTTGATGTTGCGCTGTGTTCGATTGGCTATAACTAGAAATCCCTGGTCAGGGTTGCTGAGATTTACTGGTAAGTGTTATCAAAAGATTCTCAAACTGTTATGGACCTCATATCGACACGACTTATCGGTTACTGGGGTCTGATGTTTACCACCCCTAGACCAGATATGCGACATATCAGACGAAGAGACCGGACTGTACGGGAGTGTTACTGATTGGATTCGCAGGAGAATGTACATGCTTGCTTGTTGATCTTCTAATTGCTCAATACCTGGGTGGCTGTTACGTTTAGCTAACCGCTTGCAGCTTGTGGGTGTTTGATATGATCATCACCTACAGCCGGCGTATTGACGATTCTTTAGAGTCCTACATAGAGGTTTCCTGTCTCAGGCAAAATGGAGTAGGAGCACATATGTGATATGTGCAGACCGAGAACAATAAGTGTATGTGATACCGTATTAGATTCTCGCGATATGTGATATCGGACGGGTATATGTGATATAGCCAGGTCATCGGATCAAGTGTTGATTCGATGAACTGATACAGATTATATTAGTCGGTTATTTGTGAAATAGCCGGATTATCGGATTAAGTGTTGATTCGATAATTTAATGTATAAGTATATATTTGATATATTACATTATATTAACTAATATAAGCTCACTTAAAGATTCTTTTTCTCACATGGATAATACATTGATGAATATGTGATATATGTTAATTGTATTATTTTTATTTTGTTACATTATATATTATATATGTGATATATAATATTGTAACATGTTAGGGTTACAATTGCAACATTATTGTTGAGTTTAAACCAAGTTAGGGTTTGGATTAGGGTTAGCTTTTGGATGAAGGTCTCATGAAGCTTCATGAAGCTTTGACTTTTGTCATCTAGCTTGATATTTTGTGTTGATATTTGTTAACCCAATCCAAACCTCTACCCATGGTTTATTCTCTACAAGGGTTAAGGATGTGATCATTAACCCATGGTTGCAATTCTAACCTCACACAATAATTCATTATTCATCACAAAAGAAATTCTTCTTCTTCTTGTTCTTGAAAAAAGTTTTCTAGCTTTTTGTGTTGTGATGATTTTGAGTGAGAAATTGAAAACAAAAGAGAGCTAAATTCCTAGTTCATCATCCTCATCTATTCTAGCCACTTAGATTAGGGTGTTTGCTTTGCTAATACTTGATTAGTGAAGCAATTAGTGAAGCAAGAGCTTCGGTTTAAGATTCTTCAAGGTAGATCATCTTGGATTAGTGAAGTCTTCAAGAAAGGTTGCATCTTTCTCTTCATGGAGCCTCTCTAGAGTTAAGGTACTTGATGATCGCAGCGAAGGGACCTCAACACGGAGCTAATGAAGCGAAGGAACGGACTACAAAGGTTGTAATCCTTAACTCTTAGATGTTAAAGTGTTTAACATGCTTGTTTGGTTTGATTCTCTAGTTAAGATCCTAAGTTTAGGGTTATCTATAATGGCAAAAATTTTAACTTGGCATGGATGATGCCTCCCGTAACCTTGCTGCCGTTGTAGGTATCCCAACAAAAGAATCTCAGCCAATAACACAGAATGGTGGATAATCTTGGAGTATCGGGTTTCATTTGAGCCGCAAATGAGACCCGACGTTCCCGGTTGTGTGGATAGCCTATGCAATGAAAACCTGGACCCCTATGAGCGCGGCAAATTTGTTGGGTTACCTTAACGCCGGAGCCATCAAACGCTGCGGTTTGCGGAATAAAAATTTTCTTACTAGTTTAAAAACGACGCTAAGATAAACCAATGAAAACCCGGATCTTTCCATAAACCTATCTAGCAAAACTAAAAGAGATGAACTAACTACTATGAAAGAAGTCTCACCAAATGATCCAAGTCCTTCGGCCTTCTTTCCTCTTCATTAGCTCCAAGTGGCCACCTTGAACATGCTTGATCTTCTTTGTTGGCTCCTTTGGTTCTCCGCGATCGATCTTGCTCTCCGGTCCTCCTTTGTTGTAGATGATCCACCCGAGAGATATGATCCATTGCTTTAGCTCCACACTATATGTCAAGTGGAGCAACTAGAGAACTTGGGTTGCTAAACCAAGTAGTCTAGGATGTAGTGTGATGATCTAAGTGTTTTGCTATCTCTTTCTTGCCTCATCAATTGTTTCTCAACTTATGAGAGGGTAGTGAAGAGGAAGATGATGAAGATGGAGGAAACTCAAGAGGAGGGAGGAGGGAGGAGGGTGAAGCTAAAATGGGAGCTCAAGAATAATGAAGCATGCAAGTGAGAGAAAAAATGAATACAAAGGTTTTGTGTATGAATTTTTATGAATAAACAAGTGTAGCCATGCTTCAATAGTAACCATAAATGAATAAAGAATTCATTTGTGAACTATTGAAGACACACCACTCACCATTCCTCCCTCTCCTTAATTTTCTCCTTATTTCCATTTATCAATAAATGGAAAAGTCCATGATGAGGTGTCCACCTTTTAGAAGGTAATCTGTAATAAAATATGGATTACAGTCTGTTGTATATACATATCTGCATTCGGATAAAAACGTGAATGCCCAAAGAGATAGAATAACACGAAGAACATAATATTAGAATATAAATATCGAAATACATATATGTAAACTATTAAATCAATACCTGATTTAATAATCCGGCTCAAACCCGAGCCAGCTAGTATGACCAACTGTCCGATCGAAAATCCGAGTATAAAGTACATCAATTGATCGAGACCCTGCACGTATCTAATACAGCTACTACATCATTTCGCTTGAACCAGGAAAATCCTCTGTGTGGGACTCTAAAGATTCGACAGTTTGCCGGCAGTGAGTTACTGGATAAATCCATAAGCACAAGCACGTCAGCGGCACTAGCTGTACGTAACGGCTACCCGGGTACCTGTCGAAAAGAAAGGCCGACGAGCAAACTCATCTGGATCTCTATTGAGACTATCTGTAACAATCTCCGTACAGTCCGGTCTCTTCGTCTGAGAGTATCGCATACCGGGTCCGGGGTTGGTAAACGTCAGACCCTAATAACCCGGTAATTCATGCTGATGTGGCTCAGGACCAATCTGGGAAACTACTGATCAGCCTATCAGTAAATCCCAACTGCCTTGGCCAAGGTCTTATGGTCCTGACCAATCAAACACAGTGCGATATCTACTCCCAATACCGGGAGAGGAATCCCCACAATCGCCCACTGCCTCCATGTGGTTCGGGACTGTACCCAACCAAAACCTGTTTGTACGACTCAGTAGAGCCGTGGTAGGGTAGTGATCAAAGAACAGTGGGAACTCACACGAGACAAATGACGATCTCAGGTCTAAAGACTAACCTGCACTCATGTCACCTGAGAACTTCTATCTGACGATAGGTATAGTACCATCTGGAAGTCCTCGGTGAGTCCGTCCGGTGTACTCACCCCCAGTGAGCACCTATATGCGATCTTAGGTCTAAAGACCAATGGTTGCGAGACCAAACCATTGCCCCTCGTCGGGGTCTAGAAACGTATACACTAGTCTACTCTGGAATATCGATGCCCAGTCTTGACACTCCCATGACTAGGGACCATTTAAGGATGCGCGTATCGACTACCCAGCTCCCACAAGTATGATCGCCATCATAACACAGATAGTCTAGCATTGATCCTACGGGCTTTATCAACATGTATAAAAGATATATAATAGCAAGTAAAACATACATATGTTAAGATAAAGTCAAACCAAATAGCATACTAACATATCGAGCAAGACCGTCCTGTACATATATATGTCCAAGCATCCATATGTATACATATACAATAATGGCCTCTAGGGCATACATATCCAAAAATCTCCCACTAGCACTAAGGCCATATATTGGCGTACCGAGTATCCAACGTCTGCTGTCAGGCTAACTATTGGCATACCACATACCCAACATCTCAAAAAGTCTCTCGAACTGTGCTTGAGGAAGGGCCTTGGTGAATGGATCCGCAGTGTTGTCTTTTGTATCCACTCTCCAAACCTCGATCTTCTGGCGATCTACGATCTCCCTGATCAGGTGATACCGTCTTAGGATGTGCCTGGATTTCTGATGGGACCGTGGTTCCTTCGCTAAAGCTATAGCCCCATTGTTATCGCAATACAAAGGTATTGGGTCAACAATGGACGGAACGACCTGAAGTTCATTAATGAACATCTTCATCCAGACCGCCTCTTTTGCGGCATCGCTTGCAGCAATGTATTCAGCCTCCATCGTTGAGTCTACAATAGTATCCTGTTTGGAGCTCTTCCAACACACCGCCCCTCCATTGAGGGTAAATACAAAACCCGAGACAGACTTGCTGTCATCCTTGTCACTCTAGAAGCTTGAATCGGTAAAGGACTCGACCTTCAGGTCTCCATTACCGTAAACCAAGAACATCTCCTTAGTCCTTCTCAGGTATTTAAGAATGTTCTTCACTGCTGTCCAGTGGTCCTCACCTGGGTTTGATTGATACCGGCTCACCACGCTTAGCGCATAAGCCACATCTGGCCTTGCACATAGTATCACATACATTATAGATCCTACCGCCGAAGTGTAGGGTATAGTGCTCATGTGAACCCTCTCTTCGTCAATCTTGGGAAACATCTCCTTGGAGAAGGTGATTCCGTGTAATGCGGGTATGTTACCGCGTTTGAAATCTTCCATACTAAATCTCTTTAGTACGGTCTCTATGTACCTGGACTGTGAAAGTCCCAGTAATCTCTTGGATCTATCTCTGTAGATCTTAATTCCCAGAAAGTACGAGGCATCACCCAGGTCCTTCATGGAGAATCTTTGTGATAAGAATAGCTTGACCGATTATAGCATAGTGATTTAATGCGATTCTCAGATGTGTTTGTAAAAAGCAAGTATCGAATCAATTGTTTCCCGATAACGGTTTCATTTGATCGATAATAGTATCTTGTATCGGTATTTAGAAAATTGTAATAAGAACCCACTATCAAAGAATTATATTTGACCGCAATCAACTACGGTGTCAGTTGTAGATCGTAAGCGAGTGCGGATCGTCCACAGGGATTGTGCGATTCGTTTTTATATTTGCTTTGTTTGAATCGAAAAGTTAATTGAAAAGAAAAGAAAACAAGATTCAAGAATTTATCAATTGATTCAGGTGTCACGATGTTTAATCAAGAATCAAGAAACTGATAAAAATCAAGAATTGGGTTTCGATAATATTTCCAACCAAAATGCCAAGAATCTAAATGAGGCTCGTAGGAATCGATCAGATCTATAGATGTGATGTAATATCAAGATTTCGTGTTCTTGTCCTTCGAAGGATTGATACTAGATCGATGATGGTCGATGAGAGTTAGGGCTTTCTTGATGAAACTAGGGTTTCATCATTTAACCCTTGTTCTTTCATCGATTATCATTCACATTCTAGCCTCTAGCAATTTCAAGAAACGATCGTAACACCCCAATCTCGAGCGATATCAATCAAGAAAGCATCGCAACGAATTGGGTCGTCGATTCTTGAACTTGCTAGGGTTTACAAAACTCGTAGGATTCAAGAATCGATTTAAGATATATTACATCATCATTCTATTGATCGTCTCGACTCCTCGACGAGCGGAGTATTACTCAAACATCATCACACAGAAAGTATTTAAGAATTGAAAAGATATCATGATGCGAGAATTTAAAGAAAACAAGATAAAAGAATATCACCTTTTATTTATATCAACAATTTGATTACAGTAGCTCAAGAACTACAAGAGGAAGAACTAAATTGTTGAATTGGCGTCGCTCGGCTCCGTGAGTCGTGGATCGGCTTTAGACCACTTGCTCCGTTGAAGATCGGCTCGGCTCATAAAAGGTTGCAAGGCTTCTTGCTTGATGGGTACTCGGGATCTTGGCTTTTGATTGGAATTAGGGTTAGGGTTTCACACAAATCCTCTCACTAGATTTGTGGAAGAAGAAGATGAAGAAAGAAATAGAATGGCTCTCAAATGAACTAATGGATTGATTTTTCCAAGATTGAATCCCCATTACAAGTGAGCCTAGGGTCTTATTTATAGAACACCCAAACCTTAAGCCTTTGAGTTCCCTCCAAAAGTTTTTTGAAAGACTTCTAGAAGTAGTTTGTTAGGCTTAGCTTAGGGTTTAAGCTAGGGTTTACGGAGAAGTTTCTAGAATGATAGACTAATTTAGTGTTGATCCCAAAGCTTGCTGATCTGGCAGAAGTTTCTGGAGTCTTCTGGAAATTGTTGTGTCTTTATGAAGTGTGGGCCCTGAGAGAAACATTTTGCACTAAAATTGAGGAGCTAACTCCTTGGACCCACCGCGGATCCGCGGCGCAAGCAGGCTCCTGCCGCGGATCCGCGGCTTTCTGTGGGGCTTGGGCCTTGGTATTTCTGCTGTGGTCTTGGGATGCCATTTGGGGCTTTATCTGATATGTTGAATTTTATTTGTCCTTTTGTATTGATACCAGATCTGAAATTATTGAGTTGGCGTAACGTTTGATCGGTACCATGTACATTTTGGCCTTTCTTCTGGATTTTCCTGCACAGATCTCAAAATAAGTGTTGCGCAAATGTAGGGATGATGCGATGCCATGAAATGTGGTCAATTTCCTTTATAGTGTCGGTTTTAGAGTCTAACACATGCAATCTGATATTTTGCGACAGTTTTGCTAATATGTAAAATATGAATGCCGAACACTTCTATATGGATGTAAATGATGAGGAAATTGCCGGCTAAAATATACAATATTTTCGACTAATCAAATTCCCCCAAACTTAATTTCGATCGTCTCGAGCGAACTGTTTTATTAAAAAGAGAAGGAGAAAATAAAGAAAGAGAAAAACTATCTAGCACACTTTCGTAGGCAACACGATTGCACTGAGCACGTGCAACAAGCCTTTAAACCTCTAGGTGTCCCTAGTAGGAGGAGTGTTGTCTCCTGAGGGTTTTCAGCGG
The DNA here is from genome assembly GCA_030015575.1 of Agapanthus africanus. NCBI lineage: Eukaryota > Viridiplantae > Streptophyta > Magnoliopsida > Asparagales > Amaryllidaceae > Agapanthus > Agapanthus africanus. The sequence goes on along the minus strand of CM057345.1, from coordinate 154,025,257 downwards.
ATTGCACCCACAAAATCCAATAATAAAAAGAAGATCATGAATATTACATTTAAAGAAAAGAATTGTAAAAGAAAGACTTTGAAAATTAGGGTTTCCAACTAAGCTAGCTTTTCGGTTGTCATGAGCCCTATCTTAATGGTCATGAAAAGATGTCAGAAATCACGTCCTCCCTCAATAAAACATCGTCTTATTCTTCATTCCTATCTTTCTTCCAAACATCGATCATATCACCCTGCGTGTGTGTAAAGGACATCCCTACACCCGGAGAATTCAATTCAAGCTATCATACTCTTGCCCATCAGCCTCAGTACTTTTTAATTAATGAATATTTAGATGAGATTGCTCACACACTTTCATGCGACCGTTAATACTTCTTGAGGTACTAACCGACCGATTACTCCTGTGCTTGTTTACTTGGTGTATTTTCCTCGTCTTGCACCACCTCAGGCATAGCAGTGACTCCCAGACCAGTTGGCCTTAGGGCACTAGGTGAAGAGGCACCCTTGCTATATATTTTTTTATTGCCCTTGGTGATAACAAAACCAGTGTCCATTTTTCTCACCACTTTATATTTTCTTCATTTTTTTATTTCCTTCATACTTTTGGCTTTAAGACAAGAGCATTTCAAGGTATCCTCTACTATCCCAGGCTTTAAGACGTGTGTAAGTGCGAATAGCAGGGTAGAAACGTTCAAAATGTTTGGCTTCCAGAATAGAAACTATTTTTCAGACTTATTTTTATCCTCAGATTAGTGACGTCCTTCATCTTACTAACCCTTGGGACAACGGCTCATAACTACTTATTACTAGTTCGTATAAGAAAACTTCTAATTTTCTTAGTTTTCTAAAATTTTTCCAATCTCATGGATGTAATTTTTCACTATCTAAACTTTCATTATCTTATTTATGTACAAAAAGGTGTAAATATTAAAATTATTTTTATACTTGGAAATTTTTAAATTTTTATTGGTTTTGAAATTTTTCAATTTTTATAGATTTTTAAAGAAATGTTTTGTGCTTATGCAAATGATATGCAAATGATGCGAAAATAAGCACAAACCTCCCCCAAACTTGTTTTCAACAGTGTCCTCACTGTTGCCAACCGCTATACCTATAAAACTGTAAGCCTGGGGGGAATTATTAGTGGGGGCAAAATATATAAGTGAAGAACTTCCCCCAAACTTACTCTTTTCACTCACCTTCATTCAAAACATGATGCAGTGATATACAGGATATGAAGGTGAGACGGAGGAAAATTTAATCCAAATAAACTGGCTCTTGTAAGAACAAGAGCTCCTCCGTGGGGTCAGTGGAAAAATACGGCTTTAGTCTATGTCCGTTTACTTTGAAAAAGGTGACGTTTTTAACATTTTCTACTTCTACTGCCCCGTGCGGGTATACAGACCGCACAATAAAAGGTCCCTTCCATCGAGATCGGAGCTTACCCGCGTGAATGTGTAATCGTGAATCATAAAGAAGGACTTGTTGACCAGGTGAAAATGTTTTCCTCAAAATGTTTTTATCGTGAAAAACCTTAGTCCTATTCTTTGTGATTACAGCGTTATCATAAGCTTCATTGCGGAGTTCGCTTAGCTCATTTATTTGCAGCTTCCGAAAGTTGCAAGCAAGGTTTAGATCAAAATTTATTTCTTTTATAGCCCACAATGCTTTATGCTCTATCTCGACGGGTAAATGACATGCTTTTCCAAACACTATTCTATATGGAGACATTCCTAGGTCGGTTTTATATGCAGTCCTGAATGCCCAAAGAGCATCCGTCAATTTGGTCGACCAGTCTTTTCTATTTTTAGCAACAGTTTTCTCCAGGATAAGTTTGATTTGTCTGTTTGAGATTTCAGCCTGCCCGCTTGTTTGGGGATGATATGGTGTAGAAAGTCAGTGGTTGATTGAGTATTTTCACATCAGAGTCTCGAAAGATCTGTTGCAGAAATGTGTCCCATTATCGCTAATGATAGCGCGTGGGTGTCCAAATCGCGAAAAGATATTCTCTTTCAAGAACTTAATGACAAATTTCTTGTCATTAGTGCGACATGGAATGGCTTCTACCCATTTTGAGACATAATCAACTGCCAGCAATATGTACAGATTCCCAAAGGAGTTAGGAAAAGGACCCATAAAATCAATGCCCCAAACATCAAATATTTCAACAACCAAGATGGGTTGCTGAGGCATTTCATTCCTCCGGGATATTCTACCCGTATACTGACATTGTGTACAGGTTTTGCAATAGTCAAATGCGTCCTTGAATAAGGTCGGCCAATAAAATCCACATTGCAAAACCTTTTCCGCTGTCTTTTTAGGACCAAAGTGACCCCCACAGGCCTGATCATGACAAAATGAAAGAACACTCTTGAACTCTTCATTCGGGACACACCGGCGAATGATCTGATCAGGACAATATTTAAACAAATAGGGCTCGTCCCAGTAAAAGTGTTTTACTTGGGATAGAAAACGATCTTTGTCCTGTTTGACCAATCGCTCGGTATAAGTCCCGTGGCATGATAGTTCACAATATCCCTGAACCATGGTTCAGCGGATATGCTCAAGAGTTGTTCATCAGGGAACGAGTCATTGATCGGCAGGGTCACAGGGGAAGAAGAGATGCGTGAAAGATGGTCAGCTACTACGTTTTCACATCCTTTCTTATCTTTGATAACAAGATCGAATTCTTGTAACAGAAGAATCCAACGTATTAGTCGACCTTTTGCATCTTTCTTCGCCAGAAGATGTTTTAAAGCGGAATGGTCAGTATACACAACTATAGGTGAGCCAATTAAGTAAGGCCTGAATTTTTCTAATGCAAATACAACCGCTAAAAGTTCTTTCTCGGTGGTTGTATAATTGATTTGCGCATCATTCAGGGTCTTACTTGCATAGTATATTACGTGTGGCATCTTTTCAATGCGCTGTCCTAAGACTGCACCTATTGCAAAATCAGATGCGTCACACATCAGCTCAAAGGGGTAGTCCCAGTTTGGTGATGATAACACGGGGGCTGAAGTGAGTGAGTGTTTAAGTGAGTCGAAAGCTGTCTCGCAGTCCGAGTCAAAATGGAAGGTCGTATCCTTAGCCAGGAGAAGAGTTAAAGGTCTAGCAATTTTGCTAAAGTCTTTAATGAATCTCCTATAAAATCCCGCATGACCAAGGAAAGATCGAATATCTTTGACGCTTTTGGGATGAGGGAGGTTTTGAATGACATCTATCTTAGCTCTGTCAACCTCAATGCCTTTCTGTGAAATGACATGTCCAAGGACTATTCCTTCTCGGACCATAAAGTGGCATTTTTCCCAGTTCAAAGTCAAGTTCTTCTCTTTACAACGAGTAAGAACAGCGTCAAGATTTGATAGGCAATCAGAAAAAGAGTCTCCAAAAATCGAGAAATCGTCCATAAAGATCTCCAGAAAATTCTCCACCATATCAGAGAATATCCCCATCATACACCGCTGAAAGGTAGCGGGAGCATTGCATAACCCAAAGGGCATGCGACTGTAAGCAAAGGTACCAAAAGGACAAGTAAAAGTGGTTTTATCTTGATCCTTTTTGGCGATGGGGACCTGATTATAGCCTGAGTATCCGTCCATAAAACAATAATACTCTCGTCCCGCTAAGCGTTCCAGCATCTGATCAATGAATGGTAGAGGAAAGTGGTCTTTCCTCATGGCAGCATTGAGTTTTCTATAATCAATACATACACGCCACCCAGTTTGGGCGCGTGTCTGAATCAACTCATTTGCCTCATTGGTTATAACAGTGATGCCGGATTTCTTAGGAACGACATGTATAGGACTCACCCACTGGCTATCGGAGATGGGGTATAGAATACCATTATCTAAGCATTTGACGATCTCTTTCATGACCGCTTCCTTCATGACGGGATTCAACCGTCTCTGTGGTTCTCGGGTTAGTCTGGCATCATCCATCATATGTATATGATGTTCAACTATCAAGGGACTAATCCCTTTGATGTACGCCATACTCCAACCAAACGCCTCTTTGTTAGATTTCAATACCGATAAAAGTGCATTTTCTTGCTCTGATGCAAGAGATGCGGATATGATAACCGGTAAGGACTCATTCTCACCTAGATATGCATATTTAAGGTGAGAAGGTAAAATTTTGAGATCTAACTCAGACGGAGAAATGATAGAAGGAGGGATCATAGAGCGATTTTTGGATTTACAAAGAAGCTCAGAGCCGGTGAAAGATACAGACTCGGGTGGAGAAAAGTCAGGAGTGCAGGACTCAAGTGTAGGTAAAGTTTCCTCACTAAGATCATGTGTAAGATCAAGCAGAGATGTGGTAATGTCATCGAGATCAGTAAAGCAAAGATCCTCAGCTCCACAACTATCGGGAGCGATCTCATGGACAGAGCACACATCTAAAATATGAGCAGAGGGTTCTGATGGCTGACTTCCAACTTTGTAGATATTTAGTTCAATGGTCATATTTCCGAATGATAAGTTCATTGAACCATTTATACAGTTTATAACAGCGTTGGAAGTGGCAAGGAAAGGACGACCCAGAATCACCGGAATTTGGCCCCGGGGGTTTGCTACAGGATGTGTGTCGAGCACAATGAAGTCTACAGGGAAAACAAATTCCCCGACCTTTATCAATACATCCTCTAATTCACCCCTTGGTTTGGTGATAGATCGGTCTGCCATCTGGAGAGTGCAATGAGCAGGTTTCAGCTCTCCAATCCCTAATTGCTCATAGACAGAATAAGGGAGCAGGTTAACACTTGCGCCAAGGTCTAAAAGAGCACGATTTATGTTTTTACCCCCAATCGAAATCGATATTGTAGGACATCCTGGGTCCTTACGTTTCTTTGGTAGCTGGGGAATAAAAGCAGTGCTGATATTATTAGACATGAAGACCTTCTTCGGCACTTGAGTCTTCCTCTTCCTAGTGCACAAGTCCTTAAGAATTTTCGCATAAGCGGGGACTTGCTGAATAGCATCTAGGAGAGGGATATTGATGTTAACCTGTTTGAACATTTCCATTATTTTCTCCATATGAGGACTCGTTCTATTAGCCCTTAACCGGTTCGGGTAAGGAGCTTTCGCAATAAGCGCAGGGTCCATCACAGGAGAAGGAAGAGGGGGTAGACGTGGTCCCAAAAGAGGTGTGGGGACCGTCTGTGGAGAACTATAAGGGTTGGGAGAAGGTGTCGAGCCTAATGGGAAATGGAGAATAGGCTCTCGAGAAGATGGTGTGGTAGAAGAAGAAGGATCAGAAGGAGAAGTGTGTGTGTGTGGAAAGGTCTCAGCCAGGGTGTTGATATGATTTTCAGTATCATCAATACCTTCCCCGACATGATTGTTCAGCACTCTTCCCGATCTCAACGTTGTGACGGCATTTACATTGTAATGCCCAGGATTCTGTAGGGGTTGAGAGGGAAGTTTCCCTTTTTCTCTCGCACTCATTTCGGCTTTTAGGCTTGCGATTTCAGCTTCCATTGATTTGATACTCTCAGCTTGGGACGCTGAGTTTTTCTTTATCTTACTGACGGAAGATCTAACCTCAGTCGAAACCTCTATGAAATTTGACAAAAGTGATTTCATGGTTTGAGTGAATTGAGAGAACTCGTCAGAACAGGACTGCATAGGATTAGACTGTGCAGGAATGTTGCCCTAGTTTTGGAAATTTTGTGACTGATAGGGGTGCTGAGTGAGTTGAAGGGGTTGCTGTTGTGGTGGAGGAAGAGCCCTTTGAAAATTATTCGTGTTTGGAACCGTGTTTTGAGATTGGTTTTGGTTCCAAGCAAAATTCGGGTGATTCCTCCAACCCTGATTGTACGTGGAAGAATAAGGATCGTTTCGAGGTCTTTGAAATGCGGCATTAGAATGCTCGTGACCTTGAAACGCAGAGTTTAATGGACATTCTTCCGTTAAATGAGACGGATTAGAACAGCACCCACAAACAGTTTTGGGGAGCGACACTGGGTTTAGGGAGGCTGCTGCAAATTTGTGTTCCATAACGTCGAGCTTCTTTTGCATTGCTGCCATTTCAGCTCGAACACCTATGGACACATCTATTTGGTGTACGCCACCCCTATTCAATGGTTGGGTTCCACTCTCCCACTGTAGTGATTTTTCAGCGAACTCTTCTAAGTACTTCCAGGCTTCCCCATCATCTTTGGTCATAAAAGTACCTTGACACATGTTTTCAAGGCTCTGTTTAGTGTTTATATTAATGCCCTCATAAATGATTCGGCAAAGCTCCCATCTCAGGATGCCGTAATGAGGACACTGAACCAATAGATCCTTGAAACGTTCAAAGCATTTTGAAAATGGTTCAGCAGGGAGCTGGGCAAATTGATTCAGTTCGCTACGGATTCGAGCTGTCTTTTGTATTGGGTAAAATTTCTTAAGGAATGCAGCGACGAATTCTTCCCAATTTGTAATAGAGTGTGCGGTAGTGTTATATAGCCACTTCTCGGCTATATCGCACAATGTAAATGGAAGAAGTCGTAGACGCATTGCATCCACTGAAAGTTGTGACGTACCCATCATTGCGCATACGTTTTCAAATTTCGTAATGAAAACGTAAGCGTCCTTAGTCTCGAGTCCGTAGAATTTGGGTAAAAGATTGATGTACTGGGGCTTAATCTCAAAGTTATCCCCATTGGCTGGTGGTGTGGATAAGCAGGTCGAAAGAGGACCTCGAATAGGGTAGCACCTCTCCTGGAGAGAGATGCGGGGTGGATTCTGCGCACCAACGGACGGCGGCAGATTAGGGTTAAAGAAGTTTGATGGATTCGGATCCATCGGTGTGGGTGTGGTAGTGGGTAAAGGAAAGGTAAATGGAGAAATACCGACTTCGGAGTCGATAAAGGGTACGCGGACTAAACGGGCACTAGAATCCCGTGTCCAGCCTATCTTGCACTAAAATGGGTTAGTACAAGTGGCAGAATTGACTTATAATTAGGGGTAATGAATGCGGTGTTTGCTTTTGAAAAAGGGACGGATTTTTGAAAAAATGATGCGACAAAACAAATGCAGCACACAAACCCTAGAATCTAGTGGTCACCTAGGTCCGGCTCTAGACCGCTCCTAACTGCCAAAAGACAAGTTGCAGGATAGAATTCTCCACTGCCTCTTTGTCCCCCCGTGGCCGGATAAGTGCCAGGTAAGTGGGAAGGTACTCCACTACATAAGTAGTGGGCCTAATTAAAAACCACTAGCCTTAGACACACTCGCCTTAGGCATGACAAGAAAACGCGGATAAGCAATGAATTACTCACGGCCTTCTCTTGTCCTAATTGAGCGCGACAGTCCTTAGAGTCTTCTCTAGATTTCTTTTAGTTAATGTGGGTCAATGCGGATGCAAGTTTTGTGGTTTTCGGGGCCTAGGAAGGGTAATGAAATCCCCACCTAATTTGGATTTGGCCGTGCCCCTTAATTTCCGTATTTAGAATGCAAACAACCAAGAAATCAAAATCACGCACAAATTTAATTTTGCTTTTGCGGCGCTGCGATTATTTGCAAAGAATCCTGCAGCAAAGTGTTAGTTGGAGCTAAAAAGAGGAGAGAGGAGAAGGTAAGGAATCGCCTGAGGAATTTTTGCACCGAGACCCCCCAGACCTGCCGCGGAACCGCCGCTATTGGGCACTCCCACCGCGGAAACGCGGTTTACTGGTGAGATCACTCCACCAAAATTCTTCAGGGAGCTTATGTAGACTCCCTATGCTCTCTGGTATATTCCAAAAATTTTCTTCAATTTCCAAACAGCTCCAGATTTCCTTGCAATGAACAACAGCAAATCGTTTAGGGTTTGCACGAATTTTGATCTCAAAAACAACAATGGAATAATTCTTTCAATTCAAACTATAATATGAAACGAATTAGCGCGCGATCCCCGGCAACGGCGCCATTTGATTTAATGCGATTCTCAGATGTGTTTGTAAAAAGCAAGTATCGAATCAATTGTTTCCCGATAACGGTTTCATTTGATCGATAATAGTATCTTGTATCGGTATTTAGAAAATTGTAATAAGAACTCACTATCAAAGAATTATATTTGACCGCAATCAACTACGGTGTCAGTTGTAGATCGTAAGCGAGTGCGGATCGTCCACAGGGATTGTGCGATTCGTTTTTATATTAGCTTTGTTTGAATCGAAAAGTTAATTGAAAAGAAAAGAAAACAAGATTCAAGAATTTATCAATTGATTCAGGTGTCACGATGTTTAATCAAGAATCAAGAAACTGATAAACAATCAAGAATTGGGTTTCGATAATATTTCCAACCAAAATGCCAAGAATCTAAATGAGGCTCGTAGGAATCGATCGGATCTATAGATGTGATGTAATATCAAGATTTCGTGTTCTTGTCCTTCGAAGGATTGATACTAGATCGATGATGGTCGATGAGAGTTAGGGCTTTCTTGATGAAACTAGGGTTTCATCATTTAACCCTTGTTCTTTCATCGATTATCATTCACATTCTAGCCTCTAGCAATTTCAAGAAACGATCGTAACACCCCAATCTCGAGCGATATCAATCAAGAAAGCATCGCAACGAATTGGGTCGTCGATTCTTGAACTTGCTAGGGTTTACAAAACTCGTAGGATTCAAGAATCGATTTAAGATATATTACATCATCATTCTATTGATCGTCTCGACTCCTCGACGAGCGGAGTATTACTCAAACATCATCATACAGAAAGTATTCAAGAATTGAAAAGATATCATGATGCGAGAATTTAAAGAAAACAAGATAAAAGAATATCACCTTTTATTTATATCAACAATTTGATTACAGTCGCTCAAGAACTACAAGAGGAAGAACTAAATTGTTGAATTGGCGTCGCTCGGCTCCGTGAGTCGTGGATCGGCTTTGGACCACTTGCTCCGTTGAAGATCGGCTCGGCTCATAAAAGATTGCAAGGCTTCTTGCTTGATGGGTACTCGGGATCTTGGCTTTTGATTGGAATTAGGGTTAGGGTTTCACATAAATCCTCTCACTAGATTTGTGGAAGAAGAAGATGAAGAAAGAAATAGAATGGCTCTCAAATGAACTAATGGATTGATTTTTCCAAGATTGAATCCCCATTACAAGTGAGCCTAGGGTCTTATTTATAGAACACCCAAACCCTAAGCCTTTGAGTTTCCTCCAAAAGTTTGTTGAAAGACTTCTAGAAGTAGTTTGTTAGGCTTAGCTTAGGGTTTAAGCTAGGGTTTAGGGAGAAGTTTCTAGAATGATAGACTAGTTTAGTGTTGATCCCAAAGCTTGCTGATCTGGCAGAAGTTTCTGGAGTCTTCTGGAAATTGTTGTGTCTTTATGAAGTGTGGGCCCTGAGAGAAACATTTTGCACTAAAATTGAGGAGCTAACTCCTTGGACCCACCGCGGATCCGCGGCGCAAGCAGGCTCCTGCCGCGGATCCGCGGCTTTCTGTGGGGCTTGGGCCTTGGTATTTCTGCTGTGGTCTTGGGATGCCATTTGGGGCTTTATCTGATATGTTGAATTTTATTTGTCCCTTTGTATTGATACCAGATCTGAAATCATTGAGTTGGCGTAACGTTTGATCGGTACCATGTACATTTTGGCCTTTCTTCTGGATTTTCCTGTACAGATCTCAAAACAAGTGTTGCGCAAATGTAGGGATGGTGCGATGCCATGAAATGTGGTCAATTTCCTTTATAGTGTCGGTTTTAGAGTCTAACACATGCAATCTGATATTTTGCGACAGTTTTGCTAATATGTAAAATATGAATGCCGAACACTTCTATATGGATGCAAATGATGAGGAAATTGCCGGCTAAAATATACAATATTTTCGACTAATCACATAGGAATGTCATTTCCTATCAAAAGAATGTCGTCCACGTACAAGACTAGGAATACGACAGTTCGACCTACAATCTTCTTATATATACAACGCTCATCCTCGTTATTGATGAAGTCAAATACCTTGACTGTTTCATCAAAACAGATGTTCCAGCCCCGCAATGCCTGCTTTAATCCATAAATGGATTTAAGCAACTTGCACACCTTCCCGCTGCTCCCACTGTTTACGAAACCTTCCGGCCGATCCATATAAATGCACTCTTCTAAAATTTCATTCAGAAAAGCCGTTTTTACGTCCATCTGCCAGATCTCATAGTCATGGAAGGCAGCTATGGAAAGTAGGATCCGAATGGATTTAAGCATAGCCACTGGAGAAAAATTTCCGTCATAGTCCACACTTTGTCTTTGACGAAAACCTTTTACAACAACTCTAGCCTTATAGGTTTCCACCTGCCCATCTACACCAAATTTCTTCTTGTATATCCATTTGCATCGAACAGGTTTTACCCCAGGTAGAGCAATATCCAAGGTCCACACTTTATTGGTGTATATGGACTCCATTTCAGATCGCATAGCATCCAGCTATTTATCAGAGTCCTTACTGATAATGGCCTGCCTGAAACTAGTATTATCATTTTCTTCCAAGATGCAATCCTCTCGATCCCCTTCAATGAGAAAACCGTAGTATCTCTTGGGCGGATGAGAAATCCTACCAGATCTGCAGAGTGGCTGAGGTTCGTCGGGTATAACTGAATCTAGCGGTTCCACCAAATCTTCAGTTATAGTTTGTGTTTCTAGAACTTCATCCAGTTCTACTACGCTCCCACTGGTTTCTTTTGCAAGAAACTGCCATTCTAAAAATTTGGCATTCCGAGAAACAATAATCCTTTGTTCCTCTGCGTGGTAGAATAGATACCCATTAGAGTCCTTTGGGTATCCCACAAACTTACACAAAACTGATCGTATCTCGAGTTTGTCTGGGTTCTGCTTTTTGACATAAGTAGGGCAACCCCAAATCTTAACACGTTTAAGATACAAACTCTTACCACTCCATATTTCATACGGAGTTTTAGGCACAGATTTGGATGGAACTTGATTCAAAAGATGTGCTGCTGTTTGAAGCGCATATCCCCAGAATGAAAGAGGCAACTCATCACTACTCATCATGGAGCGAATCATATCCAATAGGATATGATTCCTCCGCTCCAATACACCGTTGTTCTGTGGTGTATACGGAGGAGTAAGTTGAGAGAGAATTCCATTCTCATTTAAGTATTCTAGGAATTCTGTGCTTAAGTACTCCCCTCCTCTATCAGATTGGAGGATCTTAATACTTTTGCCAGTCTGGTTCTCTACTTCGTTTCTGAATTCTTTGAATTTCTCAAAAGCTTCAGATTTGTGTTTCATAAGATACACATATCCGAACCTAGAGAGATCGTCAGTGAATGTGATGAAGTACGAGAACCCACCCTTTGCATGTATAGACATTGGACCACATACATCACTGTGTATAAGTGTCAAGAGCTCTGCTGCTCTTTCTCCGTGTCCGGTGAACGGAGATTTGGTCATTTTTCCTTTGAGACAAGATTGACAAGTTTCATAAGATGAAAACTCGAATGTATCCAAAAATCCATCTTTATGCAACTTACTCAGTCTTTTCTTTCCGATATGACAAAATTTACAATGCCATAAGTAGGATTCGTTCACTTCTGAACTCTTCCTCTTGCGTGTGTTTTGTATGTTGAGAACTGTGTTTTGATTAAGAACATAGATACCATTACACAGTGTACCTTCTACAGCCAATACCTTATCAAGGTATATGTTCATGATATTTCTATCAAGAACAAAACTATATCCATCTTTATCAAGTAAAGAAACCGATATGATGTTGCAAACCATGGAAGGTACATAGTAGCAATTATTCAAAATCATAGTATTGCCATTTGGCAATACTAGGTGATATTCACCGACAGCAGAAGCATCAACTTGTGCTCCGTTCACTACTCTGAGGGACAAATTACCAGGTCCAACCAACCTACTATTTCTCAGCCCCTACAATAAATTACAGATATAAAATCCTAATCCGGTATCTATTACCTAGGAGGTAGGACTGATCGAAAAACAGTTCTCAATAACAAGAATACCTGAAGAAGATGCAATAGTTTGTTTCTTCTTCAATGGGGTTATCAAGGAATTCATGCGATCCACTTTCCTCTGCTCATACTCATGACTGCTGTCATAGGTTAGAGCCAAATCGATGTTCCCTAGCCCCGAATAAGAATTCGGATCGGTTAAGTGATACATTTTATTATCTTGATTAGGGTATGAAGTGGTTGCTACCTAGAGGGAGAGAAAAGAAACACTTAGCGTGCGCTCTTGTAAGATTAGATTGGTTATTAATTTATCTAATCAGGATGGCTCCCACTGTTTCCTCGAATTCTTCTTCAAATCTTAAAAGAAGAACTAGTCAGGATTAATCGCACATCACAATACTTGCTTAACCTTTCAGCCAGGCTAGTGTCGGTACTTCGAGGGAGGTTTTCCAACGCTTTCATGAAGTTCCTTAACTACATAACCTCTTTTCCCTGGAGGCGTAACCCCCGCTAATACCGTTCTAGACACCTACTTGGTTTATAGCATTGATTGTTAAGTGAGATTATCTCCCGAGAGTAATCCTACTCATCAGTGGAATCGGGATCCAACTATCATTATGTGATGATCTAGATGGAATCCACTCTAGTCACTACACTCCCGAAGGTATGCTAAATCTGCAAGTTTCTTGTATATTTGAAACTTCCGATGTGGTATTTTCCCCTAACGACTTATGACCTTGACACAGTCAACATATCATAAGTAGCTAGTCAAGTTCAACCTGTCATTATCCAAGATTGAATTAGACCCACCCGCATGACCCTTGACACAGTCAAAATGGTCATACGACTGTCCTAACCAATCGCATCATCTGCCACAAACAAGTATTTCTCAGCTACCATACATTACACCTTGACACGGTCAACATACGCAGCATGAATACTAAGTAACACTTGTAAGAAATGATGGAGGGATACAACTGGATTTTTGGCGGAAAAACCCATTAACGAAATGATCTTGATATCGTTGAAGGAACCTGAGCAGTTTTGAAAAGGAGTGGTTTAGGCTCCGCTTTTGAAAACTTGTGGTTTTGAAAAAATCAAGTAATCTACAGTATAGACTTTTGCTCAAGAGGTCACTCCCCGTGAAGGGATCTAGGCTCTTGCCTCCTGGAATGAGGTGTTGGATATTCACAACCGAATACCACTATGCAAAGTGAAAGAATATGGCTATAGTTTTTTGAAATTTGTTCCAATAACATCTTTTAGGTTTATTATTTTGCATTAATCAAAATTAATGCGGTCCCATCAGTTTAATCCTATCACATCAGAAAAGAAAGAAAATACGATGTACGTATATGCCATCCGCATTCGCCACGAGGCCCCATCATCACCCGTTAAGTTACTTAACTAACGACAGAGCGGGGGCTGGACTACCGCGGGTGAAAAATATATACAAAATCTACTAGATATACATAAATATATATAACATTCATTCCAGGTATGATAATAAGCAACATCACAGAATCTCAGCCAACAATACAGAAAGGTGGATAATCTTGGGCCCCGGGTTTTATTTGAGCCGCAAATAAAACCCGACGTTCCCGGTCGTGTGGATAGCTTGTGCAATGAAAACTTGGACCCCTATGAGCGCGGAAATTTACCCGCCAATTCCAGAAGTAAGGCATCCCCTTTCAACAAAGTGAATGGGCCACCCAACACTTCATGGAATCCAGTTACTTGGGCGCCCCTGCGTGGGTCATCCTATACCCCCTACGAGTGCGGCGAATAACCCGCCAATTCTAGAATGAAGCCCCCTCCGTCTCAACGCCATGAGATACGGGCTTTTTGCCTTCTAGAACCCGGCTATTCGTGTACTCCACCGCGGGGTAATTCAAGTACAGAAAATGAAAATAATATGTACAAATGGTGACATCGACCTCAACCCGGTCATACCCCAAACAAATAATATCCAGCCCGGCAAAGATGGCAGTCCACATGTCGGACGCTCTCTCCGCAATAACAAATGTACAAATGAATACAAACTGTACAACTAACATTGCACCACATGCTATCCACCATGACTATCCAACCACAATATCAGCACAATCACAGAACATCAATGTGAATGTCATGTTCGCAAACTCGTCTAAAAAGACATATAGCAGATAGACGGGTTTACCGATCAAATGACATTCACGGTCGCAGATGCTAATCTAAGTACTAATAATAATTAAAAAGTTATTAAAAACAACGACTTCGAAATACTCCGCAATGCCTCAAAACACAAGTTAACTGAAAATTCATTCTAGGCAAAAAACAAACATATCTTGAAACCCTAAATCCAAGAGTTAGAGAGAACCTAACAAAAATGACTCGATTCCTCATCACTAAAACCGGTGAGGCCGGTTTTTTCCATGATGTGGCCGGTCCAAACATGTTAGAATCGCTTCGATTTTGTTCTGGGTTCATCTCATAGTCAAAGGATCACTCTGCACTTGCTTAAAAAATTTTCCGAAGCCTTTTAAAAATTGACAGAAACTTGATTTCAAAGTTTCATGTTTTGGAGTTATTTCGGTTTCGTTATTTTAAACAATGTTTAAACTACTAGTATAGGTTTTATGGGGTGGCTCTGATACCATGTTGGGTTACCTCAACGCCGGAGCCATCGAACGTGGCGGTTTGCGGAACAAAAATTTTCTTACTAGTTTAAAAATGACGCTAAGTTAACCCAATGAAAACCCGGATTTTTCCATAAACCTATCTAGCAAGATGAACTAACTACTATGAAAGAAGTCTCACCAAATGATCCAAGTCCTTCGGTCTTCTTTCTTCTTCGTTAGCTTCAAGTGGCCACCTTGAACATGCTTGATCTTCTTTGTTGGTTCCTTTGGTTCTTCGCGATCGATCTTGCTCTCCGGTCCTCCTTTATCGTAGATGATCCACCCGAGGGATATGATCCATGGCTTTAGCTCCACACTATATGTCAAGTGGAGCAACTAGAGAACTTGGGTTGCTAAACCAAGTAGTCTAGGATGTAGTGTGATGATCTAAGTGTTTAGCTATCTCTTTCTTCCCTCTTCAGTTGTTTCTCAACTCATGAGAGGATAGTGAAGAGGAAGATGATGAAGATGGAGGAAACTCAAGAGGAGGGAGGAGGGTGAAGCTAAAATGGGAGCCCAAGAATAATGAAGCATGCAAGTGAGAGAAAAAATGAACACAAAGGTTTTGTGTATGAATTTTTATGAATAAACAAATGTAGCCATGCTTCAATAGTAACCACAAATGAATAAAGAATTCATTTGTGAACTATTGAAGCCATGCCACTCACCATTCCTCCCTCTCCTTAATTTCCACCTCATTTCCATTTACCGGAAAAGTCCATGATGAGGTGTCCACCTTCTAGAAGGTAATCTGTAATAAAATATGGATTACAGTCTACTATATATACATACCTGCATTCGGATAAAAACGCGAATGCCCAAAGAGATAGAATAACACGAAGAACGTAATACTATAATATACATATTGAAATACATATATGTAAACTATTAAATCAAAACCTGATTTAATAATCCGACTCAAACCTGAGCCAGCTAGTATTACCAACTGTCCGATCGAAAATCCGAGTACAAAGTACATCAATCGATCGAGACCTTGCAAGTATCCAATACAGCTACTACATCATTTCGCCTGAACCAGGGAAACCCTCTGTGTGGGACTCTAAAGACTCGACAGTGCGCCGGCAGTGAGTTACTGGTTAAATCCATAACCACAAGCACGTTAGCGACACTAGCTGTACGTAACGGGTACCCGGGTACCTGTCGAAAAGGAAAGCTGACGAGCAAACTCATCAGGATCCTTACTGAGCCTATCTGTGACAATCTCCATACAGTCCGGTCTCTTTGTCTGAGAGTATCGCATACTGGGTCTGGGGTTAGTAAACGTCAGACCTTAGTAACCCGGTAGTTCATGCTGATGTGGCTCAGGACCAATCCGGGAAACTACTGATCAGCTTATGTAAATCCCAAATGCCCTGGCCAAGGTCTTATGGTCCTGACCAATCAAACACAGTGTGATATCTACTCCCAATACCGGGAGAGGCGAATCCACGACAATCGCTCACTGCCTCCATGTGGCTCGGGACTGTACCCAACCAAAACCTGTTTGCACGACTCAGTAGAGCCGTGGTAGGGTAGTGATCAAAGCACAGTGGGAACTCACACGAGACAAATGATGATCTCAGGTCTAAAGACTAACCTGCACTCATGTCACCTGAGAACTTCCATCTGACAATAGGTATAGTACCATCTGGAAGTCCTCGCGAGTCCGTCCGGTGTACTCACCCCCAGTGAGCACCTGTATGCGATCTTAGGTCTAAAGACCAATGGTTGCGGGACCAAACCATCGCCCCTCGTCGGGGTCTAGAAATGTATACACTAGTCTACTCTGGAATATTGATGCCCAGTCTCGACATTCCCACGACTAGGGACCATTTAAGGATGTGCGTACCGACTACCCAGCTCCCACAAGTTTGATCGCCATCACAATGCAGGTAGTCTAGCAATGATCTTACGGGCTTTATCAACATGTATAAAAGATATGTAATAGCAAGTAAAATATGCACATGTTAAGATAAAGACAAATCAGATAGTATACTATCATATCGAGCAAGACTGTCATGTACATATATATGTCCAAGCATCCATATGTATACATATACAATAATGGCCTCTAGGGCATACATATCCAACAAAGTTACCCGCCAATCCCAGAAGTGAGGAAACCCCAATCAACAAAGTGAATGGGCCACCCAGCACTTCACGGGATCCAGTAACTTAAGCGCCCCTCCGTGGGTCAAACTATACCCTCTACGAGTGTGGCGAATAGCCCGCTAATTCGAGAGTGAAGCCCCTCTATCTCAACGCCATGAGATGCAGGCTTGTTTTCCTCTAGAACCCGGCTATTCGTGCACTCCACCGTGGGGTAATCCTAGTACAGAAAATAAAAGATATATACAATGGCGACATCGACCTCAACCCGGTCATGCCCCAATAAAAGAATATACAATTTGGCAGAGACGACAGTCCACATGTCGGACGCTCGCTCCGCAATAACAAATATACAAATGAATCTGAACTGTACTACTAGTATTGCACTCCAGGATATCCACCACAACAATCCAACCGTAATATCAGCACAACACAGAATATCAACGTGAATATTATGTTCGCAAACCCGTCTGGTTGAACATATAGCAACTAGTCGGGTTGTACCGCTCAATAATATTCATGATCGTAGATATCATCACATGTACTGATAATCACACAGTTAAAATTTCGATCGACTAAAACTTTTCCAAATTGGCCCCAAATGCAAAACAACACATTAAACAAATCTGGGCCAAAACTAAATATACCAAAAATCAAATTTCCATGTCAGAGAGTGCCAGAAGAAATTTGGAGCGAAACGCCCACAAATCTGCCGCGCTTCCGCGGCCAATGTGCATGTATTTCTACGAAACCGTGGCTATTTGGTGGGGTCTTATCCCCAAATTTCTTATGGTGCCCTAAGTATGCCTGCATGGATTTTTAAGATACACAGAAAGATTTTTTGAACATTTTTCAAAATCGACAGCAAGTATGAAAAAATGGAAAAATGATTCGGAAAGTTTGGTCGATCGATATTCTAAATTCGTGCAAACAAGCTAGTATTGGTTTATGGGTGGCTCTGATACCATTGCTGGGTTTTGTCGGTGCCCTGGCCATCTACCGTGGCCGATGCGGAACAAAAACCGGCAATTTAAAAATTTTGGTGCAAACAAAACCCATCCAAGATCTAAACCATAAACCTATACTAGCAAACTAAAGAAGCTAAACTAAAGGGTTAGAAGTGATATACCAAAAGAACCAAGTCTTTCGGTCTTCCATCACCTTCCTAAGCTCCTTGAGGCGTACTCGAATGAACTTGGCCGCCGGTTTTCCTCCGTCGAAGATGATCCACCTGAGAGATGTAGTCATTGTTTTAGCTTCACATAAAGAATGGAAGTGAAGAAGCTAGGGTTTTTAGGTTGCTAATCTAGAAAGCCTAGGATGTAGTGAGTGAACTAAGTGTTTATTTATCTCATCACACATCCTCTCCTGATTCTCAACACGAGAGGGTTGAGAGGAGGTGGAAGATGAAGGTGGAGGAAACCATGAAACTCAAGAGAGGAGTGAAGTACAAAATGATGAGGAGAAGATGGCATGCTCAAGAGAAAGAACCATCTCACAAAAATAATGAGCTAACAATGGAGAGAGAAAATGAGCATGCTTGGTTTTGTAAAACAATATCTTTCATTTTTAAAATGTGCCCATACTTGAATAGTATGCACAAATGAATTAAGAATTCATTTGTACACACTATGCAAGCATGGTCCTCACCATACTCCCATCAAATCAATTCCACCTCATTTATCGATTTATAATAAATGTTCAAACCTTAAAATGAGGTGTCGGCCTTCTAGAATGTTATCTGTAAAAAATACGGATTACATTCTACTCTATATACATACCTGTATTCGTATCGAAACACGAATACCCGAAGAGATAGAAAAACACAAAAAACATAATACTAGAATATACGTATCGAAATACATATACGTAAATTATTAAATCAATACCTGATTTAAAATCCAGCTCAAACCCGAGCCGGCTAGTATTATCGACTGTCCAATTGAAAGTCCGGGCATATAGTACAATCAATCGATCGGAACCTTGCACATATCCAATATGGATACTACATCATTTCGTCAGAACTAGGGTAACCCTCTGTGTGGGACTTTAAAGACTCTTCAATACACTGGTAGTGGGTTTAACCACAAGCACGTCAGCGGCACTAGCAGTACATAACGGCTACCCAGATATTGAGCGAAAGGAAGGACGACGAGCAAGCTCATCCAAACCCGTACTGAGTCTGTTCGTTACAATCTCCATACAGTCCAGTCTGTTCATCTAAGAGTATCCATATCAGGTCTAGAGGGTGGACAAAGTCAGACCCCTAATAACGCGATATTTCATGTCGGTATGTAGCCCGTCACCCACTGAGAAACTACTGATCCAAATCAGTAATTCTTGTCCACCTCGGCCGAGGATTTCTGGTGATGGCCACCCATGCACAACACGACATCAATCCCTAATACCGAGAGAGATGAATCCCCGACAATCTTCTTACTGTCTCCATGTGGCTCGAGACTGTACCCAACTAAAACCTGTTTGCACTACTCCTTTGAGCCGTAGTAGGGTAGTAATCAAAGCAAAATGAGGAATCACATGAGACAAATGACGATCTCAGGTCGACAGACTAACCTATACTCATGTCACTTGGGAACTGCTATCTGACAGTAGGTATAATACCAACTAGCATGTTTCTGGCGAGTCCGTCCAGTGTACTCATAACCCAATGAGCACCTGTATACTATCTTAGATGACTGACTGATACCAATGGCTTGTGAGACAGGACATCACCCCTCGTCAGGGTCTTGATAAGTATACACTAGTCTACTCCAGAGTATCGATGCCCAGTCTCGATACTCCCACAACTAGGGACATTTAAGGATGTGCTTATAGACCACCCAGCTCCGACGTATATGATCGCCATCATAATGCTAGTAGTCAAGAAAGAATCCTATGGGCTCTATCAACATGTAATAGTGATATGTAATGCCACCTAATGCTTTACATGATGATAAAGACAAACCGGATAGCATTCTATCATCTCGAGTAAGACTGTTTTACCAGTATAGGTCCTCTCTCAATCATCACAATCACGTGCCTGCGATTCAATAATTGGCATAAGGGAACTATAGCCAACATACAGTCCGGTCTCTTCGTCTGATATGTCGCATATCGAGTCTGGGGGTGGAATCGTCAGACCCCAATAATTTGATAAGTCATGTCGATGTGTGGCCTATAACGGTACCAGAAACTACTGATAACTCTTACCAGTAAATCTCATCATCAGCCCTGGCCAGGGACTTTATGTTATAGCCAATCGAGCATAGCGCAACATCAACTCCCTATACCGGGAGAGACGAAACCCCTCCTATCGCTCATTGCCTCTATGTGACTCGGGACTGTACCCAAAATCCACCTGTTTGCACGACTCCTTTGAGCCGTGGTAGGGAGGAAATCAAAGCACAGTGGGAACCACACAAGACTCTATGACGATCTCGGGTGTAACATTTCAGAAAAATACAATATTATTTTTGGGAATTTTTATAATTAAATAATTAATATTATGAATATTTTAATATTACTGCATAATTAAATACCAATAAATTGGGAAAATTTTGGAAAATTATAGAAATTACTGAAATGAGGGTGCTTTATGTGAATTATGCAAATTACAATTTTTTTATAATTAATTATACTTTATTTTAATGCTAATCGCGATTAAATAACACTAATCGCGCATTAAGCCGGATTTATAGACATAACATGCACCATGTCACATTTTAACACTTGTTGTATTTTTATCATGACTTGTTCTCATTTTTCATGCATGGTTTGTGTTTAAATGAGAAAGAAAAGTAATGAAAAGAAAAGAAAACAAAAGGAAAATGATAAAATATAGAGTATGGGCGAGAGAGAGAGAGGTGAGGGGTCAACCTTGGACCATATCACATTGTTCCCTTCATCATCTTCCTTATTCTCTCTTCTCTCTTTATCTCCATGGTAGCACACATCATCCCCCTCCTCTACCTCTTCATTACAATACCAAAAACAACTCAAAACTTCATCATCACTTCATTAAAAACATGCACAAGCTCACTAGATGCACTTTGGACCAAGAAATGATGGATTTTGAGCACTTGGGGCAACTCAAGAATTTTCTTGAGTTGCCAAATGAGGTAATATCTGCACCCTTAGTATTGTATTTTGATTACCTTAGCAACCATACAAGTTTAAAGGTGTTTTATTGCGGTTTAGTGAACATTGAAGTTTCCTAGAAGAGATTATGTGGAATTCTTGAGTTATGTTTGTTCTAATGAGCTTTATTGGTGACTTTAACCCCCCTTTGGTGTTAGAAACCCAGACCAACCCCGGAAAAAACCCTGAAACCCAAAACAGAAACTTTCCAATGTCGGTTTTGTGGAATTGTGATGCCTACAGGAAATCTGGAGTGATCTGGAGAATTTTTAAGAAACACAAACAACCCCAATGGACTAGAATTGACACTAGGAGACCCCCTCTGCACACGAACCCAAAAGGAGTCAGTATGGCCGAGCAGGCTGGATTTTAGGGGGTAGGGGCCAGCCACATTGATGAATCAGGTGCCCAGGTTCTTTCTGTAGGTCATATACACCCTATACGCCACCCTAGTACTGTTTGTGCACCTAGTTTTGACCTGAACTAAAATCTGGGAACACTTTTATGGGTTGCTGCCTTGTATTTCATGATGTTTATGAATTTAAGTTTTGATATTTGTGTTTGGTATCGGTCACTTGACATTTGTACGTCGATATTGGGTGTTTTCGGGCTCTTTTGTGTGAGTAGACCATAGGTTTTGACCTATGTGAGATTCGTGCGACATTTTGGTTTTCGTGCATGATTTCGTTTACGATGTTATATGTGTATATATGTAGATACCCCGAGAGGACATGGGAGACAAGGGCGAGCGTGGCGTCATCGACTGCGGAAAGCGAAGATCAATGTGAGTAGATATATATCTACGGGGGAAGTTGGGTGGATGGCGTATAGCACCTCCGCAGTTCGTAGTATAGAACGCAAATGCGTTATGTTATATATATGGATATATACTTAAATGATATTATTAGGATGTGTATACTTAGCTAATTTGCTTTAGAAGACTTTGAATGATAGTGTCGTTAGTTAATTTCTTAGTCGCGAACCCTACAATAAGGTTTACATACACGCACACACACACTTGCATTCATTTATTTACTTTTGCGTATATGGGGATTTGTACATATATATAAAAACACATAGGTATGGGACTATATATATACACACACACATATACATGGATGGTGAGGATAGTATATGGTATTTGGAGATGAGTCGATGAGATTGGGCATGGTGCCATGAGATCGGTGATATGACGTGGTTCGTATTATGACATACGACATGATATTATAGCGGGTCCTTGGGCAATGCGTTTCATACACACGCATATATATATATATATATATATATATATATATATATATATATATATATATATATAGATGGTATCAGTATGTACTAGACTTAGATCAGTACCCCTAATACAGGATATGATGATAAGGATAACAGATGAATAATGAGATAATGTGATATTTGACCCGTACCCAGATTGGGATGCCGTACGACGGATTTACCGTACGAGCTTTATTGATGATAGATCCTCACTCTTGACTCGAGGATGTCATATTATATAGTGTATCGTATGGGATACTATTGAGGCGGGATCACCGACTATTAAATATATATATCGACTCAGACTTAGGTGGTTTTCCTAACCCTTTTCAATTAGTCTGTTAGTTTAGTCCTGTAGTTACTTGTAGATATTAGACTAGACTCGATTCACACTTCTTTTAAAACTAACGAATCGTGAGTATTTTAAAGACAGGCCAAGGGATTCTATGGATATTTCAAAGGATGTACCTTTTCTTAAAAAACACCGTAGCCCTAATTTCTAAACACCACGATTCGTGTTATTTCAAATGGATAAACTGTAATGACTCATTTACATTAATGTTTATATTCATACATGTTGCGTTATTATTCATGTTTTTCATATTCTTGCTGTTCGCATCGCATTGCATGCTTATATTGTGTTTTCATTAGTTTTTATTAAAATCATGTTGTTAGGACACCATCACCATCACCGATGATGCGTATGCTCCACGTACACTTGCTTGCTGGCTCACACACATCTTCATCGGTAATTGCTATGTCACGTATACTTTAGAGAACATTACTTCATTGACATTTGTTCATACCAGAATATTGCATTTTTGTACCACTCATTCATTATCCATTTTTTGTATATATCGGTACTATTAACCAGTGCCTGCTCAGTATTACAGATTACAGGTATCCGTAACAAAATACTGGAAATACGATTAAAATTATGGATATATTTGTTAGTTATATGTATGCCCTAGAGGCCATTACTGTACATAGGATGTATATTGTAGTGGATGCTGGGACATATATAGGGAGGACTTTCTTGCTCGACATGATAGTATGCTATCTGGTTGAACTTTACCTTAACGTGTATACTGATTGTCTCTCTGTTACATGTTGGTAAAGCCCTTAGGATGTGTACTTGACTACCTAGACTATGATACGGATCATACTAGTGGGGACATGGTAGTCTATAAGTACATCCTTCAAAGTCCCTAGTCGTGGGTGTATCGAGACAGGGCATCGATATACCAGAGTAGACTAGCGTATACCTTCTCGACCCATACAGATGGGCGATGGATGATCCCATATCCATTGGTGTTTGACATCAGAGATGATATACGGGTGCTCAGTAGAGACTGGGTACACTGGACGGACTCGCCGAGAACTCCCAGATGGTATTATACCTCACGTCAGATGGCAGTTCTCTGGTGACACTGGTACAGAGTAGTCTGTTGACCCGAGATCGTCATAGAGTCTTGTGTGGTTCCCACTGTGCTTTGATTTCCATCTTACCACGTCCAAGAGGGCGTGCAAAACGGTGGTTTTTGGGTACAGTCCCGAGTCACATGGAGGCAATGAGCGATAGGAGGGGATTCGTCTCTCCCGGTATAGGGAGTTGATGTTGCGCTGTGTTCGATTGGCTATAACAGGAAATCCCTGGCCAGGGTTGCTGAGATTTACTGGTAAGTGTTACCAGTAGTTTCTCGAAGTGTTATAGACCTCATATCGACACGACTTATCGAGCTATTGGGGTCTGACGTTTACCACCCCTAGGCGAGATATGCGACATATCAGACAATCAGACCGGACTGTACGGTAGTGTTACTGGTTGGATTCACTGGAGTGTGAGCGGGCTTGCTCGTCGATCTTCAGATCGATCAATACACGGGTGGCCGTTACGTTTAGCAGACCGCTTGCGGCTTGTGGATGTTTGATATGATCATCATCTGCTGCCGGCGTATTGACGAGTCTTTAGAGTCCTACACAGAGGTTTCCTGGCTCAAGCGAAACGAAATAGGAGCGCATATGAGATATGTGCGGGATCGAGAATAATGTGTGTATGTGATACCGTATTCTATTCTCGCGATGAATGTATCGAATGGTTATATGCGATATAACCTAGTTATCGAATCGAGGGTTGATTCGATAAGCTGATACATTGGATACTAGTCGGTTATATGCGATATGACCGGATCGTTAAATCAAGTGTTGATTTAATGATTTAATGCATGATTATATATTTGATATATTACTTTGCATTAACTAGTATCGGTTCACTTTAAATGGATATTCTCACTCGGATGTGCGCATTATATATGTGATATGATTTTGTGCACATGCTTGTATCATGTTTGATGATGCATGTTTACTTGGTTAAGTGTAAAGAATTAAACCATGGTTAAACTTATGATTAGGGTTTTATTTCCTTTTCTCATTTATTTATCTATTTATTCATTTTGGAAAATAGATGGAAAAAGGAGAAAAAGAATGGTGGCTTTTTTTGTTGTTTAGTGGAAGCTTCATGATACCTTGACCCTAACCATTCATTTAACCTAAGTTAATTCTCTACACTTTACCATAGTTACAATTATGATAAGCATTGTTTTTCTTTTCTAATTAATCTTATCATAATATTCTTCTTCTTCTTCCTTGAACCAAAGAAGAAACCTTGACTTCATCAATGGTGATTGATGAATTAGAGTGAGAAATCCAAAACCAAAGTCTACCCAATTCCTATTTCTTCATCCTCTACCTCTTGCCAAGTAGTAGAGTGTGTTTCCTTCACAAGTTTTCAAGACTAGGTGAAGGTGGAGCTTGATCTAGTGATGCTTCGACGTAGATCATCTTCGGCACGTCGTCGACGACCTAGCCCGTCCATTCTCCGATGAAGCCGACGCTAGAGCCCGGATTTGATTTGGACAGCCGAGAGGACTTCATTGCGGAGCTATGGAGGTGGAGCACCGGATCTACAAAGGTTGTATTTCCGATTCTCATAGTTAAGTGTTAACTAGTTAGCTTTTTCACCTAGTTTTCTAGCAAACGATCCGTAGTCGGGTCTCTCGGCACCTAGATTTTTTGAAATTGGCATGTTCGATGCCTTGTGAGACCTCTTGAGAGTGCCTAGGAACCCTACAGTGGTATCAAAGCCTAGCTAGAGCCTTAGGCGAAGTCTAGACGGAATTTGAAGTCCGAACGAACCCGAAACCCCAAACCAAACTTGCTCTCTGTCCTTTTTTGAAAACAGTGAGTTTTTCAACATTAAAAATATGCAGAAAAATCAGCAGGTGAATTTAAGAGATACTGTGAAATTTGTGCTCGTAATTCCATCAAGTAATTCTCATTTTTCTGTGGTGGTTTTCCTAGGAATTTTTAATATTTATTCAAGAGTTGAATTTTCTGGGATTGTTTTGGGGATTCGGTGTTTCGATCGGAGTATCAAATTTTGTCTATGTGGCTTTCCGGATAAATTTTAGAATATGTTAAAAAGTTCGACCGGATATAAATACCCAATTTTTTCCCTGTCGGGAAATTTCCAAGTGTTGGATTTTTCCGAAGTTTAACGACGTTCTAAGTAGTGCAAGTAACGTGATGGACCCTCTAGAAGACAACAAACCTTAACTCGATTATGTTGAACTGCCCTTTGAACCTTCGGGTTTGGGGCAGTACGGCGTGCCACATGTGAGGCGTTGGCTTGACCCTTCTACGGCTGGACCGTTGGTACTGAGGCACGAACGGAATGTTGTTAGACTTGTTTCATGTGTTGATCTGTATCGGGAAAACTTGGGTGTTCGATTGTTCGATCGGAAAGTTTAACATTTTCTGTTTATCTGGAATGGGATACAATAATTGGAATTCACAAAAGTTATGTGATAACTGAATGAATGTTATAAACATAGCAGTTTAGTCTCACTTGATCGGTTGCCACGGAATTTTGATGTGATCAAAGGTCCGTCGCAATCACGTAGCGTACGCGGATACTCGCCGGGTAAACTTAATAGACAGCCTCACCCCATAGCTCCGACCAAGTGACTGTAGGAGAACCCTGTCGCCGAAAGCATCCGTCCGGGTGCTCGCGGTAGCGGTGTTCCGCCTTGGTGCACTTCGTCGACGGTATCGGGGGTGCGGCCGTCTATTAAAGTTTGCGACGAGCATTCGATCAGGATGTCGGGAATCTTGTTGAATTACCCGACTTTATATTGAAAAGTGTTTTCGATTTTGAGACTAAAATGCGGGGTTTATAATTGTTAGGCATGTGATGTCTAAGGAATTCATTTGATTAGGCATGCGATGTCTAAAGAGGTTGCGGATTCCAACTGTTGTAGTTTTACACTTTCTTTTCTGTGACCGTAAGTGTAATATGTGATATCGCCGGTTTCGTTGCTATATGTCAACGACAATTGGGATGGACATATTTACTTACGTTGATGACATGTGATGTTATGTGTTGCTGGATATGTTATATTGGATCGTCGTGTTTGAATAGCCGGGGGTTTTTATGTGAGATGAGTGTTTTTCATTTTCATTCATGTAAAAACTTGTATGTAATATTCTTTTATTTGGGGCACTTTCAGGTTGCGGAAGTTGTCACCCTTTGTATATTATTTACTTTTCCGCACTAGGATAGACCCAAGGAGGGGAGCACAAGTAACCGGGTTCTGGAGTCCAGTGGGAGACCAACTCGAGGAGTCGAGTCCGGGTCTCCTAACTCTAGAATTGGTAGGGTTGATTGCCGCTCTCGCAGGGGTCTAGGGGTGTGGGTTTGGCTATTCATCACGACCGTGGAATCCGTGTTTTATACTGGCTCGTATTGAAAACACGGACGTCCTAGTATATCCAATATTTCATATGTTTCTTCTGCTGCGATATCTGTGATGTGATCATGTGATGTTCTGTGATAAATGCTGTATATAGTATATATGATATATTATATAGGCGTTACTTATGTTTTACACCCGTGCTAGCCCTGCCCCGCTCTGCCGTTTGTCACCTAACCTAACGGTGCACGAGGGGACATCGAGGCGAATGCGGATGGCATAAGTGTACGTCGTATTTATCTGTGATGTTTAGGTAACATAAATGATGGGACTTCATTAATGTGATTAATGAAATGAAAGAAACCTAAGATGTTGTAGAATCGAATTTCAAAATAAAACAGGTAGCTACAGTTCTTGCTTTGCACAGCGGTATATGTGATATATCCTGCACCTTATTCGATAAGGAAAGGACCGAGATCCCTTCACCGGGAGTGACTCCTTTAGCAATAACTGGCTGATGCTACACACTCGGTTTGTCTTTTGATTGCTTTTAAGAGTTTTTGCTTTGCACAGTGATATATATGATATATCCCGCACCTCATTCGACGAGGAAAGGACCGACGATCCCTTTACCGGGAGTGACTCCTTTAGTAAAACTAGAAAAGCCTAAAAAACACTCCATTTTAAAATCATTTGATTCTACAACGATATCAAGTTCATTACGCAATAGGTTTTCAGAAAAACCTGTCGTAGCCCTCCGTCATTTCAGATAAGTTGTATATAGTATTCGTGCTGCATTTGTTGGCTTTCGTCAAGGTGCAGTGTGCGGTAGCTATATGCTGCTTATCTGCCAGCATACGACGCGATTGGATTAGGGTAGTCGTGCGGCTTTGTTGGCTTTCGTCAAGGATCGTGCGGGTGGGTTTAATTCGATCAAGAAATGTACGGGTTGAACTTGACTAGCGGGCTATGGTTTGTTGGCTTTCGTCAAGGTCATAGCACGTTAGGGGCAAAATATTATCGGGAATTTCAAATGTTGAAATTTGCAATGAGATTGCATACCTTCTATGAGATAGTTGGATCCCGATACCCGCTGCGAGTAAGAGTTACTCCTGGGAGAGTTTTATACATTACAATTAGCCGATCATGTAGGTGTCTAGAAAGGTGTCAACGGGGTTACGCCTCTGGGAAAACGAGGTTTACATTAATTAGGTTCGTGCGAAAGCACGGGGGACCTCCCTCAAAGTACCGACACTGGCCTGGCTGAAAGATTGACGAACTTGTAGTGTGTAATTAGTCCCGGCTAGTCTTTCCTTTTAGGGTTTGAAGGAAGATTTGATAAAAAAGCAGTGGGAGCCATCCTGATTAGATAAAATAAAAACCAATCTATTCTTGCAAGAGCGCACGCTGAGTGTTTTCTTCTCTCTCTCTCCAGGTAGCGACCATATCACGCCATAATTAAGATAATAATACGGAATATTGACCGAACCCGCTTGTTATACTGAGCTGGGGAACGTTGGTCCCGCTCCAACTTATAATTGTTATAAGACAGAGCAGGAAATTGGGGATTACCAGAATTCCCGTGCCGCCCAAACGAAGAGAGTGCATGCTGATGCATCATCTTCGGGTGTGTTCATTACAGAGAACTGTTTCTCAGTATCCTTTACGTCCTGGGTATTTGATACCAGATCAGGATCCCAGATATGTAATAAGTTACATAGGGCTACAGAAAGGTAGAGAACTAAGAACGGGTGATAAGTTTCATGAGGCAGAAAACGGGGCAAGTGTTGCAGCCAAGTCTGTTGGTCACTGTCACCCTGTATTCCAAATACATTGATTCTGAACAAATGTTATTAGATACCGAACCTAATATACAAAATCATATCTATCTCTTTATTAGTAAAGAAATGATATAATTTTGTATTGATGGATAATGTTTTGAACATTTCCTATATCAAAAGTTGATCGGTTCAGGCACGTTATCTAAAAGAATTGATGTTCTAAATCAAATTACAGTTCTTAGTATATGGAACACACATAAGAGGAAGAGTTCAGAAATGAACGGATCCTTCTTAAGGTATTGTAGACTAGGTCAGATCAATGTGACCCGACTAGCTGAAGTTACATGTAAATGCATATTTAAATCAGTTTGAATCTACATCTTGTGTAACTTGCCAGTCATGTCACAAAGATATAATGACACTAGCTCTGTTTATTGGAAACAGAGAAAGAGTTAGTGAACTCTTGGGATGATACATGTTGATGTATGTAGGTCCCCTGTCTACACATGCCAAGACCGGTTCTTTGTACTTCATTACATTCTCTGATAATCTCTCAAGATTCAGACATATGTTCCTGTTGAAACACAAGTCCGAACCTTTTGAGATATTCATAGAATATAAGTTAGAAGTAGAGAACCAATAAGGGTATAAGTATTATGTCCTTTGATGTGATCGAGGAGGAGAATACTTGAGCACGGAAATCCTGGACTTTTTTAAAGGAGAATGAGATTCTCTCTCAGCATTACTCCTCCGAATACACCATAGCACGTTGGTGTATCGGGGCGGAGCAATCACACCCTATATGATAAGGTGTGCTCTATGATGAGTACTACTGAGTTACCTTTTTCCTTTTGGGAGTTATGCGCTTGAGAAGCTGCATACCTATTGAATAGGGTTCAAATCAAATCAGTTGCCTACCGCTCCATATGAGATATGGTATGGGAAAAGCCCATGTCTTAAGCTAGTTAAGATTTGGGGTTGTCTGGCCTATGTCTAAAAGCAAAATCCGGACAAGCTCGAGGCAATGTCTGTTATGTAGAACTGGAAAGGTTCCAGCTATGCAAACTGCAGCTGATGATTTGAAAGAACCAAAGGATTCAGTAGATTCCAACGAACCTCAGCCTCTCCGCCGATCTAGTAGGGTTCCTCACCCACCTGAGAGATACTTCGATTTCTCTATGACAGTGGGAGCGAGGATTGCATCATGAGATGATGACCCAACTAGTTTCGAGCTGGCCATCAGGAGTAAGACTCTGTAAGAATGGCTGGATGCTTAGTGATCTGAGATGGAATCCATGTACACCAACAAAGTATGGACTTTGGTTGCTATATCTGAAGGGTTAAATCCCCATCAGGAGCAAGTATATCTTTAGAAGATTACTTGGTGTACTTGGAAAAGTTGAGATTTTCAAAGCTAGACTAGTTAAAGGTTTTCGTCATCGACCAGGCGTGGATAATGATGAAACCTTTTTTCAAGTATCTATGCTTAAGTCCATCCAGATCCTACTTACCACGGCTACATACCATGACTACGATATCTGGTGGTTGGGTGTCATGACTGCTTTTCTAAATAATGTTTTAGAAGAGTGCGTCTATAAGTACACAGCCAGAGGGCTTCATAAACAGTGGGAGCAGCGGAAACGTGTGCAAGATACTTTATAGGATAAAGCAGGCATCGCGGAATTGGAACATCTGTTTTGATGAATTAGTCAAAGAGTTTGACATCATCAAAATGGTAGATGAACCTTGTATAAACAAAAAGGTAGTAGGGAGTATGGTGACGATCCTCGTAGAGTACGTGGATGACATAATCTTGATAAGAAAGGAGTTTCTTATGCTACGCTCGATCAATCTCCGCTTATCACAAAGATTCTCCATATAGGATTAAAGTGATACCTACTAAATTTTGGATTTTGGATCTATGAGATAGATCTAAATGGATGTTAGGATTCTCACTAGATGTAGTGAGATGGTATCAATTGATCCTGGGGAGAATCACTGGAAGTGTTCCAGGGTGATAAAGACGACTGAGTGTCAGTCACAGGCATTGTCTTTACCCTCAGTAAAGGGACGGTATGTTGGAAGAGTTCCAAACTAGATACCGAGACATACTAGACGATAAAGGCAGGATACATCGCTACTTAAGATGCTACCAAAGAGGATGTTTGGGTGTATATTAGTTCATGAGATGAACTACGTTCCTACCATTGTGAGACAATGGAGTTGTGGCTCATGCCGAGGAACGCCGGTCCCATCAGTGATCCAGACTTATTCTAAGGCAGTATCACTTGATCATGGAGATGGTTGATCTCCAGGGAGATCGAGGTTAGGAGAGTAGATTCTGAGGACAACACAGCGGATCCACTCACAAAGGCCTGTTCCCAAAGAGAGATTTTTTTTATGGGATGGTTGAGTATGAGATACTGCAACCACTGCTACAGATGGCCCTAGTGCAAGTGGGAGATTGTTAGTTATATGTATGCCCTAGAGGCCATTACTGTACATAGGATGTATATTGTAGTGGATGCTGGGACATATATAGGGAGGACTTTCTAACTCGACATGATAGTATGCTATCTGGTTGAACTTTACCTTAACGTGTATACTGATTGTCTCTCTGTTACATGTTGGTAAAGCCCTTAGGATGTGTACTTGACTACCTGGACTATGATGCGGATCATACTAATGGAGACATGGTAGTCTATAAGTACATCCTTCAAAGTCCCTAGTCGTGGGTGTATCGAGACAGGGCATCGATATACCAGAGTAGACTAGCGTATACCTTCTCGACCCATACAGATGGGCGATGGATGATCCCATATCCATTGGTGTTTGACATCAGAGATGATATACGGGTGCTCAGTAGAGACTGGGTACACTGGACGGACTCGCCGAGAACTCCCAGATGGTATTATACCTCACGTCAGATGGCAGTTCTCTGGTGACACTGGTACAGAGTAGTCTGTTGACCCGAGATCGTCATAGAGTCTTGTGTGGTTCCCACTGTGCTTTGATTTCCATCTTACCACGTCCAAGAGGGCGTGCAAAACGGTGGTTTTTGGGTACAGTCCCGAGTCACATGGAGGCAATGAGCGATAGGAGGGGATTCGTCTCTCCCGGTATAGGGAGTTGATGTTGCGCTGTGTTCGATTGGCTATAACAGGAAATCCCTGGCCAGGGTTGCTGAGATTTACTGGTAAGTGTTACCAGTAGTTTCTCGAAGTGTTATAGACCTCATATCGACACGACTTATCGAGCTATTGGGGTCTGACGTTTACCACCCCTAGGCGAGATATGCGAAATATCAGACGATCAGACCGGACTGTACGGTAGTGTTACTGGTTGGATTCACTGGAGTGTGAGCGGGCTTGCTCGTCGATCTTCAGATCGCTCAATACCCGGGTGGCCGTTACGTTTAGCAGACCGCTTGCGGCTTGTGGATGTTTGATATGATCATCATCTGCTGCCGGCGTATTGACGAGTCTTTAGAGTCCTACACAGAGGTTTCCTGGCTCAAGCGAAACGAAATAGGAGCGCATATGAGATATGTGCGGGACCGAGAATAATGTGTGTATGTGATACCGTATTCTATTCTCGCGATGAATGTATCGAATGGTTATATGCGATATAACCTAGTTATCGAATCGAGGGTTGATTCGATAAGCTGATACATTGGATACTAGTCGGTTATATGCGATATGACCGGATCGTTAAATCAAGTGTTGATTTAATGATTTAATGCATGATTATATATTTGATATATTACTTTGCATTAACTAGTATCGGTTCACTTTAAATGGATATTCTCACTCGGATGTGCGCATTATATATGTGATATGATTTTGTGCACATGCTTGTATCATGTTTGATGATGCATGTTTACTTGGTTAAGTGTAAAGAATTAAACCATGGTTAAACTTATGATTAGGGTTTTATTTCCTTTTCTCATTTATTTATTTATTTATTCATTTTGGAAAATAGATGGAAAAAGGAGAAAAAGAATGGTGGCTTTTTTTGTTGTTTAGTGGAAGCTTCATGATACCTTGACCCTAACCATTCATTTAACCTAAGTTAATTCTCTACACTTTACCATAGTTACAATTATGATAAGCATTGTTTTTCTTTTCTTTTCTAATTAATCTTATCATAATATTCTTCTTCTTCTTCCTTGAACCAAAGAAGAAATCTTGACTTCATCAATGGTGATTGATGAATTAGAGTGAGAAATCCAAAACCAAAGTCTACCCAATTCCTATTTCTTCATCCTCTACCTCTTGCCAAGTAGTAGAGTGTGTTTCCTTCACAAGTTTTCAAGACTAGGTGAAGGTGGAGCTTGATCTAGTGATGCTTCGACGTAGATCATCTTCGGCACGTCGTCGACGACCTAGCCCGTCCATTCTCCGATGAAGCCGACGCTAGAGCCCGGATTTGATTTGGACAGCCGAGAGGACTTCATTGCGGAGCTATGGAGGTGGAGCACCGGATCTACAAAGGTTGTATTTCCGATTCTCATAGTTAAGTGTTAACTAGTTAGCTTTTTCACCTAGTTTTCTAGCAAACGATCCGTAGTCGGGTCTCTCGGCACCTAGATTTTTGAAATTGGCATGTTCGATGCCTTGTGAGACCTCTTGAGAGTACCTAGGAACCCTACAATATTATTTGTGAGCCGACACTGCAACCAGAACTGCAAACCGACCAATACTTCATAAGTTTCTTTTTGCAACATTCATGTGTACACACTTTTTAACCAAATGGTCCAACACATACAAGTGGTACAACTAGCTTGTTGGTTCATGAACTTAGTGAAGAGGGCTGCCCATGACATGATGACTTGGTGCAAGTTGGCATGAGTGTGATGTGCATTTAATGCAAAAAGAGTTGCAATGATATGAAGCTACAAGTTCCCTCAAAAATACCTTAGTGCACCCAAGGCCTTTATAGACTAAGCAAACTACACCAGAGTAATGTGGGGAGGCACACAAGTCTACACTACAAGCACGAGGCCCAGATCTCGGATTTAGGCCGAGCACACCCTTACAAGATTCGAGCTCGCCGGCCCCCTGCATCCAATGGGCCCCAGTCTTCTGTGGTCCCTCCCTAGATGCCACATCATCTCATTTTTATTGTTTGTTTAATTTTCTTTGAAGCCTATAAATACAGACCAGAGGGCAAGAGGAGAGGACTTACTTTTTGTTTAGTTTTGTTTTAGAATTCTTGTAATTTGTAAGCTTGCTTCTCTTTATAGTTCTTGAGCTCTTGCCCCCTTTGTCTTGACCTTGCAACTTCTTCATAGAACTTGCAAGCTTAAGGCTTAGGTTCTTGATTTCAAGATTAGTTGTAACTTGTTATAGTTCAATAAAATCCTCATTTCATTTCATTTCATATGTTTTGTTTTACATATTTGAACTTGTGAAATTCTTGCTCTACTTTGATCTTGCAACCTCTTAAGTGAGCTTGCAACCTTAAAGTTTGGTATTGGATTTCACATTGCACTGGGCTTCAGAACACTTGGAGATTTTCGCACTTGGATTCATCGGTTCTCTCTTTATCTTTCTTTTCTTGCATCGTTCATTATGTTTCTTCTTTTTGTCTCTTTTCTGTATTTTTACTTTGTGAATATGTGTGAGTAATCTATTTACTTGTTAAGGGTGGAATATGGTTAGGTTGTATTTGAAGATGTTCTTTGCTAAAACTTTAAAAACCTTAAACTTTGCAATTGAAACTCCGTGCAAATCACTTGCAATTCCACTCCGCTAGGCATCCTATCCTACCACGATAGCGATGATTCCTAATCGTGACCGGACTGCTAATGATTTGCCGGAGACTAAAATCAAGAGATAACAATGGAAGGACAAGGGACAAGGAAGACGGATTTAGCGAAATGCCGCAAATACCGTATTTCAAGTTCCCTAATTCGCGTTGTTAAATATTGCCTTAGTGTCAATACTAAAGTTGGGGCTATAAGGAATCGGCAAACATCACCTTCATACAATCTAACCTATTACTACCCTTAACAAGGCTTTTTACTATACATATCCTTGTTATGACATTTAGTTTAACCAACAAATCAAAACACGTTGTTGACTCGTTAATACAAGCCTAAGAACTTACCATCTCCCTGCGGACGACCCGTACTCATAGCGGCTCGCTACACGCGACACCGTTTTGATTGCGGTAATTTCAAAACTCTTTCGAAATACGACACGGTAAAAACGTAACAATCAACATAGCTTGCTAGCTGATAGTTCCTATATGTTATTGTTTTCATATGCTAGTTTAGACATTGCATTTATTACTGTGATTTTCATGTTTACTCATATATTCATTGTCATGCAATATTATAGGGCCAGTCCATATTGCCAGAGCCCAGTATGCAGTATTATTTATTCTTGATATTGTTATTTTGGATTTCCATGAGATTTCTGGATTTGGAGAAACCATAAGGATTTTATAAACTGATTATCATTTTAAAATGAAAGTTGTGGTTTTCTCGTGATATGATTTGAGATATGTCCACCATGAGTTTTCTCGGCTCTTGAGCGATATCATACACCCGATTCGAGGAGGAGGAGGAACCGTCTGTGGGTGCATGGTGGACCCGGTGCGGTACCCTGGGGTAAGAAGGTCGCAGATGATGACGTTGAGCCTGTGATAAGAGAGCACTACTGACCGGTAATTGTATTGTGACTCGACGGATATCCGGAGGATACCGATCGGAGTACAGGCCAGTCCGGATAGCTGGAGCCTGAGATTTTGAGATTTGATGATACGGGCCAGTCCGGATAGCCGAAGCCCTAAATATTGAGATTCGAGGTTACAGGCTTGTCCGGATTGCCGGAGCCTGAGCTATTGGGATTTATGTTTTGTGTCGATGCTTGACACTGATTTCATGTTGATTTCATTGATGATACCTCGATTTATACATACAGAAATCTCACTATATTATGAAAACAGTTTCCACATTTAGATGCATTCTGTTTTCATGCATTCATACATCATATTTATGATATATTGCTACCTGAGGCATTGACATGAGCATATGGGATTACACTTATGCATAGATGTTACCCTTGCCATTATTTATGCTTCAGGCCATATTATTATTAAGGATACATATAGTATGATCGTATTGACCTAGGAAGAGTCATACATACGATTTCTGCTCTGTGATGTTTTCTACTCACGAGTTGGCAACTCACCCCCGTTGTGCCATAGTTTCTTGCAGGTTTTACCGTACAGGTTCGTTGCTGCTTTGCTGGCATACTGCTCCTTTCTAGGTGATTGCATTGGTAGGTGGGTTCACTTGTATCGTGACTACCATTGTACTTTATTTTTCAGTTATATCTAGTAAACTCCATCAACCAGACTGTATTATTTATTTGACTTAGAGACCAGTTGTATATTATTTCGACCTTAGAGTCGCGCGTTGTATTATTATGGTTTTCATGATGATTTGAGTTTCCTTTTGAGTTTTGATCCTCGCCCTTTGGCGTTGTATATTATATTGTTTGCGTGGTTGTGACCGTTAATTGACGAAGAGCTAGCTCCCGCTTGGGGATGCCTTTTATTTATTAGGCATGTTGTACCCGTTTGGGGCCAGTATTTACAAAGGAAACTCTGCCGAAATTTTCAGAAAAGAGTTGTGATTTTAAAAACGCATATTCGGCTTATTTTAACAAAACACATTTTTTAAAAATGGTTTAGATTTCTGGGTTTTTTTCTTACTTGAATTAGATGGGGTCCTATAAACTTCATATGATTTAAGGGCCAGTCAGGTGCCATTTCGGGTCGTGACATCGGTTCTACAGACCAACCTGTACCAGTGTCACCAGAGAACTGCTACCTGACGATTGGTATAGTACCATCTAGGAGTTCTCGGTGAGTCCTGTTCGGTGTACCCATTATCTAATAAGCACTTGTGTACAATCTTTGATGTCAAACACCAATAGATATGGGATCAACCATTGTCCCCTACAGGGTCAAGAAACGTACACACTAGTCTACTCTGGAATATCGATGCCCTGTCCCTCGACTAGGAACTGTTAAAGGATGTGCTTGTAGACTACACAAGTCCCAGTAGTATGAACTGTATCATAGTCTTAGTAGTCAAGCAAACATCCTAAGGGCTTTATCAACATGTATCAGAGAGATATTATAATAATACAATTGTACATGTTAAGATAAAGAGCAACCAGATAGCATACTATTATGTCAAGCAAGAATGTCCTCTATATATGTCTAAGCATCTGTTATAATATACATCAATGTACAATAATGGCCTCTAGAGCTTACATATCCCTAACAGGAACACACTTCAGAAGCTTCTCTACCCCTAAAGTTGATCTTCCACCCTCGACCCGATGGCGAGAGACAATCGCGACGATCCAAATATGAGCCGCCACAACGGAGGCGGGAGCGACTCGTCTTCTCCTCCTAACGTGATCAATGCCTTATCCGCTCGGATAGACATGCTCGCATCGCTGGTGGATACCCTCGTCCATGTTCAAGCGGCGGGCTCTACCCACCAAACCACTGTTCCCCCTCCCCGGGATAACGACATCCGCAGAAGGATGGATGGGCACGCTCAAGCCCTCGATCTCGCTTGTGCTCATCCCAGCATCACCGAGCGCCGGCGTGCCAACTCTGGCCACCATGACCTGCATGCTGCGATTGATTCTTTGATCCGCTGTGCTCCGGACAGCTCTACGCCCCGATCCCAGGGAAGACTGGGTCGTCGCTCGGATTCCCGCTGCGCGTTCTCTCCCTCTGAGGAGGTGTCGGTCAGCTCGCCTGCTTCCAGGCATGACCGTCGTCCCCACGCTCCCCAGGGCTATGCAAACAATGAACGCCGAGACCACTCGAGGAGGACCTTACCCGAGGATTTAAGAAATTTGATAGAACGGAATCGGAGCCGCACCATCGGCAGACCCGGAGCGGAGGTAGCCACCACTCCGACTGTGCAGAATCCTTGGGGTACCACCTTCGACTTGAAGCCCTCGAAAAGAAAATAGAAGGCATACGACGGGATGGCCATGCGTCCGGCGAAGGGACCAGGTATTCCGCCGACTCATTAACAAAGCCCTTTATAGAAGAGCTACTGGCCGAGCACGTCTCGTCCAGGAACAAGCCGCTAAAAGTGGCCCTCTTCGATGAGAAATCCGACCTGAAGGACCACCTAGACGGATTTACGGTGGGCATGAGTTTCTATGATAACTCGGACGCAGCTCAATACCGAGCTTTCCCCACCACCCTCATCTAGGCTGGCCGAGACTGGTTCCGAAGACTTACGCCATGCTCCATCTCGACCTTCGACGAGCTGGCCACCCAATTCCTCGGTCACTTTGTCGGAAATCGGTGACAGAAAAGGACGGTCGACTACCTGTTCACCGTCAAGAGCGGAGATAAAGAATCCTTGAAAGGATATGTAACCCGCTTCTACAACGCCCTCCTCGAGGTCCCCGAGCACCGCGATGAAACAATCATCACCGCGCTGAGGTCGGGTCTTAGGCACAAAGAGTGGTTGTTCTCTTTTGCATTAGCACAACCTAAGACCATGGCCAAAGTAAAAGCCTGGACCGAGTGAGAAATCCAACTCGAGTTCGAGGTAAACTCAAACCTGCCCCGAGCCGACAAGGCGGAAAGAAAGAAAAGGCATATGGAGGAGAAAAAGAAAGTTGATCGTCCGAAGCCTTACTCCCTGAGGTTTCAAGAGTACACTTCCCTAAACATCTCTCAGACTGAGCTGCAGGAGGAAGCTAAGGGCGAGAGGTTCTTTAAGCTCCCTCCAGTCACCCAAAGGGCAGGCAAGCGTCTCCACGGCCCATACTGTGCCATCCATAGGTCGCAGGGTCACTCGACTTAGAACTGCAAATAACTCTGTGACTACGTTAAGGAGTTGATCCGCTCAGGCCACCTGGTGAAATACCTGCGGGACAAGCGGCAGGCAGAGTGAGAGTAAAATGACCAAACCCTACCCGAGGAATTAATGATTGGGCAGATCATGGTCATTACCATGGATCCAGCTCGGGAAAGTGGGGGAACTGCCACATCCTCCCAATCGAGGGTACAAGCGGTATGCTACACAAGGATGAGTCGATCACTTTCACAGATGAGGACCTCCACGGCATATCACCCCCTCACAATGACCCTCTCGTGATAACGGCCAGAGTCCATCGTTACGAAATCCAAAGGATATTGGTCGACTCAGGGAGCTCAACGGATATCCTGTTCCATGACTGTTTCCAACATATAGGGCTAGGACTATCAGATCTCCAACCTATCTCCCATGTTCTCTGTGGGTTCACCAATCATTCTGTCCCTGCCGAAGGATGTAAGTCGATGTACTACACCCCACGACTTGCGGGGAGGCGGAAATCTGAAAAACGATCTTGTTCTTTGCTTAAACATTGACTAACCGCAAGAATCGAAGCTAAACGATAACTAACATCAAACATAGAAGTTAACAACTACTATGTAAAGGGATTATACCTAAAGAACCGTGTCCTTCGTCTTTACGAATTCCACCTCCTCCTCGGCCTTCTCCAAGTAGTAGACGATCCACCACGAGAGCTAAACTCCAAGCTTTGCCTCTAAACTTGAGGCAACTAGGTATCTTTAAGTGCTAATCAAAGTACCTAGATGAAATAGAGTATGGTTATGGATTAAGTAGTCTAACTAATCCTTGTACTCAACACATGAGAGGGTGGGATTAGGGTTTGAAGAGAGAGCTTGAGGAGAGAGAAGATGAACATAATCATGAGAAGAGAAAATGAGTTATCATAATATATATCAAGCATTTTATTTTATCAAGAAAAGAAAAGAAAATGATTTACAACCATGCTTGATAAATATCTTGTGGTGATTCATCTCCATGAGTCATTAAGCAATTATGAAGCATTAATGACATGGACGAATCATCCATATGACTCACTAATCTCATTCAATGTATATGCCACCTAAACCTCCTTAGTCACCATCTTCTAGAAGCTTCTCGCACAATTACGAGAACGCCCCT
Organism: Agapanthus africanus; assembly: GCA_030015575.1. Lineage (NCBI taxonomy): Eukaryota > Viridiplantae > Streptophyta > Magnoliopsida > Asparagales > Amaryllidaceae > Agapanthus > Agapanthus africanus. The sequence goes on along the minus strand of CM057345.1, from coordinate 153,985,629 downwards.
CCTATCCGTGAAAACACGGAAAAACTTTAGACTGTATAAATCCAATAACCGGATACTAGTAACTGGCTTAAACCAAAGCCGACTAGTAAAAACTGTCCGAAAAGTCGTACGTGCATAAACACACGTATGCGTCCGAACCCTTGTCGTAAAACCATACGACCTCTATATCGTTTCGCCTGGAGTAGGGAAACTCTCTGCGTGGGACTCTAGAGACTCGACTACTACGCTGGCAGTGGATTTAACCACAGACCGCAAGTGGCACTAGCTGTACGTAACGGTCCCCAGGTAGATGTCGATAAGAAGGCCGATGAGGAAACCCATCCGAACTCTTACTGAGTCTGAGGTGACAATCTCCATACAGTCTGGTCCGTTCGTCTAAGACTATCGCATATCGGGCCTAGGGGGCGGCAAGCGTCAGTCCCCTAATAGCTGTATAAGTCATGTCGGAGCGAAGCCTATTACACCCTGAGAAACTACTGGAACCTACCAGCAAATCTCGCTTGCCCTGGCCAGGGACTTTGCGTAATGGCTCTCTGACACAGCGCGATATCAACCCCCAATACCGGGAGAGACGAATCCTGTCTAACCGCCACTGCCTCCAAGTGCTCGGGACTGCACCCAACTGCTACCTGTTTGCACGACTCCTTTGAGCCGTGGTAGGATAGCAATCTAAGAACAGTGGGACACACTCGAGGCGAAGTAGCAGTGTCAAGTCTGCGGACTATGCTGTACTCATGTCACCTGGGAACTGTTCACTGACGACTGGTATAAAACCAACCAACAGTTCCCTGTGAGTCCTGTCCGGTGTACCCGTAACCTAACGAGCACCTGCATACTATCTCCAGTACGACGTACTGACGGCTGTGGGACAGACCATCTCCCCAACTGGGATGAGAAGCGTACACACTAGTCTACTCCGGAGTATCGATGCCCTGTCTCGATAATCCAACGACTAGGGACCTGAATAAGGATGTGCTTGTGGACTACCCAGCCCCTACTAGTGTGACTGCCATCACAACGCTGGTAGTCAAGCAAGATCCTAAGAGCTCTATCAATACGTATACTCACATATTAAGATAGAAAAACCAAGTAGCATACTACCATGTTTAGCAGGACTGTTATATATATGTGAATATCCCAAGCTTCCATTAAGTAATATACAAACTAGTATGATACAATAATGGCCCCTAGGGCATATACACTAACAATCTCCCACTTGCACTAGGGCCATGTACTGGAATATCGAAGACCGATGATCTCGAGTAGCCTCTCGAACTGAATCTGAGGTAGGGCCTTCGTGAATGGATCAGCAATGTTCTCTTCAGAAGCAACTCTCCGAACCTCGATCTCCTGACGATCAATGATCTCCCTGATCAGGTGATACCGCCTTAAGATGTGTCTGGACTTCTGATGGGACCTTGGTTCCTTCGCTAAAGCTATAGCTCCGTTTTTGTCGCAATACAGAGGTATTGGATCAACAATGGTAGGAACCACCTAAAGTTCTGTTAGGAACTTCTTCATCCAGACTGCTTCTTTTGCGGCATCGCAAGCATCTATATACTCCGCTTCCATCGTTGAGTCAGCAACGGTGTCCTGCTTGGAGCTCTTCCAGCACACCGCCCCTCCATTGAGGGTAAAGACATAACCCGACATGGACTTGGAATCGTCCTTATCACTCTGGAAGCCGGAATCAGCAAAGGCCTCCAACCTGAGGTATTTTCCGCCGTAAACCAAGAACATCTCCTTAGTCCTTCTTAGGTACTTGAGAATGTTCTTTACTGCTATCCAGTGCTTCTCCCCTGGGTCTGACTGATACCGGCTTACCACACTCAGTGCGTAAGCTACATCTGGTCTGGTGCACAACATCGCATACATTATAGAGCCTACCCCAGAAGCGTAGGGTATAATAGACATGCGTTCCCTTTCCAAATCAGTCTTGGGAGACATCTCTTTGGAGAGGGTGATTCCGTGACAAGCCGGTAGATTACCGCACTTAGAATCTTCCATACTGAATCTTTTCAGTACAGTGTCGATATACCTGGACTGCGAAAGTCCCAACATCCTCTTGGATCTATCACGATAGATCCGGATCCCCAGAATGTAAGTGGCATCACCCAGGTCTTTCATGGAGAACCTGTGTGATAAGAATCCTTTGACAGATTGTAGCATAGGAATGTCATTTCCTATCAATAGAATGTCATCCACGTACAAGACGAGGAATACGACACTTCTGGCTACAACTTTACTATATATGCACGGTTCATCTGGATTTTTGATAAAGTCATATTCTTTGACTGTCTCATCAAAACAGATGTTCCAACTCCGCGATGCCTGCTTTAGTGCATAAATGGACTTAAGCAGCTTGCATACTTTCCCGCTGCTCCCACTCTGATTGAAACCCTCTGGCTGATCCATATAGACGCACTCTTCTAAATTTCCATTCAGAAAAGCCGTCTTTACGTCCATCTGCCAGATTTCATAATCATGGAAGGCAGCAATAGCAAGAAGGACCCGAATGGATTTGAGCATAGCCACAGGAGAAAATGTTTCATCATAGTCCAAACCAGGTCTTTGACAAAAACCCTTTGCAACAAGTCTAGCCTTATAGGTTTCCACCTGTCCATCTACACCAATCTTTTTCTTGAAGATCCATTTGCATCCTATGGGTTTTATCCCATCTGGAGCAAAGTCCAAAGTCCAAACTTTGTTGGTGTACATGGACTCCATTTCGGTCCGCATTGCATCTAGCCATCGTACCGAGTCGCCGCTCTGGATTGTAGGGTTCCTAAGCACCCTAGTGAGGTCTCACAAGGTATCGAACATGCCAATTACAAAAAATACGGTGCCGAGAAACTCTAGAGTACGGATCGTCGGCTAGAATTCTAGGCGAAAAGTAAACTAGTTAACACTTAACTAAGGGATACGGATATACAACCTTTGTAGATCCGTTTGTCCACCTCCATAGCTCCATAAAGAAATCATCTCCGCTGTACAAATCCGAAATCCGGGCTCTTGCGTCGGCTTCATCGGAGAAGAAACGGGCTAGGTCATCGACGACGTGCCGAAGATGATCTACGTCGAGGCATCGCTAAATCAAGCTCCGACTTCACCAAGTCTAAAAACTTGTGAAGAGAACACACTTTACTACTTGGCAAGAGGTAGAGGATGAAGAAATAGGAAGTGGGTAGACTTTAGAATTGGATTTCTCACTTGTTTTCATCAATCACCATTGATGAAGTAAACTTTCTTCATGTGAAGAAGATGAAGAAGAAGAAGAAAGAAATATGATGATTTAATTAAAAAATGAAAAGAAAAATCAAAACTTATCATAATCTTAACCATGGTCAAGTGTAGAGATTAAACTAGGGTTAAATCAAATGGTTAAGTTAAACATGAGATAAGAATGGTGGACAAAGTCAAAGGTTCATGAATCTTCAACTACAAACAAAGAAAGCCACCATTCTTCTCATTTCTTTTTCCAAAAAGAAAATAAATAAATAAATGAATAAATAGATATGAAAAACAAAACCCTAACCATTTAAATAACCATGGATTAATCTTTACACAAACTCAAGTAAACATGTATCATCAAACATGATACAATCAAGTGCACAAAAGTATATCACATATACAATGTGTACAATCCGAGTGAGAAAATCCATTTAAAGTGAACCAATACTAGTTAATGCAAAGTAATATATCAAATATATAATTATCCATTAAATCATTAAATCAACACTTGATTTAACGATCCGGTCATATCGCATATAACCGGCTAATATCCAATGTATCGATTTATCGAATCAATCCTTGATTCGATAACTAGGTTATATCGCATACAACCATTCGACACATTCATCGCGAGAATAGAATACGGTATCACATACACGCATTATTCTCGGTCCCGCACATATCTCATATGCGCTCCTATTTCGTTTCGCTTGAGCCAGGAAACCTCTGTGTAGGACTCTAAAGACTCGTCAATACGCCGGCAGCAGATGATGATCATATCAAACACCCACAAGCCGCAAGCGGTCTGCTAAACGTAACGGCCACCCGGGTATTGAGCGATCTGAAGATCGACGAGCAAGCCCGCTCACACTCCAGTGAATCCGACCAGTAACACTACCGTACAGTCCGGTCTGATCGTCTGATATGTCGCATATCTCGCCTAGGGGTGGTAAACGTCAGACCCCAATAGCTCGATAAGTCGTGTCGATATGAGGTCTATAAATGTTTGAGAAACTACTGGTAACACTTACCAGTAAATCTCAGCAACCCTGGCCAGGGATTTCCTGTTATAGCCAATCGAACACAGCGCAACATCAACCCCCTATACCGGGAGAGACGAATCCCCTCCTATCGCTTATTGCCTCCATGTGACTCGGGACTGTACCCAAAAACCACCGTTTTGCATGCCCTCTTGGACGTGGTAATATGGAAATCAAAGCACAGTGGGAACCACACAAGACTCTATGACGATCTCGGGTCAACAGACTACTCTGTACCAGTGTCACCAGAGAACTGCCATCTGACGTGAGGTATAATACCATCTGGGAGTTCTCGGCGAGTCCGTCCAGTGTACCCAGTCTCTACTGAGCACCCGTATATCATCTCTGATGTCAAACACCGATGGATATGGGATCATCCATCGCCCATCTGTATGGGTCGAGAAGGTATACGCTAGTCTACTCTGGTATATCGATGCCCCGTCTCGATACACCCACGACTAGGGACTTTAAAGGATGTACTTACGGACTACCATGTCCCCACTAGTATGATCCGCATCATAGTCCAGGTAGTCAAGTATAGATCCTAAGGGCTTTACCAACATGTAACAGAGAGACAATCAATATACACGTTAAGGTAAAGATCAACCAGATAGCATACTATCATGTCGAGCAAGAAAGTCCTCACTATATATGTCCCAGCATCCACTACAATATACATCCTATGTATAGTAATGGCCTCTAGGGCATACATATAACTAACAATCTCCCACTTGCACTAGGGCCATCTGTAGCAGTGGTTTGAAGTATCTCATACTCAACCATCCCATAAAAGTCTTTCTCTGGGAACAGGCCTTTGTGAGTGGATCCGCTGTGTTGTCCTCTGAGTCTACTCTTCTAACCTCGATCTCCCTGGAGATCAACCATCTCCATGATCAAGTGATACTGCCTTTAGAATATGTCTGGATCACAGATGGGACCGGCGCTCCTTGGCATAAGCCACAACTCCATTGTCACACAATGGGAGGAACATAGTTCATCTCATGAACCAATATACACCCAAACAGCCTCTTTGGTAGCATCTTAAGTAGCGATGTATCCAGCCTTTATCGTCTAGTATGCCTCGGTATCTAGCTTGAAACTCTTCCAACATACCGTCCCTCCACTGAGGGTAAAGACAATGCCTGTGACTGACATTCAGTCGTCTTTATCACTCTGGAACACTTCCAGTGATTCTCCCCTGGATCGATTGATACCATCTCACTACAACTAGTGAGAATCCTAACATCCAATTAAATCTATCTCATAGATCCAAAACTCAGGATTTAGGAGGTATCATTTTGATCCTATGTGGAGAATCATTGTGACAGACGGAGATTGATCGAGCGTAGCATAAGAAAACTCCTTTCTTATCAAGAGTATGTCATCCACGTACTCTACGAGGATCACCACCATACTCCCTACTACCTTTTTGTTTATACAAGGTTCATCTACCATTTTGATGATATCAAACTCTTTGACTACTTCATCAAAATAGATGTTCCAACTCCGCGATGCCTGCTTTATCATATAAAACATCTTGCACACGTTTCCGCTGCTCCCACTGTCTACGAAGCCCTCTGGCTGTGTACTTATAGACGCTCTCTTCCAAATCATCATTTAGAAAAGCAGTCATGACACCCAACCACCAGATATCGCAGTCATGGTATGTAGCCGTGACAAGTAGGATCTGGATGGACTTAAGCATAGATCCTTAGAAAAGGTTTCATCATAATCCACGCCTGGTCAATGACGAAAACCTTTAACAAGTCTAGGTTTGAAAGTCTCAACTTTTCCATCTACACCAAGTAATCTTCTCAAGATATACTTGCTCCTGATGGGGATTTAACCCTTTAGATATAGCAACCAAAGTCCATACTTTGTTGGTGTATAAGGATTCCATCTCAGATGGCTAAGCATCCAGCCATTCTTACAGAGTTTCACTCTTGATGGCCAGCTCGAAACTAGTTGGGTCATCATCTCATGATGCAATCCTCGCTCCCACTGTCATAGAGAAACAGAAGTATCTCTCAGGTGGGTGAGGAACCCTACTAGATCGGCGGAGAGGCTGAGGTTCGTTGGTATCTATTGAATCCTTTGGTTCTACCAAATCATCTGCTATAGTTTGCATAGCTGGAACCTTTCCAGTTGTAGATAACAGATCTTGCCTCGAGCTTGTCCGGATTTTGCTTTTAAACATAGGCCGGACAACCCCAAATCTTAACTAGCTTAAGACATGGGCTCTTCCCTTTCCATATCACATATGAAGTGGTAGGCAACTGATTTGATTGGAACCCTATTCAATAGGTATGCAGCTTCTCAAGCGCATAACTCCCAAAAGGAAATAGGTAACTCAGTAGTACTCATCACAGAGCACACCTTATCACATAGGGTGTTATTGCTCTACCCCGATATACCATCGTGCTATGGTGTATGCGGAGGAGTAATGCTGAGAGAGAATCTCATTCTCCTTTAGAATAGTCCAGGAATTCCGTGCACAAGTATTCTCCTCCTTGATCTCATCAAAGGACATAGTACTTATACCCGTATTTTGGTTCTCTACTTCTAACTTATATTCTGTGAATATCTCATAAGGTTCGGACTTGTGTTTCAACAGGAACATAGGTCTGAAACTCGAAAGAGATCATCAGAGAATGTAATGAAGTACAAAGAACCAATCTTGGCATGTGTAGACAGGGGAGCTTACATACATCAACATGTATCATATCCCAAGAGTACACTAACTCTTTCTCTGTTTCCAATAAACAGAGCTGGTGTCATTATATCTTTGTGACATGACTCGCAAGTTTCATAAGATGTAAATTCAAACTGATTTAAATATGCATCTATATGTAACTTCAGCTAGTCGGGTCACATTGATCTGACCTAGTCTACAATACCTTAAGAAGGATCCGTTCATTTCTGAACTCTTCCTCTTATGTGTGTTCTGTATACTAAGAACTGTAGTTTGATTTAGAACATTAATGCTTTTAGATAACGTGCCTGAACCGATCAACTTTTGATATAGGAAATGTTCAAAACATTATCCAACAATACAAAATTTTATCATTTCTTTACTAATAAAGAGACAGATATGATTTTGTATATCAGGTTCGGTATCTAATAACATTCGTTCAGAATCAATGTATTGGTAATACATGGTGACAGTGACCAACAGACTTGGCTGCAACACTTGCCCCGTTTTCTGCCTCATGAAACTTATCACCCGTTCTTAGTTCTCTACCTTTCTGTAGCCCTATGTAACATATTACATATCTGGGATCCTGATCTGGTATCACATACCCAGGACGTAATGGATACTGAGAAACAGTTCTTTGTAACGAACACACCCGAAGATGATGCATCAGCATGCACTCTCTTCGTTTGGGCGGCACGGGAAATCTGGTATTTCCCAATTTCCTGCTCTGTCTTATAACATTTATAAGTTGGAGCGGGACCAACGTTCCCCAGCTCAGTATAACAAGCGGGTTCGGTCAATAATCCGTATTATTATCTTGATTAAGGCATGATATGGTCGCTACCAGGAGAGAGAGAGAAGAAAACACTCAGCGTGCGCTCTTGCAAGAATAGATTGGTTTTTATTTTATCTAATCAGGATGGCTCCCACTGCTTTTTATCAAATCTTCCTTCAAACCCTGAAAGGAAAGACTAGCCGGGATTAATTACACACTACAAGTTCGCCAATCTTTCAGCCAGGCCAGTGTCGGTACTTTGAGGGAGGTCCCCCGTGCTTTCGCACGAACCTAATTAATGTAAACCTCGTTTTCCCAGAGGCGTAACCTCGTTAACACCTTTCTAGACACCTACTTGATCGGCTAATTGTAATGTATAAAACTCTCCCAGGAGTAACAATTACTCACAGCGGGTATCGGGATCCAACTATCTCATAGAAGGTATGCAATCTCATTGCAAATTTCAACACTTGAAATTCCCGATAATATTTTGCCCCTAGCACCCTATGACCTTGACGGAGGTCAACAAACCATAGGCTACTAGTCAAGTTCAACCCTTCATTTCTTGATCGAATTAAACCCACCCGCACGACCCTTGACGGAGGTCAACAAGGCCGCACGACTACCCTAACTCAATCTGCATCATATGCATAAACAGATAAATACTAGTTAGCTACCGCACACTACGTCTTGACGGAGGTCAACAAACGTAGCACGAATACTAAATAGGACTTATCTGAAATGACGGAGGGCTACGACAGGTTTTTCTGAAAACCTATTGCGTAATGAACTTGATATCGTTGTAGAATCAAATGATTTTAAAATGGAGTGCTTTTGAGGCTTTTCTAGTTTTGCTAAAGGAGTCACTCCCGGTGAAGGGATCGTCGGTCCTTTCCTCGTCGAATGAGGTGCGGGATATATCATATATATCACTGTGCAAAGCAAAAACTCTTAAAAGCAATCAAAAGACAAACCGAGTGTGTAGCATCTGCCAGTTATTGCTAAAGGAGTCACTCCCGGTGAAGGGATCTCGGTCCTTTCCTCATCAAATAAGGTGCAGGATATATCTCATATACCGCTATGCAAAGCAAGAACTGTAGCTACCTGTTTTATTTTGAAATTCGATTCTACAACATCTTAGGTTTCTTTTATTTCATTAATCACATTAATGAAGTCCCATCATTTAAGTACCTAAACATCACAGATAAATACGACGTACACTTATGCCATCCGCATTCACCTCGATGTCCCCTCGTGCACCGTTAGGTTAGGTAACTAACGACAGAGCGGGGCAGGGCTAGCGCGGGTGTAAAACATAAGTAACGTCTATATAATATATCATATATACTATATACTGTATCTATCACAGAACATCACATGATCATATCACAGATATCGCAGCTGAAGAAACATATGAAATATTGGATATACTAGGACGTCCGTGTTTTCAATACGAGCCAGTATAAAACACGGATTCCACGGTCGTGATGAATAGCCAAACCCACACCCCTAGACCCCTATGAGAGCGGCAAGCAACCCTACCAATTCTAGAGTTAGGAGACCCGGACTCGACTCCTCGAGTTGGTCTCCCACTGGACTCCAGAACCCGGTTACTTGTGCTGCCCTCCTTGGGTCTATCCTAGTGCGGAAAAGTAAATAATATACAAACGGTGACTACTTCCGCAACCTGGAAGCGCCCCAATAAAAGAATATTACATACAAGTTTTTACATGAATGAAAATGAAAAACACTCATCTCACATAAAAAACCCCGGCTATTCAAACACGACGATCTAATATAACATATCCAGCAACACATAACATCACATGTCATCAACGTAAGTAAATATGTCCATCCCAATTGTCGTTGACATATAGCAACAAAACCGGCGATATCACATATTACACTTACGGTCACAGAAAAGAAAGTGTAAAACTACAACAGTTGGAATCCGCAACCACCTCAGACATCGCATGCCTGACCAAATGAATTACTTAGACATTGCATGCCTAACAATTATAAACCCCGCATTTTAGTTTCATAATCGAAAACACTTTTCAATATCAAGTCGGGCAATTCAACAAGATTCCCGACATCCTGATCGAATACTCGTCGCAAACTTCAGTAGACGGCTGCACCCCCGATACCGTCGACGAAGTGCACCAAGGCGGAACATCGCCACCGCGAGCACCCGGACGGATGCTTTCGGCGACGGGGTTCTCCTACAGTCACTTGGTCGGGGCAATGGCGTGAGGCTGTCTATTAAGTTTACCCGGCGAGTATCCGCGTACGCTACGTGATTGCGACGGACTTTTGATCACATCAAAATTCCGTGGCAACCGATCAAGTGAGACTAAACTGCTATGTTTATAATATTCATTCAGTTATCTCATAACTTTTTGTGAATTCCAATTATTGTATCCCATTCCAGATAATTAGAAAATGTTAAACTTTCCGATTGAACATTCGAACACCCAAGTTTTCCCGATACAGATCAACACATGAAATAAGTCTAACAACATTCAGTTCGTGCCTCAGTACCGACGGTCCAGCCGTAGAAGGGTCAAGCCAACGCCTCACATGTGGCACGCCGTACTGCCCCAAACCCGAAGGTTCAAAGGGCAGTTCAAGACGGTCACATAATCGAGTTAAGGTTTGTTGTCTTCTAGAGGGACCATCGCGTTACTTGCACTACTTAGAACGTCGTTAAACTACGGAAAAATCCAACACTTGGAAATTTCCCGGCAGGGGAAAAATTGGGTATTTATATCCGGTCGAACTTTTTAACATATTCTAAAAATATCCGGAAAGCCAAATAGACAAAATTTGATACCCCGATCGAAACACCGAATCCCCAAAACATCTCCAGAAAATTCAACTCTTTAATTAATATTAAAAATTCTCAGAAAACTCAGCTCTTTGAACTAGGAATTACTGTGCAAAGGAACAGGGATGACGTCATCAAGGGGCCGCTGATCCGCCGCAGAAGCCATGCTTCTGCCGCTGATCCGCCGCGAAATTTACTGTTCATGAAATAATTTTTGCATCGTAATTCTTAGATTTCCCTGCTGAATTTTTTAGTAATTTTTAATTTGGAAAAATCCACGTTTTTGGAAAAAGGACAGAGAGCATGTTTGTGATCGGGTTTCGGGTTCGTTCGGACTTCAAATTCCGTCTAGACTTCGCCTAAGGCTCTAGCTAGGCTCTGATACCACTGTAGGGTTCCTAAGCACCCTAGTGAGGTCTCACAAGGCATCGAACATGCCAATTACAAAAAATACGGTGCCGAGAAACTCTAGAGTACGGATCGTCGGCTAGAATTCTAGGCGAAAAGTAAACTAGTTAACACTTAACTAAGGGATACGGATATACAACCTTTGTAGATCCGTTTGTCCACCTCCATAGCTCCATGAAGAAGTCATCTCCGCTGTACAAATCCGAAATCCGGGCTCTTGCGTCGGCTTCATCGGAGAAGAAACGGGCTAGGTCATCGACGACGTGCCGAAGATGATCTACGTCGAGGCATCGCTAAATCAAGCTCCGACTTCACCAAGTCCAAAAACTTGTGAAGAGAACACACTCTACTACTTGGCAAGAGGTAGAGGATGAAGAAATAGGAAGTGGGTAGACTTTAGAATTGGATTTCTCACTTGTTTTCATCAATCACCATTGATGAAGTAAACTTTCTTCATGTGAAGAAGATGAAGAAGAAGAAGAAAGAAATATGATGATTTAATTAAAAAATGAAAAGAAAAATCAAAACTTATCATAATCTTAACCATGGTCAAGTGTAGAGATTAAACTAGGGTTAAATCAAATGGTTAGGTTAAGCATGAGATAAGAATGGTGGACAAAGTCAAAGGTTCATGAATCTTCAACTACAAACAAAGAAAGCCACCATTCTTCTCATTTCTTTTTCCAAAAAGAAAATAAATAAATAAATGAATAAATAGATATGAAAAACAAAACCCTAACCATTTAAATAACCATGGATTAATCTTTACACAAACTCAAGTAAACATGTATCATCAAACATGATACAATCAAGTGCACAAAAGTATATCACATATACAATGTGTACAATCCGAGTGAGAAAATCCATTTAAAGTGAACCAATACTAGTTAATGCAAAGTAATATATCAAATATATAATTATACATTAAATCATTAAATCAACACTTGATTTAACGATCCGGTCATATCGCATATAACCGGCTAATATCCAATGTATCGATTTATCGAATCAATCCTTGATTCGATAACTAGGTTATATCGCATACAACCATTCGACACATTCATCGTGAGAATAGAATACGGTATCACATACACGCATTATTCTCGGTCCCGCACATATCTCATATGCGCTCCTATTTCGTTTCGCTTGAGCCAGGAAACCTCTGTGTAGGACTCTAATGACTCGTCAATACGCCGGCAGCAGATGATGATCATATCAAACACCCACAAGCCGTAAGCGGTCTGCTAAACGTAACGGCCACCCGGGTATTGAGCGATCTGAAGATTGACGAGCAAGCCCGCTCACACTCCAGTGAATCCGACCAGTAACATTACCGTACAGTCCGGTCTGATCGTCTGATATGTCGCATATCTCGCCTAGGGGTGGTAAACGTCAGACCCCAATAGCTCGATAAGTCGTGTCGATATGAGGTCTATAACTGTTCGAGAAACTACTGGTAACACTTACCAGTAAATCTCAGCAACCCTGGCCAGGGATTTCCTGTTATAGCCAATCGAACACAGCGCAACATCAACCCCCTATACCGGGAGAGACGAATCCCCTCCTATCGCTCATTGCCTCCATGTGACTCGGGACTGTACCCAAAAACCACCGTTTTGCATGCCCTCTTGGACGTGGTAAGATGGAAATCAAAGCACAGTGGGAACCACACAAGACTCTATGACGATCTCGGGTCAACAGACTACTCTGTACCAGTGTCACCAGAGAACTGCCATCTGACGTGAGGTATAATACCATCTGGGAGTTCTCGGCGAGTCCGTCCAGTGTACCCAGTCTCTACTGAGCACCCGTATATCATCTTTGATGTCAAACACCGATGGATATGGGATCATCCATCGCCCATCTGTATGGGTCGAGAAGGTATACGCTAGTCTACTCTGGTATATCGATGCCCCATCTCGATACACCCACGACTAGGGACTTTAAAGGATGTACTTACGGACTACCATGTCCCTACTAGTATGATCCGCATCATAGTCCAGGTAGTCAAGTATAGATCCTAAGGGCTTTACCAATATGTAACAGAGAGACAATCAATATACACGTTAAGGTAAAGATCAACCAGATAGCATACTATCATGTCGAGCAAGAAAGTCCTCACTATATATGTCCCAGCATCCACTACAATATACATCCTATGTATAGTAATGGCCTCTAGGGCATACATATAACTAACATAGATGGCCTGCTGAAAGTCAGTAGGTTCATCATCATCTATGATGCAATCCTCTCTATCCCCATCTATGAGAAAACCGTAGTATCTCGGCCTACTACTCCTGCGGAGGTGTGCGGGAATGTCCTGTTCTTCTTGAACTACCGGTTCTACCAAACTTTCAGTAGCAGTTTGTGGTTCTGGAATTTCTTCCAGTTTTATTTCGCTCCCACTTATTTCCTTTTCTAAAAACTGATGTTCTAGAAAATGGGCATTACGAGAAACAAATACCTTTTGTTCCTCTGCGTAATAGAATAGATATCCCCTGGAGTTCTTTGGATATCCCACAAACTTACACTTTACTGATCGTGCCTCGAGCTTGTCCACATGCTGCTTTTTAACAAAAGCTGGACATCCCCAAATCTTTATATACTGTAGATGGGGTTTCTTCCCGCTCCACATCTGATATGGAGTGGTAGGCACAGTCTTGGTAGGAACCATGTTCAAAAGATATGCCGCTGATTCTAGCGCATAACCCCAGAAAGATCGCGGTAACTCAGTATTACTCATCATGGATCGTACCATATCCAATAGGGTTCGATTCCGTCTCTCCGATACACCATTATGCTGTGGAGTGTATGGAGGAGTAAGCTGAGAGAGAATTCCTTTCTCTTTTAGGTAACCTAGGAACTCGGCACTCAAGTATTCACCACCTCGATCAGATCTAAGTGTCTTGATACTTTTGCCGGTTTGGTTTTCTACTTCATTCTTATACTCTTGGAATTTCTCAAAAGCCTCGGATTTATGTTTCATCAGATAAATGAATCCGTATCTTGAGTAATCATCCGTGAAAGTAATGAAATAGGAAAAACCACCTCTTGCATGCGTAGACATTGGACCACCGTATTTTGTCGATTTTTAAATGAAGTCCAAAATTTTTTCAGGGTCGCTGCAATTAGGAGAGAGAGAAGAAAACTCTTTAGCATGATACTCTTGCAAGTTTAGAGTGGTTTTAAGTTTATCTAAACTGGATGGCTCCCACTGTTTCTCAAATCCTTCCTCAAACCATAAAAGAAGAATTAGCCAGGACTATTCTCACCGTACAATACTTGCTTAACCGTTCGGCCAGGCTAGTGTCGATATTCGAGGGAGGTTTTCCAACGCTTTCGCGAAGTTCCTTAATTAAATAACCTCTTTTCTCTGGGGGCGTAACCCCGCTGACACCTTTCTTGACACCTACTTGGTTTATAGCATTGATCGTTAAGTGACGAATCTCCTGATAAGTAGCACATACTCACAGTAGGATCGGGATCCAAATATCATTGTATGATAATGTTGAAGGAATCCTACCAACATTCATCAAACTCCAAATGGTATGCAACTCTTTGCAAATTTCAGTTTCTTTAGAAATTCCCGATATATATTTTTGCTCCATGCTCTTATGACCTTGGCGTTAGGTCAAAATGTCATAAGTCACATGTCAAGTTCTACCCATCATTATCTTGTCAATTTGAACCCATCCGTATATATCCTTGACGTTCGGCCAAAATGATAATACGACTGTCCCAAACTAACTCATCTATCTATGCAACAAATGAATACCCAGTAGCTACCAAACACTATGCCTTGGCGTTAGGTCAAAATACATAGCTTGAATACTACTGAATACCCAGATGAAATGACGGAGGGCTACGAATGGTTTTGGCGAAACCGTGGACGTAGTGAACTTGATATAACCGAAGGAACCTGATAGCTTTTAAAAAGAGTGGTTAAAGCTCCGCATTTAAAAATATCTGCTTTTAAAATTAACCGAGTGGTTTCTTTTAAATTGTTCCAACGATTAAACTTTTTGGTTTATTTTCTTTGCATTATAAATAATGCGTCCCATCATTAACCTATCATTGCAGAAAACAACGAAAATACAACGTCCTCTTATGCCATCCGCATTCGCCACGGGGTCCCGTCATCACCCGTTAGGTTACTTAACTAACGACAGAGCGGGGGCTGGGCTAGCGCGGGTGTAAAACATAAGTGACGTCTAAATAGCTATCATATATAGATATTGTACATTCGTCAGACGCAATAATAGGCATTCCAGATCACAGATGAACTTTATTGGATTTGCAAGCAATCCGTGTTTGTTTTGAGCCTGCAACAAAAGACGGATTACACAGTTGTGATGAATAGCCATTACCCCACCCAAGACCCCAACGGGTACGGAAAACTACCCGCCCGGCAGTTTGTGCACCCCACCTTGGGTCTGTCTTAGGAGCAAAAACAGTAAAATGAAATAATACAACGGCGGCTACAACCGCAACCTGGATGTGCCCCGCAAAATAATATTACAACAAATTACATTTATATCAAATGAATTAAATAATAACCCATCACATAACCCCGGTTATACATCACAACAGTCCAACACAGTTCATATACACAAACAGATAAAATCCATTACAGAAATGTGCAACCCCCTGCCAACCGACATACTAGCAGTTATGGGAGGTTTACGAACACATTATACAAACACAGATATAATCCAACAAGCAAATACCGTATAATTTCGATCGATTAAACACGTTTAATTTTGCTCCAATACTTCTCTGTAAATCTGAAACCTGAGCAAAAATAAAAAATTCCTGAAAATACCAAATATCACAGAGAACCAACACAGGAAAATTAGGTTCATAAATCGGCAACTCGGCGGCGGAAGCGCGGCGGATCGGTGGGATCCGCCGCGGTTCCGCGGCGCTTTAGCCGATTCATGGGCCCAATTTTCTTGGGTGTTCTACTACTGTCATTTAGAGCTATCTGAACCTCCCTGAAAAATTTTTGGACTTCATTTAAAAATCGACAGAAACTCATGATATCGGGGTTTTCCGGTTTCGTTTTTTCCGTTCGAAATTCATAAAATTTTGCAAGTGAGTTATTTATTGTTTAGCGAGGCTCTGATACCACTGTAAGTCGATGTACAACACCCCACGACTTGCGGGGAGGCGGAAATCTGAAAAACGATCTTGTTCTTTGCTTAAACATCGACTAACCGCAAGAATCGAAGCTAAACGATAACTAACATCAAACATAGAAGTTAACAACTACTATGTAAAGGGATTATACCTAAAGAACCGTGTCCTTCGTCTTTACGAATTCCACCTCCTCCTCGGCCTTCTCCAAGTAGTAGACGATCCACCACGAGAGCTAAACTCCAAGCTTTGCCTCTAAACTTGAGGCAACTAGGTATCTTTAAGTGCTAATCAAAGTACCTAGATGAAATAGAGTATGGTTATGGATTAAGTAGTCTAACTAATCCTTGTACTCAACACATGAGAGGGGAGGATTAGGGTTTGAAGAGAGAGAGATTGAGGAGAGAGAAGATGAACATAATCATGAGAAGAGAAAATGAGTTATCATAATATATATCAAGCATTTTATTTTATCAAGAAAAGAAAAGAAAATGATTTACAACCATGCTTGATAAATATCTTGTGATGATTCATCTCCATGAGTCATTAAGCAATTATGAAGCATTAATGACATGGATGAATCATCCATATGACTCACTAATCTCATTCAATGTATATGCCACCTAAACCTCCTTAGTCACCATCTTCTAGAAGCTTCTCGCGTAATTACGAGAATGCCCCTCCTATTCGTGAAAACATGGAAAAACTTTAGACTGTATAAATCCAATAATCGGATACTAGTAACTGGCTTAAACCAAAGCCGACTAGTAAAAACTGTCCGAAAAGTCGTACGTGCGTAAACACACGTATGCGTCCGAACCCTTGTTGTAAAACCATACGACCTCTATATCGTTTCGCCTGGAGTAGGGAAACTCTCTGCGTGGGACTCTAGAGACTCGACTACTACGCTGGCAGTGGGTTTAACCATAGACCGCAAGCGGCACTAGCTGTACGTAACGGTCCCCAGGTAGATGTCGATAAGAAGGCCGATGAGGAAACCCATCCGAACTCCTACTGAGTCTGATGTGACAATCTCCGTACAGTCCGGTCCGTTCGTCTAAGACTATCGCATATCGGGCCTAGGGACGGCAAGCGTCAGTCCCCTAATAGCTGTATAAGTCATGTCGGAGCAAAGCCCATTTCACCCTGAGAAACTACTGGAACCTACCAGCAAATCTCGCTTGCCCTGGCCAGGGACTTTGCGTAATGGCTCTCTGACACAGCGCGATATCAACCCCCAATACCGGGAGAGACGAATCCTGTCTAATCGCCACTGCCTCCAAGTGCTCGGGACTGCACCCAACTGCTACCTGTTTGCACGACTCCTTTGAGCCGTGGTAGGGTAGCAATCTAAGAACAGTGGGACACACTCGAGGCGAAGTAGCAGTGTCAAGTCTGCGGACTATGCTGTACTCATGTCACCTGGGAACTGTTCACTGACGACTGGTATAAAACCAACCAACAGTTCCCTGTGAGTCATGTCCGGTGTACCCGTAACCTAACGAGCACCTGCATACTATCTCCAGTACGACGTACTGACGGCTGTGGGACAGACCATCTCCCCAACTGGGATGAGAAGCGTACACACTAGTCTACTCCGGAGTATCGATGCCCTGTCTCGATAATCCAACGACTAGGGACCTGAATAAGGATGTGCTTGTGGACTACCCAGCCCCCACTAGTGTGACTGCCATCACAACGCTGGTAGTCAAGCAAGATCCTAAGAGCTCTATCAATACGTATACTCACATATTAAGATAGAAAAACCAAGTAGCATACTACCATGTTTAGCAAGACTGTTATATATATGTGAATATTCCAAGCTTCCATTAAGTAATATACAAACTAGTATGATACAATAATGGCCCCTAGGGCATATACACTAACAAAGGATTGGTCACCCTCCTCCTCAACATTGGGGAAGCAGGCAATACGTGAACCATACCAGTGGACTTCCTCATCGCCAAAGTCTTGTTCCCGCCAAAAATTTCTACGCAGAAGAGTCCAAGGTATCAAATGGCAGTGATACGCTTAAGGAAATGCGAACCGGTATCTTCCGGCCTGTATTTTTATAAACTCCTAAAGGAGTAACTATTAAATTCTGATGGTATTGGAAGCATCTCGAAAAACCCTTCGATTTGATATGAGCAAATATGGTATGCACTGTTCCCTGATTAAAAATCAGGAATTACTTCAATGAGGTGTCACGTGCTCACACGTGACCAATGGTCACATGTTGACACGTGATAGTTAAAATAGAAATAAAAAATAAACGCTGAGAAAATGACTCAATTGGGGGTCACGTGCTCACACGTGACCAAGGGTCACGTGTCAGCACGTGACTGGGTTTGAAAGCCTTACAGTTTGATAGAATTAAAATTCTAAATTTCTCTAATCTTTCCAAATAGAATTAAAATTCTAAATTTCTCTAAATCTTTCCAAATGGAAAAAGATTATGGGGACCGCTGGATTAAAAATCCAAGGGTGATTAAAAATCACCAATTTATGGAAAGATTTTAGACAAGGAAAGATTTCCCTCATAATCTCACCAGAAATAACAAACAGAATATGTTTGGATTTAAAATCCAACGGTGAATAAAATTCACTGTGTGATCTAAAGGATCATATTAATTATGAAAACAAGCAAAATCTTTCAATGAAAGATTTGCTAAACAAATTGATTCTTTTCTTCCTCCTATAAATAGGAGCCAAGAGAAGAGAAGGAGGGATGGAATTTGGAGAGAGAAAACTTTGGAGAGAATTCTGGATCTTGAAATTGCAGAGAGAAAAGAAAGGAGAATTTAATTCTCAACAAAGAAAACCCTAGGTGAGAAAAGGGAAAAAGATCAACTTCAAAAAGAGAATTTAATTCTCAAAATTTAAGAGTTTAACTATTCTGCAAATAAAGAATTTAGTTCTTCTTCTGGTTGAAGATCTGTACAGAGCACATCTCCCCATAGGATGAGAATTTAATTCTCATCGGGTTGAGATCTTTCCATGCAGATCCAAAACTTAGAGGGGGAATTGAGTTTAGGGAATTTAATTCTCCCAAAACAGAACTAGGGTCTAACCCTAATTGAGAATTTAATTCTCTCAAATCCACAGGAATTTAATTCCTCTTAAAAAAATGGAACTAGGGTTTAACCCTATCAAGAATTAAATTCTTTTACATATATAAGAATTCAATTCCTCTAAAAAGAAATCGGGGTTTAACCCTACTTAAAAATTTAATTCTTGCACAATAGGAATTTAATTCCTCCAAAGTCATAATTAGGGTTTAACCCTACATAGAATTTAATTCTTAAAATTAACAGAGAACTCAAAAGATCTCCATGCATGCAAAAGACTAAGATCACGTGTCCCCACATGACCCCTGAAGAGATCCCCGGAAATAAGAAGGAATTAACTTTGAGGCAATGCCTCACGTGTTCCCACGTGACCTCCTAAACGACGAGAATTAAAGCAAAGGAAATGTTGGCTCTAGGCGCTCTCACGTGACCCTTATTAAATGCCTTAACAAATCAGTGCATGAATGCTTATCACGTACCAACACGTGATGGCCAGAAAGTCAAAAAAGTGTTTAACACTTATTTGCAGAACAAAGCAGGGAGATCTGGCCATACCCTTGGGCGCTCTCACGTGTTACCACGTGACCCCTAATAAATCTTTTAATAAAACAGGGCATGTGTATACATCACGTGCCCACATGTGATGGCTATGAAAATTAAAAAGTGTTTAACACTTGTTTGTAGAACAAAATAAAGGGGATCTGGCCCCACTTTTTTGATGCCATCATGTGTCCACACGTGACCCTTCTTTCTTTAGTGTTTAACACTAATTTGGGGACTATATTTCCAGTGTTTAATACTGATTGTTTCTAGTGTTTAACACTAAATTGAAGATTATATTTCCAGTGTTTAGCACTGATTGTCTTTTAGTGTTTAACACTAATTTGAGAGTTTTACCTCCAGTGTTTAACACTGTTGTTCTCTAGTGTTTAACACTACTTTTGGCCAAATTGGCTAATTTTCCAGAGGCAAAAGTCCATCCTCCAAATGAATCTCAAAATTGAGGAAATCAAAGACAAAATATTGTCAGATCCCCCAAATCTCTGTTTAACACTGTTGAATGATGAGGGGCTGAACCAGACAAATGTCTAATGGCCCAAAGGGTTAATATTTCAAACATAATTGGACTTAGCCCAAACTGGCCATAAGTCCTCAAATCATCTTGAACTGAGCACATCCGCTCTTTCAACCAACTCATTGGTTCAAGGGTACATCTCTGAACTCCTCTGATATTTATCGTTGTAATCCTTCAACGTCTTCAGAGATATGATGGGTCCCGACAGCCATACATTTTATGGACCACTATGTCCTTAAACTGGTATTGGACCACCATGTCCCTAAACTGGCAATGGACCACCATGTCCCTAAACTGGAACAATAGATCCCAAATGCTCTTTTGTCGGATCTAAACGATCCCGTTAAGTTGATCTTAGTCTTAAATTAGACTAACGTAACCTTAACAAACGTTTAAGTTGATTTTAGCCTCAAATATGGCTAACGTGTCCTTAAACTAAAATCTTCAAACAGACTCTAGTCCCAAACTG
The DNA here is from genome assembly GCA_030015575.1 of Agapanthus africanus. Taxonomy (NCBI): domain Eukaryota; kingdom Viridiplantae; phylum Streptophyta; class Magnoliopsida; order Asparagales; family Amaryllidaceae; genus Agapanthus; species Agapanthus africanus. The sequence goes on along the minus strand of CM057345.1, from coordinate 153,964,905 downwards.
GACTATAGATCTCCCAACCAACTTTGGTTCAAGGGTACATCTTTGAACTCCTCTGATATCTGTCGTTGTAATCCTTCAACGTCGTCAGAGAGGTGACGGGTCCCAACGGCCATATATTCAATGGACCACCATGTCCCTAAACTGGCAATGGACCACTATGTCCCTAAACTGGAACAATAGAGCCCAAATGCTCTTTTGTCAGATCTAAACGATCCCGTTAAGTTGATCTTAGTCTCAAATTAGACTAACGTATCCTTAACAAATGTTTAAGTTGATCTTAGCATCAAATATGGATAACGTATCCTTAAAACAAAACCCCAAACCCAAATCTAAGAAAATACGGATTTGGACTAGTCCATGCCCTACGGCCGACGACATAACTCAGTCTCCGTAAACAATCCACGGGCAACTACAAACAAAACGAACACACACGACACGAAGTGATCATCTGAAAAAGGAGAAAGTAGTTACCGCAACGCGGTAGCATAATTAACTGCAGGGACTTGCGCCTGCAGGGAAGAGCGTCCCCACAATCAAAAACCCCTCAAGCGAGGGGGAATCTGACGAAATCTGCTGCATCGGCCGCATCCGTCTAAACCTCCGATACATGGTGCCATAAATCAACTTGGCATCTTCGGAGAGGTAGACGGATAGCACCAATTAGCATCTGCCCCGAATCTCAGGCAAGACGTCTGTCGCGCCGTCTTTCGGAGGGGAACCGATTCTGGCACGCCCGGTGGGATCTTTTCCTCTTTCCACTCCACACTTCGTGTGTCTTCTTCACGAACGAATCGCGGTTTGTTAATGGTTGCCTTTGGGTTTCAAGTTACTAAGATTTGGACTTTTGCCTGGCGCAGAAATCAAGCATCAATGGCATTCAACTGCTCGAGCTGCTCGAAATGCAAGTGCAACAGACGCTCCGCCTCACCTGGAGGTGTAGCCTATGTGCCTTAAGCGGCCTCCATCCTTTCCATGCCAGTGGAACAGGCGATTCATGCCACCACCGGTCTGTTATTCGGGACCATGCTCCCGCATGCAAGCTTCACCATTCCAGTGCCCGCACCGGAAGCGCAAAAGAAGTCGGTCTTCGATCGGCTCACTGCTACAACGACCCCTCTCAACGGGTCGTCTAATGTCAAGCCGGCAGCCTCGGTCTTTACCAAGCTGAACCTGAACCCTAATGGGCCTGCCAAGAAGCCCATGACCCCTGACATGGCCGTCGCAAAGAAGACAGCCATCTCCATTCCTGAAGTCGTCAAGACGGCTTTTCCTGCTAAAGAGTCGGTCTTCACAAGACTGACTATTCCGGCTCCTGTTCCTGCTCGAAGGTCTGTCTTTGACAGATTGGATACCATTACTCAAAAGACGTCAGTCTTCAAGAGACTGGCACCAGCAACGCTTCATCTGGACACGGGGCAAGACAAAGCCATCCCCATCGCCGAACCAACGCCGTCCGTTCGACATGCTCGCCGTCGTCACTGGTGCCGGGTAAGGAAGTCTGGGGGCAACTCCCCCTCTGGGATAACTCCACCAGCTCCGATGGTGGAAATCAATGCTGCTGTTCCGACCGGGAATAGCTTTGAACCGCTAAGAAGGGTGCGTAAAAACTCGCCAACTGCCGTATTGAAAAGATCTCCTACACCTGTGGATAATGCTCTAAAGGTGAAGCTGGAGCAACCCCCTCAACGGCTGTCCTCTAAAATTTACAAGGTCTGGCGTCAAGTCCAGGACTCCGTAATGGATCAAGACTATCTCCGCCGACAGAAAAAGATGAAGGGTCGGCAGGAGAAGGACTACTCTGTCAAGTCAGAAAAAGCAACAACTGGCTGGGTGCCCACTGCAACGGCTCCCTCAATGTCAATCGCTCAAAAGAAAAGGAAGCCGCAAAAAGCCCCTGTGAACATGGCGAACCGTAAACGCGCTGAGCACAAACACCCCAAGTCTGGGGGCATAGTGGTGCACACTGTCTATATGGCATCTGGGAAAAAGGACAGCTGCGCTGCGACGGGTCACCGACCACTCACCTGATCCATGACAAAAGCTCATGAACAGCAGCAGAAGCTTCAGGAGATGATGACTGCGATGGCCGCACTTACAGGGCCAAAAGAAAGCTCGGAGGCATCATCAGAGCAGCGTCATGAACAAAAAACCGACACTGACATCCTACGCAGAGTCCTCAAAAAGAAGGACAAAGAAGCCGTAGAGCAGGCGGCCAACATAAAACAAATGGCGCTCCTCTTCCAAGATATGATAGGGATGATGTTACAGCCGGACCCTCCAGCTGATGACCCTCCAATCATTGTTGAAGACGATAGAGGGGAGACATCTAATCTTCCACCGGCTCTTTCAGCAGCCAAGGAAGAAACCATTTCCAAGGCCGCACTGGATGACTATATAGCTCAGCAGATATGAATTCATCAGGCGAGTGAAGCTGCTGAGCAAATTGTTAGAACCGGAAGGCCCTATCCGAGCTGGAATGACCAAATCAGTTACCCGCCGGGATATACGATCCCTAAGTTCCACGTATATAAAGGGACAGGGAATCCACATCAGCATGTCGCTCAATTCAGGGCCTTATGCGGCAACACTGGAGGCAACGACAAACTGCTGCTTCGCCAGTTCGTCGGCAGCTTAGCGGAAACAGCCTTTGAATGGTATTCGGAGCTACCTAACGACTCTGTCAAAACATTTACGGAGATGGAGCTACTGTTTACACAAAGATTCGTGAGTGCTAGTGAACGTACCCCGATAACAACACTGATCAACGCCAGGATAAGGCCAGGCGAAACGTGGGTTCAATACGCAACACGATGGCGGAATCTGTGGTCGAAATGCGAACAACGCATCGAAGAAGTGCCAGCTGTAGGCATGTTCGTGGGCACTCTTGATCCGCAAGCAACCATCTCGCAATTCATTATGTTCTTCAAGCCAACTACTTTCCAGGCCTTGATCAACAAGTTGGCCCAAATGGATCAGATGGGACATAAACCGTCTCCTCCAAAGCTAGACTCTCGAACTGAGAAAGAGAAAGCGATCGTTGTTGCTAATACTCAACAACGGCCGAGCAACTTAAAGCCGGTTGTCCTTCGAAACAATATGCGTCCACGCCCATCCCTTGAGGAAAGACTACGACGTCCTTACTTGTTTCCTCAGAATAAAACAAGGAGACTGTACGAGCTGGCAGTGCGCAATAGACTCATCAATCTGCCGAGTCCAAAACGTCCGTTGCAGCCAGGCGATGTCAATGATCCCAATTATTGCCCTTACCACCAAACGGCAAGTCACCCGATCGAGGATTGTTTCGTCTTCAAAGGCTGGATTGAGGACCAATACCAACAAGGCAAGTTCGCATTATCCGAAAATTGGAAGGTGAACCCACCACAACCTTACGCCCCTAAAAAGGTGGACATGCCGGGGGCATCGTGCTCATTCATAAGGGAAGCCCTATGGGAGGATGTTCTTTCAGCCAAGACAAAAAGAATGTTGAAGGATCTCCAAACATGCCCGGCGATCAGGTGGAAGAATCCGCTGGAAACCGAGATTATCAAGGGAATGCTGAAGCCGCGCCTAATTCCAAAAAACTGGTGGTGATAGTCAAAGCGCTCATACCCAGCCGTCAAAGTCTTCGAAGAAGAAGAAGAAGACCAAAAAGCCCGTGCAGCCTGGTGGCAAGCGCATGGACATGCAAAAACAAATTGACGCATTGGAAGAATATAATCAGAAGGCGCGGACCCCAGTCACACTCCAAGAATTTCTCAGCCACATCCTTGTAGAAAAAGATGATGACAATGGAGAAGACTCGTCGGATGAGTCTGAGGATTATGTGGCAAGTTGTCATGTGATCTTTCACTCGTTAATAAACGGTGAAGAAGCTTTGGATGTAGAAAAGCGAGGGACAAATCCCGAGCCTGAACTTCTAGGACCATCAGACGAAATGATTGATGCATTCCTGAATGAAATTCATCTAAAAAGCAAAGCTGATCGAGAGCGCGAGATGGCCATATTCGAGAAAGCAAAACGCCGGCGACTGGACAAAAATGTTGAAACACTCCCACCAGATCAAAGTAAATCCGCCGCAAATGAAAACAGGATCAAGACAAGGAAACGATTCGCCAAAGCCATATCGATGGGGATGAGGCTGCCCTCTTTCAGAGAAAATTCTTCTGGTAGTATACATCTTGATGAAGCGGACGTACATCCTAACTTCTGCTTATATCATCAGAAGATCACACATCCTACCGAAGATTGCGACAGCTTTAAGTGTTGGTGGCAAGGGTATGTCGCTCACAGGAAACACTTCAACAGGACAAAGTGTGTATCTCGTAGACAGCAGAAAAATGCGACAGATGAGCGTAAAAGAATTGCCGGCAGTTGTCATAGGGTTGATCCTGAGGGACCGCGAGTTATCACCTTCGGGAGCGACTCCGACGAAAAAGTAGCCCACGGTCCTCTCTTCAAGGAATCCATCTCTAAAACGAAAGAATTGAGGAGTTGCGAGAACATTCGGCCGTGTAATTGCACGCTACCCGGAAAGAATCTCAGACCCGCAAACAAGGGATTGAACAAAAGGGATAAAGGGAAGGAAAAAATGGCCTTCGTCGCCAACGCTCAACAACAATCGAGTAGCCCTAGACCGGTTGTTCGCCAAAATAACAAACGGCAACCCCTCTATGAAAAGTTGAAATGACCTTACTCATTTCCCCGGGATGAAAGAAAGAGGCTGTTCGAACTTGCAGTGCGCAACAGGCTTATCACTCTACCGAAGCCGAAACACCAGCTACAACTGAATGATGTCAACAATTCTAATTATTGCTCTTACCACCAAGTATTGGGTCATCCGATCGAAAACTGCTACATCTTCAAAAATTGGGTTGAAGACCAACACCAACATGGCAAGTTTGCGCTATCCGAAAACTGGAAGGTGAGCCCGCCACAACCACACGCTCCGAGAAAGATGGATATGCCGGGGGCATCATGCTCATTCATAGGGAAAGCCCCATAGACCGAAAAGTCAGTAAACTAGAGATTCGTCTCAAATACGGCGACGATGGACCGAAACGTCCTTAAACTAACGACGGACCGCAATGTCCTAAAACTTGCAAATGAACGAAACGTCGTTAAACTACTCCTAATCCGCGGCATTTTCAGGCTGACGTAAAAAAAAAGCGGTATGTCAATAAGCAAAATGGGCACGGATGAAAACCCGAAAGGGCGCCGTGAGTAAAAACAGCAGGATACCGGCAAGTCTTGTGAAAACCCGAAAGGGCGCAACCTCGTTCAAAAAAAAACCGTATGTCCATAAGCAAAGTGGGCACGGATGAAAACTCGAAAGGGCGCCGTGAATAAAAACAGCAGGACTACCCGCAAGTCTTATGAAAACCCGAAAGGGCGCAACCTCGTTCAAAAAAAAACGGTATGTCCATAAGCAAAATGGGCACGGATGAAAACCCAAAAGGGCTCCGTGAGTAAAAACAGCAGGACTACCGGCGAGTGTTTGTGAAAACCCGAAAGGCGCAACCTCATTAAAGGACACTTGCAGGGTCCTCACGACCTTGTAAGGAGAAACCACCCGCGTGAGATCCTTACGGCTCACAAGGGAGGAATACACTTAGGAATCCTCACGATTCCTAAGGAGAAATTACACTTGCGAGATCCTCACGACTCGTAAGGAGAACTCCCTTATGGGACCCTCACGGCTCATAAGATTTGAAAGTCTTAAGTTACAGAGACCTGATCCTGTTCTTAAGCAACTCCTACAACCTTCGATATTGCCCTACAAGCGGCGCAACACCGACCCTTGTATACAATCCTCGGGCGCGAATAAACATTTCCCCAACAAAGTCCCACCCGTGACTAGGGATATGTCCATATGGTGAACAACCCTTGTAAGTCCTCTCGACTTATAAGGAGAAAACCCTTTTGTAAGATCCTTACGACTTACAGGGGAACATGCACTTAGGAATCCTCACGATTCCTAAGGAGAAAACACACCTAGGAGATCCTCACGACTTGTAGGGAGAAATACCTTTGTGAGACCCTTACGGCTCATGAAGTCAAAAGCCTTAGTCGACAGGACCCTAACCCTGTTTGCTAAGCCACCTTTGTTCAACATCGACAGAGGCAAATGATGATTCACTCCTGATAATATCCCAGTGGTAGCGATGCTGATGCCTAAAACGGTATCAAATTCCAAGTCCTTTTACGGCAAATGATGATTCACTCCTGGCAATATTCCAGTCGTAGCGATGCTGATGCTAAGATTGGCACCAGATTCTAAGGTCCACACTCGCGATAAAAAAAAAGCGAGCCACACAAGCATAAGAAATAGCCGAAATGATGGGGCAACTTGCAATAAAAATCAGCAAGTAAAAATGTATGCATGCAAAATGGCCGAAATGATGGGGCAACTCGCAATAAAAAACAACGAGTAAAAATAAAATAAATAGCCGAAATGATTGGGCAGCTCGCAATAAAAAGCAGCGAGTAAAAATAAAGAAAAAACAGCCAAAATGATTGGGCAACTCGCAATAAAAAACAGCGAGTGAAATAAAAATAAATAGCCGAAATGATTGGGCACCGCGAAAAATAGCCGAAATGATGGGGCAATCACAACTTTCGCGATATAAAGCTGAAATGATAGAGCATCGCGGAAAGATGAATGAAATTGCTGCCCTACAGGTGAGATCACATCGATCCCTGTATACAATCCAGGGGCACAAACAAAAAGGGAACCATACCTTCCCAACAGGCTCCATCAGAAAGCGAAGCCAAATCTTGACGGTTCATAGACAACCTAAAGACAACCTCGACATTTGTCACAATATTGCAGACACAATGTCAACAAATGAAGCAAAGGAAGATCCCTAGTTTCAGGGTCTCGACGTCAACATCGACAACTTAGAGATCACCAACGGCGTTTCTCCTCACTCCAACCAGATGCAGACGTGACGTCAACAATCGACTTCAGAGTCGTAATGAAACGGAACCATAGCAAAGTCCCTAGTTCCAAATCTCAATGGACACATCTGTAGCCTGGAGACCAACGACGGTAGGCCTCCTCATTCCAGCATGACACAGATGTTACACTATCAAACGAAGCCATGGCAAAATCCCAGTTCCATCTCAGCATCCGTCTCAATACAGCAGATGAGATGTCGACAACGGCGTTCCTTCACAGTCCAGCAAGATGTAGACGCAACGTCAACGAAAGACCCCATGGTCGAAATAAAGCGGAGTGACGGAAAAATCCCAGCTCCACCTCAGCATTCGTCTCGTTACAGCAAACGCAATAACAACAACGGCATTCCTTCGCTGTCCAGCAGGATGTAGATGCAACGTCAACGAAAGACCCCATGGTCAGCTAAGCGGAGTGACGACAAAATCCCAGCTCCACCTCGGCATTCGTCTCGTTACAGCAGACGCAATATCAACAACGGCGTTCCTTCGCAGTCCAGCAGGATGCAGATGCAACGTCAACAAGAGACCCAATGGTCGAAACAATGCGGAGTGACGGCAAAATCCTAACTCCACCTCAGCATTCGTCTCGTTACAGCAGATGCAATGCCAACAACGGCGTTCCCTCGCAGTCCAGCAGGATATAGATGCAACGTCAACGAAAGACCTCACGGTCGAAACAAAGCGGAGTAACGGCAAAATCCCAACTCCACCTTAGCATTCGTCTCATTACAGTAGACGCAATGTCAACAACGGCGTTCCTTCACAGTCCAGTAGGATATACATACAAAGTTAACAAAAGTCCCCATGGTCAGTAAAGCGGAGTGACGGCAAAATCCCAGCTCCAACTTAGCATTCGTCTCATTAAAGCAGACGCAACGTCACAACAATGTCCTTCCTCCAGCAGGATTCGGACGCGGCAAAGCAAATGAAGCAAAAGGCCAAATTCCTAGCTTCAGGGTCTTGACGACAACTCATATAAAGCCTGAAAGACAATCAGAGATCATCTCGCACCAGCACGGAGTGGTCACCACCTCGACGTTCGTCTTGATACAGCAGATGAAATGTCACCACAGCGTTCTTTCTTCAGCAGGATTCGGACACGCCAAAGCAAATGAAACAGCCAAATTCCTAGCTTCAGGGTCTTGACGGCAAGTCATATAGAGCCTGAAAGACATTCGGAGATCATCTCGCACCAATGCGGAGTGGTCACCACCTCGATGTTCGTCTCGATACAGTAGACGTGATGTCACCACAGCGTTCTTCCCCCAACAGGATTCGGACGCGCCAAAGCAAATGACGCAAAAGGCCAAATTCCTAGCTTCAGGGTCTTGACGGCAACTCATATAAAACCTGAAAGACAATCGGAGATCATCTCGCACTAGCGCGGAGTGGTCACCTCCTCGATGTTCATCTTGATACAGCAGATGAAATGTCACCACTGCGTTCTTGCCCCAGCAGGATTCGGACGCGCCAAAGCAAATGAAGCAAAATGCCAAATTCCTAGCTTCAGGGTCTTGACGGCAAGTCATATAAAGCCTGAAAGACATTCGGAGATCATCTCGCACCAATGCGTAGTGGTCACCACTTCGACGTTCATCTCGATACAGTAGACGCGATGTCACCACAGCGTTCTTCCCCCAGCAGGATTCGGACGCGCCAAAGCAAATGAAGCAAAAGGCCAAATTCCTAGCTTCAGGGTCTTGACAGCAACTCATATAAAGCCTGAAAGACAATCGGAGATCATCTCGCACCAGCACGGAGTGGTCACCACCTCGACGTTCATCTCGATACAGCAGATGAAATGTCACCACAGCGTTCTTCCCCCAGCAGGATTCGGACGCGCCAAAGCAAATGAAGCAAAAGGCCAAATTCCTAGCTTCAGGGTCTTGACGGCAACTCATATAAAGCCTGAAAGACAATCGGAGATCATCTCACACCAGCACGGAGTGGTCACCACCTTGACGTTCGTGTCGATATAGCAGACGAGATGTCATTACGGCATCCTTCCTCCAACAGGATCCGGACACGCCAAAGCAAACGAAGCAAAGGCCAAATTCTTAGCTTCAGGGTCTTGAAGGCAACTCATATAAAACCTGAAAGACTATCGGAGATCATCCCACATCAGCACGGAATGGTCACCACCTCGACGTTCGTCTCGACACAGCAGACGCAACACCACAAAAAGGAGTCACGGAAAAATCCCTGGTTCCAAACCTCGACGGTTCACCAGCAACCTAGAGACAATCACGACATTCGTCTCAATACAGCAGACGCAATGCAAGCAAACGAAGCAAAGGCCAAATTCCTAGCTTCAGGGTCTTAACGACAAGTCATATAAAGCCTGAAAGACAATCGAAGATTATCTCGCACCAGTGCGGAGTGGTCACCACCTCGACGTTCGTCTCGACACAGCAGACGCGACATCACCAAAAGGAGTCGCGGCAAAATCCCTGGTTCCAAACCTCGATGGTTCACCAGCAACCTAGAGACAACCGCGACATTCGTCTCGATACAGCAGACGCGATGCCAGCAAACGAAGCAAAGGCCAAATTCTTAACTTTAGGGTCTTGACGGCAACTTATATAAAACCTGAAAGAGTATCGGAGATCATCCCACACCAGCGCGGAGTGGTTATGACTCATCGGGGCTCTCCAAAATGAGCCTAACCTCAAGTAAAAAGCTGCATGGAAAAATTCCTAACGCTTGCTCTTCTGACGGTCAAACTGCCTAAGAAGATTGCTTGAAGACGTCTTGTCTAGCCCCCGAAGGGATCAGAGACACGACAATCACAAGGCTACTCGAACAGCAAGATTGCCTATCGAGGGATACATCAGCCAATGCGATAGTACGACGGGCAAAACCCTAGTACCACAGACCCTAACGGACCTCTGTCGTAAAGAGCATAGGTTAACTGTGACGTTAGGATATCCTTGCGAGAAATGCTCGATTCATCTCAACTCATGAGGAAAAGCCTTAGGCAGCGGGGATAAAAAAAACCTGTTTCCTAATCACTGGGGCTCTGCAAGTTGGTCCAAAACGGACTCTTGCATACTATTCACGGACCACACTGTCCAAAGTCGAATCTCGACAAGGAGGGAAACAATCACTTATGAGTCCTCTCGACTTATAAGCGGGAAAATTCTCTTGTGAGATCCTTACGACTCTCAAGAGAAAACACACTTAGGAATCCTCACGAATCTTAAGGAGAAAAGACACCTACGAGATCCTCACGACTCGTAGGGAGAAAAGTCTTTATGAGACCCTCACGGCTCGTAAAGTTGAAAAGTCTTAGGTGGCAGATCCTACCCCTGTCTCCTAAGCCATCACTGCCCTGCAAAGAGATCAAGATGGACCATCTATGAGCCACACTTGCCAAAGCTACATGCCACTGAAGTGGAGAACTTACTCATGAGCGTATAAACTACTTCACGCCAGAGTAAGAGATAAAGAAATAGAAGGGTGTGGCTCATGGAGTTGAGAGTTTGGAACTATATCTCTTAAGAGTCGAGATTTGAGTCAATGATAAATGACGATACTTGTGTCCACTCATTATCTTCTCAGATCAAGATTCTGAAACTTATATACCAACTCGAAACTGGTCATACGCTTTGCATTACTCTGCACTACTTCACCCACGTATATACTTACGTGGGCAAAGTAGTGGGGGGCATTTGTTCCCGCCAAAAATTTCTGCGCAGAAGAGTCCAAGGTATCAAATGGCAGCGATACGCTTAAGGAAATGCGAACCAGTATCTTCCGGCCTGTATTTTGATAAACTCCCGAAGGAGGAACTGTTAAATTCTGATGGTATTGAAGCATCTTGAAAAACCCTTCGATTTGATATATTATGGGCTTCATAATTCATCCTTCATCCGGGATCAAAAGTTATGAGCAAATATGCTATGCACTGTTCCCTGATTAAAAATCAGGAATTACCTCAATGAGGTGTCACGTGCTCACACGTGATAGTTAAAACAGAAATAAAAAATAAACGCTGAGAAAAGGACTCAATTGGGGGTCACGTGCTCACACGTGACCAAGGGTCACGTGTCAGCACGTGACTGGCTTTGAAAGCCTTACAGTTTGATAGGATTAAAATTCTAAATTTCTTTAAATCTTTCCAAATAGAATTAAAATTCTAAATTTCTCTAAATCTTTCCAAATGGAAAAAGATTATGGGGACCGTTGGATTAAAAATCCAAGGGTGATTAAAAATCACCAATTTATGGAAAGATTTTAGATAAGGAAAGATTTCCCTCAAAATCTCACCAGAAATAACAAACAGAATATCTTTGGATTTAAAATCCAACGGTGAATAAAATTCACTGTATGATCTAAAGGATCATATTAATTATGAAAACAAGCAAAATCTTTCAATGAAAGATTTGCTAAACAAATTGATTTTTTTCCTCCTCCTATAAATAGGAGCCAAGAGAGGAGAAGGAGGGATGGAATTTGGAGAGAGAAAACTTTGGAGAGAATTCTGGGATCTTGAAATTGCAGAGAGAAAAGAAAGGAGAATTTAATTCTCAACAAAGAAAACCCTAGGTGAGAAAAAGGAAAAAGATCAACTTCAAAAAGAGAATTTAATTCTCAAAATTTAAGAGTTTAACTCTTCTGCAAATACAGAACTTAGTTCTTCTTCTGGTTGAAGATCTGTATAGAGCACATCTCCCCATAGGATGAGAATTTAATTCTCATCGGGTTGCGATCTTGCTATGCAGATCCAAAACTTAGAGGGGGAATTGAGTTTAGAGAATTTAATTCTCCCAAAACAGAACTAGGGTTTAACCCTAATTGAGAATTTAATTCTCTCAAATCCACAGGAATTTAATTCCTCTTAAAAAAAATGGAACTAGGGTTTAACCCTAATCAAGAATTAAATTCTTTTACATATATGGGAATTCAATTCCTCTAAAAAGAAATCGGGGTTTAACCCTACTTAAGAATTTAATTCTTGCACAATAGGAATTTAATTCCTCCAAAGTCATAATTAGGGTTTAACCCTACAAAGAATTTAATTCTTAAAAATAACAGAGAACTCAAAAGATCTACATGCATGCAAAAGACTAAGATCACGTGTCCCCACGTGACCCCTGAAGAGATCCCCGGAAATAAGAAGGTATTAACTTTGAGGCAATGCCTCACGCGTTCCCACGTGACCTCCTAAACGACGAGAATTAAAGCAAAGGAAATGTTGGCTTTAGGCGCTCTCACGTGTTACCACGTGACCCTTATTAAATGCCTTAACAAATCAGTGCATGAATGCTTATCACGTACCAACACGTGATGGCCAGAAAGTCAAAAAGTGTTTAACACTTATTTGCAGAACAAAGCGAGGAGATCTGGCCCCACCCTTGGGCGCTCTCACGTGTTACCACGTGACCCCTAATAAATCTTTTAATAAAACAGGGCATGGGTATACATCACGTGCCCACACGTGATGGCTATGAAAATTAAAAAGTGTTTAACACTTGTTTGTAGAACAAAATAAAGGGGATCTGGCCCCACTTTTTTGATGCCATCACGTGTCCACACGTGACCCCTCTTTCTTTAGTGTTTAAGACTAATTTGGGGACTATATTTCCAGTGTTTAACACTGATTGTTTCTAGTGTTTAACACTAAATTGAAGATTATATTTCCAGTGTTTAACACTGATTGTCTTTTAGTGTTTAACACTAATTTGAGAGTTTTACCTCCAGTGTTTAACACTGTTGTTCTCTAGTGTTTAACACTACTTTTAGCTAAATTGGCTAATTTTCCAGAGGCAAAAGTCCATTCTCCAAATGAATCTCAAAATTGAGGAAATCAAAGACAAAATGTTGTCAGAGCCCCCAAACCTCTGTTTAACACTGCTGAATGATGAGGGGCTGAACTAGACAAATGTCTATGGCCCAAAGGGCTAATATTTCAAACATAATTGGACTTAGCCCAAACTGTCCATAAGTCCTCAAATCATCTTGAACTGAGCACATCTGCTCTTTCAACCAACTCATTGGTTCCAGGGTACATCTCTGAACTCCTCTGATATTTGTCGTTGTAATCCTTCAACGTCTTCAGAGATGTGATGGGTCCCGACAGCCATACATTTTATGGACCACCATGTCCTTAAACTGGTATTGGACCACCATGTCCCTAAACTGGCAATGGACCACCATGTCCCTAAACTGAAACAATAGAGCCCAAATGCTCTTTTGTCGGATCTAAACGATCCCGTTAAGTTGATCTTAGTCTCAAATTAGACTAACGTATCCTTAACAAACGTTTAAGTTGATCTTAGCCTCAAATGTGGCTAACGTGTCCTTAAACCAAAATCTTCAAACAGACTCTAGTCCCAAACTGGACTATAGATCTCCCAACCAACTTTGGTTCAAGGGTATATCTCTGAACTCCTCTGATATCTGTCGTTGTAATCCTTCAACGTCGTCAGAGAGGTGACGGGTCCCGACGGCCATATATTAATTAGACCACCATGTCCCTAAACTGGCAATGGACCACTATGTCCCTAAACTGGAACAATAGAGCCCAAATGCTCTTTTGTCGGATCTAAACGATCCCGTTAAGTTGATCTTAGTCTCAAATTAGACTAACGTATCCTTAACAAACGTTTAAGTTGATCTTAGCCTCAAATATGGCTAATGTATCCTTAAACCAAAACCCCAAACCCAAATCTAAGAAAATACGGATTTGGACTAGTCCATGCCTTGCGGGCGACGACATAACTGAGTCTCCGTATACAATCCACGGGCAACCACAAACAAAACAAACACACACGACACGAAGTGATCATCTGGAGAAGGAGAAAGTAGTTACTGCAATGCGGTAGCGTAATTAACTGCAGGGGCTTGCGCCTTCAGGGAAGAGCGTCCCCACAATCAAAAACCCCTCAAGCGAGGTGGAATCTGACGAAGTCTGCTACATCGGCCACATCTGTCTAAACCTCCGTTACATGGTGCCATAAATCAACTTGGCATCTTCGGAGAGGTAGACGGATAGCACCAATTAGCATCTGCCCCGAATCTCAGGCAAGACGTCTGTCGCGCCGTCTTTCGGAGGGGAACAAGTCCCTTCATCCTACAACATTCTCTTGGGAAATCCTACCTTAAACGCTCTTCGGGCCTAGATCTCGACTTACCACCTGGCACTCAAATTTCCTTTGGATCAAGGGGGAATAGGCCGGGCCTATGGAGACCGGCAAATCGCTAAGATTTGCCTCGCCTCGATGTCTACCGCCGGAGAGCAGGGCAACGATTTTGAGGTCATGCCTGACTTCCAAGGGCCTTTGGATACACGCGACAACCAAAGGGAGGTTAGAGGTGCTTCGATGGAAGCGTTGGCGAAAGTCCCCCTCGAAGAAGGGGTCGATGGCCGGACAGTCCAGATTGGCTCACTCCTGACTGGAGATCACTGTGAATACCTGATCCGGTTCCTCCGAGATTACTCGGATGTATTCGCTTACGCGAAGGCGGACATGCCCAGAATCGTTCCTAGAGTGATTTCTCATAAGCTCAGGGTCGACCTGAAAGCAAAGCCCGTCCAACAAAAGAAGAGAAGCTTTGCGCCGACCAAGCAAAAGGAAATAGAAGACGAAGTGGATCGACTGCTCGACGCTAACTTTATCAGAAACCTAGACTTCTAAGATTGGCTGGCGAACATGGTCATGGTCAAGAAGGAAAATGGGAAATGGCGCAGGTGCGTCGATTTCACGGATTTGAACAAGGCCTGCCCTAAAGACAACTATCCCCTCCCTCGGATAGAGCTGCTGGTAGACAGTTCGGCCGGCCATGAATTATTGAGCTTCATGGATTCTTTCTCTGGCTACAATCAGATCAGGATGAACCAGGCCGACGAAAAACTTACCGCTTTCACCACTGATCAGGGGGTATACTGCTACAAAGTGATGCTCTTCGGAATCAAAAATGCCGGGGCCACATATCAGCGCCTGGTCAATAAGCTATTCAAATCTCAGATCGGTTGAAACATGGAAGTCTACGTCAACGACATGCTCGTGAAATCCATCTCGTTAATTGACCACACTAAAGACCTCGGAGACTGCACAAGTTCTCCGACCATTCCTCGTAACGGAAGCATTTCTCGGTAGAGCATACCGCCTGCAAGACGCTTGGGGGGCATAAAACATTGTCGGTGGTACACTGAAGAAAGCTCTTCCAGCCGATCTCGAGCAGCTTTGACCCGCTCCCTCCGACGGTACTCGCGGACCTTAGAAGCCACGGATTCCCTGGGCGAGGGAGGATCCTCTTCCGCAAAGTAGGAAGTGATGATCAACTTATGCTGGAAACTCTCAAGAAGGAGGTCCACAGAGCGATCTCGCCTACTCTTTGAGATCAGATCAAGCCCATAGACCGTGTGCATTTTGTCGAACGCCTCATCCATCAGCCACGGGGATAGGAAATTGTGCAAACCTGGCGAAGCCCTCCATATCGCATAAATCAACACCTGAAGGAGAGGAGATCTCCGGGGAAGTAAACGTCCACAGTGGCCCTCCAAGAAGCTTATCACCGCCTCGTACGTTTCCTCAGAGCGATCAAGGTTGTAAAAGTATATGTCATCACGGGAAACGACCTCCATGATAGTATACACGTGGCCAGCCATCTTCAGGGAGTGCGAGACTAGAAAGAAATCAATGTACCTTCAGTATTTATAGCCTCAACAAAAATCTTCCAACCTGGCGAAGTAGCTTCCTGCTCGGTCCATCCGCAATGGATAGCTTCCTGCCCATCAATATTGTAGAACCAAAGCCCTCGATGTTGAGGCCACCGAGTAGCCTCCTACTCGGTCCATCCGCAGTGGGTAGCTTCCTGCCCATGAATGTTGTGGATCTAAAGCCCTCCTCATGAGGCCACCGAGTAGCTTTCTGCTCGGTCCATCCACAGTGTAGCTTCCTGCCCATCAATACTGTGGATTCAAAACCCTCGACGTAGAGGCGACCGAGTAGCTTCCTGCTTAGTCCATCCGCAGTAGGTAGATTCCTGCCCTACAAAGAAGCGGATCTAAAAGCCCTCTTCATGAGGCCGCCGAGCAGATTCTTGCTCGGCCCATCAATCGGTTTACACTCGACGCGCGATCGCCACCTTGACTCTAGGGAAGAGGAGGATACTGACCTTCCTACACTTGGCTATCATTCGGCTCGATGCGCGACCGCCACCTTGACTCCGGCTAAAAGGAGGACACCGGTCTGGCGCTTGCAAGATAAAAAGACCTACGAGCTAAAAATACTTGCAGAATGAAGATTCAAACAATGAAAAGTATACGAGCTAAAAGTACTTGCGTAGCGAGCAGACATTTGGGCAAAGAAAAAAGGAGTACTTTATTTATAATCAAAGATAAATACAAAGTATTCTAGGCTCCTCAGCTTTACAGAAATGCCTGGAGGCTTACAAAATTTTAAGGAAAGAAAAAAATCTTCAAGGGAGGAAAACTCAAGCCACCCGCTTGGCCGAGATCTCACTCTGCTCGAGGCCGCCATCAAGGACCAAAACTGCGACCTCGGGGTCGGTGCTTCCGCCGACAGCCTCGCCTACAATTGCATCCTCGGTGACGTCCCCTTGTGGCTCTTCCTCGGTCAGGAGGTACTTGGCGCGTAGTTCGCTGTCATCGAACCCCGGCATAGACTCCTTGACGGCATCGACGGTGCTATGCCACATGACGGCCGCAGATTCGGCGAGATCGGCGTAAAATGGTCGGACGCCTTATATCCCTCCACGGCCTTTGCCGCCCGGCTCTCGGCGAGCTTCACCGCGTCTATAGCCACTCGGAAATCCTTTTTGAGGACATCCCTCGACTTCTTCATCAAGTTGCAGAGGCTATTCACCTCCTCCAACTTGGCTTGGATAGCTCGGTTGGACTCATCCAGGAGCCGATGAAACTCTTTCAGCTTGGAGTTCGTCAGCCTCTCGGCGACCAGTCGAGTGTCGAGGAGAGCCGCCTTCTCCTCCGCCTGCCGCAGATGGAGGCGGAGTTCCTCCTCCCGCAAGGAGGATTCGGCCGCCATTTTCATAGCCGCGGCTACCTTCTCGGATTCCATGGCGACGAGGAAAGCACAGTGATGAAGGACCTAAGGAAAGCAGCAAACGGGTTAGAAAGCTCAAACCGAGGAAACAAGACTTAAGAAATTTTAAGAAAAGTCAAGTACCGACTTGAACCGCCTCCTGCGCTATGGCGACCACCTGGGCCTTCATGGTCCCCCAGGGAATCTTGCCCCGACTGCTTGCTCCATGTCCGAAAGCAAGATTTCGGCGACGGAGAGCCCCGAGGGCACCTCAATGCAGATGTCACCCTCCTGCATTGGGATCCCGGTAGAAGGTGGCCGAGAGACCATCCGCTTCAGCCTTTTGAAGGGGATTTCAGCGGGCTTAGCCTCCTCTTCCTCTCTTGCCCGGAGCGCCGGGTCCTGCGCGTGCTTATGACCCCCCCACGGTATTCTTCTAGGGCTTGGGGAACGGCAGAAGGCTTAGACTATGGAGTTGGCCTTGGGGCTGAGCTAGCACTAGGTCAGGACGAGCTTGCACCCCTAGCCTTCCTTCCTTAGTTCTTAGCGGCCATGGCGGCTAGGATTTTTGATCGGTCCATAGGCTCTACAAAAAAGAACATAAGAACAAAGGGGGGTTAGCGACACCGAAATGGCAAAGGAAATTTAGTAAAGTCTAAATATGTTGTCGAAGGCCCTGACTTACCCAGAAAACGCACAGGACTGAGCCCAGCCCAGCTCAGTGCTTGCTCGGATAGCAGAACATCCGCCCACTGGATCGGTTCCTGCTGGGACACCACCCTCGCCTCCGGGGAAGTCGACTGCTTTGCCCTTGGGCAGTCGGCCCTGTGCCACTATGTAGGCACATGCCAATTCTCGTCCTTAGGTGGCCCGATGAATACAAACTTCTCCTTCCATTCATGGATGGAAGAAGGGACGACTACTACCCCCGACCCGACCGTCCCGCCCTTACGTTTTTATACGAAAAATACACCCATCTTGGCTCTTCCTTACTGGGGCCGGCGTGATTTTTATAACAAAGGAAAGATACGAGGATGGTCAAATTGAAGGGGATCTAATCTAATTTCAACCGGACTAGAAACCCGAGGAGGATCCTCCACGAGTTCGGCGCTAGCTGGCCCGGAGCAAGATGGAAGCAATGAAGCACCCCACAAACCTCGGTTGGGAAGGGAAGACACATTCCTGCCTAGAAAGCCACCAAATACAAGACAATCTCCTTACCCTGCACTGGTCCGCCCACTCACCCTCTCTAGCTAAACGGATGGAATAGTTAGAGGGGATGTGGAATTGAGCCTGAATTTTGGAAAGCTCGTCCAGACTCTTCAAAACAGAGGGCACATCGCGGGTATTTCCGATGCGCACCTTAGGAGCCCTTGTCGCCACCCAATGGCGAGTGACAAGGGCGGCCCTGACCTTAGGGGGCGAACCCGGCACAGAAGACAAAGAAAAAGAAGAACCCTCTTGGCTATCTAAAGCCGAAGAGGAGGAAGACCCACTAGACTCGACCCCAGAAATTGAGGCCTCATCGTCCGACTCTACCCTCACTACCTCTACAGACTCCTCGGATGAAGACATCTAACCTGATTCAAAAGAAGGGACTCACCAAGGAAAAATCAACAGAGGATTTGATCTAAAAACTGGAGCGCCGGGCAATCTTCAACAATGAAAGAGAATTAGAGCAAAGTGCCGGCTCTAGGATGGTCCCCTCCTATTTATACACCCTAAAAGTGAACATCCCATGGTCCAGATTGATTCCCGCCAAAACGAAACGTCGCGCCCAAGCGGCAGTCGAAGCTCCACGTAGCGACCGGCCATTGGGGATGTTTTTTCAACTGCAGGAGTCAGGGACAGCCTGTTGTTTCCGCCAAACGACTTCCGACACGTGGCCCGTATCCCAACTGGCGAATTGACTGAAACGGCGCCCCTCTTTAAAGCGCAATCATTTCACTGATCCACTGACGCCATCGGAGATACATGCAAAAATTCAGGTGCATGACAAGACGATACGTGGGCACAAAGATTGAAACGACTCCACCGCCAAACGCCATGTCATTCCCGGACGATCCACATTCTGATTCTTGGCGCCAAACCAAGCCGAAGAAAAACTGAGTAGGCCACTCTCGACCTGGCCCATAAATAGGTCGAAACGAGAGTGGGAGGCTAATGATGATGCTCATAAGTGGTATTTCCTTAGATTATGACACGTGGCGGATGACATGTCCCGAATGCTATGGAGGTGGAATAAATGAGTGGCATTAGGGGCATTCCTCGGGACCTCGTCTCGAGGAAGTGTCCGACCTTTTAGGAGACCTCCCTGAGTACTTTCCACCTTCACCTAGCAAACTACCAACAACTTGTCTCCAAGCTTCCTCAGTCTCCTTGTTGTCTCCAAGCCATCTGTTAGGACGAGCTTCCTCGGCCTTACTGCTCGTCTACAAGCCACCTGACAGGCCGAGCTTCCTCGGCCTCACTGCTTGTCTCCGAGCCATCTGATAGGCCGAGCTTCCTCGCCTCACTGCTTGTCTCCGAGCAATCTGACAGGCCGAGCTTCCTTGGCTTCCCCGATCAACCGAGAGTGTGGAACCCAAGCGCCCCCGCAACGGCTCCGCGTATCTCGCCAGGGCGAGATATCTGCCTCCCTATGTTCCACGTCCTATGCTAGCGAATCTCCCATTAATGGGCATATCCCGCCATTAATGCAAGGATAACGCAGGGGCATAAATGACGGCGACGATCTCGCGTCTACTTGCTCCACGTGACCACTATATAAACCCCTCTCTCAGACGACTTAGGTAACTCAAAATCATTTCTAATACGCCGTTACTGTACACTTATTCCTCGACACTAACTTGATCGTCGGAGGGTCCTACGGTGGTCACCCATCCCGGGACTTCTTTTGCAGATTGCTCGGTGTCAATGCCAACCCATTGAGATCCACATATTCAACAACTCCCAAAACAAATAACAACTGTCAAAGACCTCCATCACAGGATCGACGGAGGACGACATCTGAAGGAGATCACAGCCTCCATCAGACAGGAAATCCGATAAGGGTGGCACCTGGCTTGCCAGATTCGATTCAGATGTGGGTGGGAGCTACTACCAAGGACCCCGTTGACTAGATATAGGACCACAAGAGTGGTGGACCGTGGCTAGAGGGTAAAAGAGACATCTCAATTCAAGTTATTGGAATTTTTTTGCTAAATCAACCGATTAGATATAGTTCATGCGGTGAAAATGTTCAATTCTCTATCCATAGAGAGAGATAGCCGGTTCGATCGCAAAGGGGTCGTTTAAAAAAATTATACTAAATCAGTTAGGAATGTATAAAAAATCATAAATTTTAGAAAAAAGAGCTCCAACACATCCATTTTCTACCCAACACTTACAAAATAAGCAAGTCCCGCACTTAATGCATCTCACATCAAGTGTTTGAATGTGTTGTATAGTTTTTTGGATAGAAAAATAGCGTAGCTACTCTTTGCTTTAAATTTTAAAAAGCACAGTTGACTTTCAAGGTCTGAGATAGCACCAATAAACTTTAATAATGTCATTTAACACTACTTAAAACGTATATTTGTCATAGTGCTTTCGTCAAAGAATGACATATTCAGTTCATTTAGAGGGTGTTAGTCCCAGATCATTTGAAAATGCAATTCCAGAATTTAAAAATTCATATTTCTCCCAACTTATTTAAAATTGGAATTTGCTAAATAGTGTTAGTTGAAACTAGCATTTTAAAATGACAGAATTTGGATTTTAACCGTCCCACTGGGCATCACTACCAATTGCCGCCACCACTAACCGCCAGCAAACACCGACGCTACCGTCGGCCGACCGTCTGTCACGATCCGAAATTGGCACGTGATGGCCTTAATACTACGCAACGTCTACAGGTGTAACGCAGTAAAAGAAAGCCAAAACCCAGAAATCTAAACCATCAAAAATAATAAGAAAGTGATAATACTATTTTCAAAACCTTTGAAATCACAACCCAAATTCTTTAAAGTCTCACTTTTATTCCTTAAAATTTTGACAGCACCTCCTTTGTAAAAACCAGCCCCAAAAATGGGTACAACATAAATATAAGTAAAGCATCCCCAAACGGGAGCAAATACACACCCAAAGACGGAAAACAACCACAACAATAAATATACGACGCCGTAGCGAAGAAATAGAAAACGATAGAAAGGAAACTGTATAAAAGACATCAAGTCACAACAATATACAACATCGTCCTCGCACCAAGTCACTAAGTCATACATAATACTGGTAGATGGAGAGTACATGGATACAACGAATATACAATACAACATCGGATAATAACAAAACCCACCTGGGCAAAACTGCACACTGTCAGGCGAACTGGTATCCACAGTAAAAGATGATACGATGGATGAAAATAGCCCTGCCTCTGACTATCCTGAGGAACACCTACAAGACACTGTGGCACAACGGGGGTGAGTTGCCAACTCGTGAATAGTAAATAACATATGCAGATAATCACGGGTATGCACGTACAGCGCGAATCTAACATAAGCATTTAATATCAATGAATAGTCATATGTAATGCAATAATCATGAAAAGTACACTAGCAGGTACAATTAATACATGAAGCAATAATATGACGATATGAAGATAACAGTCATGTAAGGTACTCTATCAGGTACTACAAGTACATGAAGTAGTGATATGACAATCAGTATGCAATAGTCATGCAATATTGATATGAAAATGTATATATGCCAAAATCATGGAAGGTACACTAACAGGTACAACTACACATGAAGCAGTGCATAAACAGTAAATGTAGAGTATGGAATGAAACATGTCATTTCCACGGAATCCTGACATCGTGGTAGGATCAAAATCCATCAAGATAATCCAAATCCCAATTCCTCAAATCAGCCCCCAAATTGGCTCTCATATCATATAAATCTCACAAATCCTGAATGTACACTATCAAGTAGATCTCACATATCCTGTATGTATAATATCAAGTGTATCTCGTATACCCCGAATGTACAATATCAAGTAGATCTCGCATATCCCTAGTGTACAAAATCAGTAATCTCATATATATCCTGTAATCAATATCAAATGAATTCTCAAATGTCCTAAATCCAATATCAATGAGTCCTTTACATTCTAGGTATATTTGCATTAATAAAATATGATGATGTATATAAATGAATGTCAATACACATATATTAGAGTCTCATTCCACTAATATTGGTGTAAGGGCATATATAACAGCGGCCTAATCCCCTGTTATGTATACAAAGAAGTAAAAAGAAATATCATGAAACCAACGTGTCAAGTATCGACACAGAAATGCTGATCTATCAGGTGTTGTCACCATGACTGGCACCCTAATAGGTACGTATCATACGCTATCCCGAAAGCACGAGTGCCTAGCTCCGACCCTCGCCTCTCGACGTATCAATACGTACATGACTCCCGTCGGTATCCTCAAGATAACCGCTGAGTCATTAGTAATGTCACCGGATGGTATGGTTCCCCCACTAGCTCATCGTCTAGCACCATGACCTCATTCTTGCCCCGGGTACCTCCGGGCCCCACCATGTACCCGCACACGGACCCTTCCTTTCCTCGCATGGGGTATACATATATCCGAACCGATAAATCTCATGGTGACTGCTGAAATATCATATCAAGGGAAACTGGGTTTTTCAAATAATGCATAATTTCATTAACTCCCACGGTCCCCAAATCCAGAAAACATCATGCAAAATCCATATCTCAATGCGAAAATCCATGAATAAAGTATACGCAACATAAAACTGTAATGTAAGCGCATAAAGGAAAAGCCGCTAATTAACTGCAACAAATTAATATAAATATCATGCGGTTCCTAATTTCTCCAATTCTAAAATAACATCAAGTAAAGCTAAACATGTAGGCTATAACCAGATATATGTGCAACATAAAGGTATAGCAAGATATATGTATCTACCTATAAGTAATGATGTAGTATACCCCGTGGGTATAAGTGAAGCATGTGAGCAAGGTATACTTGTAGCTATGACATAAAGTGTGTATGTACCTATCACTAATGGTACGATACTCTATAGGTATACAAGTATCTAACACATAAGTATGTGAAGGCATATGTATAAGCATGTGGATATACAGGTATGCTAAATGTCATATGGGATAAGAAATATGAATCAATGTCTCAATGCCCCTAACCAAACAATAGCATTTCGATATGTGGGTTGTGCGTGACATGGCAATTATTGACGGTGTGTGTGGCATACAATCAGTGCTCGTGCAATATGAGCCGTCAATAATAGTTCAGTGTCCTAAGGATACCAGTCTAAGCACAACACTTAACTAAGCATTAGGGTGTATGCGCAATTCTAATTATGATATAGAATATGCGACGGAAATAACATCTCTAGCCCAGACGCATAACGCCATGCGGGCGATTCCCCTGTAGATGTTAAATCTACTCACCAACGCTCCTAGCTAAGTGAAGCTAACCACTTGTTTTCCCCTTGTAGATGTGTCCGTAGTCCCCGCCTGCGAACCTACAACATGAAGACAATAAAATAAGTGAATATTAATAATAATCCTAAAACACATACAAACTACATTAGACCAACGCAACAACACAAAACATACTCTCAAGTGTTCGTATTGTGGATAACGCACGTAGCGACACGACGAAAACAACTTAAGAGCAAAACCACACCAAGTGAACGATCCGTGTCGTATAACGTATCGCGCAAACACAAAACACTAGAAACTACCTAGGTGATCCCATATTTTGTATACAGTGAAAATTAAAAAACAAACAAGACCAAATACACCCAAACCACAGCATAGACCTACCCACAAAAACCCACACCCTAACTCCCTCAAGGGGCCGAGGTCGCCGGAATCCCCTTCATACGTCGCCGGCCGGGTCCGAGCTCCAAGGGTCCGTGCTCCAGGTTAAGTCCTATGGTCACTGGTACATCACAACTATTTTGTTTGGCTTTCTAGTAAAAAATCCGGGTCACAGCAGATCACAGAAGTCACATATAGGCACTAAAAATACGATATTATGCATCAAACTACACTTTACACAATCTAAACTGAAACTAACTAACTACAAAGCCCAAAACTAAATAAGGAAGAGATAGAGATCATTACCTAGCCAAAAGAACACAAAGATCCAAGCTTTGTATGCTCCAAGGCATCCAAGAGGCAATATCCAAGAAAAGGCATGATTTTGATGAAGTTTGTGAATTTTGTGATGAATTTAGGTGATGAGGGATTAAGGCTTCAGTTTGATGAGGGAGAGATGCGAGAATAATTGAGATAGAGAAAAAGAAAGAGAGGAAATGATGAAGAGAGAGGGAGGTGAGTGTAGGGTGAGGAATGAGGGCGAGTGTAACCACATCATTAATGCACCATTAATGTTTTCACACACACCTCACCACTTCTAAAATAAATATCTCTCTCTCACTCAAAAGATCTAAGGTTTAGGTTAAGGATGGATTAAACAAGGATTAAAGCAAAAGGATAGATTAGATTAAGTGTCAAGGTTACTAAGAACAAAATTAGCACAAACAAATTCTCGCATTTACGTGCACACGTGCGTGCATGTCCATAACAAATAATAATAAATTATTAATTAAATGTTATAAAATGTGAGAAACTCGAATTGGTAAACTTTTTACAGTAAACTCGCATTAACGTCTAAACGAACACTAACCGAAATCTAAGGCGTTACAATCTCCCCCTTATAAAAATTCGTCCCCGAATTTAAAATTTTCACTAAGTGTACCTTCAAAGAGAAGAGTACAAAAACTCCCAAATCTCGCTCGCAGCCTCCCAAGTGATCACCTCACTAAACGGCTACGTCCATGAAAACCCTCCACAGATAGCAAGACCCTTGACTGAAGTTTCTCCACCTGCTGAGCCATTAACACCACTGGCTGCTGGTGAACAAAAGCTCGCGTCTAAACTAAATGGTCTGGTGCTGAATCATGTGAGAAAGTTATGAAGGTAATAACAAAGTATCAACTCAAAGAAAAAGGGGTGAATAGTCAAAAATCTGGGCGGAAGTGCCAAGTTAAAAGCAACGAAACTAACTCGCTTTAAGGATCTCAAAAGGACCTATGATCCTGGGATAAGCTTCCCAAAACTCAATACGTCATTCATCGGAAAGTCCATAGGAATACATGATCTCCCACTGCGAACCCAAGTTTGCGACCACCAAGGTCGGCATAAGATCTCTGTCCGCACAGGACTGTCATCATCCTGACCTCAACCAACTGGATCATCTCCGAAGTCTCTAAACTAGCTGGGGTCCAAAAATCCTACTACGCAGAGTCAGAAAAACAGACTGGATAACGACTCTACCTAACAAACAAAACTAAAAGGTTGCCAATTTGAGTATCTCCTGATAACAGCTATCGAAGAAGAACCCTAACAATGGCGAGTGACGATCCCAACTACCGACAACAATTAATACGTACGCACAAACATATCCTCCAGAGTCGGTATAGCCCACTCTCACAAAACCATCAGCCTGCGCATGGAAAGATGGAGCTAAAGCACAACCAGTACCCAAGGCTTCCTGAAGCTCCTGCCCAAGACGGTAAGCAAACAGAGTGCCCTCATTGGATACGACCCATGAAGGAACTCTGTGCAACGCACAAACTTAACAAAGAACAACTGAGCAAACTGAGTATAACCGGACAACAAACACCCGAATGAAGTCACACCCTTACTAAACCTGGGTGGACACCATAACGAAATTCGTGGAGATCTGCTCCCATTCCCACTTCGGAACGGTTAAAGGTTGCAACTCTTCAGCCGGTCTCAGATGCTCAACCAAAGCACACAACAAGACAGACACCTTGAAACGAAATCCAAAACTTTACTCTTCATCCCGGTCCACCAGTAACTATCTCACAAGTCACACCAAATATTGGTGGAACTTGAATGAACACCGAAGCTGACTGATGTGCCTGCTCTAGGATTTCGCGTCTCTGCCCATCAGCAATAGATACACACAAACGCGTCCCTAAACGTAGCACATCTTGGTTACAAATCAAGGACTCCGAATCATTACCCAACCGAGTATGCTCAAGTATCTCTGACGAACGAGCATCGGCGGGCAGTGCCTCGCGAAAGCGATTAAGGAAAAGTGGTCAGGCACGGACATGAGCAAGCTGTCTCCTCAGAAGAGGCGAACCTAAGCTGTACTCCACGATCGAACAAGAACTGTAAATCTGCAGAAGACTATCTCAACAATCAAAATCCGCTGCAGGAAGATGTACATTAAGCTCTGGTGGTCCGTGAAAAATCTGACACGACTCTCCGAACAAGTAGTGTCCCCAATTTTCCAACGCATGACCATAGCGGCCATCTCCAGATCATGAGTAGAATATCCTGCTCGTACTTCCTCCAACTGTCGGGAAGCAAAAGCGATAACTCTACAGTGTCACCTCAGCACACAGTCGAGCCCCACTCGCGAAACATCACAGTTAAACTACAAAGTCGCCCGAACCAGAAAGCAAGAAGAACTGGTGCAGTTGTCAACCGAATCTCTAACTGCTGGAAAACTCCGCACGCATGCCTCAGTCCAAAGAAAAGAACCTCCTTTCAGGTCAGTCCAGTCAACGGCGCAGCACTACACTAGCAATCCTGCATGAAACGGCGGAAAAAACCTGCTAAGCCCAAAAATCAACGGACCTCCGTCTGTACACCAGTCTGGGCCAAAGCTGTACGGTCTCAATCTCCCTCGGAACCATACGAAACCGTCTCCCGTAACTACAAGACCTAGGAGTCAACACAAACAAGCCTGAAGGAACACTCCGAAAATCTAGCAAACAGCTGGGGCTCTCCCAATGTCTGCAAAACAAATCCTCAAGTGCTGCTCCTATTCCTCATGACACATTGTATAGACTAGAATGTCGTCAATAACACAACAATAACTGGTCGAGGAACGGCCTGAAGAAATCTGGTTCATCATATCTACGAATGCTGCTAGGGCATTGGCGAGTCCAACGACACCACCACAACACAAACTGCCCGTAGCACGCATAAAAGCAGTATTCGGAATGCCATCATTCCGAACCCGCAACGATGATGACCCGATCCCCAACAAACATAGAAAATGTCTTGCACTCTGGAGTTGATTGAAGAAATTGTCAATGCGAGGTAAATGATACCTAACCGCCACGTAAGCCGGTTCAATTGACGATCAATCAATACACAACCTCAAACTGCCGTTTTTCTCCTTGACGAACAGAAATAGGAGCTCCTCAAAGAGAAACACTCAGACGCACAAACCCACTGTGGCTCCGGTATCACTAATGAACGCCAAGAATCCTCGACATCCTCTCCTCAAAAGCCGACTAGCGAGAAAGGCTGAATTCGAGCTGTGAGAGACGGCACCACTGTCCCCCTGCACAACAAGAACTGACTTGCCGGGAAAACAAACCTGACTGTTTTCTCGCGGTAGTCCCCAGACGCATAGCACATAGTTAACCAGTCCGTGCCCAGGAGAACGTCAAATCCAACATCTCTAGAAGGATCAAGTGACGGATAAATCTCCTACCCGATTGCCACACGACTGAAATACGTGTTGCGCAACAAAAGAATCGCTGATAGAAGTTAACACAACAAACGGCTGATCTAGCTAACACGACTCTCCTCGTCCCAAACCTCTGCTACTCCCGCAACGGTCACGAAAACTGTCTCGACGACTAAGTCTCTGTCTCTGGACTGGTACACTGGTACGGGTCCTCCACTGTACCGGAATTCCAAAGTCTCAGGAAGACGTGTCTCGTCAACAAGGGCTGCATCCACTGGTGCTATGTAAGTGACTGAAAGCTGTGTGCTGATCGCAAGGAACAACTGGGTAACAGGGGTGACAACCTACTCTCCCTGCGCTCGAATGGCCTTAACCAAAGAACTCATCGTCTGGTGCAAGTCCTGCATCTCTTCCACAAACCTAGCGATACTATCAGTCGAAGGCGAAACCGTCTGCACATGTGCAACGAGTGCGCCATCCTGGTCAATCCTCGACCCATCCGAGTCAACTCTGACCTCGGCCCTCGCTGCACCTCTCTGAGTCCCTATAGTCGTCGGCGGCAAAGGATATAAATAGAGATAGGATTCGATATAAACACAGAAATCAAATCCCAAGAATATGAATCATTAAGGAAGGAATTTCAAGAAATTTGTACTTAGGGCACTTTATGCGAAGTACTGCATCGTGAGTATGCTGCAGACATACACACACTATGTTACTCTGCTTAAGCTACCCACTCCATCATACCAAGGTCATCCTACACTCCGTAAGGTAAAAACCTAGCACTCTGATACCAAATTTGTCACGACCCGAAATTGGCACGTGACGGCTCTAATACTACGCAACGTCTACAGGCGTAACGCAGTAAAAGAAAGCCAAAACCCAGAAATCTAAAACATAAAAAATAATAAGAAAGTGATAATATTATTTTCAAAACCTTTGAAATCACAACCCAAATTCTTTAAAGTCTCACTTTTATTCCTTAAAATTTTGGCAGCACCTCCTTTGTATAAACCAGCCCCAAAAATGGGCACAACATAAATATAAGTAAAGCATCCCAAAACGGGAGCAAATACACGGCCAAAGGCGGAAAACAACCACCACAATAAATATACGACGCCGTAGTGAAGAAATAGAAAACGATAGAAAGGAAACTGTATAAAAGACATCAAGTCACAACAATATACAACATCGTCCTTGCACCAAGTCACTAAGTCATACATAATACTGGTAGATGGAGAGTACATGGATACAACGAATATACAATACAATATCGGATAATCACAAAACCCACCTGGGCAAAACTGCACACTGTCAGGCGAAGTGGTATCCGCAGTAAAAGATGATACGATGGATGAAAATAGCCCTGCCTCTGACTATCCTGAGGAACACCTGCAAGACACTGTGGCACAACGGGGGTGAGTTGCCAACTCGTGAATAGTAAATAACATATGCAGGTAATCGCGCGTATGCACGTACAGCGCGAATCTAAAATAAGCATTTAATATCAATGAATAGTCACATGTAATGCAATAATCATGAAAAGTACACTAGCAGGTACAATTAATACATGAAGCAATAATATGACGATATGAAGGTAACAGTCATGTAAGGTACTCTATCAGGTACTACAAGTACATGAAGTAGTGATATGACAATCAGTATGCAATAGTCATGCAATAATGATATGAAAATGTATATATGCCACAATCATGGAAGGTACACTAACAGGTACAATTACACATGAAGCAGTGCATAAACAGTAAATGTAGAGCATGGAATGAAACATGTCATTTCCACGGAATCCTGATATCGTGGTAGGATCAAAATCCATCAAGACAATCCAAATCCCAATTTCTCAAATCAGCCCCCAAATTGGCTCTCATATCATATAAGTTTCACAAATTCTGAATGTACACTATCAAGTAGATCTCACATATCCCGTATGTACAATATCAAGTGTATCTCGTATACTCCGAATGTACAATATCAAGTAGATCTCACATATCCCGAGTGTACAAAATCAGCAATCTCATATATATCCTGTAATCAATATCAAATGAATTCTCAAATTTCCTAAATCTAATGTCAATGAGTCCTTTACATTCTAGGTATAATTGCATGAATAAAATATGATGATGTATATAAATTAATGTCAATACACATATATTAGCGTCCCATTCTACTAATATTGGTGTAAGGGCATATATAACAGCGGCCTAATCCCCTGTTATATATACAAAGGAGTAAAAAGAAATATCATGAAACCAATGTGTCAAGTATCGATACAGAAATGCTGATCTATCAGGTGCTGTCACCATGACTGGCACCCTAATAGGTACGTATCATACGCTATCCCGAAAGCACGGATGCCTAGCTCTGACCCTCGCCTCTCGACGTATCAATACATACATGACTCTCGTCGGTATCCCCATGATAACCGCTGAGTCATTGGTAATGTCATCGGATGGTATGGTTCCCCCACTAGCTCATCGTCTAGCACCATGCCTCATTCTTGCCCCGGGGTACCTCTGGGCCCCACCATGTACCCGCACACGGACCCCTTCTTTCCTCGCGTGAGGTATATATATATATATATATCCGAACTGATAAATCTCATGGTGGCTGCTGAAATATCATATCAAGAGAAACCGGGTTTTTCAAATAATGCATAATTTCATGAACTCCCACGGTCCCCAAATCCAGAAAACATCATGAAAAATCCATATCTTAATGCAAAAATCAATGAATAAAGTATACGCAACATAAAACTGTAATGTAAGCGTATAAAGGAAAAGCCGCTAATTAACTGCAACAAATTAATATAAATATCATGCGGTTCCTAATTTCTCCAATTCTAAAATAATATCAAGTAAAGGTAAACATGTAGCTATAACCTGATATATATGCAACATAAAGATATAGCAAGATATATGTATATACCTATAAGTAATGATGTAGTATACCCCCTGGGTATAAGTGAAGTATGTGATCAAGGTATACCTATAGATATGACATAAAGTGTGTATGTACCTATCACTAATGTTACGATACTCTATAGGTATACAGGTATCTAACACGTAAGTATGTGAAGGCATATGTGTAAGCATGTGGATATACAGGTATGCTAAATGTCATATGCGATAAGAAATATGAATCAATGTCTCAATGCCCCTAACCAAAAAATAGCATTTGTATATGTGGGTTGTGCGTGACAAGATAATTATTGACGGTGTGTGTGGCATACAATCAGTGCTCGTGCAATATGAGCCGTCAATAATAGTGCAGTGTCCTAAGGATACTAGTCCAAGCACAACACTTAACTAAGCATTAGGGTGTATGCGCAATTCTAATTATGACATAGAATATGCGACGGAAATAACATCTCTAGCCCAGACGCATAACGCCGTGCGGGTGATTCCCCTGTAGATCTTAAATCTACTCACCAACGCTCCTGGCTAAGTGAAGCCAACCACTTGTTTTCCCCTTGTAGAGGTGTCCGTAGTCCCCGCCTGCGAACCTACAACAGTAAGACAATAAAACAAGTGTATATTAATAATAATCCTAAAACACGTACAAACTATATTAGACCGACGCAACAACACAAAATATACTCTCAAGTGTTCGTATTGTGGATAACGCACGTAGCGACACAACGAAAACAACTTAAGAGCAAAACCACACCAAGTGCACGATCCGTGTCATATAACGTATCGCGCAAACACAAAACACTAGAAACTACCTAGGTGATCCCAGATTTTGTATACAGTGAAAACTAAACAAATAAACAAGACCAAATACACCCAAACCCCTGCATAGACCTACCCTCAAAAATCCACACCCCAACTCCCTCAAGGGGCCGAGGTCGCCGGAATCCCCTTCATACGTTGCCGGCCGGGTCCGAGCACCAAGGGTCCGTGCTCCAGGTAAATTCCTATGGTCACAGGTACATCACAACTATTTTTTTTGGTTTTCTAGTAAAAAATCCGGGTCACAGCAGTTTACAGAAGCCACATATAGGCACTAAAAATATGATATTATGCATCAAACTACACTTTACACTATCTAAACTGAAACTAACTAACTACAAAGCACAAAAACTAAATAAGGAAGAGATAGAGATCATTACCTAGCCAAAAGAACACAAAGATCCAAGCTTTGTATGCTCCAAGGCATCCAAGAGGCAATATCTAAGAAAAGGCATGATTTTGATGAAGTTTGTGAATTTTGTGATGAATTTAGGTGATAAGGGATTAAGGCTTCAGTTTGATGAGGGAGAGATGAGAGAATAATTGAGATAGAGAAAAAGAAAGAGAGGAAATGATGAAGAGAGAGGGAGGTGAGTGTAGGGTGAGGAATGAGGGTGAGTGTAACCACATCATTAATGCATCATTAATGTTTTCACACACACCTCACCACTTCCAAAATAAATATCTCTCTCTCACTCAAAAGATCTAAGGTTTAGGTTAAGGATGGATTAAACAAGGATTAAAGCAAAGGGATAGATTATGTTAAGTGTCAAGGTTGTTAAGAACAAAATTAGCATAAACAAATCCTCGCATTTACGTGCACACATGCGTGCATGTCCATAACAAATATTAATAAATTATTAATTAAATATTATAAAATGTGAGGAACCCGAATTGGTAAACTTTTTACAGTAAACCCGCATTAACGTCTAAACAAACACTAACTGAAATCTAAGGCGTTATAATCTCCCCCCTTATAAAAATTCGTCCCCGAATTTAAAATTTTCACTAAGCGTACCTTCAAAGAGAAGAGTACAAAAACTCCCAAATCTCGCTCGCAGCCTTCCAAGTGATCACGTCACTAAACGGCTATGTCCATGAAAACCCTCCACAGATAGCAAGACCCTTGACTGAAGTTTCTCCACCTGCCGAGCCATTAACACCACTGGCTGCTGGTGAACAAAAGCTCGCGTCTAAACTAAATGGTCTGGTGCTGAATCATGTGAGAAAGTCATGAAGGTAATTGCAAAGTATCAACACAAGGAAAACGGGGTGAACAGTCAAAAATCTGGGCTGAAGTGCCAAGTTAAAGGCAATGAAACTAACTCACTTTAAGGATCTCAAAAGGACCTATGATCCTGGGATAAGCTTCCCAAAACTCAACACTTCATTCATCGGAAATTCCATAGGAATACAAGATCTCCCACTGCGAACCCAAGTCTGCGACCACCAAGGTCGGCATAAGACCTCTGTCCGCACAGGACTGTCATCATCCAGACCTGAACCAACTGGATCATCTCCGAAGTCTCTAGACTAGCTGGGGTCCAAAAATCCTACTACGCAGAGTCAGAAAAATAGACTGGATAACGATACTACCTAACAAACAAAACCAAAAGGTTGCCAATTGGAGTATCTCCTGATAACAGCTATCGAGGAAGAACCCTAACAATGGCGAGTGACGATCCAAACCATTGACAACAATTAATACGTACGCACAAGTATCAAGGCGTTGAGAAAGCGTAGAGTTTTGAAGGCAGGTGACATGACCCTCAGAGTTGCAAACGGTGCTAGCATGGATGTTGAGGCCGTGGGGGACTATCACCTGGGATTGTCGGATGGACACTTTTTGGTTTTGCGTAGTTGTTATTATGTACCAAATGCAACCTGTAATATCATTTCTGTATCTTTATTATCTAAAGAAG
Organism: Agapanthus africanus; assembly: GCA_030015575.1. NCBI lineage: Eukaryota > Viridiplantae > Streptophyta > Magnoliopsida > Asparagales > Amaryllidaceae > Agapanthus > Agapanthus africanus. The sequence continues at coordinate 153,931,708 of CM057345.1, read as the reverse complement.
GTTATGAATTTGCATTTGTAAGTAATGTAGTGAACATTCATCTTAATCAAGTTTTGATTGGGTCGGTACATTGAACAACGGTATATACGTATTAAACCAACCACAGATTTTCAATGTCCAGAATACACACAAAAGAAAGTCTCCAGAAATCAATAAAACTTTCTTACGGCATTGTAGACTGGGTCACATCAATGAGAGAAGGTTGACTAAGTTACATGCAGAAGGATATTTGGATCCGTTCGAATATCAATCGTATGCAACTTGTCAATCCTGTCTCAAGGGAAAGATGACAAAGACTCCGTTCACAGGACACGGAGTAAGAGCGAGCGAGCTCTTGGGACTCGTACACAGCGACGTGTGCGGTCCAATGTCTACACATGCACGAAGCGGTTATTCTTACTTCATTACTTTTACGGATGACTTTTCAAGGTACGGTTATGTCTTCTTAATGAAACATAAATCCGAGGCTTTTGAAAAATTCCAGGAATATAAGAATGAAGTAGAAAAACAAACAGGCAAAAGTATCAAGGCACTAAGATCTGATCGAGGTGGTGAATACTTGAGTGCCGAGTTCCTGGGTTACTTAAAAGAGAATGGAATTCTCTCTCAGCTTACTCCTCCATACACTCCGCAACATAACGGTGTATCGGAGAGACGGAACCGAACCCTATTGGATATGTTACGGTCCATGATGAGTAACGCTGAGTTGCCGCGATCGTTCTGGGGATATGCGCTAGAATCAGCTGCATACCTTTTGAACCGAGTTCCAACTAAGACTGTGCCTACTACACCATATCAGATGTGGTGTGGGAAGAGACCCTATCTTAATCACATTAAGACATGGGGATGTCCAGCTTTTATAAAAAAGCAGCATGCGGACAAGCTCGAGGCACGCTCAGTACAGTGCAAGTTTGTGGGATATCCAAAGAACTCCAAGGGATATTTCTTCTATTGCGAAGAGGAACAAAAGGTGTTTGTTTCTCGCCATGCCCACTTTCTAGAACACCAGTTCATAGAAAAAGAATTAAATGGGAGCGCAATAGAACTGGAAGAAATTCCAGAACCACGAGCTATTACTGAAAGCTTAGTAGAACCAGAGGGTTCGAAAGATCAGGACATTCCCACGCCACTCCGCAGGAGTAGTAGGCAGTCTCATCCGCCCGAGAGATACTACGGTTTTCTCATTGACGGGGATAGAGAGGATTGCATCATAGATTGTGATGAACCTACTAGCTTCCAGCAAGCCATTCAGAGCGTCGACTCGGTAAAATGGTTGGATGCAATGCGGACCGAAATGGAGTCCATGTACACCAACAAAGTATGGACGTTGGACATTGCTCCAGATGGGGTAAAACTCGTAGGATGCAAGTGGATCTTTAAAAGGAAGATCGGTGTAGATGGACAGGTTGAGACCTATAAAGCTAGACTGGTAGCAAAGGGTTTTCGTCAGCGACCTGGTTTGGACTACGATGAAACCTTTTCTCCAGTAGCTATGCTGAAATCCATTCGGATCCTTCTTGCCATTGCTGCCTTCCACGATTATGAGATTTGGCAGATGGACGTAAAGACAGCTTTTCTAAATGGACATTTAGAGGAGTGTGTCTATAAGGACCAGCCAGAGGGTTTCATTCAGAGTGGGAGCAGCGGAAAGGTGTGCAAGTTGCTTAAGTCCATTTATGGACTAAAGCAGGCATCGCGGAGTTGGAACATCTGTTTTGATGAGACGGTCAAGGAATTTGGTTTTATCAAAAATCCAGATGAACCATGCATCTATTGTAGATTTGTAGCGAGAACTGTAGTATTCCTCGTGTTATACGTGGATGACATTCTCTTAATAGGAAATGACATTCCTATGCTACAATCTGTCAAGGGGTTCTTGTCACACAGGTTCTCCATGAAAGACCTGGGTGATGCCTCATACATTCTGGGTATTCGGATCTACCGTGACAGATCTAAGAGGATATTAGGACTTTCGCAGTCCAGGTACATCGACACCATATTGAAGAGATTCGGTATGGAAGATTCCAAGCGCGGTAATCTACCGGCTTGTCACGGGATCACCCTCTCCAAAGAGATGTCTCCCAAGACTGATTTGTAGAGGGATCGCATGTCTATTATACCCTACGCTTCTGCGGTAGGCTCTATAATGTATGCGATGTTGTGTACCGGACCGGATGTGGCTAATGCACTAAGTGTGGTAAGCAGGTATCAGTCAAACCCTGGGGAGAAACATTGGATAGCAGTAAAGAACATTCTCAAGTACCTGAGAAGGACTAAGGAGATGTTCTTGGTGTATGGCGGAAAAGACCTCCAGATTGAGGCCTTTGCTGACTCCAGCTTCCAGAGTGACAAGGATGATTCCAAGTCCATGTCGGGTTTTGTCTTTACCCTCAATGGAGGGGCGGTGTGTTGGAAGAGCTCCAAACAGGAAACCGTTGCTGACTCGACTATGGAAGCGGAATACATCGCTGCATCTGATGCCGCAAAAGAAGCTGTCTGGATGAGGAAGTTCTTGAGAGAACTTCAGGTGGTTCCGTCCATTGTTGACCCAATACATCTGTATTGCGACAACAACGGGGCTATAGCTTTAGCGAAGGAACCCAGGTCCCATCAGAAATCCAGACACATCTTGAGGCGGTATCACCTGATCAGGGAGATCGTGGATCGCCAGGAGATCGAGGTTCGGAGGGTTGCTTCAGAAGATAACACAGCAGATCCATTCACCAAGGCCTTTCCCCAGACTCAGTTAGAGCGGCTGATCGAGATGATAGGTCTTCGATACACCAGTACATGGCCTTAGTGCAAGTGGGAGATTGTTGGTGTATATGCCCTAGAGGCCATTACTGTATCATACTAGTTTGTATATTACTTGATTGAAGCTTGGGATATTCACAGTTGTATATACAATCTTGCTCGAAATGGTAGTATGCTACTTGGTTTGTCTCTACTTCAATATGTGCATGTGTTTCTTTTAGCATATCGCTTATATACATATTAGTAGAGCCCTTAGGATCTTTGCTTGATTACCAGCGTTGTGATGGCGCTCACACTCGTGGGGGCTGGGTAATCCATAAGCACATCCTTATACAGGTCCCTGGTCGTTGGACTATCGAGACAGGGCATCGATACTTCGGAGTAGACTAGCGTATGCGCTTCTCATCCCAGCGTGGGAGACGGTCTGTCCCACAGCCGTCAGTACGTCATACTTGAGATAGTATGCGGGTGCTCGTTAGGTTACGAGTACACTGGACAGGACTCGTCGGGAACTGTTGGTTGGTATTATACCTATAGTCAGTTATCAGTTCCCAGGTGACATGAGTACAGCTTAGTCCGCTGACTTGACACTGTCACTTCGCCTCGAGTGTGTTCCCACTGCACTTTGATTACTACCCTACCACGGCTCAAAGGAGTCGTGCAAACAGGTAGTTTTTGGGTGCAGTCCCGAAGCACTTGGAGGCAGTGACGGTTAGACAGGATTCGTCTCTCCCGGTATTGGGGGTTGACATCGCGCTGTGTCCAGGAGAGCCATTACACGAGTAGTCCCTGGCCAGGGCAAGCGAGATATACTGGTAGGTTTCCAGTATTATCTCAGGGTGTTCTGGGCTACACTCCAACACGACTTGTACCGCTATTAGGGGACTGACGTTCACCGCCCCCCTAGGCCCGCCATGCGATGTATCAGACGAACAGACCGGACTGTACGGAGACTGTCACATACAGGCTCAGTAGGAGTTCAGATGGGGTTCACCTCGTCAGTCTTCTTATCGGCATCTACCTGGGGACCGTTACATACAGCTAGTGCCGCTTGCGGTCTGCGGTTAAACCCACTGCCAGCGTAGTGTCGAGTCTTTAGAGTCCCACAAAGAGAGCTATTCGCCTTTAGGCAAGATGAGTAGAGGTCGCATTGTTTTGCGACAGGGTCCGTTCACATCCGCGCACTTGTGCACGTTTGCTGTCCGGACAGCTTATACTAGCGGGCTTTGGTTTAAGCCAGATCCTAGTATATTATTTGGGATTGGTTTTTCTCTTTGTATTCATGTTCCTCGGATCACGAATACGGATGCGTATGCACAGTTGCTTGAGACAGAGGGAGAGGACTTTGATTAGGGTTAATGACTATGGTCATTTTATTAACCCTAATGCTTATGTGTGAATTATGGTTAATTGATATTATTTTAATATAATTGTGCATGGTTATGGTTGTTGACCATTTGACCTCCTTGACTTGTTGACCTAGGTTGACACATTGACCATCATCATTTCATTTGGAAGATGCTCTTTGATCCTTGCAAATTGCATTAAAAATGAAATGATAATGGTCATGTCTTGATTAACCATGACAATTATCTAGCTAATTATCTAATTACAATAATTCACTCATATATGAGAGAATGCTTCATATTTTCTCTCATTCTATCATTCACTTTCTCTCTCTTGTTCTTCCTCTCCCTCAAGCTCTCCCCTCTCATGTGTTGAGAAACACTTGAGCTTGAGAAAAACCCATTCTTGATAATCTCTACTCTCATCTAGGGTTTAAGGATTAGCACTTCTTGCACCCTAGTTACTTCTAGCTTGGAGTTGAAGCCAAAGGTTGAGGCTTTCGGGTGGATCTTTCTTCGACGTGAGAAAACGACAAAGGTGACCTTATTCCACTATTCCATGGTGCAAGGAGAGAAGGACATAAAGCCCTAGGTATAACCTTTCTAAAACTTAGCTAGTTTCTAGTTAGCTTTAGCTTGTTTTTGTTTAGCAAAGATCCTTCTTTGTCTAGTCCATGTTGCCTAAGTTGATAAAAATTTGATTTTTATTCCGTTTTCCGCCTCCCCGTAAGTACCGGGGTGGGCAACGTGGACTTACAGTGGTATCAGAGCCTAACTAAACATAAACTAGCTAGGTAGTAAAGTGTATGGAAGTTCGAATCGGAAAAATCGCAAAACCGAGTTTTCAAAACCCAAACTTTCTGTTAAATTTTTTCCTGCTCAAAATAAAATTTGTCATACTCCAAAAATCGTCTCAGGGTTTTGTGAAGAAAGCCACCAAACCCGGTCCAGTGAATCGACCAAAGCGCCGCGGTTCCGCGGCAATAGCAAGCTATTGCCGCGCAACCGCGGCCGAGTTGGCTCGGCTCTGGGTCGAGTTTGGTGCAGTGTTTTTCTGGCTTGGTTTTGGGATTTTTAAGATGGTTTATATGTGCCCAGATTTTCCAGAATAGAAATTTCTTTTTAGGGGCCTATAAATCCGTATTTTTTTTCCGAACTTCACTACACTTTGACTATAAGGGTTATATCTGTGATGTTTATATGTATTGAACGTTGGCTAATCGCTATATGTCGATTAGTCGGGGTTATACATATCTGTGATCTGTGTTTGATGATGGTATGTGTATATGAATGTGTTGGATTGTCGCGGATGAATAGCCGGGGTGGATGTGAGATGAGTGTTTCTTTTTCTTTTATTCATTGTAATATGTAATTTGATGTAATAATATTTGTATGGCCGCACAACCGGGTCGGGGTTGTAGCCGTCATTGTATAATTCTTTTTACTGTTTTTGCTCCTAGGATAGACCCATGGAGGGGGTGCACAAACTACCGGATATCTCGAAGTGCCGAGTGGCCTACTCACGGTGTTGAGGGAGGTTGCTTCGCTTCGGGTACTTGGCGGGTAGTTTGCCGCACCCGTAGGGGTCTTGGGTGGGGTATTTGGCTATTCACCGCGACCGTGTAATCCGCTTTTCGTTGCAGGCTCGAACGGATTGCGGATTCCTAGTATATCCAATATATTCATCTGTGATCTGTAATGTCTATCATTGCTATATATTTATATATGATAACTATTAAGGCGTTGCTTATATTTTACATCCGCGCTAGCCCAGCCCCCGCTCTGTCGTTAGTTAAGTAACCTAACGGGTGATGACGGGGCTCCGTGGCGAATGCGAATGGCATAAGCGTACGTCATATTTTGGTTGTTTTCTGCAATGGTAGGATTAAATGATGGGACGCATTAAAAGAACTAATGCAAGAAAATAAACCAAGTAAAATTCGATTGGAACACTTTGAAAACCACTCGGTTCTTTTCAAAACTAAACTTTTAAACGCGGAGCTTGAACCACTCCTTTTAAAAGCTATCTCGTTCCATCGATTATATCAAGTTCACTACGTTCACGGTTTCGCCAAAACCATTCGTAGCCCTCCGTCATTCCACATAAATGGTCAAAAAGTATTCAAGCTATGTATTTTGGCCAAAGTCAAGGCATAGTGATTGGTAGCTCTTGGGTATTCATGTGCAGCATAGATAGATGCGTTGGTTTGGGACAGTCATGCTGCCATTTTGGCCAAAGTCAAGGGTAGTTACGGGTAGGTCCAAATTAACCAGGAGAATGACGGGTAGAACTTGACATGTGACTTATGATATTTTGGCCAAAGTCAAGGTCATAAGAGCATGGGGCAAAAATCCACATCGGGAGTTTCATAAGTACTGAAACTTGCTAGCGCTGCATACCATTTGGAGTGTGATGATTCTGGTAGGATTTCTTCGGTTTTATCACGCGATGATATTTGGATCCTGATCCTACTGTGAGTATATGCTACTCCTCGGGAAAACTCTCACTTAACGATCAATGCTATAAAGCTAGTAGGTGTCTAGAAAGGTGTTAGCGGGGCTACGCCCACTGGGAAAAGAGGTTACTTGATTAAGGAACTTCGCGAAAGCGTTGGAAAACCTCCCTCGAAGTACCGACACTGGCCTGGCTGAACGGTTAAGCAAGTATTGTACGGTGAGATTGATCATGACTAATCCTTTCTTTACGGTTTGAGAAGGGATTCGAGAGACAGTGGGAGCCATCCTGTTTAGACAAACTAAAAACCACTCTAAACATGCAAGAGCATCATGCTAAAGTGTTTCTTTTCTCTCTCCTAATTGCAGCGACCATTCAACATGACCGGACTTAAGTTATTACTAGATAAAAACATATTGACAGGGCCAAACTACAAAGATTGGCTCAGGAATGTCAAGATGGCAATCACTTACGACAAGTTGGGGTATGTCCTTACCACCAAAGCTCCTTCTGTCCCAGGTCCCAAAACCAGTGCCGCGGATAGGGAAATCCGTAAGACATGGGAAATAGATTGCGCGAAGGCCAAATGCCTCGTACTTGCCTCGATGGACAACGAACATCAGAGGAGGCATGAGAATATGGACCTAGAGTCCATATTTCTTCATACAAAAGAACTGTATGGAAAGCAGTCTCGTATCGCCAGATACAAAGTGTCGAAGAAGTTGTTTTCGGCAAGGTTGGCCGTCGGATCATCGGTAGCGGAACACGTGCTTAAGATGATTGGCTACATAGAGGAGCTCGCGGACCTTGGGACCACGTTGGAGAATGAACTCTATACTGATTTGATTCTCCAGTCCCTTCCTTCCACTTACGCCCAGTTTATTCTTAACTTCAACATGCAAGGAAAGGAGGTTGAACTTTCCGAACTTCTGAACATGTTGAGGAGTGCTGAGGGCACCCTACAGAAGGGTATGGAGACATCCACTTTGTTTGTAGGAGGATCTTCCTTTTCTAGGTCCAGGACGAAAGCCAAGGGCAAGAAGAAGAAAGCCCCCGCCAAACCAAGAGGCGGTGTCAGTAAAGTGGATACGAAGGGAAAAGGAAAAGCAACAAAGGTAGCGGGAAAGCTGGTGGGGGAAGGAAGAATGCTTCTATTGTCACAAAAGTGGTCACTGGAAACAGGATTGCAAGGCTTGGAAGGCCAGAACACAGGATTTGAAGCGAGTTGCGGCTTCAGCTTCAGGTGTGTATGTTATTGAAAACTGTCTATCAATAAACTCTACATCCTGGGTATTGGATACCGGATCAGGATCTCATATCTGTAATTGTTTGCAGGCGTTGAGAAAGCGTAGAGTTTTGAAGGCAGGTGACATGACCCTCAGAGTTGCAAACGGTGCTAGCATGGATGCTGAGGCCGTGGGGGACTATCACCTGAGATTGTCGGATGGTCACTTTTTGGTTTTGCGTAGTTGTTATTATGTACCAAATGCAACCTGTAATATCATTTCTGTATCTTTATTATCTAAAGAAGGTTATGAATTTGCATTTGTAAGTAATGTAGTGAACATTCACCTTAATCAAGTTTTGATTGGGTCAGGTACATTGAACAACGGTATATACGTATTAAACCAACCACAGATTTTCAATGTCCAGAATACACACAAAAGAAAGTCTCCAGAAATCAATAAAACTTTCTTATGGCATTGTAGACTGGGTCACATCAATGAGAGAAGGTTGACTAAGTTACATGCAGAAGGATATTTGGATCCGTTCGAATATCAATCGTATGCAACTTGTCAATCCTGTCTCAAGGGAAAGATGACAAAGACTCCGTTCACAGGACACGGAGTAAGAGCGAGCGAGCTCTTGGGACTCGTACACAGCGACGTGTGCGGTCCAATGTCTACACATGCACGAAGCGGTTATTCTTACTTCATTACTTTTACGGATGACTTTTCAAGGTACGGTTATGTCTTCTTAATGAAACATAAATCCGAGGCTTTTGAAAAATTCCAGGAATATAAGAATGAAGTAGAAAAACAAACAGGCAAAAGTATCAAGGCACTAAGATCTGATCGAGGTGGTGAATACTTGAGTGCCGAGTTCCTGGGTTACTTAAAAGAGAATGGAATTCTCTCTCAGCTTACTCCTCCATACACTCCGCAACATAACGGTGTATCGGAGAGACGGAACCGAACCCTATTGGATATGGTACGGTCCATGATGAGTAACGCTGAGTTGCCGCGATCGTTATGGGGATATGCGCTAGAATCAGCTGCATACCTTTTGAACCGAGTTCCAACTAAGACTGTGCCTACTACACCATATCAGATGTGGTGTGGGAAGAGACCCTATCTTAATCACATTAAGACATGGGGATGTCCAGCTTTTGTAAAAAAGCAGCATGCGGACAAGCTCGAGGCACGCTCAGTACAGTGCAAGTTTGTGGGATATCCAAAGAATACCAAGGGATATTTCTTCTATTGCGAAGAGTAACAAAAGGTGTTTGTTTCTCGCCATGCCCACTTTCTAGAACACCAGTTCATAGAAAAAGAATTAAGTAGGAGCGCAATAGAACTGGAAGAAATTCCAGAACCACGAGCTATTACTGAAAGCTTAGTAGAACCAGAGGGTTCGAAAGATCAGGACATTCCCACGCCACTCCGCAGGAGTAGTAGGCAGTCTCATCCGCCCGAGAGATACTACGGTTTTCTCATTGACGGGGATAGAGAGGATTGCATCATAGATTGTGATGAGCCTACTAGCTTCCAGCAAGCCATTCAGAGCGTCGACTCGGTAAAATGGTTGGATGCAATGCGGACCGAAATGGAGTCCATGTACACCAACAAAGTATGGACGTTGGACATTGCTCCAGATGGGGTAAAACCCGTAGGATGCAAGTGGATCTTCAAAAGGAAGATTGGTGTAGATGGACATGTTGAGACCTATAAAGCTAGACTGGTAGCAAAGGGTTTTCGTCAGCGACCTGGTTTGGACTACGACGAAACCTTTTCTCCAGTAGCTATGCTGAAATCCATTCGGATCCTTCTTGCCATTGCTGCCTTCCACGATTATGAGATTTGGCAGATGGACGTAAAGACAGCTTTTCTAAATGGACATTTAGAGGAGTGTGTCTATATGGACCAGCCAGAGGGTTTCATTCAGAGTGGGAGCAGCGGAAAGGTGTGCAAGTTGCTTAAGTCCATTTATGGACTAAAGCAGGCATCGCGGAGTTGGAACATCTGTTTTGATGAGACGGTCAAGGAATTTGGCTTTATCAAAAATCCAGATGAACCATGCATCTATTGTAGATTTGTAGCGAGAACTGTAGTATTCCTCGTTTTATACGTGGATGACATTCTCTTAATAGGAAATGACATTCCTATGCTACAATCTGTCAAGGGGTTCTTGTCACACAGGTTCTCCATGAAAGACCTGGGTGATGCCTCATACATTCTGGGTATTCGGATCTACCGTGACAGATCCAAGAGGATATTAGGACTTTCGCAGTCCAGGTACATCGACACCATATTGAAGAGATTCAGTATGGAAGATTCCCAGCGCGGTAATCTACCGGCTTGTCACGGGATCACCCTCTCCAAAGAGATGTCTCCCAAGACTGATTTGGAGAGGGATCGCATGTCTATTATACCCTACGCTTCTGCGGTAGGCTCTATAATGTATGCGATGTTGTGTACCGGACCGAATGTGGCTTATGCACTGAGTGTGGTAAGCAGGTATCAGTCAAACCCTGGGGAGAAACATTGGATAGCAGTAAAGAACATTCTCAAGTACCTGAGAAGGACTAAGGAGATGTTCTTGGTGTATGGCGGAAAAGACCTCCAGATTGAGGCCTTTGCTGACTCCAGCTTCCAGAGTGACAAGGATGATTCCAAGTCCATGTCGGGTTTTGTCTTTGCCCTCAATGGAGGGGCGGTGTGTTGGAAGAGCTCCAAACAGGAAACCGTTGCTGACTCGACTATGGAAGCGGAATACATCGCTGCATCTGATGCCGCAAAAGAAGCTGTCTGGATGAGGAAGTTCTTGAGAGAACTTTAGGTGGTTCCGTTCATTGTTGACCCAATACCTCTGTATTGCGACAACAACGGGGCTATAGCTTTAGCGAAGGAACCCATGTCCCATCAGAAATCCAGACACATCTTGAGGCGGTATCACCTGATCAGGGAGATCGTGGATAGCCAGGAGATCGAGGTTCGGAGGGTTGCTTTAGAAGATAACACAGCAGATCCATTCACCAAGGCCTTGCCCCAGACTCAGTTCGAGCGGCTGATTGAGATGATAGGTCTTCGATACGCCAGTACATGGCCTTAGTGCAAGTGGGAGATTGTTGGTGTATATGCCCTAGAGGCCATTACTGTATCATACTAGTTTGTATATTACTTGATGGAAGCTTGGGATATTCACAGTTGTATATACAATCTTGCTCGAAATGGTAGTATGCTACTTGGTTTGTCTCTACTTCAATATGTGCATGTGTTTCTTTTAGCATATCGCTTATATACATATTAGTAGAGCCCTTAGGATATTTGCTTGATTACTAGCGTTGTGATGGCGCTCACACTCGTGGGGGCTGGGTAATCCATAAGCACATCCTTATACAGGTCCCTGGTCGTTGGACTATCAAGACAGGGCATCGATACTCCGGAGTAGACTAGCGTATGCGCTTCTCATCCCAGCGTGGGAGACGGTCTGTCCCACAGCTGTCAGTACGTCGTACTTGAGATAGTATGCGGGTGCTCGTTAGGTTACGAGTACACTGGACAGGACTCGTCGGGAACTGTTGGTTGGTATTATACCTATCATCAGTTATCAGTTCCCAGGTGACATGAGTACAGCTTAGTCCGCTGACTTGACACTGTCACTTCGCCTCGAGTGTGTTCCCACTGCACTTTGATTACTACCCTACCATGACTCAAAGGAGTCGTGCAAACAGGTAGTTTTTGGGTGCAGTCCCGAAGCACTTGGAGGCAGTGACGGTTAGACAGGATTCGACTCTCCCGGTATTGGGGGTTGACATCGCGCTGTGTCCAGGAGAGCCATTACACGAGTAGTCCCTGGCCAGGGCAAGCGAGATATACTAGTAGGTTTCCAGTGTTATCTCAGGGTGTTCTGGGCTACACTCCGACACGACTTGTACCGCTATTAGGGGACTAACGTTCACCGCCCCTCTAGACCCGCCATGCGATGTATCAGACGAACAGACCGGACTGTACGGAGACTGTCACATACAGGCTCAGTAGGAGTTCAGATGTGGTTCACCTCGTCAGTCTTCTTATCGGCATCTACCTGGGGACCGTTACGTACAGCTAGTGCCGCTTGCGGTCTGTAGTTAAACCCACTGCCAGCGTAGTGTCGAGTCTTTAGAGTCCCACACAGAGAGCTATTCGCCTTTAGGCAAAATGAGTAGAGGTCGCATGGTTTTGCGACACGGTTCGTTCACATCCGCGCACTTGTGCACGTTTGCTGTCCGGACAGCTTATACTAGCGGGCTTTGGTTCAAGCCAGATCCTAATATATGATTTGGGATTGGTTTTTCTCTTTGTATTCGTGTTCCTCGGATCACGAATATGGGTGCGTATGCACAGTTGCTTGAGACAGAGGGAGAGGACTTTGATTAGGGTTAATGACTATGGTCATTTTATTAACCCTAATGCTTATGTGTGAATTATGGTTAATTGATATTAGTTTAATATAATTGTGCATGGTTATGGTTGTTGACCATTTGACCTTCTTGACTTGTTGACCTAGGTTGACACATTGACCATCATCATTTCATTTGGAAGATGCTCTTTGATCCTTGCAAATTGCATTAAAAATGAAATGATAATGGTCATGTCTTGATTAACCATGACAATTATCTAGCTAATTATCTAATTACAATAATTCACACATATATGAGAGAATGCTTCATATTTTCTCTCATTCTATCATTCACTTTCTCTATCTTGTTCTTCCTCTCCCTCAAGCTCTCCCCTCTCATGTGTTGAGAAACACTTGAGCTTGAGAAAAACCCATTCTTGATAATCTCTACTCTCATCTAGGGTTTAAGGATTAGCACTTCTTGCACCCTAGTTACTTCTAGCTTGGAGTTGAAGCCAAAGGTTGAGGCTTTCGGGTGGATCTTTCTTCGACGTGAGAAGACGACAAAGGTGACCTCTTTCCACTATTCCATGGTGCAAGGAGAGAAGGACATATAGCCCTAGGTATAACCTTTCTAACACTTAGCTAGTTTCTAGTTAGCTTTAGCTTGTTTTTGTTTAGCAAAGATCCTTCTTTGTCTAGTCCATGTTGCCTAAGTTGATAAAAATTTGATTTTTATTCCGTTTTCCGCCTCCCCGTAAGTACCGGGGTGGGCAACGTGGACTTACAGTGGTATCAGAGCCTAACTAAACATAAACTAGCTAGGTAGTAAAGTGTATGGAAGTTCGAATCGGAAAAATCGCAAAACCGAGTTTTCAAAACCCAAACTTTCTGTTAAATTTTTTCCTGCTCAAAATAAAATTTGTCATACTCCAAAAATCATCTCAGGGTTTTGTGAAGAAAGCCACCAAACCCGGTCCAGTGAATCGACCAAAGCGCCGCGGTTCCGCGGCAATAGCAAGCTATTGCCGCGCAACCGCGGCCGAGTTGGCTCGGCTCTGGGTCGAGTTTGGTGCAGTGTTTTTCTGGCTTGGTTTTGGGATTTTTAAGATGGTTTATATGTGCCCAGATTTTCCAGAATAGAAATTTCTTTTTGGGGGCCTATAAATCCGTATTTTTTTTCCGAACTTCACTACACTTTGACTATAAGGGTTATATCTGTGATGTTTATATGTATTGAACGTCGGCTAATCGCTATATGTCGATTAGTCGGGGTTATACATATCTGTGATCTGTGTTTGATGATGGTATGTGTATATGAATGTGTTGGATTGTCGCGGGTGAATAGCCGGGGTGGAAGTGAGATGAGTGTTTCTTTTTCTTTCATTCATTGTAATATGTAATTTGATGTAATAATATTTGTATGGCCGCACAACCGGGTCGGGGTTGTAGCCGTCATTGTATAATTCTTTTTACTGTTTTTGCTCCTAGGATAGACCCATGGAGGGGGTGCACAAACTACCGGGTATCTCGAAGTGCCGAGTGGCCTACTCACGGTGTTGAGGGAGGTTGCTTCGCTTCGGGTACTTGGCGGGTAGTTTGCCGCACCCGTAGGGGTCTTGGGTGGGGTATTTGGCTATTCACCGCGACCGTGTAATCCGCTTTTCGTTGCAGGCTCGAACGGATTGCGGATTCCTAGTATATCCAATATATTCATCTGTGATCTGTAATGTCTATCATTGCTATATATTTATATATGATAACTATTCAGGCGTTGGTTATGTTTTACATCCGCGCTAGCCCAGCCCCCGCTCTGTCGTTAGTTAAGTAACCTAACGGGTGATGACGGGGCCCCGTGGCGAATGCGAATGGCATAAGCGTACGTCATATTTTGGTTGTTTTCTGCAATGGTAGGATTAAATGATGGGACGCATTAAAAGAACTAATGCAAGAAAATAAACCAAGTAAAATTCGATTGGAACACTTTGAAAACCACTCGGTTCTTTTCAAAACTAAACTTTTAAACGCGGAGCTTGAACCACTCCTTTTAAAAGCTATCTCGTTCCATCGATTATATCAAGTTCACTACGTTCACGGTTTCGCCAAAACCATTCGTAGCCCTCCGTCATTCCACATAAATGGTCAAAAAGTATTCAAGCTATGTATTTTGGCCAAAGTCAAGGCATAGTGATTGGTAGCTCTTGGGTATTCATGTGCAGCATAGATAGATGCGTTGGTTTGGGACAGTCGTGCTGCCATTTTGGCCAACGTCAAGGGTAGTTACGGGTAGGTCCAAATTAACCAGGAGAATGACGGGTAGAACTTGACATGTGACTTATGATATTTTGGCCAAAGTCAAGGTCATAAGAGCATGGGGCAAAAATCCACATCGGGAGTTTCATAAGTACTGAAACTTGCTAGCGCTGCATACCATTTGGAGTGTGATGATTCTGGTAGGATTTCTTCGGTTTTATCACGCGATGATATTTGGATCCTGATCCTACTGTGAGTATATGCTACTCCTCGGGAAAACTCTCACTTAACGATCAATGCTATAAAGCTAGTAGGTGTCTAGAAAGGTGTTAGCGGGGCTACGCCCACTGGGAAAAGAGGTTACTTGATTAAGGAACTTCGCGAAAGCGTTGGAAAACCTCCCTCGAAGTACCGACACTGGCCTGGCTGAACGGTTAAGCAAGTATTGTACGGTGAGATTGATCATGACTAATCCTTTCTTTACGGTTTGAGAAGGGATTCGAGAGACAGTGGGAGCCATCCTGTTTAGACAAACTAAAAACCACTCTAAACATGCAAGAGCATCATGCTAAAGTGTTTCTTTTCTCTCTCCTAATTGCAGCGACCATTCAACATGACCGGACTTAAGTTATTACTAGATAAAAACATATTGACAGGGCCAAACTACAAAGATTGGCTCAGGAATGTCAAGATGGCAATCACTTACGACAAGTTGGGGTATGTCCTTACCACCAAAGCTCCTCCTGTCCCAGGTCCCAAAACCAGTGCCGCGGATAGGGAAATCCGTAAGACATGGGAAATAGATTGCGCGAAGGCCAAATGCCTCGTACTTGCCTCGATGGACAACGAACATCAGAGGAGGCATGAGAATATGGACCTAGAGTCCATATTTCTTCATACAAAAGAACTGTATGGAAAGCAGTCTCGTATCGCCAGATACGAAGTGTCGAAGAAGTTGTTTTCGGCAAAGTTGGCCGTCGGATCATCGGTAGCGGAACACGTGCTTAAGATGATTGGCTACATAGAGGAGCTCGCGGACCTTGGGACCACGTTGGAGAATGAACTCTATACTGATTTGATTCTCCAGTCCCTTCCTTCCACTTACGCCCAGTTTATTCTTAACTTCAACATGCAAGGAAAGGAGGTTGAACTTTCCGAACTTCTGAACATGTTGAGGAGTGCTGAGGGCACCCTACAGAAGGGTAGGGAGACATCCACTTTGTTTGTAGGAGGATCTTCCTTTTCTAGGTCCAGGACGAAAGCCAAGGGCAAGAAGAAGAAAGCCCCCGCCAAACCAAGAGGCGGTGTCAGTAAAGTGGATACGAAGGGAAAAGGAAAAGCAACAAAGGTAGCGGGAAAGCTGGTGGGGGAAGGAAGAATGCTTCTATTGTCACAAAAGTGGTCACTGGAAACAGGATTGCAAGGCTTGGAAGGCCAGAACACAGGATTTGAAGCGAGTTGCGGCTTCAGCTTCAGGTGTGTATGTTATTGAAAACTGTCTATCAATAAACTCTACATCCTGGGTATTGGATACCGGATCAGGATCTCATATCTGTAATTGTTTGCAGGCGTTGAGAAAGCGTAGAGTTTTGAAGGCAGGTGACATGACCCTCAGAGTTGCAAACGGTGCTAGCATGGATGCTGAGGCCGTGGGGGACTATCACCTGAGATTGTCGGATGGACACTTTTTGGTTTTGCGTAGTTGTTATTATGTACCAAATGCAACCTGTAATATCATTTCTGTATCTTTATTATCTAAAGAAGGTTATGAATTTGCATTTGTAAGTAATGTAGTGAACATTCACCTTAATCAAGTTTTGATTGGGTCAGGTACATTGAACAACGGTATATACGTATTAAACCAACCACAGATTTTCAATGTCCAGAATACACACAAAAGAAAGTCTCCAGAAATCAATAAAACTTTCTTATGGCATTGTAGACTGGGTCACATCAATGAGAGAAGGTTGACTAAGTTACATGCAGAAGGATATTTGGATCCGTTCGAATATCAATCGTATGCAACTTGTCAATCCTGTCTCAAGGGAAAGATGACAAAGACTCCGTTCACAGGACACGGAGTAAGAGCGAGCGAGCTCTTGGGACTCGTACACAGCGACGTGTGCGGTCCAATGTCTACACATGCACGAAGCGGTTATTCTTACTTCATTACTTTTACGGATGACTTTTCAAGGTACGGTTATGTCTTCTTAATGAAACATAAATCCGAGGCTTTTGAAAAATTCCAGGAATATAAGAATGAAGTAGAAAAACAAACAGGCAAAAGTATCAAGGCACTAAGATCTGATCGAGGTGGTGAATACTTGAGTGCCGAGTTCCTGGGTTACTTAAAAGAGAATGGAATTCTCTCTCAGCTTACTCCTCCATACACTCCGCAACATAACGGTGTATCGGAGAGACGGAACCGAACCCTATTGGATATGGTACGGTCCATGATGAGTAACGCTGAGTTGCCGCGATCGTTCTGGGGATATGCGCTAGAATCAGCTGCATACCTTTTGAACCGAGTTCCAACTAAGACTGTGCCTACTACACCATATCAGATGTGGTGTGGGAAGAGACCCTATCTTAATCATATTAAGACATGGGGATGTCCAGCTTTTGTAAAAAAGCAGCATGCGGACAAGCTCGAGGCACGCTCAGTACAGTGCAAGTTTGTGGGATATCCAAAGAATACCAAGGGATATTTCTTCTATTGCGAAGAGTAACAAAAGGTGTTTGTTTCTCGCCATGCCCACTTTCTAGAACACCAGTTCATAGAAAAAGAATTAAGTAGGAGCGCAATAGAACTGGAAGAAATTCCAGAACCACGAGCTATTACTGAAAGCTTAGTAGAACCAGAGGGTTCGAAAGATCAGGACATTCCCACGCCACTCCGCAGGAGTAGTAGGCAGTCTCATCCGCCCGAGAGATACTACGGTTTTCTCATTGACGGGGATAGAGAGGATTGCATCATAGGTTGTGATGAGCCTACTAGCTTCCAGCAAGCCATTCAGAGCGTCGACTCGGTAAAATGGTTGGATGCAATGCGGACCGAAATGGAGTCCATGTACACCAACAAAGTATGGACGTTGGACATTGCTCCAGATGGGGTAAAACCCATAGGATGCAAGTGGATCTTCAAAAGGAAGATTGGTGTAGATGGACATGTTGAGACCTATAAAGCTAGACTGGTAGCAAAGGGTTTTCGTCAGCGACCTGGTTTGGACTACGACGAAACCTTTTCTTCAGTAGCTATGCTGAAATCCATTCGGATCCTTCTTGCCATTGCTGCCTTCCACGATTATGAGATTTGGCAGATGGACGTAAAGACAGCTTTTCTAAATGGACATTTAGAGGAGTGTGTCTATATGGACCAGCCAGAGGGTTTCATTCAGAGTGGGAGCAGCGGAAAGGTGTGCAAGTTGCTTAAGTCCATTTATAGACTAAAGCAGGCATCGCGGAGTTGGAACATCTGTTTTGATGAGACGGTCAAGGAATTTGGCTTTATCAAAAATCCAGATGAACCATGCATCTATTGTAGATTTGTAGCGAGAACTGTAGTATTCCTCGTTTTATACGTGGATGACATTCTCTTAATAGGAAATGACATTCCTATGCTACAATCTGTCAAGGGGTTCTTGTCACACAGGTTCTCCATGAAAGACCTGGGTGATGCCTCATACATTCTGGGTATTCGGATCTACCGTGACAGATCCAAGAGGATATTAGGACTTTCGCAGTCCAGGTACATCGACACCATATTGAAGAGATTCAGTATGGAAGATTCCCAGCGCGGTAATCTACCGGCTTGTCACGGGATCACCCTCTCCAAAGAGATGTCTCCCAAGACTGATTTGGAGAGGGATCGCATGTCTATTATACCCTACGCTTCTGCGGTAGGCTCTATAATGTATGCGATGTTGTGTACCGGACCGAATGTGGCTTATGCACTGAGTGTGGTAAGCAGGTATCAGTCAAACCCTGGGGAGAAACATTGGATAGCAGTAAAGAACATTCTCAAGTACCTGAGAAGGACTAAGGAGATGTTCTTGGTGTATGGAGGAAAAGACCTCCAGATTGAGGCCTTTGCTGACTCCAGCTTCCAGAGTGACAAGGATGATTCCAAGTCCATGTCGGGTTTTGTCTTTACCCTCAATGGAGGGGCGGTGTGTTGGAAGAGCTCCAAACAGGAAACCGTTGCTGACTCGACTATGGAAGCGGAATACATCGCTGCATCTGATGCCGCAAAAGAAGCTTTCTGGATGAGGAAGTTCTTGAGAGAACTTTAGGTGGTTCCGTCCATTGTTGACCCAATACCTCTGTATTGCGACAACAACGGGGCTATAGCTTTAGCGAAGGAACCCATGTCCCATCAGAAATCCAGACACATCTTGAGGCGGTATCACCTGATCAGGGAGATCGTGGATCGCCAGGAGATCGAGGTTCGGAGGGTTGCTTCAGAAGATAACACAGCAGATCCATTCACCAAGGCCTTGCCCCAGACTCAGTTCGAGCGGCTGATTGAGATGATAGGTCTTCGATACGCCAGTACATGGCCTTAGTGCAAGTAGGAGATTGTTGGTGTATATGCCCTAGAGGCCATTACTGTATCATACTAGTTTGTATATTACTTGATGGAAGCTTGGGATATTCACAGTTGTATATACAATCTTGCTCGAAATGGTAGTATGCTACTTGGTTTGTCTCTACTTCAATATGTGCATGTGTTTCTTTTAGCATATCGCTTATATACATATTAGTAGAGCCCTTAGGATCTTTGCTTGATTACCAGCGTTGTGATGGCGCTCACACTCGTGGGGGCTGGGTAATCCATAAGCACATCCTTATACAGGTCCCTGGTCGTTGGACTATCAAGACAGGGCATCGATACTCCGGAGTAGACTAGCGTATGCGCTTCTCATCCCAGCGTGGGAGACGGTCTGTCCCACAGCTGTCAGTACGTCGTACTTGAGATAGTATGCGGGTGCTCGTTAGGTTACGAGTACACTGGACAGGACTCGTCGGGAACTGTTGGTTGGTATTATACCTATCATCAGTTATCAGTTCCCAGGTGACATGAGTACAGCTTAGTCCGCTGACTTGACACTGTCACTTCGCCTCGAGTGTGTTCCCACTGCACTTTGATTACTACCCTACCACGGCTCAAAGGAGTCGTGCAAACAGGTAGTTTTTGGGTGCAGTCCCGAAGCACTTGGAGGCAGTGACGGTTAGACAGGATTCGTCTCTCCCGGTATTGGGGGTTGACATCGCGCTGTGTCCAGGAGAGCCATTACACGAGTAGTCCCTGGCCAGGGCAAGCGAGATATACTGGTAGGTTTCCAGTATTATCTCAGGGTGTTCTGGGCTACACTCCGACACGACTTGTACCGCTATTAGGGGACTAACGTTCACCGCCCCCCTAGACCCGCCATGAGATGTATCAGACGAACAGACCGGACTGTACGGAGACTGTCACATACAGGCTCAGTAGGAGTTCAGATGTGGTTCACCTCGTCAGTCTTCTTATCGGCATCTACCTGGGGACTGTTACGTACAGCTAGTGCCGCTTGCGGTCTGTAGTTAAACCTATTGCCAGCGTAGTGTCGAGTCTTTAGAGTCCCACACAGAGTGCTATTCGCCTTTAGGCAAAATGAGTAGAGGTCGCATGGTTTTGCGACAGGGTTCGTTCACATCCGCGCACTTGTGCACGTTTGCTGTCCGGACAGCTTATACTAGCGGGCTTTGGTTCAAGCCAGATCCTAGTATATGATTTGGGATTGGTTTTTCTCTTAGTATTCGTGTTCCTCGGATCACGAATATGGGTGTGTATGCACAGTTGCTTGAGACAGAGGGAGAGGACTTTGATTAGGGTTAATGACTATGGTCATTTTATTAACCTTAATGCTTATGTGTGAATTATGGTTAATTGATATTAGTTTAATATAATTGTGCATGGTTATGGTTGTTGGCCATTTGACCTCCTTGACTTGTTGACCTAGGTTGACACATTGACCATCATCATTTCATTTGGAAGATGCTCTTTGATCCTTGCAAATTGCATTAAAAATGAAATGATAATGGTAATGTCTTGATTAATCATGACAATTATCTAGCTAATTATCTAATTACAATAATTCACACATATATGAGAGAATGCTTCATATTTTCTCTCATTCTATCATTCACTTTCTCTTTCTTGTTCTTCCTCTCCCTCAAGCTCTCCCCTCTCATGTGTTGAGAAACACTTGAGCTTGAGAAAAACCCATTCTTGATAATCTCTACCCTCTTCTAGGGTTTAAGGATTAGCACTTCTTGCACCCTAGTTACTTCTAGCTTGGAGTTGAAGCCAAAGGTTGAGGCTTTCGGGTGGATCTTTCTTCGACGTGAGAAGACGACAAAGATGACCTCTTTCCACTACTCCAAGGAGCAAGGAGAGAAGGATATAAAGCCCTAGGTATAACCTTTCTAACACTTAGCTAGTTTCTAGTTAGCTTTAGCTTGTTTTTGTTTAGCAAAGATCCTTCTTTGTCTAGTCCATGTTGCCTAAGTTGATAAAAATTTGATTTTTATTCCGTTTTCCGCCTCCTCGTAAGTACCGGGGTGGGCAACGTGGACTTACAAGGAACACTCCGAGAATCTAGCAAACTGCTGGGGCTCTCCCAATGTCTGCAAAACAAATCCTCAAGTGCTGCTCCTGTTCCTCACGACACATTGTATAGACCAGAATGTCGTCAATAACACAACAATAACTGGTCGAGAAACGGCCTGAAGAAATCTGGTTCATCATATCTACGAATGCTGCTAGGGCATTGGCGAGTCCAACGACACCACCACAACACAAACTGCCCGTAGCACGCACAAAAGCAGTATTCGGAATGCCATCACGCCGAACCCGCAACGATGATGACTTAATCCCCAACAAACTTAGAAAATGTCTCGCACTCTGAAGTTGATCGAAGAAATCGTCAATGCGAGGTAAATGATACCTAACCGCCACATAGCCCGGTTCAATTGACGATCAATCAATACACAATCTCAAACTACCGTCTTTCTCCTTGACGAACAGAAATAGGAGCTCCTCAAAGCAAAACACTCAGACGCACAAACCCACTGTGGCTCTGGTATCACTAATGAACGCCAAGAATCCTCGACATCCTCTCCTCAAAAGCCGACTAGCGAAAAAGGCTGAATTCGAGCTGTGAGAGGCGGCACCACTGTCCCCCTGCACAACAAGAATTGACTTGCCGGGAAAACAAACCTGACTATTTTCTCGCGGTAGTCCACAGACCACTGGCCAACCATCCTTGTTATAGGCCAACGATCGCTTTCGCCGACATCGGTCATCCTCCGCCATCAATTAGCGTCCGTCGAATCTCAGTCGGTTGAATATTAGCTAGCATCTACTATTAAATGTATTATTTTAAATTACATATGAATTTTGAAATCAAATGACTAGCATTTTGAATAGAAAAGAATTTTATCAAAATGACGGCCATTTCATTTACAAATTCTGGATTCTAAAATTATTTGGGACCAACACCCTTTTAAAGACTATTCAGTCTACATAAGAGGTTGTTTTATGATTATTCAGTACACACATGCCTTAAACAAATTAATGAAACTAATATTTTCATATGACATAACCAGTTCAAGAGGGGTTCATTACATTTTTAAAGTTCAAAAGAGTAAACAGACCATGGAGTGTCCATGTATGGTGCACCTTATAGAGAAGCATATGCGGCATGATTTCATTAAACCTGTCATGCCTCGCTTCCCAGTAGACGGAAACGGTGACATGACAAGCCCACAACGTATTTACTATGAAATAACAATAAGAAGTAAAAGAAGATGGTATATAATGTGAATAGAAACCAAATGAACAGTGGAAAAGTAAAATTGTATATGATCATTCACAGGTATAAAATAGTTATTCTAATGTGGTTATTTATAGTTTGATAAAGAAGGTATTCATGTATACAAGAGGAGCCCATCTTACCCCATGGACTATAGTAACATATAGTACAAGGCCTAGTCATAACCCACGGGATAACGGCACGTGAATTCATGTAGGTGTCTTTTAAAGTGACCTCTCGTGCCACGATATACGTTTCGTACCAATTTACCTCTTTATCCCGGCGTATTGTATTGTATAGATTAAGATTATAGCTCTTGGCCAAATCTATGGATATAAAATGTACAGATTCATATTCAAGATGTAATCATGTATTCAGGTATTCATGTCAAGTTATAACCGTGGTTCGGTCAAGTCGAGTCAAGTATTCAAGTATGAATTTGATATTTGAAATCGAGTGTTCAGATTCATGATCAAGTATTCAAGTTTGTGTTTGATTTTTTTTTTGGATTTTGGTTTGAGTTTTGGATTCAGGTTGAAGTCAGAATCTTATGAAAGGACTTAATTCTTGAAATTTCTTAAGTTCGGAAATAATCGGCAACTGCTGCACATGGATGGCAGGATTTGTGTTTTTTTTAAAGACAATTGCCATTGATAACTCCGTTAAGTTGTTTAACCTGAATAGGCAAGCACTCACTTTCTCCGGCTTACTGGGGCTCAAGAGAATTGATACCGCTTAAACCTATATTAATGCAGAGTCCTTTAAATATTATTTGCATATCTCGAGAGGGTTTGATGAAAAAGACTTTAATATAATTTAAAAATAAATCTTGAGGGTGATTTATAATATTTAGGATTTTCATGAACATGTATTTTGATTGTTGTGGTGTTTTAGTGATAAAACCTAGTTTGTTTTTATGTAAATTAGCTCTTTTGGAAACTTGATGGTATTTTAATAAGAAAATTCCAATCTTTCATTTAAAAAAATATAGTTTCATATATGTTTTTATTGAAAATATGAATTCATAGTTCTATCCAAAATTTAGTTTTGTTTAGAAAAGTCGTATTTCTTAAAAACCGTATTTTTATTTCCTTTCGAGTCTGAATATTCCGTGAGGAGTTCTACATCTCGCTTTACTATCCCAAGAATGTGCGATAATCCACACCATCCAATAGCGGGTCCCATAACGAGGGTTGTAGAGGTGTAATTGCCAAGGATTTAAAATTCTCGATTAAAAGAAACTCGTTTTTGTATAAGTGTGGTATTTTAATGTAAAACCTATTCTTTAAATTAGCCATATGTTTAGAACGTCGTGCTATGAAACCATAGTTTGTGTGTGGGCTAGGTCGTTACCCCGTGAAGTTTTCCTCAAGGTAGATAAACTAGTTATCGAAAAAGGTTATATTAAAGTTCATGGTATTTTAATGAAAAAGTTTGTTATTTGATTGTTTCACATGAATTTTTTTATTAAACTAAAAGTTAAATGATTGTAAATAAGGTTAAGAATGGTGTGAGAAAGTTAGTTTGACCTATTTTGCTTAAAAAGTGAATAACAATTGTTAAAAAGAAGATATCGGAGTTAACTCCACTTTGTCGATATTTTCTTAGAAGACGAATTGAGATGAAAGAAATGGAGAGAAGAGATACTTACTCGTTGTGTAGTGTTAGGAAGAGGTTAAAGAAGAGAGAGGGAGTCTTGGTCTCATCGGAGATGCTCTGGTCGTCGAAATTTGATCGCTACTCCTCTTCGCTTGCTTAACACCACTTAAATAGCCTTAATCCTTCTTGAACATAGAGAATTTTAAGGAAATTTTCAGAATAGAAGAGAGCTAGGGCATAGGGTGCTATTTATAATAAAGAAATTAGGGTTTGGGAATTAAAAATTATATCAAAAGAATTAAAATGGGTGTTAAATGTTGAATTGAAAAGTCTCTGTCTGATTGCAGGAAAATCAAACAGTGGAGGGGAGTTGAGGGGAGTCGAGGGGACTAGTGTGCAAAGCATAGAGCGATTTGGAGAATCTTAGACCGTCAGCAGTTGGTGGATGGGGACTTTGGGCGGTTGGATTTGGCCCAATCGCTTCGAGATTCGTGCTACCTGCTTTAATCAGTGTTTACTCCTTTTTGCGCATGTTTGATTTTTCTGAAACTTTTTATTTTTTCGTGCATTGCACGTGCAACTCTTGGGCTTCCGAAAAATTAAAAAGAAATTTTTAAAAAATAGTTAGGACTGATGGGATTCGAACACACAGGCTTTGTCACAGAAGTGTTGAGGCTTTACCAGTGAGCTACAAATTGTTTCTTGTTTTTATTAAATAAATTTAACTTATAACTTTACAGCAGGCTGAAATACCTTTTCTATTCAATAAACAAGTAATTTTTGTATAGAGATTTCAGGGTCGTTACATTCTACCCTCCTTATAAAAACTTCGTTTTTCAAAAGGTAAAGATATCGTGCACGCATATTGTCTTCTCGCTCCCTTGTCGATTCTCCTGGCGAGTCTTTTCTCCGCATCACTTAGACCAAGTTCACCTCATTGTTCCGCAATATCTTCACTTTTCGGTCTAGGATCTCAACTGGTTGCTGCTTACAAGTCAGATCGGTCCGTACAGTGAGCTCTAAGTGATCAACTATGTGGCTGGGGCCACTCACATATCGTCGTAGTTAGGATATGTGGAACACGTTGTGCACTCCTTCCAATGAGGGTGGTAGTGCTAAACGGTATGCCACTTTTCCAACTCGTTCGAGTATATCGAACGGTCCTATATACCTTGGACTTAATTTACCCTTCTTGCCAAAATGGATCAATCTTCTATTTGGAGAGATCTTCAAGAATACATGCTCTCCAGGTTGAAACTCTAGATGTCAATGGGTTGCATCTGCCCAATGTTTTTGTCAGTCCTAAGCTATGCGTATCTTTTCCCTGATCGTGCGAACTACATTCACAGTTGCCATGATCATCTCTGGTCTAAGGAGTTCAAGATCTCCAACGTCGTCCCAACTCAGCGGGGGATGACATTTCCGTTCGTAGAGTGCTACGAAAGGTGCCATCCCAATGCTTGCCTGATAACTGTTGCTGTATGAAAACTCCACAAGGTGTAAGTGATCTTTCCATGAACCTCTAAAGTTTAACATACAGGCTCTTAGCATATCTTCTAATATCTAAATTGTTCACTCGGACTATCCATCTATTTGTGGATGATACGCCGTGCTGAAATTTAGACTTGTTCTCAGGCTAGCTTGCGGACTCTGCCAAAACTGTGATCGGAATCTCGTATCACGATCGGAGACGATACAAACAGGTGCTCTATATAATCTCACAATCTCCTGTATGAGTTTATGAGTATCAAATATGGTACATCTTGAAGGTATAAATCATACTTTATATTTATTCTCACATCCATGTACTTCCGTGCTAACGTCTCGGTTGACTGGCCAATTCGGAATGGAATAAATTGAGCCGACTTGGTGGGTCGATCCACAATAACCCAAATTGCATCGTTACCTTTCGTGCTGCGAGGGAGAGTAGTTATGAAGTCCATGGTAATGTGCTGCCATTTCCATTCTGGGATTGGTAACGGCTGAAATAGACCAGCAGTTATTTGATGTTCAGCCTTCACTTGCTGACACACTAGACACTTTGCTACGCTCCTCCTTGCTACTTCTCGCTTCGTTCTATGCCACCAGTAATGTTTCCATATATCCTTGTATATCTTTCTACCGCCGGGATGTACCGAATATAGAGAGCTGTATGCGTCTTTCATCAACTCTTCTCGAATAAGGCCGACTGGCACACATAAACGGCTTTCATAATGCAATGATCCATCTTCGTGGATGATGAAGTCAGTTCGAAATCCACTTTCTACTTGTTCTCGGATCTTTTGCAGCTTGGCATCATTTGCTTGAGCTGCCTTGATCTGATTTACAAGAGTGGACTGGACTTGTAAGTTCATCAAATATGAAGCGTTACCTGGCATGACTACTTCGATCTTCAACTATACAATTCTTTCTATAGTTTCCATTGAGCGGTGAGGTTCATTGCTAATTGCTAGAAACTAAGTGCATTAGGAACTACATTCACCTTCCCAGGATGTACTGTATGTTAATGTCGAAGTCTGCCATGAGTTCTAACCATCTTTTCTACCGCATGTTGAGTTCTTTCTGAGTAAATACATACTTAAGACTTTTCTGGTTAGTGTATATATCCACTCGCTCTCCCAATAAATAGTGCCGCAAAATCTTGAGGGCGAAGATGACGGCTGCCAATTCCAGATCATGTGTTGGAGAGTTGCGTTCATGAACTTTTAGTTGTCTTGATACAAAAGTCACAATTTTTCCATGTAGATGTAGAACACATCGTAATCTTTTACCGGATGCATCAAAATGCACATCAAATCCGCTAAATTGATCCGGTATTACAAGAATAGGTGCAGAGGTTAATCTCGACTTGAGTTCTACAAAAGCCTTCTCACATGTTTCTGACTACACGAATGCTTCGTCTTTATGTGTGAGCTTGGTCAGGGGTGCTGCAATCTTTGAGAATCCTTCGATGAAGCATCTGTAGTATCCTGCTAAGCCTAAGATTCTTCTTATATCCTTCACCGTCTTTGGTGTCGGCCACTCGCTGACAGCTAACACCTTAGCTGGATCCACAGAGATTCCTTCGCCTGAAACAATATGTCCGAGAAATCTGATTTGATCTAGCCAAAATTCATACTTGTTGTACTTGGCGTAGTGTTAGTGTTGTCTCCAGTAAAATGCGTAAGTGATCGGCGTGATCTTTCCGATTCTTTGAGTACACCAGGATGTCGTCGATAAAGATAACAACAAACCTGTCTAAGTACTCTCAATAAACTTGGTTCATCAGGTTCATAAAGATGGAAGGTGCATTGGTCACTCCAAATGGTATTATGAGATATTCATAATGGCCATAACGAGTCCTAAACGCCGTCTTCGGAATGTTGGACTCTTTGACCTTCACCTGATGGTAACCCGAACGAAGATCTAGCTTTGCAAAGACACAAGATCCACTTAACTGATCGAAAAGGCCATCGATGCGCGGTAGTGGATACTAGTTCTTAATTGTCACTTCGTTCAGAGCTCGATAATCCACACACATCCGGTAGGAACCTTCCTTCTTCTTCACTAGTAACACCAGAGATCCCCAACTTGAAGTACTGGGTCGGATCCAACCTTTCTTCAGTAGTTCGTCCAACTGAATACGGATCTCCTTCAATCCTTCCGGATTTAATCAGTATGGAGCTTTGATTATAGGTTGTGCACCAGGTTGTAAATCAATACTAAATTCAAGTGCTTGAACAGGAGGCAAACCTGATATGTCTTCAGGGAACACATTCTCGAACTCTCGAACTACTTTAGGCTTTACTTCTTCAGTAGGTAGGGAGAACACTTCTGTATTCTTCGG
This sequence comes from Agapanthus africanus, assembly GCA_030015575.1. Classification (NCBI taxonomy): domain Eukaryota; kingdom Viridiplantae; phylum Streptophyta; class Magnoliopsida; order Asparagales; family Amaryllidaceae; genus Agapanthus; species Agapanthus africanus. The sequence goes on along the minus strand of CM057345.1, from coordinate 153,904,018 downwards.
TTTAACACGGTAACTTCTTGGCTCCAAGGTTCTGTCTCCACTTTTGAAATATAAGACTGGATGGTATGGTATGTCAAATATTACCCTCCTTTGACGACAGTCAATGGTGGCATAAAATACTCCCAGCCAATCTATTCCCAACCCAACATCGAAATTTGGTATGTCCGGTACTTTGAAATTTGTGTAGAATTCTCGATCTCAAATTACAACTGGGAACTGATCATAGCTCAAGGTTGCCTTCAAGACTCCATTCCCGAAACTGACATTCCAGCTTGAAATGAGTGGCTTCACGCAAATCGCGTGCGTTCTCACGAATCATTATGACATGAAACAGTGTGAAGCTCTAGTTTCAAAAAGTGAAAGTGCAGGAAGGATGGCTACTAGTATAGTACCTAAGTTGTGTGAGATTGTGTTTAGATATTGTCACGACCCGGAATTAGCACGTGACCGGCACGAGAATTACATGAAGTCTACAGGACCCCGCCGTAATTCAAGTAAGCCGAAGCCCAGAAATCTAAACCTTTTTGAGGAAAATAGTAGAGGTGCAGTTTTGAAACATCGGCATTAAGAAATTAAAGCCATCCTTTAAAAGTATAATCCATCTTTGAAAACATTTTCGTCCTTGAAATTTGGGCCACATACATACAATGAAAAAGGCATCCCCAAGCGGGAGCTAGCTCTTCGCCAATTGGTGGAATCACAACCACGCAATAAAACTTTAATATACAACGCCCTACGGCGAAGATCAAACACAGAAGGAGAATAAATAAAACCAAGACATCATCCAGCTCAAATAGAGAACATACACCCATCTCGCTCTAAGTCTCACAAATGTAGAAGTCTATGTCTAGGTCTACCAAAAATATACAAAGTCTAGTTTCTGATTGATGGAGCTTTAACTAGATACAATAGAAATAATAGGTACAAGAGTGGTCACGATCCAAATGTGTATCCCACCTACCAAAGCAAAACACCCTGAAGAAAACTGTGTGCCAGCGATACCGCTACTGATCCAAGCGGTTGAACCTGCAAGAAAACTGTGGCACAATGGGATGAGTTGCCAACTTATGAGTAGAAAATATCAGCAGGTATAAATTGAGTGTACAACGATCCCTAAGTCCTACTGTATTATGAAGGTAATACTATGATATCTAGGGTGATCATGTATGAATATGTGTACAATAGAGTCGTGCCAATATCAGTATGTAATGATAGTCATCTGAATGTATATTCATGTATGCATGTGTACCAACCAACATGTGTCCATCAACGACACATCAACATCATGAAATCTGAGTCTCCAACATCGACACCCAAACATCATAAAACCCGTGTCCAGTATCGACACAAATCATCATATCTTAGGCGCCGCATCATCAGATCGGCCCTCATATCCAGCTGATCTCACGACTCCGGTCGGTGTCCTCTGGATAACCGCTGAGCCTAAACTATCACCAGTAGGTAGTGCATCCCCTGCCAGGCTTATCGTCTCCTCCATGATCTTCTTTCCTCGGGGTACCTTATCGGGTCCACCATGTACCCGCAGACGGTTCCTCCTCACACATCGAATCGGGTATCAAATAGCTCAGAACTGAGAAAACTCATGGTGGACACGAAATATCACATCACGAGAAACCACAATTTTAAAAAAATTCATAATTTCCTTTGAAATATAACCACGGTTCTCAAATCCAGTGATCTCATGGAAAAAACATCTCAATGCATGTTACCATAAAGTACAGTATATGCAAACATAGAACAATACTGTAAGCATCTCAAGTATTATCATGTAAGCATATCATGTGATAATTACTGAACAAATGATTGTACTTTACGGTTAAGAGTAATACCGAGCTATAGCGGTTCTACTGTGTAAGTGGCATTTCAATTACCGATGATGAATGTGTGAGTCGGCAAATCTGTGTATGTGTAACAAGCGCATCATCGGTAATAATGCAGGTGTATTAGTAGACGATGCCATATAAAAGTAATGCTGGGAACTGTTGGATATAGTGCCCTCAAAGTCAATTATTGGATTGCAGGCACGTGATTTCAATGATTGAGGGAGGACCTATACTGGTAGGACAGTCTTACTCGAGATAATAGTATGCTATCTGGTTTGTCTTTATCGTCGTGTACATGCTTTAGGTGATGTTACATATCGCTATTACATGTTGATAGAGCCATTAGGATTCTTGCTTGACTACCAGCAGTATGATGGCGATCATATATGTGATAGTTGGTTAGTCTATAAGCACATCCTTAAAGTGTTCCTAGTCGTGGGAGTTTCGAGACTGGGCATCGATACTCCATGAGTAGACTAGTGTATACGATCGAGACCCCGATGAGGGGCGGTGGCCGGTCTCATAAGCCATTGGTGTCGGTTGGTTCACCTAAGATGTATACAGTTTCTCATTGGGTTATGAGTACACCGGACAGACTCGTCGGGAACATGCTAGTTGGAATTATACCTAACGTCAGATAGCAGTTCCCATGTGACATGTGTACAGGTTAGTCTATTGACCTGAGATCGTCATTTGTCTCGTGTGAGTTCCTACTGTGCTTTGATTACTATCCTACCACGGCTCAAAAGAGTCGTGCAAACAGGTTTTAGTTGGGTACAGTCCCGAGCCACATGGAGGCAGTGAGCGGATCGGCAGGGGATTCGTCTCTCCCGGTATTGAGGGTGAGATCGCGCTGTGTTTAGGAGAGCCAATACACGAAGTCCTTGGCCAAGGCAAGTGAGATATACTAGTAGGTATTCCAGTAGTATCTCAAGGTGTTCTGGACTACACTCTGACACGACTTATACCGCTATTGGGGGTCTGACGTTTACCAGTCCCCTAGGCTCGATATGCGATACTCATAGACGAATGGACAGGACTGTACGGATATTGTCACTTACAGGCTCAATAGGGTTTCAGGATGAGTTCTCTCATCGGTCTCCCTTTTGGTCAATACCTGGGCGGCCGTTACGTACAGCTAGTACCACTGATGTGCTTGTGGTTTAACCCACTGTCAGCATATTGACGAGTCTTTAGAGTCCCCAACAAAAAGTTTCCCAAGTTCGGGCGAAATATTTTAGAGGCCGTATGGTTTTATGGAAGGGTTCATTCATATACATGCACTCGTGCACGGATCATGATCGGACGGATCATACTAGTGGGCTTTGGTTTAAGCTGGATCCAAGTATTAGATTTGTTGGATTGCTTTCTTCTCATTGCATTCGTATTCAGTCGGAATGTGAATGCAGGTATGTATATACAGGTGAGGGGTATCGTTGTGATCCGTCACGAGTTTACTTTAGATATTTCCATTCTCTTTTTAGATTAAACATTTTGGTTTAAATGTTTAATCAAGTGGAAATTGTGAGTGCTAGTTATCATGAAGAGCAATTAATGTGGCAAGTGCAATTTGGTGACTCATGGTATTATTTTTTGTGCCATGTCCACTTGTTTATTGATTTATTGGGTAAGATTGAGATGGAGAGAGGGGGGCAGCCACAAGTGTGGGGTTTGCTCTTGAGATTTCATTCTAGTGCTCTCTCATTTTTATCTCACACAATAACAAAGCTCTTCTTCTTCTTCCTTTTTCTTGAGCTCACAATTTCCTCATCAATGACTTCTTCGTCAACCTCCATCCATACCTTCTCATGTGTTGAGAATCAATGGATGTCATGAGACAAAATTATCACACACATTCTCTACTTCACCTTGGACATATCGGCTAGCAAACTTCATGTCCGAGTTACTTCGGTTTGAAGCGGGAGCCCGTAAAAGGTTTTCTAGACGTGGTTCCACTTCGATGTGGAGACCGGAGATCGAGCGAGATCGGAGATGCCGTGAGGAGCTTAGGATGGTGGCTAAAGACCGAAGGACACAGATCGATCGGTATAGCCATTCTAACTTCTTTGTAATTGCTAGTATAGGGTTAATGGAACGATCCAGGTAAAAGTCTGCGTTAGCGCCAGTTTAGAAAAGTTTTTTGTTCCACGTTTGGCCTCGGATTGACGGCCGGGGCGCTACCGTAGACATATATGGTATCAGAGCAACGCCATTAACCCCTTACTAGTTTGTTCAATCATGTTTAAAACATTGATCGACGAAATTTTCAAAAACCGCAATTCCATTTTTCAAGTTTCTGCCGAATTTTTAAAGTTGTCGAAAAATTATTTTCAGTGTGTCAGAAAATCGTGCAGGCTTTTTTAAGACTACAGAAGAAAATTGGGTGACTGAACCCATAAGAACGCCGCGGAACCGCGGCATAACCCAAGTCTTGGCCACGGTTCCACCGCCGTTTTGGGGCAACAGTGCGCAATCATTCTTCTTGAGCTCTTAATTATGGAATTATGGTTTCTGGAATTTTTTAGTTTTTGCCCAGATTTGTTTGAGTGCTGGGTTTTACACTTGGGGCCATTTTGGGAATCTTTGTCGATCGAAATTTTAAATACGTTAGTTCATAGTACTTATATTACTATCTGCGATCGTGAATGTCATTCGAGCGGTACAACTTGTCTAATTGATATATGTTCTTTTAGACAAGTTTGCGAATGTGACATACATGTTGATGTTCTGTGTTGTGCTGTGATGTTGCGTATTTGTCGTGGTGGATACCTTGGTGCAATGTTAGTACAGTTTAGTTTTATTTATACATTTGATATCGCGGGGCGAGCCTCCGACATGTGGACTGCCGTCACTGCCTGTTTGTATATTATTCTTTTGGGGCACGATCAAATTGAGGTCGATGTCACCGATGTACATATTTTCTTTTCTGTACTAGGATTACCCCGAGGCGGAGTGCACGGGTAGCCGGGTTCTAGAGGACAACGGGCCCGCATCTCATGGCTTTGAGACGGATGGGACTTCACTCTAGAATTGGCGGGCTATTCACCGCACTCGTAGGGGGTATAGATTGACCCAAGGTGGGGTGCTTAAGTTACCGGATTCCATGAAGTGCTGGGTGGCCCATTCACTTTGCTGAAAGGGGCTGCCTCGCTTCTAGTTTTAGCGGGTAACTTGCTGCGCCCGTAGGGGTCTAGGTTTTCATTGCACAAGCTATCCACACGACCAGGGGAACGTTGGGTTTCACTTGCGGCTCAATGAAACCCGGGGCTCCCAGATTATTTGTATTGTTCTGTGATGCTTATTACATTTCTGTGATGTTGCATTTATCACGTCTGGAGCGATTATTATATATTGATATATATACTAGTAGATGTTGTATATATTTTACACCCGCTCTAGTCCAGTCCCCGCTCTGTCATTAGTTAAGTAACCTAACGGGTGATGACGGGACCCAGTGGCGAATGCGGATGGTATATACGTACATCATATTTTCATTCTTTATTGGTGTGATTAATTGATGGGACTGTGTTGATTCAGATCAATGCAAGGAAAACAAACCTGTTTGATTTTGTTGGAATATTTTTCAAAAGCTGTTATTACAAGGACGTTTTCTTTTGTTTTGCATAGTGGTATTCGGTTATGAATATCCTGCACCTTATTCGACGGGGTAAGGGCCGATATCCCTTCATCGGGAGTGACCCCTTGGGCCGAAGTTTGCGTCAGGGTAATAACTTCACTATAGTCGATTACCCTTTGCTTTGCATCGCGGTATTCAGTTTGGAATATCCTGCACCTCATTCTACGGGGAAAGAGCCGAGATCCCTTCACCGGGAGTGATCTCTTTATGAAAGGTTTTCACCACTATATATTTATAAAAAGCTATCCGGTTCCTTCAATAATATCAAGTTCATTACGTTAAAGGTTTTTCGCCAAAAACCATTCGTAGCCCTCCGTCATTTCAGACGATTAGCACTTAGTATTCATGCTATGTTTGTTGTCCTTCGTCATGGCATAGTGTATAGTAGCTATTTATTACTTTTCTGTTGCATAGATAGATGCATTGGTTTGGGACAGTCGTACTACTATTTTTGCTTTCGTCAAGGGTATGTACCGGTGGGTTCAAATTAACCTGGATGATGACGGGTAGAACTTGGATTGTGACTTATGATATGCTGGCCTTCGTCAATGTCATAAGAGCATGGGGTAAAAAGCACATCGGGAGTTTCAAACATACAGGAAACTTGCTAGGCTTGCGCATACCTTCTGGAGTGTGATAACGTGAGTGGATTCCATCACGTTATCATGCGATGATAGTTGGATCCCGATTTCCACTGATGAGTTGGTTTACTCCTCGGGTGATCTCGACTAATTCTTCTTTCAGGTTTGGAGGAGAATTTGAGGATTCAGTGGGAGACACCCTGATTAGATACAGTAATTGACCATTCTGATATAGGTTAGAGTGCATGTTGAGTGTTTCTTTCTCTCTCTCTTTGACAGCGACCATGTCTCGACCCTAGACTATGGCTCGGTGATCATGTTAACCGAACCAGGATATGCTTATTGGATAGTCTTCTTCCAAACCATAGGCTAGTGCCGAACGGTAGGGAAGGAAGAAAACCATTTAGCTTAAAGGGGTATACAGAAGATAATGAGTAAAGACAAATAAAGGGATTTAGAAAGATGACAAAGAAATACACAGTTACAGTTGTGAATCTGATAATGGAAGAGGTATTAATAGGAATACCCGGATACCCCTTCGAAACATTTTCATGTTTCAGTTTCACTGTGTATTGTTAACTGAAAACTGATTTCCCAATTAGATCCTTGCTGCAGGGTATGTATTTACCAGGTTTTATTATCACATCTGTATGGTTTTATAGATGATGAGTGGGAGTAAGTTATTGGAAATTAGGTGATCATCCTCATTATATCGGGATTCGCTGTAATTGGTGATATTTGATTAAATCGCCTGGGTTTTTGTTGGACGGCAAATATTTGGTTTTGAATATCCGTTGTTATGCACCAATTTCAAACTGATATATCTGTGCGTTTATTTTATAAAGTGAGATATAACTTTTTGAAATTATGTCCATGACATTTACCTATATCAGTTGATGGTTAGGTAAGGAGCATTAAACAGCGGTGTAATTCTTCTTAACCATAAGTACAGTTTTCAACCTACGACGCACAGGATTTGAGTTATTCAACTCAGGGGACATATACAAAGTACTGTATGTTGTCTAGTATCCATTAGGACAAAGGGGTTGGTCTTCGTACTATATTCTGTTTACTTGTGACTTCTCTAGATTTTAGACAAGTGTTTCATAGAAACATAAGGTCCAAGTTTTGAGAATATATAGGTATAAGAATAAAGTAGAGAACCAGGTGCTGCAAGTATCAGGATTGTTCAAGGTAATCGAAGATGTAGATACTTGTATTAGGTATTCAGTTGATAGTAATGGTTTCGAGAACTTGCATCTCTTTCGGGTTACTCATTTCAATGATTGAGGGAGGACCTATGCCGCTAGGACAGTCTTACTCGTGATGATAGTATGCTATCTGGTTTGTCTTTATCATCGTGTACATACTTTAGGTGACATTACATATCCCTATTACACGTTGATAGAGCCCTTAGGATTCTTTCTTGACTACCAGTAGTATGATGGCGATCATATACATGAGAGTTGGGTAGTCTATAAGCACATTCTTAAATTGTCCCTAGTCGTGGGAGTTTCGAGACTGGGCATCGATACTCCATGAGTAGACTAGTGTATACGATCGAGACCCTGACGAGGGGCGGTGGCCGGTCTCACAAGCCATTGGTGTCAGTTGGTTCACCTAAGACGTATACAGGTGCTCATTGGGTTATGAGTACACCGGACGGACTCGCCGGGAACATGCTAGTTGGAATTATACCTAACGTCAGTTAGCAGTTCCCTGGTGACATATGTACAGATTAGTCTATCGACCTGAGATCATCATTTGTCTCGTGTGAGTTCCTACTGTGCTTTGATTACTACCCTACCACGGCTCAAAGGAGTCGTGCAAACGGGTTTTAGTTGGGTACAGTCCCGAGCCACATGAAGGCAGTGAGCGGATCGGCATGGGATTCGTCTCTCCCGGTATTGGGGGTAAGGTCACGCTGTGTTTAGGAGAGCCATTACACGAAGTTCTTGGCCAAGGCAAGTAAGATTTACTGGTAGGTATTCCAGTAGTATCTCAGGATGTTCTGGGCTACACTCCGACACGACTTATACCGCTGTTGGGGGTCTGACGTTTACCAGCCCCCTAGGCCCGATATGCGATACTCATAGACGAACGGACTGGACTGTACGAATATTGTCACTGACAGGCTCAGTAGGGTTTCAGGATGAGTTCGCTCATCGGTCTCCCTTTTGGTCAATACCTGGGCGGCCGTTACGCACAGCTAGTACCTCTGATGTGCTTGTGGTTAAACCCACTGCCAGTGTATTGACGAGTCTTCAGAGTCCTTCACAGAAAGTTTTCCAAGTTCGGGCGAAACGTTGTAGAGGCCGTATGGTTTTATCGAAGGGTTCGATTATATACGTGCACTCGTGCACGAATCATGATCGGACGGATCATACTAGTGGGCTATGGTTTAAGCCGGATCCTAGTATTAGATTTGTTGGATTGCTTTCATCTTATTGCATTCCTATTTAGTCGGAATGCGGATGCAGGTATGTATATACAGGTGAGGGGTATCCTTGTGATCCGTTACGAGTTTACTTTAGATGTTGCCATTCTCTTTTTGGATTAAACATTTTGGTTTAAATGTTTAATCAAGTGGAAATTATGAGTGCTAGTCATCATGAAGAGCAATTAATGTGGCATGTGCATTTGGTGACTCATAGTATTATTTTTTGTGCCATGTCCACGTGTTTATTGATTTATTGTGTGAGATTGAGATGGGGAGAGAGAGGGCAGCCACAAGTGTGGGGTTTGCTCTTGAGATTTCATTCTAGTGCTCTCTCATTTTTATCTCACACAATAAAAAACTCTTCTTCTTCTTCCTTTTTCTTGAGCTCACAATTTTCTCATCAATGGCTTCTTCTTCAACCTCCATCCATATCATCTCATGTGTTGAGAATCAATAGATGTCATGAGACAAAGTTATCACACACATTCTCTACTTCACCTTGGACATGTCGGCTAGCAAACTTCATGTCCGAATTGCTTCGGTTTGAAGCGGGAGCCCGTAAAAGGTTTTCTAGATGTGGTGCCACTTCGATGAGGAGACCGGAGATCGAGCGAGATCGGAGATGCCGCGAGGAGCTTACGATGGTGGCTAAAGACCGAAGGACACGATGTTGGATATATGTATGCCCTAGAGGCCATTATATGTATAGTGGATGCTTGGACATGTATATATATAGATTATTTTCTTACTCGACATGATAGTATGCTATCTGGTTTACTTTATCTGACATGTTGATTTGATCATGTTTTTATTCATTTGCACATGTTGATAAAGCCCTGAGGATATTTGCTTGACTACTGTGACTATGATGCGGATCATACTAGTGGGGCACGTGTAGTTTATAAGCATATCCGTGAATTGTTCCTAGTCTTAGGTGTATCGAGACGGGGCATCGATATTCCAGAGTAGACTAGCGTATACTATTCTTGTCCCATATGATGGGCGATGGATGTTCCCATATTCCATCTGGTGAGGTGACACCAAAGAATGTATGTGGGTGCTCAGTGGAGACTGGGTACACTGAACGGACTCACAGAGAACTCCTATGTGGTATTATATCTATCGTCGGATAGCAGTTCTCAGGTGACACTGGTACAGGTTAGTCTGTAGACCCGAGATCGTCATAGTGTCTTGTGTGTCCTCCCACTATACTTTGATCTCCACCCTACCACGGCTCTACTGAGGCGTGCTAACAGGTGGTCTTTGGGTACAGTCCCGAGGCACATGGAGGTAATGTGCGATAGGAGGGGTTTCGTCTCTCCCGGTATTGGGGGTTGATGTTGTGCTATGCTTGATTGGCTATAACAGGAAGTCCCTGGCCAGGGCTACTGAAATTTACTGATAAGCGTTATCAGTAGTTTCTCGATCTCTTATCAGCTATATACCGGCATGACTTATTGAGTTATTGGGGTCGACGACACCATTCCCAGACTTGATATGCAACATATTTGACGAGGAGACCGGACTGTACGGTAAGTGTTGCCAGATGGCTCGACGGGAGTTTTGACAGCTTTGCTGGTTTTCTTCTGATCGTTCAATACCCGGGTAGCCGTTACGTTTAGCTGACCGCTTGCGGCTTGTGGGTGTTGGATATGATCATCACTCACTACCGGCGTATTGACGAGTCTTAGAGTCCCACACAGAAGTTTCCTAGCCCAGGAGAAAAGATGTGGTGTGCATATGAGATATGCGCGGGACCCGATTGAATACGACTATGTGATACCGTATGTTAATTGTTAAGGGTTACGGCAGCGCCCCGGCCGTCGAAACGTGGCCAAAATGCGGAACAAAAATTTATCAAACCGGCGCTACCGCTACCCGATTTACGGATCGACCATAAACCCTAATCCAACATGCTAATCTAAGAGTTAGAATCATTATACCGAGTTGATCCGTGTCCTTCGGTCTTCATTCCAAACTCCTAGTGATTCTTTGATGTGGTTTGGTTGCCGGTCTTCCTTCATCTTCGATGATCCACCTGAGGGAAACGGTGCAAGCTCTAGCCTCGTCAAACGAGACAACCGATGCTCCAAAGTCGCTAGCGATGGAGAGTGGGGGTGTATGAAAGTGTCACTACAACTTTCCTCTCTACCCATGAGCTCAATGAGAAACTCAAGAAGAAGATGAAAGAGGTGATGAAGCTTTGGCATGAGCAAGAAAAATGGTTAACTCCTTTTTTGTGTGAATGAGAGAGTGAGAGCTTTTGCAAGTGTAATGTGTAATCCTGTGCCAAATGAAAAATGAAACCCACTCCCAATTAGTGGCCGGCCCCTTCTCTCTCCTCCACACAAAAATGTCATTTTCTTTTTACAAATAAACAATGTGCAACCTTGCTTTGACCCATTCCATTCAACATGTCCATGACCATGCCTCCTTTTCCACCTCATTTATAAAAAACAAATGAATTTTCATAAATGGAAAATCATATAAATGAGGTGGCATCTTCTAGAAGTTATTCCGTATAAAATACGGAATACTTCCCGGTACATGTATCGAAATACATATATGCGTATTCGTACCAAAATACGAATAGCCAAGAGAGAAAACGAATAGTGAACAATAATACTAGAATACATATATATAAATACATATGTAAATTATTAAATCAAAAACCCGATTTAATAATCCGGCTTAATCCTAAGCCGCTGGAACTATCAACCGTCCGATTAAACTCTGCGCAGCACGTGCCCATATTTAATCGGACACCTGTATGTATCAACATACGCCATGTACACCATATCGCCTGAACCGTGAAAAACTCTCTGTGCGGGACTCTAAAGACTCGTCAATACGCTGGCAGTGGGTTTAACCACAAGCACGTCAGCGGCACTAGCTGTACGTAACGGCTACCCAGGTATTGAGTGAAAGGGAGGCCGACGAGCAAACTCATCCTGAACCCCTACCGAGCCTGACAGTGAAAATATCCATACAGTCCGGTCTGTTTGTCTAAGAGTATCGCATATCGAGTCTAAGGGGGTGGATAAAGTCAGACCCCTAACAACGCGATATTTAGTGTCGGTATGAAACCCCATCACTACCTGAGAAACTATTGATCCTGGATCGATAATTCTCGTCCACCGTGGCCACGGATTTATGGTGATGGCCATCCGTACACAACGCGACATCAACGCCCAATACCGGGAGAGACGAATCCCCGACGATCCGATCACTGCCTCTATGTGGCTCGGGACTGTACCCAACTAAAATCTGTTTGCACGACTCCTTTGAGCCATGGTAGGGTAGTAATCAAAGCACAGTGGGAACTCACACGAGATAAATGACGATCTCAGGTCGACAGACTAACCTGTACACATGTCACCTGGGAACTGCTATCTGACAATATGTATCATACCTCTTAGCAGGTTCCCGGCGAGTCTTTCCAGTGTACTCATAACCCAATGAGCACCTGTATACTATCTTAGGTGAACAAACTAACACCAATGGCTTGTGAGACCTGGCCACCGCCCATCGTCGGGGTCTCAATCAGTATACACTAGTCTACACTGGAGTATCGATACCCGGTCTCGATACTCCTACGACTAGGGACATTTAAGGATGTGCTTATAGACCCCAGCTCCCACATATATGATCGCCATCATAATACTGGCAGTCAAGCAAGAATCCTATGGGCTCTATCAACAGGTATATGATGATAAAGACAAACCAGATAGCATACTATCATCTTGAGTAAGACTGTTTTATCGGTACAGTTTCTCACTCAATCTTCATAATCACAAGTCCGTGACTATGATAATTGCCTTAAGGGCACTATAGCCAACATTCTCCCACTTGCACTTAAGGCCAATTATTGCGATGTCGCATACTCACCAGCCCGTGTGATACCGAACACCCAACTTCTCTACTAATCATTTTCGCAAAGCCCGTTTGCGAAAATGATTGCGTTCGAGGAATAGCCTCAGTGAGTAGATCCGCTCCAATATTTCTTTCTGTATCCTAACATCGCGGAGAAAACTCTCTCCCGAAACGAGCAATACCTGTCTTAGAATTTGTCTGGATATCTGATGGGACCCAGTTCACAAATGAACTCTGAATCCAGCAAACTACTTAGACTGTATCGTCCACTGAATTTAATCAGTATCCTGCGCCATGCCTTTCCTCAGTATCCGCTTGGACCACCTGTCCAACATATTGTCCCTCCAAAGAGGGAAAACTATAACTCTGACAGTCACTCTGTCATCCAGGTCACCTTGGAAGCCTGATATGATAACCGTCTCCTGAAGGAGGCTGCCGTTACCATATCCCAAGAAGATTCATTTATGTTCAATAATTGCTTCCATCTATTTCTCCAGGATTGGGTTAATATATGTCTATTGCAGCTAGTGCAAAAACAACATCTGATGTGGTACTTGACATTTCATGATTAACTCAATTGCCTAAGCAAGTGATATGCTAATCATGCGGATCGCTCTCCCCTTTAGTCTGTAAGACACCTTTAGAGAGGGTGACTCCATCACCTGTAGGTACACCACCATGCCAGGAGTCGTCCATTCTAAAATACTTTTTAGAATAATGTCAAAGTACCCAGATTAGGATACTTCCCAAATCTAGATCTAAAACCATAGATCTAATAACCAGAAGCCCTGATATTACATCCATATCCTTTGTGGAGAAACAACTTTGTAACAACCACAGTACAACCGATCGTAGTATAGGAATATCTCTTCCTATCAAGTGCATGTCATCCCAATACCTGAACATCACTCTCTACTACCTTCTTACCAGATCCATCTCCTATTCTGATGAGGTCAAGTCCTATGACTGTCACATCAAAAATAAATGATCTATTTCCGCTATACCTGCTTTAGTCTATAAATAGACATAAGCTACTCGCCCACTATGCTTCCGCTGCTCCCACTGACTACAACAACCCTTTGGCAGAGTCATGTACACGTGCATTTCCAAAACTAGTTTAGAATGACGCTATACTCATCCTCTTGCCGGGTCTTATAGTCTAGAACAGCAGCAATGGCAAGTCTGGGTAAACAAGAACCTCCCTGTCACCGTTACTGAAAAGACCGAAGTACCTCTCGGGTGCCTGAGGTTACCCACCAAATCTGCGGAGTGACTAATGGAACGTCAAATCCAATTGAATCCTTAGGTTCTATTAAATCTTCAGTGATCATTTGTGGTTCTGGAATCACTTCCAGTTCTACCATACTCCCACTTCTGTTTTTCTGAAAAAATCCATTTTATTAAAACAGTGGCGAGTCAAGAACGATATAAATATTGATCTTCCTGATGGTAGAAAGTTAACCCTTGTCTAAGCCCGGGATAACCCACAAATTGCCATTACTGAAACGTGCCTCGAGTTTATCCGGATTCTGGTTTTAAGCATCAGCCGGACAACTCCCTATATCTTAACATTGTTAAGATATAAATTGATTCTATATATATCTAATATAAAAACAAAAGCACTAACTTAATTGAAACCAGATTCAAAATCATGCAGCTATCTCCAGTGCATATCAACCAAATGGAAAGAGGTTAATCAGCATTACTCCTCTAGGAGTGCATCCATATATGAGTAACCCGAAAGAGAAGCAAATTCTCGAAACCATTACTATCAATAGAATACCAAACACAAGTATCTACATCTTCGACTTCATCGAAGAATCCTGATATTTCCAACAAATGGTTCTCTACTTTATTCTTATACCTATAACTTCTCAATATCAGGACCTTGTATTTCAATGAAATACATGTCTAGAATCAGAGAAGTTATGAGTAAACATAATAGAGTGTGAGTACCAATCCCATTGTCCTAATGGAACTGGACAACATACAATAGTTTGTATAAGTCCCCTGAGTTCAACAACTTGAACCTTGTGCGTTGTAGATTGAAAAATTGTACTATAGTTAAGAAGAATTACACCGCTGTTGAATGCACCTTACCTAATCACCAACTGATATAGGTAAATGTCACAGATATAATATCAAAAAGTTATATCTCAGTTTATAAAATAAATGTACAGATATATCAGTTTGAAACTGGTGCATAACAACGGATATTCAAAACCAAATATTTTCCATCCGGCAAAATCCAAATGATTTCCTCAAATATCACCAATTACAACGAATTCCGATATAATGAGGATCTAATCACCCAATTCCCAATATCTTGATCCCACTCACCATCCGTAATAACATGCAGATGTGAGAAACTGATATGGTAAATACATACCCTGGAGTTAGATTCCAATTGGGAAAACAGTTTTCAATTATCATTGCACAGTCAGACTGAAACATGAAAATATTTCAAAAGGGTTAACTGGTATTCCTAGTAACGCCTCTTCCACTATCCTGATTCACGACAGTAACCATATACTTACCTGCCCTCACTCCAATCCCTCTATTATGTCTTTACTTATTACCTTCTGTACACCTTCTTTAGGCTAATTGGTTTTCTTCTTTCCCTACCCTTCGGCACTGGCCTAAGGTTTGGAAGAAGACTATCCAATAAGCGTAATAGGTGTACTCTCCTAATCCTAGGAGCCCTCGTAACCTGAGAGAAGGTAATGAGAAAAGACATCTGAATAATCCTATTCAATCCCTCCAGAACCAGAATCCATCCTCGAAAAAGTTCCTTCGAGTTCGTATGTAACTATACGATGGATTTATCCAATGGAAGTGGATGTTCGTAGTGATACAAGGTGTTCTGGAGAAAAGCAAAGGTGATGAAGGAGTGGCAGGGGTATACACGGTTTTTGTTGTGAAAGAAGGTGGTCGCAATTTTCTTTGCCATTATTCTAATCCCTTTATATGTCTTTGTAAGTGTACGGTAGTGCCCCGACAATCTGTCCGAGGCCAAAATGCGGAAACGAAAATTTTTCTAAACTAGAAACCGGCGCTATCGTATGCTTGAAACCCGGATCAAACCATTAACCTATAACTAGCAACTAGAGAAGGGTTAGAAAGGCTATACCGATCGATCCATGTCCTTCGGTCTTTGGCCATCATCCCAAGCTCCTCGCGGCATCTCCGGTCTCGATCTCCTCGTCGGAAAGGGCACCACATCTTCGAGTCTTTTTACGGGCTCCCGCTTCGTCCGAAGCAACTCGGGCACGAAGTTCGCTAGCCGACGTGTCCAAGGTGATGTAGAGAATGCTTGTGATCACTTTGTCTCTTACATCCATTATATGGATAGAGATTGAAGAGGAAGCCATTGGAGGAAATGGTGAGCTAGAGGAGGAAGAAGAAAAAGAGGCTTTTTCTTTCTCATGTGTGTTATGAAAAATGAGAGAGTTAGAACCAATAATACAAGAGCTAACCTCTTTACATGGCTGCCCTCTCTCTCTCCATCTTTCATTTCACACTTAAATCCATCAATTAACATGACATGTTCACCAAAAAAGAGACCATGAGTCACCAAATTGAACATGCCACATTAATTGCTTCTCATGATGACTTAAGCTCACTATTTCCACCAAAGTAAACATTAACCCAAATGTTTACAACAATAAAAAGATACGGCAACATCTAAAGTAAACTTGTGACGGATCATAAGGATACCCCTCACCTGTATATACATACCTGCATCCGCATTCCGACTGAATGCGAATGCGATGAGACTAAAGTAATCCAACAAATCTAATACTAGGATCCGGCTTAAACCAAAGCCCACTAGTATGATCCGTCCAATTATGATCCGTGCACTATTGCACGTATATGATCGGACCCTGCCATATATCATACGGCCTCTACAACGTTTCGCCCGAAACTTGAAAACGGTCTGTGGGGGACTCTAAAGACTCGTCAATACATTGGCTGTGGATTTAACAACTAGCACGTCAGAGGTACTAGCCGTACGTAACGGGATACCAGGTATTGACCAAAAGGGAAGTCGATGAGCGAACTCATCCTGATACCCTACTGAGCCTGTCAATGACAATATCCATACAGTCCGGTCCGTTCGTCTATGAGCATCGCATGTCGGGCCTAGGAGGTTGGTAAAAGTCAGACCCCCAAAAACGGTACAAGTCGTGTCGGAGTGTAGCCCAGAACACCCTTAGATACTACTGGAATACCTACCAGTAAATCTCCTGCCTTGGCCAAGGACTTCATGTAATGGCTCTGCTAGACACAACACGATCTCACCCCCAATACTGGGAGGGACGAAACCCCTGCCGATCTGCTCACTGCCTCCATGTGGCTCGGGACTGTACCCAACTAAAACCTGTTTTCACGACTCCTTTGAGTCGTGGTAGGGTAATAATCAAAGCACAGTGGGAACTCACACGAGACAAATTGCGATCTCAGGTCGATGAACTAACCTGTACACATGTCATCAGGGAACTGCTATCTGACGTCAGGTATAATACCAACTAGCATGTTCCTGGCGAGTCCTGTCCGGTGTACTCATAACCCAATGAGCACCTGTATACATCTTAGGTGAACCAACTAACACCAATGGCTTGTGAGACCAGTCACCGCCCCTCGTCGGGGTTTTGACTGTATACACTAGTCTACTAATGGAGTATCGATGCCCAGTCTCGAAACTCCTACGACTAGGGACCACTTTAAGGATATGCTTACAGACTACCCAACTCTCACGTATATGATCGCCATCATACTGCTGGTAGTTAAGAAAGTATCCTAAGGGCTCTATCAATGTGTAATAGCGACCTGTAAGGTCACCTAAAACGGTACACGATGATAAAGACAAACCATGCTAGCATAATATTCTCTATCAACGTGTAATAGTGAACTACAATGTTACCTAAAGCATGTACACGATGATAAAGACAAACCAGATAGTATACAAACCTCTCGAGTAAGACTGTCCTACCGGTATAGGTCCTCCCTCAATCATTGTAATCACGTGCCTGCGATCCAATAATTGACTCCGAGGGCACTATATCCAACAATCTACCACTTGCACTCAAGGTAAATTATTGCGATGTCGCATATTCACAGCCCGTATGATACTGAACACCCAACTCCTCTACTAATCAGTCTCACAAAGCCTGTTTGCAAAACTATTGCGTTCGAGGAATAGCCTCAGTGAGTGGATCCGCCCTGATGTTTCTTTCTATGTCTCTCTTAATCTCAAGTTCGCGGAGAAATCCATCCCCCGAAATGAGCAATACCTGTCTTAGAATATGTCTGGATATCTGATGGGACCTAGTTCATAAATGAACTCCAAATCCAAACTTCTTAGATTGTATCGTCGACTTAACTTAATCAGTATCCTGCACCATGCCTCCCTCAGTATCCGCTTAGACCACCTGTCCAAAATACTGCCCCTCGTCAGAGGGAAAACTATAACTCTGACAGTCACTCTATCATCCAGGTCATCTTGGAAGCCTGGAATGATAACCGTCTCCCGAAGGAGGCTTCCGTTATCATTTCCCTAGAACATCCTCTTATGTTCTAAAACTACTTCCGAACGTTTCTCCAGGATAGGATTAATATCAACTTATTGCATCTAGTGCAAAAACAACATCTGGTGTGGTACTTGACATCTCATGATTGACTCAATTTCTTAAGCAAGTGATCTGCCAATCATGCACATCCCTCTCCCGTTTAGTCTGTAAGACAGCTTTAGAGAGGGTGACTCCATCACCTGCAGGTACACTACCGTGCCAGGAGTCATCCATTCTAAAACACCTTTAGAATGCTGTCTAAGTACCCAGATTCGGAAACTTCCCAAATCTAGATCTAAAACCATAGATCTAGTAACCAGAATATCTGATATAATATCCATATCCTATGTGGAGAAACCACTGTGTGACAAACAATGTACAACCGATCGTAGTATAGGAATTTCACTTCCTACTATGTGTATATCATCCAAATACCAGGACTTCACACCCCACTACCTTCTTAACAGATCCATTCCCTATTCTGATGAAGTCAAACCTATGACTGTCACATAAAAAATAGATGATTTATCTCCGCCTTTTCTGCTTAAGTCTATAAATAGACATAAGCCACTTGTCCACTATGCTTCCGCTGCTCCCACTGGCTACGACAACCCACTAGCAGAATAATATACACGTACACTTCTAAAGCGAGTTTAGAACGATGCTATACTCATCCTCCTGCTGGATCTCATAGCCTGGAAAAACAGTAGTGTCAGGTCTGGGTAAACAAGAACCTCCCTGTCACCGTCTTTGAGGCAACTGGAGTACCTCTCGGGTGCCTGAGGTTACCCACCATATCTGCGGAGTGGCCAATGGAATGTCAAACCATATTGAATCTTTATGTTCTTATCAAATTTTCAGTAATCGTTTGCGGTTCTGGAATCACTTCTAGTTCTACCATACTCCCACTACTGTTTTCTGAAAAAATCCATTTTACTAAAACTGTGGCGAGTCAAGAACAATATCACTATTGATCTTCCAGATGGTAGAAAGTCAACCCTCATCATAGCCCGGGTCAACCCACAAACAGCCATTATGGAAACGTGCCTTGAGTTATCCAGTGTCTGGTTTTAAGTGTAGGGTTCCTAGGCACCCTAATTGAGGTCTCACAAGGCATCAACCATGCCAATTTCAAATTTAAACGGTGCCGAGAAACCCTAGAACGGATCGTTGGCTAGATTTCTAGGCGAAAAAGCAAACTAGTTAACACTTAACTAAGAGATACGGAAATACAACCTTTGTAGATCCGGTTCTCCACCTCCATAGCTCCGCAATGAAGTCTCCTCGCTGTCCATAACAAGTCCCGGGCTCTAGCGTCGGCTTCATCGGAGAATGGACGGGATAGGTCATCGATGTCCATGCCGAAGATGATCTACGTCGAGGCATCGCTAAATCAAGTTCCGACTTCACCAAGTCAAGAAACTTGTGAAGAAAACACACTCTACTACTTGGCAAGAGGTAGAGGATGAAGAAATAGGAAGTGGGTAGACTTTAGATTTAGATTTCACACTCTTTTTCATCACTTGCCATTGATGGAGGCAAGCTTTCTTCACTTGAAGAAAATGAAGAAGGTAAAAATGTTATGATAAGTTATTTTAAAATATAAAATAAAAGAATACTTATCATAATCTTTAACCATGGTAATGTGTAGAGAATCAATCATGGTTAAAGGAATGGTTAGGGTCAAGCTAGAGACAAAATGGTCACTTAGTCAAAGTGTTCATGAAGCTTCATGAAAACAACAAATGAAAGCCACCATTTCATTTCATTTTCTTTTATTCATTTATCATAAATAAATGGATAATTAAATAAGATAAATGAATAACAAATAATAAACCCTAACCATTTCATTAACCAAGGTTTAATACTTTACACTTAACCAAAAAGCATGTATCATCAAACATGATACAAGCAAGTGCACAAAATCATATCACATATATAATGCGCACATCCGAGTGAGAAAATCCATTCAAAGTGAACCGATACTAGTTAATGCAAAGTAATATATCAAATATATAATTATACATTAAATCATTAAATCAACACATGATTCAATGATCTGGTCATGTCGCACATAACCGACTGGTATCAATAATAACAACTTATCGAATCAACACTTGATCCGATAACCCGGCTATATCGCATATAACCGATCAATGTCGCATCGCGAGAATCGAATACAGTATCACATACTGGTATTATTCTCGGTCCCGCACATATCTCATATGCGCTCCTATTTCGTTTCGCTTGAGCCAGGAAACCTCTGTGTAGGACTCTAAAGACTCGTCAATACGCCAGCAGCAGATGATGATCATATCAAACATCCACAAGCCGCAAGCGGTCTGCTAAACGTAACGGCCATCCGGGTATTGAGCGATCAGAAGATCGACGAGCAAGCCCGCTCACACTCCAGTGAATCCAACCAGTAACACTACCGTACAGTCCGGTCTGATCGTCTGATATGTCGCATATCTCGCCTAGGGGTGGTAAACGTCAGACCCCAATAGCTCGATAAGTCGTGTCGATATGAGGTCTATAACAGTTTGAGAAACTACTGGTAACACTTACCAGTAAATCTCAGCAACCCTGGCCAGGGATTTCTGGTTATAGCCAATCGAACACAGCGCAACATCTGTTGCGCCACGGCAGCGCCCCGGCCTCGTACTCGAGGCCAAAATGCGGAATCAAAAATTTTCCTTACTCGGAAACCGGCGCTACCGCGGACAATGAAAACCCGGATCGTAAACCATTAACCTATACTAGCTAACTAGAGATGGGGTGAGAGATATACCGAGCGATCCGTGTCCTTCGGTCTTCGTCTCCACTCCGATCTCCCGCGGAATCTCCGTCACTTCCTCGCTCGTCGGAAAGGGCACCACATAGCCGGAATCTTTTACGGGCTCCCGCCTCTTGACCGAGGCAACTCGGGCGCGAAGTTGGCTAGCCGACGCATCCAAGGCTTGCTATAGAAATAGTGTAGTGAACTTGTCTCTTTTGGGGATCTTGAAGTTGCCTTGATGGAAGGATGTGAGGAAGAGAAGAAAGCAACTATAGAAAATGTGTGCTTGTGAATTTTTGGTAGCATCAAAAATGATATGAAACATTTTCCCTCACCCAAAATGAAATCCCCTCTTCTCCCTTGAATAGTGGCCGGCCCTCTCTCTCAAGAAATGAGATTGGAGAGAGAAAAAGGAATACATCTCCAAATATATCTCAAAAGAAAAGAATAATAAAGATTAAAGTCACACATCTCTCTCATCACAAATCCACTCATAAGATAAGCAATGGAAATGACCAAAATAGAATATCATCATGAAGCAAGTCTCATCATAATGCAACATATGCAAGAAAACCCTCCACTAAATGTTAATTGCAAACTTGCAATTAACACCCTCCACCAAGAAAGTCCGACCGAGAAGGAATGAAGGAAAACCGGCCGGAACGGAATGCAAACTGGCAACTTCAGAAAACCGATCCCGTAATAAATTACAGGAAAACCCCACTGCTGCAAATACATGCCCGCATTTGTATTCCCACTGAACACAAATGCAAAGAGACAAAACTACACTATCAAATACTAGAATCCGGCTTAAGCCAAAGCCGGCTAGTAAAAACCGTCCGATCACGATCCGTGCAATACCGCACGTATCTGATCGAACCCTGCCATATCTCCATACGGCCTCTACAGCGTTTCGCCCGAAACTTGAGTAACTGAAAGTGTGGTGGACTCTAAAGACTCGTCAATACTATGGCTGTGGATTTAACCACTGGCACGTCAGAGGTATAAGCCAATACGTGACGGGCCACCAGCTATTGACCAAAAGGGACGTCGATGAGGAAGCTCACCCCGACACCCTACTGAGCCTGTCAGTGACAATATCCGTACAGTCCGGTCCGTTCGTCTATGAGTATCGCATGGCGGGCCTAGGGGGTTGGTAAAAGTCAGACCCCCAAAAGCGGTACAAGTCGTGTCGGAGCGTAGCCCAGAACACCCTGAGATACTACTGGAATACCTACCAGTAAATCTCCTGCCTCGGCCGAGGGCTTTGTGTAATGGATCTCCTAGACACAGCGCGACCTCACCCCCAATAATTGACTCTGATCCAATAATTGACTCTGAGGGCACTATCTCCAACAATCTCCCACTTGCACTCAAGGCTAATTATTTTGATTCCGCATTTTGGCCTCGAGTACGAGGCCGGGGCGCTGCCGTGGCGCAACATGGTATCAGAGCCACGCCATTAACCTTACCTAGCTTGTTCTAATGTGTTTTTCAGTTCCGATCGACCGAAATTCCAAAAACCGTATTTTTCCTTGACATCAGTTTCTGTCGAAATTTTTTGGAGTCTAAAAATTTTTCAGGTGGTCTCAGAATGATGTGCAGGGAGTTCTAAGAACTCTGGGAAAATTCGAGACAGTGATCACTCAACAGGAGCGCGGAAGCGCCGCAAGAACCCCATTTGTGCCGCCCTTCCGCCGCGGGTTGGTGGGGTCACTGCTTCGAATTTCTCCAGTGGGCTTCTGGGCTATAATTAGGGTTTTTGGAATATTAAAATTGGGCCAATTATTTCTGTGAGTGCTACAGTTTTCTTTGGGGCCCACTTGTTAATTGTTTGATCAATCGGAAAAATTTTAAACACTTTATTTCACAGTATTTACATTATATCTGCGACCGTGAATGTCACTCGATCGGTAAATCCGGTCTAACTGCTATAGCCCGGTTAGACGGATTTGCGAACGTGATTTTCACGTTGATGTTCTATGTTTATGCTGTGATGTTCCGGATCGGTCGTGGGGGATAGCCTGGATGCAATGCTAGTACAGTGCTGTTGTATTATGTACATTTGATATTGCGGGGCGAGCGTCCGACATGTGGACTGCCGTCACTGCCTGTTTGTATTATTCTTTTGGGGCACGACCTGGTTGCGGTCGATGTACCCGGTGTATGTATATTTTACTTTCTGTACTAGGATTACCCCGCGGAGGGGTGCACGGATAGCCGGGTTCTAGGGGGCAACGGGCCCGCATCTCATGGCATTGAGACGGAGGGGGCTTCACTCTAGGATTGGCGGGCTATTCGCCGCACTCGTAGGGGGTACAGGTTGACCCAGGAGGGGTGCCCAAGTTACCGGATTCCATGAAGTGCTGGGTGGTCCATTCACGGAGCTGAAGGGGGCTGCCTCGCTTCAGGTTTTGGCGGGTGACTTGCCGCGCCCGTAGGGGTCTAGGATTTCATTGCACAGGCTATCCACACGACCAGGGGAACGTCGGGTTTCAGCAGCGGCTCTGTGAAACCCGGGGCTTCCAGATATCTGTATTGTTCTGTGATGCTGTTCTTTTCTGTGATGTTGCATTTTATTCACGCCTTGAGCGAAATACTATATATTGGTATATATATTAGTAGATGTTGTATATGTTTTTCATCCGCGCTAGTCCAGTCCCCGCTCTACCGTTAGTTACTAACCTAACGGGTGATGACGGGACCCAGTGGCGAATGCGGATGGCATATACGTACGTCAGTATATTTTCGTTCTTTGTGGTGTGATCAATTGATGGGACTGCGTTGATTCGGATCAATGCAAGATAAACAAACCTATTCTGATGTTGTTGGAACATTTTTCAAAAAGCTGTTATTGCAAGGACGTTCACTTTTGTTTTGCATCGTGGTATTCATTTGGAATATCCTGCTCCTCAGTCGACGAGGCAAGGGCCGAGATCCTTTCACCGGGAGTGACCCCTTGGACAGAAGTTTGCGTCAGGGCAATAACTTCACTATAGCCGATTACTTTTGCTTTGCACCGTGGTATTCAGCTGGAATATCCTGCACCTCATTCTACGGGGAAAGAGCCGAGATCCCTTCACCGGGAGTGACCTCTTTAGCAAAGGTTTTCGTCACTATATTTTTATAAAAGGCTATGCAGTTCCTTCAACGATATCAAGTTCATTACGTTAAAAGTTTTTCGCCAAAAACTAGACGTAGCCCTCCGTCATTTCTTACAAGTATTACTTAGTATTCGTGCTGCGTTTGTTGACTGTGTCAAGGCGTAGTGTGCGGTAGCTAAGTAGTGTTTGTTTGCAGCATATTAATGGGATTGGTTAGGACAGTCGTGCGGCCTTGTTGACTGTGTCAAGGGCTCGTACGGGTGGGTTTAATGCAATCCGGGATAATGACGGGTTGAACTTGACTAGGACTCTTTGATTTGTTGACTGTGTCAAGGTCACTTGGGTCCTAGGGGTAAAACTTTCATCGGGAGTTTCAAAAGAACTGAAACTTGCCAGGCATGCGCATACCTTCTGGAGTGTGGTGACTTGAGTGGATTCCGTCAAGTTATCATGCGATGATAGTTGGATCCCGATTCCCACTGATGAGTTGGTTTACTCCTCGGGTGATCCCGACTAATTCTTCTTTCAGGTTTGGAGGAGAATTTGAGGTACAGTGGGAGGTTTCCAGATTAGACAAAGTGATAACCATTCTGATCTAGGTTAGAGTGCACGCTGAGTGTTTCTTTTCTCTCTCTCTGGCAGCGACCATTGACCCGACCCTAAAACTTTGACTCAGTGACCAAGTTGACCGAACCTTCTTAACACTGGCTTTTGGATTGTCAGAGTTGCAGACCTCATTGCCACTCCTACTTTTACCCTTTTCTCCAGGACACCCCGTATTACTACGAACGTCCACTTCCATTGGACAAAACCATCGTATGGTTAGATACGAACTCGAAGGACTTCGAGGATGGTTTCTGGTTCTGGAGAAAACGAATAGGATTATTCAGTTGTCTTTTCTTTTCACCTTCTCTCAGGTTGCGAGTACTCCTTGGTTTAGGAGTAGTACACCTATTACGCAAATTGGATAGTCTTCTTCCAAACCATAGGCTGGTGCCGACGGGTAGGGAATGAAGAAAACCAATTAGCATAACGATGGTGTGCAGAAGGTATTAAGTTAAGACAAAGCAAGGGATTAGTAAGAGGGCAAAGTAAGTTGCGACTGCTATTCACGACCAAACCAAGTATTTCTTCGCCAATCCTAAATCACCTTTGTATTTCTCCAGGACACTCCGTATCACTACGAAGATCCCATTTTATTGGATAATCCATCGTATGGTTATATACGAACTCGAAAGGAACTTGTTCCAGTTCGGGGATGGATCCTGGTTCAGGAGAAATAGGAATAAAGTACATTCAGGTGTCTTTTATCTTCAGCTTCTCTCGCATTGCGAGTGTTCCTAGGATTAGGACAGTACACCCTTTATGCTTTTTGGATAGTCTTCTTCCAAACCATAGGCTGGTGCCGAACGGTAGGGAAGGAAGAAAACCATTTGGCCTAAAGGGGTGTACAGAAGGTAATGACTAAAGACATATGAAGGGATTTGGAGAGGTGGCAAAGAATTATACGGTTATAGTTGTGAATCTGGATAATGGAAGAGGCATTACTAGGAATACCAGGATACCCCGACGAAACATTTCAATGTTTCAGTTTCACTGTGTACTGTTAATAGAAAACTGATTTCCCGATTAGACACTTACTCCAGGGTATGTATTTGCCAGGTATGATTCTCACATCTGTATGGTTTTACAGATGATGAGTGGGAGTGAGTTATTGGGAATTAGGTGATCATCCTCATTATATCGGGATTCGTTGTAATCGGTGATATTTGAGGAGATCACCTGGGCTGTTTGCCGGTCGGCAAATATTTGGTTTTGAATATCCGCTGTTTTGCACCAATTTCAAATTGATATATCTGTACGTCTATTTTCATAGAGTGAGATATACCTTTTGATATTATGTCGATGACATTTACCTATACCAGTGGATGGTTAGGTAAGGAGCATTGAACAGCGGTGTAATTCTTCTTAACCATAAGTACAGTTTTCAACCTACGACGCACAGTGAAAGAGTTGTAAGACTCAGCGGACTTATACAGAGTATTGTATATTGTCCAGTGTCCATCAGGACAGAGGGGTTGGTCCTCGTACTATATTCGGTTTACTTATGACTTCTCTAGATTTTAGACAGCTGTTTCGTGGAAACACAGGGTCTAAGTTTTGAGGAGTTATAGGTATTTGAATAAAGTAGAGAACCAGGTGTAGCAAGTATCGGGATTCTTCAAAGAGATCGAAGATGTAGATACTTGTGTATGGTATTCAGTTAATAGTAATGATGAAGACAGATAGCTTCTCTTTCAGGTTACTCATAATTGGAAGCATTCCTAAGTTGAGTAACGCTGATCGGCCTCCTTCCATTTAGTTTACATGCACTGGAGATAGCTGCATGATTTGAATCTGGTTCAATTGAATCAGTGCCTCTGGTTCTATATTGGATATAGAACAGTTCATATCTTAACGATGTTAAGGTACGGGGAGTTGTCCGGCTTATGCTTAAAACCAGACACTGGACAACTCAAGGCACGTTTCTGTAATGGCTGGTTGTGGGTTGACCCAGGCTATGACGAGGGTTGATTTTCTACCATCTGGATGAACAATAGCAATATTGTTCTAGACTCGCCACAGTTTTATTAAAAATGGATTTTTTTTTTAGAAAAAGTAGTGGGAGTATGGTAGAACTGGAAGTGATTCCAGAACCACAAACGATTACTGAAGATTTGATAAGGAACCTAAAGATTCAATCTGTATTGACATTCCATTAGCCACTCCGCAGATACGGTGGGTAACTTCAGGCACCCGAGAGGTACTCCGGTAGCCTCAAGGACGGTGACAGGGAAGTTCTTGTTTACCCACAATTACCATTGCTGTTGTTCCAGGCTGCGAGACCCGGCAGGAGGATGAGTATAGCGTCGTTCTAAACTAGCTTTAGAACTGCACGTCTGTATGACTCTGCCAGAAGGTTGTCGTAGTCAGTGGGAGCAGCGGAAGCATTGGTGGACATCAGGCTTATGTCTATTTATAGACTAAAGCAGATGTAGCGGAGAAAGATCATCTATTTCTGATGTGACAGTCATAGGTTTGACGTCATCAGAATAAGGGGTGGATCTGTTGAGAAGGTAGTAGGAAGTGATATTCCTATACTACAATCGGTTATACTTTGGTCGTCACACAGTGGTTTCTCCACACAGGACTTGGATATTATATCAGACATTCTGGTTACTAGATCTGTGGTTTTAGATCTAGATTTGGGTGGTTTCCCAATCTGGGTACCTTGACAGCATTCTATGAGTATTTAGAATGGACGACTCCTGGCATGGTAGTGCACCTGCAGTTAATGGAGTCACCCTCTCTAAAGGTGTCTTATAGACTAAAGGGGAGAGGGATACTCATGATTGGCAGATCACTTGCTTAGGCAATTGAGTCAATCATGAGATGTCAAGTACCACACCAGATGTTGTTCTTGCACTAGATGCAATAAGTTGATATTGATCCAATCCTGGAGAAACAGTCGGAAGCAGTCTTAGAACATAAGTGAATGTTCTAGGGATATGATAACGACAGCCTTATTTGGGAGACAGTTATCATTCCAGGCTTCCAAGGTGACATGGACGACAAGGAGGTTGTCAGAGTTATAGTTTTCCCTCTGACGAGGGGCAGTATTTTGGACAGGTGATCCAAGGCAATACTGAGGGAGGCATGGCGCAGGGTACTGATTAAGTTCAGTTGACGATACAGTCTAAGAAGTTTGGATTTGGAGTTCATTTATGAGCTAGGTCCCATCAGACATCCAGACATTCTAAGACAGGTATTGCTCATTTCGGGAGATGGCTTTCTCCGCGAACATGAGATATAGAGAGACATAGAAAGAAACATCACAGCGGATCCACTCACTGAGGCTATTCCTCGAACGCAATAGTTTCGCAAACGAGCTTTGTGAGACTGACTAGTAGAGGAGTTGGGTGTTCGGTATCACACGGGCTGTGAGTATGCGGCATCGCAATAATTAGCCTTGAGTGCAAGTGGGAGATTGTTGGAGATAGTGCCCTCAGAGTCAATTATTGGATCACAGGCACGTGATTGCAATGATTGAGGGAGGACCTATCCCGGTAGGACAGTCTTACTCGAGATGATAGTATGCTATCTGGTTTACCTTTATCATCGTGTACTGCTTTAGGTGACATGACAGGTCGCTATTACACGTTGATAGAGCCCCTAGGATTCTTGCTTGACTGCTAGCAGTATGATGGCGATCATATACGTGGGAGCTGGTAGTCTATAAGCACATCCTTAAATGGTCCCTAGTCGTAGGAGTTTCGAGACAGGGCATCGATACTCCGTTAGTAGACTAGTGTATACAGTCGAGACCCCGACGAGGGGCGGTGGCTGGTCTCACAAGCCACTGGTGTCAGTTAGTTCACCTAAGATGTATACAGGTGCTCATTAGGTTATGAGTACACCGGACAGGACTCGCCGGGAACCTGCTAGTTGGTCTTATACCAGACGTCAGATAGCAGTTCCCTGGTGACATGTGTACAGGTTAGTTCATCGACCTGAGATCGTCATTTGTCTCGTGTGAGTTCCCACTGTGCTTTGATTACTACCCTACCACGGCTCAAAGGAGTCGTGCAAACAGGTTTTAGTTGGGTACAGTCCCGAGCCACATGGAGGCAGTGAGCGGATCTGCAGGGGTTCGTCTCTCCCGGTATTGGGGGTGAGGTCGCGCTGTGTCTAGGAGATCCATTACACAAAGCCCTCGGCCGAGGCAGGAGAGACGAACCCCTGCAGATCCGCTCACTGCCTCCATGTGGCTCGGGACTGTACCCAACTAAAACCTGTTTGCACGACTCCTTTGAGCCGTGGTAGGGTAGTAATCAAAGCACAGTGGGAACTCACACGAGACAAATGACGATCTCAGGTCGATGAACTAACCTGTACACATGTCACCAGGGAACTGCTATCTGACGTCTGGTATAAGACCAACTAGCAGGTTCCCGGCGAGTCCTGTCCGGTGTACTCATAACCTAATGAGCACCTGTATACATCTTAGGTGAACTAACTGACACCAGTGGCTTGTGAGACCAGCCACCGCCCCTCGTCGGGGTCTCGACTGTATACACTAGTCTACTAACGGAGTATCGATGCCCTGTCTCGAAACTCCTACGACTAGGGACCATTTAAGGATGTGCTTATAGACTACCAGCTCCCACGTATATGATCGCCATCATACTGCTAGTAGTCAAGCAAGAATCCTAGGGGCTCTATCAACGTGTAATAGCGACCTGTCATGTCACCTAAAGCAGTACACGATGATAAAGGTAAACCAGATAGCATACTATCATCTCGAGTAAGACTGTCCTACCGGGATAGGTCCTCCCTCAATCATTGCAATCACGTGCCTGTGATCCAATAATTGACTCTGAGGGCACTATCTCCAACAACATCAACTCCCTATACCGGAAGAGACGAATCCCCTCCTATCGCTCATTGCCTCCATGTGACTCGGGACTGTACCCAAAAACCACCGTTTTGCACGCCCTCTTGGACGTGGTAAGGTGGAAATCAAAGCACAGTGGGAACCACACAAGACTCTATGACGATCTCGGGTCAACAGACTACTCTGTACCAGTGTCACCAGAGAACTGCCATCTGACGTGAGGTATAATACCATCTGGGAGTTCTCGGCGAGTCCGTCCAGTGTACCCAGTCTCTACTGAGCACCCGTATATCATCTTTGATGTCAAACACCGATGGATATGGGATCATCCATCGCCCATCTGTATGGGTCGAGAAGGTATACGCTAGTCTACTCTGGTATATCGATGCCTCGTCTCGATACACCCACGACTAGTGACTTTGAAGGATGTACTTATAGACTGTCTGTCCCCACTAGTATGATCTGCATCATAGTCCAGGTAGTCAAGTACATATCCTAAGGGCTTTACCAACATGTGTCAGAGAGACAATCAGTATACACGTTAAGGTAAAGAGCAACCAGATAGCATACTATCATGTCGAGCAAGAAAGTCCTCCCTATATATGTCCCAGCATCCACTACAATGTACATCCAATGTACAGTAATGGCCTCTAGGGCATACATATAACTAACAATCTCCCACTTGCACTAGGGCCATCTGTAGCAGTGGTTGTAGTATCTCATACTCAACCATCCCATAAAAGTCTCTCTCTGGGAACAGGCCTTTGTGAGTGGATCCGCTGTGTTGTCCTCTGAGTCTACTCTCCTAACCTCGATCTCCCTGGAGATCAACCATCTCCATGATCAAGTGATACTGCCTTAGAATATATCTGGATCACTGATGGGACCGGCGTTCCTTGGCATAAGCCACAACTCCATTGTCACACAATGGGAGGAACATAGTTCATCACATGAACCAATATACACCCAAACAGCCTCTTTGGTAGTATCTTAAGTAGCGATGTATCCAGCCTTTATCGTCTAGTATGTCACGGTATCTAGCTTGGAACTCTTCCAACATACCGTCCCTCCACTGAGGGTAAAGACAATGCCTGTGACTGACATTCAGTCGTCTTTATCACCCTGGAACCCTTCCAGTGATTCTCCCCAGGATCGATTGATACCATCTCACTGCAACTAGTGAGTATCCTAACATCCAATTAGATCTATCTCATAGATCCAAAACTCAGGATTTAGGAGGTATCATTTTGATCCTATGTGGAGAATCATTGTGATAAGCGGAGATTGATCGAGCGTAGCATAGGAAACTCCTTCCCTGTCAAGAGTATGTCATCCATGTACTCTACGAGGATCGTCACCATACTCCCTACTTCCTTTTTGTTTATACAAGGTTCATTTACCATTTTGATGATGTCAACTTCTTTGACTAATCCATCAAAACAGATGTTCCAACTCCGCGATGCCTGCTTTATCCTATAAAGCATCTTGTACACGTTTCCGCTGCTCCCACTGTTTACGAGGCCCTCTGGCTGTGTACTTATAGACGCACTCTTCTAAAACATCATTTAGAAAAGCAGTCATGACACCCAACCACCAGATTTCGTAGTCATGGTATGTAGCCGTGACAAGTAGGATCTGGATGGACTTAAGCATAGCTCCTTAGAAAAAGTTTCATCATGATCCACACCTGGTCGATGACGAAAAGCTTTAACAAGTCTTTGCTTTGAAAGTCTCAACTTTTCCATCTACACCAAGTAATCTTCTCAAGATATACTTGCTCCTGATGGGGATTTAACCCTTCAGATATAGCAACCAAAGTCCATACTTTGTTGGTGTATAAGGATTCCATCTCAGATCGATAAACATCCAGCCATTCTTACAGAGTCTTACTCTCGATGGCCAGCTTGAAACTTGTTGGGTCATCATCTCATGATGCAATCCTCGCTCCCACTGTCATAGAGGAACCGAAGTATCTCTCAGGTGGGTGAGGAACCCTACTAGATCGGCGGAGAGGCTGAGGTTCGTTGGAATCTACTGAATCCTTTGGTTCTACCAAATCATCTGCTGTAGTTCGTATAGCTGGAACATTTCCAGTTCTACATAACAGATCTTGCCTCGAGCTTGTCCGGATTTTGCCTTTAGACATAGGCCAGACAACCCCAAATCTTAACCAACTTAAGATATGGGCTCTTCCCTTTCCATATCACATATGAAGCGGTAGGCAACTGATTTGATTGGAACCCTATTCAATAGGTATGCAGCTTCTCAAGTGCATAACTCCCAAAAGGAAATAGGTAACTCAGTAGTACTCATCATAGAGCACACCTTATCATATAGGGTGTTATTGCTCCACCCTGATATACCATCGTGCTATGGTGTATACGGAGGAGTAATGCTGAGAGAGAATCTCATTCTCCTTTAAAATAGTCCAGGATTTCCGTGCTCAAGTATTCTCCTCCTTGATCTCATCATAGGACATAATACTTATACTTTTATTGGTTCTCTACTTCTAACTTATATTCTGTGAATATCTCAAAAGGTTCGGACTTGTGTTTCAACAGGAACATATGTCTGAATCTTGAGAGATTATCAGAGAATGTAACGAAGTACAAAGAACCAGTCTTGGCATGTGTAGACAGGGGACCTACATACATCAACATGTATCATCCCAAGAGTTCACTAACTCTCTCTCTGTTTCCAGTAAACGGAGCTATGGTCATCTTATCTTTGTGACATGACTGGCGAGTTTCACAAGATGTAAATTCAAACTGATTTAAATATGCATCTATATGTAACTCTAGCTAGTCGGGTCACATTGATATGACCTAGTCTACAATGCCTCAAGAAGGATTCGTTCATTTCTGAACTCTTCCTCTTGTGTGTGTTCCATATACTAAGAACTGTAGTTTGATTTAGAACATCAACGCTTTTAGATAACGTGCCTGATACGTTCAACTTTTGATATAGGAAATGTTCAAAACATTATCCAACAATACAAAATTTTATCATTTCTTTACTGATAAAGAGACTGATATAATTTTGTATATCAGGTTCGGTATCTAATAACATTCGTTCAGAATCAATGTATTTGTAATACAGGGTGATAGTGACCAACAGACTTGGCTGCAACACTTGCCCCGTTTTCTGCCTCATGAAACTTATCACCCGTTCTCAGTTCTCTACCTTTCTGTAGCCCTATGTAACATATTACATATCTGGGATCCTGATCTGGTATCACATACCCAGGACGTAAAGGATACTGAGAAACAGTTCTGTATAATGAACACACCCGAAGATGATGCATCAGCATGCATTCTCTTCGTTTGGGCGGCACGGGAAATCTGGTATTCCCCAATTTCCTGCTCTGTCTTAAAACAATTATAAGTTGGAGCGGGACCAACGTTCCCCAGCTCAGTATAACAAGCGGGTTCGGTCAAATATCCGTATTATTATCTTGATTAAGGCGTGATATGGTCGCTGCCAGGAGAGAGAGAGAAGAAAACACTCAGCGTGCGCTCTTGCAAGAATAGATTGGTTATTATTTTATCTAATCAGGATGGTTCCCACTGCTTTTTATCAAATCTTCCTTCAAACCCTAAAAGGAAAGACTAGCCGGGATTAATTACACACTACAAGTTCGCCAATCTTTCAGCCAGGCCAGTGTCGGTACTTTGAGGGAGGTCCCCCGTGCTTTCGCACGAACCTAATTAATGTAAACCTCATTTTCCCAGAGGCGTAACCCCGTTGACACCTTTCTAGACACCTACTTGATCAGCTAATTGTAATGTATAAAACTCTCCCAGGAGTAACTCTTACTCGCAGCGGGTATCGGGATCCAACTATCTCATAGAAGGTATGCAATCTCATTGCAAATTTCAACACTTGAAATTC
Organism: Agapanthus africanus; assembly: GCA_030015575.1. Classification (NCBI taxonomy): domain Eukaryota; kingdom Viridiplantae; phylum Streptophyta; class Magnoliopsida; order Asparagales; family Amaryllidaceae; genus Agapanthus; species Agapanthus africanus. The sequence goes on along the minus strand of CM057345.1, from coordinate 153,870,865 downwards.
CCGATAATATTTTGCCCCAAGCGATCTATGACCTTGACTGAGTCAACAAATCATAGACCACAAGTAAAGTTCAACCCGTCATTTCTTGATTGAATTAAACCCACCCGCACGACCCTTGACTGAGTCAACAAGGCCGCACGACTACCCTAATCCAATCGCATCATATGCTTTGCAGATAAGCACTAATCAGCTACCGCACACGACGCCTTGACTGAGTCAACAAACGCAGCACGAATACTAATTAGGACTTATCTGTAATGACGGAGGGCTACGTCAGGTTTTTAAGAAAACCTTTTGCGTAATGAACTTTATATCGTTGTAGAATCAAATGATTTTAAAATGGAGTGTTTTTGAGGCTTTTCTAGTTTTGCTAAAGGGGTCACTCTCGGTGAAGGGATCGTCGGCCCTTTCCTCGTCGAATGAGGTGCGGGATATATCATATATATCACTATGCAAAGCAAAAACTCTTAAAAGCAATCAAAAGACAAACCGAGTGTGTAGCATCTGCCAGTTATTGCTAAAGGAGTCACTCCCGGTGAAGGGATCTCGGTCCTTTCCTTATCGAATAAGGTGCAGGATATATCACATATACCGCTGTGCAAAGCAAGAACTGTAGCTACCTGTTTTATTTTGAAATTCGATTCCACAACATCTTAGGTTTCTTTTATTTAATTAATCACATTAATGAAGTCCCATCATTTATATACCTAAACATCACAGATAAATACGACGTACACTTATGCCATCCGCATTCGCCTCGATGTCCCCTCGTGCACCGTTAGGTTAGGTAACTAACGGCAGAGCGGGACAGGGCTAGCACGGGTGTAAAACATAAGTAACGTCTATATAATATATCATATATACTATATACAGTATCCATCACAGAACATATCAGATGATCACATCACAGATATCGCAGCAGAAGAAGCATATGAAATATTGGATATACTAGGACGTCCGAGTTTTCAATACGAACCAGTATAAAACACGGATTCCACGGTCGCGATGAATAGCCAAACCCACACCCCTAGACCCCTACGAGAGCGGAAAGCAACCCTACCAATTCTAGAGTTAGGAGACCCGGACTCGACTCCTCGAGTTGGTCTCCCACTGGACTCCAGAACCCGGTTACATGTGCTCCCCTCCTTGGGTCTATCCTAGTGCGGAAAAGTAAATAATATACAAAGGGTGACATCTTCCGCAACCTGGAAGTGCCCCAATAAAAGAATATTACATACAAGTTTTTACATGAATGAAAATGAAAAATACTCATCTCACATAAAAACCCCCGGCTATTCAAACACGACGATCCAATATAACATATCCAGCAACACATAACATCACATGTCATCAACGTAAGTAAATATGTCCATCCCAATTGCTGTTGACATATAGCAACGAAACCGGCGATATCACATATTACACTTACGGTCACAGAAAAGAAAGTGTAAAACTACAACAGTTGGAATCCGCAACCACCTCAGACATCGCATGCCTGACCAAATGAATTACTTAGACATCGCATGCCTAACAATTATAAACCCCGCATTTTAGTCTCAAAATCGAAAACACTTTTCAATATCAAGTCGGGTAATTCAACAAGATTCCCGACATCCTGATCGAATACTCGTCGCAAACTTTAGTAGGCGGCCGCACCCCCGACGCCGTCGACGAAGTGCACCAAGGCGGAACACCGCTGCCGCGAGCAGCCGAACGGATGCTTTCGGCGACGGGGTTCTCCTACAGTCACTTGGTCGGGGCTATGGAGTGAGGCTGTCTATTAAGTTTACCCGGCGAGTATTCGCGTACGCTACGTGATTGCGACGGACTTTTGATCACATCAAAATTCCGTGGCAACCGATCAAGTGAGACTAAAGTGCTATGTTTATAACATTCATTCAGTTATCTCATAACTTCTTGTGAATTCCAATTATTGTATCCCATTCCAGATAATTAGAAAATGTTAAACTTTCCGATTGAACATTCGAACACCCAAGTTTTCCCGATACAGATCAACACATGAAATAAGTCTAACAACATTCAGTTCGTGCCTCAGTACCGACGGTCCAGCCTTAGAAGGGTCAAGCCAACGCCTCACATGTGGCACGCCGTACTGCCCCAAACCCTAAGGTTCAAAGGGCAGTTCAAGATGGTCACATAATCGAGTTAAGGTTTGTTGTCTTCTAGAGGGTCCATCGCGTTACTTGCGCTACTTAGAACATCGTTAAACTACGGAAAAATCCAACACTTGGAAGTTTCCCGACAGGGGAAAAATTGGGTATTTATATCCGGTCGAACTTTTTAACATATTCTTAAAATTTATCCGGAAAGCCACACAGAAAAAATTTGATACTCCGATCGAATATACGAATCCCCTAAAACAACCCCAGAAAATTCAACTCTATAGTCAGATTTAAAATATCCCAGGAAAACCAACACAGAAAAATACGAATTACTGTGCAAACTTCAAGTGCTGATGTGACAAGGAGACCGCGGAACCGCCGCACAAGCCAAGCTTGTGCCGCGGTTCCACCGCGTATTGGTGGAATCACGTTCTCGAATTTCACAGTAATTCATAGAAAAGCCTGCTGATTTTTCTGCATATTTTTAATTTGGAAAAAGACCAGATTTAAAAAAAAAGGACAGAGAGCATTTTTTGGGTTGGGGTTTCGGGTCGTTCGGACTTCAAACTCCGTCTGGACTTCGCCTAAGGCTCTAGCTAGGCTCTGATACCACTGTAGGGTTCCTAGGTACCCTAATTGAGGTCTCACAAGGTATCAACCATTCCAATTTCAAATTTAAACGGTGCCGAGAAACCCTAGAACGGATCGTTGGCTAGATTTCTAGGCGAAAAAGCAAACTAGTTAACACTTAACTAAGAGATACGGAAATACAACCTTTGTAGATCCGGTTCTCCACCTCCATAGCTCCGCAATGAAGTCTCCTCGCTGTCCATAACAAGTCCCGGGCTCTAGCGTCGGCTTCATCGGAGAATGGACGGGCTAGGTCATCGATGTCCATGCCGAAGATGATCTACGTCGAGGCATCGCTAAATCAAGCTCCGACTTCACCAAGTCAAGAAACTTGTGAAGAAAACACACTCTACTACTTGGCAAGAGGTAGAGGATGAAGAAATAGGAAGTGGGTAGACTTTAGATTTGGATTTCACACTCTTTTTCATCACTTGCCATTGATGGAGGCAAGCTTTCTTCACTTGAAGAAAATGAAGAAGAAGGTAAAAATGTTATGATAAGTTATTTTAAAATATAAAATAAAAGAATACTTATCATAATCTTTAACCATGGTAATGTGTAGAGAATCAATCATGGTTAAAGGAATGGTTAGGGTCAAGCTAGAGACAAAATGGTCACTTAGTCAAAGTGTTCATGAAGCTTCATGAAAACAACAAATGAAAGCCACTATTTCATTTCATTTTCTTTTATTCATTTATCATAAATAAATGGATAATTAAATAAGATAAATGAATAACAAATAATAAACCCTAACCATTTCATTAACCAAGGTTTAATACTTTACACTTAACCAAAAAGCATGTATCATCAAACATGATACAAGCAAGTGCACAAAATCATATCACATATATAATGCGCACATCCGAGTGAGAAAATCCATTCAAAGTGAACCGATACTAGTTAATGCAAAGTAATATATCAAATATATAATTATACATTAAATCATTAAATCAACACATGATTCAATGATCTGGTCATGTCGCACATAACCGACTGGTATCAATAATAACAACTTATCGAATCAACACTTGATCCGATAACCCGGCTATATCGCATATAACCGATCAATGTCGTATCGCGAGAATCGAATACAGTATCACATACTGGTATTATTCTCGGTCCCGCACATATCTCATATGCGCTCCTATTTCGTTTCGCTTGAGCCAGGAAACCTCTGTGTAGGACTCTAAAGACTCGTCAATACGCCAGCAGCAGATGATGATCATATCAAACATCCACAAGCCGCAAGCGGTCTGCTAAACGTAACGGCCACCCGGGTATTGAGCGATCAGAAGATCGACGAGCAAGCCCGCTCACACTCCAGTGAATCCAACCAGTAACACTACCGTACAGTCCGGTCTGATCGTCTGATATGTCGCATATCTCGCCTAGGGGTGGTAAACGTCAGACCCCAATAGCTCGATAAGTCGTGTCGATATGAGGTCTATAACAGTTTGAGAAACTACTGGTAACACTTACCAGTAAATCTCAGCAACCCTGGCCAGGGATTTCTGGTTATAGCCAATCGAACACAGCGCAACATCAACTCCCTATACCGGGAGAGACGAATCCCCTCCTATCGCTCATTGCCTCCATGTGACTCGGGACTGTACCCAAAAACCACCGTTTTGCACGCCCTCTTGGACGTGGTAAGGTGGAAATCAAAGCACAGTGGGAACCACACAAGACTCTATGACGATCTCGGGTCAACAGACTACTCTGTACCAGTGTCACCAGAGAACTGCCATATGACGTGAGGTATAATACCATCTGGGAGTTCTCAGCGAGTCCGTCCAGTGTACCCAGTCTCTACTGAGCACCCGTATATCATCTTTGATGTCAAACACCGATGGATATGGGATCATCCATCGCCCATCTGTATGGGTCGAGAAGGTATACGCTAGTCTACTCTGGTATATCGATGCCCCGTCTCGATACACCCACGACTAGGGACTTTGAAGGATGTACTTATAGACTGTCTGTCCCCACTAGTATGATCTGCATCATAGTCCAGGTAGTCAAGAACATATCCTAAGGGCTTTACCAACATGTGTCAGAGAGACAATCAGTATACACGTTAAGGTAAAGAGCAACCAGATAGCATACTATCATGTCGAGCAAGAAAGTCCTCCCTATATATGTCCCAGCATCCACTACAATGTACATCCAATGTACAGTAATGGCCTCTAGGGCATACATATAACTAACAATCTCCCACTTGCACTAGGGCCATCTGTAGCAGTGGTTGTAGTATCTCATACTCAACCATCCCATAAAAGTCTCTCTCTGGGAACAGGCCTTTGTGAGTGGATCCGCTGTGTTGTCCTCTGAGTCTACTCTCCTAACCTCGATCTCCCTGGAGATCAACCATCTCCATGATCAAGTGATACTGCCTTAGAATATGTCTGGATCACTGATGGGACCGGCGTTCCTTGGCATAAGCCACAACTCCATTGTCACACAATGGGAGGAACATAGTTCATCACATGAACCAATATACACCCAAACAGCCTCTTTGGTAGTATCTTAAGTAGCGATGTATCCAGCCTTTATCGTCTAGTATGTCACGGTATCTAGCTTGGAACTCTTCCAACATACCGTCCCTCCACTGAGGGTAAAGACAATGCCTGTGACTGACATTCAGTCGTCTTTATCACCCTGGAACCCTTCCAGTGATTCTCCCCAGGATCGATTGATACCATCTCACTGCAACTAGTGAGTATCCTAACATCCAATTAGATCTATCTCATAGATCCAAAACTCAGGATTTAGGAGGTATCATTTTGATCCTATGTGGAGAATCATTGTGATAAGCGAAGATTGATCGAGCGTAGCATAGGAAACTCCTTCCCTATCAAGAGTATGTCATCCATGTACTCTACGAGGATCGTCACCATACTCCCTACTTCCTTTTTGTTTATACAAGGTTCATCTACCATTTTGATGATGTCAACTTCTTTGACTAATCCATCAAAACAGATGTTCCAACTCCGCGATGCCTGCTTTATCCTATAAAGCATCTTGTACACGTTTCCGCTGCTCCCACTGTTTACGAGGCCCTCTGGCTGTGTACTTATAGACGCACTCTTCTAAAACATCATTTAGAAAAGCAGTCATGACACCCAACCACCAGATTTCGTAGTCATGGTATGTAGCCGTGACAAGTAGGATCTGGATGGACTTAAGCATAGCTCCTTAGAAAAAGTTTCATCATGATCCACACCTGGTCGATGACGAAAAGCTTTAACAAGTCTTTGCTTTGAAAGTCTCAACTTTTCCATCTACACCAAGTAATCTTCTCAAGATATACTTGCTCCTGATGGGGATTTAACCCTTCAGATATAGCAACCAAAGTCCATACTTTGTTGGTGTATAAGGATTCCATCTCAGATCGATAAACATCCAGCCATTCTTACAGAGTCTTACTCTCGATGGCCAGCTTGAAACTAGTTAGGTCATCATCTCATGATGCAATCCTCGCTCCCACTGTCATAGAGGAACCGAAGTATCTCTCAGGTGGGTGAGGAACCCTACTAGATCGGCGGAGAGGCTGAGGTTCGTTGGAATCTACTGAATCCTTTGGTTCTACCAAATCATCTGCTGTAGTTCGTATAGCTGGAACATTTCCAGTTCTACATAACAGATCTTGCCTCGAGCTTGTCCGGATTTTGCCTTTAGACATAGGCCAGACAACCCCAAATCTTAACCAACTTAAGATATGGGCTCTTCCCTTTCCATATCACATATGAAGCGGTAGGCAACTGATTTGATTGGAACCCTATTCAATAGGTATGCAGCTTCTCAAGTGCATAACTCCCAAAACGAAATAGGTAACTCAGTAGTACTCATCATAGAGCACACCTTATCATATAGGGTGTTATTGCTCCACCCTGATATACCATCGTGCTATGGTGTATACGGAGGAGTAATGCTGAGAGAGAATCTCATTCTCCTTTAAAATAGTCCAGGATTTCCGTGCTCAAGTATTCTCCTCCTTGATCTCATCATAGGACATAATACTTTACCTTTATTGGTTCTCTACTTCTAACTTATATTCTGTGAATATCTCAAAAGGTTCGGACTTGTGTTTCAACAGGAACATATGTCTGAATCTTGAGAGATTATCAGAGAATGTAACGAAGTACAAAGAACCAGTCTTGGCATGTGTAGACAGGGGACCTACATACATCAACATGTATCATCCCAAGAGTTCACTAACTCTCTCTCTGTTTCCAGTAAACGGAGCTATGGTCATCTTATCTTTGTGACATGACTGGCGAGTTTCACAAGATGTAAATTCAAACTGATTTAAATATGCATCTATATGTAACTCTAGCTAGTCGGGTCACATTGATATGACCTAGTCTACAATGCCTCAAGAAGGATTCGTTCATTTCTGAACTCTTCCTCTTGTGTGTGTTCCATATACTAAGAACTGTAGTTTGATTTAGAACATCAACGCTTTTAGATAACGTGCCTGATACGTTCAACTTTTGATATAGGAAATGTTCAAAACATTATCCAACAATACAAAATTTTATCATTTCTTTACTGATAAAGAGACTGATATAATTTTGTATATCAGGTTCGGTATCTAATAACATTCGTTCAGAATCAATGTATTTGTAATACAGGGTGATAGTGACCAACAGACTTGGCTGCAACACTTGCCCCGTTTTCTGCCTCATGAAACTTATCACCCGTTCTCAGTTCTCTACCTTTCTGTAGCCCTATGTAACATATTACATATCTGGGATCCTGATCTGGTATCACATACCCAGGACGTAAAGGATACTGAGAAACAGTTCTGTATAATGAACACACCCGAAGATGATGCATCAGCATGCATTCTCTTCGTTTGGGCGGCACGGGAAATCTGGTATTCCCCAATTTCCTGCTCTGTCTTATAACAATTATAAGTTGGAGCGGGACCAACGTTCCCCAGCTCAGTATAACAAGCGGGTTCGGTCAAATATCCGTATTATTATCTTGATTAAGGCGTGATATGGTCGCTACCAGGAGAGAGAGAGAAGAAAACACTCAGCGTGCGCTCTTGCAAGAATAGATTGGTTATTATTTTATCTAATCAGGATGGTTCCCACTGCTTTTTATCAAATCTTCCTTCAAACCCTAAAAGGAAAGACTAGCCGGGATTAATTACACACTACAAGTTCGCCAATCTTTCAGCCAGGCCAGTGTCGGTACTTTGAGGGAGGTCCCCCGTGCTTTCGCACGAACCTAATTAATGTAAACCTCGTTTTCCCAGAGGCGTAACCCCGTTGACACCTTTCTAGACACCTACTTGATCAGCTAATTGTAATGTATAAAACTCTCCCAGGAGTAACTCTTACTCGCAGCGGGTATCGGGATCCAACTATCTCATAGAAGGTATGCAATCTCATTGCAAATTTCAACACTTGAAATTCCCGATAATATTTTGCCCCAAGCGATCTATGACCTTGACTGAGTCAACAAATCATAGACCACAAGTAAAGTTCAACCCGTCATTTCTTGATTGAATTAAACCCACCCGCACGACCCTTGACTGAGTCAACAAGGCCGCACGACTACCCTAATCCAATCGCATCATATGCTTTGCAGATAAGCACTAATCAGCTACCGTACACTACGCCTTGACTGAGTCAACAAACGCAGCACGAATACTAACTAGGACTTATCTGTAATGACGGAGGGCTACGTCAGGTTTTTAAGAAAACCTTTTGCGTAATGAACTTTATATCGTTGTAGAATCAAATGATTTTAAAATGGAGTGTTTTTGAGGCTTTTCTAGTTTTGCTAAAGGGGTCACTCCCGGTGAAGGGATCGTCGGCCCTTTCCTCGTCGAATGAGGTGCGGGATATATCATATATATCACTATGCAAAGCAAAAACTCTTAAAAGCAATCAAAAGAAAAACCGAGTGTGTAGCATCTGCCAGTTATTGCTAAAGGAGTCACTCCCGGTGAAGGGATCTCGGTCCTTTCCTTATCGAATAAGGTGCAGGATATATCACATATACCGCTGTGCAAATCAAGAACTGTAGCTACCTGTTTTATTTTGAAATTCGATTCTACAACATCTTAGGTTTCTTTTATTTCATTAATCACATTAATGAAGTCCCATCATTTATATACCTAAACATCACAGATAAATACGACGAACACTTATGCCATCCGCATTCGCTTCGATGTCCCCTCGTGCACCGTTAGGTTAGGTAACTAACGGCAGAGCGGGACAGGGCTAGCACGGGTGTAAAACATAAGTAACGTCTATATAATATATCATATATACTATATACAGTATCCATCACAGAACATATCAGATGATCACATCACAGATATCGCAGCAGAAGAAGCATATGAAATATTGGATATACTAGGACGTCCGAGTTTTCAATACGAACCAGTATAAAACACGGATTCCACGGTCGCGATGAATAGCCAAACCCACACCCCTAGACCCCTACGAGAGCGGCAAGCAACCCTACCAATTCTAGAGTTAGGAGACCCGGACTCGACTCCTCGAGTTGGTCTCCCACTGGACTCCAGAACCCGGTTACATGTGCTCCCCTCCTTGGGTCTATCCTAGTGCGGAAAAGTAAATAATATACAAAGGGTGACATCTTCCGCAACCTGGAAGTGCCCCAATAAAAGAATATTACATACAAGTTTTTACATGAATGAAAATGAAAAACACTCATCTCACATAAAAAACCCCGGCTATTCAAACACGACGATCCAATATAACATATCCAGCAACACATAACATCACATGTCATCAACGTAAGTAAATATGTCCATCCCAATTGCTGTTGACATATAGCAACGAAACCGGCGATATCACATATTACACTTACGGTCACAGAAAAGAAAGTGTAAAACTACAACAGTTGGAATCCGCAACCACCTCAGACATCGCATGCCTGACCAAATGAATTACTTAGACATCGCATGCCTAACAATTATAAACCCCGCATTTTAGTCTCAAAATCGAAAACACTTTTCAATATCAAGTCGGGTAATTCAACAAGATTCCCGACATCCTGATCGAATACTCGTCGCAAACTTTAGTAGGCGGCCGCACCCCCGACGCCGTCGACGAAGTGCACCAAGGCGGAACACCGCTGCCGCGAGCAACCGAACGGATGCTTTCGGCGACGGGGTTCTCCTACAGTCACTTGGTCGGGGCTATGGAGTGAGGCTGTCTATTAAGTTTACCCGGCGAGTATTCGCGTATGCTACGTGATTGCGACGGACTTTTGATCACATCAAAATTCCGTGGCAACCGATCAAGTGAGACTAAAGTGCTATGTTTATAACATTCATTCAGTTATCTCATAACTTCTTGTGAATTCCAATTATTGTATCCCATTCCAGATAATTAGAAAATGTTAAACTTTCCGATTGAACATTCGAACACCCAAGTTTTCCCGATACAGATCAACACATGAAATAAGTCTAACAACATTCAGTTCGTGCCTCAGTACCGACGGTCCAGCCGTAGAAGGGTCAAGCCAACGCCTCACATGTGGCACGCCGTACTGCCCCAAACCCTAAGGTTCAAAGGGCAGTTCAAGACGGTCACATAATCGAGTTAAGGTTTGTTGTCTTCTAGAGGGTCCATCACGTTACTTGCGCTACTTAGAACATCGTTAAACTACGGAAAAATCCAACACTTGGAAATTTCCCGACAGGGAAAAAATTGGGTATTTATATCCGGTCGAACTTTTTAACATATTCTTAAAATTTATCCGGAAAGCCACACAGACAAAATTTGATACTCCGATCGAATATACGAATCCCCTAAAACAACCCCAGAAAATTCAACTCTGTAGTCAGATTTAAAATATCCCAGGAAAACCAACACAGAAAAATACGAATTACTGTGCAAACTTCAAGTGCTGATGTGACAAGGAGACCGCGGAACCGCCGCACAAGCCAAGCTTGTGCCGCGGTTCCGCCGCGTATTGGTGGAATCACGTTCTCGAATTTCACAGTAATTCATAGAAAAGCCAGCTGATTTTTCTGCATATTTTTAATTTGGAAAAAGACCAGATTTAAAAAAAAAGGACAGAGAGCATTTTTTGGGTTGGGGTTTCGGGTCGTTCGGACTTCAAACTCCGTCTGGACTTCGCCTAAGGCTCTAGCTAGGCTCTGATACCACTGTAGGGTTCCTAGGTACCCTAATTGAGGTCTCACAAGGTATCAACCATTCCAATTTCAAATTTAAACGGTGCCGAGAAACCCTAGAACGGATCGTTGGCTAGATTTCTAGGCGAAAAAGCAAACTAGTTAACACTTAACTAAGAGATACGGAAATACAACCTTTGTAGATCCGGTTCTCCACCTCCATAGCTCCGCAATGAAGTCTCCTCGCTGTCCATAACAAGTCCCGGGCTCTAGCGTCGGCTTCATTGGAGAATGGACGGGCTAGGTCATCGATGTCCATGCCGAAGATGATCTACGTCGAGGCATTGCTAAATCAAGCTCCGACTTCACCAAGTCAAGAAACTTGTGAAGAAAACACACTCTACTACTTGGCAAGAGGTAGAGGATGAAGAAATAGGAAGTGGGTAGACTTTAGATTTGGATTTCACACTCTTTTTCATCACTTGCCATTGATGGAGGCAAGCTTTCTTCACTTGAAGAAAATGAAGAAGAAGGTAAAAATGTTATGATAAGTTATTTTAAAATATAAAATAAAAGAATACTTATCATAATCTTTAACCATGGTAATGTGTAGAGAATCAATCATGGTTAAAGGAATGGTTAGGGTCAAGCTAGAGACAAAATGGTCACTTAGTCAAAGTGTTCATGAAGCTTCATGAAAACAACAAATGAAAGCCACCATTTCATTTCATTTTCTTTTATTCATTTATCATAAATAAATGGATAATTAAATAAGATAAATGAATAACAAATAATAAACCCTAACCATTTCATTAACCAAGGTTTAATACTTTACACTTAACCAAAAAGCATGTATCATCAAACATGATACAAGCAAGTGCACAAAATCATATCACATATATAATGCGCACATCCGAGTGAGAAAATCCATTCAAAGTGAACCGATACTAGTTAATGCAAAGTAATATATCAAATATATAATTATACATTAAATCATTAAATCAACACTTGATTCAATGATCCGGTCATGTCGCACATAACCGACTGGTATCAATAATAACAACTTATCGAATCAACACTTGATCCGATAACCCGGCTATATCGCATATAACCGATCAATGTCGCATCGCGAGAATCGAATACAGTATCACATACTGGTATTATTTTCGGTCCCGCACATATCTCATATGCGCTCCTATTTCGTTTCACTTGAGCCAGGAAACCTCTGTGTAGGACTCTAAAGACTCGTCAATACGCCGGCAGCAGATGATGATCATATCAAACATCCACAAGCCGCAAGCGGTCTGCTAAATGTAACGGCCACCCGGGTATTGAGCGATCAGAAGATCGACGAGCAAGCCTGCTCACACTCTAGTGAATCCAACCAGTAACACTACCGTACAGTCCGGTCTGATCGTCTGATATGTCGCATATCTCGCCTAGGGGTGGTAAACGTCAGACCCCAATAGCTCGATAAGTCGTGTCGATATAAGGTCTATAACAGTTTGAGAAACTACTGGTAACACTTACCAGTAAATCTCAGCAACCCTGGCCAGGGATTTCCGGTTATAGCCAATCGAACACAGCGCAACATCAACTCCCTATACCGGGAGAGACGAATCCCCTCCTATCGCTCATTGCCTCCATGTGACTCGGGACTGTACCCAAAAACCACCGTTTTGCACGCCCTCTTGGACGTGGTAAGGTGGAAATCAAAGCACAGTGGGAACCACACAAGACTCTATGACGATCTCGGGTCAACAGACTACTCTGTACCAGTGTCACCAGAGAACTGCCATCTGACGTGAGGTATAATACCATCTGGGAGTTCTCGGCGAGTCCGTCCAGTGTACCCAGTCTCTACTGAGCACCCGTATATCATCTCTGATGTCAAACACCGATGGATATGGGATCATCCATCGCCCATCTGTATGGGTCGAGAAGGTATACGCTAGTCTACTCTGGTATATCGATGCCCTGTCTCGATACACCCACGACTAGGGACTTTGAAGGATGTACTTATAGACTGTCTGTCCCCACTAGTATGATCTGCATCATAGTCCAGGTAGTCAAGTACATATCCTAAGGGCTTTACCAACATGTGTCAGAGAGACAATCAGTATACACGTTAAGGTAAAGAGCAACCAGATAGCATACTATCATGTCGAGCAAGAAAGTCCTCCCTATATATGTCCCAGCATCCACTACAATGTACATCCAATGTACAGTAATGGCCTCTAGGGCATACATATAACTAACATTAAGCATAAGCCGGACAACTCCCCGTACCTTAACATCGTTAAGATATGAACTGTTCTATATCCAATACAGAAACAGAGGCACTGATTTAATTGGAACCAGATTCAAATCATGCAGCTGTCTCCAGTGCATGTCAACTAAATGGAGAAAGGCCGATCAGCATTACTCAACTTAGGAATACATCCAGATATGAGTAACCTGAAAGAGAAGCAAGTTCTCATAATCATTACTATCAACTGAATACCATACACAAGTATCTACATCTTCGATCACCTTGAAGAATCCTGATACTTGCAACGCCTAGTTCTTTACTTTATTCTTATACTTATAACTTCTCATAACTTGGACCTTACATTTTTACGAAACACATGTTTAAGAACTAGAGAAGTCATAAGTAAACAGTATATAGTACAAGTACCACCCCCTCTGTCCTTATGGACACTGGACAACATACAATACTCTGTATAAGTCCCCTGAGTCTAATAACTCATTCTCTGTGTGTCGTAGGTTGAAAACTGTACTTATGGTTAAGAAGAATCATACCGCTGTTTAATGCTCCTTACCTAACCATCCACTGATATAGGTAATGTCATAGACATAATTTCAAAAAGATATATCTCACTTTATAAAAATAAACGTACAGATATATCAATTTGAAATTGGTGTATTACAACGGATATTTAAAACCAAATATTTGCCGTCCGGCAAACAACCCAGGTGATTTCCTCAAATATCACCTATTACAACGAATCCCGATATAATGAGGACGATCACCCAATTCCCAATAACTTACTCCCACTCATCATCTGTAAAACCATACAGATGTGAGAATCACACCTGGTAAATACATACCATGGAGTAAGGACTAATTGGGAAATCAGTTTTCTATCGACAATACACAGTGAAACTGAAACATGAATATGTTTCGAAGGGGTTTCCGGGTATTCTTAGTAAGGCCTCTTCCATTATCAGATTCACAACTGTAACCACATATTTCTTTGCCATCTCTCCAAATCCCTTTATATGTCTTTAGTCGTTACCTTCTGTGCACCTTCGTTAGGCTAAATGGTTTTCTTCCTTCCCTACCGTTCGGCACCAGCCTATGGTTTGGAAGAAGACTATCCAATAAGCGTAATAGGTGTACTGTCCTAATCCTAGGAGCACTTGCAACGCGAGAGAAGGTAAAGATAAAACACAACTGAATAAACCTTATTCCTATTTCTCCTGAACCAGAATCCATTCCCGAACTGGAACAAGTTCCTTCGAGTTCGTATATAACCATACGATGGAGTATCCAAATAACTGTGGATCTTCACAGTAATACGGAGTGTTCTGGAGAAATACAAAGGTGAAGTAGGAGTGGCGATGAAATACTTGGTTTGGTCGTGAATAGCAGTCGCAATTTACTTTGCCCTCTTTCTAATCCCTTTATTTGTCTTTACTTAATACCTTCTGTACACCATCGTTAGGCTAGTTGGTTTTCTTCATTCCCCACAGTTCGGCAACTGCCTATGGTTTGGAAGAAGACTATCCAATTAGCGTAATAGGTGTACTGTCCTAATCCAAGGAACACTCGCAACATGAGAGAAGGTAAAAGGAAAAGACAACATAATAGTCCTATTCGTTTTCTCCATAACCGGAAACCATCCTCGAATCTGGAACAAGTTCCTTCGAGTTCGTATATAACCATACGATGGTTTTATCCTATGGAAATGGATGTTCGTAGTAATACGGAGTGTTCGGGAGAAAATGGTAAAAGTAGGAGTGGCAATGAGGAATGCAACTCAGACAATCCAAAAGCCAGTGTTTTTAACAAGGTTCGGTTAACTTGGTCACTGAGTTATAGTCTAGGGGCCGGTCATGGTCACTGCCAAAGAGAGAGAGAAAAGAAACACTCAGCGTGCACTCTAACTTAGATCAGAATGGTTATCAATTTATCTAATCAGGAAACCTCCCACTGTATCGTCAAATTCTCCTCCAAACCTGAAGGAAGAATTAGTCAGGATCACCCGAGGAGTAAACCAACTCATTAGTAGGAATCGGGATCCAACTATCATCGCATGATAACGTGATGGAATCCACTCACGTTATCACACTTCAGAAGGTATGCGCATATCTGGCAAGTTTTAGTTTCTTTAGAAACTCCCGATGTGATTTTTACTCATGCTCTTATGACCTTGACGAAGGTCAACAAATCATAAGTCACATGAGTTCTACCCGTCATTGTCCAGGTTAATTTGAACCCACCCGTATAAGACCTTGACGAAGGTCAACAAGGCTATACGACTGTCCCAAACCAACGCATCTATCTATGCAACAGAAAGGTAACAAGCAGCTACCATACACTATGCCTTGACGAAGGTCAACAAACATAGCATGAATACTAAGTGCTACCCGTCTGAAATGACAGAGGGCTACGAATGGTTTTTGGCGAAAAACCTTTAACGTAATGAACTTGATATCGTTGAAGGAACCGGATAGCTTTTTATAAAAATATAGTGGCAAAAACCTTTGCTAAAGAGGTCACTCCCGGTGAAGGGATCATGGCTCTTTCCCCGTAGAATGAGGTGCAGGATATTCCAACTGAATAACACGATACAAATCAAAAGGCAATCGGCTATAGTGAAGTTATTACCCTGATGCAAACTGTCTAAGGGGTCACTCCCGGTAAAGGGATCTCGGCCCTTGCCTCGTCGACTGAGGTGCTGGATATTCATAACCGAATACCACTGTACAAAACAAAAGAGAACATCCTTGCAATAACAGCTTTTTTTTGAAAAATGTTCCAACAATATCAATCAGGTTTGTTTAGCTTGCATTGATCCGAATCAATGCAGTCCCATCAATTGATCACACCAATAAAGAACGAAAATACGATGTACGTATATGCCATCCGCATTCGCCACTGGGTCCCGTCATCACCCGTTAGGTTACTTAACTAACGACAGAGCGGGGACTGGACTAGCGCGGGTGTAAAACATATACAACATCTACTAGTATATATATAACAATATAATAATCGCTCCAAGCGTGATAAAATTCAACATCACAGAAATGTAATAAGCATCACAGAATAATACAAATAGTCTAGGATCCCCGGGTTTCATAGAGCCGCTACTGAAACCCGACGTTCCCCTGGTCGTGTGGATAGCCTGTGCAATGAAATCCTAGACCCCTACGGGCGCTGCAAGTTACCCGCCAAAACCTGAAGCGAGGCAACCCCCTTCAACAAAGTGAATGGACCACCCAACACCTCACGGAATCCGGTAACTTGAGCACCCCTCCTTGAGTCAATCTGTACCCCCTACGAGTGTGGCGAATAGCCCGCCAATTCTAGAGTGAATCCCCCCTCCGTCTCAAAGCCATGAGATGCGGGCCCGTTGCCCTCTAGAACCCAGCTACCCGTGCACCCCTCCGCGGGGTAATCCTAGTACAGAAAGTAAAATATATATAACGGGTACATCGACCTCAGCCCGGTCGTGCCCCAAAAGAATAATATACAAACAGGCAGTGATGGCAATCCACATGTCGGACGTTCGCCCCGCAATATCAAATGTACAAATACAACCAAACTGTACTACCATTGCATCCAGGTTATCCACCACGACAAATCCGCTACATCACAGCACAACACAGAAAATCAACGTGAATGTCACGTTCGCAAATCCGTCTAAAAGTGCTATAGCAATTAGACAGGATTTACCGATCAAATGACATTCGAGGTCGCAGATATAATGTAAATACTGTGAACTAATATATTTAAAATTTTTGATCGACAAAATTTCCCGATGTGGGCCCCAAGTAAAATTCCCAGTACTCAAAATAATCTGGGCCAAAACAAAAATACCAGAAACCTCATTTCCAAGTCAGAAACCACTGCATGAAAAATGGTGCCCTAATTCTACTGTAGTGCGGCGAAACCGCGGCCAAAACAAGGTTAATACCGCGGTTCCGTGGCGCCATGACGAGATCAGTGTACCAAATTTCAACAGTGTTATTTAAAAAGCCTGCCTGATTTTCTGACGTACCTGAAATAATTTTTAGAGCACAAAAAAATTTCGACAGAAACTCAGAAATTGAAAACACGGTTTCGGAAATTTCGTTCGATCGATATTTTAAATACGTTAGAACAATCTAGTAAAGGTTAATGGCGTGGCTCTGATACCATGTAAGTGTACGGTAGCGCCCCGGCCATCTGTCCGAGGCCAAAATGCGGAAACGAAATTTTTTCTAAACTAGAAACCGGCGCTATCGTATGCCTGAAACCCGGATCGAACCATTAACCTACAACTAGCAACTAGAGAAGGGTTGGAAAGGCTATACCGATCGATCTGTGTCCTTCGGTCTTTGGCCACCATCCCAAGCTCCTCGCAGCATCTCAGGTCTCGATCTCCTCATCGGAAAGGGCACCACATCTTCGAGTCTTTTTACGGGCTCCCGCTTCGTCCGAAGTAACTTGGGCACGAAGTTCGCTAGCCGACGTGTCCAAGGTGATGTAGAGAATGTTTGTGATCACTCTTGCATCCATTGTATGGATAGAGATTGAAGATGAAGCCATTGGAGGAAATGGTGAGCTAGAGGAGGAAGAAGAAGAAGAGGCCTTTTCTTTCTCATGTGTGTTATGAAAAATGAGAGAGTTAGAACCAATAATATAAGAGCTAACCTCTTTACATGGCTGCCCTCTCTCTCTCCATCTTTCATTTCACACTTAAATCCATTAATTAACATGACATGTTCACCAAAAAAGAGACCATGAGTCACCAAATTGAACATGCCACATTAATTGCTTCTCATGATGACTTAAGCTCACTATTTCCACCAAAGTAAATATTAACCCAAATGTTTACAACAATAAAAAAATACGGCAATATCTAAAGTAAACTCGTGACGGGTCACAAGGATACTCCTCACCTGTATATACATACCTGCATCCGCATTCCGACTGAATGCGAATGCGATGAGACTAAAGTAATCCAACAAATCTAATACTAGGATCCGGCTTAAACCAAAGCCCACTAGTATGATCCGTCCGATCATGATCCGTGCACTACTGCACGTATATGATCAGACCCTGCCATATATCATACGGCCTCTACAACGTTTCGCCCGAAACTTGAAAAATGTCTGTGGGAGATTCTAAAGACTCGTCAATACATTGGCTGTGGATTTAAACACTAGCACGTCAGACGTACTAGCCGTACGTAATGGGCTACCAGTATTGACGAAAATGGAAGTCGATGAGCGAACTCATCTTGATACCCTACTGAGCCTATCAGTGACAATATCCGTACAGTCCGGTCCGTTCGTCTATGAGCATCGCATATCGGGTCTAGGGGGTTGGTAAAAGTCAGACCCCCAAAAGCGGTACAAGTCGTGTCGGAGTGTAGCCCAGAACACCCTGAGATACTACTGGAATACCTACCAGTAAATCTCCTGCCTTGGGCAAGGACTTTGTGTAATGGCTCTCCTAGATACAACACGATCTCACCCCCAATACCGGGAGAGAAGAAACCCCTGCCGATCCGCTCACTGCCTCCATGTGGCTCGGGACTGTACCCAACTAAAACCTGTTTGCACGACTCCTTTGAGCCGTGGTAGGGTAATAATCAAAGCACAGTGGGAACTCACACGAGACAAATTACGATCTCAGGTCGATGAACTAACATGTACACATGTCACCAGGGAACTGGTATCTGACGTCAGGTATAATACCAACTAGCATGTGTTAGTGTATATGCCCTAGGGGCCATTATTGTATCATACTAGATTGTATATTACTTAATGGAAGCTTAGGATATTCACAGTTGTATATACAGTCTTACTAAACATGGTAGTATGCTACTTGGTTTGTGTCTACTTTAATATGTGCATATGTTTCTTGTAACGTATCACTTATACATATTAGTAGAGCCCATAGGATCTTTGCTTGATTACCAGCGTCGTGATGGCAGTCACACTAGTGGGGGCTGGGTAGTCTGTAAGCAACATCCTATACAGGTCCCTGGTCGTTGGATTATCGAGATAGGGCATCGATATTCCGGAGTAGACTAAGTGTGTACGCTTCTCATCCCAGTTGGGGAGATGGTCTGTCCCACAGCCATCAGTACGTCGTACTGGAGATAGTATGCAGGTGCTCGTTAGGTTACGGGTACACCGACAAGACTCGCAGGGGAACTGATTGGTTGGTATTATACCCATCGTCAGTTAACAGTTCCCAGATGACATGAGTACAGCATAGTCTGCAGACTTGACACTGCTACTTCGCCTCGAGTGTGTCCCACTGTTCTTAGATTGCAACCCTACCACGGCTCAAATGAGTCGTGCAAACAGGTAGCAGTTGGGTGCAGTCCCGAGCACTTGCAGGCAGTAGTGGTTAGATAGGATTCGTTTCTCCCGGTATTGGGAGATGATATCGCGCTGTGTCAGAGAGCCATTACGCAAAGTCTCTGGCCAGGGCAAGCGAGATATACTGGTAGGTTCCAGTGGCTTCTCAGGGTGTAATGGGCTTCGCTCCGACACGACTTATACAGCTATTAGGGGACTGACGCTTGCCGCCCCTAGGCTTGATATGCGATAGTCTTAGACGAACAGACCGGACTGTATGGAGATTGTCACATCAGGCTCAGTAGGGGTTCGGATGGTTTTCCTCATTGGCCTTCTTATCGACATCTACCTGGGGACCGTTACGTACAGCTAGTGCCGCTTGCGGTCTGTGGTTAAACCCACTGCCAGCGTAGTGTCGAGTCTTTAGAGTCCCACATAGAGAGTTTCCCTGCTCCAGGCGAAACGATATAGAGGTCGTATGGTTTTACGACAAGGGTTCGGACGCATACGTGTGTTTACGCACGTACGACTTTTTCGGAAAGTTTTTACTAGTCGGCTTTGGTTTAAGCCATATTCTAGTATCGGGTTATTGGATTTATACAGTCTAAAGTTTTTCCATGTTTTCACGGATTGGAGGGGCGTTCTCGTAATTTGTCGGGAAGCTTCTAGAAGAGTGGTGACTAAGGGGTTAAGGTGGCATTGCATTAAATGAGATTAGTGACTCATTTGTGTGATTCATCCAAGTCATTAATACATCATAAATGCTTAATGACTCATGGAGATGAATCACTCATAGATATTTATGAAGCATGGTTGTTAAATCTATTATTTGATTTTTGGATAAATAATAATGCTTCATATATATTATGATAACATCATTATCTCATTTCATTCTCATCTTCACCTTCTCTCTCCTCAAGCTCACTCTCTCTTCAAACCCTAACCCTAGCCTCTCATGTGTTGAGATCAAGGGTTAGCTAGACTAATACATCCATAACCTCACTCTATATCTTCTAGGTAGCTTAGATTAGCACTTTAAGCAACCTAGTTATCTCAAGTTTGAGATTAAGCTTGGCGTAGGAGCTTTCGGGTGGATCGTCTTTGATTCGAGGAGGCCATTGAGGTGCCGATGTTCCAAGGAGCCTATGAGGAGTGGAGGACCGCGATGAAGACCCGAAAGACTAGTATCGTAAGGTATAACTTCGTATCCGAGTAGTTAAACCTCTAGTAGATTGTTAGCAATGGTTTAGATAACGATTCATGCGCTCAAGTCCGTGTTACGAAGCTTTGATAATCGTTTTTCATATATTCCGCCTCCCCGCAAGTTCGTGGGGTGCGTGACATGGACTTACAGTGGTATCAGAGCCAACTAAACCATTACTAGCTTGTTAGCAACTGATTAGAAGTTCGATCGACGGAAAACACGAAAACAAAAAACCGAAAACCCCAAGTTTCTGTTAATTTTAAAAGTGTCTGAAAAATAATTTGACATACCTTAAAATTCACAGCAGGGAAATATAAGAATACTGGGAAAATACGAGCCGCTAACTCGGCAAGACGGCCACGGATCCGCAGCAAGAAGGAGCTTTTGGCCGCGGATCCGCCGCCGAGTCAACGCCGAGTTGACTCGGATTTGCTCTGTTATTCATATTTATTGGTGTTTTGGATTCCTGTATGCTCTGTTTCTACCCAGGTTGCTTCAGTGCAGGTTTGCTTTTGGGGTAGACACGGAATATGGTATTCGATCGATGTTCTAAGATATTTGCTAATTGGGTTTTTATCGGTAATGTTTAATGTGTTCGTAAACTTTCCCTAACTGCTAGTATGTCGGTTGGCAGGGGGTTGTTTCTGAAATGTTTACTGTTTGTGTATATGAACTGTATTAGACTGTTGTGATGATTAGCCGGGTTTGAGATGTGTTTAATATTCATTCATTCAATGTAAATGTAATTTGATGTAATATTCTTTTGCGGGGCACATCCAGGTTGCGGTTGTAGCCACCATTGTATTATTTCTTTTTACTGTTTTTGCTCCTAGGATAGACCCAAGGTGGGGTACACAAACTACTGGGTACGTTGAAGTGTTTAGTGGCCTACTCACGTTGTTGAGGGAGACCGCTTCGCTTCGGGTACTTGGCGGGTAGTTTGCCGTACCCGTAGGGGTCTGGGGTGGGGTAATGGCTATTCATCACAACTGTGTAATCCGTCTTTTATTACTGGCTCAAAGAAAATGCGGATTGCTAGTAAATCCAATAAAGTTCATCTGTGATCTGGAATGCTTATTATTGCGTCTGACGAATGTACAATATCTATATATGATAGCTATTAGACGTCACTTATGTTTTACACCCGCGCTAGCCCAGCCCCCGCTCTGTCGTTAGTTAAGTAACCTAACGGGTGATGACGGGACCCAGTGGCGAATGCGGATGGCATAAGAGGATGTGGTATTTTCCTTGTTTTCTGCAATGATAAGATTAACGATGGGACGCATTATTATAATGCAAAGAAAATAAACCAAAGTTGAATCGTTGGAACAAATTTAAAAGAAACCACTCGGTTATTTTAAAAGAGCAGAATTTTTTAATTGCGGAGCTTTAAACACTCCTTTTAAAAAGCTATCAGGTTCCTTCGATTATATCAAGTTCACTACGTTCACGGTTTTGCCAAAACCAATCGTAGCCCTCCGTCATTTCTTATGGATGGTCAGTAGTATTCAAGCTATGTTTGTTGACTTTCACCAAGGCATAGTATTTGGTAGCTGCTGGGTATTCATGTCACGTCCCGAAAGTACGGAACATGACCGGCACTTAAACTACGAAACGTCTCGAGGCGTACGTAATCTAAGTAAACCGAAAACCCAGAAATCCAAACCAAGAAAAGTAGTAGAGTGAAGGAAAACCAATTTAAAACAAGTAGTATTAATAGCATAAGCCGAATTATGCGGTTTTTAAGAACATCAAAATTTACTGAAAATTTTGGCAGAGTCTCCTTTGTAAAAACTGGCCCCCAAACGGGATACAACATGAATAGTATACGAAATCAATAAAAAGGTATCCCCAAGCGGGAGCTAGCTCTTCGTCAATCGACGGTCACAACCACACAAGCAATATGATATACAATGCCAACGGCAAGGATCAAAATTCAAAAGGAAACACAAAATCACAAGAAAACCGCAGAAATATAACGCGCGACTCTAAGGTCGAAGGAATAACATCACTGGTCTCTATCTCAAAATAAATACATGTTTGGTTGATGGAACTTCTAGATACAACAGAATAATAATATACAAGATATATAATGGGGGTACGATACAAGTAAACCCACCTACTAGCAAATCACCCGAAATAAACTATGCCCGCAAGCCGTAATGAAACCTGTACGGCAAACCTGCAAGAAACTGGGGCACAACGGGGGTGAGTTGCTAACTCGTGAATAGAAAAACATTTACGAATAGAAATCGCATAAATAACGCAACCTAAGTCAATGATCATAATATATCCTCAATATATATAACATGCAACCTATAACAAGGCTAGGGTAAATATCTAATCCGAGTGCAATCTCATGTGCCCGTGTCAGTACCTCAGGTAGCAATATATCATATGAATGAGGTACGAATGCATGAAAATAGAATACATGTAAATGAAGAACTATTTTCATAACTTAGTGAGATTTCCTTTGTATTTTAAAAATGAGGTATCATAATGAAATCAGCATAAAACAGTGCCTAGCATCGGCACAAAACGTAATCCCAATATCTCGATATCTCTGTATCACAGTCTCTGTACCTCAATATCTCGAAATCTCAATATCTCAATCACAATATCTAGGGCTCCGTCAGTCCAGACCGGCCCCTACTATTCATCTCAAGACCAGGACGGTATCCTCCGGATATCCGACGCGTCGGGTAAAATCACCGGTAGGTAGTGCTCCCCTGCCAGGCTCACATCGTCATCATCACGCGCTTCTTGCCCCGGGGTACCTTACCGGGTCCACCATGTACCCGAAATGGTTCACCGTCTCATCGAATCGGGTCTCGAAATCCATCAGCAAACTCATGGTGGACGACTCATACATCATGGGAAAAACCGCACTTTTTATTTTAAAAGAGAGAAAAGGGTTATTTATGTTTTTGCGGTTTTCCTCCAAATCCAGAAAATCTCATGGAAATCCGAATCCAAAACCTCAATAACACGTAAAATAGTGAATATATGCATGAGAATCCATGAATGCGGAATAACAATGAATAACAGTATGCATGAAGTAGCAGGTAATAACTACAATGTCTAAACTAACATATAAGGCAAGTACGCTATGTCAAGCAATAATATTTTCTAAGGTGTACGTGACATGACAATTACCGATGGAGATGTGTGTGAGCCGGCAAGTAAGTGTACGTGGTACATACGCATCATCGGTAATGGTGCTGGTGTCCTAACAATATGATATCAACATTGCAATAAGAAATTATAACATAAGTATGCGATGCGAAGCGAACCACAATAATACGCGGGAGCTGAATACTAGACGCAACTGTAACTAACCTGCATTAATCTAATATAAGTCCTACAAATGGTGCCTTTTGAAATAACACGAATCATGGGGTTTTGAAAATAGGGGCTACGGTGTTTTTATGAAAAGATACGTCTTTTGAAATATCCGTAGGATCCCTTGGGCTGTCTTTTAAAATAACCACGATTCGTTAGTTTTTGAAATAGGTAAGAATCGAATCTAATCTAACAACTAAACTAAATTAAAGGGCTAAGCTAACGAGCTGGACTACAGGTAAGGAAATCGCCTAACATCTGAGTCGATCCATATACATACGTGTATATATATTTGTCGGTGATCCCGCCTCAATAATATCATATCCGATACCATATCTACAATCAGACATCCCAAGTTAAGAGTGCGGATCAATCATCAAGATATAGCTCGTACGTAAATCCGTCGTACGGCATCCCCAAATCTGGGTACGGGACAATATCATATTCCTCACACCATTCCTCTGGTATCCTCTTTATTCAAGATCATAGTCTAGGGTACTGACCTATGTCTAGTACAATACTAATATCCTCAATATACTCATGATCTGACTACTGATCGACAATCTCATACAAACCGATATCGTCAGCACATATCATCATCAAGGGGGGTATACATCGCCCTATACGGCCTAATATCAATATCCTAGCATATCATGCCTCATACCACGATCACATAACGACCATTTATTTATAACACTATTCACCCGTATCGTCGTCCCAAGATCTGCTATAACACCAGGACGTACCTCAAGTACGAATCCTGCCATATCACCGCAATCACAACCACAAAACAAATCTCCTCGACTCAGCTCAATCCCAAGTATCATCCTCAAATCCGTATGTGAACATATAGTCCCATACCCATGTCATCACATAACTATAAAGAATCCTATGAGCACATATAAATAGGAATGTATGCAAGTATGTATGCGTGTATGTGTAGTGCAACACTACCCTAGGGTTCGCAACACTAAAATAATCCAACACACCAATATCCATCCTAAACATCGTTATTAATCCCAAATAACAAATAATAATTGCTGGTATGTATACGCATCCGTATACACCACCACGGACTGCGGGGGTGCTATACGCCATCCGCCCGACTTCTCCCCATAGATATAAATCTACTCACCTGGTCCTCGCTCGCCGGTGCCGACGTCGCCACGCGCTTGCTTGTCGTCTCGAAGTCCACATGGGGTACCTACATATCATAACACATCGTATCGCATTAAAATCCGACTCATGACCAAAACGACTCACGAATCCCACATAGGTCAAAACCCATGGTTGCTTTCACAAATCGACCCAAAAACCCTCGATATCGGCGTACAAACGTCGATTGATCAAGAAAAACACCAAACACATTCATTTTCACATTCACGAACACTAATTTTAATATAAAATAGGTTAAAACTCACAAAAACCCCAATTTCACTTAAAAAGTCATTTTTCCGAAAATCTAGCAAGCACAAATCACCGCTTTAGTACAAAACTCGATGTATGAACGAATCTAGCGGCCACAATATTCACTAAATATCTTAAATAAGTCATAAAAACAATTTCCACAATTTAATTTCATTAAATTCCATTAACCCCAAAATTCTAGTTTACAAAATACCCAATTTTTAACAATTTATAGCAAAAATGCACAAACAACAATTTAGCTAGGATTTTCATGAACTAAAGGCATTAAACCACTCAATATATTATCTATAATGACATGAAACCATAATTATAATTTAATCTAAAGAGTTTGACAATTTTCCAAAACCCTAGTTAGCAAAATAACTTAATTAGGGCATTTTATAAGTAATGGTTTGTAATTAACAACTAGATTAGCTTTCTACTAAACTTAAGATGTTAATCAACATCACTAAACCATGCACAATATATCACAACACAATTTCACAACAAAACCCTAATCTAAACCTCCTCTTGAAAACCCACATCTTTAAATTAACCCATAATTAAACGTATAATTAGGCTAGACTAAAGTATTTAGCAACAATTTAAACAAAAGGCCAAGATTTATACCTCATGAATCATGGATGAAACTTGAGATCTAGACCTCCAATTTGAAATCCTTGCACCAAGATCCATGCTAAAGGAGATGAGAGAAAATGGGTAGGAGTCGGATTTGGATTTTAGCTTGATTTTTGAGGTATTTTGATGAATTTTTGATGCAAAATGAGAGAGGGAGAGAGAGGGGCTGTTGGTGGTGCAGGAAATGGGAGGGCTCGGCTGAAATTGAGGGAAGAGGAGAGAGAGTGAGGTGGGGAAAGATAACATCTAGTTAACCTAGTCAAAGTCCACTCTCATTTCTACATTTCCTTTTTTTTTCTTTTCTTTTCTTTTGCAAAACAAGTGGGGACAAGAGAGGGGGGCTGCTGAATTCAGCCAAGGGGGAGGGAAAATGGGGGTGTGTGAGTGTGGGTATGGGTGTGGGGTGATGGAAAATGATAAAAACTATACCCCCAAACATCCATTAACACTAAATTCACTATTTAAGCCTTTTTCTTCGATAATTTCTAAACCGTTTTGGCAAACAATTTCGTTTCAAAAACCACATGATAAAATTTTATTTAAAGTTTTATGATGCACAAAATTTGTTTCAACTCATTCCAATTTGTAATTTTCCCTAATTAAATGTATTAGTGACGGCTTAAAATAATAATAAAATAAATTTTTTTCAGAAAATTTGAAATTTCACCAGTGGCTCAATAAA
Source organism: Agapanthus africanus (assembly GCA_030015575.1). Classification (NCBI taxonomy): domain Eukaryota; kingdom Viridiplantae; phylum Streptophyta; class Magnoliopsida; order Asparagales; family Amaryllidaceae; genus Agapanthus; species Agapanthus africanus. The sequence goes on along the minus strand of CM057345.1, from coordinate 153,844,127 downwards.
TACCAATTACTAGCAATTACATAGCTAGAATATGTATATTTAATTCTTATAATAAGATATTTGCATTTTGACTTTTTACAGAAAACCCCCTTATTTTACCGATTTTCCGAAATTTCACCGAAACGATTTTCAAAATGCTACAATCTTCCCCCCTTAAAAAAATTCGGTCCCCGAATTTAAAGTAAAACTCGGTCCCCGAATTTAAAGTAAAACTCCCCCCAAATACTCAAACATCTAAACCAAAACCATCAAGTCGTCGGGGCTCCGAAATTGTAAATACATAAAACAAATCGTAGCGCAGCGCATGCGCATGAAAAATGAGCATATAACTCAAAACTATACATGTAAATATCGAATCTATATATGTATGTATCTGAAGTAAATGCATGCCAAATCTCTTTAAGTCGCTGTACAACGTGTATAACACTGCACAATGGCGGACGTCTATCATAAGAAAATAACTATATACATATATACCTTTGTTTGAAATGTACGTTCTGCCGTTTTGGAAACAATTTAGAAGGGTCTCCTTGTTTTAAACATTTCGTGTCATATCAGACACGTAGGTAAATGCTGAGGCTATAGCTCGCTTTTTGAAAATCTTTCAATAACTATCAATGCATGCAAAATATATTCAGGTACTGTCCTCTGACTAGTCCTGCTCAGTACGAAAACACATAGCAATATTATAAAAACGTACTGCTCTATAAGAAAAATCAATCCCAAAATACGCGTATGAATACTACATGCGTCTGGTGCGCACGGAAATCAAAATCCAAATATGTGCCATACATATGCACAGAAACAACATCTAAGTGCATCGGGTGTGCACGGAACATCTGTCGTAGGCAACATGTGTGCCTGACAGCAAAATCAGGTGCATCTGACATGCATGAAAAATCTCGATTTAGTGCATCTGGTGTGCACCAAAATCACACTTCAAAACATGCGCCCAACATACGCGAAAATCCAAATCAGGTGTATCCATCGTGCACGAAATCATGAAATCCAATATCAAGTGCCGAATATACGCAAAATCCAATCAGGTGCACAAGGGGCACAAAACAAATATCGAATATCACCATCGAAGTCGAAGTCCAGGGCATCTAAATGCACAACATACGTAACACTGCACTGCAAGCATATAAGAACTATACCGAGTGCAAAAACCAAATCGTGTGCGTATATACGCACAAATCAACTCAACTGTATGAAATCCATATAATCACAAACATGAGAACCAAGGCACGAAAACTATCTCAAGTCCAACAACTGTGCAAAAATCATGATTACTCCGTAGGTGCAACCATGGTCCATGGAAACAAATATCACGAAACTCCATCATCAAAATCAAGCATGCAAATAGATCGCTCAAAATACCAAAATCAAGTATGGCGGAATAGTCCCGCTCAAGCACATCCTCCAAGAATCTCTGGCCAACTGCCGTGGTCACTCATAGCATGTCTCGTCGACGATCCTGAACTCTGGCCTGCCGGTGTGCATAACATGACCACTACTGGGTACACGTCTTCTCGTAATTTATTCCAGAAAGGTCCTATCGAGATCTCTCCCAAATCTCGTCTCTGCCGAACTGTCCGGAAGTCATCGTCCCTTACTAGATCTGTTCTCGTTCTGGAACAGCTGCATACTCAACGCGACTCCTTCTGGAAGGTATATCCATGTACAATGCCTCGGCATACGTATCGCATCTCTGATGTCGGCGGAGTGGAACGTCATCTCATCTAGATCTGGTACGAACCTCTTACTTCACTTTTCTCTAATGTCGTTTGCTTTGGACTCGTCTCGTCGCGGCTGCATGGACTGAGCTCCAACGGATATCCCCGTATCGGGAGTCTCCCAAGAAATGCATCTCACCACCTAGCATCCGAATTAAGTCGAGCCATCCGATCGAGTCGTCAAAACCTCATAATCCCCCAAGAGCCCAACATCTTGGGCACAGTTTAATAGTATCGAGTACATACCACAGCATCGGTGGTCCAGCCGTAGAAAGGCAAACCCAAGCCTCACCAATGGCGCCGTAGAACTGCCGCAAACCCGAAGGTTCAAAGGCTTTCACACGGTCATTAAGTCGAGTTAGGGTTTCATTCTTCTAGAGGGACCATAGAATTGCCTGCATGTCTTTCCGACTACTTTAAACTTGGAATAATAGGTTTCTGACATTCGATCGTCTCTGTCGACTCCCAACGTCTCCACGTGAAGTCGTCTCTAGCTGGAATCAATCTATCTGATGACCTCGCATCGGGGTAGGCGAACGATCCACGTGTCCTAGTCATTCATCCTCGATGACTAGCGACCTTCTATCATCTCTTAGTACAACTCATTCTGCACTAACTCCAGCATCTGGGGCAATATCTCGTCGTTCACAGCAATAACTGGCTCGCTCGTCTGCACGCTGAACGGTGCCTCAATCATCAGGAGTAAGCAATACTTCAATGGTAATCAAAATCTGGCCGGCCTCTATCAGTGGCTCAATCCTCTAGTACAAATTGGCACGTCCGAGTAATCTCATACAGCAATCCACCCAACGCTCGTGGCGCGAAGACACAATGAAAAGACACATCTCTGCAATCGTGTGTCGCCGGAATCATGCCCTGGTCAGTCCTCGTTCTTGACGAGCTCATGCTGACCGCAACTCTAGCCGCAGCTCTCCCTGCCCGTAATCGTGGCAGCAAAACCATAACTGGTACTGATGATGCTAGATCGGAATGAATATAATACTAAGCAAAGAAATGTACATCCTAAGGCTTCTTAAGTGGAGTAGCGTATCGTAAATATGCCGCGAAACATACCCACGGTACGTCACTCTACTTTAGTCACCTATTCCATCAACCAAGGGTCATCCTACGCTCCGAAGGTAAAACCTAACGCTTTGATACCAACTTTGTCACGTCCCGAAAGTACGGAACATGACCGGCACTTAAACTACGAAACGTCTCGAGGCGTACATAATTTAAGTAAACCGAAAACCCAGAAATCGAAACCAAGAAAAGTAGTAGAGTGAAGGAAAACCAATTTAAAACAAGTAGTATTAATAGCATAAGCCGAATTATGCGGTTTTTAAGAACATCAAAATTTACTGAAAATTTCTGCAGAGTCTCCTTTGTAAAAACTGGCCCCCCAAACGGGATACAACATGAATAGTATACGAAATCAATAAAAAGGCATCCCCAAGCGGGAGCTAGCTCTTCGTCAATCGACGGTCACAACCACAAGCAATATGATATACAACGCCAACGGCGAGGATCAAAATTCAAAAGGAAACTCAAAACCACAAGAAAACCGCAGAAATATAACGCGCGACTCTAAGGTCGAAGGAATAACATCACTGGTCTCTATCTCAAAATAAATACATGTTTGGTTGATGGAACTTCTAGATACAACAGAATAATAATATACAAGATATATAATGGGGGTACGATACAAGTAAACCCACCTACAAGCAAATCACCCAAAGGAAACTATGCCCGCAAGCCGTAATGAAACCTGTACGGCAAACCTGCAAGAAACTGGGGCACAACGGGGGTGAGTTGCCAACTCGTGAATAGAAAAACATCTACGGATAGAAATCGCATAAATAACGCAACCTAGGTCAATGATCATAATATATCCTCAATATATATAACATGCAACCTATAACAAGGCAAGGGTAAATATCTAACCCGAGTGCAATCTCATATACCCGTGTCAGCGCCTCAGATAGCAATATATCATATGAATGAGGTATGAATGCATGAAAACAGAATACATGTAAATGAAGAACTGTTTTCATAACTTAGTAAGATTTCCTTTGTATTTTTAAAATGAGGTATCATAATGAAATCAGTATAAAACAGTGCCTAGCATCGGCACAAAACGTAATCCCATTATCTCGATATCTCTGTATCACAGTCTCTGTACCTCAATATCTCGAAATCTCAATGTCTCAATCATAATATCTAGGACGCCGTCAGTCCAGACCGGCCCCTACCATCCATCTCAAGACCATGACTGTATCCTTCGGATATTCGACGCGTCGGGTAAAATCACCGGTAGGTAGTGCTCCCCTGCCAGGCTCACATCGTCATCATCACGCGCTTCTTGCCCCGGGGTACCTTGCCGGGTCCACCATGTACCTGAAACGGTTCATTCGTCTCCTCGAATCGGGTCTCGAAATCCATTAGCAAACTCGTGGTGGACGACTCATACATCATGGGAAAAACCGCACTTTTTATTTTAAAAGAGAGAAAAGGGTTATTTATGTTTTTGCGGTTTTCCTCCAAATCCAGAAAATCTCATGGAAATCCGAATCTAAAACCTTAATAACACGTAAAATAGTGAATATATGCATGAGAATCCATGAATGCGGAATAACAATGAATAACAGTATGCATGAAGTAGCAGGTAATAACTACAATGTCTAAACTAATATATAAGGCAAGTACGCTATGTCAAGCAATAATATTTTCTAAGGTGTACGTGATATGGCAATTACCGATGGAGATGTGTGTGAGCCGGCAAGTAAGTGTACGTGGTACATACGCATCATCGGTAATGGTGCTGGTGTCCTAACAATATGATATCAACATTGCAATAAGAAATTATAACATAAGTATGCGATGCTAAGCGAACCACAATAATACGCGGGAGCTGAATACTAGACGCAACTGTAACTAACCTGCATTAATCTAATATAAGTCCTACAAATGGTGCCTTTTGAAATAACACGAATCATGGGGTTTTGAAAATAGGGGCTACGGTGTTTTTATGAAAAGATACGTCTTTTGAAATATCCGTAGGATCCCTTAAGCCGTCTTTTAAAATACCCACGATTCGTTAGTTTTTGAAATAGGTAAGAATCGAATCTAATCTAACAACTAAACTAAACTAAAGGGCTAAGCTAACGAGCTGGACTACAGGTAAGGAAACCGCCTAATATCTGAGACGATCCATATACATACCTGTATATATATTAGTCGGTGATCCCGCCTCAATAATATCATATCCGATACCATATCTACAATCAGACATCCCAAGTCAAGAGTGCGGATCAATCATCAAGATATAGCTCGTACGTAAATCCGTCGTACGGCATCCCCAAATCTGGGTACGGGTCAATATCATATTCCTCACACCATTCCTCTGGTATCCTCTTTATTCAAGATCATAGTCTAGAGTACTGACCTATGTCTAGTACAATATTAATATCCTCAATATACTCATGATCTGACTACTGATCGACAATCTCGTACAAACCGATATCGTCAGCACATATCATCATCAAGGGGGGTATACATCGCCCTATACGGCCTAATATCAAAATCCTAGCATATCATGCCTCATACCATGATCACATGACGACCATTTATTTATAACACTATTCACCCGTATCGTCGTCCTAAGATCCGCTATAACACCAAGACGTACCTCAAGTACGAATCCTGCCATATCACCGCTATCACAACCACAAAACAAATCTCCTCGACTCAGCTCAATCCCAAGTATCATCCTCAAATCCATATGTGAACACATAGTCCCATACCCATGTGATCACATAACTATAAAGAATCCCATGAGCACATATAAATAGAAATGTATGCAAGTATGTATGCGTGTATGTGTAGTGCAACACTACCCTAGGGTTCGCAACACTAAAATAATCCAACACACCAATATCCATCCTAAACATCGTTATTAATCCCAAATAACAAATAATAATTGCTGGTGTGTATACGCATCCGTATACACCACCACAGACTGCGGGGGTGCTATACGCCATCCACCCGACTTCTCCCCATAGATATAAATCTACTCACCTGGTCCTCGCTCGCCGGTGCCGACGTCGCCACGCACTTGCTTGTCGTCTCGAAGTCCACATGGGGTACCTACATATCATAACACATCGTATCGCATTAAAATCCGACTCATGACCAAAACGACTCACGAATCCCACATAGGTCAAAACCCATGGATGCTTTCACAAATCGACCCAAAAACCCTCGATATCGGCGTACAAACGTCGATTGATCAAGAAAAACACCAAACACATTCATTTTCACATTCACGAACACTAATTTTAATATAAAATAGGTTAAAACTCACAAAAACCCCAATTTCACTTAAAAAGTCATTTTTCCGAAAATCTAGCAAGCACAAATCACCGCTTTAGTACAAAACTCGATGTATGAACGAATCTAGCGGCCACAATATTCACTAAATATCTTAAATAAGTCATAAAAACAATTTCCACAATTTAATTTCATTAACCCCAAAATTCTAGTTTACAAAATACCCAATTTTTAACAATTTATAGCAAAATTGCACAAACAACAATTTAGCTAGGATTTTCATGAACTAAAGGCATTAAACCACTCAATATATTATCTATAATGACATGAAACCATAATTATAATTTAATCTAAAGAGTTTGACAATTTTCCAAAACCCTAGTTAGCAAAATAACTTAATTAGGGCATTTTATAAGTAATGGTTTGTAATTAACAACTAGATTAGCTTTCTACTAAACTTAAGATGTTAATCAACATCACTAAACCATGCACAATATATCACAACACAATTTCACAACAAAACCCTAATCTAAACCTCCTCTTGAAAACCCACATCTTTAAATTAACCCATAATTAAACGTATAATTAGGCTAGACTAAAATATTTAGCAACAATTTAAACAAAAGGCCAAGATTTATACCTCATGAATCATGGATGAAACTTGAGATCTAGATCTCCAATTTGAAATCCTTGCACCAAGATCCATGCTAAAGGAGATGAGAGAAAATGGGTAGGAGTCGGATTTGGATTTTAGCTTGATTTTTGAGGTATTTTGATGAATTTTTGATGCAAAATGAGAGAGGGAGAGAGAGGGGCTGTTGGTGGTGCAGGAAATGGGAGGGCTCGGCTGAAATTGAGGGAAGAGGAGAGAGAGTGAGGTGGGGAAAGATAACATCTAGTTAACCTAGTCAAAGTCCACTCTCATTTCTACATTTCCTTTTTCTTTTCTTTTCTTTTCTTTTGCAAAACAAGTGGGGACAAGAGAGGGGGGCTGCTGAATTCAGCCAAGGGGGAGGGAAAATGGGGGTGTGTGAGTGTGGGTATGGGTGTGGGGTGATGGAAAATGATAAAAACTATACCCCCAAACATCCATTAACACTAAATTCACTATTTAAGCCTTTTTCTTCGATAATTTCTAAACCGTTTTGGCAAACAATTTCGTTTCAAAAACCACATGATAAAATTTTATTTAAAGTTTTATGATGCACAAAATTTGTTTCAACTCATTCCAATTTGTAATTTTCCCTAATTAAATGTATTAGTGACGGCTTAAAATAATAATAAAATAAATTTTTTCCAGAAAATTTGAAATTTCACCAGTGGCTCAGTAAACACCAATTACTAGCAATTACATAGCTAGAATATGTATATTTAATTTTTATAATAAGATATTTGCATTTTGACTTTTTACAGAAAACCCTCTTATTTTACCGATTTTCCGAAATTTCACCGAAACGATTTTCAAAACGCTACAATTCATTTGTTGCATAGATAGATGAATTGGTTTGGGACAGTCGTATTACCTTGTTGGCTTTCGTCAAGGGTATGTACGGGTGGGTTCAAATTAACAAAGATAATGATGGGCAGAACTTGTCATGTGACTTATGATTTGTTGGCTTTCGTCAAGGTCATAAGAGCATGGGGCTAAAATCTACATCGGGAATTTCTAAGGAAACTGAAATTTGCTGAGAGATGCATACCATTTTGGAGTTTGATGAATGTTGGTAGGATTCCTTCAACATTATTATACGATGATATTTTGGATCCCGATCCTACTGTGAGTATATACTACTTATCAGAAGATTCGTCACTTAACGATCAATGCTATAAACCAAGTAGGTGCCTAGAAAGGTATCAGCGGGGTTACGCCCCCAGAGAAAAGAGTTTATTTAATTAAGGAACTTCACGAAAGCGTTGGAAAACCTCCCTCGAAGTATCGACACTGGCCTGGCTGAACGGTTAAGCAAGTATTGTACGGTGAGAATTGTCCTGGCTAATTCTTCTTTTATGGTTTGAGAAAGAATTCGAGAAATAGTGGGAGCCATCCTGTTTAGATAAACTTAAAACCAATCTAAACTTGCAACAGCATCATGCTAAAATGTTTTCTTCTCTCTCTCTTAATTGCAGCGACCTTGTGACCACACATAGGTTACATCTAGATAACAAATTGACTGAATCTGACTTATATGACTGGCAAAGGTCTGTCCAGATGTCCACTGCCTGTGACAAGCTGGACCACCCTATTACTACTCAAGATCCCGCCGTCCCAGGTCCAGTTTCCACTGTTGCGGATATGGATATCCGTCAGACAAGGGAAAAAGATAAAGCGAAAGCTAAGTGCCTCGTGTTAGATTCAGATGATGGTGTATACCAGAAGCAGAACGAGAAGATGGACTTAGTTTCCATCTTTCTCCATAATAATGATTTATATGGAGAGCAATCTCATATCACGAGATATGAAACCTCGAACGAATTAATTCAAGCGAGATTGGCTGACGGGTCATCTGTAGGGGACAACGTCCTTACAATGACTAGCTATATTGATGAGCTCCAGGACCTGGAGACCACGTTGCAAAACGAGTCAAGTACTGATTTGATTCTACAGTCTCTACCTTCTACCCTGAAAGAAACCAGGGAAGTAGAAGGAAAGAGAAGGGCAAAAGTTTCGGGACTTAAAATAGTAAAAGATGGACATTCCTATTGTTATGGGATTGGGCATAGGCAGAATGATTGCAGGGCTTTTGAAGCCAGTAGCCAAGATACAAAGCATGTTGTGGCTTCAGCCTCAAGTGTGTTTGTTATTGAAAACTGTTTGTCAATTAACTCTACTTCCTGGGTATTAGATACCGGAGCAGGATCTCATATCTGTAATTCATTACATGCTTTGAGAAACCGTAAAGTTATAAAGGTAGGTGATTGGTCTCTCAAAGTTGCAAACGGAATGACAGTGAATGCTGAATCCGTGGGAGAATATCGCCTAGGTTTGACAAGTGGGCATATATTAATTTTACGTAACTGTTTATATATACCTAGTATGACTTGTAATATCATATCAGTATCCTCACTTTCGAGAGAGGGATATGATTTTACATTCGTAAGCGATATAGTTAACATCCACCTAAATCAAGTTCTGATTGGGTCAGCTACATTAGATAACGGTATATACGTATTAAGTCAAGCTCAGGTTTTCAATATCCAGAATACAATTAAAAGGAAGTCTCCGGAATTAAATCAGGCTTTCTTATGGCATAGTAGACTAGGTCACATCAATGAGAGAAGGTTGACTAAGTTACATAGAGAAGGATATTTGAATCCGTTCGAATATCAATCTTAGGCTACTTGTGAATCTTGTCTCATAGGAAAGATGACAAAAACTCCGTTTACTGGACACGGAGTAAGAGCGAGCGAGCTCTTAGGACTCGTACATAGTGACGTGTGCGGTCCAATGTCTACACATGCACGAGGTGGTTATTCCTACTTCATTACTTTTACGGATGATTTCTCTAGGTATGGACATGTATTCTTGATGAAGCATAAATCCGAGGCTTTTGAGAAATTCCAGGAATACAAATATGAAGTGGAAAAACAAACAGGCAAAAGTATCAAGACACTGAGATCTGATCGAGGTGGTGAATACTTAAGTGCCGAGTTCCTGGATTACTTAAAAGAGAATGGAATTCTCTCTCAGCTTACTCCTCTATACACACCACAACACAACGGTGTATCAGAAAGGAGGAATCGAACCCTATTGGATAAGGTTCGTTCCATAATGAGTAAGGCTGAGTTACCGCGATCTTTCTGGGGTTATGCGCTAGAATCAGCAGCATATCTTTTGAACAAGGTTCCAACCAAAACTGTGCCTACCACACCATATCAGATGTGGAGTGGGAAGAAACCCTGTCTTCAGTACCTGAAGGCATGGGGATGTCCAGCTTTTGTAAAAAGGCAGCATGCGGACAAGCTCGAGGCACGCTCAATACTGTGTAAGTTTGTAGGATATCCAAAGAACTCCATGGGATATTGTTTCTATTACGCAGAGGAATAAAAGGTTTTTGTTTCTCGTCATGCCCACTTCTTAGAAGCTGAATTTTTAGAAAATCAGAAGAGTGGGAGCGCAGTAGAACTGGATGAAATTCCAGAACCACAAGCTGTTACTGAAAGTATAGTAGAACCAGAGGTTTCAGAAGAACCGGACATCCCAGCGCCACTCCGCAGAAGTAGTAGGCAGTCTCATCCGTCTGAGAGATACTATAGTTTTCTCATAGATGGGGATAGAGAGGATTGCACTATTGACTATGATGAGCCTACTAGCTTCCAGCAAGCCATTCAGAGCGGCGACTCGGTAAAATGGCTGGATGCAATGCGGACCAAAATGGAGTCCATGTACACTAACAAAGTATAGACTTTGGACATTGCTCCAGATGGGGTAAAACCCGTAGGATGCAAATGGATCTTCAGAAAGAAGATTGGTGTAGATGGACAGGTTGAAACCTATAAAGCTAGACTTGTTGCAAAGGGTTTCCGTCAAAGACCTGGTTTGGACTATGACGAAACCTTTTCTCCAGTGGCTATGCTAAAATCCATTAGGGTCCTTCTTACTATTGCTGCCTTCCACGATTATGAGATCTGGCAGATAGACGTAAATACGGCTTTTCTAAATGGAAATTTAGAAGAGAGCGTCTATATGGATCAGCCAGAGGGATTCATTCAGAGTGGGAGCAGCGGTAAAGTATGCAAGCTGCTTAAGTCCATTTATGGACTAAAGGAGGCATCACGGAGTTAGAACATCTGTTTTGATGATGTTGTCAAAGAATTTGACTTTATCAAAAATCCAGATGAACCATGCATATACAGTAAGATTGTAGGGAGAGCTGTAGTATTTCTCGTCTTGTACGTGGATGACATTCTCCTAATAGGAAATGATATTCCTATGTTACAGTCAGTCAAAAGATTCTTGTCACATAAATTCTCCATGAAAGACCTGGGTGATGCCACCTACATTCTGGGGATCCGGATCTATCGTGATAGATCAAAGAGGATATTGGGAATTTCACAGTCCAGGTACATAGACACCATAGTGAAGAGATTCAGTATGGATGATTCTAAGCGCGGTAACCTACCGGCTTGTCACGGAATCACCCTCTCCAAAGAGATGTCTCCAAAGACTGATTTGGAAAGGGATCGCATGTCGATTATACCCTACGCTTCTGCGGTAGGCTCTATAATGTATGCGATGTTATGTACCAGACCAGATGTAGCATACGCATTAAGCATTGTAAGCAGGTATCAGGCAAACCCAGGGGAGAAGCATTGGATAGCAGTAAAGAACATTCTCAAGTACCTGAGGAGGACTAAGGAGATGTTCTTGGTATATGGCGGAAAAGACCTCCAGATAGAGGGCTTTGCCGACTCCGGCTTCCAGAGTGACAAAGATGACTCCAAGTCCATGTCGGGTTATGTCTTTACCCTCAATGGAGGGACGGTCTGTTGGAAGAGTTTCAAGCAGGAGACCGTTGTTGACTCAACAATGGAAACGTAGTTCATAGCTGCTTGCGATGCCGCAAAAGAAGCTGTCTGGATGAAGAAGTTCCTCACAGAACTTCAGGTGGTTCCTTCCAGTGTTGGTCCAATACCTCTGTATTGTGACAACAACGACGCTATAGCTTTAGCAAAGGAACCCAGGTCCCATCAGAAATCCAGACACATCTTAAGGCGGTATCACCTGATCAGGGAGATCGTAGATCACCGGGAGATCGAGGTGAAAAGAGTAGAGACAGAGAATAACATTGCTGATCCATTCACAAAGGCCCTTCCTCAGACGCAGTTCGAGAGGCTATTCGAGATGATAGGTCTACGATATGCCAGCTCATGACCCTAGTGCAAGTGGGAGATTGTTAGTGTATATGACCCAGGGGCCATTATTGTATCATACTAGATTGTATATTACTTAATGGAAGCTTGGGATATTCATAGTTGTATATACAGTCTTGCTAAAAATGGTAGTATGCTACTTGGTTTGTGTCTACTTTAATATGTGCATATGTTTCTTATAACGTATCACTTATACATATTAGTAGAGCCCATAGGATCTTTGCTTGATTACCAGCGTCGTGATGGCAGTCACACTAGTGGGGGCTGGGTAGTCTGTAAGAAACATCCTATACAGGTCCCTGGTCGTTGGATTATCGAGATAGGGCATCGATATTCCGGAGTAGACTAAGTGTGTACGCTTCTCATCCCAGTTGGGGAGATGTTCTGTCCCACAGCCATCAGTACGTCGTACTGGAGATAGTATGCAGGTGCTCGTTAGGTTACGGGTAAACCGGACAGGACTCGCAGGGGAACTGATTGGTTGGTATTATACCCATCGTCAGTTAACAGTTCCCAGATGACATGAGTACAGCATAGTCCGCAGAATTGATACTGCTACTTCGCCTCGAGTGTGTCCCACTGTTCTTAGATTGCTACCCTACCACGGCTCAAAGGAGTCGTGCAAACAGGTAGCAGTTGGGTGCAGTCCCGTGCACTTGGAGGCAGTAGTGGTTAGATAGGATTCGTCTCTTCCGATATTGGGAGATGATATCGCGCTGTGTCAGAGAGCCATTACGCAAAGTCCCTGGCCAGGGCAAGCGAGATATACTGGTAGGTTCCAGTAGCGTCTCAGGGTGTAATGGGCTTCGCTCCGACACGACTTATACAGCTATTAGGGGACTGACGCTTGCCGCCCCTAGGCTTGATATGCGATAGTCTTAGACGAACAGACCGGACTGTATGGAGATTGTCACATCAGGCTCAGTAGGGGTTCGGATGGTTTTCCTCATCGGCCTTCTTATCGACATCTACCTGGGGACCGTTACGTACAGCTAGTGCCGCTTGCGGTTTGTGGTTAAACCCACTGCCAGCATAGTGTCGAGTCTTTAGAGTCCCACACAGAGAGTTTCCCTGCTCCAGGAGAAACGATATAGAGGTCGTATGGTTTTACGACAAGGGTTCGGACGCATACGTGTGTTTACGTACGTACGACTTTTTCGGACAGTTTTTACTAGTCGGCTTTGGTTTAAGCCAGATTCTAGTATCGGGTTATTGGATTTATACAGTCTAAAGTTTTTCCGTGTTTTCACGGATTGGAGGGGCGTTCTCGTAATTTGTCGGGAAGCTTCTAGAAGAGTGGTGACTAAGGGGTTAAAGTGGCATTGCATTAAATGAGATTAGTGACTCATTTGTGTGATTCATCCAAGTCATTAATGCATCATAAATGCTTAATGACTCATGGAGATGAATCACTCATAGATATTTATGAAGCATGGTTGTTAAATCTATTATTTGATTTTTGGATAAATAATAATGCTTCATATATATTATGATAACATCATTATCTCATTTCATTCTCATCTTCACCTTCTCTCTCCTCAAGCTCACTCTCTCTTCAAACCCTAACCCTAGCCTCTCATGTGTTGAGATCAAGGGTTAGCTAGACTAATACATCCATAACCTCACTCTATATCCCCTAGGTAGCTTAGATTAGCACTTTAAGCAACCTAGTTATCTCAAGTTTGAGATTAAGCTTGGCATAGGAGCTTTCCGGTGGATCGTATTTGATTCGAGGAGGCCGTTGAGGTGCCGATGTTCCAAGGCGCCTACGAGGAGTGGAGGACCGCGATGAAGACCCGAAGGACTAGTATCGTGAGGTATAACTTCGTATCCGAGTGGTTAAACCTCTAGTAGATTGCTAGCAATGGTTTAGATAACGATTCATGCGCTCAAGTCCGTGTTACGAAGTTTTGATAATCGTTTTTCATATATTCCGCCTCCCCGCAAGTTCGTGGGGTGCATGACATGGACTTACAGCATGTTCCCGGCGAATCCTGTCCGGTGTACTCATAACCCAATGAGCACCTTTATACATCTTAGGTGAACCAACTGACACCAATGGCTTGTGAGACCAGCCACCGCCCCTCATCGGGGTCTCGACTGTATGCACTAGTCTACTAATGGAGTATCGATGCCCAGTCTCGAAACTCCCACGACTAGGGACCACTTTAAGGATGTACTTACAGACTACCCAACTCTCACGTTTATAATCGCCATCATACTGCTGGTACTCAAGCAAGAATCCTAAGTGCTCTATCAACGTGTAATAGCGACCTGTATGGTCACCTAAAGCAATACACGATGATAAAGACAAACCATGCTAGCATACTATTCTCTATTAACGTGTAATAGTGAACTACAATGTCACCTAAAGTATATACACGATGATAAAGACAAACCAGATAGTATACAAATCTCTCGAGTAAGACTGTCCTACCGATATAGGTCATCCCTCAATCATTGCAATCACGTGCCTGCGATCCAATAATTGACTCCGAGGGCACTATATCTAACAGTCTTTACTTATTACCTTCTGTACACCACAGTTAAGCTTTTTGGTTTTCTTCCTTCCCTACCGTTCGACACCTGCCTATGATCTGGAGGAAGACTATCCAATAAGCTCAATAGGTGTACCCTCTCCTAATCCTAGGAGCCCCCACAACCTGAGAGAAGGTAAAGAGAAAAGACAACCGAATAATCCAATTCAATCTCTCCAGAACCAGAATCCATCCTCGAAAAAGTTCCTTCGAGTTCGTATGTAACTATACGATAGATTTATCCAATAGAAGTGGATGTTCGTAGTGATACGTGGTGTTCTAGAGAAATGTAAAAGTGATATAGAAGTGGCAATGATGTATGCGATACCGTGACATTCCAAAAGTCAAAGTGTTTTAAGAAGGTTCGGTTAACTTGGTTTCATGAGTTTTAGTCAAAGGTCGGGTCAAAGTCGCAGCCAGAGAGCAAGAGAAAAGAAACACTCAGCGTGCACTCTAACCTAGATCAGAATGATTAATCATTTTATCTAATCTGGATGGCTCCCACTATTTTCTCGAATTCTCCTTCAAACCCAAAAGGAGAATTAGTCAAAATCACTCGAGGAGTATTTCTACTCATCAGTGGGAATCGGGATCCAACTGTAACACCATAGGTTGTGTTTAGGGGTTAATTATATTTTAATATTTAGTTTTTGTCACGTCCCGAAAGTACGGAACATAACCGAAACTTAAACTACGAAACGTCTCGAGGCGTACGTAATCTATGTAAGCCGAAAACCCAGAAATCCAAACCAAGAAAGTAGTAGAGTGGAGGAAAAACCATTTTAAATCAAATAGTTTGCAACATAAGCCGAAATCTGCATTTTTAAAATCACAAGTCTTTTCTAAAAATTTCGGCAGAGTTTCCTTTATAAAAACTAACCCCAAACGGGTACAAAACCTGATAAAGCATATATAATGAAAAAAATGTATCCCCAAGCGGGAGCTAGCTCTTCGTCAATCGACGGTCACAACCACGCAAGCAATATAATATACAACGCCGAAAGGCGAGGATCACAACAGAAAGGAAACTCAAAACAGCATGAAATCCATAGCAATACAACGCGCGACTCTAAGGTCGAAAGAATAAACATCACTGGTCTCTATCTGAAATAAATACATGTTCGGTTGATGGAATTTACTAGATACAACTGAATAATAATTTACAAGATATAATGATGGTCACGATACAAGTGAACCCACCTACTAGCAAATCACCTGGAAAAGGAAGTAGTGCCAGCAAAGCCGTAATGAAACCTGTACGGCAAAACCTGCAAGAAACTGTGGCACAACGGGGGTGAGTTGCCAACTCGTGAGTAGAAAAACATCTACGAACAGAAATCGCATGAACAACGCAATCCTAGGTCATATGATCATAATATATCCTCAAAAAATATAACCTGCAGCCTATAACAATGGCTAGGGTATACCTCTAAACAACTGTAATACCAAGTGCTCGTGTCAGTACCTCAGGTAGCAATATATCATATGGATGAGGTATGAATGCATGAAAATAGAATACACGAGAACGAAGAAACTGCTTTCATAACTTAGTGAGATTTCTTTTGTATATTTAAAACGAGGTATCATAATGAAATCAACATAAACAGTGTCTAGCATCGACACAAAACATAAATCTCAATCTCAATATCTGAGGCTCGGTACCTCAATATCTCAAAATATCAATGTCTCAATCTCACTGTCTAGGGCGCCGTCAGTCCAGACTGGCCCCTAATATCCATCACAAGACCATGACGGTATCCTCCGGATATCCGACGCGTCGGGTAAAATCACCGGTCGGTAGTGCTCCCCTGCCAGGCTCAACGCCATACTCTGCGACCTTCTCGCCCGGGGTACCGCACCGGGCCCACCATGTACCCGAAATGGTTCATCCAACTCCTCGAATCAGGTCTCGAAATCCATCAGCAAACTCACGGTGGACGAATCATATATCATGGGGAAACCGCACTTTTCATTTAAAGAGAGAGAAAATAAGTTTATAAATGGTTTTGCGGTTTCCCCCCAAATCCCAGAAATCTCATAGAAATCCGAATCCAAATCATCAATAGCACGTAAAACCATGTATATAGGCATAAAATCCATGAATGCGGCATAACAATGAATAACAATATGCATGAAGTAGCAAGTAATAACTGCAATGTCTAAACTGGCATATAAGGCAAGTACACTAATATCATGTCGAAACTATTATCTAACAAGCTATGTCGATGTAATACTATTCTCTAAAGTGTACGTGACATGGCAATTACCGATGATAATGTGTGTGTGCCGGCAGTAAGTGTACGTGGTACATACACATCATCGGTAATGGTGCTGGTGTCCTAATAGCATGATATCAATAATGGAATATGGAATTACAATATAAGTATGCGATGCGGAGCGAACAGCAATAATGTGCGGGAGCTGAATACTAAACACAATGATAGCTAATCTGAATTTAATGTAATATGAGTTATACGGTGGTGCCATTTGAAATAACATGAATCGTGAGGTTTTGAAAATAAGGGCTACGGTGTTTTTAAGAAAAGATACGTCTTTTGAAATATCTGTAGATCCCTTGACCTGTCTTTTAAAATACCCATGACCCGTTAGTTTTTGAAATAGGTAGGACTCTAATCTAGTCTAACAACTACACTAAACTATACGGCTGAACTAACAAGCTGAATGAAGGGTAAGGAAACCGCCAAACATCTGAGTCGATACATACATATATAGTCGGTGATCCCGCCTCAATAATATCACATCCGATACCATATCTATAATCAAACATTCCCAAGTCAAGAGTGCGGATCTATCATCAATATATAGCTCGTACGTAAATCCGTCGTACGGCATCCCAAATCTGGGTACGGTCAATATCACACTCATCACACTATTCATCTGGTATCCTCTTTATCAAAGATCATAATCCAGGTACTGATCTATGCCTAGTACAATACTAATATCATCAATATAATCATGACCTGACTACTGATCGACAGTCTCATACAAACCGATATCATCAGCACACATCGTCATAAGAAGTATACATCGCCCAATGCGACCCATTATAGCTATCTTAACATATCTTATCTCATATCACGATCACATGTCGACCATTTTATTTATATCACTATTCGCATGGTATCGTCGTCTAAAGATCCGCTATAACATCATGACATATCTCAAATACGAATTCTGCCATATCACCGATCTCACGGCCTCAAATCAAATCTCATCGACTCACCTCAAATCCCAAATACTATCCTCAAATCCAGTATATGATCACATAGTCTTATACCCATGTGAACACATAAATATATAATCCCATATATGCACATATGAAAGAAGAATGTATGCAAGTATGGGTGTGTCTGTGTATGTGTGGTGCAACCACTACTCTAGGGTTCGCAACACTAAACCAATCCAATCACACCAAATATCCATCTTTATCATCAATAAACTCAAACAATAGATAACTAATATATGTGTGTATACGTATTCGTATACTTCACCACGAACTGCGGGGGTGCTATACGCCATCCACCCGAGTTCTCCCCGTAGATATAAATCTACTCATCTTGCTTCTTGTGTGCCGATGCCGATGTCGCCATCTTCATCTTCATCGCCTCAATATCATGTAGGGTACCTAAAAGTATATCACAAACGCTAAAACACATGAAAATTATATCGGAAAAACCAAAACGGCATACGCTACGCCCATAGGTAAAAACCTATAGTCTCGCATGCAAACACGATCAATAACCCTTTGCCGTTGACGTTCAAACGCCACCCGACAAGAACGAATCACCAAATACCAAAATCCATGCTAAAACGAGTCGTAAACCATGCGCCAACACATGAAAATCATCCCAGATTCTATCCTAGATGGAATCAGCCAAAATTGCATATGCCATGGGTTAAGTTTACTGGAGATAGGGCCCTGCACCAAAAACGAAGGGGTTCCAACTTGCTCTGGCCGCAATTTGCGGCCAGAAGGAATTTATTGGCGGCCTGGGGAAGGAGATAGGGGCTAGGGTTTTGTGTGGTGGTTCCTAGTTGCCTGCACACCTCTCTGTCAAACCAAAATTATTCTCTGGTGGCTCAGGTGACAGCAGATCTCGAAAAACACTCCCAGATTTACAGTTTTTCCCGATATCGATTCACTAAATCCGTATTATGGGTTTTAATTCAGGTTTGGGGCCAAAATAACATCACAACAGGGGTTCTAAGGTCACAACATGCCTCAATTTCACTTTTGATTTCAGATCAAACCCTAAATCCTAACTTGGAATTTCTCAAGTCCTCAAAACTACCCAATATCGACATGAACCAAGTATAGATGCATAAGGAATTGGAATAATATACTAAGGGTGCAGAAATTACCTCCTTTGGCAACTCAAGAATTTTCTTGAGTTGCTCAAAGTCCTCAAGATCCACTCTTTCTTAGTCCAATGCGATCCTCTCGAGCTTGTGAACAAGTTTTGTGAAGTCGAAATGGGGTTTCGGGGTTGTTTCCATGGTGTTATGGGGGATTGAAGGTGGAGAAAGAAGAGGGAGAGGGGCAGCAGCAGCACACATGGAGGGGGAGAAAGAAAAGGGTTGAGGAAATGATGGGGGAGGCATGGTTCAAAAAGAAAGTTGACCCTCACTTTCTCACTCATAATCATGATACCTTTTTCCTTTTCTTTTCCTTTCCTTTTCTTTTCCTTCTCACTCAATGGCAACCCTAAGCAACCATCTACCCACAACATATAAGAAAATGTGACAAGTGTGGAAAAATGATAATGTGCATGTTTTGCACCAAAAATGCTAAAAACCCAATTTGCGATTCTTAATCGCGATTAGCACTAAATTAGCATATAATTAACCATAAAAACTCAAAAATGGCATAATTGCACAAAATACCCTATTTTAGAATTTTCCATAATTTTTCCAAAATTTTCCCCATTTATCGATATTTAATTATACCGAAATTTTAAAATATTCATTAAAAATTAATATTAAATTAAAAAAATTCCCAAAAATAATATTTTTTTTTTTTTGAAATGTTACAGTTTTTAATAAAAAGTTTACCAAATTGAGTTTCAAATATTTTATCCTATTTATTGAATATTTTATTAGATTTTTCCTAGGCTTGCACACACATGTGCATGTAAACTAGGGTTTTATTTGGGGTTAAACCATGATTAGCAAGCATGGTGGATTAACCCATTTTCTTTAAGTTAATTGATTCTTATTAAGTATTTTGGGTTTTCATTATGTGTTGTTTTTTTAATGGAAATGATTTTCTTTGTTGACTTGGTCAGAGAGAGGGAGTATGGGCTTCATGGCATGAGCCATGCTCATTTAATGAAGAGAGAGGGAGAGTGAGGGGGGTTGACTAACCTAACTCTCATTTCTCACTCTCACTTCTCACTTCTCTCACTCTCTCACACACACACACATACACAAGCACTCAGCAGCAGCAGCTCCAGCAGCAGCAACTAGCAGCAGCAACAACAACAGAAAGCAGCAGCAGCAGCAAGGGCAGTAGCAGCAACAGCATCGGCAGACAGCAGCAGCAGCTGTAGCAAGCAGCAGCCCCAGCAACTGCAGCAGCTCCCCTCTTCTTCTTCTCCTTTCTCCTTGCACCTAGGGTCTAGTAAGGAATAATCTCTGAGCCTAACTCTCTAGTTTGCTTAACTTGTGTAGAATTAGCTTCGGTTTGTGTAAAATATGGGATTTAGTGCTTGATTTGATGCATTGGTTGGAATTTTGTCCAAGTGATGTTAGTGTTGGTTAACCTAGCCTAATTAAGTGTTAGTGTTGCTGTTTTAACCTAGTAGTGTCAATAGATTTAGCTAAATCACCTTAAGTCGCAAACTTGAATTTAAAATACGGTTTTGAAGCATATTATCGGATATTGAGATTTGCTACATCTTTGCTCATTTCCTAGAGTAGCAAACAACTTCAGAATAGTGTGCAGGTAGTATAGGCTAGTGTTTTAAAATCCGAGCCAACCCCTCCCCAAAAAAACCGGCGACCCTCCCTCATAGTCAAGCGTCGCCGCCCCCCTGTTGATCTGGGTGTTGGTTCTTTCTGTAGGAGGGTGTCTGTGGGGATTTTCCTGAGGTGGGTATTGTTTGGTTTTTGGGTTCTTCCCTTGGACAGAATCTGGGGTAGTTTAACAATCTTAGTGTTTTAGGGTGTTGTTATGATTGATAGTTAGATTTGCTCTTTCTGTGCTGGTAGTGTCACTCAAATCTAGTAAGTTCACCTGTATCGATTGTGCTCCGTAATATTGCAATCTAGTGTTTGTAGCATTTTTAAGCTAAACCTTATGATGCATTGAAACTGCTGCTACTAGGATAGTTTATTTAGAAAACAAACATATATACTAGGATATGAAATGTGCTAGGATCATAGTGTAGAAATCTGGACCCCACCCACCGGTTTTTGGCCGATATCTCACCCCTAGCCGCCGGCCCAATTTTGAGGATATATGTTGGATTTTGGCAGGTAGCTGTCTGTAGGTATTGTGAAGGGTTTGGTCTTATTTGATTTTCTTGTTTTTGCTCCAGATTAAATCTCGGACCGTTTACCTATTTTTTTGCGTAGCGGGACTTGCGCGACACGTGCGATGCGTGTTGAGTTGGTTTGCTGTGTATCACAGCGTGTCGCTGTGTGCCACAGCGTGTCCCGTTGGGTTTTGGCGTATGCATTCACGTTATGCATACACGCGCGTTTAGTTCACGACGCGAGTTTCTCGTTAAGTTCGATATCATGTTTTCGCGAGATATTTGCTTATATGGATTCCTTGTGTAAATTCCAGGTTCACAGGCGGGTACGTCGGACACCGCAAAGAAGGGAAAGCAGGTGGTCGGCTACGTGTAGCACGCGACCAGGTGAGTAGATTTAACATCTACGGGGAAATCGCCCGTATGGCGTTAAGCATCAGGGCGTGTTAGGATATTTAGTCGTAGATGTTCATATGGACTAGTAGCATATCTCCTTGTTTCATATAGAAATGATAGCATAGAACACTGCACTGTCACTAACGGTTCAAGCTGCACGAGCACTATTTGTATGTTACACTCACACCACTAGTGATTGCCATGACACTCGCACAATAGGATTGCTACGCATTATACAGTTCGTTGATTGCTGCACCATTGATGATTGTCATAACTTGTCGCATATTGACATATATTGATATTTTCATACTTGCGCATATGCACACTATATATTCATACCAGTGCACACATATATTGATACCTTCATACTTGCGCACATGCACACTATATACTCATATCAGTACACACATATATTGATGCCTTCATACTTACGCACATGCACACTATATATTCATACCAGTGCACACATATAGTGATATTTTCATACTTGCATGGATTTACGCATTGAGATATGTTGTTTCTGTAAGTTTACGGTAGCGCCCCGGCCGTCTGTCCGAGGGCAAAAATGCGGAAACAAAAACTTTTCTTCAACTAGAAACCGGCGCTACCGCGGACTATAAACCCGGATCGGACCATTAACCAACTACTAGCTAACTAGAGAAAAGGAAGAGAGGCTATACCAAGCGATCCGTGTCCTTCGGTCTTCGGCCACCATCCCGATCTCCCCGCGGCATCTCCGGTCTCGATCTCCTCGTCGGAAAGGGCACCACATCACCGAGTCTTTTTACGGGCTCCCACCTCTGAACCGAGGCAACTCGGACACGAAGTTGGCAAGCCGACGTGTCCAAGATTGCTGTAGACTGAGTGTAGAACTCTATATCTCGAGGGGTTGTTTGAAGTTGCCATTTGGATGTGAAGGTGGAGGAATCAACTTTGGAGATGAGCAAGAGAATTTTGTGGCAAGCCAAATGAGAATGAATATTTTCCCCACACAAAAAGAATCATCTCCCACTCTCAAATGTGGCCGGCCATATCCCCAAGAAGAGGAGGGAGTGTGTGAATAATGCAAAAGAGAATGATGAGTGATCATCATGATGAAAGTCTTTTCCAAAGTCTTTTTCAATCCCATCTCCAAAAAGCAAGTAATGATGAACAAAAAGAAGTCAAAGGATGCTAGAAACCATCATGAACCCTCCACCACAAAAAACACTCTCCATTTTGCTAATTTGCACATTTGCAAATAAGCCCCTCCATGGAAAATCCAGCCATGGAAAGAAAGAAAGGAAAATGGCCGGAAAGGGAAAGCAAGCTGGCAACTTCAAAAAGCGATCCGGTAACAAATTACAGGATAACCCCGCGACTGTATATACATACCCGCATTTGTATTCCGACCGAATACAAATGCAATGAGACAAAATCTACACTGTATAATACTAGGATCCAGCTTAAACCAAAGCCTGCTAGTATTATTCGTCCGATCATGATCCGTGCAATACCGCACGTATATGATCGGACCCTGCCATAAATCTATATGGCCTCTACAGTGTTTATCCCGAAACTTGAGAAACTGTCTGTGGGGGACTCTAAAGACTCGTCAATATTTTGGCTGTGGATTTAACCACTAGCACGTCAGAGGTATTAGCCGTACGTAACGAGCTACCAGGTATTGACCAAAAGGGAGGTCGATGAGTGAACTCATTCTGACACCCTACTGAGCCTGTCAGTGACAATATCCGTACAGTCCGGTCCGTTCGTCTATGAGCATCGCATGTCGGGACTAGGGGTTGGTAAAAGTCAGACCCCCAAAAGCGGTACAAGTCGTGTCGGAGTGTAGTCCAGAACACCCTGAAATACTACTGAAATACCTACCAGTAAATCTTCTGCCTTGGCCAAGGACTTCGTGTAATGGCTCTCCTAGACACAGCCCGACCTCACCCCCAATACAGGGAGAGACGAACCCCTGCAGATCCGCTCACTGCCTCTATGTGGCTCGGGACTGTACCCAACTAAAACCTGTTTACACGACTCCTTTGAGCCGTGGTAGGGTAGTAATCAAAGTACAGTAGGAACTCACACGAGACAAATGACGATCTCAGGTCGATGAACTAACCTGTACAAATGTCACCAGGGAACTGCTATCTGATGTCAGATATAAAACCAACTAGCATGTTCCTGGCGAGTCCTGTCCAGTGTACTCATAACCTAATGAGCACCTGTATACATCTTAGGTGAACCAACTGACACCAGTGGCTTGTGAGACCAGCCACCGCCCCTCGTCGGGGTCTCGACTGTATACACTAGCCTACTCTGGAGTATCGATGCCCTGTCTCGAAAACTCCCATGACTAGGGACCTTTTAAGGATGTGCTTATAGACCCCAGCTCCTACGTATATGATCGCCATCATACTGCTGGCCGTCAAGCAAGAATCCTAAGTGCTCTATCAACGCACAATAGTGACCTGTAAGGTCACCTAAAGTAGTACACGATGATAAAGATAAACTAGATAGCATACTATCATCTTTAGTAAGACTGTCCTACCGGTATAGGTTCTCCCTCAATCATTGCAATCACGTGCTTGTGATCCAATAATTGACTCTGAGGGCACTATATCCAACAATCTCCCACTTGCACTCAAGGCTAATTATTGCAATGTCACATACTCACAGCCCGTGTGATACCGAACACCCAACTCCTCTACTAATCAGTCTCACAAAACCCGTTTGCAAAACTAATGCGTTCGAGGAATAGCCTCGGTGAGTGGATCCGCTCTGATGTTTCTTTCTATGTACTCTTTATCTCAAGTTCGCGGAGAAACCCATCTCCCGAAATGAGCAATACCTATCTTAGAATATGCCTGGATATCTGATGGGACCTAGTTCATAAATGAACTCCAAATCCAAACTTCTTAGACTGTATCATCAACTGAAACCAATCAGTATCCTGCGCCATGCCTCCCTCAGTATTCGCTTGGACCACCAGTCCAAAATATCGCCCCTCGTCAGAGGAAAAACTATAACTCTGACAGTCACTCTGTCATCCAGGTCACCTTGGAAGCCTGGAATGATAACCGTCCCTCGATAGAGGCTGTTGTTATCATATCCCTAGAACATCTACTTATGGTCTAAAACTGCTTCCGAATGTTTCTCCAGGATAGGATCAATATCAACTTATTGCATCTCGTGCAAAAACAATTTCTGGTGTGGTAATTGATATCTCATGATTGACTCAATCTCCTAAGCGAGTGATCTGCCAATCATGCACATCCCTCTCCCCTTTAGTCTGTAAGACACCTTTAGAGAAGGTGACTCCATCACCTGCAGGTACACTACTGTGCCAGGAGTCGTCCATTCTAAATACCTTTAGAATGCTGTCTAAGTACCCAGAATGGGAAACGACCCAAATCTAGATCTAAAACTATAGATCTAGTAACCAGAATATCACGTCCCGAAAGTACGGAACATGACCGGTACTTAAACTACGAAACGTCTCGAGGCGTACGTAATCTAAGTAAACCGAAAACCCAGAAATCCAAACCAAGAAAAGAAGTAGAGTGAAGGAAAACCAATTTAAAACAAGTAGTTTTAATAGCATAAGCCGAATTATGCGGTTTTTAAGAACATCAAAATTTACTGAAAATTTCGGCAGAGTCTCCTTTGTAAAAACTGGCTCCCAAACGGGATACAACATGAATAGTATACGATAAAAAGGCATCCCCAAGCAGGAGCTAGCTCTTCGTCAATCGACGGTCACAACCACACAAGCAATATAATATACAACGCCAACGGCGAGGATCAAAACTCAAAAGGAACTCAAAACCACCAGAAATATAACGAGCGACTCTAAGGTCGAAAGAATAAACAACACTGGTCTCTAACTCAATAAATACATGTTTGGTTGATGGAATTTACTAGATACAACGGAATAGTATTATACAAGGTAATATGATGGGTACGATACAAGAAAAACCCACCTACTAGCAAGTCACCCGAATGAAACTGAGCCCGCAAAGCCGTAATGAAACCTGTACGGCAAACCTGCAAGAAACTGGGGCA
Source organism: Agapanthus africanus (assembly GCA_030015575.1). Lineage (NCBI taxonomy): Eukaryota > Viridiplantae > Streptophyta > Magnoliopsida > Asparagales > Amaryllidaceae > Agapanthus > Agapanthus africanus. Next base: position 153,818,708 of record CM057345.1, on the reverse strand, counting down.
CAACGGGGGTGAGTTGCCAACTCGTGAATAGAAAAACATCTACGCACAGAAATCGCATAAATAACGCAACCTAGGTCAATGATCATAATATATCCTCAAAAATATGTATAACATGCAGCCTATAACAATGGCTAGGGTAATATCTAACCGAGTGAAATCTCATGTGCCCGTGTCGGTGCCTCAGGTAGCAATATATCATATGAATGAGGTATGAATGCATGAAACCGAATACATGTAATGAAGAAACTGTTTTCATAAATTAGTGAGATTTCCTTCGTATTTTTAAACTAAGGTATCATAATGAAATCAGTATCAACAGTGTCTAGCATCGACACAAAACATAAATCTCACTGTCTCGAAATATCAATGTCTCAATCTCAATATCTAGGGCGCCGTCAGTCCGGACCGGCCCCTACCATCCATCTCAAGACCACGACGGTATCCTCCGGATATCCGACGCGTCGGGTAATATCACCGGTAGGTAGTGCTTCCCTGCCGGGCTCAACGTCAACACCACATTCATCTTGCCTCGGGGTACCATACCGGGCCCACCATGTACCCGTGACGGTTCCTCCACTCCTCGACACGGATCTCCAAAACCACAGCAAACTCATGGTGGACGACACTTTACATCACTAGAAAACCGCAACATTTTATATTTTAAAAGATCATAAGTTGTAAATTTTGCGGCTTTCCCCAAAATCCAGAAATATCATAAATCTCAAGAAATCATCACAAGTGCATATGTCAATGATAATGAACTAGGCATGAACAACTGAGTAACAGTATGCATGAAGTGGTAGGTAATAACTACAATGTCTAATATGGCATATAAGGGAAGTACACTAATATCATGTTAAAACTACCAGCTAACAATCTTAGTCAAGCAATTATATTCTCTAAAGTGTACGTGACATGGCAATTACCGATGAAGATGTGTGTGAGCCGGCAAGTAGGTGTACGTGGTACATACGCATCATCGGTAATGGTGCTGGTGTCCTAACAGCATGATATCAATAATGGAATATGCAGGAAAATAAATATGCGAGGCAGAGTGAACAGTAATAATGTGCGGGAGCTGAATACTAGACACAACGATAACTAATCTACAATAATCTAATATAAGTCTTACGAATGGTGCCTTTTGAAATAACACGAATCATGGGGTTTTGAAAATAGGGCTACGGTGTTTTTATGAAAGGATACGTCGTTTTTGAAATATCCGTAGATTCCCTTGAGCTGTCTTTAAAAATGCCCAGGATTCGTTAGTTTTTGAAATAGGTAAGAAGTCTAATCTAATCGAACAACTACACTAAACTATACGGCTGAACTAACAAGCTGAACTACAGGTAAGGAAACCGCCTATCATCTGAGTCGATACATATACATACCTGTATATGTATAGTCGGTGATCCCGCCTCAATAATATCATATCCGATACCATATCTATAATCAGGCATCCCAAGTCAAGAGTGCGGATCAATCATCAATATAGCTCGTACGTAAATCTGTCGTACGGCATCCCAAATCTGGGTACGGGTCAATATCACATCATCATACTATTCACCTGGTATCCTCTTTATCAAATATTATGATCGGGGTACTGATCTACGTATAGTACCATACTGATACCGCCTACGTATGCATGGACGTGTGTGAAACACTATGTCAAGGACCCGCTACAACGTCATGTCGTATCTAAGATACGAACCCTGCTATATCACCGATCTCACGGCCTCAAATCGAATCTCATCGACTCAGCTCAATCCCAAGTATCATCCTCAATCCGTATGTGAACACATAGTCCCATACCCATGTGAACACATAACTATAAAGAATCCCATGAGTACATATCAATAGGAACGTATGCAAGTATGTATGTGTGTATGTGTAGTGCAACACTACCCTAGGGTTCGCAACACTAAAAATAGTCCAACACACCAATATCTATCCTAAGCATCGTTATTAATCCTAAATAACATATAATAATTTTTGGTGTGTATACGCATCTGTATACACCACCACGGACTGCGGGGGTGCTATACGCCATCCACCCGACTTCTCCCCGTAGATATAAATCTACTCACCTGGTCCTCGCTAGCCGATGCCGACGTTGCCACGCGCTTTCTTGTCGTCTCGAAGTCCACATGGGGGTACCTACATATCATAACGCACCATATCTCATTAAAATCCGACTCATGATCAAAACGACGCACGAATCCCACATAGGTCAAAACCTATGGTTGCTTTCACAAATCAACCCAAAAACCCTCGACGTCGGCGTACAACCGCCAAACCATCGAGAAAAACCCAAATACACTCATTTGCACATTCACGAACACTAATTTTAATATAAACTAGGTTAAAACTCACAAAAACGCCAATTTCACTCAAAAAGTCATTTTTCCGAAAATCTAGCAAGCACAATTCGCCGTTTTTGTACAAAACACGATGTTTAAATGAATGTAGCGGCCAATATATTTATTAAATATCTTAAATAAGTCATAAAAACCATTTCCATAATTTAAACTCATAAATTTGCATAATTTCCAAAATCCTAGTTTGCAAAATATCAAATTTAACACCCTTTAAAGCAAAATTCACAATTCATCAATTAAGCTTCGTTTTGCATGAACCAAAGTCATTAAACCACTCATTATAATAGTTATAATGACATGAACACTTAATTATATTTTGATCTAAGCATTTGATAATTTTTCAAAAACTCTAGTTAGCAAAAACAAAACTTAATTTAGACATTTCCATGCAACAATATAAAATTTAACTACTAAATTACTTTCTACAAATTCTAAGATGGTAAGCTACCCATCACAACCATACACCAATTCACAATAACCTAACTTGCATTCAAACCCTTTTCTTGAATTCTAAAACGTGCAATTAAACTCAAATATCCAAATAACACTTAAATAAATTAGCTTAAGAAATTAGTAACAATTTAAGCAACAAAAATGTTTAGAAATATACCCAAAAGCATATGAAGATCCACAAGCATCCATGGCACTCCAAAATGCTCTCTTTTCACAAGGATCCATGCTTGAAATGCTAAGGAATAATGGGTAAGTGTTGGATTTGGAAAAAAAGCTTTGAAATTGTATGGATTTTGAAGCTTTTTTATGGATTTTTGAAGCAAAAATGGAGTGAGAACTTGGGGAGGGGGGCTGCTGCTAAGGGATCAGTTTCGGCCAGATTTTGGGGGGAGTGGGTGAGTGAGGAGAGAGAGTGAGGTGGGGAAAGTTGTTTCAAGTCAAAGTCACCTCAATTTATATCATTTTCTACTCTTTTCTTTTCTTTTCTTTTCCTTTTCTTTCCTTTGCAAACCGAGTGGGGAAAAAGTGAGGGCTGCTGAATTTGGCTAAGGGGAGGAGTAAGTGGGTGTGTGTGGGTGTGGGTACGGGTGTGGGGTGATGAAAAATGATAAATACAATACCCCAAGCATCCATTTACGCTAAAAAAAAGCCTTTTTTCTTCAATAATTTCTAAACCGTTTTAGCAAATGATTTCATTCCAAAAACCACATAATAAAATTTTATTTAATGTTTTATGATGCACAAAATTTGTTTCAACTCATTCCGATTTGTAATTTTCCCTAATTAAATGTATTAGTGACGGCTTAAAATAATAATAAAATAATATTTTTTTCAGGAAATTTGAAATTTCACCAGCGGCTCAATAAACAACAAATAATAGCAATTACATAGCTAGAATATGTATATTTAATTTTTATAATAAGATATTTGCATTTTGACTTTTTACAGAAAACCCCCCTATTTTACCGATTTTTCGAAATTTCACCGAAACGATTTTCAAAGCGTTACACAAAATGTCTGATATTATATCTATATCTTTTGTGGAGAAACCACTGTGTGACAACCAAAGTATAACCGATCGTAGTATAGGAACTTCACTTCCTACTCTGTGTATGTCATCCAAATACCAGGACATCACACCTTACTATCTTCTTAACAGATCTATCCCCTACTCTGATGAAGTCAAACCTATGACTGTCATATCAGAATTAGATGATCTATCTCCGCTATTACCGCTTTAGTCTATAAATAGACATAAGCCACTTATCCACCATGCTTCTGCTGCTCCCACTGACTACGACAACCCTCTGGCAGAATAATATACACGTGCACTTCTAAAGCTAGTTTAGAACGATGCTATAGTCATCCTCCTGCTGGGTCTCACAGTCTAGAACAATAGCAATGGTAAGTCTGGGTAAACAAGAACCATCCTGTCACCGTCCTTGAGCATACCGAAGTACCTCTCGAGTGCCTGAGGTTACCCACCATATCTGCGGAGTGGCCAATAGAATGTCAATCCAGATTGAATCTTTAGGTTCTTATCAAATTTTCAGTAATCATTTACGGTTCTGGAATTACTTCCAGTTCTACCATACTCCCACTACTGTTTTCTGAAAAAATCCATTTTACTAAAACTGTGACGAGTCAAGAACAATATCACTATTGATCTCCCAGATGGTAGAAAGTCAACCCTCGTCATAGCCCGGGTCAACCCACAAACTGCCATTACAGAAACATGCCTTGAGTTATCCAGAGTCTGGTTTTAAGCATAAGCCGGACAACTCCCTGTACCTTAACATCGTTAAGATATGAACCGTTCTATATCCAATATAGAAACAGAGGCACTGATTTAATTGGAACCAGATTAAAATCATGCAGCTGTCTCCAGTGCATGTCAACTAAATGGAAGGAGGCCGATCAGCGTTACTCAACTTAGGAGTGCTTCCAATTATGAGTAACCTGAAAGAGAAGCAAGTTCTCTTAATCATTACTATCAACTGAATACCATACATAAGTATTTACATCTTCGATCACCTTGAAGAATCCCGATACTTGCTGCATCTGGTTCTCTACTTTACTCTTATACCTATAACTTCTCAAAACTTGGACCTTGTGTTTCTACGAAACACTTGTCTAAAAACTAGAGAAGTCATAAGTAAACCGAATATAGTAGGAGGACCAACCCCTCTGTCCTAATGGACACTGGACAACATACAATACTCTGTATAAATCCCTTGAGTCTAATAACTCATTCCCTGTGTGTCGTAGGTTGAAAACTGTACTTATGGTTAAGAAGAATTACACCGCTGTTTAATGCTCTTTACCTAACCATCCACTGATATAGGTAAATGTCATAGATATAATTTCAAAATGTTATATCTCACTCTATAAAAATAGACGTATAGATATGTCAATTTGAAATTGGTGCATAACAACGGATATTCAAAACCAAATATTTGCCGTCCAGCAAACAACCCAGGCGATTTCCTCAAATATCACCAATTACAACGAATCCCGATATAAAAAGGACAATCACCTAATTCCCAATAGCTTACTCCCACGCATCATCTGTAAAACCATACAGATGTGAGAATCAAACCTGGTAAATACATACCCTGGAGCAAGTGCTAATTGGGAAATCAGTTTTCTATTAACAATACATTGTGAAACTGAAACCGGTAAATGTTTCTGAATGTACATAGCACCTTCGATCCTGGGTGCAATATCATTGCAGCAGTGTCCTGAAAGGAATCCTGCTCAAGGTCTCTTCCAAGTCTCGTCTCTGCTTAACTGTCCGGAAGTCATCGCCCTTTACTATATCAGCTTCTTGCTTCGGAGCGGCTGCATACTCACCGCGACTCCTTCTGGAAGGTATATCCAGTACTATGCCTCGGCATGCGCACCGCATCTCTGATGTCGGCGGAGAGGAACGTCATCACATCTACATCTGGTACGAACCTCTTACTCCACTTTTCTCTAATGTCGACTGCTTCAGACTCGCCTCGTCGTGGCTGCATGGACTGAGCTCTAACGGCTATCCTCGTATCTGGAGTCTCCCAAGAAATGCATCTCACCATCTCGCATCTGAATTAAATCGAGCCATCCGATCGAGTCGTCAAAACCTCATAATCCCCCAAGAGCTCAACATCTTGGGTACAGTATAATAGTATCGAGTACATACCTCAGTATCGATGGTCCAGCCGTAGAAGGGCAAACCCAAGCCTCACTAATGGCGCCGCAGAACTGCCGTAAACCCTAAGGTTCAAAGGCTTTCATACGGTCATTAAGTCGAGTTAGGGTTTCATTCTTCTAGAGGGACCATAGAATTACCTGCATGTCTCTCCGAATACTTTAAACTTGGAATAATAGGTTTCTGACATTCGATCGTCTCTGTCGACTCTCAACGTCTCCGCGTGAAGTCGTCTCAGCTGGAATCAATATATCTGATGACCTCGCATCGGGGTAGCGAACAAACCACATGTCCTAGTCATTCATCCTTGGTGACTAGCAACCTTCTATCGTCTCTTAGTACGATCTCGTACTGCCATAGCTCCAATCATCTAGGGCGATATCTCGTCATTCGCAGCAAGAACTGGCTCACTCGTCTGCACGCTGAACCGTGCCTCAATCATCATGAACAAGCAATACACCAATGGTCATCAAAATCTGGCTGGCCTCTGTCACTGGTTCAATCCTCTGGTGCTGATATGCACGTCCGAGTAATCTCATACAGAGATCCATCCAACGCTCGTGGCGCAAAATCCAATCAAGATACATCTCTGTAATCGTGTGTCGCCGGAATCATGCCCTGGTCAGTTCTCGTTCGTGACGAGCTCATGCTGACCGCAACTCTAACCGTAGCTTTCCCTGCCCGTAATCATGGCAGCAAAACCATACTGGTACCGATGAGGCTGGATCAGGAATGAATATGATACTGAACAAAGAAATGTACATCCTAAGGCTTCTTAAGTGGAGTGGCGTGTCGTAAATATGCCGCGGAACATACCAACGGTACGTCACTCTACTTAAGTCACCTATTCCATCAACCAAGGGTCATCCTACGCTCCGAAGGTGAAACCTAACGCTCTGACACCAACTTTGTCATGACCCGAAAGTACGGAGCATGACCGGCACTTAGACTACGAACGTCTCAAGGCGTACGTAAGCTAAGTAAGCCGAACCCAGAAATCCAAACCAAGAAAAAAAGTAGAGAGTAGGAAAACCATTATGAGTCAACCAGCTAGCAACATAATATACAACGCCTAAAGGTGAGGATCACAACAGAAAGGAAACTCCAACAGCATGAATCCACAGAAATATAACGTGCGACTCTAAGGTCGAAAGAATAAACATCACTGGTCTCTATCTCAAATAAGTACATGTTTGGTTGATGGAACTTCTAGATACAACTGAATATAATATACAATGTATAATGATAGGTACGATACAAATAACCCACCTACTAGCAAATCACCTGAAAGAAGCTGTGCCCGCAAAGCCGTAATGAAACCCGTACGGCAACACCTGCAAGAAACTGGGGCACAACGGGGGTGAGTTGCCAACTCGTGAGTAGAAAAAGATCTACGAATAGAAAATTGCATGTATGACGCAATCCTAGGTCATACGATCAATATATATAATCCTCAAATATATAACCAGCAATCTCTAACCATGGCTAGTGTAAATATCTAACCCAAGTGTAAACCCATGTGTCTGTGCCAGTGCATCAGGTGGCAATATATATCATATGAGTGATGTATGAATGCATGAAACAGAATGCATGTAGTGAAGAAAACTGCTTTCATAAATTTTTGAGATTTCTGTATTTTTAAAATAAGGTATCATCATGAAATCAGCATAAAACAGTGCCTAGCATCGGCACAAAACATAAATCTCAATATCTCGATATCTCTGTATCACAATCTCTGTACCTCAATATCTCAAATCTCAATGTCACAATCATAATATCCAGGGCGCCGTCAGTCCAGATCGGCCCCTACCATCAATCTCATGACTATGACGGTATCCTCTGGATATCCGACGTGTCGGATAATGTCACCGGTCGGTCGTGCTCCCTTGCCAGGCTCAATGCCATCTCCTGCGATCTTCTTGCCCCGGGTACCCACCGGGCCCACCATGTACCCGAAACGGTTCATCCGCCTCCTCGAATCGGGTCTCGAAATCCATCAGCAAAACTCATGGTGGACGACTCATACATCATGGAAAAACCGCATTTTTTACAAAAGAAGAGTGAAAGCAGTTATATATGTTTTGCGGTTTTTCCTCCAAATCCAGGAAACATCATGAAAATCCGAATCCAAATCATCAGCATGTAAAATCATGAATATAAGCATGAGAATCTATGAATGCGGCATATAATGAACAACAGTATGCATGATGTGACAAGCAATAGCTACAATGTCAAGCTGGCATATAAGGTAAGCATACTAATATCATGTCACTACTAGCTAACAAGCTAAATCAAGCAATAATATTTTCTAAGTGTTCGTGACATGGCAATTACCGATGAAGATGTGTGTAAGCCGGCAAATAAGTGTACGTGGTACATACGCATCATCGGTAATGGTGCTGGTGTCCTAACAGCAGGATATCAATAATGAAATATCAATCATGACAGTATACGATGCAGAGCAACAATAATAATATGCGGGAGCTGAAATACTGAACACCATGATCACTAAACTGCATCTAATGTCATAAAAGTCATATAGCTACACCACTACAAGGCTGCGCTAAAGCTAGTAGTAGGTAAGGGAAACCGCCTAACCTCTGAGTTGATACATATATATACATATATATTTAGTCGGTGATCCGCCTCAATAATATCACATCCGATAACATATCTCTATAATCAGTTATTCCCAAATCAGGAGTGCGGATCAAACATCAATTTATACCTCGTATGTAAATCTGTCGTACGGCATCCCCAATCTGGGTACGGGTCAATATCACATTCGTCATATCATACATCTGGTACTCTTATCAAATATCACTAAAATGGGTACTGACCTATGTCTAGTGCAATGCCAATATCATTACTATGATCAAGATCTGACTACTGATCGACAGTTTAGTATAAATCGATATTATCATCATAAATCATCAGTAATCATAACCCAGCTTCTGATTTACAGCCTCTAGCAAAAACGATATCATCAGCACATGTCATCTCAAGGGGTATACATTGCCCAATGCGGCCTATCACAATTATCCTGTCATATCATATCATATCATATCTTATCATGTATCATAAACACCTGTCGATCATTATATATTTATATCACCATTCCTATAGCGTCATTATTCCCAAAATCCTCTAAAGCATCAAAACGTATCTTAATTATGAATTTTATCATATCACCGATATCACAACATCAGATCAAACTTATCGACTCATCTCAATCCCATGTCTCATCCTCAAGTCTGTATGCGAACACGTAGTCCCATACCTATGTGAACACATATCTATATAGAATCCCATCTATGCACATATGAAGTAAGGATGTATGCAAGTATGTATGTGTGTACATGTGTGTGTGTGTATGTATGTGTAGTGTACCCACTACCTAGGGCTTCGCGACACTAAAACATCCAAGTCCACCAATTATCCATCCTAAACAACGAATGATTCCCAAACAACATATAATAAATTGTAGGTGTGTATACGCATCCGTATACATCACCTCGGACTGCGGGGGTGCTATACGCCATCCACCCGACTTCTCCCCGTAGATATAAATCTACTCACCTTGTCTTATGTGTGCTGGTGCCGATGTCGCCATTGCATCTCCAACGCTTCGACGTCACGTGAGTACCTACAAGAATATCACATGCCAAAACACATGAAAATCATGTCGGAAACCAAAATGGTGCACGCTACGCCCATAGGTAAAAACCTGTGGCCTCGTGTACAAACACAGTCAATGCTCACTGGTCGTTGGCGTTCAAACGCCACCCGACGGAAACGAATTATCGAATACCAAAACCATACGAAAACAAGTCGTAAATCATACGCCAACTCATGAAAATCAACCCAGATTTTATCCAAACTGGAATCAGTAAAAACTAGACATACAGGGGGTCAAGTTTACATGAAATAGGGCTGTGCACGCAAAACGAGGGGGTTCCCTACAGCTCTAGCCGCAAATTGCGGCCAGAAGGAATATATCTGCGGCCGGGGTAAGGTGGTTGGGGCTAGAGTTTTGGGTGTTGGTCCCTATCTACCTGCATGTTTCACTGCCAAGTCAATTTTATTTTAGGAGGTCCGGGTTGATAGCAGTTTCCAGAATGCCACAAAGTCGACAAAAATGCTGATTTACGCCAAGTATAACCAATCTGGTATTTTGGTGAAATCTGGAACAAATCTTGGTCACCATGGTCTCAAGTACACCTGATAAGGTTAACCTAACGATCAAGACCATCACTTGGCCACTTCTCACTCAAATTTATCTAAACTAGCACAAATCTTCATAAATAACACTAAGTTTCAGCTATATAACCAGAACTTGGCAAAATAGGAGTTGGGTTGTGGGATTATACCTCAAGGAATCTTAGATGAAGGAGAAGGGAAAGAGGAGGAGGTGGGAAAGTGGGTTTGCTGCTGCTGAGCTCCTGCTTATGGCTGTTCTCTTTCTTGTTGCTGTTGCTGTTTTTTTTTGGCTGAACTGCTGCTGATGGTGTTGATGCAGGACTTTAAGGGTTGTTGTGGTTATAGTTGTGTTGGTGTTGGGGTGTGATGTGGTGTTGAGGCTGAAGTATGATGATGGTGTGGAGTTGTTTTGAATGGTATAGTTGAGCTGATGCAGAATTGGGGTGAAGTTATGTTTGAAGTGTGGTTTCAGGGTGCCTGCAGGTGGCTGGAAAGGTGTTGATAGGGGGGCTGATGTGGCTGCTCATGTTGATTGAATTGGGCTGATGTTGTGTAGATGTGAGGGTGTAGGTATGGGGCTATGATGTTGCAGCTTGTAGCAGCAGCTAGGGGCTGATGTGTGGGTGAAGGGACCTGATGCAGCTGCTGCTGTAGTGTGCTGATGCAATATTGGGGGCTGAAGTGTGCTGAGCTGATGCTATGGGTTTGTTTCAAATGATGATACTGCTGTTGTATTAGGTGGTTTAGCAGCTGCTGATGCTGCCTTAGCTGATGAAGGGGGTGTAGGTGTTGGCTGAAGTGTTCGGGGCTGGTGTAGGGTTGGCTGAAGTTTTGTTTCAGCTGCTGATTTAGGGGCTGTTTTGTGGCTGAAGTCAGTTATTGGGGGCTGAAAAGTCTTAGGGGTTGGTGTAATGTGTGAGAGTGAGAGGTAGTATGAAAGAGCACAAGGGATAATGAAGGTTGAGAGGGATCATGGACACTCTAGCCACCTCTCTCTCTCTCTTAAAACATGTTAGCACCCATAAGCCATCATGGCTCACCCTCTCCTACACAAGTCAACCCTAACCAATTTCAAACAAAGCCACACCCTTAATTAAGCTCACTAATTTAACCATAAGGTTCAACCTACCATGGTTTCCTAACTTGTCTAACCCACATACACATCCAACATGGTAACCCTAGACTACCATAAAACCAAAACATGAAACAAGTGTAACAAGTGTTGGAAATGTTATGTACACATTTTTGCACAAAAACCAAAAATCCAATTAGCGATTTTTAATCACGATTAACACTTAAGTAGCATATACTTAACCATAAAAACTCAAAAATGACATATTTCCACAAAATACCCTATTTTAGAATTTCCAAAATTTTATCCGGAATTTTCACCATTTATCGGTATTTAATTATACCGACTTTTAAAATATTCATTAAAAATTAATATTAAATTATGAAAATTCCCAAAAATAATATTTTATTTTTTGAAATGTTACAGTCTTCCCCCCCTAACAAAATTCGGTCCCCGAATTTAAATTAAACCTCCAAATTCCAAAACATTTCAATAAAATATCCAAGTCAACGGGGCTCCGAAATCATCAATACATAAAAGGCATCATAGCGCAATACATGCGCATGAGTAACGAGTAGATAACTCGAAAACAAAACTCCGTCAAGCGTCTAGCTATCATCGGAGTCAAGGTGAAAACACGAATGCCAAATCCAAGGCAAAACTAATATGCCAGAAATCGAAACTATACATGTAAATATATGAAGGAAATGCATGCCAAATTTCCTTAAAATCGATGTGCAATGCGCATAACATTGCACAGTGGCGGACATCTCTATAAGAAAATAGCCATATACTTATACACCTTTTGTTTAACGTTCACGACTCGCCATTTTGAAAACAATTTAGAAGGGTTTTCCTCGTTTTAAACGTTTCGTGTCATATCAGACACGTATGTAAATAATGAGACTATAGCTCGCTTTTGGAAATCCCTTTGAAATCTATCAGTGCATGCAAAATGTATCCTGGCACTGTCATCTGATCAGTCTTGCTCAGTATGAAAGCTAATCACAATATCATAAAAATGTACTGCTCCATAAGAATCAATTCCAAAAGTGCATATGAAAACCCTGTGCGTCCGGTGCGCACGGAAATCAAAATCCATACATGTGCCAAGCAGGTGCACAAAAACGACATCAAGGTGCAACGGTTGTGCACACAACATCGGTCATAGGCAATGTGTGTACCTGACCGCAAAATCAGGTGCATCTGACATGCACGAAATCTCGATTTAGTGCATCTGGTGTGCACCAAATCGCATCTCATAACAGGCGCCCAACATGCGCTAAAAATCCAAATCCGGTGCATCCATCATGCATGAAATCATGAAATCCAATATCAAGTGCCGAACACGCGCAAAACCAATCAGGTGCATAAAGTGCACAAAACCAGTATCGAGCATCACTATCGAAATCAAAGTCCAGTGCATCCAAGTGCACAAAATACATGTCACTGAACTGCAAGCAGATATAAACTATACAGAGTGCAGGAACCAAATTGTGTGCATGCGTACGCACAAAATCAACTCAACTGTATGAAACCCCATAAAATCACAAACATGTAAAACCAAGGCACGAAAACAATAACAAATGCAACACGGTGCAAAAATCGTAAATACTCAATAGCACATGAAAACAAACGTCATGAAACCCAATCATCAAAATCAGGTCATGCGAATAAATCGCCAAAATACCGAAATCAAGTATGGCGGAATAGTTCCGCTCAAGCGCATCCTCCACGAAACTCCGGCCAATTGTCGTGATTACTCATAGCATAACTCGTCGACGATCCTTAACTCTGGCCTGCTGGTGTGCGTAACATGACCACTCCTGGGTCCAAGTCTTCTTGCAACTTATTTCAGAAGGGTCCTTATCCTCTACGTGGATTACCAATTTCACGATCCATCGGCTCATCGCCCCTTTCAGGTGTGCTAACGGGGACGATTCCGTTCTGGCACTTCTCTGGTCATCTCTTGGTCAATCATCGCGGCCACTCGTAAAGCAACATGTCACTGGCGTCGGCCTCTGGCTCTCTGAATGTACATAGCACCTTCGATCCTGGGTGCAATATCATTGCAGCAGTGTCCTGAAAGGAATCCTGCTCAAGGTCTCTTCCAAGTCTCGTCTCTGCTTAACTGTCCGGAAGTCATCGCCGTTTACTATATCAGCTTCTTGCTTCGGAGCGGCTGCATACTCACCGCGACTCCTTCTGGAAGGTATATCCAGTACTATGCCTCGGCATGCGCACCGCATCTCTGATGTCGGCGGAGTGGAACGTCATCACATCTAGATCTGGTACGAACCTCTTACTCCACTTTTCTCTAATGTCGACTGCTTCAGACTCGCCTCGTCGTGGCTGCATGGACTGAGCTCCAACGGCTATCCTCGTATCTGGAGTCTCCCAAGAAATGCATCTCACCATCTCGCATCTGAATTAAATCGAGCCATCCGATCGAGTCGTTAAAACCTCATAATCCCCCAAGAGCTCAACATCTTGGGTACAGTATAATAGTATCGAGTACATACCTCAGTATCGATGGTCCAGCCGTAGAAGGGCAAACCCAAGCCTTACTAATGGCGCCGCAGAACTGCCGTAAACCCTAAGGTTCAAAGGCTTTCATACGGTCATTAAGTCGAGTTAGGGTTTCATTCTTCTAGAGGGACCATAGAATTACCTGCATGTCTCTCCGAATACTTTAAACTTGGAATAATAGGTTTCTGACATTCGATCGTCTCTGTCGACTCTCAACGTCTCCGCGTGAAGTCGTCTCAGCTGGAATCAATCTATCTGATGACCGCGCATCGGGGTAGCGAACAAACCACATGTCCTAGTCATTCATCCTTGGTGACTAGCAACCTTCTATCATCTCTTAGTACGATCTCGTACTGCCATAGCTCCAATCATCTAGGGCGATATCTCGTCATTCGCAGCAAGAACTGGCTCACTCGTCTGCACGCTGAACCGTGCCTCAATCATCATGAACAAGCAATACACCAATGGTCATCAAAATCTGGCTGGCCTCAGTCAGTGGCTCAATCCTCTGGTGCTAATCTGCATGTCCGAGTAATCTCATACAGCGATCCATCCAACGCTCGTGGCGCAAAACCCAATCAAGACACATCTCTGCAATCGTGTGTCGCCGGAATCATGCCCTGGTCAGTTCTCGTTCGTGACGAGCTCATGCTGACCGCAACTCTAGCCGTAGCTCTCCCTGCCCGTAATCATGGCAGCAAAACCAAAATGGTACCGATGAGGCTGGATCAGGAATGAATATGATACTGAACAAAGAAATGTACATCCTAAGGCTTCTTAAGTGGAGTGGCGTGTCGTAAATATGCCGCGGAACATACCAACGGTACGTCACTCTACTTTAGTCATCTATTCCATCAACCAAGGGTCATCCTACGCTCCGAAGGTGAAACCTAACGCTCTGACACCAACTTTGTCACGACCCGAAAGTACGGAGCATGACCGGCACTTAGACTACGAACGTCTCAAGGCGTACGTAAGCTAAGTAAGCCGAACCCAGAAATCCAAACCAAGAAAAGAAGTAGAGAGTAGGAAAACCATTATGAGTCAACCAGCTAGCAACATAATATACAACGCCTAAAGGCGAGGATCACAACAGAAAGGAAACTCCAACAGCATGAATCCACAGAAATATAACGTGCGACTCTAAGGTCGAAAGATTAAACATCACTGGTCTCTATCTCAAATAAGTACATTTTTGGTTGATGGAACTTCTAGATACAATTGAATATAATATACAATGTATAATGATGGGTACGATACAAATAACCCACCTACTAGCAAATCACCTGAAAGAAGCTATGCCCGCAAAGCCGTAATGATACCCGTACGGCAACACCTGCAAGAAACTGGGGCACAACGGGGGTGAGTTGCCAACTCGTGAGTAGAAAAAGATCTACGAACAAAAAATCGCATGTATGACGCAATCCTAGGTCATACGATCAATATATATAATCCTCAAATATATAACCAGCAATCTCTAACCATGGCTAGTGTAAATATCTAACCCAAGTGTAAACCCATGTGTCTGTGCCAGTGCATCAGGTGGCAATATATATCATATGAGTGATGTATGAATGCATGAAACAGAATGCATGTAGTGAAGAAAACTGCTTTCATAAATTTTTGAGATTTCTGTATTTTTAAAATGAGGTATCATCATGAAATCAGCATAAAACAGTGCCTAGCATCGGCACAAAACATAAATCTCAATATCTCGATATCTCTGTATCACAATCTCTGTACCTCAATATCTCAAATATCAATGTCTCAATCATAATATCCAGGGCGCCGTCAGTCCAGATCGGCCCCTACCATCCTTCTCATGACTACGACGGTATCCACCGGATATCCGACGTGTCGGGTAATGTCACCGGTCGGTCGTGCTCCCCTGCCAGGCTCAACGCCATCTCCTGCGATCTTCTTGCCCCGGGGTACCCACCGGGCCCACCATGTACCCGAAACGGTTCATCCGCCTCCTTGAATCGGGTCTCGAAATCTATCAGCAAAACTCATGGTGGACGACTCATACATCATGGAAAAACCACATTTTTTACAAAAGAAGAGTGAAAGCAGTTATATATGTTTTGCGGTTTTTCCTCCAAATCCAGGAAACATCATGGAAATCCGAATCCAAATCATCAGCATGTAAAATCATGAATATAAGCATGAGAATCCATGAATACGGCATATAATGAACAACAGTATGCATGATGTGACAAGCAATAGCTACAATGTCAAGCTGGCATATAAGGTAAGCATACTAATATCATGTCACTACGAGCTAACAAGCTACATCAAGCAATAATATTTTCTAAGTGTTCGTGACATGGCAATTACCGATGAAGATGTGTGTGAGCCGGCAAATAAGTGTACGTGGTACATACGCATCATCGGTAATGGTGCTGGTGTCCTAACAGCAGGATATCAATAATGAAATATCAATCATGACAGTATGCGATGCAGAGCAACAATAATAATATGCGGGAGCTCAAATACTGAACACCATGATCACTAAACTGCATCTAATGTCATAAAAGTCATATAGCTACACCACTACAAGGCTGCGCTAAAGCTAGTAGGTAAGGGAAACCGCCTAACCTCTGAGTCGATACATATATATATACATATATATTTAGTCGGTGATCCGCCTCAATAATATCACATCCGATAACATATCTCTATAATCAGTTATTCCCAAATCAGGAGTGCGGATCAAACATCAATTTATAGCTCGTACGTAAATCCGTCGTACGGCATCCCCAATCTGGATACGGGTCAATATCACATTCGTCATATCATTCATCTGGTACTCTTATCAAATATCATTAAAATGGGTACTGACCTATGTCTAGTACAATGCCAATATCATTACTATGATCAAGATCTGACTACTGATTGACAGTTTAGTATAAATCGATATTATCATCATAAATCATCAATAATCATAACCCAGCTTCTGATTTACAGCCTCTAGCAAAAACGATATCATCAGCACATGTCATCTCAAGGGGTATACATCGCCCAAGGCGGCCTATCACAATTATCCTGTCATATCATATCATATCATATCTTATCGTGTATCATAAACACCTGTCGATCATTATATATTTATATCACCATTCCTATGGCGTCATTATTCCCAAAATCCTCTAAAGCATCAAGACGTATCTTAATTATGAATTTTATCCTATCACCGATATCACAACCTCAGATCAAACTTATCGACTCATCTCAATCCCATGTCTCATCCTCAAGTCTGTATGCGAACACGTAGTCCCATACCTATGTGAACACATATATATATATATAGAATCCCATCTATGCACATATGAAGTAAGGATGTATGCAAGTATGTATGTGTGTACATGTGTGTGTGTGTGTGTATGTGTAGTGTACCTACTACCTAGGGTTTCGCGACACTAAAACATCCAAGTCCACCAATTATCCATCCTAAACATCAAATAATTCCCAAACAACATATAATAAATTGTAGGTGTGTATACGCATCCGTATACATCACCTCGGACTGCGGGGGTGCTATACGCCATCCATCCGACTTCTCCCCGTAGATATAAATCTACTCACCTTGTCTTATGTGTGCCGGTGCCGATGTCGCCATTGCATCTCCAACGCTTCGATGTCATGTGAGTACCTACAAGAATATCACATGCCAAAACACATGGAAACTATGTCGGAAACCAAAATGGTGCACGCTACGCCTATAGGTAAAAACCTGTGGCCTCGTGTGCAAACACGGTCAATGCTCACTGGTCGTTGGCGTTCAAACGGCACCCGACGGAAACGAATCATCGAATACCAAAAACCATACGAAAACAAGTCGTAAATCATACGCCAACTCATGAAAATCAACCCAAATTTTATCCAAACTGGAATCAGTCAAAACTAGACATACAGAGGGTCAAGTTTACATGAAATAGGGCTGTGCACGCAAAACGAGGGGGTTCCCTACAGCTCTGGCCGCAAATTACGGCCAGAAGGAATATATCTACGGCCGGGGTAAGGTGGTTAGGGCTAGGGTTTTGGGTG
This sequence comes from Agapanthus africanus, assembly GCA_030015575.1. Lineage (NCBI taxonomy): Eukaryota > Viridiplantae > Streptophyta > Magnoliopsida > Asparagales > Amaryllidaceae > Agapanthus > Agapanthus africanus. The sequence goes on along the minus strand of CM057345.1, from coordinate 153,800,839 downwards.
TTGGTCCCTATCTGCCTGCATGTTTCACTGCCAAGTCAATTTCATTTTAGGAGGTCCGGGTTGATAGCAGTTTCCAGAAAGCCACAAAGTCGACAAAAATGCTGATTTACGCCAAGTATATCCAATCTGGTATTTTGGTGAAATCTGGAACAAATCTTGGTCACCATGGTCTCAAGTACACCTAATAAGGTTAACCTAACGATCAAGACCATCACTTGGCCACTTCTCACTCAAATTTATCTAAACTAGCACTAATCTTCATAAATAACACTAAGTTTCAGCTATATAACCAGAACTTGGCAAAATAGGAGTTGGGTTATGGGATTATACCTCAAGGAATCTTAGATGAAGGAGAAGGGAAAGAGGAGGAGGTGGGGAAGTGGGTTTACTGCTGCTGAGCTCCTGCTTGTGGCTGTTCTCTTTCTTGTTGCTGTTGCTGTTTTTTTTTTGGCTGAACTGCTGCTGATGGTGTTGATGCAGGACTTTAAGGGTTGTTGTGGTTATAGTTGTGTTGGTGTTGGGGTGTGATGTGGTGTTGAGGCTGAAGTATGATGATGGTGTGGAGTTGTTTTGAATGGTATAGTTGAGCTGATGCAGAATTGGGGTGAAGTTGTGTTTGAAGTGTGGTTTCAGGGTGCTTGCAGGTGGCTGAAAAGGTGCTGATAGGGGGGCTGATGTCGCTGCTCATGTTGATTGAATTGAGCTGATGTTGTGTAGATGTGAGGGTGTAGGTATGGGGCTATGATGTTACAGCTTGTAGCAGCAGCTAGGGGCTGATGTGTGGGTGAAGGGACCTGATGCAGCTGCTGCTGGAGTGTGCTGATGCAATATTGGGGGCTGAAGTGTGCTGAGCTGATGCTATGGGTTTGTTTCAAATGATGATACTGCTGTTGTATTGGGTGGTTTAGCAGCTGCTGATGCTGCCTTAGCTGATGTAGGGGGTGTAGGTGTTGGCTGAAGTGTTAAGGGCTGGTGTAGGGTTGGCTGAAGCTTTGTTTCAGCTGCTGATTTAGGGGTTGTTTTGTGGCTGAAGTCTGTTATTGGGGGCTGAAAAGTCTTAGGGGTTGGTGTAATGTGTGAGAGTGAGAGGTGGTATGAAAGAGCACAAGGGATAATGAAGGTTGAGAGGGATCATGCACACTCTAGCCACCTCTCTCTCTCTCTCTTAAAACATGTTAGCACCCACAAGCCATCATGGCTCACCCTCTCCTACACAAGTCAACCCTAACCAATTTCAAACAAAGCCACACCCCTAATTAAGCTCACTAATTTAACCATAAGGTTCAACCTACCATGGTTTCCTAAACTTGTCTAACCCACATACCCATCCAACATGGTAACCCTAGACTACCATAAAACCAAAACATGAAACAAGTGTAACAAGTGTAGGAAATGTTATGTGCATATTTTTGCACAAAAGCCAAAAATCCAATTAGCGATTTTTAATCACGATTAACACTTAAGTAGCATATACTTAACCATAAAAACTCAAAAATGCCATATTTCCACAAAATACCCTATTTTAGAATTTCCAAAATTTTATCCGGAATTTTCACCATTTATCGGTATTTAATTATACCGACTATTAAAATATTCATTAAAAATTAATATTAAATTATGAAAATTCCCAAAAATAATATTTTATTTTTTGAAATGTTACAGTACAGATATATCAATTTGAAATTGGTGCATAACAACGGATATTCAAAACCAAATATTTGTCATCCGGCAAACATCCCAGTTGATTTCCTCAAATATCACCAATTACAACGAATCCCGATATAATGAGGACAATCACCTAATTCCCAATAACTTACTCCCACTCATCATCTATAAAACCATACAGATGTGAGAATCATACATGGTAAATACATACCCTGGAGCAAGTGTCTAATTGGGAAATAAGGTTTTCTTTTAACAGCACACAGTGAAACCGAAACATTGAAATGTTTTGTAAGGGTATCTGGGTATTCCTAGTAATGCCTCTTTCATTATCCAGATTCATGACTTTAACCGTATATTTCTTTTCCATCTCTCCAAATCCCTTTATTTGTCTTTAGTCGTTACCTTCTGTACACCTTCGTTAAGCTAAATGGTTTTCTTCCTTCCCTACCGTTCGACACCAGCCTATGGTTTGGAAGAAGACTATCCAATAAGCGTAACAGGTGTACTTTCCTAATCCTAGGAGCACTCGCAATGCGAGAGAAGGTGAAGATAAAAGACAACCGAATAAACCTTATTCCTATTTCTCCTGAACCAGAATCCATCCCCGAACTGGAACAAGTTCCTTTCGAGTTCGTATATAACCATATGATGGAGTATCCAAATAACTATGGATCTTCGTAGTGATACGGATTATTCTGGAGAAATACAAAGGTGAAGTAGGAGTGGCGATGAAATACTTGGTTTTGGTCGTGAATAGCAGTCGCAATTTACTTTGCCCTCTTTCTAACCCCTTTATTTGTCTTAACTTATTACCTTTTGAACACCATCATTAGGCTAATTGGTTTTCTTCATTCCCTACCGTTCGGCACATGCCTATGGTTTGGATGAAGACTATCCAATTAGCGTAATAGGTGTACTATCCTAATCCAAGGAGCACTCACAACCTGAGAGAAGGTAAAAGGAAAAGACCACTGAATAGTCCTATTCGTTTTCTCTAGAACCGGAAACCATCATCGAATCTGGAACAACTTCCTTCGAGTTCATATAGAACCATACGATGGTTTTATCCAATGGAAGTGGACGTTCGTAGTAATACGGGGTGTTCTGGAGAAAGGGTAAAAGTAGGAGTGGCAATGAGGTATGCAACTCTGACAATCCAAAAACAAGTGTTTAAGAAGGTTCAGTTAATATTGGTCACTGAGTCATAGTCAAGGGTCGGGCCATGGTCGCTACCAAAGAGAGAGAGAAAAGAAACACTCAGCGTACACTCTAACCTAGATCAGAATAGTTATCACTTTACCTAATCAGGAAACCTCCCATTGTATCCTCAAATTCTCCTCCAAACCAGAAAGAAGAATTAGTCGGGATCACCCGAGGTGTAGACCAACTCATCAGTGGGAATCGGGATCCAACTATCATCGCATGATAACGTGACGGAATCCACTCACGTTATCACACTCCAGAAGGTATGCGCATGCCTGGC